>JAGIQG010000027.1:28899290-31299290 GCA_024679065.1 Sphyrna mokarran
CCCTGTGGTATATCACTTGTTGCATCTTGCTAACCAGAAAAAGACACACTTATAAGAAATAGGAGCAGGAATAGGTCATCTCGCCCTTTGAGCCTGCCCCACCATTTAATAAAATCATGGCTGATCTGAAGTGGATTAGTTCCACTTTCCCACTTTTTCCCCATAACCCTTAATTCCCTTGTCTACCAGAAACCTATCTACCTGTGACTTAAATATATTCAGCAAAGTAGCCTCCACCACTTCAATGGGCAGAGAATTCCAGAAATTCACCACCCTTTGAGTGAAGAAGTTTCTTCTCAACTCTGTTCCAAACTGCCCCTCCCCCCCACCTTATTCTGAGACTGCGCCCTCTAGTTCCGCTATCCTTTCTAAGCAGGAAGAATCTCTCTACCTCTACTCTACCTAGCCCCTTCGTTATAAGTCTTTATAAGATACCCCTTCAGCCTTTTAAACTCTAATGAGTACAGACCCAGTCTATTCAATCTCTTATGCCAACTATGCTTCTTGTTAGCTAGTCAACCTTCTCTTCATGCCACTTTATTGCCCACAAAACATGACCTTTTATTTTCTGCAATGACCGTTAATGCAGCACCATACCAAGTGCCTTCTGGAAATCAAAGTTCAGTACATCCATTGGTTCTCCTTTATCCATAGCTTATATGGCTCCTTCAAAGAACTCCCAATAAATTGATTAAGCATGATTTCCTTTTCAGAAAAATATGTAGACTCTGTCCGATTGCCTTTAACTATAACAGCTTCTAATATTTCCCCATGGCATATATTAACTGGCCTGTAATTTCCTGCTTTATGTTTTCATATTTTCCAGTCTAATGGAACATTCTCTGAATCCAGTGAGCTTTGGAAAATTGAAACCAATGCATCAACTATCTTGCGAGCCGTTTCTTTAAGGCTCTTGAATAAAATCCATCTGAACCTAGGGTTTTATCAGCCTGCAGTTCCAGCAATTTGCTCAATACAATTTCCATGGTAATTGTATTTCATCACCATTATCTGCATCAACCCCCCACCAACCCTGCACCAAGTTCCTCCTCTCCCCCATTTCCTGATTTGCAGCTATTTCTGGAATGTTACGTTTACCCTCCATAGTGAAGACTAATGCAAAATACCTGTTCAATTCATGTCTGCCACTTCCTTACTAATTTCCCAGACTCACTTTTTATAGCACCAGCACTCACTTTGTTACAAAAACTGGAAAACAAAGCTGGAAAATTTCATATCTGACAGCATCTGTGGAAAGAGAATAGATCCAATGTTTCGAGTCTAGGTGACCTTTTGTCAGAGCTCAGTGTTAACTCTTTTCTCATAGAAGTCCTTACTATATGTCTTTTTATTTCTAGCTAGATTTCTCTTGCACTCATTTTCATAGTAACTTCATTGCAGCGTTAATGTAAGTCTACATGCGACACTAATAAATAAACTTATTCTTTTCCCTCATTCATTGCTGCTTTATATTCTGTCCAATCTTCTGACTTGCCACCTGCTTAGCTCCAGAATGTGCTCTTCTAAGAAACTATCCTGAAAACATTCTATTTCAATCATGTGCTATCTTTATTCACCTTATTTTGCCAATCTAAATTTAGATTAAAATCCCCCATGATTATCACTGTACCTTTCTGACAAGCTCCCATTATCGCTTCCTTTATCCTTAGTCCTAGTATATTGTTACTACTGGGGGCCTGGATTCCATTCCCACAAGTGACTCCTTGCCTTTCCCATTTCTCTTCTCAACCCAAAGAACTTCTACATCCTGGATTGCTGAACTTTGAGAAGGGTTATCATCTGTAATGTGCTAATACCATCATTAATTAACAGAGCCACTTCTTTAACTTTTCCTAATTTCCCATCCTAAGTGAAACATTCCCTTCAATATTCAGGTCCCAATCAATGCCATCCTATAGCCATGTCTCTGGAATGTACATATTTGCTTCCATTTGTGCCGTCAGTTTTGTTTTGAATCCTGCATGCATTCAGATACAGGGCTTTTAGTTTAGTCCTTTTATTATTTTTGTAACATCTAGTCTTATCTGCTGATTTATTCTTACTTTGCTCATGTTGTTGGATGGGCTGGCACTAATTACCTCGAAAGGCAGTTAAGAGCCACATGTAGATCAGACCAGGCAAGGATGGCAGATTTCCTTCCCTCAAGGGCGTTAGTCAACCAGACTGGTTTTTTCATGACAATTAACAATGGTTTCATGGCTATCATCAAGATTGGGTTTCTGGATTACTAATCTAGTGATAATATCTCTACACTGCCTCCTTTGTACACGCTTCCTGTCACAGTCTGTTGATTATTTCCTATACCAGTGCCTTCTGTCTTGCCATGTCTCTACTCTGGTTTACCATGTCTTCTCAAATTCGACCACATGCCCCATTATTTAGCTTAAAACCACCTATATTTCCCTAGGCAATGGCCTAGTGGTATTATCACTATTAATCCAGAAACCCAGATAATGCTCTGGGAATCTGAGTTTGAATCCTGCCATGGTGAAATTTGAATTGAATAAAAAATATCTGGAATTAAGAGTGTATTGATAATCATGAAACCATTGTCAATTGTCAGAAAAACCCATCTGGTTCACTAATGTCCTTTAGAAAAGGAAATCTGCTGTCCTTACCTAGTCTGGCCTACTCCAGAGCCACAGCAATGTGGTTGACTCTCAACTGCTCTCTGAGATGGCCTAGCAAGCTACTCAGTTGTAACAATCACTACAAAATCTCAACAGAGAAATGAAACTGGACAGCCCACCTGGCGTCGACCTAGGCACCAGAAAAGGCAATGGTAAAACAAATAAACCCGTTGACCTTGCAAAGTCCTTCTTACTAACATCTGGGGGCTAGTGCCAAAAGAGCTGTCTCACAGACTAGTCAAGTAACAGTCTGTCATTCTCACGGAATCACATCTTACAGATAATACCCCAGACACCATCATTACCATCCCTGGATATGTCCTATCCCACTAGCAGGACAGACCCAGCAAAACTGTGGCACAATGGTATAAGGTCATGAGGGAGTTGCCCTGGGAGTCCTTAACTCGACTCTGGACCCCATGAAGTCTCATGGCTTCAGTTAAACATGGACGAGGAAACCTCTTACTAGTTACCACTTACCGTCCTCTTTCGGCTGATGAATTAGTATTCTTCCATGTCGAACAACACTTGGAGGAAGCACTGAGGATGGCAAGGACGGAAAATGTTTTCTGGAGGGGGAATTTCAATGTCCACTACCAGGAGTGGCTCTACTGATTGAGCAGGTTGAGTCCTAAAAGATATAACTGCTAGACTTGGTCTACAGCAGGTGGTGAAGGAACCAACAAGAGAAAAGAACATACTTGACCTCATTCTTACTTATGTGCCAGTTGCAGATACATCTGTCCATGATAGTTTCGGTAAGAGTAACCACTGCACAGTTCTTGTGGAAACAAAATCCTGCATTCGCATTGAGAATTGTCTCATTATGAGTGAGTCAATCACCTAAATGGGACAGACTTCGAACCAATCTAGCAACTCAAGACTGGGCATCCGTGAATGCTGTGGGGCTATCAGCAGAATTGTACTCCAGCACAATCTGGATTATCTCCCACTTAACCATTACCATCAAGCCAGAGGATCAACCCTTTGTTCAATGGAGAATGCAGGAGGGCATGCCAGGAGCAGCACCAGGCATACCTAAAAATGACATGTCAACCTGGTGAAGCCAAATGACAAAAATAGCAAGTGACAGACAGAGCTAAGCGATCCCACAACCAACAGATCAGATCTAAGCTCTGCAGTGCTTCCAATCCAGTCATGAATGGTGACAGATAATTAAACAATTCACTGGAGGAGGCAGCTCCACAAATATCCCCATCGTTAATGATGGAGGAACCCAGCACATCAGTGCAAAAGATAAGGCTGAAGCATTCGCGACAATCATCAGCCAGAAGTGGCGAGTGGGTGATCCATCTCAACCTCCGCCAGTGGTCCCCAGCGTCTCAGATGCAAACTTGCAGCCAATTCGATTCACTCCACATGATATCAGGAAAGAGTTGGAGGCAAAGACAATGGGCCGTGATAACATTCCAGCAATAGTACTGAAGACTTGTGCTTCAGAAGTTGCCACTCCCCTAGCCAAGCTCTTCCAGTATAGTTACAACACTACCCAACAATGTGGGAAATTGCCCAGATTGTCCAATACACAAAACACAAGTCAAATCCAATCCGGCCAATTACTGCCCAGTAAGTCTATTCTTGATGGAAAGACAATGCTATCAAGCAGCACCTATTCAGCAAAGACCTCCTCAGTGACGCCTAGTTTGGGCTTTGCCAGGGTCAGTTAGCTCCTAACCTAATTTCAGTCTTGGCTCAATATGGACAAAGAACTGAATTCCAGAGATGAGTGACAGCCCTTGATATCAAGGCCGCATTCGACTGAGTGTGGCATCAAGGAGCCCTAGCGAAGCGGAAATCAATGGGTACTGGGGGCAAATGCTCTGCTGGTTAGAATCATACCTGGTACATAGGAAGATGGTTGTGGTTGTGGAGGGTTAGTCATTTCAACTCCAGGACATCTCTGCAGGAGTTCCTCAGGGTAGTGTCCCAGATCCAACAATCTTCAGCTGCTTCAACAATGACCTTCCCTCCTTCACAAGGTCAGAAGTGGGATTTTCACCGATGATTGCACAATGCTGAGCACCATTTGTGACTCCTCAGATACTGAAGCAGTCCATTTTCAAATGCAACAAGATCTAGACAATATCCAAACTTGGGCTGACAAGTGGCAAGTAACATTCACACAAATGCCAGGCAAATGATCATTACCAATAAGAGACACTCTAACTACCACTGCTTGACATTCAATGGTGTCACCATCATTAAATCCCCCACTGTCAACATCCTTACGGTTACCATTGACCAGAAACTCAACTGGACTGACCACAAACACAGTGGCTACAAGAAAAAGTCAGAGGCTAGGAATACTGTGGCGAGTAACTTATCTCCCGATTTCCCAAAGCCTACCCACCATTTACAAGGCACAAGTCAGAAGTGTGATGGAATACTCCCCATTTGCCTGGATAAGTGCAGCTCCAACAATGCTCAAGAAGCTTGATTGGCATCACTTCTGAAACATTCAATCCTTCCACCACCGACACCCAGTAACAGCAGTGTTCACTATTTACAAGATACACTGCAGCAATTCACCAAAGATCCTTAGACAATACCTTCTAAACCCATGACCACTTCAATCTAGAAGGACAAAGGCAGCAAATACATGGGAACACCACCACCTAGAAGTTTCCCTCTAAGCCATGGACCATCCTGACTTGGAAATATATTGCTGTCCTTTGCAGTGACTGTGTCAAAATCTTGGAATTCTCTCCCTAACGATGTTGTCCACAGAACATGGACTGTAGCGATTCAAGGTGGCATCATCACCATCTTCTCAAGAGCAACAAGGGATGCACAATAAATGCTGGCCAGCCAGTGACGCCCACATTACACGAATGAATAAGAAAAATAATTTCTCCCACACCAATCCTTGAGCCATGCATTATTTCTCATATTATTTCATCAATTGCAATTTGCATATGGTGCTGGTAATAATCTAGAGATTATTCCTTTGAGGTACTACTTCTTAATTTGGCGCTTAGCTCCTCATAGTAATTCTGCAGAATCCCCTGCCTTGCCATCATCATTCGTAGTTACATAGATCATGACATAGACCTTTCCCTGCCACTTTGAAGTTCCTCTCCAGCCACGAGCATGCGTCCCAAACTCTGGCACCAGGAAAGCAATATAGCTATCAGGACTCTTATTTCTTTTCACTATAGAGAAGAGTATCAATCTCCCCCCTCACTGTAACGTCCCCTACTGCCACTAATTTCTTTTTTACTTCCCCCACTTGATCTCATGGCTAGCCAAGAATTTCTATATGCAGCCATGAAATGTCACTTTTTAATTATATATCCATATCTTCAGAATGCCCATTTCCTGCTCTATATCACCACCTGATTTGGCCCCTGCTTCAGCTCATGTGCTCCTGAACTCCTCATCCATGCTTGCACTAATTTTAAACTTTACTATTTCAACGCAGCTGTGGCTAGTATCACGCCTGTGCTCTATAGACTGCTGCTGCATCCTAAACATGCACTCCCATTCACTCACCACCCATTACTTAAACAAAACTTGATATTATTACATTCACCCTCATTTTCAATTTGCTCCATGGCCTCATCCCTTCTAATATGTGTAATCTTCTACTTCACAGTATGGATATGCTCAACCATTCTGAACTGTATTTCGTCATTTATTTCAATGATTTTCCACAAAATTCTGGAATTATAGGCCAGTGAATTTGACGTCAGTGGTAGGGAAGCTGTTGGAGAGGATTCTTAGAGATAGGATATATATGCATTTAAAGCGTTGCGATCTGATTAGGGATACACAGCATGGCTTTGTAAGGTGGTGCCTTACGAATCTGGTACAACTTTTTGAGGTGACAAAAACAGTCGACGAAGGATGAGCCGTTGATGTCGTCTGTATGGATTTCAGTAAGGTTTGACAAAGTCCCTCATAGGAGGTTAATTGAAAAGGTCAAGGCTAATAGAATACAAGGAAAGGTATCTAGAAGGATAAGTAACTGGCTTGGTAATGGGAGACAGAGAGTAGTAGTGGAAGGGGTTTTCCTAGCTGGAGGTCAGTCACTAGTGGTGTGCCACAGGGCTCGGTACTGGGACCTCTTCTATTTGTAATATATATAAATGATTTGTAATATATATAAATGGAAAAGGGAGAAGCTGATGACACAAAGGTGGCTAGGCTTGCAGATAGTGAGGAGCATTGTCAGGCGAGACAGCAGACATAGATAGGCTGGTAGATTGGGCAGATATATGGCAGATGGAATTTAATCCTGATAAATGCAAGGTGATGCATTTCAGGAGAAAGAATGTAGGGGGAAGTTATATGATAAAGAGTAGGTCTATTAAGAGTATAGAAATGCAGAGGGACTTGGCGGTGCAGGTGCACAAGTCTTTGAAGGTGGCAGAACAGGTGGAGAAGGTTGTGAAGAAAGCTTATGGTATGCTAGTCTTTATAGGAAGGGGTATACTGTATAAGAGCTGGCCTTTAATGTTGCAATTGTATAAAGCGTTGGTTAGACCTCATTTAGAATACTGCATCCAGTTCTGGTCGCCTTACTATTGGAAGGACATGGAGACCCTAGAGAGAGAGTGCAGAGATTTACCAGGATGCTGCCTGGTATGGAAGGACTGGGTTATGAGGAAAGGTTAGGTAAATTGGGGCTGTTTTCTTTAGAAATATGGAGACTGAGAGGAGATCTAATAGAGATAAACAGTGGTAAGCTTTTTCCTGGGTTGGAATCAAATATCACAGGGGGGCCACAGGCTTAGGGTGAGAGGGACAAGGTATAATTTGGATGTTAGAAGGAGGTTTCTCACACAAAGGGTTGCGGCGGTATGGAATGCACTGCCAAGTAAGGTGGTGGAGGCAGGCACGCTGGAGTTATTTAAGAGATACTTAGGTAGGCACGAGTGGAATAGGGATGGAGAGATATAGTAGACTGATTTAAATAGGGATCATGAGTCTTGGGACATTCCTGGGAATTGCATAAGTTGTGCATATTGTTGATGTATTTCTCTTTTATTCTACAGGTACTTTGGTCCATCTTGTTGTCCAACATGGAGCATACACGTGGTGGGTCGTGAGAGGGTTGCTCTTGGATTTTTTTTGAGAATAGCCTATTGCTTCATGTTGTTAGTGTACGCTTAAACTGGACCAGTTAATGGGCAACATGACAGCTTAGTGACTACCACTGTTACTGTGCAGATACAGGGATTTGAGCCAGTATCTGTGCGCATTCTTCTCGTGCTTGCGTGGATTTTCTCTGGATGCTCCGGTTTCCTCCCAGATCCCAAAGATATGCTCTTAGGCTGATTGGCAAAACCAATTGTCCCTAAATTGTCTCCCCAAATTGGCTTCAATGCAGATTTCCATAAACATAGACAAAGGTGGAAGTGGGATTGTTAAAAGTGGGAGTGCAGGCTCGTTGAGCCGAAGGACCTGCTTCCCGTGCTGTTTTGTTTTTTGTATCCTAGCTTGTTGATTTGAATCCATCAATATTATCTGATCTTCAATACCAAACTATAAGTTCCAAAATTTCCTTCTTAGACCTTTTCACCTCTTTCCTCCTTTATGATGCTCCTTAAAACCTACCCCTCTATCAAGCTGTTGGCCATCTGTCTCCAAATCCTCTATTGCTTCTTGTCAAATTTTGTTTTACAGTGCTGAGATATTTTGTTACATTAAAGGCACTATATAAATACCAATTGTTCTGAACCTGAACTGTTCCACATAGAAAAATGAGTGATCCTTTAACTTTTTAAAAATATCACTTTTATGAACAAAGAAATGTATTTCAACATTTATTTCAATGATTTCCACAAAATTGAGTCAGTGTACACTTCATGATTAAAACTCTACATGTCTACAGATTTCAAGAGTTCATGTTTAATAGTAGTAGCTCTTTATGTAAAAGAAAATTAAAATCAAGGAGCAATTTTTAGATCCTTTGTTAAAAGGGTAACAAATACAGAAATTTTTCACTAAATTATTTTAAAATGTGAGTTTTCCAAATGAGAAAACTATTGAAATGCTGAAGATAATACTAATGCAAATATCAAATTTGAATAATACAAACAAAAAAAAATCTGAACCATGAGAATAGTGCAATAAAATTATCATCTTTAAAATTGGTTTATCCAGTTTTAGTCAATCTAATCCAGCATATTTTTGTATCTATCACATCGCCTGGATAATTAAGATCAGGAGTTACAACCGCAATCTGTTCACCTTGCTCACATTTAAAATGCCAACACCAGAAAAAGCAGCAAGTGCTACTTTAAACAAAAATATTTAATTGACAGAATTTTGGTGATAAAAGCTAGAACAGATTCACTGCTAATGCTCCTTTAGGCTTATCATAGATCAATGGCAACCGTTTGAATTTCAAATTAATTGCTGAAACATGCTTACACCTAATAGGCTTAGACTAAACTAGATTTCTATTTGAATGCGAGTGCTCAGAGCTCATAACATGCCAGATGTAAAAACTGTATCATAACAGTGTTTGTTTTTTTGTGGGCGAGGCATGCAAAGAGAGCAAAACACTTAACAGAATAAATTTTACACATTGGTCTCGATAGAATTAGTTCACCCTTTCCATCTCCTCACCATATCTGATCTGCTTTACACAAATGGAACAGCACAACTCTCATCCTTTCCAAGCAGTCATGCCAATTAGGTAGCATCTGAGCCAAGATAACCAACAATCAGACAAAGGATTCAACATGCATTTGGTCGATGAACATGCTTATTTGCATCAAAGCTAAATGGAATTTGGGTGAGTTTGAAATCAAAATATCCAGCATCTCCTAAACAGACTCTAACTCTTTTTCTCCAGCACAGCAAGGAAATAACTGAAAATCTTGTGCCTCTTCTATGCTCATAAATTAAGCAGGGATTTCATCTAATCTTTCCCGACATATACTTACACTGTCATCTGTGTTTAGTAAATGGAATTAGCAAATGCAAATTTATCACATCCCTTCTTCGAACAACAATCTGTTCCTCAACATAGAAAATTGATAGAATGCTGTAGAAAACAGAATGTTTATAACTAATAAATGCTAATGATTTTATGCAGCATTTGTAGAACTGGCTCAAAACGAATAAGGTACAAGACTGCTAGCCATCACAATAAGCCTTTTTCAATCGTATAAAAATACAACTGGGTAAGTCTATTTAACGTGCAGAATATGTCATTCTGTTGCTCCAAAAGGTTGCCAACATCACCTCACCAAACAACTTATTTATATCCCTCGGGTGACTTACACTCAACAGCTACTCAGAAGAGTAAGCAGTCTTGGAGATAATGCTGAGCACAAATGAATGTCAACTTCTGCCATGTTAATACAGAACACAAGAAGCCCATGCAACCTGCTCCTGGACCTAAGCCAATGCTTCTTAAAAGCTCTGTTAGGATGTGGACAATAACCATAGGGCAAGAAGGATTAACTTTTCCTCTGTGGGCGAAGAGGAGAACTCAACTTTTCTACAGGTTGTAGACAGAATCACGGCACAAAGCACATTTCACTCAATGGAAAACTGCAGTAAATTGGATTGCCATTGCACTGCTAATATAGAACTCAGTATGCTGATTTCTTAGGAATGTTTAGATTTTATTTTGCTCTTGTAACAGAATAAAAACTCTGGTAGTTGGGGAGGGAAAAGCGAGAATACATAAGGGGGGGGGGGCAGTAAAAGCAATCCCTCTTGAAAAAGTAGGCCATGACATAACTGATTGTGGCCTAACATGCACTAATTAATCTACTGCATTCTATTTATTAAATCAGAGCAAAATTGGAGCAGAAACAGAACTCAACTAATCTGGGACTTGCAATATATTATGGCTTCTGAACCCACCAGCTCTCAAAGTAAAATCTTTTACAATCTCTAAAGTATGATGAAAGAGTCAATAGAATCTTTCAAATAACAGAATTAACTAGTGCAACTGTCCAGATAGGGTGCAAGAATTAAATAGCATGGTGCATTTGATTTAGTTTGACAGCACGTTAGATTTTTCTCTTTGTTTTTGATCCTGTCGGCTTCAGCTTTGTGCTTTAGTACAGAGTACAACTGAGTCTCATACTTGGAATCTTTCACATTAACACAAGTCTTTCTCAAGAGTTCCAAGTCAACAGATTGGTCTTTGGTATTGGCTTGAATATTGTCAAGTCTTGAAGACAACTGAATATCCCATTCAGATTCAGATGAAGATGTATCTGTGTGAAGTAGGTTACTTTCAAAGAAAGATTGACAGAGATCAGCTTGGTTGACAGAATTTTTATATCTAGTTTCATCCACTTGAAAAGTAGTTTTTTTACTAAGGACTGTGTCAGATCCTAGAGATGTGTGTGTGCTGGTTTCAAAGGAAGAAAACAGATGCATCATAGTGTTTTCTGCTACATCTGAGCATTCAATTTCCCCATTTATTATTTTAATTGCAGCTCCATCCTTAAGTGCAGTTTCAGCATTAAGGCCGACTCGGTTGCTTTGAGATGCTAAACCTTCCATATTAGGAGTTGACATCGACTCTTTTTCAGCCTGAACTGTTGCAGTGCTTGAAGGAATTTCCATTTGCTCTTTGTCATGCAGAAGGGCTTCCCTGGAGCTAAAAAGCCAAGTTTCTTCTTTTCCTTCCTGGCTAGTTGTAGATGTAGTAGTTGGTAAGCTACTTGGTTTTTCTTCACAAGTCCAAATGATCCTCTGTGATTTACCCAAATTTTCACATTCATTTTTGGCTTTACAGTTTTGATAGTCTATTAGACTTTCTTTATCAGGCAAAGGCCCATGTAAGTTAAGCTTGGCAGACAATTCAAAATGCTCTCTCATGGAGCTGTTCATAGAATACGCAGAAGGAAATATCGTTTGTTCGTCAAAAGTATGAGAAGTAAAGATTTTATCTAGATCAGATAAACAAAGGAGGTCAGCATGTGGTTGGAAAACATGTTCATTGAAGTAGCAATTTCTACTTTTGCTGAAAGTGAAACAATCAGCTATGCCAGTCAAATCATCCAATCTGCATTTTGGACTCCTCATGATTTGGGAACTGGTGTTGTCAGACCGTTTGCGTTTTTTAAAACTATTGTTGGCATCTGTGGTAACTATATCACATTCCATCCTCCACAAGTCAGAAACTGCCTCTATACAAGATGGAACATCTTCAGATTTCACATGCTTCTGTTCATCTCCATGGTAGCTTTCTGAAATTTTCTCATCAGCTCCATATGAAACTTTTTCCACAAAAGTATCTCCAGCATCTAGTTGTTCATTAAGCATATAGCTTGTTACCCTCTCTGCTGGTCCTCCTATGCTAAAATCCAATGAACTACAATTTGGGGATTTCACCATTAACTGTTTAGAATACTCAGTTACTTGGTTCAAAGAGCTCAAAGATGCCAGTTCATAATTCTGGTGAAAAGGGCAGGATCTGAGCCTGTTCAGCTCCAGGCTTCCTCCAGTGAGCTCATCCTTTGTTTTGTCAGATTTCACATCATGTACCTTTGAATTCTGACCATTCTCATCAATTCTTTCCAGATCTTCTACAGGAAAATGTGCTTGTTGGTTTGCAGCTACAGACTCAAGTGAAAGTTTTTCTCCTTCAAGGACAAGGTCATTAACAGCCTCCAATGATTCCACGTACATTTTGGATAGGGAATTTCCAGAACTTGAAGCAGACTTCATGGACCTGCATTAAAAGCATAAATCTATATGAACACACAGGTTAAATAGGCATTAAATTCAGTATATCTGAAATCTTGCAATCGTCTTGAATCATTAAATAAAATTGATGAAGAGTTCAATCCCTGGGCTTTGAAATTTTGAACACTAAAATATATTGATTACTGATCAATTGCAAGAAGCGCCAGTGAAAAAAATCATTGCACAAAATAAAATATTTCCTACATTTTCAGAGCTAGTCTTGATTTAAAAGTGGAGGAGAAAAGAAGCACCATGTTATAAAATCCTTCATTTGTCTTTAGGATTAAACACTGATGCAAACATAGGGAAACACAGAAGTTACAAGAAAAGAGACAGGCCATTCAGCCTGGACAGCATCAATTTTTCTTCTCCTTGCAAATAAGTGTTTCTAATCATATTTATCAATCTTGTTCCTATATTTCTTCAAGGTAATGATGTTTCTGGTACAATTACATTCCAACAAGGACAAAAGATTAAAGGAATTAAAGTCAAATTCCTTGGATGATGAGGGAGAGCGAGAATATGGTGCATTTCAGATTAATTCTCTAAGCAAGAACCTAGCCAAATAAACTTAGCTGAAAAAAGGTGGTGAAGGAAAAAGTATGGCACAGAGAGAATACAAGAATAGAGTGACAGTTAGCACGGGAGGGAACTCAAATAGCTTCAACCAGTACGTAAATAGTAAGCTGGAAGTAAGAGGCGGTGGATAATAACAGGACGAACAGGAGCCTATTCTGCTATTCAATAGGTTAATGGCTGATTGGACTGTGGCCTTGACAACACTTTTTTGGCCCATCCTTGATTTCCTTGTCAATCAAAAATCTTCCACAAATATGATCCAGCCTCACTGTTCTCTGTGGAAGAGAATTCCAAAGACTCTCATCCTCAGAGAACCAATTCCTCCTCATTACTGTCTAAGATGGAAAGCTCTTTATTTTTAAACTGTGTTCCTGGTTCCAAACTCCTCTATTTTGTAGAACCATCTCAAAATTTTTTATTTTTCACCAAGATCACATTTTATTCTTCTAAATTTGAGACAGAGTAGGCCTAACCTAATCAATGTTTCTCACAAGCCAAGGTCTTCATCCCAGGAAACAGGCTACTGAATTTTCTCTGAACTGCTTCCAATGCATGTATATCCTTCCTTAAGTATGGTGACCAGAATTGTTAAAAAGCTGGTGGCAATAATAGTGATCTTGAAACTGCTGGTTGCCATTGTTACAAATGTAAGGTTTTAAAAGATTATTACCTTTTGAAATTGTGACTTTAGAATAAAATGGAAAAATGAAGGAGATTATATGACATATGCTGAATTCTGACAGCAAATTTGGGTGTTAAAGATAAAGGAGTGAGGGATTTATTGGGTGTGTTGTGTAAGTTCAGCTAATTTCCTTGCACTTGTACTCCACATGCCTATGAATAAAGCCTAGTTGCTATGTGCTTTGTAACTGACGAATCTTCCTGTCCTGCTGCCTTCAACGATATATACCCAGATCCCTTTGTTTCTGCATCAACTGAAGAATTTTACCCCTTTTTTTTTATATTGTCTCACCATGTTTTTCCGACCAAAATGCACAACTCACTTCTCTAGATTGAATTTTATCTGTCATCTATCTGCCTACACCACCAACTTATGTGTGTTCTTCTGAAATTCTACACTGTCCTTTTCAGTTTATAATACATCAAATCACTCTGGATTGCTCCTGGAGAGTAAAAGGGACTTAGAAGACAAAGCATAACCTAGGATGCAGATTTTCAGTTGCATCAAAGCATTAACACGGGAATTTTTCTGTTCTGTACAGTAAAAGTTGCCTTTAAAATAGTGCTTAGTTATTTGCCTTTTAAGTTTTTTTAAAATAGTATAACTCTTAAAAGTTGAAATTTTGTTTGATCTTTTCAGGAAGTCACAGGAACATAATTTTTTTTTTTAAAAAATCATCGGTCTTTAAAGAGATCATAACATACCCATCTGGTTTACAAATTGCTTTTAGGAAGAAAATATATTACTCATATTTGATCTGGCCTATAAGAAATCCACAGCAATATGGCTGACTCTTAAACGTCCCCTGCAACGGCCTAAGAAGGTACTCAATTGTATCAAAGGTAGCAGCTCACCAGAAGCTTCAAGGCAATTAGCAACCAATGGTGATCTGGCCAGCACAAGTTTTATTTTCTACTTCCCAAATCCTTGTGCCTTTTATTGGGTCTCCCTATTCAATAGTAATTTCTTGCTTTGAATTCCATCATCAGTAAACTAATCTGTTCCTATTATAACCCAGAAGGCCTGGATTAAGGTTGGCCAAAAATACTTAGGGACCTTTAGCCATCACAGAGAAAATACTAACCACTCTTCGAAGATAAAGTGCAATGTATTTCACTGCTACGTTCATTTGTGTTCATTTAGAAGTTTAAAAGTAGGAATTGGATTTTGCCAATTTGACAGAAATCCAATACCTCTCCAATGGAGAGAATACCTCTCCAATGGAGAGAATACCTCTATATAGAGCATAGAACATTACAGCACAGAACAGGCCCTTCGGCCTTCGATGTTGCGCCAACCAATATAAAAAGCAATGCCCCTCCAAACTAAACCATTCCCTTCTCTTCCATATACTTTTCAACTAAGCTCTTAGCTTATCAACTAAGCTCCCCAATATTGAATTGGGGAGTGGGGAGGGATTGGGATTGGGGTGTTACTGAGGATTTGCATACAGCAGAATTTTTCTGGTTAACAGCAATATTAACATTTTACAAAAACATTCCCAAAATAAATACATTGCAAATCCTTCCATGGTCAAAATAAATATATAGTTTACCGCTGGGTGCACCCATCGCTTTGATACTCTACAAATTCATTTTCTAATTGTGCCACAATATCATCAAGGACTGTGAACTGAGAGGGGTCACTGGCAAAATCTTGATGCTGCTTAGAGATAAGATGCTGCAAAAAAAAAAAGAATATGATGAAACAAAAAGTAGGAGGTGCATGTGTGAAAAAAATGACATTTCTCATTACATTTTCAATATCATTGTCATATACTGACAAAACAGGCTTGTTTACGCGAGCATGGACATGATTGCATTAATTAAACAGGAGACAATTAGATCACATAGGTCAAAACATTAATAAGAGGTAGGTGAGAAGGCAAATATTTGAAATGGAAATGAACAGAGCCAAGATGGAGTGTTGGGGGATGGGGTGGAGGGGGTGCAGATGAATAGGAAGTTACATTAGGCAGATGAGGGAAGTGATTGAAAGTTAATTGTGTATCTCAAAAGGTTCATGTACGTTTGCAAAATCATAAATGGATGTGGCAAAGTGGCAATTTTACTTTTATAAAGTAGCCATAAAGCAACACGTAAGATTAATAAAAAAAATTCTGGGAAGAGAAATATCTAAAGGACTGTAGAAATAATAAGAATGGAAGATCAGAAGGAAAACTCATATTTAAAAGAGAAACTGAAGGTCGTTAGGGTAGTGGCTATTGACATCCTGACAAGATAGTGGGCTCGAGACAGGTTTATGAACACTAGCTGCCACCACTCAGAAAATTGTTTTTGCCTGCAGTGCTTTTGAGACACTTTGTGGCAGCAGGGCAAATTGTGAGCATATTACCGTAATTTTTTAAAGATTAAAAATCTATGAGGAGTGTTGTTATCAAAAGGAGGTTTAGCTGAGTTTAAAGCCAAATCTTTTGCGAAATGTTGTGTAAAGATGTTCTTGGGCCTTCTGAGGGTTATTTTTTTTCTTTCCCTTTCATTTTAATAAATGTCTAAATTTAATGTTTAAAATCTTTACAAGTGGTTTGACATTTACTTCTGACTTCAGATAACTCATACAAACTGAAAATTGTTGTAATAGCTTGTTCAAGTTTCCTTTTGAGATTTGGACATCCTAGCACTTAGTATCTGCTGTACCATGACAACGAGGCACCTCAGGTGAACTCTACCAGTAATATCCAGGCCAAATGCAATAAACCGAGAGAAGTGAAAATATGGTAGAGAGAATATGAGAATAGAATGGCAATTAACATACAAGCAGAGCTAAAAATTTGATTGGCACGTAAACAATAAATGGCTAGTGAGAGATGGGGAAGAGCCAATTAAAGGCAGAGGGGGTAATGTAGGCTCAGTGGTTAGCACTGTTGCCTCTTAGTGCCAGGGTCCCAGTTCGATTCCCAGCTTGGGTCAATGTCTGTGTGGGGTTTGCATGTTCCCCTGTGACTGTATGGGTTTCCTCCAGGTGCTCCAGTTTCCTCCCACAGTCCAAAAGAAGTGATGGTTAGGTGCACGAACCATGCTAAATTCTCCCTCAGTGTACCTGAACAGGTAGCAGAGTGTGGTGATTACAGGATTTTCACAATAAATTGATTGCATTCATTAATGTAAGCCTATTTGTGACACTAATAAATAAACTTTAAAACTTTAAATTACTGTAGTTTTGAAGTATGAGCTAGTTGTTTAACATGATCACTAGGAAAATGCAATTCCAAGGATTGATTTGAAATTAAAAAAGATTAAAAAGAGAAAAGTATTAGGCTTTGAGCTCAGGGAGTTGGGTGTCTTGCACAGCGATACTTCTGCAAATAAACTATTATCACAATTCCAGAGAAAACAAGCACAATTAATATGACAAAACAGTCACAATCAGTGCATCAAGGCTTCGCTAGATCCTGTTTGAAGCGCTATTCCAAAGGATTATATATTTACCCCAACAAGGTCAAAAAATGTTTCATGGCAACATTCACAGAATCGCTGTCGATTTTTTTCTCTATGCGTTGCTGCTGGTTTGGTGACGGTTTCTACATCCCCCTCACTGTTGGTCATTCTACAGTCCCTGTGCAATGGAAACCGTTAAAATAATAACTTGTTCAAACTACACATGAAAACCTTGACCTTGCACAAGTCAAAAAAACACAAGACTGTAAAAAATTATCTTCCAAAGCAAATAAACAAAATTATTGCGACAGGGTGTTCTAGGCACAATGAGGTGATTTTTAGCTGTCGGACATGGCTACATATCCCATAAATGAGGTACTTTAGAGCCCTGTTTAATAACTCACCAAATTTAATACTCTATCCCAGTGTTTTCGAAAGTGAAAATTGAGACAATAGTAACAGTTTGTAAATAAATAATTACAAAGGAATAAGGGGCAGTCACTTCAATTAAATTCAATTGTTGGATTGTCTAGATAAAAATAAATTTGGGAAGGTGACAATATAAATTCAATTGCTCTTACCAAAGTATTGAAACAGTTACTTGCTAAATTGGACATAGCTAAACATTCAATAAAACCTTGGGAGTTAAATTTACAAAAAAAGTTTACTATAAAACACAGTGATCTATATATCAATGTTTACCCATGTTTGCTTTGTTCTTGCTTCTGATGACCATTCTTAGATTTCTTCAGAGGATCAAATGCACTATATCCTTTATGAGATTTGTAATTCAGTTCTGGATAGCTCACATACTGCTGGTAGAGGGGTCTAAAGTGTCTGCATACACACAATTTGCCAACATTTACAAATAGTAAGCAATGCATGAATTTAATACATTATAATTTAGTAAACTTTAAAATTATACAACAATTATTCTATAGAAATCACAGTAACCATTCCAACAAAAAGCAATGACATTACAATAAGCATTAAAATGTGCTAAAACTTTGTTATTAACATTTCATTCTTGATACTCAATAATCCACTCAGACTTTGGTAAATATTTATTATTCACTAGATAGATTTTGAAAAATCTTCAAATGGCCAATATTCCAGACCTGATTAGGAAGAAGTATTAAACAATACAGTGTAATCCTCACGTGGAAAAGCTATGAGCTGACTTACCGACTGCAATCTTCAATTTTAAGAAAAGGATGTTTCAGTTTTCCCACTGCTCAAATAAAAATAAAAAATGCAATTAACAGCCATGCCTACCAACTGATTTATGGCAAAAATTTAACAACTGCTACATGTAGGAGCAGGACTGACAAAAATGATAAAGTTAAAATATTAAAAGCATGTTTTCCCTGGACTAATTAGTACCTCTAACTGCAGTGTTCTCGACTCAGTTTAAATCCCAATCTGGAGGTGGAATTTAAAAATCTGATTTCAGATATAGTAGAATCACAATAACAATGTGCTTTTTGAGTTTTTATTTTACTGATAGACCTTTCACAGCATTGCTATAATAATCTGGATGGTCTGTTCTTATGTGGACAAATTATGATGGAACACAAACTGTAACACTCTGATACTGTAGAAAGACATTACTTCAAGACTGCAAACTCTGATTGTTAATGACCAGCCAAGGCACTCTTGCCAGAGTCAGAAAGCTGTGGGATCAAACACCACTGAATTGACGCAAGCATATAATTCAGGGTGACACTTCAGTATAATGCTGAAGGAGTGCCCAACTGTCCTTCAGATGAGATGTTAAACAATGGCCTTATCCGACCTTGAGTCATAGAAAAAAATCATACTGTACTACTTAAAGAAGAGTAGAAGATGTTTCCTGGCTAATATTTATCCCTCAATCAACACCTAAAAAGATGTTAGCATCAATTATTTAATTTTGGTTTTAGGAATTTTGTGCTCATAATTTCTTACAGTCTAACAATGATTATACTTCGAAGTATTTTATTGGCAACATGCTTTGGGATGATCTAAGGCTGTGCAACACATTATATAAATTTAAGGTTTTCCTTTTCTTTAAATATGCTATTTTAATTATTCAAAAGCAAGATGTGCACGTTGAACATCTGAAAATAGAAAATGCTGGAAAATCTCAGCAGCCCATGTAGCATCCGCAGAGAGAGAAACAAGAGTTAATGTTTCAGGAAAATGACTTTTGATGATTGTTGGTAAAAGGAATTCGAGCAAAATGCATTCATCAGTTTCATACTGAAGCACAAGAAGACACAGGCCCCAGTATTAAAGAGGAGGCAGGGGAATAGGCAAAGTAGTTAAAACCATAAGATATAGGAGAAGAATTAGGCCACTTGGCCCATTGAATGGCAGAGCAGACTCAATCATGGCGGATATTTTTCTCATCCCTATTCTCCTGCCTTTTCCCCAAAACACCTGATTCCCTTATTAATCAAGAACCTATCAGTGTCTTAAAAATACTCCATGACCTGGCCTCCACAGCCGCCTGCAGATAAGAGATCCACAGATTTACCACACTCTGACTGAAGAAAAGCCTCCTCATCTCCATTTTAAAGGACCATTGCTTTAGCCTGAGGTTGTGCCCTCTGGGTCTAGTTTTTCCCACCAGTGGAAACATCCTCTCCCTGTCCACTCTATCCAAGCCTCGCAATATCCTGTAAATTTCAGTAAGATTTCCCCCTCACCCTTCTAAATTCCAACGAATACAGACTCAGAGTCTTCAACTATTCCTCATGCTTCAAGCTCTTCATTCCAGGAATCATTCTTGTGAACCTCCTCTGGACCCCTTCCAAGGCCAACACATCCTTTCTTAGATATGGAACTCAAAACTGTTCATAATACTCCAAATGGGGTCTGACCAGAGCCTTACAATTGGCAGGGTTATGGTCACAGACTGCTAAAAGGAGCATATTATACTGTTTAAAAATTGTTACCTCCTTTGGTTTGCTGCCAGGAACATGACAGTGTGAGCCTCCCCCTAATACGCAGTTAAGGGCAGCTTTCTGTGAGCGTTATGTCCAAATATGAAGTGGGGTTGCTTGATCCCAAGGTTTTACTCCCCTCCACTACCAAGTTAAAATCAAGGCCGCCTCATTTAAAATTCATCTAGCATTTTTAAAATTACGTTTTTAATATCGAAATTCACAATACAAGGGTCCCTTTCGGTGATGATGTGGAGATGCCATTGTTGGATTAGGGCAAACACAGTAAGTGTTGTGAGACTACTAAGTTAAAGTCCAACCAGTTTATTTGATAGTAAACCCACAAGCTTTTGGGAGTGAGACAGGAAATTACTATATATATGGAAATTGACAACTCAAGAGTATCCATCATGTTCAGAAAAGCATTGAAGCAGCAAGAAGGGCAGACTTAATAAAATAAAAATGAATTGCCTCCACATTTAAAGAACAATTCCTATGATTAATAAAACTTGCTGAATGAACAAGATGGACAATATTTCCAAATTTGATGTTATAACTAAATACTGTATAAATTACCAATTATTTTTGCCCACTATTAAATATAACATGAAAAAGTTATGGCATAACTGACCTTTTGTAGTCTTGCGATTCGATTTAGGTGAATGACTGTTTCGCTGCAAAATATTCCAAAAAAATTTACAATAGGAAAAGTAAACATGCATTTGAATGAGATATTGCTTAGCAACCAGAAGCTACTTTTAGGGGAAGACCTTTTAAATTTTGGTGTGTAACTAGATCCAGGCAGTTGGATATAAGAAGCTAGAACGGGAGCAGCTCTCAGCTCTGCTGCAAGCAGGAAAGCTTACAATGGACTAATGGGCATAAAAATAAGTTCCAGAGAAGCTAAAAGACAATTAGGTATTGAAACTAGAAGTTTCCAGCAAGTTTGAAGTTAAAGGAACGGTGATTAGAACAATCACTGAAGTTCAAGTGTTATCCAGGTCAGAAACTCCAAATATTTATGGAGTCAGCCTTGATCATACGGTTTGCAACTTGAATTTTGGCACAGGTAAGCATAAGATGTTTACTCCAGTTACAATTCAAATGACCCACTAGGGAACTTTTATCAAACAAAGTTTATTTAGGAATACTATTGAACTACAATAAGAAAAATCCACTATAACTTTTACCAATTACAAAAAACATAACTATAATGTATAAATCTTAACAGCTAAGAATATTGTTACAAACTGTACCAATCTCACAAACATACAGCCCATTCTAGACTTAGCACAGAAAATATGCTCTGGAGTTTGTAGCTTTGCGATACCTGCTGTAATTAGTCCTTTGGATGGAGAATCGAAATGGTGAGGCTCTCTGGTTCTGGAACTTTCAGCACACCTGAAAAAATAAACACTTCTTGCCCCAAGCTCTAGCTAATCAGTCTCCAAGAGTAGAATTTCCAATACCAGAGAAATAGACACAAACACTGCTTTCAGTCTCCAGTCCAAAAAGCTTCTGCCCAAATGAAAGTAAAATCCTTTGGATTTCTGAGACAGAAAAACCATCCAAAGGCACCTGACCTGCCAATCAATCGCAGATCATCAATTCCTCCAAAAGGGTCATAAAATCCAGGACACTGCATTAGGCCCAGATTAAAAAATGAACAAGATGCCCATTATATTGTTTCAACAACAATAAGAAAGCCAAAATCAAAGAGGGCAGATCTACTTGAAAAACTACTGAGAACATGATTAAAATGCATTTAGTAAAGTCTCAGTAGTCAGAAAAGACACCTGGAAGTGCAGATCTGGGGAAGGTTGGCTTAGGAAAAGCCAGACATCTGAAGCAATTGTAAGTTTTTTGTCCTGATTTGTAGCCTTTGGAAACAGTAGTTTTTGATTGGAGACTCAGTTCCTGAGTTTTGTGTACAAATTTGGATGCTTGAGACAGTTTAAAACAAAAGGAATACTGAAAGATGAGTTGAAAAGCCTGGAGGTGAATCCTTGCTAAAACTGCGATTTGATTTATTGTCACATGTATTAACATACAGCAAAAAGTATTGTTTTTTGCACACTATACAGACAAAGCTTACCATTCAGAGAGAAGGAAACAAAAGAATGCAAAATGTAGTGTTACAGTCATAGCTAGGATATAGAAAACAAACTAATGCAAGTTAAGTCCATTCAAATCTGACAGCAGCAGGGAAGAAGCTGTTCTTGAGCGGGTTGATACATGACTCAGACCTTTTTATCTTTTTCTCAAAGAATGAAGGTGGAAGGGAGAACGTCTGGGATCCTTAATTATGCTGCTGCTTTGCCGAGGCAGTGGGAAGTTTAGGCAGAATCAATGGATGGGAAGCTAGTTTGCGTGATGGACTGGGCTATATTCATGACCTTTTGTAGCTCCTTACCATCTTGGGCAGAGCAGGAGCCATACTAAGCTGTGATACAACCAGAAAGAATGCTTTCTACAGTGCATCTGTAAATGTTGGTAAGAGTTGTAGTGGACATGTCAAATTTCCTTATACTTCTGAGAAAGTAAAGGTGTCAGCGGGCTTTAACTATAGCGTCGAAATGGGGGGGGGGGGAAATCAAGCCAGGTTGTTGGTGATCTGGACACCTAAAAACTCGAAGCTCTCGACCCTTTCTACTTCGTCCCCATTGACATAGACAGAGGCATGTTTTCCTTTACGCTTCTTGAAGTCGAAGACAAACAGCTGAGAGAAAGCCTTATTTGAAAGGATAGTTAAAAAATCTGGATGCGGATTGTTGACAAGAACAGCTGATGGAAAGTAGTGGCTAAAAAGAAGTTCTGAAGTATGTCGTTTTGAGAGTGGAGTTTGGAAACATTGTTAGAATCAGAGGAGAAATCTACACAAGAGCGAATGAATAACATTTGCCACTTGGTTTCAGAATGTGATTGTCTGACCATAGTTAGCCTGTTGGGTTACAGGAACTGTGTGTTTACCGAGAACATGACATATCATATAACCTGTGTTACCCTTGAAATCTGTGTACATTTGTGAAGAAAAAGATAAGTGAAGAATAGTCAAAGTTTAATAAGTGTTTTTTCCTTGTTATTAAAAGCAAATTGGCAATCCTGTTCCTCCATGTTTCTAAATAAAGTAAAATGTTATGGTCTTCTGAGCCAGGATTCTATTCAGGGATCTTCCCACCTAGGAGAAACACCAACTGGAATCATAACATTGCACAATGGAAAAGCTTTACAGTGAAATGCTGGTGAGTGCAACTCAGGTGACATAAGTGTCATATGACTGCGACAACCAATTAACCCATAACACGTGGACTGCAGTATTTCAAGAAGGCAGCTCACCACTACCTTCTCAAGGGAACTAGGAATGGGCAATAAATGCTGGCCAGGCAGCAGCACCCGTGTCCCAGTACTGAATAAAAAAAAAAATCAGAGTGGAGTTAGACCACATGAGTGCAAAGTCATGGAGTGTTGGGCAAGCCATCATTTGACTTTGAGAACTCCCTGTGAAAGAACATGAAAAACTTTCAAGTATTGTTAAAGCAATGAGAAAGTTAAAAGGTATTGTTGATCGGTGAGAATGCAGAGTGAAAACTGAACATTACAAAGGAGTGGGGAGATTCTGTCATTAAGTTTGTGCATCATGAAACACAAGGTGATCAGAAGCAGTTCAATAAATAGATATTCTTTCCTGCAAAGAACAGGATGAGAGTGGTTGTCTATTCCAATGTGGAAGCAGCTCTGCTAATGTGGTTCATGGCAGCTCAAGCAGAGGTCCAATCTACCATTCAGTGCTGCAGGAAAGGGGAGTTGTCCTAACAAAAAGCTTGGGCCACATGGAGGAGATTTCATGTTCTCCCAGTGTTTGTTTGCTCCAATTTCCTGCTTGCTCCAGTTTCTTCTCACAATCCAAGGAAATGGGGGTTCAGTGCATTGATCAAGCCAAATTGCCCCTTATTATCCCAAGGTGTGTAGATTAGGGGAATTAGCAGAGTAAATATGAGGGGTTAAAGGTTTAGGGTCTGAATGGAATGTTCTGTCAGGATTAATATAAACTTGATGGGCCAAATGGCCTGCCTTCTGCACTGTAGGGATTCTATTTTCATCATCTTCCACTTGGCGATAGTGTAATGGTTACAACAGCAAGGCAGTTGATTGGCTCCAAAATGGTCTCATTCACATCTTGAACTACACATCATGAGACATTTTTAACGTGCAGGAAGGTGGACAGTTTTAATATATTTTGCCAGACGGCTTTTTAATGGTGAAACATGTAATCATGGAAAGCGGAGCAGAGGATATGTCAGTGTAATGGTCTCCGTCAAAATGGGTGGCACTGAGAAGCTGCTGCTCCTTGTGCTAAGAAACAATACTGCTTTGTGAATATCAATATATTACACACATGGCTAACAAAGCCACCATAATGACCTTCCGCATTTTTGAAGCGTGCATCTGAAAAGCGGATAAAACATCAACAAAAGAAAAACAAGGCTACTAACATTATAGACAACTGTCCCTTTGCATTCTGCTGGCTTCAAGAGTGTGAAACAGTTGATCTTGCCTCCAACACTATGGCCATGCTCTAGTCAATGGACTGGAAACCTGAAAACCTATTATTGACCACTGGCTATTGCTCAGGTTATTGAAGTCATTGATAAGATGCAGAAGTTCAATCCAACTGCACCAGAGGCTGTCTTGATGAAAAAGGCATGGAACATGATGATGAAAATTACAATTTCCAACTGCTTCCATCACGCTGAGTTTAAATAGATTACAACTGCACAACAAATTTGGATGACAAGGCAGCCGGAGGCCAGAATGGAAATTCAAGCTGGGGCAACCACGACAACTTTTACGGAGCTGGGAAATGTCATACAACGCACAATGGACTTAACAGATGGTGCAATTATAGATGCATACATATGCTGAGGAGGCCAATGATCCTGAAAAATCCTGAACGTCCATGCGCTCACTGGCCTGTTTCCCTAATCAATGTTGCGAAAGCTATAGGGATGCTCCAGAATTTGCACTGCTGTACAAAACCTCCAACATCCGTTTGACTATATTGAATACATGCTGGATTGTACCACACGTATCCTAAAATAACACTCTTAGCAGAAAAATATTACCATGATTTTCTAAAACTCCTTGGCCTTTTCAATGCAAAGGCATAGGCCTTTTATAAGGTTATTATCGCCTATCATTTATTTATTAGTTACAAGTAAGCCTCACATTAACACTGCAATGAAGTTACTGTGAAATTCCTCTAATCACCCCATTCCAGCACCTGTTCAGGTCAATGCACCTAACCAGCATGTCTTTCAGAATATAGGAGGAAACCAGAGCACCCACGCAGACATGGGGAAAACATGCAAACTCCAGACTCAAGCCGGGAATTGAATCCAGGTCCCTGGTGCTGTGAGGTAGCAGGGCTAACCATTGTGCTACTGTGTTGCTCAAGATAAGATGTGAATAAATTGAATGAAGACTTTTCAAATATTTACTGCTTTACTGTGTTTTAACATTTGAATTTATCGTTTTTGATGTTTGTAGGCAAATCAGTTTATATGGAGACACATCCACGTGAGAATGGGGATTCTTCAGCAATCACAAAGCCTTACTTAACATGAACATGGAGGGGTTTCCCTGGGATTTGACCAAACAAGATACCTTTAAAACTTTCAATGTTAAGTATATTTTTCTGTCTCCTCAAAAGCTAGCAATCTATTACAGGTTAAATAATAGTATACATATCAATATGGCTTATTATATGAAGTTGATGATTTTGCATCTCAGTGTAATGAATAATGTTTTCAGAACTGCTGGATTGGTGCAACTCATTACCAACAGCATCAATTTACTTCTTTCTTTGATGAAGTTTAAATTATTCTATGGAGTGAATTATAAATGAAAAATTATAGCAACAAAAGTTTTGACTTAGTACATTTTTGGTTGGCCAAAGAATTATAGATGGTATGGAGATATCATGATCATATTTTTTCAAGTGATTCAGATGACATAAGAAAAATAAACTTCAGAACCCTTGAGACTTAATTTTTTTGTTTTGGACATTTATACTATGGACTATAGTATATTATGGCCTGGAATTTGCAGAGTGATGAAAGAATGGCTTTTGCCATTCACCTTGAGTATAACTACCCAGGATTTTTAGTCAGCTGACAACTGTTTGAATGTGCTACTCTTTTCAGAGGATCTAGAGAGTCTGTCGACAAGATAAACAGCAGGGAGGTTCTTCAACCAGTTGTAAAAATCCTCACTGACAGACTGCAAATTACATTTAATTTTTTCTACAGGATTGGGTCATACGAGATTTAAATGAAAGACATGAGGAAAAAAATCAAAACTATTTTGATTTTTTTTAAAAAATTTGCAACATAAATTGAAGCAACAAGACCGCACATTTATTATTTTCCACAGCTAGAATTTTTCAGCATTAATATTCACTCACTACATTGTTAAAAAATGTATTACTCATGATTACATATGCCCTAACTTTTGCATCTGAATTTTGAGCATGAATAATGGATAATTAGCTGATGTTCACATCATTACAATGAGTTCTATGTAGATTTCTTTGGTAAACACTGCAACAGCCCAGCCTGTTTCAGAGCAAAGTCTCACTGACCATGTCTTAGAGATTTTTCTATTTAATTGGATGCCAGGTGCTGGCATCCTCATTGGTCATGATGTAGACAGTACAGTAAAGCTGGGCTATTATCTCAGTGAATCACAATTACTAGTAATTCCAACATTGCAGCTGTTAAGAGATAAATAGAGCGATAACAGTTTACAATGTAAAACAGGAAATTATGCAGCTCTGAAATAAGGATTTAACAAGCTAGCATGCAATATTTTAGAACTATTATTATAAGGATGCTAATTAGGCAATTACATTCTACTCATTCACAAATCTCATGCTCTTATAATCAGTTCTGATTATAACTTTTATTAAAGTGTCCATTTTTTTTTGAAGCTACACAAAAAAAAAAATCTATAAACAGAAGAAAGTGATTGATTTAACTCAACTTTATTCAGAGCTTCCCAAATTTGCTGTTATGGCCTAGATCATTTGCATCACAGTCTGATTACATACCTCAGATGTAAAACTTATACACACACATGCAAATCTCACCTCAGCTTTTCTATTTGCATTTAGTAATTTAATGCCCTTTTTTTCAAAATATGCCAGTAGATCTTTGTAGCAGTTAAGGTTCAAATATTGAAATGTCAGAATATACATAAAAATCACAATAAAATCTAAACAGCTTTTATGTATAGGTTTTGGATTTGCTGCAGCATTGCTCAGGGAGATGTATTTGTTAAGTGAGACTGGATTAGAAAGTGTTGGGAAAAATAACGAAACAGATAGAAGATGAATTAAATAGTTTAGAGAATTCATATAAAAAATACTAATTGAAAACTGGGATGCTGTTAATTGGAAATTAATTTCTACTTGCAGATGTTTATGAATAAAGCTAATTGAAGATCAAGTACATAGAAAGACTCTACAACTGGATAAAGCACTTTGAGCTCACAACCTCTAATCACCTAGCAAGAATGGAACAGGAGTGACATGACACATCATCACTGTCACACACTGTCCTAACCTGGACATATATCATCGATTCTTCATAATTACTGGATAAACATCCCGAAACATACTGTTGAACAGAATGGCAGGAAAACAATCATGTGGACTACACTGGTTCAGGAAGGCAATTCACTACCTCTTTCTTAAAGGCAATTAAGCACAGTAATAAATGCTGGGATTACAAGAAGCAACTATACCCCAAGGACAAATAATACTAATGTAAAACTGCATGTAAATGTTATAATAAGAGTTAAGGCCAGTGCTGCATTGTCAACTTAGGGAGAAATAATTTGGTCTACGTATGACAATTTTACAAAAAAAATGATGATACGATTTCATCAATAAAGCCACAAGACATTTAGTATTTGCTGACAAATTGTAGCTTTCCTTCAGTTATAAGTTATTCTCCAACGTTTTAGCTTCTGGCATTCATTGTAATTCTTCTGGGATTTACAGGCTTCACGTTTAGACATAAAAGATTTTCTAATGGACACACATACATGCACTGTCTTCGCCACACTGTGGTAGCTTTATGCTATTATAGATTGACAGGTAAAGGACTACAACGGAAGTTGTGCAATTACGCAAATTTTCAAAATTAAGATGTAATAAATTATACAGTTAATAGTGTAAAACACATACACAATTAGAAAGGATACCATCAAGGTGCAGGATTTTCACTCCCCAGGAACGTGCATTGGCCAAAACACTGTTACTGCCACCATATTCCTGTCAGGGAAAAAGAGAGGCATTTCGCAGTTTTGCTTTCCAGTTTTTGAGGTGAAAATCATTTCTTCTTACGGTATTTGCTATACTCCTCTGACTATATGTTATTTGATTCAATTAAGTTTTTATTTACTGCTGCCCACACATAGCTGTCAGTTTCATTGAGCTTCTCATCAATGCTTCTTGATCTCTCTTGCGTCCTGTGTGGAGTTCACATTTCCACTTTATTTCTCTTCTCTTTTCTAATAATCTTTCATGTCATAACACAAGTACATTTTCGCAACATTGATAGAACCAAGTATATCTCTCTTGAATAATATAGCCAGTTTATTAGTAAAATTGTCAAATTGAAGCTTAATCAATAACACTAAAGTTGAATTCACTTCTTTAAGGCAATTCTGAAAGGCATGAAATGGACATTCTATTTTTGTACTTTTCCTTACAATCTTGTAAAAAATTAGCAGACATTAAAGATTTAAGCATATTAAAAAAAGTTAAGAAAAAGATGAATTAGTCCAATGAAGTTCATCAAGTTCTTTCACTTGAGTATTAACTGATTTTTTGAAAATTCATAAATATTTGACCACTCTACCAGGCAGCTTATTTAAAATATTTTGATATTATTGGGAAAAAAGGGAGATAACTATTTTCCAACTTATTTTTAATTCATTGGTGTCATTTAGTCCTCCTTTCCTCACCCACACTGAAGTAATAATGTGTTTACTTTCCATCTTTTGTTTTTAGTACCTTGATACAGTACCCCCTTAACTCTTGTTTTGGAGTTTATTTTTTTCTGAATGCAGTTACTGCAGACAAATGCAAGATTATGAGAAAAAAGTGAAATAAACAGTGGGAGCATCAACTAAAAGCCCTAAGCTACAGAACAGAGATCTGGAGGAATTGTTGAAGAGCTCAATGAAACTGACAGCTGTGGACGGGCTACAGCAAGAAAAAATAGTTAGACAATAAAACAAGTAGCTAAAGGAGTATAGCACATACCAGGAATAATAAAGGCTTTCTACCAGCATTGATAGTTATATCCAAGACAGGCCCCTCAGGGTGAGGGGGGCTATGTATAAGATGAATATTAGAGGGCAGTTTTTCACACAAAGGGTAGTGGGGGTGTGGAATGCACTGCCGAGTAAGGTGGTGGGAGCAGGCACGCTAGGGCTGTTTAAGGGTCTCTTGGGCAGCCACATGAGCGGTATGCAGATAGAGGGATATAGTAGGACTGTTTAACTATGACTTTTTTTCCCACAGGTAATTCGGTCCAACTTGACCAACAAGGAGCATGCATTCGGCAGGTGGTGCGAGGACAGCTCTTGGATGTTGATTCATGGGTTGCCTGGTGCTTCATGTCGTAAATGAGTGCTTAATCTGGACCATCTGAAGGGCACCATGACAGCTCAGTGACTATCGCTGTAGCTGTGCAGACACTTGGAATTGGGCCGGTGTCTGCGGGAGGTTGCGCGTTCTCCCCGTGGTTGCGTGGGTTTTCTCCGGGCGCTCCGGTTTCCTCCCACATCCCAAAAATTCGCTCTTAGGCTGATTGGGAAACAAATTAACCCTATATTGAGATTCTTCCATATTAGGAATAACCTAAAATTAGAATAAGAAAATGGAATTGTTACTATAAAGTTATGACGGCGGCACGGGATCGTTGGGCCGAAGGGCCTGTTTCCCGTGCTGTGTTGCTCTTTGACTCAAATGTGAACAAAAGGAGACCAGGATGCAGAATACAACTTGTATATTAGGTTCATTCGACTCACTGATTAAATGCAAATTAGGTGGCTCCCCATAATGTAGAAGTTCCTGAGCAGAGCTCTGGTCATGGTAGTATCCTATGAAGTCTCTAGGTACCAAGCAGAACATAATTCTGGCTGATATTTGTCTTCGGCATACTGAAAGGCCAAACATCATATCTTTCTGCTAAACCAGCCAAAATCAGCTAACTCAACAGACCAAAGATTGAGTTGGAGGCCTTTCAATTTAGGATATTTGATACCAGAACTCATCCACTAAGCCACAAACAGCTTTTGCAGCTTAAGTTTAAAGTGCAAGTTAAGTTGATTGGTCATGGAATACAGCTTCTTAGTTTCAGGAGGATTAGCGGAGTAAATATGTGGGATTATGAGGATAGGGTCTGGGTGGGATTGTTAGTCCAGGCTCAATGGGCTGAGTGGCCTCCTTCTGCATTGTCAGGATTCTACGATTCTAAGTGGAAATATTATAAAATCTGGTTTTAACAATTGGTTAATGTTGACAATATAATTTCTTACATTGTTCTTGATCACTGTTTCAAGTAGTCGCTTTCCCCTGCTGATCTGCATCTGAAAGATTAATTACAAACACCACAATAACATTTCAGAACACCAAACTTCTTGAAGGCTGAACTTTTTTGACAGAAACCAGATTGATGACACCTTCTCTCTAAATGAGGCATCGCTACCAGGCTCTACCTTCCACCACTTGCCTCATCTGGTAGCGATGTAACTCCCATTACCAAATCACCCCTCATTTCCCCAACTCCTCTGATATCAAAAAAGATAAGTTCTTCTTTTCATCAGCTCATCTTGTCTTCCTTTGCCACTCAGCCTTCTTCCTTAGCCACTCAGCCTTCTTCCTTAGCATTCATCAGTACAATAAAAATTACCTCAACAAAATTTCTTCACTGTTTTCGCCCCTCAGTCCTGGCACTGAATAACATCACATACTTGGTTATTTTAACCTCCACCTCAGTTCATCACATACACTCACTGCTGATTTAATTTCCTTTCAATCCTTTGTGATTTCTGTCTAAGTAAACTAACCCACTACACATTCCCAGGCCACTCTTGAACCTTGCTATCTCACATGATCTTGTTATTCTCGTTGTGTAATAAGGTGATTTCTGATCATTCCCATGCATCACTATCTATATTTCCTCTTCTCAACCCTAATGCCCTTTGTGTCTGTCCCTGGAAGAAATTCTCCCTATTCACTTACAACTGTACTTTCAAATTCCTATCAATCCAGTTAAGCCCTCCTAGCTGTAGTTGTCCACTTGTTCAACGACATCTTCATCTGCACCTTTGATTGCCTAATCCCCACAAGGGGTGGTGCAGTGGCACAGTTGTTAGCACTGCTGTCTCAGACTGCCAGGGACTCAGGTTCAATTCTGGCTTTGGGTGGCTGAGTGTAGTTTGCACATTCTACCCATGTCTGCATCAGCTTGCTCTGGTTTCCTCCCACAGTCCAAAGGTACGCAGGTTATGTTGATTGGCCATGCTAAATTAAACTTTAGTTTCAGGGAGATTAACAGGGTAAATATGTAGCGTTATGGGGATAGAGTCTGAATGGGATTGGTGTCAGTGCAGCCTAGATTGGCCAAATGGCCTCCTTCTGCACTATAGGCATTCTATGACTCAATTACTCTCTCTCACCTGGATGGCCCATTATAGCCCTCATCACAACTCTCTTAAATCCAAGGAAAACAGGTTTGAATGAGTATTGTTGAGAACTGGTTTAGTCATTCACTGCCAGATTGGACTAGACCACAAAAATCCAGATCCTGCTCACATCTCCTAGAATTGCTTCCGTCTGGGATCAAAGATACTTCCAGGCATCTCGTCTTACTCCAAAAAACCTTCTTCAACCCTCACCCATCTCCTCCATCCCCATCTCCAGCAATTTAAGGAGGCCTTTCACTTCTATAGCATTAACATCGAGAGCATCTGTTCAAAGATCACTGCTACTTCTTTCTCTCCACCAGCCCAAATTACTTCCATCTCTAGTCTTGAACTTTTTCTCAACTTCTTACCCAAGATTTCCAAGCTTATCATGTCCACAAGACCCACTTGCTGCTTCCATTACTTTATTCCCAAATAATCTGCTTTTCATTCAACTTTCTTTCCTGGCTCCCAAATATGTTAATGGTAGGGACTCTTCCTTTGGCTATAACCTCCCCCATTCTCCTTCAAATCTGCCACTATCATTATGATTTTCAAAACAAGAAGCCTGGAAATCTCTACCCATGAAAACTACAGTCCATCTCCAAACTCCATTCCTTTCTAAAGTCATTGAACATATTGTCACCTTTCAAATCCGTACCCAACTTTCCTGAAATGCCATGTTTGGATCCTTCAATTTACCTTATCACTACACCACTTTTCAAAAAGCTCTAACCAGTCATGAGTGATATCCTCTGTGACTATGACAAAACCAAACCACCCCTTCTCATTCTGCTCCCTTCCCATGTTCTACCCTATGTAAACCCAAGGTCAAATTTCTGTTTTCCATGTGCCAAAAGTGCTATGATCTGCCCTGTTTGATAACCCCTTATCTAATCTAGTAATAAACCAAATATTGAAAATACAAGTAAAGCTAATGATTGGAAATTATTTTGTTTACCAAGTGGGCTAAAAACAAGATTATTTGTCCAGTGAACATCACATTGCAATTGTGCTCTTACTTTATGCAGCAACCAAATATATATATGGTAGGTTCTTTACTCAAAGAGTGATTAGGGAGTGGAATGCCCTGCCTGCAGCTGTTGTAGATGCGCCAAGTTTGGTGGCGTTTAAGAGGTTAGTTGATAAGTATATGGAAGAGAAGGGAATGGTTTAGTTAGGAGGGGCATTGCTTTTTATTTTGGTCGGCACAACATCGAAGGCCGAAGGGCCTGTTCTGTGCTGTATTGTTCTATGTTCTATGTTCTATGTTCTCTATGTTCTAAAATATTACTGCTGGTATATTCACTTACCAACTGGCCATCTCTTGGATTGGCAGATGGAGGGGTACTAGCTTGGCTGTTTTTCAAATATTCTTTATTTGGAACAGGTGCTATGTTGACTGATTTACTTCCCAGATTTGCCTCCTTGCTGTTGGAAATAACATAATTCACTTCTTTACTGAGGAAGCTTTCTATTGTCTGAAATTCAAAGGAAAACACATCTATGTTATAAGGGAAAATATGAATGACAAATTTGTGACTACATATAAGACAAAAGCATTGTTCATTCCTAAATAATTTCCCATAAAACACGAAAGAAAGTTCAGATAAATGACTTTATGTTATTGCCACTGCCTAGTTTGTGATCTCAGCTCCTTGTAGACAAGTCTATTTTGTGATTGAGGAAATCAGACATTTCATTCAGTCACCATGTTTATAACTGACAATGTGCACAAATATCAAATCTCATTCCAGATTTGTTATTGTTGCAATTGGTAACAAAATAGGAGATGGCATTTGGTTTCTAAAATTATTATTTAAAATACATGCAATTACACGTTCATTTATGGTGGAATACTCCCCTGCCAAGATACTTATAATTTCAGTTATTCTTTGTAGTGTCATATCTTATTTGGATTTAAAAAAAATCATCTAGATAGTCTGGAAAAAAATGGTTTGGAAAGAAATCAGTTAATAGTTATTAACATTTTAATTCTTTTATTTTCCGTATAATGTTGAGGTGATTTTCCATGCCCTTTTTTTTAATCCATCTCATTTTGACCATAACGTGGGACATTTTTATGTTGCAGCAATTGTGGTGTGTGTTAAGTATTTGTTGTCATCAGCGTTAAAATTCCATTTTGCTAGTTAGAACTAGCATCTCCTTGTTCTATTGCCATTGCTTAATCTGTAATTGTTCTGGATTTATTTTGTATACTTCTGTAACAACACATCTCAAAAGTCCCAAATCCCTTCAGTCTTTCCTTGTACCTCAGTCGTTTGACACCAGTTGTTCTCTTGTCTTCTCTACTGATAGTTAAGTATAATTATTGCATGATCTCTGATGCTAATTATTAAGTGCACTTTAAAATATTTCTGCTTGGTGTCAACTTCCTTACGCAGTCCGTGAGCCTAAAACCTACTGCTGCACCACTCTTTGGGAACAGTATTTATGCATTTCTAATTTCAATTTAAAGCAATTTAATCATAATGAAATTGTTGAGTATGGTTAGAAAGTTCTTGTAAAGTTGATCAAAACATTAAAATAGACAAAGAAACAAGCAATAAAAGGGCAAATAGGGATTTTCACTGTACATACCCCACCCCATTTCTTCACAACATCTTCCAGAAATGTTGTATTCTTATTGTTTGGAAGATCCAGGTAAAATGTCTTGCCAGAAATGAAACAATTCTTTATTGTACCATCTTCATAAACTTGCACTGAGCATCTGTGTGGCATTTTCTGTGGTTCAAACGTCCTTGAAGATTTTTTTCTGAAGAAAGGAAACAGTTCCAATCAGTATCAGAAATTTATACATCAAATAATTCAAACGTGACCTCACATGAAACTGAACATCAAAAGAATTAACAGAATGTGTAGCCCTGCCCTACAAACTATTTACATACATAGATTGTAGCCATTCAAGAAGGCAGCTCTCCACCACCTTCTCAAGGCAATTAGAGATGGGCAATGAATGCTGGCCTAGCCAGTGAAGCCAATATCCCTCAAATTAAAATTGTCTGTGTATTGTCTAGCCAGCAGCAGCAAAGATGATTTGCTGGTTGTTGGGAAAGACCCAGTGGACTTGTAGGAGGAGAGCTTTCCCAGCTACTGGCCTCAGCAAATTAAATAACATAACTCTGATGTTCCAAGTGCATCAGCAGTCAGCAAGACTAAACCCTTAGCCCAGATTTTGTAATAGCAAAATAACAATGCTTGACATTGCCCATAACACCTAGTGAGCTCTGGGATGTGGAATTCACCTTCCTAATATTAATTCAATTATGTCACTAGCACCCAGTGGCATAATGTCATGGAAGCGACGAGGAAGGCTCAACAAATAGCAAATCGGGGAGCACGAAACATGTTTAATCATTCACCTTTTAGGATCATTAGGATTATTATAGAGTGAAATAGGGATTTGGAAACACACACGAGAACATGGGAAGAAAATGAAAATTTTAGCCATAGAATAGACATTCCACAGTAACAAATTAGTTTGACAAGATTCGAAGGGTTGCTAGCAGTAATTATGAGTTCTGCAACCTTCAACAGCACACCAAAGGAAAGGGCCAAGCTTGTGGACTAGTCGTGCTAACTGACAACGTGAACAAATATATAATCTTCTCGTTCCAGATTTGTTATCATTGCAATTGGTGACAAAGTAGGAAATAGTGCTGGGTAGTCTAGCACTCAGAGGAAACCCATACTGTACCTTTCTGGAGTATGTTCTCTAATAGTCTTGGGGTCGTCACTGCTTTCCAAACTGGTGGTGACATTAGAGTTCCTCTCTCAAAAGGGCCCTTTAATGCCTTATTTACATAAGCACGCTCCATTGAGGATGATTATATAACGTTCCTCCTCCTAATTGGAAGATATTGCTCCCCAATGCTCTTTGTAGTTCGAGCCTCTTTTCTACATTCTCAAATGACAAGGCTTCTTTTGGGTGGTTAGTTTCGTATGTGGCTAAATGACCTGTCTTGCAACATTTCATTAAGAGATGGTCCAATTTGCAATATTCAGCTAATTGCCGCAACCTAGACAAGAACAAAGTGACAGATTCCCTAAAAGCTCTCCCAGCAATATTGAAGTGAAATCTCTGGAAAATAGGAATTCAGGAAATAGCATTTTTTTCTAGCAGGCCTATTAGCTCATTAAAAGTTGAGAGTCAGGACATCCAGATAGATCAAACTTCTTAACATATTGAAATTGGGGCTCTGTATGCTGTTAAAAATGTCACTTGGGGATTTTCTCCTTTAATGCTGTTAGCACAGAAGTAGTAAAGCATGTGCTCAGTACATTGAGTCTAATTTTTCCCATTGGTATCACAGAGTTTGAGTTTCCCAAAAAGAGGCAATGATGGCTTTTTCTTACTGGAAAAGATTCTTGACCTATGGGGATGTCCAGAGAAAAAGATGGATTAAAAATACTTCTGTCAATTCAGCCAAACTCCAGTTTCCTATCAGAAACACCTTTAATTGTGCATCAAAGGAAAGGGCCACGCCTGCAGCGTACAGGTAAGAAGTCTTCACCTTGGGACCTACAACAATGGTCCAGGTAAAGTGAGCTGGTAGGCCTGGTAAAATAAAATACTATTCCCTGAAGTCCTATTTTCCAGAGATGTCATCTCAACATTGCTGGCAGAACTCTTAGGGAATCTGTCACTTTGTTCTTGTCTAGGTTGCGGAAATTATCTGAATATTGCAACCCCCAGCTGACCACATCCCATAAAACAAGCCTCCAGTTGCTCAATAAGGCAGTTCATACTCCACGAAGTCCAGGGAGAGATCTATTGATGATCCTGTGGTCTTCAATGCCATCATAACAACAACCATTTGTACGTATACCACTCTCCCAGCTGATTGGTAGCCTTGAAGATTAAGTCCCAGGCTCCTCCCTCCTTGCTATACCATGGCGAGTCTTCCATTATCCTTTCACAGCCATTTGACTCAGGTTTGAAAAGCCTCAAACCAGCTTCCAACAGAAAGACCCTCTAGGGACTCCTTGTTCTTTAAGTCTTTACAAGTCCCAATTCTTTGGAAAAGAACCAGTTCAGATTAGCATACTGTATGGTGGTTGAGCCAAAAATATTTTCCTTTGCTTTCCACAGCAAGAGCTGTTTCTTTTCTCCATCTCCAGGTTTCTGGGTTTAGAACCAAAAGAGAAAAGGCTGGAAAATCTCAGCAGACCTGGCAGCATTTGTAAGGGTAGAAAAGAGCTGATGTTTCCAGTCCAGGTGATCCTTTGTAAAGTTTTGGTTTCAGATCCCAGCATCCACAGTAAATTTGCTTTTATTCTTTCAAAGTGGCAGTTGATCTGCTATAGGTTTTGGCTGGACCTCTTACCCCAAGTCAACAAAATCATCTGAACCTGTTTCTGGGCAGAGTTTAGTATTAAGCATTGTCCCCCTCTTCAGGGCAGTATTTCCAAAAAAGTTCAAAGATGGGCAGGTTAGGTCGATTGGCCACCATCAATGTGTAGGGTAATAGGCATAGGCTGGGGTATTGTTCCTTGATAGGATGCTTAGGTAGGAGGGTTGGTGTAGATTTGATGGGCTAAATGACCTCTTTTGCACCATAGGATTTTATGGTTCACAAAGTTGCACATCCATAACAAAAGACTCAAACACCATCTCATCAATTAGTATCAGTACTTATTGCATTTGGGAGGCTACAGAATTTTGGCTTCATTATGTGCATTCTTTCAAAATTCTGCCTACCATAAATTCAGAATATAAACAGAGAAATTATAACCATTGCAAAACAGTAATTTCATTTTGGGTTTAAATGAAAATGATAAAGCAAGCAGAGTAAAGTTTCAGTAGTTTTTTTTGGCAGATTTCAGATGGCACCTGGCAATGACTGTACCCAGATGTGATATCTGATAAAATGATGAAACCTAGCTCCTGGGAGTACTTGTGGCCCCACTTGTATTGCTGTGAAACTGATACTACATTGATTACAATGTCTCTTAACTTCTCAATAAAGTCTGCTGGCTGTGCAATTTGCCACAACATATTTTGGCATACTGTCCTCTAGAGAACCAATTTTATATTGATTTGAATCTGATTACACCAGAATAACTTAGGAATCTGAAGAGAGTGGCCTCTTCCACATGCTACTCTTTCTCTACTAGGTTGCATCTGGAACAGAATAAGCATAGCCAGCATTCAGCCAAATCTCTAACTTAATGTCAGGAACACAAGTAATGAACATTGACATTCTGCTTCAAAAATGCTTTTTATAGAATTCTAGTAAATGAACATGATACAAATACTTGAAACTCCTGGCTTGTCTTCACAATGACTAAGGTCATCCAAAATTCTGCTGCCAATGTCTTAAATGCAAATCCCACTCCCTGCTCATCCCTTTGCCCATTAATGTATATTGGCTTCTAGTAAAGCAATGTCTCTGATTTTAAATTCACCTCCTTACTTTCAAATCCCTCCATGATCTTTCTCCTCCCTAATTCGATAACCTTCTCTTACCTCACAAATCCTCTGGGATAGCTACCTGCCTTGAATTCTGGCCTCCTCTGCATTGCCAATCATAACTGCTCCACCAAGGGTGGTCATGTGTTCAGTTGGCTAGACACTTAGCTCTACACTGCCTCTCCACCTCTCTTTCCTTGTTTTTGACACTTACTGTCTGACCATGCTTTTGGTCATCTGGTCTAATATCTCTTTATGTGGTTCGATAGCATACTCTGATTTGTAATAATCCTGTGAAGAATCTTAGGAGATTTTGTTGTCTTAAAGATGTTATACTTATGTTGTAAATACATAGAATTCTATCCTTTGTGCACGCGCTTTTAAAATTATCGTGATATCAATCTGGATACTTTTATGAGGCATAAATTCTTGTAATAAGCATTATTAGTTGTCGCCCAAAAACTTTCATTAACTGCTGAAATGTATATTTTGCACAACCCCAAGATGTTACTACTGCTTTACAATAATTACCTTTGTTTCTGGGTTGCCCTACGATAGAAGGCTGAATAAATTGGATCTACACTTCTTGAAGTTTAGACAAATGAGAGGTGATCTCATGGAAACATACAAGGTACTCAAGAGGGTCAGAGTAGAGTTAGAGATTGTTTCTCCTGGTTGGAAAATCTAGAGTTTAGTGCACAGTCTCAGGATATGGGGTTGATCATTTAGGATCACTTCGCAGAGATTCAAATCTTCCTGGAGGGTTGTGGATGCTCCATCAAATGAAGCTGACACAGACATTTGTTGTCTCAGAAAATCATAGAATATGGGGAACAAGCAGGAAAATGGAAGTCATCAGTGTCAATCGTATTTTCTGATTGAGTAGGTTTAACGTGCCACATGATTTACTCACAATCCTATTTCTTATATGCACTATTCATCTTATCATTCTCAAACTCCAAGCTTTCCTTCCACACATCACCCCCCTACATATACTGTTGAATTTTTTTTGAGTGGGAAGGAAAAATGAGAACATTTGTCCAAAAAGTACTCCAGAGGCTCTCAACAGCAAGATTCAAACCATGTCATTAAATGCAATAGGCAGTGTTGATATTTTAAACAAAAGGAGTACAGGCTTTTGACATCAACTGAAATACTGTAATAATACAAGTTATAAAGATCTGAGAGCCAACAGCTGCTTCAGTTATGAAACTTACTTTATATTTTTGGGTAATTGTACTGGAGGGACAGCGTATAGAATTTGCCGTCTCAGAAAATCAGAGAATATGGGGACCAGGCAGGAAAGTGGAATCATCAGCCTCAATCATATTGACTGGTGAGCAGATTTAAGGAGTCACATTATTTACTCACAATCCTATTTCTTATATGCACTGTTCATCAACTCCAAGCTTTCCTTCCACACCCCCCCACAAAAAAAAGATTTTAAAGGAATATGTCCATAGTATTTACTGGTTTTGTCAGAAAAGTTGCTATTCTATTCAAAAGCTGGAATTGTGGAAATTGAAAATCTTAGAAAGGTGGTCAAAAGCATCTTTAAAGAAAAAAATAATTAAACATTTTGGAAAAATGGTAGCATTAACCTTTTCACTCAGTTGTAGAATTGTCTGCCAATGTCCTTTCCCACTCCTTTACTGTTACCTCTAATCTCCCCCAATTATCCATCCTTGGTCCCCTCCTATATGCTATCCTTCAGTGCAAATATCCAAAAACATAACATCAAGTTTCACATACATGCTTACAATGCCCAATTTAAGTCACCAACAGCCTTTTTAACTCTGCCATTGCCTCCAAATTGTTAGAATGCTCGCCTGGCATCCACTTCTGGACAATTACGAATTTCCCCCAACTAAATACTGGGAAGAATATTGTGTTCCTGTCATAATCTCCGTTCCCCAACTACCAATTCAATCCATCTCTTGGGAAACTGCCGGAGGCCACATCAGTCTGTTCACGTGATAAGCAAAATGCTACAGATGCTGGAGTCTGAAACACGAACAGAAAATGCTGGAAAAACTCAGCACATCTGGCAGAATTTGTAAGGAGAGAAAACAGAGTCACTTGAAACATTGACTCTGTTTTCTTTCTTTATGGATGCTGCCAGACCATTCATGTACTTGGTGTTATATTTGACCATGCAATAGACTTGTGACTATGTATTTTTGCCATTTCAAAGAATGCCTATTTCCACCTCTGTCATGTAGCTTGACTCCACCCCTGCTTCAGCTCATCTGCCACTGATACCAGCATCCGTGCCCTTTCTTCCCACAGTACAAAGATGTGCAGGTTAGATGGACTGGCCATAGTAAATCACAGGGTTATGGGGATAGGGCTGGATAAGTTGTGCTTTCAAAGAGTTGGTGCAGTCACCATGGGCCAATCGCTTCCTCCTGTACTTTAGAAATTCTGTGGTTATGTGCTCGTGGTGAGTTTCCCACGTTCTATGCTCTGTAAACTTGTAAATGTCCTAACCCACATGATGTCCCATTTATCCATCAGGCCTGAACTCACTAACCTACTCTGGCTCTCAATTAAGCAATAGCTCAAATTTTAAAATTCTCTTTTATATTTTAAATTCCTTCCACAGCCTTCCCCCTCAGTCTGTAATCTCTGGCTCTGCACTTCTAACTCCAGTCTCTTTCTTGAGCATTATTCTCCACTCCCGTAGCTGCCAAGTCTTAAGCTCCAAGATTCCTTCTCCAAGCTTCTTTACTTCTCTCGTGCCCTTTTTGACACTCCCTGAAATATACTGGCTAACTCCTTCAGCAAGCTTTTGATCATCTGCCAAATATCTTAATGTCAAATTTTATTTGATAATGCTCCTGTGAAATATTTTGGAGGCAGTTTATAACATTAAAAATGCTATATAAATACAAGTTTTTGTTTTAGTTGTGGAGTAAATGCCTCTGTGTCAGCACTTGTAATTTATGTTCTTTGTTAACAAGTTTTAAGATGGTCTTACCATAAAGATCATCTACAGAGGAGTGTTTCAAATTCTGAACTATTAGCAATGTTTTATTACCACAAGAAGTTTCATACTATATCTATTTTGAATCTGAAAACCACCAATTAGTATATTACAGATTTTGTTCATCTAAACTTGGATACATGGAAGGTGCACTTTGAATTATGTATTCAGATCAGCTTGGTGGTTGACTGGTTCCAGTTTAATACTGGTAATGGCAGCAGGAGCAATTAAAGAACGTAATCATACAATCCCTGCAGTGCAGATGGAGTCATTTAGCCCACTGAGCTTGCTCCATGCCTTGAGTGGGTTTCCTCCCACAGTTCAAAGATATGTAGTTTAGATGGATTAGCCTTGGTAAATGTATGGGGTTAAAGGGTTAGGACATGGGTAAGATATTCTGTCAGGGAGTTGGTGTAAACTTGATGTACTGAAAGGCCTCTTCAGCACTATAGGGGTTCTATAATGATCTAAATATCTGTTTATGTTGGAAAACACAAGCGTCAAAATCAAAATTTTGAATGGACAGCATGTTTGCTAAGCAGGGTTGCCAACAGTAATAAAATGTATTCCTGGAGGTCTCAACACATGACTTGCACCCACACTCCAGCTATGAGTCAGCCACCACATCCATTCTTGCGACGCATTGCCTTCCTATACCTAATTGGAAAGCAAAAAGATTAATTATAGGATCTCTACAGTGCAGGAGGCCATTTGAGCCTCCCAGGCCCTATCCCCACAACTCCACATATTTACTTTGCTAATCCCCCTAACATTAAGGAGCAATTTAGCACATCCAATCAACCTAACCCACAGATCTTCGGACTGTGGGAGGAAACTAAGCAGACATGGGGAGAACTTGCAGCCTCTGCACAGATAGTTACCCAAGGTTGGAATTGAACACAAGTAGTAGTAATGTGCTGTGCCACCTTACCACCCAATTATTCAGCTGGATAATGTGTGAAGTCAAACAATCAGCCTTTTGTTAAAAAAAGTCAATAACAAGAAATATTGGAAGTTAAAATCAAAGCAGTTTTCTTAAATGTCCCAATGGTTTTAGTCCATGGTGGAATACAGCAGTGTCCTGTGGAGATAGATCTTGTAATTCCTGGTGAGGTTGGCAATTCTGGACCATCCTCCCAACCATGATCCTCTCAACCCCAAATCTGATCCCCTTCCAAACTTGACCCAACCCCGACCACCCCATCCCACACTCACGACCCCGACCACTCCACAACCCCAACGGCCGCCGCCTCCCCCCCACACTCCCAGCCCCTGACCCCAACCGCCGCCCCCCCCACACTCCCGGCCCTTGACCCCAACTGCCGCCCCCCCCCCACACTCCCGACCCTGACCCCAACCGCCGCCCCCCCCACACCCCGACCCAACCGCCCCCCCCCACACTCCCGACCCCTGACCCCAACAGCCGCCCCCCCCACACTCCCGACCCCTGCCCCAACTGCCGCCCTACTCCCGACCCCAACTCTGACGCCCCTCAAATGGCAACGCCAGATATCGCAGGAAGAGATAGATATTGAAGCAGACACTGCAATCAGTGAGTAAGCAGCAGCATTGAGGAGTTTCCATATTAACTCTTCGTTGTAAAGAGCCAACGAACCCAATATCCAACTTGGGGCAAAACGTTCTCCCCCCCGTCCTCCAGCCCCCCCCCCCGACCCCCGATCTCAGGAATTAACGGTCATTTCCAGCTGGGGAAAGCGGCTCCAATCCGCTGAAGATATTTTAAAATTTGAATTCAAACAGCCGCTTACCCGAAAGGGGAACAAAAAGCTCAGGGTCGCTGTTTCTGCAGAGAGCGCAGCTGCCGTGCCCCAACACTCTCTCTTTCTCACTGCTGATGTTGAGGGTTTACTTCAGTTCCCTGGCGCTTCTTCCCTCTTTGTCCTTTTGGCTTCAGAGATTTTCAAACCCCATTTGGCGTTAGCGCCAAAGAACCGCGGCTACGGCGGCCGCGCAGACTCGAGGTGGTAGGCGGCAGACCGAGGATGGGCGGGGCGAATGAAGTGCGCACGCGAGTGGGCGGGGCGAATGGGGATGGGCGAGATGAACGGGGCAGGTGGGCGAACGGAGTGGGCAGGGCGAAAGGGGCTGGGCGGGGCGAGTGGAGGCGGGGGCAAGGTGGGCGAATGAGGTGGGCGTGACGAATGAGGATAGGCGGGGCGAGTGGAGGTGGGCGGGGCGAATGAGGATAGGTGGGGCGAGTGGAGGTGGGCGGGGCGAATGAGATGGTACATGGGAATGGGCGGGGGGAATGGGGGCGGGTGGGAAAAATAGGGTGACATCGGGAGGGACGAATGGGGGTGATTGTTGTCAGTACAGTCTCGATGGACCGAATGGCTTCCTTCTACACTGTCGGGATTATACCTGAATGGCGATAAGCTGGGCGAGGTTGCTGCTCGGGCTCACGGCAAAAGGGGACGCGTGGGAGGGCAGCGATCGGGTCGGGGAGTTGGAGCGAACTCCGGCGCCAGCTGCCCCCCCCCCCACCCCGGCTGAAGAGGAAAGGGGGCGGGGCATCAGGCACCTCCCTGGGCAACTGCAACTCTGTGAGGACCCGACCCAGTACACAAGATGGCGGCGCCCAGTGGAGAGGTGGCGGGTTTCGGAGTGTGGCTGAGTAAACGGTTGAAGGAGCTGGAGATAGATGAGGATGTTTATGGTTCTTACATCAACGGAATCTTACGGGAAGAAGAAAACGAGGAGGAAAAATCTGAGGCTCTTCAGGCCATTTTATCCGCATTTATGGTGAGTATGGCACTGAAACCATGGCGGTAGGGATTCAACTTGAGTGTCATTCTCACTCTAATGTTATATAGATTTTGTCCAGTTTATAGTGGTCCCATTTTCTGTTATGTATGTCCATCACACCCGTGTAAATGTAGGGAAACGCATGTGTTTATCTGTTTGGCGTTAGGGTAATTTGAAACGTTTGTTGTAATTCAATATGGTGTGGCTATTTCTGTTACGCCATATGTAAATTTAGCCAGCTTCCTTCAAGTAACTGTGTCAGGCGTGTTTCTATCAGATTAATACTTGCGAAGGAAATATATTTCTCGGTACTAAATGGGGTATGCAGAGTGCGCAGGAACAAAGCATTGAGATGGAGGTTCTGTCAAGATCACATTGAATGGCAGATCAGGCTCAATAGGCAAAATGGTCCATTCTTCTATATAAAAGGATTTCAAAATACTCTATCATCACTCACTATCTACTGATGTGTAATTTTAATTTACTTACTGCTTTGACCTCATTCTGTTATGATAGTGACTATTAAATTCACTTCGTGGCTCCATGCCAGATTATTTTGTTAATAGCTCCCCATCTCGGATCCTTTCTCAGGATCCATCATCCCACTCAAAAATAAACACAAGAAATTTCTCTACTCTTGTAAACTGTTACACTCACCTTAGTTTTCCATCTGAATCATTAAATGTGCTGGCAGTTCCCAATTCTGTGTTCATCTTTCCTCACAACACCAGGTTAAAGTCCAACAGGTTTATTTGGTAACAGAAGCCACTAGCTTGCTGCTCCTTTGTCAGATGAGTGGAAATAGCAGCAAATAGCTTGCTGCTTCTTTATCAGGTGAGTGGAATTTCAGTTCACATATTTTGTAAATTGAGTTTATGTCTTTATATACCCTGTTTGTGAACTGAAATCCCACTCACCTGATGAAGGAGCAGCGAGCACTATGAAAGCTTGTGGCTTTAGCTGCCAAATAAACTGGAATTTAACCTGATGTTGTGAGACTTCTTACTGTGTTTACCCTAGTCCAATGATGGCATCTCCACATCTCATCTTTCCTGCAATTGATTGCTTGAATCTAGCTTTATTCCCTGTCACAGAACCAAAACAGTGTCTCAAAAGGTGTCCTATGGGGTGACACATTGTAACATCTCACCCTTGAACTGTCGCCTCTGGAATCTCTGATGTGAATGTTACTAGAGTTACACTCATGCAGACAGATGGAGAATATTTCCATCACACTTCTGATTAATGCTTTGTATGTGGTGGAGATACTTCAGAAAGTTGAGAGATGAACTATCCATCGCAAGATACTCAGCCCATGACCTGCTTTAGTAGTTGTAGCATTAATGTAGCTGGTGAAAATTGGCTAATGATGACTAAACCACCCCACCCAGCCAGAAGCAGAGGATTTGATGGTAATGCATATCAAGGACTGCTGTGCTGTTCAGTGTTGATGATTGTTCCCTGGCATTTGTGTGATGTAAATGTTACTGGCCACTTGCCTGCAGTAAAATCTTGCTGCACGTAGATACTGATTACTTTATTTTGAGGAATTGCAAACTGAAATGCATACTAGAATTATCAGTGAATAAATCCATGTGTGAACCTACAATAGATATAGGCTTTATTGATGAAACAACTAAAAATGGACCTAAGATGCCCTTCGTTCTTGAGAAACTCACGATTGGGGCTGAAGTAATTTACTTTGATGTCAAGGGCAGTCACTATGATTTCATGTCTACAATTCAGCTTCTGTTCTTGTTTTCAACAAGGCTGTCATTAGGTCTGCAATGTCGATCGGTATTGGTTGGATTTAAACCTGGTGTTGTCAGACTTACTGTATTAGGTCTGCAATCCAGTGATTCCGATGGTGCCCAAACTCTGCATTGGTGAACTGTTTGCTAATTTGTAAGCACTCCTTGATGGATTCCTTTTGTCACTTTTCTGATGAGTGGACTGTTGTGCTAATTGACTACATTGGTTGGATTTTTCTGTTGTGAACAGGACAGTCCTCAGCAATTTTATACATTGCTGGTTACATATTGTAGTGGAACATCCTAGCTAGGCGTGGTCTAATTCTTCAGCATGACAGAATCAAAGCCCAAATCCTTTGCTCATAAAATAAATCCTCTATAAAAGACCAAAGTAACTTTAAACTATGTACATGAGTTTGTATTTGTTAAAGTTGAATTCACTGCCAATTTCTTCTGTGAAGTAGGCTACATGTAAATCTGCAATTCTGCTGTTGTTTCTTTCAGGATGAAGATTCATTGGCAATCATTTGCAAAGATATAATTCAAAAGTGGTCTGAAACCACAAACAATCTCTCACAAGAAAAAAATGCTGAAGGTAAAGATCAAGATAATCTCAGATGTCCAATAATTGCTGTTGGTTTTTGTTTTGCATATTTTAAATGCATGAAGTCAATACATTGGGTGAGTATGCATCATAACAATGTAGGATATTTTTGTTTAATTCATACAAATTGTTAAAGATTGCTGTGAAGATAATATGAGAATGATTAACCTTTGCATATTTTGGTATTCCAATTATAAAGTGTAATATCTAACTAGATTTCTTCTATCTATATTTTTAAGATGAAGTACATGCCATTGCAAGTATGATTGAGAAGCAGGCTCAAATTGTTGTGAAACAAAAAGATGCTTCAGAAGAGGAGAAATCTAGGAAAGCTGCAGTTCTTGCACAGTATGCAAATATAACTGATGAGGAAGAATATCCTTTCTGGTGCTGCTTTCTTGGGAAGAAGAATAATTTTCCTGATGTTAATTTGAAAAGCTAGTCTTGCTCTTTTCTCACTCTTCTTACAAAAGAGCCATAAATTAGCATGGACTTTAGTGACTGCAGAGACATGTTTATATGAACAGTTCAATGATGGAAAGTTTCAATTTTCACTTTAAAAATTCATAAAAGATGCTTAGAAAAGAAGGAAGATGAATAGGCAATGTGAATTAAATATTTTGTAGGCAGTAATATTAATGCAATGATTGATCTTATGAATATGAAGGCAAGAAAGTATCATGATCAGAAATAATATTTTGCAAACACTAACAATTTCTGTATTTAAAAAGCAGGCATCATAAAATTAATGTCTTTCTATTCCTAGCCAATCTTAAGGTGATACAGTGGCATAGTGGTTAGCACCACTGCCTCATAGTTCAAGGGACCTGGGTTTAGTTCCCAGCTTGGCTCACTGTTTATGTGGAAACTGCACCTTCTCCCTGTGTCTGAGTGGGTTTCCTCCCACAAGCAGCATACATTGCTATTGATAGTGATGTTGGCTGGTTTCTGGAAATCCTTGAGAAACCAAGTGATGCTCGCCATTTATATAACTAATTGCTTTAAAAGAGGCCAACCGACACCATTAAAATAAATTAATTAGCATTGATTCATTTGCAGTTTGTTGCAAATTGGCAGCTGCATTATCTATACAACAAAAGTAATTACACTTCACAAATAATCTATTGAATGCTAAACACTTTGGCACGATTTGAGGAAGTGATACCACATAACCTCAGTATTGCATATACACAGATGACCAGATCTACCTGTCTTGAGCCCTCCATTTGTTGTGCTGCTTGTCCACCATCCAGTGTTAGATGAACAGAAATTTGCTCCAACTAAAAATTGGGAAGACCATAGAGATTTTCTGATTTTCTCCACAAAGCCTGTTACTTAGTTATCAACTCCAGCCTATTTGTTACCACTGAGTGGCTGAATTGGATTGTTCACAACCTCCTGGCTGGCCTCCCATCTTGCACTTTCAGACACGAGCTTATCCATAACTCTGTTGCCTGTATCCTAACTTGCTCTTATGCATGCAATTACCCATATTTGCTAGCCTATCTTGTCTAGTGATACCCAATTTTTAGTACTTTTATTCAAATTCCTCTGTAGATTTACTCCTCCCTACTTCTAACTTGCTGAACTTTGAACTTCTCCATTTCTGGCCTCTTGGTGTATCCGTTTTCTGTGTTGAAGTTATTGTATAAATACAAGTTTATCCTCCTCTCTTATAGTATGTGTTTGTCATATAGCCTAATAGTATGAAATGGATTACCTGCAAAGCATTTCACAGCATCCCTACAGTGCAGGAGGAGATAATTTGGCCCATCAAGTCTGCATTGACATTCCTCCCCACTCTCCCACCCCGTCACAGCCCATCGCTGTAACCCCCAAGCATTTACAATGTCTAATCCAACTGGTGGATGGTAAAGTGGTTAGCACTGCTCAGGTTTGATTCCCAGCTTGAGTTGCTGTCTGTGTGGAGCCTGAACATTCTCCCTGTGTCTGTAGGTTTCCTTATACAGTCTGAAATACATGTTGATTAGATGCATTGGTTATGCTAAAGTCTCCCTCAGTGTAACCTGAACAGGTGCTAGAGTGTGGCGACTAGGGGATTTTCACAGTAACTTCATTACAGTGTTAATGGAAGCCCACTTGTGACACTAATAAATTTTAACTTTGAAACTTCAACTTGCACTCATGCCACTGATTGTGCTCTTAACCAACTCCCATATTCCTTTGTTTAATCCCACCACTAGAAATTAACCAAAATTTTTTGATTAATTGAAAAAAATGGCCTAATTAATCTATATTGTTCATCTTTTCATGATATATCTGTTTGATCCCTCAACTGCATTGCCCCATTTAACCACTTACTTTCCAACAACAACTTATATTTATACTGTTCTTTTAACACAATGAGATTTCCAGGATGCTTTGCTGTGTTATAAAGCAAAATTATATTCCAAACCACACAAGGTGAAATTGGGTAGATTGCTAAAGTTTCGTCAGAGATTTTAGAGTGTATAAAGGGAAAAAGGAGAGGCACTGATTTAGGGAGGAGATTTCAGAGCTGGGCCCATCGGCAACTGAAGGCGTGGCCACCAGTGGTAGAAAATTAAAATTCTACTTGCTGAAACAGCCACGATTAGACGAGCTCTGAAGTCTCAGAATGTTGGAAGAAACTGCATAGGCAGGAAGAGGGCAAAGCCATGGTGGGATTTGGATACAAAAATGAGAATTTTAAACATAGGCATCGCTTGACTGGGAGCACGGTTTGGGATTTACTGCAAGTAAGGACACACTCAGCAGTACCCTCGTTTAAGACAGATAGAATGTAGGAAGTCAGCCAGGAGTGTATTGCAATAGTCAAGTGTGGAGGCAAAATGAACCAGGCTTTGAGTGATGGACAAAGCTGAGGCAGTGGCAAAGTCACAAAGTGAAAATAAGAGATATTATTGATGGGAACGTTCTGTGACTCAACTCTAGATCAGACAAAACACCAAGATTATGAATAGTTTGATTCAGCCTCTGATTATTGCCAGAGAGAGAGAGATGCAATATTCGTCTGGGGAATGGAGTTTGGACCAGGGAACTAGACTTTTAAAGCAAACACCTCCCAACCCAAAATCACAGTTTTTCTTGTGTTAATGGGCACAAGTGAATCTTCATTTAATTTTGTACATACAATAGACATTAACAGATTCCCTTTCTTCTTTAAATAAAAATGAATGTTTAACATTAGCATAGTAGTACTTCAAAAAAACTAGCACTTCATCAGTTAGTGTGTTGTTCAACTTAACAGTCAAGCATTGCAATTGATCTCCCTCATCTTTCGATTCAGTAATTTCTCTGTCAGGACTTAGTACATTTAACCAAGATATAATTAATACATCTCTAAATAATAAATACTTATTTATTTAAGTAGACTTAAACTGCTTAATGTCTGAAATCCCACAAGTCTAACTCCCATTGTAAATTCTATTCTTACAAATAACTCATTTCTCAAGATCCCTTGACAAATTGTGAAGGTGCTTTAATATTTTCCTTCTCAATACCAATTAACATGGTAAAATTTGATTTTAGTTAAACACAACTAATTTTCAGAAGAACAGAATTCTGAGAAGTGCCACAGCCTAGAAGAAGCATTTGTTTGGTTTCCATAGTTTTCCTTCTGCATCTGCTGGGTTTTTTTTGGATGGTTTCAGAAACACTTTGAAAAGTATTGCCCGGCAGAAGTGTGGCTTTTATGTAATTGATTTACCTTCCCATGCATGTCTGACCAAAACAGTTAAGATTTAGGATTACTTGTGTGAAAGTTCAATCTACCATCTGACCACTCAGTTATTCTTCAAAACCCCATGCCTCACTTTAGCCATACAAATCCCACCTGCAAGGGCATTTTCTGTACAAATGCACCCTGTACTATAGCTGAGTACCCTTATTTAGTACCTCAGAATAAACTCTTATTCTATCAAATTCCCCTTGTTTTACATCTCTTATGGGTTCAGCCTGAAGTTTATTGATAGCAATCAAGCCTTCACAACCATCAGAACTTCTGTGCGTAGTTTTGTTCTGAGACTGTTCTGTGGCCTTTATTTCATTTCTAATCTATTCAGATTATGGTCTCTAATTGCAGTTTTATAACTGTCAGGATTATTACTGGAAGAACTCCCTCTTGCACTGTTGGACAGCCTTTCTCTGGTATATTAGTTTTTGATGCAAAAATCATTTCTAGACCGACTATCAGGTCTTGAACTTTACCTTTTGCAGTGAAGAATTCCACAGATTCACTAGCCTCTTAAGAGTAGAAATTCCTCCTCAGCTCTGTCTTAAATAGGTGACCCCCTTGCTCTGAGAATATACCCTCTTGTCCTAGGTTCTGCTCCAAGGGTAGAGAACCACTCAGCATTTAGATTTCGTTATGTTATCATACTCGAAATAACAATGCGATCAAATCAACACCGTCATCTGACGGCTAATCTTATGTTGATATTATTTGTTACTCGCAGCTTAAACTTTTAATTTCTTTAACTTGAACACTGAAGATGAAGAAGCACATGGGACAAGTGGAATGTTTAACTTTGACAATGATAAATGTATCCTTTTCCAATGCATTTATTTTGGTTTTCTATTGACAGCTGAAGTTAATTTGGTCGTATTCTTGAAGTTTTGAATGTATCACTGCAAAACTATGTCAGATTTAAAATTACACTGCCGATTAATTAGTTAAAATTAATTGTACAAACTATTAAAAGTTTGTGTGAAAGTTGGACAGTGATTAGCACTACTGCCTCACAGCACCAGGGATTTGGGTTTGATTCCCGGCTTCAGTCACTGTCTGTGCACAGTCTGCACATTCTCCCCATGTCTGATTGGGTTTCCTCGGCGTGCTCTGGTTTCTTCCCACAGTCCAAAAGTCATTCTGGTTAGGTGTATTCTCCCTCAATATACCCGAACAGGTGTGGAATGTGGTGATTAGGGGATTTTCACAGTAACTTCATTGCAGTGTTAATGTAAGCCTATTTGTGACATAAATAAATAAACAATTTTAATATTGCCTGCATTTGTTGACTAGCTATTTTGCAAGGTTTACAATTATTAAGTTTATATTTAAAACGCGATGAGTCACAAAAAATGCGGTTAGTATTTCAAGGCTGTAACAGATTTATTAATGCATCGTAAGAATTCCTTAGCATGTTCTAAGCTTAAGACTCTTGTAATGATAATAGATGAAGTGGCCTGTGTTTTGGGTTGTTTTTCTGGTTGTTGTAATAGGCTACATCCTGTGTATTGTTTTCAGTAGCAATCATCTGCAATACTCCTTATTCTTGGTGTTACAAATAAAAAAATGAAAGCCATTAATATACATTAGTGAATTTAAAGAAAAGTTGGGAGTAAACATCTTTATCTTACTTGCATTTGTACAAGTCCAATCTACACAATTAATGTATGGTGTAATCTTGAGTTATTCTGGCTTTCTTAAACCTGAAAAAAACTATTTAATTAGAAAAGGTTGGCAACGTTATTACAAGCTAATTTCTATATTGCATTGTTGTAGGGAAAAAACAGGCTATGGTGTATTTTATATGGAAGATCACCGGTAGGATTATTGATGGGTTTGATGGTTGGCTGGTTCATACCTGGCAACTTTTATTTAGAATTTTTTTGGCTATGGTCAGCTTCTTATATTGCATGATATACACTATATACATTAATGATCTGGAAGATGGAACGGAAGACATGGTTGCTAAATTTGCAGATGATACAAAGATATATCGAGGGACAGGTAATGTTGAGGAAGTGGGGAGGCTGCAGAATGACTAGGAGAATGGGCAAAGAAGTGGCAGAATTAATACAAAGTGGGAAAGCATGAGGTTATGCACAACCGTCCAACCATCAAACCTGTCAATAATCCTACATTGCCTACCATATAAAACACATCAAATTGCATCTTTTTCCTACACTAAATGCAACATAGAAATTATGTGCTAGATGCATAGACTATTTTCTAAATGGGGGAAAGGCTTTGAAATCTGAAGTACAATAGGACCCGGGAGTCCTTATTCAGGCAGATTCAGTTGGTAGTTAGGAAGGCAAATTCAGTGTTAGCATTCATTTCTAGAGGACTAGAATACAAGGACAGGGTTGTATTATTGAGGCTGTATAAAACTTTGATCGGAGCCAATTTGAAATATTGTGAGCAGAGTTGGGCCCCTACGTAAGGAAGGATTTGTTGGCCTTGGAGGGGGTTCACAAGAACGATCCCAGGAGTGACAGGTTTGTCATATAAGGAGTGGTTGAGGAATCTGGGACTAAACTCGATAGAATTTACAAGGATTGAGGGCGGGGGGAGTCTAATTGAAACTTACAGAATATTGAGAGGCCTGGTTAGAGTGGATGGGGAGAAGATGCTTCTACGAGTGGGAGGCTAGAATTCAAAGGCACAATCTGAGTGAAGCTATGCTCCTTTAACACTGAGATGAGGAGAAATTTCTTCAGCCAGAGGATGGTGAATCTGTGGAACTCATTGCCACAGGGAACTGGTCATTGAGTGTCTTTAAGACTGAGATAGTGAGGTTCTTGATTAATAAGGGGATAGAGGGTTACGGGGAGAAGCCAAGAGAATGGGGATGTGAATCTTATTAGAAGATTGAATGGCAGAACAGACCTAATGGTCTTGACTTACCTTGTTGTTTGGCTTTTCTTCTGTCTGACAAGCACACAGTCATGGAGATGCCTGTGCTTCGAATGCAAGTGTTACCAGGTTGAATTGTAGTTTCCTTTCAGGCAGAATGTGATGTTGGTTATGACAAATTCACGCTTGGCACACATACAATTGTCCTACTTCTGTTGAGTTTCAATGCCAGAATTGGGCATGACCACATAGCATGGGCAGGCATCATTGGTTAAGTGAGGTTGGGAAGGAAAGCTGTATTTTTGTATGGCTGTAGTAATTGCATGATATGGCATGACGTAATAGTAAGCAAGCCTCCCCCGTGTTTGGGCCCTTTGACCTCACGTTTTATCAGCCTCCAACATAAATGGCAGATTTGCTGATTAGTGTGCTGGTGTCCTGGAACTACAATTCCTAGGACATGCCACACCAATTTAGTGCACAATTTGAAGTAGTGTAGCCTGTATCATAAATACTAGAAATCATAATTCAATCTTTCCATTACATGGGCCATTGTGTGACCTTTATTAAACAATGGAATGCTTTAATAGGACAGTCACCTTTCCTGTAGCAACATTGGATGCTGTGTGGTCATCCAATACTATTTACATGCAACTTGATATTACATGAACAGTGAATTTGATAGACATGTACAGGAAACTGAAAATTACATTTGAGATTGTGTTTGATTAGGAAGCTGGCTCTGATGGAGTAGGCTAGATTGTGTTTATCCTAGGTGTATTTATATTAAAATCTATACTGACGTGATGCACGTTCTGTTTTTATGACTTAGAGGTTTACAGCATGGGAACAGGCCTTCGACCCAACTTGTCCATGTCACTCTTTTTTTAACGAGTAAGCTAGTTCCAGTTGCCTGCATTTGGCCCTTGATAGCCATCTTACTCATGTAACTGATTAAACTTTTCACAGTTCTATATGGTTTTCATTCAATTCTTCTATCCCAAAATAATTTATGTAAAAAGTAGTAAGTAAATGACGAATTTCCATCATGACGAGAAATTTAGTGTGATAATTAACAGAACACCACTTATTTGGAATAATTTCTTAACTTCACTTTAGCTCTTTTCAAAAACACAAACGTTGAAGCTGTTCTTATTGCAAAGAAAGCAGAAAGGGAGAAGGCTCGGGAAGATGCACAAAAGAAGAAAGAGCAAGATAAACTACAGCGAGAGAAAGACAAGCTTGCAAAACAGGAGAGAAAAGAAAAGGAGAAGAAGAGAACACAAAAAGGAGAACGAAAACGATAGATTACTTGAGGGAAAAAATGTAGTAGACTGGAGTGTGAAGATGTTCAGAGCTACAAAGTTTATAACCACAAGTAATATGAACCGTGAAACACCAATGACTCTTTTGGGGAGGGGATGATGGGGAGTCTAGCTAAGTGTGAGAATTTTTTCTTCATAAAATGCCAAATCTTTGCAAAATATTGTGTCAAAATTGAAAATTCAAAGTCACAGTAAAAAAAAAAAAATCTTGGGTAGGTCTTTTCATGCATCATAAACTGTTTGATTAGTATTTCGGCTTCTTCATGTTTCCTCATGCTGTGTGTAACAATTAATTGGAAATAACCGACACCGAGGAAACTAGTTGAAATACGCTTTGATGGAACCCCTTCAGTGAAGGAAAAGTTTTTGTTGGATTGATGAAACGTAACTGAAGAATGAAGGATTCCTGGAGACCTAACATTGGTTTTTATTTTCATGACATTGTTGCCAATTTCTGGATAGCTTTTGGTATTTTTGAATGAAATTAGAACATTGTTTGGCAGCTTCTTTGGAGAGAGAAAGTTTTAATTTTTTTGCTCTACCAACTTGAAATGTTAACTCTCTTTCTGCTTCTACAGATACTGTCAGATCTGCTGAGTATTTCCAGCATTTTCTGTTTTTATTTCAGATTTCCAGCATCTGCAATAATTCTTTTGTATCATGTTTTGCTTTTTTTTTCATCTCGCACTGAAACCGAAAACATCTACTGAATTTATTTTAACTATTATTCACTTTGATTGTATGCTTGGGAAAATAAAGTATTTTTCATTGTGATTCATAATAAAAGTAATTTGTCACCTTGTAAATACAGTATTTGTTATTTAAATAAAGGTACTGTTTATAAATGGCATTATAGATTAAAGGAAAGCCACTGACAACTTCCTTTTAAGGTAATAATTTTCAACACACACACACACACACAAAGACATGCTAGACATATTTGAAGACAGCTTCAATTTTTCATTGCATGTTTTACTTGCCTTTATAGTGGCCGCATAGAGTCAAGCAGATGATCCAGGGCACATTGTCAAAATACACAGAAGCTTAAGACAAAGGTGATGTATGGTGAACAACAAACAGAAATGAGTCCTTGTGCAAAAAAAATTTTGGGTATGCAGCTGGCTTCAAGCTACAAATTGTGTCATTTGCTAACTTGTCAAACAACTTCTTTGGAATTAGGAGGAATTTGCCCTGAAGACAAACAATATGTTCCTTGGAACAGGGACCAACCACTGATCTGAATTTAAGAAGCATATATTGGAATAGGTCTTCAAATCACCAGAATATATATATACACTTACATGGGCCAAATGTGAACAAATTAGTTTGTGTAGCTGCATTGTGGAATGAAAATTACTAGTGTGGCAGAAGATCAAAATCACCCCCAACTACCGAAAGATTTCTTCCAGAATTTCCAATTTCAAACTATTCCTCAGATAATAGCAAAACCATGAGTACCCTATAAATGCTCAACAATTTCAATATGTCCAACAGCCAAACTGGAGTAGAATGGTTCATAAGCAGTTTTAGTGAAAACTGCAGGATACAAGAAGATTCATAATCATACTAGCTTGCGTGGCTGATGGGATGAAATTAAAGCCTGTGGCAATTTTTAAATGTAAAACTATGTCAAAAAGCAAGTTCCCTGCAGGGAATTATGTGCATAACAATAGTTGGACGGCTGAGGGTGATAAGTTGTAAATCAATTGTATGGAATTTATGTTGCAATTACCAATGTAAAGAATTCAGCTTATTTACACATAGGTCACATTCTGATCCCATATAATCAAATAGATCATGAGGTGTCCAAAGAAATAACACCCAAAGTCTAGTTATACCAGTGACCAAATGATCATAGTTCAATTTTTTTAAATATGTGCTTCAACAGATGGGGTTGCATGGTGGCAGTGGTTAGCACTGCTGTCTCATAACACCAGGCATGCGGGTTCAATTTGGCCTCGGTGATTGTGTGGAATTTGCATATTCTCTCTGCATCTGTATGGGTTTCTTCTGAATACTCTGGTTTCCTCCCATACTCCAAAGATATGCAGGTTAGATTGATGGGTTATGCTAAATTGCCCTTTAGTGTCAGGAGGACTTGTAGGGTAAATATTCGGGGTTATGGAGTCTGGGTGGGATTGTTGCTAGTTTGGGCTTGATGGGTCAAATGACCTCCATTTACATTGGAGAGATTCTATGAAACTATTTAGAACCATGTTTGTACTGAATAGAACAGAAAAATGTTAGATGGAGAAAAACCCTTCACGAAGAGTGGGAACATGTGCTGCCCTGCTTGATGTTTTCTTGCGGTTTTGTTGTCAAATCATGTGATTATTTAATGCACAAACTTATAAGATTATCCAATTTAGTGGAATGGAAATTGATTGAAGATGATATTGTTGTAGAGGGATGATTCTGAAACCAAGTGTCAGATTTGATCCAGTGAGTCCATGTATGACATTAGTGTACCTTTAAGAGATTTTTAAAAAATTATTATCTCTGCAGCTCTCTCAGCTTCACTGTTTCTCAGCTCACCATCTGTTTGTTTCTTCTCATTGTTGCCGGGCTGACCACAATGAGTCATTTTATTGTTCCTTAAGTGGGTTAAATGGGGTCTGTATTTGTTTACTCTGGCGTTTGTTTTATGGTCCTATGTTTTATTGTTAGGAAGATCATGGGTTCTAGTCAGACTTTTTCTTCCCAGGAAATTCAAGGTTTCATTATCTGTTTTTGCTAACTGCAGTTTTATTGTTAAAAGGGATAGGAGGCTAAAATGTGTTTTCTCTCTCCCTGTTGTTTTGGAGATTTACTGGTTATCTGAAGAAGTTACTTTTCTATAGTGAAGACTCTACACTTAATAGCTCAACTAGTAGTTCAGGATTGTTTTATCTTCAACTTGTTCTGAGTGAATTCAGAGGATTGCAAACTTCAACCAAAGGACTCAGTATTTAGTATCATGTGAGCATTAATCTTTGCTGTGTTGAACTGTTTAAAGGGTTGGTTTCGATTAGGACACCTTTTATATATATTCATTAAGGGTTATATGTTATTGTGATTGTTTTGCTTTTGTTTTAATTGTTAGAAATTATTGCCAATTTTCTTTCCATGTGTTAACTATATTCTTAAATAAACTTTTTAATAAAAGCTCCCTCATGGTATTTGAATCATACCTGAAGTGAAACATGTCATGCTTATTCTAGCCAAATTCAAGATGCAAAATTTATGATCCAGGCGAGCTCCACAGAACACTTCAGCTTTTGACCTGACCCATAACAATCACGATGTCAAAGTGACTCAGAATGAATATGATTTACCCTTTCACAATGATTGACATTTCTAAAAAATGTTTTCATTGTACTAAAGACACTCTTGAAGAATGACCTAATTCAATAAAATACATTATGTTAATTTACTTTGAATAATTGGGGTATTTTTCCATTTCAAAAAAGGGACTACCTACACCAATAGTAGCAATTCAATTTTATACTTTGCATGTAAGCCACCTTAAGAATTTTTTTGAGGCTTCAAAGGTTGACTTCTACAGCACAATTAAGGAAAATAAGCAACCTGTGACTTTGAATAAGTAGCTAATGAGTTACAGGAGTAAAAATGACATGTCTTTACTTGTATTATGTGCTTGACACTACATGTCTGCTGAAGGCGGCAGTGGTTACCTATAGAGTTTTTTTTCAGGATCTTAAATGATGTAGTGTTTTTTGAAACTTTCCAATTTTATCTCAATGATTTCAAAATGTGGTATTTGAGCGAGTTTACATAAATACTTTTGAAGATCTAAGAGAAAACATTGGGCAGTCCTACAAATATGAATTGTTAATTCTGGTAATTGTATCAACCATTCAAGTCAATTTGGATGCTAGAGGGAGTTTTTTCATACAGAGGGTGGTGGGGGCATGGAATGCGCTGCCAAGTGGAGGCAGGGACTCTGGAGTTATTTAAGAGATACTTAGATGGGCACATGAACAGAATGGGAGTGGAGGGATATAGAAAACGGATTTAAAATAGGAATCATGAGCCTTGGGAGTTCCCTGGGAAGTTGTAAATTGTCAATGATATTGATGTATTTGTTTTATCCTACAGGTACTTCGGTCCGGTTTGTTGTCTTACAAGGGACATACATACGATGGGTCGTGAGAGGGCTGCTCTTGGATTTTGAGAGTATTATAGTGCTTCACATCATTACTGTACGCTTGACCTCAACCACTTGATGGGCAACACGACAGCTCAGTGACTATCGCGCTGCTGTGCAGATACATGGATTTGGGCTTGTGTCTGTGGGAGTTTGCGCATTCTCCCATGCTTGCGTGGGTTTTCTCCGGGTGCTCCGGTTTCCTCCTACATCCCAAAGATGTACTCTTAGGCTGACTGGCAGAACAAATTCTCCCTAAATTGTTTCAAATTTAGTTCTATGCATAAATCTATAAACATAGACAGGGATCATGGATAGAAGTGGGGACATTGAGGTGGCGGCGCAGGCTCGTCGGGCTGAAGGGCCTGTTTCCAGTGCTGTTTTGTTCTTTGTTCAATTTGTTATGAGCAACAGCTGGGATCAATTCAACATGAATAGTCTGCCTAAGGAAGAACTTTACGAATTATGATTGGTAAAGATTGAAAATGTTTAGGTATTTCAGGTTTACATCATGTGTCCAGTACCTGGAATCTCTTGCATGCCTTATTTAAATAAATAAATAGTATTTTTTCCCTAATCTTTTGTCGAAGTAATTGTATAACTGAAGGGTGATGCACTGAAGGCTGGTTTTGATAAATGATATGAAATCAGCAACAGGGCTCTACACATTGGCTGTTTGTTTGCAGACTTCAGCAATGAGTTGTCGCACAGATGCTATCTAACTTTTAAAATATAAAGATACTAACATGTTATAAAAAGAAAACCTCAGAACTGTAACCACCTTTTAAGTGGTATTTTACCCTGAATATAATGCTGAAAATTCTGACTAAAATAGATAAATCCTGTCAAACACCGGTAAATTTTGGCTTTGAGAGGAAATCTTGAGTAATAAAAGCCTAATACCATAGCCATTGAAATTATTGAACATAATATGCAAAAATTGTCAATAGAAAAATGACAGATTTCAAAGTTGGTAGTGGAGTTACTTCTCAGATAGAAGTTTGTTAGTTAAGGTATATTCTTCTCAAAATGCTTTTTGGCCAAAATAAAGCATTGGAATAAGCCCAAAATGGGATACTTTGGATTTTGTTTCTCTCTCTTTTGAGGACCATGAATTGGATGTGGAATTTGGTTTTTGTAGTAAGCAACAAATGGATTTGGGTTTGCCTGGCCCACTCTGAGAACTGGCTTTCTATCTTTAAGGATGTATTTAAAAAAATCTTCTCAAAATACATTTGGGTGCTTTAAAAGTCTCATTAGATATTTCCCCTAAGTGTGTTAAAATGATTTTCAAATATATGTTGAAGTTAGACCAATCATCAAATTAATTGTGTTTGATTCTTTTAATCTCAATATTACTTCCATGCTAAAACTGCACTCAGATTTTCTTTAGCTGGAGTCTTTCATTTTGCCAATTACAAATTTTCCATCTTCACATTTTAAATACCAGCTGATTATTTTTCTCTACTATAACTGTGATGATAGAATTAATTTTATCCAAGTTAAATATTCTATTATTTTACATTTTTATAATGATTAATAAAAAGAAATTAGATCAATATTTAATTTATTTAATGTCACATTTCCAGTAACTTATACAGTTCATTAAAATATATCAACCTTTAACTTAGGAAAATCAAAAATTTCACATTTTCTTTGATACAAAGTCAACTTCTTAAATATTAATTTGGAACTTGGATTAACTCTTCTCATTTATAAATGACATTGTTTCAAGTAGTTACTACATTTTTTTAAATTGCACAACCTTCTGTTGACTCCTCATGAGGTAACAATTTCAGCAGTTGTGTATTACATTACCGAGTATTTCATTGATCACATAAAACATTTTAACATCTAGGAGGTTTCTCATACTGTATTCCTGATCAACTTATCAAGCATATGACAAAGATATGTTCCTTTCATTCATTAATCTAAACTAGCGTTCAATTTATACACTCAAAGGTCAACGAATTCTAGTTCCTCAAGGTAATTGTTAAACACAAATTATCATTTAAAGATATCTGATATATCACATTTATTTTTGACATATCTTGACCTAGCTTAAATATAATTGAAGACTGCATTTAATGCCTTCTAGATAACCTCAAGATGCACTAATAAACAATATATTTAAAATTGATTTCAAGAGAAATTGTTTTAACCTTAAAGATATATATCATTTCTTGAAGTTTATTAAATTCTTTGAGCAATTGGAAGAAATTATTAATTTCATGCCATCTTCTGTAAATCAGAACATACTGTATTTCTAAATGACAATCACACTGGATATAGCCAATTAAACGTTTGAGGTATTTCAAAATTGAAATTCTGAATGAATTGCTGACATCTTGATAGTAATTTAGGATTGAATGTGTCAAAATCATTTAATGTATTAATGTATTTAATGATTTTAAGATATTTATAAACATATTCAATCATTGAATTTGAGAATGAATGACAATTTGGGATGCCAAATAATATAGCAATAAATCAAGTACAATACTGTCAAATTAAAAGCAAATTACTTTGGTTACAAGAATTGAGTGTTCTGCTAAAGTTGCTAAACATCTACTGTTGTATCTGCTGCTGACACAATATCAAAGCATGGGCACATTTATCAGACTTATATCCTCTAGATTTCAAATGAGAAATGTAGAACAGCTCACTGTTTCAATATAAAACCTTTGAACAGTACCAGAGATCTGCTCAATATGGAAAATAAGCCACCAACGTTTATAGGTTGTATACATTATAAACAAGCTGCCTCAGATAAATACATTCAACGAAATACCTGCAACAAAGTAAATTAATATTCTTACTAAATTTAAAAATAACTTCACGTAATGTACTTCAAACTTGGTGAATGTTAACATTTCAAAGACAAAAAAATCCATAAAATCATTACATCTAGACTGTTGAATAATGCATTATTTCTGTAGCAAAATAAAACACATACTTTAGTTGGTACAACATGTGCTACAAATATCCTTAATAGTATAATGTCATTTCCATATTAAATAGTACTTTTCAGGCTTTTGCTAATGAAGCAGCAATCCTTGTAACAAATATATTGTTTTGAGTTTGAAAAGGTACAGACTATTTGTAAACCTTGCATGCTTCATTTTACAAGGTTTTGTACCATTGCATTTCGTTTTTTGCATTCCTATTTTCTTTCCTTTGAATTTTTATGTTGTTGCTGAAAGTTATCTTTCTGTGATTAGCATTATTGAAATGCTATTGGTTAATTTCTATAATTATGTTGTGTAGGTGTTTATTTAGTACAGAATCTGTTATTCTATTACAGCATATAACAACACAATCAATTGTGGGTTTCAATTTCATCAAATAATGCCATCATGTATCCTCCCACTAAATTGGCACAAGCAAACTAAAATAATTGAAACTATTTGAAATGATTTTTAACCTGTTTATAAATAAAACATGCATCAACGAACAGTGATATACGAAATATTAACCACTCATAGCACCCTCAAGGGCCCAATGGCTAAAGCCATTTTCCAGAAAGCATTAAGCTAATACAGACTAGAAAGTCCCAGAATTTGTTTGTCCCTGGTCTATGCTGAATTAGCTAATCTAGCCTTGGCAGCACTTTTGGTACCCTAATATTCCTTAGGCTAGTGAAAGGTTCCTGCTCCTGCTTGCTATCCATTGACCTGTTCTGGAAAGTTTGTTTATGGATATTAGATGGGAATAAAATCAGACTTTATTGTGGTGGCCTTCATGACAAACTGATCTACCAAAACACTACACCAAAATTCAGATATGAAGGATATATGTTTGTAAGTTAGTGTAAAGCTGCTGCATATAATAGAGTAGAAGTCAGAAGCTTCAGCAGGCAAAGGTAACTTGGGGAGGGAAAGGGGAAGAGAGCAGGAATACACACAGTACTAAGTCTAGGCAATAAAAACTCCTAACATTATGACTGCCTTGTGCTTGTCATTGTGCACCTTATGTCACAATTGTTGATTATTAGTGCATAGATAATATGCATCAATGTAACACTCATCGTTGGTAAAGAAAATCTCAACTCTAATTGAAGTGTTTCAAGAAATTAAAAGAATAAATAAGAATACTAACAGAGTGTATTCTCAGGCCGTAATTCCATCCCCAGTATCAGATTTATAAATCTTTTATAAATCTTGTTTGCAATCTGACACTGCCTAAACGCAAAATGAAATTATTGCCTTCCAATTACTTCTGGGTATCTCTCTCATTCTCTGCATAAATGTGAAAAGACTGCACTAATAATGAATGGTATTTGCCACTGAATTATCTTTAATATTAGATTAATATTTCCAGGTCTCTGAATTATATGATACAAAGTCTATGATCTTTGCACATTATCTGAAACTCCAATTATTTAAATAGAGGGTCTAACCAGATTAGGGAGATATAAATAAGAACAGAACCATTAAATCTAAACTATGATAAACTTTTACATAACAGGATAATTGCAGTATACAGTATTTAATTAACCTCCACTTATGTAGTGGCATTAATTTTTTTGATTTAGACTGATTGTAAGCTCTCGAAACCTGCACTTTGGTGCAATTATTGCTCACTTTCACCAAACAGAGGTTATCTTTTTGATCATGTTAAGAAAGCCATGACCACTTTCATAAACTTTGTATACAATAAATAACAAACATTTTACAGAAACTAAAACAAACGTTACATTAAAATTTCCTGACTAAAAAGCTTTAGTCACTCTGATTGGAAAGATTTGACAAGAACAGTTCGCCAAAACATAGGGTAAAATTATCTTGTTAAATTATGGTAGTGAGATTTTTAAATAAGCTTTATATCACTTGTCTCAATATACAGAGATGTATTCCGATGCATGCTTGGCCACAAGCTGCACTGCTTATAATAACTTTCAGGACAGACTCTGCATTTTGGCCTTTTTCCCCTGAATGTTTTCTTTTTAATTAATTTGAATTAGTGATTGCTGCAATTTAACAATTCACATGTTAGTAGCTTAAAAGATAATGATAGAATCATTTATTTTAAGGCTTTTCGATCAATTTTTTCCCTGTTTTCTAATCAACACGAGGTTTCACCACTTCATTCTTTTCCCCACCATAGTAGTTGCTTCTGTTTTGATAGTTTTTATCTCCAGTAGTTACTAGATCCTGCAGTTCCCTTTCTACTTCGACTTGGTCATCTGGATTGGCATTTGGTGTTTTAGGTAATGTCATTTGAAGTGCACACCACAAGGCTGTCCGGGCTTTCCGTGTAGCTATTGCCATTTCTTTGACTGCAATAGCCAAGGCAAGAACATCTATACATAAAAAATACAAAATTAAAGATTTGATGGTGTGTCGATCTCAGCAATCAAACAATTTAGTACACAGTAGTGGACGAAATTGGTAACATTGTCACACTTAAGTGCTACAATAAACTATGTTTGATGATTGTTTGATGTTGATCATGTCGGGTAGAGGGAAAGGTAGTAAAGGGCTTGGTAAAGGTGGAGCCAACTAGCACGCAAAGTGCTCTGCGACAATATTCAAGGCATTACCAAGTCTGCCATCAGGCATCTGGCTCGCCGCGGAAGCGTCAAGTGTATCTCCGGCTTGATCCACGGGATGTTGAAGGTGTTTTTGGAGAATGCGATCAGGGACTTGATGACCTTCATCGAACACGCCAAGTGCAAAAATGGTAACTGCCATGGATATGATGTATGAGCTTAAAGTGCCAGGGTAGGACCCTGTATGGCTTTGGTGATTGCGGACAGTGTAAAGGGGAACAGACTAATGTATGCAGAGGCCAAGTAGAAGTTGAACACTTTCCACCAGACAAACAAAAATTACATGATTAATCAATAAGATCTTGAAATTACCTTGTGCAAACATAAGTATCTAATCACTGTACATCTCTTCGTCTCTCTTTCATCTTTAAGATGTTCCTTAAAATCTACTCCTTTGACCAGATTTGATAAATGTTGTGAAGGTGACATTTTGATGAGTGCTTTGCAATGTTTTAACATCAAAGATGTTTATTACAGATACCTGTTGCATAGAAATCTCAGAACTTGTTAAATTTCTTGGCTTACAATTTGAATTATAGGGCTGGATGTTTTAAAGGAAACAGGAAGGTTGAGCAGGAAACTTCTCAAACTATCAGACCAATTTTCCATAAATGCCCACTGCAATTTTGCTCCGGGAAGATGGGAGCAGGATGGAACAAAGCCCGAGGTAGCACTGAAATTGGGCAGATGGCCGCTCACTGGCAAATCAGCCCAATTTTAATGATGAATGTCAGACCCTCAAACCCTGTATCCCTCCACTCAGTCTAACTTGGTTGGGTGTGAAACTACAATTTGGCTGGCCATCATCTTTATGTAGTGAGGAGCTGCAGTCTGGGATATCTCCAAATGATCCTGAGCTGTAGAAATTCAGTACCATGGTGATCTTCAATGTTATAGGCAAAGGATGCTCATAACTTCCCATCAGGTTCAGCTCCCCTCCATCCTGCCATACTGCTCTCTGACAGCCTTGCAGAAAAGGTGTAGTGTTCAGTTGCTCCAACATTTGCAGGAAGTAAAGCCCTCTGATTCAGACCCTCTCCAGTAAGTAGTGTATTATACAGTCAAGTGGCTGGTTAGATGCCCAGCATCCTCCTCATCTGTTTCCCCTGTTTCCAAATCTGGCTGCATCTCTTTCCTTCTCTGATGCTCATCTCATTTGACGGTCTCAAGGCCTGAGCGAATGAGGCCCACAGCAAATTGCTACACAGTTCTCAGGGCCTTCTACTATTTTCCTATCCTCCAACTCTACTCTGTAAAAACTAAGTGTCCATCGAGAAAGACACTCAATCAAACTAACTCTGCATGGATGCTGACTTTGGCTTGCCTGAGCTGTCTATGCAGATTCACTTTCCCTACAAAGCCACGTTATCTCTCAATGCTGCCAACTACAATCATAATTGACCTTTCGCTGCCCAGGCTCTCAAGCTCCTTTGTTCTTGTCTGCAACTTGTCTGGTCACTTAGCTTCTGACCTTAGTTCAAAAGAGTTGAAAGCCAAAGGTGAGGTGAGGTGACAGTGACTGTCTTTGATATCAAAGCAACATTTTGAGTTGAGTATGGCATCAAGGAGCCTTAGCGAAACTGGAATCAGGGGTAAACCCTTACTGTTTGGAGTCATACCTGGCATAAAAGAAGATGGCTATGATGGTTGTGTGTGTGGTGATGGTGGGAGTCAATCATTTCAGCTCCAGGACATTACTTCAGGAATTTGTTAAGGTAATGTCATAGGCCCAACTATCTTCAACTGCTTCATCAATGCCCTTCTTTTCATAAGGTCAGAAGTGAAGGTATTTGCTGATCACTGCACCATCTACAACATGAACATCTCCCTTTGACACTTAATGGCATTACCATTGTTGGCACAGGTGTAAGGTGAGAGGGGAGAGATATTAAAGGGTCCAAAGGGGCAATTTTTTCATACAGAGTGGGTGAGTGGCTGGAAAAGGCTGCCAGAGGTAGTAGAAGAGGAGGGTGCGATTTTTAAAAAAAAAAAAAATTTTTTTTTTTTAGAAGGTTACTTTGGTAAGATGGCTATAAAAGGATATGGACTAAACATGGGCAGCTGGGACTAGCTTAGTGGTTAAAAACAAAGGGGCAGAAGGACAAGTTGGGCCAAAGTGCCTATTTCCATGCTGTCAACCTCTATGACTGAATCCCTACTATCAGCATCCTGAGGGTTATTATTAACCAGAAACTTAAATGGACTAGCCAGATAAATACTGTGGCTACCAGAGCAAGTCAAAGGCTATGACTCCTATGGCAAGTAATTCATTTCCTGACTCCCCAATGCCTGTTCACCATCTACAAAGCATAAGGAAACAGTGCCTGGATGGGCGCAGCTCCAGCAACATTCAAGAAGCTGAATATCACCCAGGACAAAGCAGTCCTTGTTGCTACCCTTTTTACACTCATTCAATCCCCCCATCACTAATGAACAGTCACAGCTATGTGTGCAAGCTATAAGATATACAGCAGGAATACACCAAAGTGTCTTCCGCAGCACCTTCCAGATCCATAATGATTACCATCCAAAAGAAAAACAGAAGAGGGTACTTGGGAATACCACCATGTGGAAGTTCCCTGACAAGTCACTCATCATCCTGACTTGGAAATACATCACCATCCCTTCACTGCTGTTGGGTCAAAATCCTGGAATTCCCTCCCTAACACCGTGGGTATACCCACACCTCAGGAACTGCAGTTCAAGAAGGTAGCTCACCACTAGCTTCTGAAGGCAACTAGAGATGGTCAATAAATGATAGGCCTCACCAGTGATACTGACATCCTGTCAGTATGAGTTTACAAAAAAAACATAAAAGTAGAAAATATTGGTAAAGTGCAATTAGTTGTCTGTTATCTTCTTGCTTAGTTTCCTCTTTAGCTTGCATTTTTGCTGCCTTTAAGAATGGCTTTCCCCTGCTATTCCTCTGGGAATATTCCCCAGTGGCATGAGCACGTCATGCTTCCCCCCAATATTATTAACATATTCAATTGCTTCCTAACCTTTCTCTAATTTGCTGGCAAAATCTTGTCCACCATTTATACATTTTTGAAAGAATGTTTAGCTTCTTAAAGTCTACAAAAAAAGCAAAAAAACCCACAATGGCAAGAATAAATATGATTTTTTTAAAAAAACTGTGAAAGATAAGCAATTTCAATAAAGATTCCACTTATCAGTATTGACACCAAATCAAGCCGTCATATGCAAGCTAAATGTCAATACTTGATATCTTTCAGAAACATTTTTGCCACACTGATACTGGTTCCCCAAAGAAGGCCTTCCATTCACAAAATGTAGTTATAAACAACTTATGCAGTGAATAATTTAAGTTCACTGCAGGTTGTTTTTGTACTTGTTATCCTCATCCACATATACGATTAGCAGAAAAACACCAAATGCTCACGTTATGTAAATTGAATAAATTTATGTTACCTCTGTCATCCTGGTATCGTGGTGCTCCCTGCCTTTGTCGATTAGCTGCATTTACTATTTCATCTTTCCTACGAGCTTGTGTGATGTGGATGGCTTCCAGATGTCGATCAAGAGCTGTAGAAATATTAGCATGAAGAGGAGAACTGCGGAGGCGTTCCATCTTTCCAAGCAATGTCACAACCTATTAATAGAAGATTTATGCACCTATTAATCAAGTAGCAAAAAATGTGCTTTTACTTTAGTGGTACAGTATTGTAAATTCCTACTTAAGCAGAACTGTATGTTAAAAGAAGTTACAATTTGTACAATTATTTATGCATGTATTTATATTACTATTTTTACCTGACACACCTGCAAGAATAAAACATATAGGTGTAAGATGATTTCCAGTTAATCAAAGCTTGTAAAACTTAACATGTAAATGTTTTTTGTGTAACATGTGACAGCTTCATATCTTAATGTAGAGGTTAATGGAAAAGATGAGCAGTGTGAAATTAGTTTATGGAAATTCTCTACACGATTAGTCCTTAATCCCAAACAAGGATATTTGAAGCAATGCTGAGGTGACAACCAAATCTTGGTTCCCAACTAAAATAAGGTTTGATTTATTCATAACAGATTAGTCACAAAGGGCAAGATACTTTATCATATACCTTTTTGCTACATCCAAAATAATACACAATAATTTACTAAGTTCAGACTACCTTTTAATAAGGTTGTATAACAATACAAAGACAGTGCATGCTTTGAATGGTTTACACTAATATCCTCACCCCAGCACTCTTGTATAAAATCCAAAAAATATTCTCATTGAATAGCCCAACCTTTCAAACTACTTTTTAAATGTGGATGAAAATGCTGTGTGCAATGCCAAAAAAGTCATTGCCACTGAATGGGAAGTTGCTAGTTGCCAGAAATTAATGGTTATTATCACTTTCAAAGCCATAGTTAGAACAGTTGGAACATCTGATGATTCCTTTCAATTTGTTTCTAGCGCTCTGACACAAAGCTTTCTGGGCCACTTGAACCTGCAAGAACTGTTGCACTGATAACCTTCCATATCATACACAGAATCTCTATAGCCTCTCCTTGTATGTGCATTAACCTACATCGCATCTATTTCTCTGATATGAAAGTCCTATACCACATATATGGTGCAATAAAACCACAATGCTGTGAGAATGAGAACTTTTTATCTTGATTGACTTCACTGGGAGGAAAAAAGTACTAGTTTGCATCTTTGTGCTCGATAGTAAGTCATTCATTGGCAGTGATGAAAGAAAAGAAAAATTGAAAAACCCTCCAGAATGAGCAAAGCACCAATCACAGAAGGAATTAGTGTACGTGATGCCCATATCCCACAAATGAATAAGAAAACCCACTGTGTATTCTTTCACTTGGGCAGGAGATCACAAATGGAGATTCCTATTAAGACCACAAACTTCCAAATCAGAAATAGCATAGGAAGATATATTGACAAAGTAAGAGACTGCATAATATCATCACTGGTATGATGTTGTATTAGCAAAACTGAATAAAATGCAGGAACGCAGTAATTAGGAATAGCTTATTCAGCCGCATGAATCTGCTCTGCCATTCAGGTAGACCACGACTGAACCTCTACCTTAAAGCCACTTCCCCACAATTTCCCCATACTCCTTTATGTCTTTACCAACTAGAAATCCATCAATCTCTCCCTTGAACGTATTAAATCACCAAGCCTCCAGGCTCTCTGGGGTAGAAAATTGCAAATATTTACTACCCTTTAAGTGAAGAAATTCCTATTCATCTCAGTCCTAAATAGTCTAATATGAGTTTGTCCCATGATCCTAAACCACCACCTCATCTCAAATACCAACCTCACTCCAAACCAGTGGAAATATCCTTCTTGATATACTACGGACCTTCAGAAAATTGCTGTCTCACCAGTACGTATTTGCTGCTTAACAGATGTTCATACAGACTAAGACCGCTACTGGTAATATTAGAAATTAAATGAATGCTTAATGCATTTGTATGGAATTCCAATGCTCATTATTTTAATAAATAATCAATCGCTCTGAAAAATTAACCAAGGATAAAATCTATTTCTAGTAACAAATGTCACATTTTTGAAAGTATTTATTCAGGTAGTCAGATCAGAATGACAGGATAGAAACAGGGCATTTGGTTCATCATACTCGTGCTGGCTTTTCACTCCCTCAGTCTTTTCCCATTGCTATGCATTATTTCCCTTTCAGGTATTCATCCAATTTCCTTTGTAAAATTACTATTGAATCTACTTCATCCCAGAAAATTAAGTAAACCTTCTATGCATTGCTTCTAAATTAATTATATCTTTTTTCATACAAGGCGACTAAAACTGTATAGTATTCCAATGCCCTAAAATGTCTCTACTTTTATATCCCATTCCTCTTTCAGTAAATGCCAACTTCCATTTGCTTTCTTAATCACTTGCTTTATCAGCAGGCTCTGCAAACTCTTGGAATTTGTGGCCTGAAATTATGCAATGGAATACCAAGTTGCTCTGAGTTAGTCTGAAATTTCTTCTGTTGTTTTAGCAAAGGTTAAACTATGTAATATTTGCAATAACTTCAGGACCTTCAAATCAGTAGTTTCAAACATTGCAGATGATATTCTAAAACACCAATCTGTTATTCAACAAAGTGTATTTATTGTGGACATTTAATTTCAATTCTTGGCTTAATTGTTCTGTTATTTCTTTCAGTTGTCAATGTCTTTATTAGCCAGGAGATTTCATGCAGCTTATACATCATTTTGATTATGCTGATGAATTAATAATTCTGAAATAATCACTCCAAATATTATCACTGGAAAGTAACTGTCAATATATAAACTATCTTTGTCCATTCGCCTTAAAATCATTGCCTCTGGTTTTTGACCCTTCTGCCAACGGTCAATGAGAATAGATGGCAGATGGAATTCAATCCTGATAAATGCGAGGTGATGCATTTTGGGAGAAAGAATGTAGGGGGGAGGTATATGATAAAAGGTAGACCTATTAAGAATATAGAAACACAGAGGGACCTGGGGGTGCAGGTGCACAAGTGTCTGATTGGCAAAAGAAATTTTTCCTAAATTGTGTCAAATTTGGTTCTAATGCATAGATCTACAAACATAGACAGGCATCATGGCTAGAAGTGGGAACATCGAGGTGGCAGCGCGGGCTTGTTGAACCGAAGGGCCTGTTTCTTGTTCTTTGTATAACGGAATATTATTCCCTAACAGTCAAGATAATTTTCTAATTGCAGATCAGAAATGTAATCTTTCAGTGAAAATGTAATCAAGCATTTGTACAGTGTTTTTCACTTACAGGAAATATAACTAAAAGTTTGGACTGACACTGTACTTGGTGCCAAAATAAGCACTTCAAATCTAACACTCTTATACCACCGATAATAAAAATTTGTTATTACTTGTTGGTTTTAGAGCCGGGAAACCTATTAAATTATGAATGTTACTTTTTGCCCGCTTCTGTCCCTATACTGACAAGTTCTTATCTTTCCTATTTTCCCCATCATATCAAGCAGCAACTTCATGATCTGCTGAAGAAGGCAAAGAATTGTTGCTTATATTTAATCTGTGTAGTAATTCAGCCAAATACCAGTTTTCCATCGCCAAAGACCCTTTATTACGTATCAAAGGACCTCCGCTCATTCAATTATCAGTAGACTTCATGGGCTTTTATGATCATCATAACATGCCTCCCCAGCACCCTCACCCAAGAAGGTCCTTTCCATCGCTTAGTGAGCATTCGGAATTCCATCAAAGACGGACTGGGTCCGACGGCATAACTGAGTAGGGGACCTTCATTTCCTGAAGGTGTTTTGCCGTAATTTTTCAATCAGCCTGCGTAATCATGAAACCCATGCAGAACATCTCCAACCATTTGATGTGTGTATCTACCATATTTAAAAACATGGAAACTAATAAAGGGCCCTGTAAAGTCCACAGGTACACACTTGATCTTTGTTGTCAATGTACTAATTCAGCCAAATACCATATTCCCATCACCAAAGATCATCTAGACTTGAAACATCAGCTCTTTTCTCTTTACAGATGCTGCCAGACCTACTGAGATTTTTCAGCATTTTCTTTTTTGGTTTCAGATTCGCAGTAATTTGCTTTTAGCCACAACAGTAATCCTGGAAAGAGATGCTGAAGACATCAACACTTCCAGAATCACCACAAGGACCTGAAGTTCAATGCAGGAAATGATTTTGTGAGTGGATCAGGATAGTAAGGGTGAGATGCACATTTTCCTATTTCCATTTATATATGCATTTACATTGCTTTTTAATACTTGCCCCCACCAACAAGAATACTGAACTCCTCTTCTCCCACATTCTGTTTCCTCACCACATAAAATAGGTCATGACACAGTTATTCTTCTTGTTATAACACTTGCCTGCTGTTTTTATTCTCAACAGTCATAAACAACAGTCTGGGTTCATCTACTGATTATAAAGCCTTTTATTCTTCTACTAATTATTTTCATAATTTCTCACTGTACTCATCATGCAAAGAGGAACTTATTATTCTTAATATCTGTTACTGTTCTCATCTTGCATGTTCATGAGATTAAAAGCCTCATACAGATATTACTTTACAACAAATAAATAGTAAGGACAACATTTTCCAGGCTCTGGGGCTATTTGAATGTATTGGTGAGAGCTGGGAAAATAGGTAGGAAGTTTCTCAGGGGTAAAATGTGAATTAGCTACTCCCACCACAGCCCTTGATGCCACTAATTAAGGGCCCCATTGGGTATTTTACTGGCAGGAGAGGCTGCAGCCAGAGACTCCATTTTCTGAACTGGTGGGTCACAAGTATCTGAGGATGCTTCCTACAATCCAAAGATCCAACTGGGAGTGTTCCTCTGATTTGAGGGGTTTACCACCTTCTCCTCTCTTAAATAATTGTTTATTTTTACAGAGAATATCTCCATTCTGTGACACCTTCATGATCTCTTTCTTGCCTCAGAAGTGCTCTCATCTCCTGAACAAACTTTAGAAACATAGAGCTTAACAGCACAGAAAGAGGCTTTCATATCTGCACCGGCCACCAAGCATCTACCTATTCTAATCCCATTTTCCAGCACTTGGCCTGTATGCTCAGGCATCAAAACCTTGTGACTAGGCCAACAGAATCAGGAACCTGTCCACCATCCTTCATAGAATGGACAGCACAGATGTAGCCAATTAGAATGATATCTCTGGAAAAATAGTTCTTGCAAATCTGGCTCATAATAAATTTTAGATACCCATGTCAGGCTCCTGAGGCCTTGGGAAAATTCTTTCCTAACTTTCAAGAGATAGTAGCCCACAAAAGAGGACCTAAACTAAGGTGGTGGACTATCTCTAATAACTCTTTACTCAAAATAAGATATTGGAGTCAGAAGTCTTTTAGATAAGAAGACCTGCACAAGCTCACAGAGGGTGACTGCCTTTTTATTATTCCAATTCTCAAAATATCATGCATCTAGATCATGTGACATCTTGCTGCTGTCTAACACTGTTAATTATCATTTTTTTGTTAACTGGTATCTCCATAGTATTTTCTGTCCTCCTTTAGGTTATGATGAAGCTATAGCTTAGAGAGAGAGCCCTCTCTGAGGAACACTGTCATTCACTTCAGTTTTTCCAAATGCTAGAAATCAGCAGGCTGGCTAGAATAATTAATGAGGTATAGGGGGAATGACACAAAAGAATTCAAATTGCTCTTGTGAACAGGAACATAGAACAGTGGAAAGGGAAGACAGAACATGATTTGCCAGAGGGTAAATTTTGGTCCTACCCAGACTAGAGAGGTTTTCACAGTCATCGGAGGCCCAGACTATGAAAAGAGACTCCATGACATATACAAATGATTCTGGGAGTATTAGGTTACTGTAACAAGTTACTGGAACATATTTACACTAGTTTCATTTGAGTGTACAACATTTTAGCCAGTGGTCTGAGCAGTCTGTAACCTACTATGGTGTACAAATCCACCTATGACGTCTGCCAGAAGTCTGGATTACAAGTTGAAGTAGCTTTGATCAAAACTCTGACCTGATGCAATTTAGGCACAAAAGATATGCCACTTAGCCCCTTGAGCCTGTTCTATCAATTAGATCATGGCTGAGCATTTTACCAGCTTTGGTTCAACATTTCTTTAATGGCCTTACCTAACAAAAAAATTCTAAAACCTAATTTTAGAAATTTAACAGTGGAAGTTTCACTTTTCCTTTGTCTTTTCTGTGAAGTGTTTCCTGACATCCCCTTTTCTGAGTTCCTCCACTAAATGAAATAATTACTCTCGACCCAACCAAATACTTCAATCACTTTAAACACCTCAAATAGATTATTCTTTAATCGCCTATATTTGAAAGAATACAAGTACTTTGAATAAAATAGAATAATATAATTCTGGTAAATCTGTGCTGTACTCCTTCAATGTCCAATATATCCATCCTGAGATGTGCTGCAGAACTGAAAGTAGAGTTACCAACATTTACATCAGTGTTATCCAAATTCACCACATGGTGAGTGTATTTGCCAAACACATGGCAAATTGGTGCTGTTCCTTTTTAGAGCTACATCATACTGAGTTTTGTTAAAAGTTTCAGCAGGGGATTCCAGTACTCACTAGACTACTACTTGTTACCCATCCATAACTGAGCAAGGAAGAATTCAACTTCAAGAAAGAAACAAACAAAAGACTGTCGTTTGTTACCTTCTCTGTTCCTGTTCTCTCTAGGTGTTTCTGATGAGATATTTGATTGTGCTCTGTGAAGTGCTGTGAAAGTAGCATCCACCACTTTCAGAAGGACAACAGCCCAAATGCTCGTTTTGGAAATGGCATGAGTTAGAACATATGCGAAGCAAGGTTCAGAACGTTGAAGCAACTGTGTACAGACTTGCCGATTATTTTCTTACCCAGGTTTCTGAATATAATAGGAACACTTTTTTCATGAAGAAATTTTGTTTTTGAAATAAACTATGAGGAACAATTTATTTTATTAAGAGATTGCCAGCATCCTAGTTAGCAGCCAGTTAGAGTGTAAATAGCAGGCTTGCCTTACAGAAAAGTTGAATGTCAAAATCTTTTTGAAGCTGTTCTCTTGCTTCTAACAATAAGTGTATTATTCTTGATTACTTGATTTTGATTATTTTCAATATACTGCACATTTGTATTATACTGAATATGGTGATTGTCTCAAGTTTGACAAGCATTGAAATTGTATTGGATAATACTGATTGACAGTGTTCTTTCTTATCCTTGGCAATGTGTGTACAGGGCAAATGATGGTTACCATTTCCCATTGCCAAAGGAATCAATTATGTTTTAAGTGCAATTACTGTCATTATGTCCTAACACAGTAAGAAGTCTGACAACACCAGGTTTAAGTCCAACCGATTTATTTGATAGTAAACTCAGAAGCTTTAGAGGTGTTTCGAGCTCTGTTGGAAGTCCATAATTGAGAGATAAGACGGATCAGAATTGGAGAAAATTCTTAAGCATCTGCTGCTGTTTTAGCATGCAAATAGCTTGCTCAATTAATACTACTATACTTCCATGGCTATCATTGTTCCAGCTTGCAGTTAGAGTTTATGGCTGTTGGATAATTTTTTTTATAATCCTTTTACTCTGCCCATCATTGGTAATCCTTAACCTCTAATTTCTGTACTTGGTCAAAAATGTGGAATTTTTGGCCCAATTTAGCATAAATGCATTATGTCTGCTACCAATGAACCATGCACACACCAGCATACTCTGATGAAGGTCACACACCAGTGGAACATTTAGAGAATAGCAGCCCTTGCTATTTGTAAAAGGTCCTGGCTCGTGTGCTTGTTCCTTAGTTTCATATGAATACAGTCAATAATAACTTGCAATTGGAACTTGGCAATTGTTGCAAATCACATTGCAATGTCACATTGACTGGTGGCACTTATGGGTAAATACTGGCATCTGTTGTTCTACATAGGTATGTGCAACTGTCAGGCTAATATATGCCATGAACCTGATACGTAGCTAAAGGACAACAAAGCAATAAAAATTGAAGGCAACTAATACTGTGATTGCTACTGACAGTGATAAGATGTCAAAGAAGGTCACAGCTTCTGTTGCAGAAGATCTAGTTTTTGATGGGAGAATCTGAGCCTTCTTAAATATGATCCACTAGCAAGCTTTTTCTAACTGATCTACAGAATGTATATGAAGAGTAGGGTCATTTCTGTACAAACACTCTCATGTGTGGTACACTTATAGCAATTGCTGCATATCCAGCATGCTTATCTTCCTCTGCTGCTCCTCTTCTTTGTGTAATTGGGTTCTTAAAATTAATCCCATTTGTACATCTTAGCACACATCTTCCTGCAAGGCTAACAAAAATCTTCAGGAAATCTCTACTATATTCAATTCTGGAGTTGTAAACATTTCCACATTACTCAATTTCAACAAATGTATTCACTGGCTTGAATATTCTGGATGATGGGCTTCCCATTTTCCAAAATGTTGGCAGGTAAAAATATCCCTGCCCACTCTGTCTTGCAGCCATTTCTTACTCAAATGAGTAACAATGGTCAGTGGGCAGGACCTTCGCTACTTGCTTAGGAAGAAGTCTCGGCATAGAGGACTGCTGGCTAATCATCTCTCTCGTCACTGAAATGATATATATGCCGGTTGCAGTGGACAGACAAGGAAGCTTAAGAGGATGCCAAGATTAAAGTCCCAGGATTGGATGGCAAGTACGTTTTTGGGGTTTTGGGACTCTGAGGTGGGGAGATGAGGGAAGAGAAAGCCTCAGAATGTGTCTCATTATCTGAGCAAGACAGAGCACAGTTTATTTTCTAATTTGTGTGTGTGTCCTGAGTTTGAAGAGTTTAATAACAAAATGTCTTATTCCTAGCATTGACATCTCTTCCCTTAAAGGGAGATAAACAATCAGGAATTAAAAATTATTTATCTTTGTTCGATTACTTATTTCTCTAGTTTCATGGTTAGCTCAAATCTGAATTCGTTACTATTTTGTTAGCAATTAGTTAAAAAAAAAGCTACTAACTGACAAACAATAAAACATTCCAATGGTTAAGGAATATTACAGTAATTATGTGCATAATAAATTGTGTGCAAAAATAGCAGATTTATGATAACTATGGTCAATTAATGATAAATCTACTTTGGTCTATATGTAACTAAAGTTTGAAAAGCAACACAAATTTTAAATAGAAAATGTCTGAATTATACCTAAGCAGATAAACAAATGAAATATCACCAATTAACCAATCTACCAGCTGTAATTGAAACATACTCTTGCTTGTTCACGCAGTTGATCAACAATCAAACGATCAACCCGGGAAGGGTTTGATGGTAGCCTGGGAATGGGTGTGTTATTTGAACTGGTCACTCTCTTTCCTGGGTAGTTCCGGGCAAGTGCTGCTTCAGTCTTAAAAGGGGAGAAGGGGAAAATCATCATAAGGAATACCAGTTGACAAGATTAAATTTACAAAAGAGAAAAACATTTTCAGGTGACAATTTAGCAGAAGTTTTTACTGAATTGTCAAACCAGAAACCTGACACCCATACAATATGACAATGACACAACCAAAAAATGAGGAAAAAACCCTATCATATCCATTCTTTTATAAATGATGTAAAATTTGTGCAATTTTGCACTCATTTTAGCCTGTGTGGAAGATTATAAAATATTGTACTTGCATATTAAAGGGTATTTCTGATTTTAGGCTGAGGCATGATGTTGAAGCAAACTATAATGACCTTCAGTCTGACTGTGCGACCTGATTTGAGATTCTGGCATTATGTGCTTGAAGTAGGAAAAATGTCATTTTCAGCAATAAAATCTCTCTTGATAAGAGAGATTTAAAAGGGCATAATTATGGAGGGGAATAGAATATAAATATTCCAGATATTTAATGGAAAGGAAATAAACTAATTGTCAAAAGAATAGGTTTCAATAGCAAATCAAACAACAAACTATAATATTTCCCTGTAATATGTCCAATACAGGTAAGCATTAATCTACAACTTTGTCAGAACTCGTAAAATTTGGTATGGAGAATGAATATAAAATAACATGGATGACAAATTTCTGCAATGAGGCATATTTATTCCTTCCCAAGAATGCCTCTAGGAAAATCAGGTAGAATATGACTTGGACACAAGTTCCCAAATTTCTGACTTATGCCAACATGCTCTCCATCAGATTGAGTCTGGGAAAATTAGATTCCTGATCTCTTGTGATGACAAAAGAGAGAGAAAAAACAAACAAGTACCAATTTTACTTATGCTATAAATTTCACTAATGTACCAAAAACATTCAGATCTGTGGATTTTAAACAATCATTTAAAAATTGATTAAATGGCATTGATAAAATCCATCAATTGAAATAAAGAAACATTAAATCATAATTCAGATTATACTGCAATACACATAAAACACAACCATGGACAAAAGGATGAAATAGAATATTTATAAAAAAATGTTAAAACTATGCAAGCAAAACATCTTACAATGACAGGTGTGTACTATAATGGAAATGTGGTACAATTTGAGGTGAAAGTATCCTGATTCGCACCAAATGAAAATCCACCTCCCTTGTCATAAAACAGATGGTAATACAAAACAAACTTAGTGGGAAGCATATTTTTGAAACAGCACAGCAAATTTGCAATACTTCAAAAGTAATGTTGAAACAAGCAGAGATTTAAAGTAAAGCATTAATCTCTGTTGGGTATATAGCTACTGGAATAAATCTAGGTGGAGACTATGCAACTCACTTCATTATTCCTGTATTTTAAAAAAATTATTTCACAGAATGAGTGAATCCTTGCCAGGCAGGTTTTAATTGCTCATCACTAATTGCCTTGAGAAGGTGCATTCTTGAATCACTTAGTCCATTTGATGTAGATACATCTACAGTGCTGCTAGGGAATTCCAAGATTTTAACCCGGTTATAGTGAAAGAATAGCAATTTAATTTCAAGTTGTGATAGTGTGTAGCTTGCAGGGGAACTTGCACATGATGGTGATCCCACAGATGGAATTTTAGGAGCTTTTTTCCAAAGTGTCAGGAGGGCATGAAACTGGGAGGGTTCCAGGTCCGCTTTTTGGCTGTGTTTTCAGGCCCAAACTTATGCACTCTAGTTTTTAAAATTTTGGACAAATCCATGTCTTGTTACAGAAGACAATGGTGGGGTTTAACGTACTCAGCCTGTGGAGAGAGATACTATGCATATGCAGACCTCTGATACAGAGAGAGAGCTGTCAGGTCCCTACTATGATGTAGAGATGCTGGTGCTGGACTGGACTTAAACCTGGTGTTGTCAGACTTCTTACTGTGGTCCCTGCTATAGCAAGCAGCTTCAACCAGCACCCCATCCCCTGCAACTGCAGGGGCCTACAGCCCAAATGCAGCCACCACCGCCAAATCCAATTGCACTCCTGCATCCCCTGCCCAATCTATTGCATATAGAGTGGCAGGGGGCCCCCCCTCTCCCTCCAGATTCGACCCCCATTGACTCCTCACCCCAAAAAATGGCCCCACAGGCTCCACTCCCTGGCATTACCCCATGGTCCTGCCTCCTGGCACTGCCCAGCAGGCATTACCCAGGTGCCAGGGTGGGAATGCCCTCCACCCCCATCCCTCTTACCCCACCCCTCCTTCCTCCTCCATCCCACCCCTTCTTCCCCCTCCCTGCCAGAATTGGTACATTTCTGCATTCCTCCGAATTCAGTAAAATCAATATAAAGTGGTGCTACCAAGAACTGAATGCAGTGCTCCAGATGTCATCAAACCATAACTATCTGCAACTGTAATATAACCTCCGTCCTTTTCTTTTACAGCCTTCTGTTAGCTAGATTGTAGTAAATTCTGTACATGGATCCTAAATATTTTTGTTCCTCTGGTTTCTAGCTTCTTACAATTTAGAAAATACTCTGATTGATCTTCTTTTGTTCTAAGCGGATGCTCCCACTTCCCAAAGTTGAAATCCATCTGTAAGTTTTGTCAAATCACTTAATCTATCACTGACCCATTGCAATGTTCCATTCCCCATGCTACTCACTGAGTCAGCTAATTTAATGTAATCAGTGAACTTGAACATGGACTTTCTACCCCTTCAGAGAAGTCATTGATAAATATTGCATAGTGAAAAGTTCAAGCTATAGAAGATTCCTGGGGGGAGATCAGAAGTTATATTCAATCAAATGGCGTTCGTAATCATTATGCGTATCCTCAGTCTTCAAACTAATTTGCAATGTCCAATGGTTGCTCCCAGTTCCATTATTTTCTTCCCTAATAGTCTCTCTGGTGAAACCCTGAATCATGGGGGAATATAGAATCATGGGGGAATATAGAATCAGGGGGACAGCAAAGGGTCTCCCATTTAATATGAAGGTGGAGACAAATTTCTTCTGAGGATCTTTAATCTGTAGAATTCACTTCCACAGACAGCAGTGGAGACCTGGTCATTAAATATATACAAGGCTGAGCTAGTCAGATGTTTTGATTGACATTGGAGTCAAAGGTTTTGGGAAACAGGCAGGAAAATGAAGTTAAGACATAATGAGATCAGGCATGAAGCAGGCTTAATGGGAATAAATGTCCTACTCTTGCTCCTATTTCTTGTGATTATGAAATTGTTGAATGTCTTTTGAAGCTGCATATAAATGACATCAGTACGCATTCCCTTACTTTACATGTCGTTAAACTCTTAAAAAAATTTAACCAGTTTGGTTAGAAATACTTTATCCTTTGCAAATTCATGCTGGTTCTTTGATCAATTTCAATTTGTCAAGATACTCAGTTAATTGTCTAATAACTGGCCCACAACAAACACAAGACTACTAAGTCGATAATTTCTTGGTGTTTGTGTCTTCAACCCTTCTTAATTAGAGAGTTACCTTCAGAGTTTTCCAGCCAAAAGGTAACAACTCTCGAATCAAGAATTTTAAAAAAACAGGACTCCATCTCCAATTTCCACACTTACTTGATTTCCAAGATTGTGTTTTAAATAATTAAGTTCTGGAGATTTGTCAATATTCAGTCTTTTTACCCAGAATCCATAACAACAGATAAAAATCTCTGACCCTGTAATAAAGCTATGTCAACACAATCCCAGAGACAACAGCTTTTATCTGTCATTGTGCACATCAGTACAAAAGCCATTACATAACATTAGATAATATTTACTGCACAGAAATAAGCCATTCAGCTCAACCAGTCCAGGCCAGTGTTTGTACTTCATTTGAGCCTCCTCCAAATCTTACTCCATCTAAATCTACCATTCTCATCCTCCATTTTCTTCAGCTTTATATACTGGCTTTGCTTCCTTAAATTAATTTATACTATCTGCTTCAATAAATCCCTGAAGTAGCAAGTGCCACACACACACAAAAACTGTTTTTTCAAAAAAAAAAACACATTGCTATTTTGTCCTCATCTCCATATCCCCTATGCTAAGTTTTAAAGCACACATTGAAGGCAGACTATAATCGTAATTTGTCAGTATCTGTGGTTTCAAGGAGAAATTTGCATTTGTTACATTGTAAGTTATTGGGAATCATCAGTAGTGTCTTTTTTTTTTAAAAAGAGGTGCTTGTAGCTTTCACTGTAATTCATTGTCAAGGTTCACTTCATTGCTGGACCAAGTAATACTTCATTATATGCCGAAATAAATGAAATATTTACTTTGAGCCACTAGATCATATATAGCTATGAGTTCTTTGATCATTCATATGGCCTACAAGAGGGTTCAGTTCTGATATTTAAAAAGCAAAAAAAAACCATAGGAATTTGTCAGTTAGTTCAATATCACTTATAGAAAAGTGATAAAAAATTAGGGATGATTATAGAACATTGAGAAACTACAGCATAAACAGGCCCTTTGGCCCACAAGTTGCGCTGATGATATCTGTACCTACTAGACTTACCTACAACCCTCAATTCTATTAAGTTCCACGTACTCATCCAGAAGTCTCGTGAAAGACCCTATCAAATTTGCCTCCACCACCACCACCAGTCGATTCCACTCACCCACCACCTGATATCTCCTCCGTATCTACTCTCCAGCACCTTAAACCTGTGTCCTCTCATAGCAACCATTCCAGCCCTTGGAAAAAGCCTCAGAGAATCCATCCGATCTATACCTCTCAACATTTCATACACTTCTATCAGGTCACCTCTCATCCCTCGTCTCTGTAAGGAGAAAAGACCGAGCTCCCTCAACCTATCCTCGTAAGGCATGCCATCCAATCCAGGCAACATCCTTATAAATCTCCTCTGCACCCTTTCAATAGCTTCCACATCCTTCCTGTACTGAGGCGACCAGAACTGAGCACAGTATTCCAAGAGAGGTCTGACTAGGGTCTTATAAAACTGCAACATCATCTCCCGACTGCTAACCTCAATCCCTTGATTGATGAAGCCTCCTTAACCACATCCTCTACCTGAGAGGCCGATTTAAGAATCCTATGGACCCAGACCCCAAGGTCCTTTTAATCCTCTACACATCGAAGAGTCTGACCCTTGATATTATACTCCTTTATCCCATTTGGCCAGCTAAAATGAACCACTACACATTTATCCAGGTTAAAGTCCATCTATGGTCTTTTTTTTTTTGCTTTTTAAATATCAAGATGATCTGCCCAGCCTAGCATCCTATCTATGTCACACTGCAAATTCTGACATCCGTCCAAACTATTTACAACACCACTAACCTTACCATCCCATCCCTCCACTTCCTCATGCAGGTCATTTATGTAAATTACAAACAGCAAGGGTCCCAGAACAGATTCCTGGGGCACTCCACTGGTGACTGACCTCCATGCAGAAAAAGACCCATCTACAACCACTCTCTATATTCTGTGGGCAAGCCAGTTCTGAATCCACAAGGCAACACCCCTTGGATCCCATGCCCTCTCACTTTCTCAAGAAGTCTTGCACGGAGGACCTTATCAAACGCCTTGCTGAAGTCCATATAAATCATATCTATCACTCTTCCTTTGTCAATGTATTTAGTCACATTTTCAAAGAACTTAAACAGGCTCGTAAGGCACGATCTACCTTTGACAAAGCCGTGTTGACCACTACTGAGCATACTAAATTTCTCTAAATATTCATAAATCCTGTCCATCAACTTACCAACCACTGAGGTTAGACTCACTGGTCAATAATTTCCTGGGCTATCCCTCTTCACTTTCTTTAATGAAGGAACCACATTTGCAATCCTCTGGAACCTCTTCCGTCTCCATCGACGATGCAAAGATCATCACCAGAGGTTTTGCAATCTCTTCCCTGGCTTCCCACATTAACCTGGGGTACATCCCATCTGATCCTGGTGATTTATCTATCTTGATGCTATTCAAAACTTCCAACACATCCTCTTTATTAATGTCCACATACTCAATCTTTTCAGTCCACCCCAAGCCTGCAGTACCACCATCCAGATCTTTTTTAAGCGTGAATACCGAGGTAAAGTATTCATTAAACACCTGTGCTATTTCTACCGGTTCTGTACAAATTTTCCCACCTTCACATTTTATAGTTCCTATTTCTTCACATCTCGTCCTTTTACTCTTCACTATTTGTAGAATGCCTTAGGGTCTGCCAAGACCTTCTCATGACTCCTCCTGGCTCTCCTAATTTCCTTCTTAAGTTCTTTCCTATAAACTGTGTACTCCTCTAGATCCGTAACATCCCCTAGCTCTCTGAATCTTTTGTACGCTTTAGTTTTCTTTTTGACTAGGTTCATTACAACTTTCGCGCACGTGGTTCCCGTAACCTACCAAAACCTCCCTGTCTTATTGGAACATTGTTATGCAGAACTCTAGACAAACATTGAGGGGATTGGCAGTTATTGAAAAATCCCAGCATGAATTTAGAAAACATAGGTTATTCCTCAATAATCTGAATTTTTTAAGTAATTATGAAATTGCTTTCGAAACCAGATGCTAGTCTGGTTTATAACGTCAAGTGAGGTTTCCAGAAAAGGACCATACAGAAAACAGTTGAGAAAACTACATTAGCAAGTCAATTTCAAAGTCCTACAGGAACTCGGGATTGGGTTGCTCCTCTTTCAATATCTTCAAATATTTTGGATGAAGATATCAATTGAACCATTCACAAATCTGCTAATGTATATACAAGATAGCAACTTGCATGATGTTAGTTCTGGTGAATTTAGATAGGGAAATGCACATGTAGAAGATATAATTCAAATATTAATTGCAATGGATTTAGGGCTGGATAAGTTCTTGATGAATGATTGGAGGGGATCTGGGGTCATAATGAATAGAAAATTGAATGTCTATAAGCCAGTGAGAAAGCAAATATATTTCAGGTTGAATTAGACAATACAAAAAAAATCCAATACTGAGATCGTACAAAAGCTGGTTACAGCCAAATTTTTAAAAAAATGATTTAAATATAGTGGGGAATATCAATATCTAGAACAGAGTGATCAAAATGTTATTCAAGGTTAGGGATATCAGTTGTTAATGTATTGTTTTAAGGAATCCATTTTTTCATTGGGGCAGTGCAACATTAGGAAAGATGCAAGTGACCCTTAGAATGATGAACAAAATAGATTTAGCTCTGGCTGAGTTAGATAAGGAGTGGGAGAATAAAATAAAAGTGTTAAGTTAGATTCAAGGATAAAGTACTTCTTTACAACTTATTTACTCATTACAATCTTATGCAGAAACAGAGCACAACATAGCAAATTTTGTGAATACTAATAGGTGGGAAAACAGAAAGTGAAGAGGATGTAAAGATTTTCAATGGATATGGATAGGCTAGGAGAATACACCAAAATTTGGCAGATGGAGTTTAATGTCAATAAGTCTGAAGTTCTCCATTCTGGCAGAAAAAAAAAATAGAAAGGCAAATTATTACCTAAATGGAAAGCAGATTCAAAATACGTCAGGGCAGTGGGATCATGGGTTCACGAGTTGCAGAAAGTTGATATGCAGGTGCAGCATGTAATAGAAAATGCAAATGGGAAGTTGGCATTTATTGCAAAAGGACTGGAGTATAGAAGTAGAGAAATGTTGTTGCAATTGTATAAAAGGGTGTTGGTGAGGCCATATCTGGAAAATTGTGTCCAGTTTTGGTTTCCTTAGTTGAGGAAGGATGTGGTGCCATTGGAGGCAGTTCAGAAGAGGTTCACCAGATTGATTACAAGGATGAAAGGTTTGATGTCTAAGGAGAGACTGAACAGTTCGGCCTTATACATGATGAAATTTAAAAGGATGAGAATAGATCTCATTGAGGTATATGAAATATTAAAAGGGATTGATAGAGTAAATGTAGGCCAAACATTTCTTATGGGGCAACCCCGAATAAGAGGTCACAAGTGTAAATCAAGAAGCGGTAGATTTGAAACTGAGATGAGGAGGACTATTTCTCACAGAAGATGGTGAATTTGTGGAATTTGCTGCCCCATTGTACAGGTGAATCTGAATCATTGAATGGTTTCAAGGGGATAAGATATATTTCTAATAAAAAAGAGATAAAGAGATATCGAGGATAGGTGGGGAGAAGACCAGGGAGAGATCAGCTATGATCTGACTGAATGGCGGAATAGGTGCTAAGGCCTGAATTTGTCTACTTCTGCTCCTAATTCCTCTGTTATTTTCATAGAGTTGGTGAGATTTAGAACATATTGCCAAAATATTTAGTACGTAATAATATCATGTAGATCTTTTAAAGGAATGTCTTGACGGAGGACATTTCAATGGTAAGGTAGCTAGATTAATGATACTCAGCAAATACTGTAATTTCCTAGTCCTTCCTTGATAGCTTAATATTTTTTTAGAAATTGCCCCTTACAGGAGATTGCACTACATGAAATGGGCGGTGTGGTCAAAGACAGAGGGTTTTTTAAAAACCCCTAACAGGGGGTTTAAGTAGAATGTTAAAATGTAACGAATCTCAAATCCTGTCTACTACTTGTGTCGAGGGAAGCAGGCGCCTCCCTCATTTGAATAGTTTAAGACCATGTCTGAAATTTTACCACACTGTCTGCCGCAGGAATTGGAGTGGGCAAGTGGAAGATCCATTTGCCTCGGGCCGTATTTTATGGTTTTGGGACAAGCGAAGCCATAAAACCGGAAAACAAAATTAATTTTGTCTTCAGGTTTAATCCTGCAAGATTGCTGTGTTATATAGCTTTGCCTTTGGGCAAGAATTCCCAGTTTTCCCCTCAACTTTCCCCAGGTTTTTCCGATCACTCACTCTGCTCCTTGGTACTCAGGGCTTATCCAGCAACTGCCAATTAGTTAGCTGCAGCCAAGATATGGAGCCAAAGAGTGTCAACAGCAGCATCTCGAGTTATATCCATTCTTTCAGTTTTCCCAAATGTAAAACTACACCCAAACTCACCACCCTGTTAATACTGGTAGCAATGAATCACCTTGTTTGGGAAAACATGTCTCATCTATGTTGCATGCTCATCTGGAACCTGTGCTTCCAGTCTTTATTATGATTTTCCAAGGCTTGTGAACAATGAATTACATGTTTTGCTTTTTTAAACTGAGTCTGAGATGTTCCTTATAATTGATCTCTTCAAATAGGAGGCGGGGGGGGGGGGGGGGGGAAATTTGTTTTCATACTGACAATAAAATTAAGGATTTTTTTTTAACAATACTCAAGAAATGCATTTTTCACAAAAAACAGGAGTAGAGAATAAAAAGTACTGCCATAGACTTTCTTCCCCTTAAAATAATTAAGCTTTAATGCCTTCAACAAATCCATTTACCTTTTTCCTTTCTTTTTCCAAAGCCCTCCATTGTTCATAGCACTCTTCCAGCCGAATATGAAGTTCATTGGCTGGACCGCTGCGATTTTTCATAGGTCTTGGAAATCCAAAGGGCGGTATAAATCCATAAAGGGATGCATCTCCATAAAACATATCATTGAAAAGAGGATACAAGTGACTAAACTCTTCATAAGGAAATAACTCACTGGGATCCATTAATGAAACAACAGGGTGACCAAACTGAAGGTTAGCTCCTGAAGCAACACCACGTGGACCAAGTTGTGAAATATTGTGGTTTCGTCTAAAGTCACCCATCATGTAGGGACTGGAAAAAGAAGCTGATGAACGAGTCATATAATTTGTTACACTACTGCTGTCTCCAGCTCCTTGTTGGGAATTATTATTATTATAATAATAAGACTGGGCACCTATTAAATCTCTGTACATGCTCTGCGAAAATTCATCATCCTTTTTTTTCACATCTTCATTCAAATCATAATGGCAGTTTTGCTGTTTAGTTTGATAGCTAGGATATTTGTTTGTAACATATTGTTGAGATGATGAACTCCCATGAAATCCATTTACTTGTTTTCCATTTTGACAATTCTTCTCAATTGGTGATTCAAAGTACATATCTCCACTAGCTTTATTTTGCCCTTCAACATGTGTACCTGGCTGAACCCGTTCCACATTATATGTGAATTCACTACTAGAAACCTTGGAGTTGTCCTGACCATAAATTCCTGTGGATCTCTGGAAGTAAGCACTACTATTTTGAGAAAAGGACATGGATGACTGATGAGAAGATGGACAGAAAGAATGGGATGATGTTTTAGAGGCAGGAGATGCTTGATTATTGAGATCTGATGAGTTGTCTGGTTTCCCAAATGAAGTAGTAGTGGTAGTTTCAGAACCAGAAGTAGCCAATTTTGTCCAGGATTGTCTGTTTTGGTAAGACTCTCCAGAATACACAGATACTGGCAATGCGTTTAATGGCTGAACATACTCAGACTGTGGTGAAAAATGATCATAATTAGAATGTTGTTGTTTTTCAAAGGCTTTCTCAAAGTCACTTCTAATTGGGCAAAATGTATGTGGATTTCTTCCACATTCAGATGTACACTTCTGCGCCAAATCATTACCTAATCCCATTTCCTTTGGGAGCTGTTTTTCACTCAAGCCTGATGATGATTTTACACAGTATTTTAAAGTATGCTGGTCAATATTTAACTCATCAAACCCCTTTTGTGCTTGTTTCCCTTTGGGCACTCTATTACATGTGTCCATTTCGATCACTGGCAATTCTGGTATACAATCAGAAGTAGTCTTTCCATCTGCAATGTTAAAATTCACAAATTTGTTCTGTCTGAATTTACTGCCATGTAATTGTTCCATGTATCTGTTGCCAGTATTGCTGTTATAAGAATTTCTGGAATTATGCAGAAAAGGAAACAATTCTGTTGATGTCTGACTGGATGGAGTACCAACTTCTTTATAATCTCCCCCATCTCTACCATACAGGTGTATATCTGTTCCTTGTTCTCTAACTGATACTGGTAATCCTACCTGGAGTTTGGAACAATTCTTCACATAGGGAAACTCCTGAAAGTTCATCTTAGTGCTATCAGTGGACTGAAAAGGAATGCAATCGGTAGCTTCTTTCTTTGAAGGAAACATCCATTGCTCTGTCAGATCCAAATCATCAAATCCTAAAAAATCTTCCATATTTATTTTTTGTTGAGAGACTAAATGACTATCCTGTTGGTACTGTGGTTTGTCAGATGTTGCTATGGATTCTTTTGAGTTAAAAACTGGCTGTGAATATGATGCATCTACTGGCTTTTTAGACTCAGATGAGTGATCTAGATGTTCTGTATATCTGTTCGTTGTGGAAGACCATATTGATCTTAACAAGTTAGAGGAGGTATTTCTAAAACAAAAGATACGTTGCAAAAAACTGATTAGACAATAGTTAAAATAGTCAAAGGATAATATGCAATGTACAATATTTTGTTCTGAGTGTAGTGATGAAACACACTGAGGAACCAATGCACTACATCACAGCAGTGGAGCAATGCACACCACTGAATTGATTTGGCTGTAATGCTGCAATGAGACAGGCCAGTGCAGGAGATACTAGGAAAGTCAGCCAAAAATAATGTGATACATCATTTTATGCCAGCTCACAGTGGCAATGAATCTTAGGCCGTTCAGCTTTTCAGCTGTACCCAGATTGTCTAGCAGGAATAGAAATCAAAATATCAGCTTTAAGCTTATTAGTGTCACAAATAGGCTTACATTAACACTGCAATGAAATTACTGTTAAAATCCCCTAGTTGCCTCATTCTGGCACTTGTCTGGGTACATGAGGGAGCATCTAACATAGCCAATTCACCTAACCAGCATGTCTTTGTCTGTAGGAGGAAACCAATGTAGACATGGGGAGAATAGAATCATAGAAAAACTACAGCACAAATAGGCCCTTTGGCCCACAAGTTGCACCAATTTTATCTCTACCTACTAGGCTTACCTATAATCCTCAATCCTATTAAGTCCCATTTATTCATTCAAGCCTTTTAAAAGATCCTAACAAATTTACCTCCATCACCACCGATGGCAGCCGATTCCACTCAGCCACCTGAGTGAATGAACTTATGCCTGACATCTCCTCTGTACCTACTCCCCAGCACCTTAAACCTGTGTCCTCTTGTGGCAGCTATTTCAGCCCTGGGGAAAAAGCCTCAGAGTCTATCTAATCAATACCTTTCATCAGCTTATACACCTCTATCAAGTCCCCTCTCATCCTTCGTCTCTCTAAGGAGAGAAGATCGAGCTCTCTCAACCTATCCTCATAAGGCATGCCACTTAATCCAGGTAACATCCTTGTAAATCTCTGCACTTTTCAATGGCCTCCACATCCTCCCTGCAGTGAGAGGACCAGAACTGAGCACAGTTCTCCAAATGGGGTCTGAATAGGATCTTATACAGCTGCAGTATCATTTCCCGACTCCTAAACACAATTCCTCAATTGATGAAGGCCAGTACACCATATGCTTCTTAAGCGCATCCTCTATCTGCAAAGAGGATTTGAGAGTCCTATGAACTCGGACCCCAAGATCCTTCTGATCTTCCATGCTGCGAAGAGTCTTACCCTTAACATTATATTCCTAATGAGCACACATAGTGACTCAACCTGGGAACTGAACCCAGGTCCTTGGCACATGGCAATACTAACCACCATGTTGCCCTGGGAGGCCTAACTCCCCCAAAAATTTCTTAAATATGCATATGTATAAAAACTTACCCTTCAACAAACAAGGATTGGGATTGATCTGGTTCTTCTAAAATGTTAGACACAAGCCCATACAAGTCTGCAGCACTTCCAAAATCACTCATTTCAGTCTGAGACCTATTTGGGAAGAAGAATATCCAAAAAAATTGCTTTTAATCACTGTACTAAAATGCTCAAACTAGAATCAATGGGACCAACGTATAATGTACAAAAACAAGAAATTTGGATTGATTGAGTCTAAACAACCACAACCAAGTTTAGTTGGACCTTCTTTTCTGAAAGGTATGCAATTATTTTTAACTGTTAAATTTCAAATATAAATTTTGAAACATAAGTAGATCTAACTCAGTAAGTTAGATGTTTTAAAAGTGGGGAGCATTATGCCATTTAATACATAATTTAACATAGGCAGAAATAAATTGGCTATATTTTTATTATTTTTAAAACAAAAATGAGATGCCTATATTTGAACTTTAAAAAGGGGAGAGAAAAGACCATTAAGCTTGCCCCATTCAGAACAGTATATGACTTTTACCCAACACCTAATGAGGCCAAATGACACAAAGAAATAAAAACATGCAGCCAATTCAGACTTAACCCTAGAAATTTCCCTCCAAACACAGGAGTCAATCGAATAAATTCCAGGAAGTACCTCAAATGCAACTAATAATCACTTATCCTCTAACTGGAAATGTGTTATTTTCTCAGAGCTTGCTGTATGTTTTTATTAGGAAGTTAGACTCCTCCTCTAGTGCAAATTTCAGATTTGTGTAAATTAGCAACGAAATTTTATGAAGTAAAAAAATTGTGGCATCTAACTCTGCTTATGTTTGTAACCTTTTATTTGATCTATTCATCGCAAATTGCTGATCTACCAGAAAGAAATAATTGCTTCATCAATTTAAGAAGTGTGAAAATATTCTCTGAAGTTTGCAATAATCAATATAATCCTAACTTTTGGGACTTATTTTCATAACTCACAAGCTCTATAGTTAGATATTATTTGACCACATTCCTGAAGTACCTCAATGTCCCACACTATTTACTGAAGTGAAAAAGAAGCTAAGTTATGTTGCTCAGGATGTTTCTTTTATGGTTAAGAAATTAATTTTTCATTTATGCTTTTCTTTCTTAGAAAACAACATACTCAGAGACCTCCTGCGCACTTTCTCTGCCTCAATGCCTGTCAAAACTATTTGTTTAAATTACTTGATTCTTTACTCTATGACATGCCACATCATATCATCTAGACACTAGGAAATAAGACATTAGTGGTGACGCAAGATTGTAATTTGTAAAGTATAATGAAGCTAGAAGTAACAGGTAATGATTGAGAATTTCTTTCCAGCTTTTGTCTTTGGACTTTATGGACTCAAAACTCAAAAGCTGTTGCCTAAAGAAAAGAAATTCGAAGAACAGTTCTAGGGTCAGACTTGAATTTCTGCATGTGTTTGACTGAAGACACTAGATACAGTAAAAGCTATGGGCCCTGACAACATTTCGGCTGTAATTCCTTTTAAAAACATACAGCAAGCCATAAGAAAATAACATTTCCAGTTAGAGGATAAGTAATAATTAGTTGTGTTTATGAGGTACTTCCTGGAATTTAGTCAATTGCCTTCAATAGTTGGAGGGAGATTTCTTGGGTTAAACCTGAATTGGCTGCATATTTTTGTTTCTTTGCATCATTCGGCCTTAAGTATTGGGTAAAAACCTTAGATTTTGAAAGGTCTATGTTCCTAAATTAGCTATGCCCCAAGCCTAGATTTTCCATTTAGATTCTATTTAGTTTCCATTTACATTCTAGATTTTCCATTTTGTAATTTTTATAAATGATCTGGATGAGGGTATTGAAGGATGGATTAGTAAATTCGCAGATGACACTAAAGTCGGTGGAGTGGTAGATAGTGAAGAGGGGTGTTATAGTTTGCAGAGAGACTTGGACAAGTTGCAGAGCTGGGCCGAGAGGTGGCAAATGGAGTTTAATGTGGAAAAGTGTGAGGTAATGCACTTTGGCAGGAATAATAAATGTGTAGAGTATAGGGCTAATGGTAGGATTCTTAGTAGTCTTGATGAACAGAGGGATCTTGGTGTATATGTGCATAGATCCCTGAAAGTAGGCAGTCAAGTCGATAAGGTTGTTAAGAAGGCATATGGAGTCTTAGCTTTTATTGGTAGGGGGATTGAATTTCGGAGCCGCAACGTCATGTTGCAACTGTACAAAACTCTAGTGCGGCCGCACTTGGAGTATTGTGTGCAGTTCTGGTCCCCACATTATAAGAAAGATGTGGAGGCATTGGAGAGGGTACAGAGGAGGTTTACCAGGATGTTGCCTGGTATGGAGGGCAGGTCTTATGAAGAGAGGCTGAGGGATTTGAGGTTGTTTTCGTTAGAAAGGAGGCGGCTAAGAGGGGACCTAATCGAAACATATAAGATGATTAGAGGTTTAGATAGGGTGGACAGTGATAGCCTTTTTCCTAGGATGGAGAAAGCTAGCACGAGGGGACACAGCTTTAAATTAAGGGGTGATAGTTATAGGACGGATATCAGAGGTAGGTTCTTTACCCAAAGGGTGGTTCGGGAGTGGAATGCCCTGCCTGCAGCAGTTGTAGATGCGCCAAGTTTGGTGGCGTTTAAGAGGTTAGTTGATAAGTATATGGAAGAGAAGGGAATGGTTTAGTTTGGAGGGGCATTGCTTTTTATATTGGTCGGCGCAACATCGAAGGCCGAAGGGCCTGTTCTGTGCTGTAATGTTCTATTACAGCTACAGTAACCTGACATTGTAAAATTTGTGCACGAATATCCTGTCCACAAAAAGAACAAATCCAGTCCGGCCAATGACCTACTCTCATCACAGTCATTTTAAAATGATGGAAGGCATCTCTTACAGCAGTACTAAGTGGATCTTATTCAGCAATAAACTGCTGACCATTGTTGTTTGGATTTCTACACGGGCTTTATTGGCTTGGTCCAAACATGGACAAAACAGTCAAATGCCAGAGATAAGGCGAGAGTGACTACTCTAGACAAAGAAGCATTTCACTACGTGTGGCATCAAGGAACCCTAGCGAATCTGTAATCAGAGGGAAAACTCTCCGTCACATCCAGTTGAGGTCTGACCAATATTCTATACAAGTTGCAGAACTTTTCACTATTGTCAGGGTTGTTTATCTTCATTGTAGATATCAATGGATCATATGACAGCTTCACTGCAAACTGTAGCACACTCCCATCTGAGAAGTGGTCAGGGTCTATTTAGTATTTCCATCTGGTAGTTCTGATTGCATCTAAATTTACACCACTTTTGTGACAAAATATTAGTTATAAAAGGTAAAGAGATAAGAAAAGCCTTTCCTTTTGGCAGCCACCAGTTCGAAACAACAGTTTTGCACAGTGGTAGATTTCAGATAGAAAACCTAGGATTAGGGAATTCCTGACTTCATTAATGTGGATGATACTTGGGTGCATGCAGAGTCCAGGAACTCCTTTCATTATGCACACATCAATAAAAGTACCTTGGCATTCATACATTCATCCTCAGACAACAACTCATTTACTTCCATGACTTTTGAACACAGCACTAGTTCTGAAGGTGTACTTGGAAATGATCATAACCCAAGGACAACGGGCCACTGAAGGAACTTTAATTGCAGGGGGGGGGGGGGGGGGGGGGGGGAGAATAGCAGTGGTCGAGATAGAGTTAGAGGGTGAGTATAGGTCATAGGAATGTCACTAGGACACAAAAAGGTACAGCACAGCAACAGGCCCTTTGGCCCTCCAAGCCTGTACCGATCATGCTGCCCTAACTGAAAAAAAAACATGTTTTGCCTGTCTGGTCCTTATTCCTCTAATACCTCCCAATTCCTGGCCATCTAGCTGCCTCTTAAATGTTGCTAATGTGCCTGCTTCTACCATCACCTCTGATGGCGTGTTCCAGGCATCCATCAATCTCTTTGAAAGCCATCTCCCACACATCTCTCAAACTTTCTCCCTCACCTTGAGCATGTGTTCACTTGTAAGTGAAATTTCGACCTGGGAAAAAGCCTCTGACTATTCACTCTGTCTACGTCTCTCAATTTTGTAGATCTCTATCAGACCTCCCCTCAGCCTCTATCTTTCCAGTGAAATCAACCTCTCCTCAGCCAATGCACAAAAAAAAACAGGTAACATCCTGGTGAACTTTCTCTACACTCTGTCCAATGCTTCCACTTCTTTCTGGTAACGTAGTGACCAGAACTGCATACAATACTCCAAATGCAGCCCAAGATCTCATACAGCTGCAACATGATTTCCCAGCTCTTGTATTCCTGTCCCAGCTAATAAAGGCTTCCTAATCACTTTGGTCACTCGTATTGCCATTTTTAGTCAACTGTGGACCTGCATGCCTGGATTCCTCTATGTAAATGTCAGAACCCTTGGGAACGTTTACAGTATAATTCACACCTAAATTTATCTTCCAAAATGCATCACCTCATATTTGTCCAGATTAAACTCCATCTGTCATTTCTGTGCCCAAGTCTCCAATCTATCTATATCTTATTGTATCCTCTGACAATCCCCTGCATCCTCAGAAAATCCAGTAAGAAGTCTGACAACACCAGGTTTAAATCCAACCGATTTATTTGATAGTAAACTCACAAGTTTTTCACCCTCAGGTGAAGAAAATCCCCAGCACTATCAGCAACTCCACCAATCTTCGTGTCATCCGCAAATTTACAAATCAGATTCCCAACAATTTTGCGCCAGATCATTTATATAAACTACAGAGGTCTGAGCACTAACCCTGTGTAACACCACTAGTTATAGATCTCCATTTTGCAAAACCACCCTTCCACTACTACTGTCTTCTATAACCAAACTAGCCATCTAGTCAGCCCACCCCAAATCCCATTTTAGTTTTTGTACCAGTCTGTCATATAGTACCTTGTCAAACACCTTACTGAAGTCCATATAAACTACATCCACAGCCCATCCCTCAATTATCTTTGTTCACCGCTTCAAAAAATTCAATCAAGTTGGTGAGACATGACCTTCACTGTACAAAACCACACTGCCTGTAACTAACCAGTCAGTTTTCTTCCAAACGTGCATATATCCTGTTCTTTAATATCTCCTCCAAAAGCTTCCCCATCACTGATGTCAGGCTCACTGGCCTATAATTTCCTGCTTCCTTTCTTAAACAAGGGAACAAAATTGGCAATTCTCTCCAATCTTCTGGAACCTCGCCCATGGTCAAAGAGGATGTGAAGATACCTGTTAAGGCCCCAGCTATTTCTTCCCTTGTCTCCTGCAGTAATCTGGAATAGATCCCATATGACCCTGGGGACTTGTCTACATTAATGCAATTTAGGATACCCAACAATTCCTCCTTCAATATACTGATACTCTTTAGAGCGTTCTTCACATACCTATCCCTGACTTCAACATCCGTCATGTCCTTCTCCTTGGTGAACTTGGTAAATACCAATACAAAGTATTCATTAAAGACTTTACGCACTTCTTGTGGCTCCACGCATAATTTCATTCCATTGTCCTTGAGTGGGCCTACTGTTCTCTTGCCACCCTCTTATTCTAATATATGCGTAAAAAAACCTCAGGTTTCTCTTGACCCTAAAGACATTGGCCAAAGATATTTCATGGCCTCTTTTAACCCTCCTAATTCCATCTTTAAGTTCTTTTCTGCTTTCACTATACTCAAGGGCTTCATTAGTTTTTAGATACCTAGGCCTAATTTTTCCTTTTGACTAAGCTTACAATTTCCCTTGTCATCCAGGGTTCCCAAATTCTGCCATTTCTATCCTTCATTTTTGCAGGGATGTGCCTGCTCTGCACTTCAATCAACTGGCCTTTAAAAGCATCTCACATGCTAGATGTAAATTTGTCTTTAAATAGCCATTCCCAATCCACACTCCCCAATTCCTGTCTAATTTGGATATAACTGGCCCTCACCTGAGGGTCACTCGACCGTAACCATGACTACCCAAAATCTTATAGAATTATGGTTGTTAAGCCCAAAATGCTTTCCCACTGAAATATCACCTAGCCCAGCTCATTCTGCAAAACCAAATCTAGTATACTCTCCCTTCCTGATTGGATTGTCAACATACTGCATCAAAAAGCCCTCCTGGATACATGTAACAAATTGCTCTCTGTCTAAGCCCTGGACATAAGTGGGTCCCGTGTGCAGGAAGTTAAAGTCACTCACTAGAAATACCCTGCTTTTTTCACACCATGTCAGTATCTGACTACACAACTGCTCTTCTGTCTCCTGCGGGTTGTTGGGAGTCCATATACACTCCCAACATTGTGATTTCACCCTTTCCATTCCACCCATAATGCCTCACAAACCCCTTGTGATCCAATGTGTCCACCCTCAACACAGCTGAGATATACTCCCTAATCAGCAGTGCAACTCCCCCACCGTTTTTTTGTTTTAGACAGAACAGAAGGGAAAACAACAATATCCTGCAATGTTAAGCTGCCAGTTCTGTCCCCCTTTTAACCATGTCTCTGTAATTACAATATCATAATTCCATGCAACATCCAGGCTCTCAGTTCATCTGTTTTACCTGTTATACTTCTCACATTGAAGCAAGCATACTCCAGACCTACAGTCTATGCCTGCTCTTACTCTGCGCTATGTTTATCTCAGTCTCACTACCACCAACCCCCCCCCCCCCAAACCATGTCCCTACACTTACTGGCATGCTGATCCAGTTCCCATCCCCATGCCACAATAGTTTAAATCCTCTTGAAAAAAAAACTAACAAAACCTCTCACCAGGATATTGGTGACCACTAGTTCAGATGCAACCTGTTTAGGTCCCATCTTCCCTAAAAGGCATCCCAGTGATCCATGTAACTAAAACTCTAAAAGTAGAAGCCCTGGTGTACTACCCATTTTAGTTGCTATTAACAAGCTAGAAAAGTAGTTGATAAAGGATGCCAAAGAACTGGAAAGTTGAGAAATATTTGGTGTATACATTGAAATATCACAGCTTCTACACAAGGGGGTTATGCACAGAAAGGGACTTCCAGATGGCATACATAAGGCTAAATCAAGACTAGTGGCTCAGAGTTTCACAGAGAGACTTGGTGATCAACAGTAAAAATATTTCTGTTTCAGCGCAAATCTATACCAACTGAATGAGTTTTACCATTCACTCTCACTTTTTTAAGTATTATTGGTTTCCTTGTTTGATTTTTTTGTAATAGTATTATTAAGGAACAGTTAAAAGATAAACTTTATGACACTGCTCTGTCCACTCTGACATATAGTAGTGAAATTATTTATTTTGAATAATCTGTTTCACAATTGAATCAAAGATGCAAAGACCTTTTAATCCATGCTGTTATATCTTCAAGCTGGATAAATTTGTATTGTGGTCTGGTGAATGATCACATCTCAGTACAGGACAGTGAGTTGAGCTGTTCACAAATTTTGGTTTGTGCACACAATCCCCTAAGTGTCCAGGCCATCAGGTAACTGAACCAGAGACAATTGAGTGGCACAATGGTTAACACCTGGATCGAGGTTGAGTTGTGCTATCACAGGACCACAAAGATTGATCACAGACATGAATAAATAAACTCACGTTCAGCTAGAAGTCCAACTATATGGAGACAAAGAACAAGAACAAAGAACAAAACAGCACGGGAAACAAGCCCTTTGGCCCAACAAGCCCACGCCGCCACCCTGATGTTCCCACCTCTACCCGTGATCCCTGTCTACGTTTATAGATCTATGGATTAAAAACCAAATTTGAGACAATTTAGGGAGAATTTGTTTTGCCAATCAGCCTAAGAGCACATTTTTGGGATGTGGGAAGAAAACGGAGCATCCGGTTGTTTGACATGGGCACAAAGCATCAGTGACATTTTTATTACTTTTCATAACAGCTGAGATATATTTGGGTTGAAAATGACTGGAAAAAATTATCCAGGGCCATCTTAGTTGGCTGCACTTTAGACATAATACCTTTTGGATTAGAAATTTAGATTGTGTTTTCTTGTAATTGTCTAATGCAATTTATTTTAGCCAACATCAGTGACCTTTTAAAAAAAAAGTCTCCAGTAGTGGGAATTCAGCTTCCAGAAATGGTGTGATGCTACATTGTGCTAAATTAGATCAAACGTGGCAGAATCCAATTAAAATCTCTGCTTCCAAAGATCATCAACCACAGAGAACGCTAATACATGAGACAGTCTTTTAAAATGCTTATCTGACACATCCACTGAAGACTGTGGAAAATGAAATTTAATTCTGAATTTGTTTTGCCAATTAGCCCAAGAGCACATTTTTGGGATGTGGGAGGAAACAGGAGCACCCAGTTTCCACACGTGCTCCGTGTGGAAAAACCCCACGCAAGCACGGGCCACAGACACAGGCCCAAATCCATGTATCTGCACAGCACAGCGATAGTCACTGAGCTGTCATGTTGCCCATCAAATGGTCCAGGTCAAGCATACACTAACGACGTGAAGCACTAGGATACTCTCAAAAAACAAATCTAAGAGCAGCCCTCTCACAACCCATCGCGTGTATGCCCCTTGTTAGACAAAATGCATCACCAAAGCACCTGTAGGACAAAAACAAGCACATCAATATCATCATCTATTTACACACTTCCCAGGGACTCCCAAGGCTCGTGATCCCTATTTTAAATCAGTTTTCTATACCCCTTCATTCCCATTCTGTTCATGGCTGTAAATAATTAGATCAGTAAAATGTTCTGAAGGGGAAAAATCCTTTAATTTCAGAAATGGAATGACATACTGGCAAGCATTGCTGCCTTTCAGCGCCAAGGACCTAGACTCAGTTCCAGCCTCAGGTCACTTTCTGTGTGAAGTTTGTACATTCTCTCCATGTCTGCCTAGGTTTCTACGGGTGCTCTGGTTTCCTCCCACACTCCATAGATGTGTGGGTTAGGTTGATTGGCCATGCTAAATTACCTCTTAGTGTCAGGGGATTAGCTGGGTAAATGTGTGAGAATACCAGGATACGACTTGGATCAGATTGTCAGTGCAGACTTGATGGGTCAGATAGCCTCCTTCTACATCGAAGGAATTGCATGATTCTATAAGATGTCAGAGTGGACTTCCCCCATTGCGGGAAAATTGAACTTGAAGATTTTCTTAGCACTTCTGGCAACATATTCTTTAGAATGAAAATTGATTGATATATAAACTGCATTTTTGCATGGTGAGAAATTTCACAGGGAAATGTTTGTCAAACTAGATGAAGCTTGTGTTACAGAAGAGAAAGTGTAGAAAATAAACAAACGTTATGGGTTGAATGATCAAGGATGAGTTATTTCTGTTAAGTCCATTCTGTTAAAAACTGGGTTGTACTCAGCTAAAAGCAAAGCCAGTAATGTTCTATTGGTATCACAAGGAGAAACTGGCAAGTATCTTTATGTTGCTCACTGATGATTTGAGCAATGAGTGATAAATAAAGTAAGAGTTTAAGGTTGGAAGACATGCTTCAAGAGCATTTAAATACATAAGTTTATAGGGTCAGACAGATTGAACATTACGCAAAATAAGTCAGGACTGATCTGGAATCAACCATCTTATTTAGAAAATGTGGATTGTATTCCAATAAATTGAGGCATATCCTCACAGGTGAAACAGACCAATTAAAAAGTCTGACTGGACAATTGAATAGGTTGTGCACATGACAAATCTGATGCTATTTATGATGTACCGGAACTGAGTACTCCAACAAAAAAATACAATTGAGCAAGTTCTGAGAGCAAAGAAAACATTAAGAAATTAAATTCAGAGAAAAGTACACTCAAAAGTTTCCAACATGGGATGATCAAGAGCAAGTGAAGTTAGTGGTTTTTTAGCAGTGCTTCACATGCCAATCTTTCAAATAAGACATCACTACAGCAGTCATATTCTCGGTGGGAGAAAAGTAACAAGAACTATGTATAGGCTTGTAAAGCCAAAAACCTAAACAGGGCCTTCAGCCCAAATAGTCCATGCTGTCCAATTTTTAACCACTAAGCTAGACCCAATTGCCTGCATTTATTCCATATCCCTCTATACCCATCTTTCCCATGCATCTGTCTAAATGCTTTTTGAAAGACAAAGTTGTACTAACCTCTACTACTGCATTTGGCAGCTCATTCTAGACATTCACCACCCTCAGTGAAAAAAGATGTCCCTCTGTGTCCTTTTGTTTCTCTCACCTCAGCTTAAATCCATGCCCTCTAGTTCTAGGCTCCCCTACCCATGGGAAAAGATATTGACTATCCAACTGATCTATGCCCCTCATCATTTTATAGACCTCGAGAACATCATCTCTAAGTCTCCCATGCTCCAAGGAAAAAAGTCCCAGTCTATCCTTATAACTCAAACCATCAAGTTCCAGTAGCATCCTAGTAAATCTTTTCTGCACTCTTTCTATAATAGGGTGATCAGAACTATACACAATATTCCAAGTGTGGCCATATTAACGTTTTGTACAATTTCAACAAGATATCCCAACTTCAGCATTATTCTGGCCAATGAAACCAAGCATGCCGAACGCCTTTTTTAATCAACTTGTCCACCTGTGACTCCACTTTCAAGGAGCTATGAATCTGAATTTCTAGATTTCTTTGTTCTATAACTCTCCCTACCATTAACTGATTAGGTCCTGCCCCAATTCGATATACCAAAATGCATCACCTCACATTTGTCTAATTAAACACCATCTGCCATTCATCAGCCCATTGGCATAATTGATCAAGATTCCATTGCAAACCTAGGTAACTTTCTTCACTGTCCACTATGCCACTAATCTTACTGTCATCTGCAAACTTACTAACTGTACCTTCTAAATTCTCATTCAAATCATTAATATAAATAACAGATAACAATGCACCCAGCACTGATCCCTGAGGCTGGTCACAAGCCTCCAGTTTGAAAAACTCTACATCCTCCCTCTGTCTTCTGCTGTCAAGTCAATTTTGTATCCATGTGCAACCTCATCCTGGATCTTGTGAGGTTTAACCTTATGCAACAACCTATGTGGTACCTTGTCAAAGGCCTTGCTAAAGTCCACGTAGACAACATTGACTGCTGTGCTCACATGTACCTTTTTTTGGTTACCCCTTCAAAAAAACTTAAAATTTGAATAACATGATTTTCCACTCAAAGCTATGCTGACTGTCCCTAATCAGTCCTTGTCTCTCTAAACTCCTATCGATCCTGTCTCTCAGAATACCTTCTAATAACTTACCTGCTACAGCCATTAAGCTCACTAGTCTATAGTTCCATGGCTTTTCATTGCAGCCCTTCTTAAACAAAGGCACAACATTTGCTACTCTCCAATCTTCAGGCACTTCACCCGTGGCTATCAAGGATTCAAATATCTCCGCTAGGGGACCTGCAATTTCCTCCCTAGCCTCCCACAAAGTCGTGTGATACATTTCATCAGATGCTGGGGATTTATTTACCTTGATGTGCTTTAAGACTTCCAGCACTTCTTTTCTCCAATATGGACACTCCTTAAGACATCACTATTTATTTCCCCAAGTTCCCTAACACACATGCCTTTCTCAACAGTAAATACAAATGAGAAATATTCATTTAGGATCTCACCCATCTCTTGTGGATCTGCACAAAGATGACCATGTTAATCCTTAGGAGGCCCTACTCTCTCTCTCTAGTTACTCTTTTGTCCTTTATGTATTTGTAACTTTGCACATTCTCCTTTGGCTTATCTGTCAAAGCAATCTTGTGTCCCTTTTTGCTCTCCTGATTTCTCTCTCAACTCTACTTCAACAACCTCTATACTTGATCCACTTGATCCCAGCTGCCAGTGCACATCATATTCCTTCTTTCCCTTTTTGATTAGGGCCTCAATAGCCAGAGTCTTCCAGGATTTCCTACTTCTACCAGCCTTGCCCTTCACTCTAAAAGGAATATGCTTACCCTGAACCCTGGTTAACACATTTCTGAAAGCCTCCCACTTACCAGCCTCTCCGTCTGCCGACAGACTCCCTCAAATCAATTTCTAAAACTTAAACATTTTAAGGGAAATCCTATTCTTTGAGGAAAACATTTCTATTGAATGTTATGCAAATAATAGTTCTCTATGGGATAATGTACATTCAATGAAGAATGTAACTGAAAAAAGGTTAAGGATTGATTGTGCTGGCAAAAAATGTTAGAGAGAAAGAGAGATCGCCAAGATAAAATGGATCAATACAAATCATCAGTTATAAAAAGGGAATATTTGCTCAAAGAAATTGTTGGAGGTCCTCGTAGAGGGATGTCTTGTATTATAATGGTTTAAAGAAATGTGGGAAATCGCTTATTTTGAACTTATTGAGTGTTACAAAATTGTTTAAAGAAAGGAGAATCTGTTAATGTTCTGTTAATTAAGTACTTTGGGCACATTTGATTTTTTTTGTTAGAATCCCACCAGAGCCTTTCACCCGCTCATTAGTTTATTTTATTGATTTGATTTTTGTTTATTAAAAAGTGCATAAACAGGAGAATAGCTGGGACACTGGGGTGGCAGATGAGACCAAAGTAAATAAACTTTCTGTTAAAGAACATCCGATTTGAACCTGCTCTGCCTTTCAGCGAGATCAGATCTGTTGTGGTATCCTCTCCACTTTCCTGACTGCACCCATAACCCTTGACTAACAAAAAATCTATTTAACTCAGCCTTGAACAAATTCAGTGACACAACCTCCACTACCTTCTGGGGTAGATAATTCTACACAGATACTCAAAAGAAAAACTCCTCATTTCTGTTTGAAAAGCGAGACCTCTTATTCTTAAATGATATCTTTGAGTTCTAGTGTCTCCCACAAGAGAAAACATCCTTCTGGTAGCCATCCAGCCAATCCCCTCAAGATTTTATATGTTTCAATAAGATTCTGCTTACTCTTTTAAACTCCTAGGAGTATAATTGGAGCACAATAACTCTTTCTTCATAAGAGAAGTCATTCATCCCAGTAGCATAGGAGACCAAAACTATACACAGTACTCCAGATATGGTCTCACCAATGCCCTGTACAGTTGCACTATAACTTCTCTAATTATATATTCCATTCCAATAAATGCTAACATTCAATTTACTTTCCTAATCACTTGCTGTACCTGCATACTAATTTTGTGATCCATATACTAGGAGACACAGGCCTTTTTGTACCACCCAGTTCTGCAATCTCCATCTATTTAAAGAGTATACTGCTTTCTATTTTTCCTGCCAAAACGAACCCAAGTCATATTCCATCTGCAAATTTTACGCTCATTCACTTAATCTGTCTTTATCCTTTATCAGCCTCCTCCTCCTAAGGACTTATTTTCTTAACTATGTTGATCCCATTGGTAAATATAGCTACCATATATTGTCTCTTTATAGAGATCATTGATATAAACTTATATAGTCGAGGACTCAGCATTGACCCTTGTGCCATTCTACTACTTACGGTTTGCCAATCCAAAAAAAGTCCACTTACTTCAGTCCCCACTTCCTGTCTGTTAACCATTCCTTTATCTATGCTAATTGATTACCCCTCACACCATGTGCCCTTATCTTGTGCATAACCTTTGTGGCAACTTCTCAAATGCCTTTTAGAAATCCAAGTACACCATGTCTAATGGTTCACCTTTATCCACCGTGACTATTACCCCGTCAAAAAAAAAAAACAAACAAAACGGGACAGTGTTTTCTCTTGTGGCAGATACTAGAACTTATGGACATCATAACGGGGAAGGTTCTGTGCCTTGGTTTTGACTTCATCAACCAAGTTGGATCTTGTTAATACAGGTATCCGTACTTTCCATTTTAAACTATGATGATTTGTTTCAGAGTAGAGCAAAACGAAGAAAAATGATTTGGTAAACTAAAGCTCCAGGGATTAAACTAATCATCTTGTATGCAATAATTTTACCCTCAGAAATGTAATCATTTCTAATATCATGTCAATAATTTACAGGTTTCAAAACATGCACTAGAATTTAAGTATAAAATAGATAGTTCTCACCGGTTAGGATTATTCTGGAACCCAACAAGTTGCTTATAATCATCTCCAGATGTTGACCAAGGAACATAGAACAAGGAGGAATCAGGAGTGGTCGACACTGATGCAGTGTAGGGTTGATGTGAATCTATATTTTCTTCATACTGAGATACCTAATTCAGATGCAAGACCAAATATTAAAGCTTTTGAAACGCAGTGATCTAGACTATAAATATTAGCCCTTCCAAGATAAATAGGGTAGATCTGCATTCTACACACAGTGCTAGTTAAATGAAATCAGCAAAATAATTGTCCATACTGTCAGAAAGAGTAGCTTTTAAATACTGTACAAAACAACTTAAATTTGTAAAGCACCCTTAACTTATTAAAATCCTGCAAGAAACTTCATAGGAACATTATAAAGCAAGATACAACACTGAGTGACAAAGAGATATCAGCAAAAAAATACTGGCATTGCCAGTGATCTTAAGTAGAAGCACAAATAAAGAAAGCCAATTCAGATGGTTGTCTCATGTCCACATTTTCAGAATCACAATGGTTACAATGTAAGGAGCCATTCGGCCTGCCATGTCCATGCCAGCACAATGCCCAAAAATATTTTAATAAATTCTGATAAAAGGTAATCAATATGAAGCATGAAGGCCTGGTATCATAGAATAACAAAATCACTACAGTATATAAGGAGGGCCTATTGACCCTACACTGATAGCAATCACACCAACACCCTATCCCCATAACCTAATGTATTTACCCTGTTGATCTGTCTGAGGCAATTTAGCACGATCAATGCACCTAACCTGCACACTTTTGGACTGCGGGATAAAAGCAGAGCACCTGGAGAAAACCCATGCAGACACATGAAGAATATGCAAACTTCACACAGACAGTGACCCAAGGCTGGAATTGAACCTGACACTATGAGGTAGCAGTGCTAACCACAGTGCCACTGTATTGTTTTTTATTTTGCAAGTCCCTGCTCGGAAGCCAATCTTGGCAAATTTGGCTCTCACTCAAGAAGGGAACGCTCTAGAGGACACAGCTCCAGGAGTAGAAAGGGTACCTGTAGCTGTGTTAATGGGAGCATGAGATTCCAGATCTTGGGGTGGAGCAAATAAAGTGTCCAAACATCAGAGATGCAGACATGCAAGAACGTAAGCACAGAGCACCACTCTTGCTGCATGACATATGGAGGCAATTCTCCCATCCCACTGTGCTGCTTTTGACCAGGAAATTCGAAGGAAGTTGTTTTGCAGGATGCCAGCTGGGCGCCACGGCTGCCACAATTCTCCTGCAGCTAGATTCCCGACACTGTCAGCTCCATGCCAGAAATTGGCACACAACTGAATGAATTATGGTAATTTGCAATTCTTTTACGCATCATTTACGGGCCTGTAACTGAAATCTCCTGGCCTGCTCACTTCTCTCTCAGCAATCCCCCTCCTCCTTGCTCCACAAATGCCAGGAGGTTTTCACGCGAGTGGTGTTTAGTATAATTCCCCATTTGCAGGAAGCTGTAGCTCAACCCTGCTGGATGGAAGTCTCCCTAGGCACTACCACCCTGGCAGAACCTGCTTTGGCCCCCCTACTCCCTTTGGGCAGTGCATCTCGAACAAGGGGACATCGCTACGAGGCTTGAGTTGTATAAATTTTTTCTTGCAGAGTGGTGAACCTCTGGAATTCTCTATCCCAAAGGATAGTAAAGGCTGGATCATTAGGAGTATTTAAAGAGGAGATGGATAAATATGATAGATAGAGGAATAGAGGGCTGTGGGGAAATGGCACAAAAAAAGGAGTTGAGGCAGTCATTGATCAACATTGATCATACTGAATAGCAAAGCAGGTTTGAAGAGCCTGGTAGGCCACTCACACAAGAACAAAAGAAATAGAAGCAGGTGTAAATTCAACATTTTTTTGAATGCTTTGGCTGGAACATAACTGGTATATTAACTAACAGAAAGTACAAGTTCATAAAGGTGAGGGGAAATTGGAACCTTAGTGAATGACAGGACAGTGATAAATTTCTTCAATTAATGGAATTTCTGGATTCAGAAATGGCAGGGGGAGGATAGATTAGAATCAAAACAGAAGAGAAGGTAACGTTAAAAAAAATTGCATTGGAGAAAGAAAAAGGTGGCTAAAGAAAAATAATAAATTTCTAACATACTCATCGCAGGAAAGAGGCTCACCTTTAATATATATTGCTAAAAGAGTACTCATACTGTTCATAATGAGTTCTAACTTTGTGTTTAGTAGGCACATGATTATTTAATTGGCAATTAATGTGGAATTCCAGCAAACTCTTAAAACAAAATGGGGATCTTAAGGAGCATCAAATAGGAATTTCTGAAGACTCATGTCTCTTCTTACAGGCTAGGGTGATTTGTGCACTACTGATGCCATAATTCATGAGTGTTATTTTACCAGGTAGATTTGGCTCATACTTGAATGCCATTGTGTCAACTTACTATATTTCAAATGCTTTCGTAACCAAAGATACAATGTATTCTAATTAGAATTCAGAAAATAACATTCTTACATGTGTTTTATAAGGACTGAAGAACGAATTGCAGTTAGCCAATGAATCACTGAATACATCTGTTGATCTGCTGTTGACATCAATACCATTGTAGTAACGATTCACACTTTTCAAAATAGTTTTTGGCTGAAAAAGAGAAAACCCTTATGAACTTTGGTCATTGGGTATTTTAAAATTATTAACTTAAAATGACTAATAAATTTTAATCAGAGAAAGGAATATTTTTTATGAAATATAAACAAAGAACAAAAGTATAGCACAGGAACAGGCCTTTCGGCCCTGCAAACCTGAATTGATCATGACATCCTAACTAAAAAAATTTACTCGGTCCATACTCCTCTACCCATCCGGATGCCTGTCAAATGTTGCTAATATGTCTGCTTCCACCATATCCTTTGGCAGTGCGTATCAGGCACCCACCACTCTGTCTGAAAAGCTCCATGATGTAGCGATGCTGGTGTTGGACTGGGGTAAAACACAGTAAAAAGTCTGACAATACCAGTTTTAAATCCAACTGATTAATTTGATAGCTTTTGGCTCTATGGCCTTCATCAGGCGAATGAGGTGTTCTGGTCTCCAAAAGCACACATATCAGCACAGACAGTTTACAGATTACTGATTAGAATGCGAATCTTTACACCGAACCTGCTATTCAAGTCTTAAAGTGGCTAACAATGTGAATGGAAGGAGCACTGAGCACAGGTTAAAGGAGATGTGTATTGTCTCCAGACAGCACACTAAGTGAGGTTTTTTGCTAACCCAGGCAAGTCATGGGGGTTACAGATAGTGTGACATGAAGCCAAGATCCCTGTTAAGACCGTCCTCATGCGTGCAGAACTTGGCTATCAGTCTCTGCGCTGTCGTGAAGGCCCCCTTGAAGAACGTTTACCCGAAGGTCGGAGGCCGAATGCCCATGACCGCTGAAGTGTTCGCCAATAGGAAGGGAACAGTTTTGCCTGGTGATAGTGGATGAATGAACATCACTCGACAGTCGTAGTGTCTGCATGGTCTTCCCAACGTACCATGCTTCAGGACATTCTTTCTTGCAACATATTAGGTAGACAACATTGGCCGAGTTGCACGAGTATGTACCGTGTACCTGGTGAATGGTACTCTCACGTTTGATGATGTCATCCACGTCGATGATCCGACATGTCTCCCAGAGGTTGCTGTGGCAGGGTTGTGGGGTATTGTGGTCACTGTTCTCCTGAAGGCTGGGTACTTTGCTGCGAACAATGATCTGTTTGAGGTTGCACGGTTGTCTGAAGGCGAGAAGTGGAGATGGCCCTAGCGAGATGTTCATCATCATCATCAATGATATGTCGAAGACTCCGGAGAAGATGTCGTCCAGTGCTTTGTTGTCCAGTACTTCTCCGGAGCGGAAGAGCTACAGCATCTTCTCCGGAGTCTTCAACATATCATTGATGATGATGAACATCTCACTAGGACCATCCCTACACCCCCACTTCTCGCCTTCAGACAACTGCGCAACCTCAAAAAGACCATTGTTCGCAGCAAAGTACCCAACCTACAGGAGAAGGGTGACCACAATACCACACAACCCTGCCACAGCAAACTCTGGGAGACATGTCAGATCATCGACGTGGACGACATCATCAAACGTGAGAGTACCATTCACTAGGTACACGGTACATACTCTTGCAACTCGGCCAATGTTGTCTACCTAACATGTTGCAAGAAAGGATGTCCCGAAGCATAGCACATTGGGAAGACCATGCAGACACTACGACAGTGGATGAATGAACATCGCTCGACAATCACAAGGCAAAACTGTTCCCTTCCTGTTGGCGAATACTTCAGTGGTCACGGGCATTCGGCCTCCGACCGTCGGGTAAACATTCTTCAAGGGGGCCTTCACGACACACGACAGTGCAGAGCCGCTGAGCAGAGACTGATAGCCAAGTTCCGCACGCATGAGGATGGTCTTAACAGGGATCTTGGCTTCATGTCACACTATCTGTAACCCCCATGACTTGCCTGGGTTAGCAAAAAATCTCATTTAGTGTACTGCCTGGAGACAATACACACCTCTTTAACTTGTGCTCAATGCTCCTTTCACTCACATTGTTAGCCACTTTAAGACTTGAATAGCAGGTTAACTGTAAAGATTTGCATTCTAATCAGCAATCTGTAAACTATCTGTGCTGATATTGGAGCTATTGGAGACCAGAACACCTCATTCATCTGACGAAGACCATAGAGCCGAAAGCTTGCGTGTTTACTATCAAATAAATTGGTTGGATTTAAAACTGGTGTTGTCAGATGTCTTACTGTGAAAAGCTCCCCCCAGACATCTCTCTTAAGCTTTGCCCAAATATGCAATCCCTATGACTGTCTACCTTCAGATACATCATGAATCACAGACTCACATCCCATCACTGAGAATCTTGGATACAGCCCAGACCCCATCACTGTGAGAATCACAGATACAAACCCACACTATATCACTATGAGAATTACAGGTATAGACTCACACCCCATCACTGTGTGAATCACAGACAGAGACCCACACCGCATTACTTTGAGAACCACAGATACGGATCCACACCCATCAGCTATAAGTGATTTACAGCATGTTTTCACAAGATATTGACCATCTCCTACTACTTTGATTTTCCTGGTGAGATCAGTGAACTTTTCAGCATTGAGAAGCCAAATGAGCATCAGAGGACCGGCCAGCACCAGCTTCTTCCATTCAATCCGGATCAAATTCTTCGTAAGCTTCTATCCCTGGGGGTCAACTCTGAATTACCAGCATTTTTTAAAAACCAATAACACTTCCAATTTGGGACTTTATTGATTCTATATGCACAGAAACACTGAAATGATCCACATTGTTTAAAGTCACAAACTACTACATTTTACTGTAATTAGTTTAGCAGTGCAACAGCAACAAATTTTACTCCATTCTAGAAGTGAGATCAAAATAAAGGATGCAAATAATGCTGGGAATCCAATACTAAAGACAAACAGCAGAATCTGAGAGGGGAAACAGAGTAAATGTTTTGGATCAATGACTTTTCACAATTGCCGCTTGATGAATGTCTCCAGCATTTTTTGTTTTCATGAGATTTCCAGCTACCACAATATTTTTAATTTGTTTTAATATTAGAATGAAATTCACAAAAGTAATTAGCACTATAAATCCAAACAATCTGAACATCCTTCCAGCATGCCCTCTTTGACTTTGCCATTATTCTTGATTATACCTTTTTGAAGCATCATGAATAATTTAACAACAAACATTGCACATGAAACATTTGTAAGTATTACTCTTGCTCAGTGGCAAAGGATAGAAAACACTCTCTCAAGAACTGGACTCTGATCTGGGAACAACAAGACTTTTTCCACAACAGCTGGTTAAAGATAACCTAAAGTCAAGTACAACTTTCTTACAGTAATAGCGAAGCCTGAATAACTGTCAAAGCACTCTTTTAACATGTGCTGCAACAATGGGAAAACCCAAACTTGGATAACATTCAGGCTTGAGCTAATAATTTGCACCACATAAGCCCAAAGGCCATTTCCAACAAGAAAGGAACTATCTACAACCAACCTTTGACATTCGATGGCACTATCCATCACTGAATCCTTCAGCATGTCATATAGTGTATCAAAAAATAACCCATTTTATACATGAGACATCTGGAAACCATTGATCATGCGTGAAAGAGACTGAAAAGATTAATACCAGTTTTAAAAATCACACTGTTAGCACTGCTCCTTCACAGCTCCAAAAACCGAGGTTTGATTCCCGGCTTGGGTGACTGTTTGTATCGTATTTGCACATTCTCCTTGTGTCTGTGTGGGTTTCCTCTGGGTTCTCCAGTTTCCTCCCACAGTCCAAAGACGTGCGAGTCAGGTTGATTGGCCGTGCTAAAAGAAATTGTCCTTAGTATCCTGAAATGCGTAGGTTAGAGGGATTAGTGGGTAAAATATGTAGGGATGTGGGGGTAGGGCCCGGGTGAGATTGTGGTCAGTGCAAGCTCCATGGTCCAAATGGCCTCTTTCGGTACTGTGGGGTTTCTATGATGACTGAATGGCAGAGCTGATACAGAGGCCAAATGGCCTAATTCTGCTCCTATCTGGTAGGGTCTAAACCATCTCCAGAACTGACAAACCAATGGAAGGCAGCTTTTTGGGGGGGGGGGGGGGGTGAGGGGCTTCCACCACGTGACTGGTGAGCGGGTTCAAGAGGTCAGAAAGGCGGCCATCCCCGCGCATGCTCGGGCTGGCTACCGGAGTCAGAGAGCCGAGCCGGCCGCTCCAAATAAACCCTCGCCCCTCTGCTGATTAAAATATTAAAAACATTATCACGCACACTTCGTTTGAAATGACACTTCCAAACCGAAACCAACAAGAGTTTGGCTAAACCGGGGTAATTTCTTTTTACCCCTCCCCTCACACAAACATTTCCACATCCCCTTCACAAATGCGCCGCTAATGCGTCGGAGAGAAAACTCGCACCCAAATCCAAAAGAGGTGAACAAAGTTAAAACTGCTCCGTATTAATTGATTCGCTCGACGCACGAACTCTCCACGAGGTGTTAAACCATCATGCTGCATCCTGTACTGACAACCAACATTTTTTAACACCTTCAACTTGTTCTAGGAAATGCACAATTGGGATGGAGGAATAATTTTTTAAAAAAAGTTTATAGAAAATTAATGATGGTAAGAGTGAAGGCATTAGTTGCTCTTGTCTCGATGTCCAATTCGATGTCGTTGTAATCTAAATAACTGGGTGTTTTACATCGAAAAAGGGCTTGTCTTCCTCTGGCTGAAATATACGAGGCCGGAACTTGAACATTTAAATAAACCTAAAATTCCGATCAACAAACAGCAAACTGCCCCCACTTGCCACACAAGAGTGGCCGCCTCACCTCCATGTGTGCGCGGTTCGGCTGGAAAGAGTGGGGTGCCCTCTCTGAATTGTTTTTTCTCCGGGCAGAGGGACGGGAATCAGCCGCGGATCACGAGTGGGTTGACTTTCGACGCCGGAGTGGCCCATCTGCCGCTTCTCTCCCCCTTCCTTCCCTCCCTTCTCTCTTCACTGACTGATGGCCAGGGACCGTTAAGGGCTCGGCCAATTCGTGCCCGCGCTCGCGCGCCGAACGGACGACCACCCCTCGCGCCCCTTCCCGCGCTCGCCGCGAGCCTCCATCGCATTGGTCAATGGGGAAGCTGTGGGGGAGGGGGAGCGCGAGGGGGAGGGGGAGCGCGAGGAGGAGCAGCAGCAGCCTCAGGCGAGCACGAGCTGAGGAGGAGACTTCCAACGTGCGAGCTCGAGGCACTTTTCACCTCAGTACCAACGCCTGTTCCCAGCTTTCACCCCCACGTCGGCCGGTGACAGGAAAGTGGGCGGGGTGTCATTGGCCAGGGCCTCCAATCTGATTGGGGGGGGGAGCCGCAGCGTCCTCCTATTGGCTGGCGTGTGCAAAAGGGGACGGGGTGTCGCTGGCCAGGGCTGCCGATCTGATTGGGAGAGAGCTGCAAAGTTCTCCTATTGGCTGAGAGGTGAACAGCCCCGCCCCTCCGTCTCCGCCCCGCCCTCTGTGTGACGCGACAACGCGCGAAGCTCCAACGAAAAAGTTCCTGGCGCGAGGTAAGTAATCGGCCAACAGTCAGAAAGAGCTTCGAATTTTTTAAAGAGAAGCTATTAAGAACAAAGAACAAAACAGCACGGGAAACAGGCCCTTCGGCCCAACGAGCAAGCGCCGCCTCCCCGATATTCCCATCTCTACCCGCGATCCCTGTCCATGTTTATAGATCTATGGATTAAAAACCAAATTTGAGACAATTTAGGGAGAATTTGTTTTGCCAATTAGCCTAAGAGCACATCTTTGGGATGTGGGAGGAAACCGGAGCTCCAGGAGAAAACCCACGCAAGCACGGGGAGAATGCGCAAACTCCCACAGACACAGGCCCAAATCCATGTATCTGCACAGCACAGAGATAGTCACTGAGTTGTCGTGTTGCCCATCAAATGGCCCAGGTCAAGCATACACTAACAACGTGAAGCACTAGGATACTCTCAAAAAAAATCCAAGAGCAGCCCTCCCACGACCCATCGCGTGTATGCCCCTCGTTAGACAACAAGGTGGACCAAAGCACCTGTAGGATAAAAACAAGTACATCAATATAATCATCTATTTACACACTTCCCAGGGACTCCCAAGGCTCATGATCCCTATTTTACATCAGTTTTCTATACCCCTCCATTCCCATTCTGTTCATGTGCCCATCTAAGTATTTCTTAAATAACTCCAGAGTACCTGCCTCCACCACGTTACTTGGCAGCGCATTCCATACCCCCACCACCCTCTGTGTGAAAAAACTCCCTCTAGCATCCAAATTATACCTTACCCCCTTCACCCTAAGCCCGTGACCCCTCGTGCTATTTGAGTCCATCCTAGGAAAAAGCTTAACCCTGTTTACTCTATCAATCCCCTTCAAAATCTTGTACACCTCTATCAAATCTCCTCTAAGTCTACGTCTTTCTAAGGAAAACAGTCCCAATTTGCCTGATCTCTCCTTATAATTCGGACCTTCCATACCAGGCAGCATCCTGGTAAACCTCCTCTGCACTCTCTCCAGAGTCTCCACGTCCTTCCGGTAGTAAGGCGACCAGAAGTGGATGCAGTATTCCAAATGAGGTCTAACCAGTGTTTTATACAACTGCAACATTAAAGGCCAGCTCTTGTACTCTATACCCCTTCCTATAAAGGCTAACATGCTATATGCTTTCTTCACAACCTTCTCCACTTGCTCTGCCACCTTCAGAGACTTGTTCACCTGCACCCCCAGGTCCTTCTGCGTTTCTATATTCTTAATAGGTCTACCCTTTATCATATACCTCCCCCCTACATTCTTTCTCCCGAAATGCATCACCTCACATTTATCAGGATTGAATTCCATCTGCCATCTATCTGGCCAGGCTACCAGTCTATCTATGTCCTGCTGTATCGTCTGACAATGCTCCTCACTATCCGCAAGTCTGACAATGCTCCTCACTATCTGCAAGTTACTGTATCCTCCATATCATAAATCTCAGGCAACTGTTCTCAACATGAGTAACCGTTGTATATATCTTTACAACCAATAAATGTGCCAATCCAAGTCAAAACAAAAGTGCAAAGCCATTGAGATTTACTTTATTTACTAGTGTCATAAGTAGGCTTATATTATCAATTCAATGAAAATTTGAGGCTTAGTTTGGAACTTAATGTAATACCATTTTGTTTGGGGCTTTGCTTACCCTAGATTTTCAGGCTACAATCCTTTATGCCTGGAAAAGCAGCCAACCCTACCTGGAAATGCAGACAAACTTCATATCCTTATGCTCCAGCAACAATCATTCCAATAACTGTCATGATTTTTAGCTCTTGGGAAAAATCAGCGCTTCCACAATTTCTCATAACTGAGCAATATGGGTCAGCAGGGTGGCACAGTGGTTAGCGCTGCTGCCTCAGTGCCAGGGACCCGGGTTCAATTTCCAGCTTGGGTCACTGTCTGTGTGGAGTTTGTATGTTTTCCCACGTCTGTGTGGGTTTCCTCTGGGTGCTTCAGTTTCCACCTACAATCTGAAAGATGCTGGTTAGGTGCATTGGCCATGCTAAGTTCTCCCTTAGTATACCCAAACAAGCACTGAAGCGTGGCACCTAGGGAATTTTCACATTAACTTTATTGCAGTGTTAACGTAAATCTATATATGACCCTAATATAAATAATCACAGAAGTTAAGAGCTTATTATGAATATTATGTGTGTGTATGTATATTATATATACTGTGTATATATGTGCACATATATACACAGTTTTTTGCCTTTGTTGCTTGTGGTGAAAGGTCAACTGTTTGTTGTAGAATTCCATCTCCATCCTGAACTTCATTTTCATTGAAAAATTGGAGAAAATGAAAGTTTGTCAAACTTTGTAACTGACAGACATTCCTTAAAGACATTAATGACCCTGATAGGTTTTTACGACGTTGCACGGTTGCATGATACCATTATGGAGACTGGTTTACAATTCTAGGTTTTCTTAATTAATTAATTGTATCCTTGTAGCATTAAACTTGGCCTCTGGATTTCTGGTCCAGTGATAATAATTGTAAATTTATTACTCAGTTAGTGGACATCGAAATGATCCCCAAATTTCTTTCTTAGAAAATAAAAAGTTGCCAAGTTAAGTTACTCCTTTAAAAAAAATAAGTTTACATGTGCATTTTTTCCCCTACTCTTACCACTGGGAGTTGTAATTGGCTTAAACCATTCTTTGAAAATTCCAGATCAAATCAATTTATAAATTCAAACAGCTCCTGTACTTTAAATATTCCAAAACAATTGTTGCCCAGAGCTTCTGGATTTGAATAACTCTATCAGACGCAAAACTAATTGGTTGTCATGAAGATAACTGAACAAGTCACCCAGCCTGTGTTTATTTGAATATTGCTCAGCTTATCCTTCAGGCTTTAGAGTCAAAACTTAAAAGTTGTTAAATAGATGTTAAAGGCAGCTCAATGTAAACAGATTTTAAAATGATTATTTTTGTCACAACCCCCCTCCTCCCAACAAAATAAGGTTTTTAACCTTACTATTAGTACAAAGCTGGGAATTAACGATTTTTGTCATTCGAGCTTAGGAAAATGTGGGAGATTAGCCAACTCACTAAACAGAAATGGTGTTTGAACTGTGACCATGCTTCAAGAAACAATTCACTGGCTCCATCTCTACTTTAACAATCTTAATCATATTATTAATTAGTCCTTATCACGTGTTTTAGGGGAGATAGTGGTGTAGTACTATTGTCACTGAACCAGAAATCCAGAGGCCAAGGCTAATGCTGTGCGGACATAATTAATTAATTCTAGAAAACCTCGAATTGAAAATCAGTCTCTGTAGTGGTATCATGGAACTACCATCCAATATCATTAAAAACCCATTGGGGCTGTTAATGGTCTTTCAGGAATTTGTGAGACACGGAAAGCTACAAAAATAAGTCATTTGTGCCATTTATGAGCACCAGTAGAAATGTGTTGAATGTATAGAATATTGCTATATTAATAATGCATGCATTTTGAAAGCAAAAATGGAAGGCTTTACAAACTATCACCAACAATCATGTTCCTCTAATATAAATGGAGGAGTTGCAAGGTACAAGTAATAATTTAATAGAATACTGACTGTGTGTCATGATAGAATTTTCCCCAGTAATGAAATGAGCAGATTTCTGACTGTAGTCATGACCTTACCAGATACAGTATGAGATAACTGGCTCAACACTAAGTGACAAAAAGCATAATGAAATCTATTATATTAGATGTGAACAGAAATACAATTTTCACAAAGTTTGATCCACTTAGAGGCTTTCTTTTGACTCACACAAAGGTTGATTTCCGGTTGGAGGCAGTTCTGTGAATGTAAAGAATGCAATCTTAATTCAGGTAACTGTTGAAGGTTCATTCACTAAATCTTCCCATACAGCATAGCAAGGCTAAAGAACACACTCAAGCACTTGCACAGAAGATATAAAATTAAATGAATGCCTATATCAAATGAAGGTTATAAACTATCATGTTATCTATTTTCATATGTAAATGATTGTAAGAAACTACTTACATTAAGTATACACAAGTAGATTTCAGCATTTCACCCATTGACATTGCAGTCAGTGTTCCGAGCTGTTTTGGTATTTTAGTTAAATATTTGATTTACCTCCTGTATTGTGTGAAAAGTAAAAGAAAAAAAATAGCAGAAATTCACGATAGGGCCTTTTAAGCCTGCTCTTTATTATTCACTATCATGTGCTTCAATTTCGTTTCCTGTCTGCTGTCCGGACCACTTGGTTCCCTGAAAGATTCTTTGTCTAATTCAACTTAAGTGTAGTCAATTATGGAACATCACAACCCTCAGAGATAGAAAATTCCAAAGATTCACAATCCTTCTGAGTGAAAAAATTGATCCTCAACTCAGTTCTAAATGATCCACCATTATCTTAAGACTTTGTCCTGATGTTCTGAATTCCTCAAACAGGGAACCAATTTCTAATATCGCCAATAGTGAGTTTTAATATGGAACTGTATTAAACATGAGTTAGCTCTGAGCAAGATTTAGCATGGTTCTGATCACCATGCTAAAAGAAAGATGTGATTATGCTAAAGCATTTTTATAAGAATGCTTCGTGAATTGAGAATTTAGTTATGAAGAAACATTGAATAGGTTTTTGTTGTTTTCTCTGGAAAAGTGGAGACCGAGAGAATCTCTAATACATGCAGATAAAATTATGAGGGGTTCTAGATAGAGTTGCTTTGTTGAGGGCCCATTACTAAAGGGCATAGATTTAAGAGATTTAGAGAGAACTTTTTTCAACTAGATGATGGTAGGGTTCTATAGTTCATTGTCTGAAAGGGTAGTAAAGACAGAAACCCTTAAAACATTTAAAAGCTACTTAGATGTGCATTAGAAATCCAAAAAATCTACAAGGCTATGGACTAATAGAAGAAAGTGAAATTAGGCTAGATGATTCCTTGCCAGCTGGTGCAGAAACGATTGACAGATAGACCTTATTCTATCATGTAAACTTCTATAATAAGAATGTTTTAACAAAATATACAAAACACAATCGGTAATGTTAATGGCTCAAATTTACATTTTTATAGTATTCTTCTTTAAATGCAGGAAGACATTACGATGGACACAGGAATCCTTTGTCTATTTTCTGCTTTGATTTTAAGTAGAGTCAATCTGAATTTGTTATTGGCTGCGTCTCCAAAAATGTTTGATTGAAGTTTTCTTTATTGTTAGGCAAAATATGTAGATGGTTAGTGCACTTGGCTGACTGCTTGTTAATTAAGCTTGTTGAATTAGTCAGTTAGAAAACTCAAATAGGATTTCTTTGTTGTTTCAATCCAAGTCAGGCCACAGAAAATGTAGCCCATTATTTCTGTCCATGAGGTCTCTTGCATGACCACTATGTGAATGTATCTTAGTGATGAATGTTTAAAATGGCATTTAATTTATCATCAAGTTCTAAACTTCTGACCACCAATTTATTTTCCAGGCCAGTAACACACAGTTTGCTATACAATCAATGACTGCTGAAATAATGCTTGTTAATGCCAATCTTCAAAGAAACTGCTTTTACATTAAACAAAATCCTTGTAATTCCAGGACTCTGTTAAGTCCTGAGTTTTCTGTTGCCATACCTGAAATACTTGCAGATGGCAATAAAGAACAAAGAACAAAACAGCATGGGAAACATGCCCTTTGGCCCGGCGAGCCCGTGCCGCCACCCCAATGTTCCCACCTCTACCCATGATCCCTGTCTATGTTTATAGATCTATGGATTAAAAACCAAATTTTGACACAATTTAGGGAGAATTTGTTTTGCCAATTAGCCTAAGAGCACATCTTTGGGATGTGGGAGGAAACCGGAGCACCCGGAGAAAACCCATGCAAGCACAGGGAGAATGTGCAAACTCCCACAGACACAGGCCCAAATCCATGTATCTGCACAGCACAGCGATAGTCACTGAGCTGTTGTGTTGCCCATCAAATGGTCCAGGTCAAGTGTACACTAACGACATGAAGCACGAGGATACTCTCGAAAAAGATCCAAGAGCAGCCCTCTCATGACCCATCGCGTGTATGCCCCTCGTTAGACAACAAGGTGGACCAAAGCACCTGTAGGATAAAAACAAGTACATCAATATCATCTATTTACACACTTTCCAGGGACTCCTAAGGCTCGTGATCCCTATTTTAAATCAGTTTTCTATACCCCTCCATTCCCATTCTGTTCATGTGCCCATCTAAGTGTTTCTTAAATAGCCCCAGAGTACCTGCCTCCACCACTTTACTTGGCAGCGCATTCCATACCCCCACCACCCTCTGTGTGAAAAAACTCCCTCTAGCATCCAAATTATACCTTACCCCCCTCACCCTAAGCCCGTGACCCCTCGTGCTATTCGAGTCCATCCTAGGAAAAAGCTTATCCCTGTTTACTCTATCTATAGCCCTCATAATCTTGTACACTATTAGATCTCCTCTAAGTCTACGTCTTTCTAAGGAAAACAGTCCCAATTTGCCTAACCTCTCCTCGTAACTCAGACCTTCCATACCAGGCAGCATCCTGGTAAACCTCCTCTGCACTCTCTCCAGAGTCTCCACGTCCTTCCGGTAATAAGGCGACCAGAGGTGGTCTAACCAACATTTTATACAACTGCAACATTAAAGGCCAGCTCTTGTACTCTATACCCCTTCCTATAAAGGCTAGCATACTATATGCTTTCTTCACAACCTTCTCCACTTGCTCTGCCACCTTCAGAGACTTGTTCACCTGCACCCCCAGGTCCCTCTGCGTTTCTATACTCTTAATAGGTCTACCCTTTATCATATACCTCCCCCTTACATTCTTTCTCCCGAAATGCATCACCTCACATTTATCAGGATTGAATTCCATCTGCCATCTATCTGCCCAAGCTACCAGCCTATCTATGTCCTGCTGCATCGCCTGACAATGCTCCTCACTATCCGCAAGTCCAGCCATCTTTGTATCGTCTGCAAACTTGCTGATCACTCCACTTACTCCCTCTTCCAAGTCATTTATATATATTACAAATTGAAGAGGTCCCAGTACCAAGCCCTGCGGCATACCACTAGTGACTGACCTCCAGCTAGAAAAACACCCTTCCACTATTACTCTCAGTCTCCTATTACTAAGCCAGTTACTTATCCATCTAGCTACCTGTCCTTGTATCCCATGAGCCTTGACCTTCTCAACTAACCTCCCATGAGGGACTTAAACGCCTTCAAACGCCTTACTAAAATCCATGTAGACGATATCAACGGCTCGCCCTTCGTCTACCATTTTCGTCACCTCCTCAAAATATGAGTATATATATATATATATATATATATGGACTCCATACAGTTTTGGGAATATTTACTACTTGAAATTTATTTCCAAGACCGTGCGGAAAGCAACGGACAGAATAATAAACAATACAAAGGCTCACATTTTACTCTGTGCAAGTATATTGTTTTAAATAGATTAAAATCAATCATACCTAGTTTAAAGGGCAGTATGGTGACACGGTGGTTAGCACTGCTGCCTCACAGCATCAGGGACCTGAGTTCAATTCTAGCCTTGAGTGACTTTGTGGAATTTGCATGTTCTTGTCTCTGTGTGGATTTCCTCTAGGTGCTCCAATTTCCTCTCAAAATTGTGCAGGTTAGGTTGATTGGCCATGTTAAATTGCCTCTTAATGTGAAGGCCATATGTGGGATTGCAGGGATAGAGCCTGGGTGGGATTGTTGTAAGTGCAGGCTTGGTGGGCTGAATCGCCTTCTAATGTTCTGTAGCGATTCTGTGAATGCCAGCTCAATTTCTATTAAATTGCTTATCTGCCTGTAATGCACTGAATCATCTGTTGCAGTTCAAGTTGTGTGTGTGTCCTTTCAGTTCTGTAAATAAATATATGTATAAATAAAACCACAATTTGTTCTAGTTGTATCACAGCTTGGTATGGCTCCTGCTTTGCCCAAGACTGCAAGGAACTGTAAAAGGTCATGAATATAGCCCAATTCATCATGCAAGCCAGCCTCCTCCATTGACTCTGTTTACATTTCCCCTTGCCTCGGCAAAGCAGGCAGCATAATTAAGGACCCCACATACCCCAGACATTCTCTCTTCCACCTTCTTCGTTCAGGAAAAAGATACAAGTCTGAGGTCACATACCAACCCACTCAAGAAGAGCTTCTTCCCTGCTGCTGTCAGACTTTTGAATGGACTTATGTTGCATTAATAGATTGTTCACTGCACCCTAGCTATGACTGTAACACTACATTCTGCACTCTCTCGTTTCCTTCTCTATGAAGCATATGTTTTATTTCTATAGCACGCAAGAAAACTTTTCACTATGTTAATACATGTGACAATAAATCAAATCAAAGCTAGTGTAAGATTATACTTAGTGTTTTTCTTGGCTTCTTGGTGTACAAAAAAACTTTTGGTATTTTAAATAATCTTTACTAAATGATTTGAGGTTAATATATCAAGATTATATTGACCCATAGGCCCAGGTTTAAGTTTAGCTTAATGAAAACTATGGGAAAAAAGAGTTGAACTGGAGCTGATTTCTGATTTTTGCCACTGGTGACATAATCAAGTTCATGCCCATAATGGGTGTGAACCTGATTTAAATATATTTTATATATTTACATGTCATTTACCATAAATTGACCCCCTTCCTATATATATTTAAATCAGATTGACAAGATATTCCTCAGAGTTCTGATGGGAATTGAGAGTACAGTTGAAGACAAACACACACTTGCATTGAGGAAGAGGTGGGAATGTGAAGGGATCATACATTCTCAATTTGTCACTTTTTCCTCAGATGCTGAAGAATCTGTATAAATAAAAGTTTTAGGCTGGTATTTACAAAGAAGACCCCTTTGTGATGGCTGTTGGATAGGGTGGCACATCATATTGTCTACATCCATAAGCCTAACCCATATATGAGGTTCAAGGATGTTTGAATATCTAACATCACCTATCCAGCTAACCCATTTGACGATGGGTGATAGAGTATTGTCCTAATGTGTTTGAGTCTATTGGAAGACATGAAAGTCTGAATCTTGGTGCTTGTAAGTGCATTGCCTTTGTCAGAGATCAGGACTTCAGTATGCTATGTGTGCAGAAATGTTGTAGTTTCTCAATGGTAGCATGAAAAGTGCTGGAGCTCATGTGATGTATCTCTAACCATCAAATGCGCATTGCCTATAATTAAGAACATGGAAACCAAAAAAAGCCTGGCGAACTCTACATGCCCTCACAACCAAGACCTACCATGGATGTCGGGAGGCTGAGGGGGAAGTATTTGATTCTCTTGGTACGATTCACACTGTCTGACCAAGTTGGTAATGTCTGCATCGTTGCCGGCCACCATACGTAGCTCCTGGTTAGCATTCTCATCTTTGAAATTCCAGGCTGGCCGTGATAAAATTTCATAAGTATCGGCCATTGCCCTGGGTGAGGGATAATTAGATGGGAACCTCAGAGGATGATCCTTAACACTGAGCTCATCTTTCTTCATTAAGTAATATTTCATTGATGGCTGTCCTCTGAATTCTCCATGTAATATAGAACAAAGAACAAAGGACAACACAGCACGGGAAACAGGCCCTTCGGCCCAACGAGCCCGCGCCGCCATCCTAACGTCTTAATGACATATAGAGACCAATATAGGGACAATTTGTTACCCAATCAGCCTAAGAGCACATTTTTGGGATGTGGGAGGAAACCGGAGCACCCGGAGAAAACCCACGCAACCACGGGGAGAACGCGCAAACTCCCGCAGACACAGGCCCAAATCCATGTGTCTGCACAGCAACAGCGATAGTCTCTGAGCTGTCATGTTGCCCATTTGATGGTCCAGTTTAAGCATACACTAACGACATGAAGCACTAGGCCACTCCTGAAGTAACATCCAGGAGCAGCCCTCGCACGACCTGCCGAATGCATGCACCTTGTTGGTCAACAAGGTGGACCGAACAGCCTGTGGAAACAATTAAAGTATTTAAGCAGTCCTCCTATATCCCTCTATCTGCAGACCGCTCATGTGGCTGTCCAGGAGACCCTTAAACAACCCTAGCGTGCCTGCTCCCACCACCTTACTTGGTAGTGCATTCCACACCCCCACTACCCTTTGTGTGAAAAAATGCCCTCTAATATTAGTCTTATACATAGCCCCCCTCACCCTAAGGCCGTGACCCCTCGTTCTATCCGAATCTAATGGTGGAAAAAGCTTACCACCATTTACTCTATCTATACCCCTCATAATCTTATATACCTCTAATAGATCCCCTCTCAGCCGACGTCTTTCAAGGGAAAACAACCCCAGTGCGTTCAACCTTTCCTCGTAAGACAGCCCTTCCATACCAGGCAGCATCCTGGTAAATCTCCTCTGCACTCTCTCCAGGGACTCCACATCCTTCCGGTAGTACGGCGACCAGAACTGGACGCAGTACTCCAAGTGAGGCCTAACCAACGTTCTATACACTTGCAACATCAAACTCCTACTCTTGTATTCTATACCCCTTCCTATGAAGGCTAACATACCATACGCTTTCTTTATCACTTTTTCCACCTGTACTGACACCTTCAGAGACTTGTGAACCTGCACCCCCAGGTCTCTCTGCGTCTCTATACTCCGGATAGTTTTACCTTTTATCCTATAACTCCCCTCTACATTATTCCGGCCAAAATGCATCACCTCGCATTTATCCGGATTAAATTCCATTTGCCATCTATCTGCCCAATCTACCAGCCTATCTATGTCCTGTTATATTGCCTGGCACTGCTCCTCAGTCCCCAATATATATTTTAATTTGGATAGGATTGGGTCATTTTGCGTTCAAGCCTTAATTTACCTTGCAGACATTGGCAATGTGTTCAGAAAATTAAGGATCATCATGACCTCTTCCACAGCTAACAATGAAGCTAGTAATGGCAAACAACTAGCTATCCAAGTCTTGGACAGTGCCCTAGGAAGTATTCATAAACTGCCAGTAACAAGACCCAACTCTGTATCAAGATGGAAGCGATAGAGGAAAGGTGTGGGGTTGGGGAGGGGTGGGGGGGTGGTGGAGAGGGCACTTGGCTTGTCTTCTTTAAAAAGTCCCATCAATGGTTTATGATCAGATTCTATGATGAAACGTTTATTGATGATGTATTGATGTAATTTTTTAATGCCAAACATAACTGCCAACCCCTCTTTTTCGATTTGGGAATAACTGCCAACCCCTCTTTCTGCTCAGCGTCCAAGTGAGTTTCTGGATGCATATGGAATAGACTTCTTTGTTCCATCTCTCCAGCGATGTGCCAGTCCTGCTTTTATCTCATTAGGGAAAGCATCACATGTCAAGATAAGGTCCTTTTTGGGATTAAAATAGACCAATAAATTAGAGTATAAAGGTTTCTACTTAAAGCTGTTGAAAGCCTCAAGCTGTGGCATCCCACCCAGACCATCTTTGATGTTTGTATGGTAGGGTTTGCAAGAGGATCTGTAAATAAGCAAAATTTGGAAAAAAATTCCTGTAATAATTCACTGATCCCAGGAAGGATTTCAGTTCTGTAGATTCCTTGGAATTGGTGTTCCCTTAATGGCCCACATCTTGTCCTCCACTGGATGAAAGCTTTGTTAATTGTTAGCCACTTTAAGACTTGAATAGCAGGTTAGGTGTAAAGATTTGCATTCTGATCAGTAATCTGTAAACAGTCTGTGCTGGTATGTCTGCTGTTGGAGACCAGAACACCTCACTCACCTGACGATGACCATAGAGTCGAAAGCTTGTGAGTTTACTATCAAATAAATCGGTTGGATTTAAACCTGGTGTTGTCAGACCTCTTACTGTGTACAATCCCTTGCCATAAGTCCTTATCTTCATACAATGATGAGTGGAAGTCAAGCTGACTCCTGCCTGTAAGTCACTGAATAGCTGTGGTGTTCTTTATCTGCAATGGTTTCCCAATGTAGGTGGCCAGTTTGGCCTTTGTGTTTTCTAAGTTTAGAAACTGAATACCAGTGCAGAGGTAATCATAAGTTTGCTTCTCAATAATGAAAATGGCAAACCCATTCTGTTTTTAATGGGTGGCCATTTATTAACAATTCCACCAAGGGCCACCTTGATGAGGAGATGTGATTTTACTGCAGTGTCCCTATTCTTGGTCACTTGCAAAGTATGGTCCTGTATTGGTTTTGGCCTTTATTGAAAATACCATGTATTTTGACTCCCTATATCTTTGCCTGTCTGTGGTCTTTATGCAGCACTTGCAATAGTTCACTGTGTGGCACTTACAACCTCCTGGAATATGCTCCCTAGCGGTCTGAAGGCTGTCCCTGCTCTTGACATCCTGGTGATACAACTTGGGCTTCACTGCTAAGAGAATTTGTGATATATTATCAATTCCATCACTCTCAATTAGGGATGGATGTTGCATGAAGCTTATTCCCCCAGTCAGAGGACACTGCTGTCTGACATTCCCTATAGTTCCTTTCTCTACATTCTCCAATGATAGAGCTATCCCAATGGCTTTCTTCCGATCCAAATTAGTTCTGTCAATAAGTCTTATTGGATTGTCACAATTTTACTTCCACAGACCAGTCTGTTTTGACTCCCTATTTCTTTGCCTTGGCTATGGTCTTAAGCAGCAGTTGTAATAGTTCACTGTCTGGCATGGCATAAACATCAGCGCTGAAAATAGGATTACATTTATAGTGTTGGAGGGCTTGGGGGGTGGGGAGAGGGATTCAATCTGTTGGAGCTGGATAGAGGGTTAGCGATAGGTAGGTGGTGGCTAGGGAAAGAGTGACAAAGATGTCATAGACAAAGGGAATATAAATGGTGGTGATCATGGCTGAGGAGATACTGATAGTGGCACATTAAGAGATTAGGATGTGTTAGTGGCAGCACAAAGGAAAGCAGTGTAACAAAGTACAACCTGGAGCAGATTGCCCAAGTGGATCGGAGGGAGGTGAGATGGTGGTAAGGGAAAAAAGATGGAAAGTGGGATAAAAAGAGGATTTCTGCCATCTTCACTCTATTTTTAAGTCCACCAGTTTATTTTCATTGCTTCCATTGATTCATTTTTCCATTCCTTTTTTATCACTTTCCATTTTTCCCCTCCTCCACCTGCCCTACCCCTGCCACTTGTTACAAGTTGTTCTTTTTCACATTACTTACCTTTGTTCTGCCATTAACACAACCTGATCTTTTATCCACTCTCAGCACCTTTCTTAGCCATGGTGATCACTTGTGTTCTCTTTGCCTTTTTATCTATTGACATCTTTGTCAATCTTTCTTAAGCCTATTGCTGGCCCTCTGTCCTGCCCCAAGTACCCACCCACAACCCCTCCCCCATCCCATCACACACCTCTCCACATTATAAATCTCATACTATTTCCAGTTCTCTTTAACTGATGAAGAGTGACCCAAACTTAAAATATTAGCCATCTTTGCTCTCTACAGATATTGTCCAATATGCTGAGATTTTCTGGCATTTTTTGCTTTGGTTTTTGATCTTCCAGCTTGTTTCTTGTTTTACGAGATGTTGGGGCTGCTGTCTTCTCCTAACCTGTACTCTCACGGCTCCACTTTATTATCTCCCTGCCCCTCAGCTTTTACTTAAATTTGTTTAAAAACTGTTTATCTCAAACAGCATCCATGTTAGATCTGTTTCGCTCCTCAATTACTTCTTGATGAGTGCCTTCAGTGTTTTTGAACACATATGTTGAACTGGCTGCCTTTCCCAAATGCCACCAAGAAACTATACTTTTCACTGAATCCTAATACATATGACAATAATAAATCAAATTAACTTTTTTAACATGTCAAGTCTACCAACCCGCCCTGCTCTCCTGCACACGACAAATGAAAACAAAAATTTTTGCAAGTTAATACATGCAACTCCTTGCAAGCTGTGTCTAGCATACCTTCTATCTTTTATTCTTGTTCTAGGCTTTTAAAACTCTAAGCCATATAAACTTTCTGTCAATGCTGAATTTCAATTTCTTATTCTATCTACACTTCCCGCTGTCTCGGAAAAGCAGCCAGCATAATCAAGGACCCATGCACCCTCGAATACTCTCTTCCTCCTTCTGTGGTCAGGAAAAATACAAAAGTCTGAGGTTACATACTCAAGAACAGCTTCTTCCCTACTGCCATCAGACTTTTGAATGGACCCACCTCATTAAGTTGATCTTTGTCTGTACCCCAGCCATGAGTGTGACACTCCAATCTGCGCTCCGTTCTTTTATGGACTGGATGGTTTGTCTATATAGTGCACAATACTTTTCACTGTACTCTAGTACACATGACAATAAAAATACACGCAAAAAACCGCAATAGCGAAACGTTTGTGATTAGACTTTTCAACCAGGATTTGAAAGGTAGCTTGTTCCCATGGTCTGAAGTCTTCCTCTTGTGTTGTATCTGCTGGTGCTAGAGGAAAGCATACTTGGAACTGGTCAGTCTGGTGTCTCTGGTCTCCGGCTATATTGAGGGCATCCTGAAACCCATTGTACAACGAACCCCCAGCTTTTGTCTTGACGCTGCGGACTTTCTACAGTAACTCAGCACACATGGAGCAGTTGAACCAAGGACTCTCCTTGTCACAATGGATGTCTCGGCGCTCTACACCAACATCCCCCACAACGATGGTATTGCTGCAACTGCCTCAGTACTCAATGCCAACGACTGCCAGTTTCCGGATGCAATTTTACAGCTCATGCGCTTCATCTTGGACCACAATGTCTTCACCTTCAACAATCAGCTTTTCATCCAGACACACGGAACTGCCATGGGGACCAAATTCGCACCTCAATATGCCAACATCTTCATGCACAGGTTTGAACAAGACTTCTTCACCACATGGGATCTTCAACTGAGGCTATATACTAGATACATTGATGACATCTTTTTCCTTTGGACTCATGGTGAACAATCATTGAAACAACTGTATGATGATATCAACAAGTTCCATCCCACCATCAGACTCACCATGGACTATTCTCCAGAATCAGTTGCATTCTTGGACACACGCATCTCCATCAAGGACGGTCACCTCAGCACCTCACTGTACCGCAAGCCGACAGACAACCTCACAATGCTCCACTTCTCCAGCTTCCACCCTAGACACGTTAAAGAAGCCATTCCCTATGGACAAGCCCTCCGTATACACAGAATTTGCTCAGATGAAGAGGATCATGACAGACACCTCCAGACGCTGAAAGATGCCCTCGTGAGAACAGGATATGGCGCTTGACTCATCGATCGACTGTTCCGACGTGCCACAGAGGAGGCACTGACCTCCTCAGAAGACGAACATGGGACACGGTGGACAGAATACCCTTTGTTGTCCAGTACTTCCCTGGAGCGGAGAAGCTATGACATCTTCTCCGGAGTCTTCAACATATCATTGATGACGATGAACATCTTGCTAGGACCATCCCCACCCTCCCACTTCTTGCTTTCTGACAACCGCGCAACCTCAAACAGATCATTGTTCACAGCAAACTACTCAACCTTCAGGAGAACAGGGACCACAATACCCTACAACCCTGCCACAGCAACCTCTGCAAGACATGCCGGATCATTGACATGGACGACATCGTCAAATGTGAGAATACCATTCACCAGGTACACGGTACATACTCTTGCAACTCGGCCAACATTGTCTACCTAATACGTTGCAAGAAAGGATGTCCCGAAGCATGGTACATTGGGGAGACCATGCAGACACTACGACAGCGGATGAATGAACATCGCTCAACAACCACCAGGCAAAACAGTTCCCTTCCTGTGGGCGAACACTTCAGCAGTCACAGGCATTTGGCCTCCGACCTTCGGGTAAATGTTCTTCAAGGGGGCCTTCACGACACACGACAGTGCAGAGCCGCTGAACAGAGACTGATAGCCAAATTCCACACACATGAGGACGGTCTTAATAGGGATCTTGGCTTCATGTCGCACTATCTGTAACCCCCATGACTTGCCTGGGTTAGCAAAAAACCTCACTTAGTGTGCTGTCTGGAGATAATACACATCTCTCTAACCTCTGCTGTTAGCCACTTTAAGACTTGAATAGCAGGTTAGGTGTAAGAATTCGCATTCTAATCAGCAATCTGTAAACTGTCTGTGCTGATATGTGTGCTTTTGGAGACCAGAACACCTCATTCGCCTGACGAAGGCGACATAGGCCGAAAGCTCGCAGATTTACTATCAAATAAATCGGTTGGATTTAAAATTGGTGTTGTCAAACTTTACTGAGTTTACCCCAGTCCAACGCCGGCATCTCTGCATCAGTCCGGTGTTGTCAGACTTCTTATTGTGTCAGCCCTCCATTAACAGGTGGCGCTGTGGTGCAGACAGTGGGCAGTAAACGGGGGAGGGGGGAGGAAGGAAACTACAACTCCCAGAATGCATTAGATGTCCGGGGTCCTGCGCAAATGGTTGAGTGCGTCATGACGCAAATGACGTGTTGCCCGTGCTGGGTCGGTGCGCAGAAGTGGCCGGTGAGAGTGTTGATATTTATTGGTGATTGGATTCCTTTAAAGCACATCTGTCCGGCGTTAAGATGTCCGATCAGGTAGGTATTTACAATACACATATATAAAAAACGCGCATTGGGTCGGTGGGTTATATTGTGTTTCGGCCGCTGAGGGTAAGATTGCATCCAAACGCGGGGGTTCAAATGGAGGCGGAAGGAAAGGGAGCTGAGTGAGGTTTGGGTGCGCGCCTAATGGGTCGGGGACGCGCTCTGAGCTCTGTTTTTGGTTTAAATTCGTTACATAATGTACTTATGGTGATACAACTTTGAGGGGATTTCAGATGGTACTTAAGGACTGAACAGTAAAGACAAGCTGGAAGTGGATTGCAGCCCAATTTTGAATGTTGTTGTTGTTGGCCTGTTGTGTGCCTACGGTACCTATACGATGTTGGTATTGAATCTTTTAAGAGTTTATTATGACATTCTCAGGCTGTGAATTGTAGTCAATATATTGGGCAATATTTTGCAGAGTGAGCAACTGATTAATCCATCAATCAGGACTGCTCATTTTTCATTATATGTATATTCTTGCTGTGTTTCTCACAATTAGAATTCTTAACTCTTGCTTGAGGATTTTGAGATACCTTAATTAAAATAGTTTATTAAAACTAGTGAGCAAAATTGAAAGTTTCTAGCCAGACAATGGACAAAAAAAGCCCAAGGTGTCTATGGTTAATAATATGTGTGCCAATTATTAATAACTACCACTTAAATCTGATCTTTTTCAATGATGCCTTCTGTATAATTCTGCATCATTTGTGACAGCATCAGCAATGTTTACAGTCTATGTAATTTATATCTGTTTGAGATTAAAATTTCCTCTATCACTGACATAATTTATCCTGCTTGATAAACTTGGTAAGTTATATGAATTAATCTGCATTTACGTACGTAGCTTGAACCTGAGGAATACAGGACTTGATAAGTGAATGAAATTTTAACTTGCTTAAGCCAAATATTTGTTGACTCTACAAGTTTATTCTTTTGTTTATTTAATGACAATAATAGTCTGAGCACATAAACTCTTACCAGATCCAAATTGTACTGGTTGGCTTGATAGCAAGCTTATTACTCATTTTAAATCCGTCTCTCGAGATGAGGAGTTCTCCTAAAGCTTTGTACTGAAGTTTCTGATATTTTAACATTCCAGTTGTTTCAAAAATACAACTATTTTTGTTGAGGAAACCAAGCCAAGTTGTCCGACTATTTAAGAACAGAAATGTCTCTTCAGTTTAAAAATGAAGAATGTTTGTTTGTTCTCGCCATTTTTATTCCATGAAATTGTGTGTCTAAAATGCAAAATTTTATAGCAGATTAACATAGGAATGATGGATAGCATTCTTTCAGTATGGAGAATGCCCAACTATCCTTTTTTATATTAATATATGGATAGATACAATGTGTGCGTGTATGCACTCACAAAACTACATTTATCAAGACTTCAATTTAAGGCAGTTTCTCATTCAGACTTTGAAGGTCACTACAGTTGAAATCAGCTACAGATCAGTGAGTGGTTTTAATTATAGGTTGTACAGTTGGTCATATTTTCTGGTCTAGAGGACTAAATAAAAGTGATAAAATTGGAAAACTTATTGAAGCATTCACAGCCAGAAAGAATACTGATTTGTATCAATTGTATAGAACCACTTTGTACTTGCACAGTGAGTGGAAATCTGAAAAGACCAGTCCTGGTGATGGGTACAACATCAAAAATTCTGTTATCATGATGATTTAATGTATGTATGTAAAATATTAATCTTCAATTCCATTGGCTGTCAAATATTGAACTTTTTTAAAATGAATTGCCAAACAAAGACTCGTCTTTTAAAATGGCCGCAGAAGTAACCTGACTTAGAAATTGGCCAAATGTGGAAACTCTTGAATGTGAACTTAGGTATAGGCAGTTTCCCTGATGGATTTCATACCTGTTGTTAGCGACAGTCAACAATATGTAAGGAAAATGGACCACGAGACTTTCTGACTATGGAAACTACCAAGAGCAGTGGAGGACAAACAAAACTATTATGCAAGGAGAGTACTAAGCACCCCTTTTAGTTTCACTAGCATCTTGATAGCTTTGACAGTGGGAGATCAAAACTCATACCATTATCATGGGTTACCTTCCATTGTATCCCAGTAATAGTTATCACGTTACTGAAATGTCTTCCTGAAAAATTATGATATTAAACTTGTCTGTCACTGGAACAGTAGAAGAGGCCTGCAAATGGACCAGTAATAGCATCTCTCCTTTCTATCTCAAGTTCAGAGCCCTATCTCTGTTATGTTTTGGAATATATCATTGTGAAATTCAATAGAAAGGAACTCTGCCTGTTTATACTGTACTGGACTCAACAAGTAGAGGTTCTGTGGACATATCAAAGCAAAGCAGCATTTCCAGAGAGAAATGAGGACCATAAAGAACTGCTTCAACCATGAACAATAACACATGATTCATAAATCAACTTTTTTTTATATTTCTTACCACTGAATCTTAATTTATCCAATAGTTAACCGCCTCCACTGTATAAGTTCTGATTTTTCATGTCGTGTGTGTTGCAAAAAATTAGAAGCTATTATTACCTCTTTCAAAAATATATTTTCTTGGATGGGTTTTAAGAGTAATGAAATTTAACTCCTTTGTATTCAAACTCAGGAAGGCCTGTCAGAAGTGAATTTGCAATCGGCATGTAAATGTTTAAAACACAGACACTGAATTGACACTTCTCTCCACAAATTTTTAAAAAATTATCTCAATCAAGGAGTGGGAAAGAAAGGGCAAGTCTGATGTGTCTTCACTTGGTCGTAGCACCATTTTTACTTTTAACATTTTGATTTTACATTATTTCTAGTTAAGTAACAAAATTTATATTTGAAAAACAGTGGAGTAAAATTGATTGAAGCATTTATTGGGGGAACTGGAGCATTGTCTACAGTTGGCCAGTAGGTACAATTACAAAATGACAATTTTACGTGGGCAGTTTTCAGTACAAGTGTGCAGTGCAATAAAAGTGGACAAGCAGTAGGCATCAGCATAAGATTTTAAACACAACGGATAATGTCTCATTCTGGAATGTGATCTTTCTCTATGGTGACACTACAACTGCAGCGCAGCCTTTTGGTGATCTTATGACACAACACGAACACCACAGGAGATCTCCTAACATGTGAGTCCCTGGAAGCATAGGGAGTTTCAGCTAAATCGGGCAGCATAGTCGGTGTAGGCTTGGAGGGCTGAAGGGCCTGTTCCTGTGCTATAATTTTCTTTGTCCTTATTTGTATATGAATGCTATATATATGTGGATGCATATTTACAGCATACACATGCCTGTAGCAACCGTTATTGGTTGTGATTAAGAGCACAGTCTTAGTATTGTTTTTGACTGCATAATCCAGAAACCAGAAACTATTTCATTTTGTTGGGGTGGTAATGAGGACTTATTTGCTATTGATGTTAGCTATAAGGTCAGTGGCCCCTGGGTTATAGGACTTTGGATTGGAGAATCAGCATGGTTATAATTGAGACAAATTTCTGTTAGCATTGACATGCTAACCAAATTGATGAATTTGCATTTATTTTGATGGGAGCATGATTGGCAGTTACAGCTATAATAGTTTTAGTCTCTGACCTGTACTGCTGACCATTACTCTAGGTATGCAGTCTTACTGAATTTGTCCAGATACAATATCTGAAATGCATCAGGGCTGTCATGTACAGGAATTGTTACATAAAATTTGTGGGCAAATCCTTAGAAATATAATGTTTATATTATTTTAACTTGAACCTGAAAAACTTCAATAAGAAGATAGTTGAACCAAAAGAAAAGCACTGAAGACTTGCCAATTTCTTTTTCCCAAATTTAGTCATGGTGTAACTGTACACACCTTTTTTGTTTTTTGAGATAGAAACAGGATTGGGGTGTTCAGATGTTAAAGCCTGCTCTGCCATTCAGTTAGATCATAACTGATCTGAACCGCAGCTGCGTGTACCTGTCATAGCTCCACATCCCATGATGCCCTTACATAAAAATCTCTCTTGATCTGAGTTGCTCAAGCCCAGTTGTCCCCAGCATTCCCACAGCCTATTGAGAGTTGCAGATATCTACTATACTTTGTGAAATAGTGTTTCCTGATTTTACCTCCTGGATGTCCTTGCCCTAATTCTAAAGCTAAATCCCATTGTTCTTGATGCTGCCAACAGAGGTGTAACACTTGGTTAGGATTATTTTTCATTCTACCATAGTCAAGAGAATACTAGCCAAGTTTTATTAAACACTCTAAACCTGATATTCTGGGGAATATATGCTGCATCCTCTCCTTCCTGAGCTACAAAGTCCAAAACTGAACACAGTACTCAGAATAATGTCTGACACAGATACATAGTTGAAAGATCACTTCGTAACATTTGTGATCCAACTTCTTCAGAAAAGCCAACATTATATTAGTCTTCATTCTATCAGTACCTGTTTAGTCACTTTTTAAAATTCATTCATGGGACGTGGGTGTTGTTGGCTGGTCAGCATTTATTGGCCATCTCTAATTGCCTTGAGAAGATGGTGGGGAGCTGCCTTTTGAATCGCATTCAAAAGGTGGTCATTGATAGCAGCTGAAGATTGTTGGGCCTAGGCTACTATCCTGAGGGACTTCTGCAGAAATGTCCTGGAGTTGAAATGACTGATCCTCCACCATCATTTCTGTATGTAGGAAATTTGATTCCCACCAGTGGAAAATTTGCCCCCTTACACCCATTGATTCCAGTTTGCCAGGGCTGCTTGATGCCACACTTCGTCAAATGCGGCCTTGATATCAAGGGCTATCACTCTCATCTCACCTCAGGAATTCAGTTCTTTTATGCATATTTATACCAAAACTGTAATGAGGTCAGGGGGAATTGAGTGACCCTGGCCAAACTGGGCATCAGTGTGTAGGTTATTGCTGAGCAGGTGCTGCATCATAGCATCGTTAATGATCCCTTCCAACATTTTACTGATGATTGAGAGTAGACTGCGCAGTAATTGGTCGGGTTGGATTCATCCTTTTTTATATACAGGACCTACCTGGGCAATTTTCCACATTGTTGGGTAGATGCCAGTATTGTAAGTGTACTGGAAGAGCTTGGCTAGGGGAGTGGCAAGTTCTGGAGCACAAGTCTTCAGTACTATTACCAAAGTGTTATCAAGACCCATTACTTTTGCAGTGTCCAGTGCCTCCAACTGTTTCTTGACATCACATGGAGTGAATCAAAATGGCTGGAGATTGGCATCTCAGATGCCAGGGACCACTGAAGGAGGCCAAAATGGATCATCCAGTTGGCACATCTGGCTGAAGGTTACTGCGAATGCTTCAGCCTTACCTTTTGCAGTGATGTGCTGAGCTCCTTCAACATTGAGAATGGGAATATTTGTGGAACCACTGCTGCTTCCTCCAGTGAGTTATTTAATTGTTCACCACCATTTACAACTGGATGTGGCAGAATTACAGAGCTTAAAACTGATTATTTAAATCATTTGTGGACTTGGAACCTAATTCTTTTTGCTGTCCCACACTTCCAGTTTCCGCTCAATTAGCCAGTATTCCAATTTATCTTTTTACTTAAGTGACTGGCATTTGCCATATTAAACTGTATTGCTAACTTTGCTCATTCTCTGAATCTGACTGTCTCTTTATAACTTCCTATCTTTCTTTGCATTATTTACTATGTATTCTAATATATTGTTATCTGTAGACTTGGATGCACAACATTTTTCCTTCGTCCAAGTTATTAGTAAATATATTGAAAAGTTAAAACCTTAAAACAAATCCCTGGGTGGAACCATTTACCAACCTGAACACCTACCTTTTATCACTTTTTTTTTGACCTCCCAACCAATTTTTGCCACAGGTCTATTGTTCTCATTCGTCCCAATAATCTTTTGTGCATTACTTTGAATGCTTTCTGGTGACCCACATAAATAATACCAATAGACTCTCCCTTCTTTATTCTATTAGTGACTTACTCAAAAAATAAGTAAATTAATCAAACAAAATTAAAGTAAAATATTGGAGATGAATTTAAAAACAAAGTGCTGGAAAAGCTCAGCAGGCTAAGAGTCAACATTTTTTAATCGAATATTGTGATGTCCAAGTATGTTATGGATTGTGGGTCTCAACAAAAAGAAAAGGTGTAATTTGCACACGTAGATTCAAACTAACAGCAACAGATTTATTCTGAGAGATGCAGTCTGAACAAAGTACAAACTAAAAATAAAACAGCTGCCTCTGTAATACCATCATGTGCTTAGCTCTTAAAACAACGCACCAACTTGAATATATAACATTGCTCCCCTTCTGTGTTCATGATAACAAATTACTATGATGTTATTCTAGACACAGTTATTATTAACCATAGTACACTGTCAATAAGAAATGTGCTCCGTAGGATGTTGGTTCCTCTTTGGCTGGATATGACATTTTAGAATTTGACTGTTATTGACCTTAGAAGTATGATATTGAACTTCAGTGAACACTGCTTTTCTTGAAACTAATTCTGTTTCATTTTCACTTAGTAAACAGGCATACAATCATCAGGCAGCTCAGATTCACCTATGTTTTCCATAGTTGTATTTACAACATTAGGGACTAAAGAAGATGGTACTTCTGGGGATGATTCAGAGAAAAAAATTTGAAATGACAACAATTAATCAACATGGCTTCATTAAACTAGTTAATCTATTTGAATCATGTAAGAAATTGGACCTTTTTTTTGCTAAAACTATGGCCAGTACCATTTTATCACTCATAGCATAATTAAGCTCTAATTCTTGATCTCCTTGTTGAATTGTGCATTATTTTTCCCTCACTTCTCTTCTTGCAACTTGAGATTGTTGATGCTCTAATATCTGGTGGTAATAACAAATCAAATGTCGCTTTCAACTTTCTCATTAAGGTTAATAATGCAGGTGAACTTTGAGTAGTTGCATGGGTAGTATTTCTATAAGATGTCAAAAAGTTATTTGCACACCATGATAATGAATGTTGCTTTGAAATTTTTAAGGATTGTATAGGGGATTTTCACTACGTTGCAGTGTTAACATAAACCGACTTGTGACTAATAAATAAACTTTAACTTTTGAACCTTTCAGCTAATCTATTGGTTGGTGGATGTTATATGCTGAATACCATTTGCTTTTAAGATAATCTTCAAACTCTTGTGAAGTAAACTGTGTGTTTGTGACAACTGTTCAATCTGTTCCAGTTTACCAAATCTCGCAAAGATTTTGTCAGGTTTTTCAATGGTTCATTCAGTTGCAGTAGATCTCGTAACTTCCAGCCACTGTAAATCAGTTATGATTAAGAACATGTAACCCTCAAATTGATCAGAAAAATCTACATGGAATTATTGCCATTGGCGTTTTAGACCACTCCTGAGGATATGAAGGAGATGATGGTGGTGCATTTCTTATTTGTACACAGGATTGATGCTGTCCCACTTCTTCAAGCTGAGTATCCAGATCCAGACCCAGCTACCAAAAATAACTCTGTTAATTCCTTTATCTGAACTATACCAGAATGTCCTCCTTGTTGTTGTTCAAGAAGTCTTCCGTACAGACTAGGAGGAATGGTCATGGATTCCCACAATTAAACACCCATCTGAGATGGTCAACTGTTGATACATATATGCTTTCAAATGAAGATGCGGATGTTGCATTTCAGCTATCATTTCTTTCAGTACCACATCTATCACCTTTCCCATCATGGGATCATTTCTGGTATGTCTGTGAACTTGAGAAACTATCACAGACAAATGATCTACCAGTGAAAAATAAAGATTATTAATAAAAACTAGTTGATGGCATCTGTTCAATAGGTAAAAGTAAGTATGATACATTAATGTGGCATTCTGACGATATTCTATAGCATGTGTGAAGATAAGATCAGTGACCATCCTTGCTAACAGCAAGCAAAGATAGTTTTGAATTTAGTTGATTTTGTTGCCACATATATTGGGATACATTGAAAAGTGTTGTTTCTTGTGAGCTGTTACAAAATTTACTGTTCATACAGAGCAGAGAGGAGAAAGAAAAGATAGGATACAGAATTTGGTATTGCAGCTACCAGTAAGATGAAGAGAAGGATCACTTTAATGTGTGATAGAATCAATCGAAAGTCTGACAGCAGCAGGGAAGAAACTATTTTTAAGTTGGTTGGTGTGTGTTTTCAGACTTCTGTATCTTTTTCCTGACGGAAGCAGGTGGAAGAGAGGATATCCAAAGCATGGGATCCTTGATTATGCTGGCTACTTTCCTGAGAAAATGGTAAATAGTAGTTAAGGGCCAATGATCAGTCAATAATATGAAATGCTGACCATATGAATAATGATGAAATTCTTGTAGCTCAAAAATTTATACCTAATGCTGATTATTCTCATAGTTACGTTCAGTATTAGTAGGAGAATGCAAAGCAAAGCTATTGGTCATTCATGCCCTGAACGCATAATCGGCAAAATTATTGCCGTGAAGTGTCACAATCAAGCAGTAATGGTATCTTTTGAAGTATTAGTTAATTTTAATCCAAACTTTTGTGAAGCATCTTTGATATCCTTGTGTACTTTCACATATTACAGTTGTCTAGTCCTTGTGTACTTTCACATATTACAGTTGTCTAGATTGTTTGTTTGTTTTATATATAGCTACATCATTGAAGCCATTTCATAATTTACTAAGTGATTTGCCATCATTTACTAATCTGAGAAAGGACCTCAGTTATGTCATGTTCGGTGGATATGGTGCTTCTGAAACAGCATCCTTTTTAGGTGCTTTATATAAATCTTTACTGTCACTAATGTGACTCGAATAACGGACTGACTTCTGGAAGTAGGCCACAGTTTTCTTTCTTGATATGCAGACCATGTACTGGAAGATGTTCCAATGTTGCTTCTAAATGATTCAAGTGCTCTTGTTCACTGGACCCTGTAATTAGAATGCTATCCAGATCATTATACACTAAAGGGACACTTAAAATCAGATCCAACGATTTTTGGTGTGTTTGTTACTCCAGAAGGCAATCTTTTATAATGAATAAGACCTTGTGAGTATTGATGCATCTATATACTTCTGTAAATATGCTTATGAAAGATCAATCTTGCTGAATTTTTGCTCACCTGATAACCCAACAAACAAATCTTCAATTAAAGGAAATGGATATTGATCAGTACACAACATTGGATTTATGGTTTTTTTAAAATCAACACAAATATGAACTTTACCATTTGATTTCTTGACAGGTGCAATGTAGGGTAGCTCAGTCATACATTGTAATGAGCATTAATACACCAGTATTAACAAGTCGTATTAATTATTTTTTGACCTTGGGATGAATTGCATATGGTGCTGCTCCTGCTTTGAGACTTTTTGATTGACTATATTAGGCTTTAGATTCACTTGAGCACCCTCCACTAAGCTAAGTATTGCTTCAGATTCACTCTAGTGTTTATCGAGAAGGGACTGGTTTGACATCAACCATTCTGTTGCAAGTACTCCAATTAAGCTTTACTTTCTCCAATCTTAATCTTCCAAATGGAGCTAGAAAATTACCACGAGGAGAGGCAGCTCTGCTGTTAGTCCACTCTACTTTGTCAATTCTACGTTGATTATCATGTAATCTTTTGACGGCAGCATTTCTTCTGTATATGTCCTTAAAATAATTTCAGCTGGTTTTAAAGGAAGGTGCTTCAGCTTTTGTTGTATATAGTCTCAGGAATTAAAAGTACAGCAGCACCAGTATTAACCTCCATCCTAATAGGTTGTTCATTTTGGTTCTAGGTGAATTTGAATGTGTGATTCACTCTGCATGGATGAGACATCGAATAGGAGCTTTTCATCATGTTTTTGTACGTTTTCTTCATAGTTGTAATTTTTTTCTTCCATGTTATAAATTTTTTGTAAAATGCAACTTGTTCTTTTTGAAGGTACTCAGATTGGTTTTTCTCAAGAGAATCTGCTGTAGCCCAACAAGCTTTTGCAACGTGGCTCATTTTGCCACCCCACTTGAATTGACTATCTTTGTTCCAGCATTCACTCGCTAAGTGGCTCAGGTTGGCTTATTTGTGACATGCATATTGCTGTTTTGACTTGGTCAGTTCCTAATTTTGGATCTTCAGTCCTGTACCAAATTGGGTAACCTTTTCAGTAGCTAGTTCCATCGTTGCCACAATTTCTACTATTGTCTTTCAAGTCAAACCGTGTTCAATAAGCAATTTTCTTTTGAATAACCTCAATTTGGAGACCACAAAATAGACAATCTCAAAGAGTATCTTTTAAGGACTGACCAAACTCTAAATGTTGTGCCACCCTTTTTAAGGTTGTCACAAACTGAGCATTGCTTTTGTCTTGATTCATTTGGTGGAACCTGAACGTTATGCAATGATCAGTGGCTTTGGAGAGTAATGCTCTCCAAGGATCTTTGTCAGATCATCATAGGTTTTGATTCCAGGCTTTGCTGGATGAACCAAATTTGAGTAAATTGTAGCTTTTGCTTCCTATTATTCTGAGAAAAGCTTGTTTGAGAAACTTGTTTGCAGTTTTGTTTTGTTTGCACATACTCAGCATAAGAACTCCATGATTTGTTTTCTTTGAAAGGTTCTATGGTTCCTAATCTGCTATTTTACTTGCAGGCTCTAGTAACTGAGACTGCTCAGTATAATTTATTTTATTGTTTTCCCAATACTCCCCTTTTTTTTTCAATCCTGGAGACTGTAAACTTAATTGTCCTTTCCAAACACCACTTGGGGCCATTTTCACCCAGAGGGTGGTGGGTTCCCGACATTCACTGCTATGTTGATGGTTGAGGCTGAAGTGCTATAACCTGAAAGGCTACATACATACCTGAAAGGCATTGGAAAATGGGATTAACATAAAAACATAATAACTAGGAGCAGAAATAGGCCATTTGGCCCCTCGAGTCTACTCCACATTCAATACGATCATGGCTTTTTGTGGACGCAGCTCCACTTTCCCATCCGTTCACCATAACCCCTTAATTCCTTTACTGTTCAAAATTTATCTGTTCTTGCCTTTAAAAACATTCGATTAGGTGACCTCAACTGCTTCACTGGACAGGGAAGTCCACAGATTCCCAACCCTTTGTAAGAAGAAGTTCCTCCTGAACTCAGTCCTAAATCTGCTTTCCCTTATTTTGAAGCTATGCCCCCTAGTTCTGGTTTCACCTGACAGTGGTAACAACTTCCCTGCTTATATCTTACCTATTCCCTTCATAATCTTACATCTTTCTATAAGATTTCCCCTTATTTTTCGGAATTCCAATGAGTATAGCCCCAGTCTACTCAGTCTCTCCTCGTTGGCGGATAGGATTAAGGAAAATCCAAAGACTTTTTACTCCTATGTTAGGAATAAAAGGATGGTTAGAGGAAAAATCGGACCTCTTAAGGACGGAGGAGGGGAACTGTGCTTAGAGCCCGAGATAATGGTGGAGATCCTGAATGAATACTTTGCGTCGGTATTCACGAAGGAGAGGAGCTTGTTGACAACTTCTGTCTCTGAGGGAGCTGTGGACCAGTTGAGGGAAATATCCATACCAAGGGAGGAAGTGTTAGAGCTTCTAGGTAGCATTAAAACTGATAAATCTCCGGGGCCTGATGGCATTTATCCCAGGCTGCTTAGGGAGGTGCGAGGTGAAATTGCTGGGCCTCTGACGCAAATCTTTGTCTCTTCTTTGGACACAGGTGAGGTCCCAGAGGACTGGAGAATAGCTAATGTTGTACCGTTGTTTAAAAAGGGTAGTAGGGATAACCCTGAAAATTATAGGCCGGTGAGTTTGACATCAGTGGTAGGGAAGCTGTTGGAGGGGATTCTTAGAGATAGGATGTATAGGCACTTAGAGCGTTGCGATCTGATTAGGGATACGCAGCATGGATTTGTTAAGGGGAGGTTGTACCTTACAAATCTGGTAGAATTTTTTTGAGGAAGTGACAAAAACAGTGGACGAAGGGCGAGCCGTTGATGTCGTCTATATTGATTTTAGTAAGGCGTTTGACAAAGTCCCTCATGGGAGGTTAGTTGAGAAGGTCAAGTCTAATGGGATACAAGGACAGGTAGCCAGATGGATAAGTAACTGGCTTGGTAATAGGAGACAGAGAGTAATAGTGGAAAGTTGTTTTTCTAGCTGGAGGTCGATCACTAGTGGTGTGCCGCAGGGATTGGTACTGGGACCTCTTCTATTTGTGATATATATAAATGACTTGGAAGAGGGAGTAAGTGGAGTGATCAGCAAGTTTGCAGATGATACAAAGATGGCTGGACTTGAGGATAGTGAGGAGCATTGTCAGGCGATGCAGCAGGACATAGGCTGGAAGCTTGGGCAGACAGATGGCAGATGGAATTCAATCCTGATAAATATGAGGTGTTGCATTTCAGGAGAAAGCATGTAGGGGGGAGGTATATGATAAAGGGTAGACCTATTAAGAGTATAGAAACGCAGAGGGACCTGGGGGTGCAGGTGAACAAGTCAATGAAGGTGGCAGAGCAAGTGGAGAAGGTTGTGAAGAAAGCATATAGTATGCTAGCCTTTATAGGAAGGGTTATAGAGTACAAGAGCTGGCCTTTAATGTTGCAGTTGTATAAAACGTTTAGCCCTCATTTGGAATACTGCGTCCAGTTCTGGTCGTCCTACTGCCGGAAGGGCGTGGAGACTCTGGCGAGAGTGCAGAGGAAGTTTACCAGGATGCTGCCTGGTATGGAAGGTCTGAGTTACGAGGAGAGGTTAGGCAAATTGGGACTGTTTTCCTTAAAGACATAGACTTAGAGGAGATCTAATAGAGGTGTACAAGATTGAGGGGTATAGATAGAGTAAACAGGGTTAAGCTTTTTCCTAGGATGGACTCAAATAGCACGAGGGGTCACGGGCTTAGGGTGAAGGGGGTAAGGTATAATTTGGATGCTAGAAGGAGTTTTTTCACACAGAGGGTGGTGGGGGTATGGAATGCGCTGCCAAGTAAAGTGGTGGAGGCAGGTACTCTGGAGTTATTTAAGAAATACTTAGATGGGCACATGAACAGAATGGGAATGGAGGGGTATAGAAAACTGATTTAAAATAGGGATCATGAGCCTTGGGAGTCCCTGGGAAGTGTGTAAATAGATGATGATATTGATGTACTTGTTTTTATCCTACAGGTGCTTTGGTCCACCTTGTTGTCTAACGAGGGGCATACACACGATGGGTTGTGAGAGGGCTGCTCTTGGATTTTTTTTGAGAGTATCCTAGTGCTTCACGTCGTTAGTGTACGCTTGACCTGGACCATTTGATGGGCAACACGACAGCTCAGTGACTATCGTTGTGCTGTGCAGATACATGGATTTGGGCCTGTGTCTGTGGGAGTTTGCGCATTCTCCCCGTGCTTGCGTGGGTTTTCTCCGGGTGCTCCGGTTTCCTCCCACATCCCAAAGATGTGCTCTTAGGCTAATTGGCAAAACAAATTCTCCCTAAATTGTCTCAAATTTGGTTTTTAATCCATAGATCTATAAACATGGACAGGGATTGCGGGTAGAGGTGGGAACATCGGGGTGGCCGTGTGGGCTCGTTGGGCCGAAGGACCTGTTTCCTGTGCTGTTTTGTTCTTTGTTCTTTATAAGCCAACCCTTCCAACAATGGAATCAACCCGATGAATCTCCTCTGGAGCCCCTCCACTGCCAGTATATCCTTTCTCAAGAAAGGAGACCAAAATTGTACACTGTAGTCCAGGTGTAGCCTCACCAGCACCGTATATAGCTGCAACATTTACCTCACTGTTTTTAAACTCCATCCATCTAGCAATGAAGTTCAAAATTCCATTTGCCTTCTTAATTATCTGCTGCACCTGCAAACCAACTCCTTGTGATTCTTGCACAAGGATATACAGGTCTCTCTGCAAAGCAGCATGCTGCAGTTTTTTACCATTTAAATAACATCCATTTTGCTGTTAGTCCTACCAAAATGGATGACCTCACATTTACCAACATTGTACTCCACCTGCCAGACCCTCACCCACTCACTTACACTATCTATATTCCTTTGCAGACTTTCAGCATCCTCCTGCACACTTTGCTCTGCCACTCATCTTAGTATCAACTGCCAATTTTGACACTTGGTCCCCAACTCCAAATCATCAATGTAAATCGTAAACAATTGCAATCCCAACACTGATCCCTGAGGCACATACTAGTCAATGATTGTCAACCAGAAATCACCCATTTACCCTTACTCTTTCTTTCTATTAGTTAACCAATCCTCTATCCATGCTAATACGTTACCCGTAATATGATACACCTTTATCTTATGTAGCAGTCTTTGGTGCAGTATCTTGTCAAATGCCTTCTGGAAATCCAGATACACCACATCACAGGTTCTGGATTCTCCACTGAAATGTTCTCAAAATTCCAGGAAATTAGTCAAACATGACCTTCCCTTCATGAACCTATGCTGCGTCTTACCAATGGGACAATTTATATCCAGATGTCTAGCTATTTTTTCCTTGATGATAAATTCAAGCATTTTCCCTACTACAGAAGTTAAGTAACCGGCCTATTGTTACTCACCTTTTGTCTACTTTTTTAAACAGTGGCATCACGTTTGCTGTTTTCCAACCTGTAGGTACCATAGTGAAGCGAATTTTGGTAAATTATCACTAGTACATTTGCTATTTCTCTCACCATCTGTTAATATTCTGGAATGCATTCCATCAAGGGCCAGAAGACTTGTCTATTTTTAGCCTCATTAACTTGCCCAGCACTACTACTTTCGTGACAATAGTTTTTAGGTCCTCGCCTGCCATAGCCTTCCCTGTGTCTTCCACTGTGAAGAACGACACAAAATGCCTGTTCAATGCCATTTTCTCATTTCCAGTTATTACAACCCTCTTTTCATCCTCTAAAGGACCAATGTTAACTTTAGCTATTTGTTTTATATTTGTAGAAACGTGAGCAGCTAACTTACTTTTGCTGGTGCAGTCATGATGGGCTGACTGATCTCTTTCTACACTGTAACTTTTCAGTGCTCTTATGAGGATAGGTGAAAAGGCTAGGCCTGTTTCCACTGAAGATTGAAAGACTTGATTGAAGTACCTAAGATTCTGAATAGTCTTGATAAGTGGCCTTGGAAAGGATATTTCCTCGTGTGTGAGTCCAGAATTAAGGGATACTGTTTTAAAATTGTGAGCTGCCTTATATAACAGAAATAAGGATTCTTTTCTCTCATGTTGTGCAACTTTGAAACTGTATCTCAGAAAGTAGTGGAAGCTAGGTCATGATTTTTTTTTAAGGCAGAGGTAGGTAGGTTCTTATTAGATAAGGAAATCAAGATGTAGATGGGACTGTGTAATTTGACACAGATCACCATGATCTTATTGAACGGAGGAACAGGCTCAAGGGATCGTGTGGTTGTCTTCAGCTTTTTTGTATGTTCGTCAAGTACTGTGATTTTTTTCAACTGTAGATAAACGTCTTTTAATCTTATATTTTTAAATTTTGTTTCCTTCTCTTTCAATTTTGAATTAAACAGAATTGCAAAGGAAATGCATGATACCAGAATCTGATTTCCCTGACTTCTAAAAAAATTGTAAATAAAAGCTCTTCCAATATCATTTTTATTCTATATCTGTTGTTTTGCCCCAACAATGCATCCCACAAAGCAATTTCTCCCCTAAATCCTTGAACTTGAATCTTTTTCCCTAAACTCTGGAGATGCTTTCATGCTGATGTTTAAACTATTCACAGTTTCAGAACAATGTCTTTTTACTGATCTCCCATTTTTATGTTCAGATTAGAAAGGAGTTTCTTGTCAATATGCTAGATTGAATCAATTCCTAGATGGACCAAGGATTGATTATGAAGGAAAAATAGAATATGAAAGTAAGGTAACATAAAAACTGACTGTAAAAAGTTTCCAAAGATTGACAAAAACAAATATAGGCCTTGATAGTCAGAAATGGGAGAATTCATAATGGGGAATAAAGAAATGGCTGAGGAATTAAGTTTGTACTTTATTCATGCTGTCCTTTGTGAAGACTGAAGCAATGTACCAGAAGTGCTGAGAGAAACATTTTATTTAATGAGGAGCTGAAGGAAATTAGCATCAGTAGAGAAATAGTTTTGGGGAAATTGATGGAACCGAAGATAGATACATGTCCAAGTTCTGATAATCTTCATCCCAGAGTAGTTGAGGAAGTGGTCCTGGAAATGGTAGATCCATTGGTGGTTATTTTCAAAATTCTTGGGACTCCAGGATAGTTCCTACAGATGAGAGGGTAGCTAATGTAAATCCACTTTTCTAAAAGAGATGTGGAGAGAAAACAAGGAACTATAGACCAATGAGTCTAGTGTCGATACAGGAGAAGTTGCCAGAGTCTATTAAGAAGGATTTCATAACTCAATATTTCGAAGGCAGTGGTATAATCAAAGTCGGGTTGGATTTACAAAAGGGAAATCATGTTTGATGAATCTATTGGAATTCTTTGAGGATGTAACTACTAGAGCTGACTGAAGAGAGCCAGTGGATATGGTATATTTAGACTTTCAGAAGGTTTTCGTCAAGGTGTCATTTAACAGATTACTATGTAATGTTCAGTGCATGGGATTACAGATAATGTCTTGAGATGGTTAGAAAGCTGGTTAGCAGATAGGAAGCAAAGAGTTGGCATAAATAGATTCTTTTCTGATTGGCAGTCAGTAATTAGTGGGGTTCCACAGGGATGTGTGCTAAGACCCAAGTGTTCACATTACATATTAATGATTTGGATGAGGAAGCTAAATATTATCTCTAAGTTTACAGATAATAGAGTTGGGTGGGAGGTGAGCTGTGTGTAGGATGCAGAGATGCTTCAGCGTGATTTGGACAGGCTGTGTGTGGGCATGTGCATGTCAGATGCAGTATAATGTGGATAAACGTGAGTTTGTCCACTTTGATAGCAATAATTGGAAGACATTATTACTTGAATGCGTGCAAATTGAGAGAGATGGATACTCAAACAAGACCTTGGTGTCCTTTGTGCATTAATCGCTGAAAGTAAGCATGAAGGTACAGCAGGCTGTAAAGAAGACAAATGATATGTTGGCCTTCATAGCAAGAGGATTGAATATAGGGATATCTTCCTGTAATTGTAGAGGACATTGGTGAGGCCATACCTGAGTATTATGTGCAGCTTTAGTGTCCTTATCTGAGGAAGGATGCCCTTGCTATAGAGGGAGTACAGTGAAGGTTTATAAGTCTGATTCCTTGGATGACAGCTCTGTCATATGAAGAGAGACTAAGTTGGTTAGGATTATATTCACTGGAGTTTTGAAGAGAGAGAGGATCCCATAGAAACTTATAAAATTCCAACAGGGTTAGATAGGGTAGATTCATAAAGAATGTTCTCACTGATGGGGGAGTGGGGATCATGGTTTGAGGATATGGGGTAAACCTTTTTGGACTGAGGTAAGGAGTAACTTCTTCACCCAGAGAATGGTGAATCTGAGAACTGCACTATCACAGAATGTAGTTGAGCTCAAAATGTTGTCTGATTTCAGAAGAAATTAGATATAGCTCTCAGGCTAAAAGAATATGGGGGAAGGGATGATTTAGGATGTTGAATTTGAGATCAAAATGAATGGTGGAACAGACTCAAAGGGACAAATGGCCTGCTGTTACACTTTTGTATTGAGATCAACGCAACAGGCACAATGAAATGAATGCCCTTCATTGCTCAATCTGGCTTCCTTTATCAGTAGCTAGATTATAGGCTCAATTTTTCGAGAGTCTGGTGAGGATTGGTTTCTGAAATATGAGCAGCGGAGGAAAACTTGTTTGCTGAATTATTGTGTTTGCTATGAAATTTATGTTATTTGTGTAACTGTATATTGATAGGGAATATTCTATCATTTAAGCTATCAGTGTATATTTAACACAATATAAGGAAACAAGTTTGTTATGGATGAATGCATAACAATTGATATGGTCATGTTAAATGGAATAACATTGTGGAGTGAGAAACAGATAAGAGATGCATTGGTTCTAACAAAACTGCATTACACAGCTAGAGGACTAGCTGTGTAAGAAGGACTATCTTCATTTTGATCCACTCATGGTTCTGATCTATGTAGTTGCAGATGTATCATTGGATGTATGTTAACACAGATTAATTTCAAAATATCACTCAGATATTCAGCAGCTGTTCCCCTTGGTTGAAGGATCAGTCATTAAGGGACGTAGATTCAAGGTGAGGGGCAAGAGGTTTAAAGGGAATGTCCTTGAAAAAGTAGCTGTTGAGCACTTGACATGTCATAATATTGAAGGCTATGGGTCAAGTGCTGATAAATGGGATTAGGTGGGAGGTCAGGTGTTTCTTGTGTGTCAGTGCAGACTCAATGGACCAAAGGATCTCTTCTATGACTGATTTTTTTCAGAAAATAACAAGTGGTATATTTTGTAGTCCAGGAATTAAAGTAAATTTTACTTTATCTCAGAAGCAAATACTAAGTGGAAGAACTGGACCTAGATTTATTTGAGCCATAATAATCTTTAGATTGTAGCTATCTGTCTCTTCATCATTCAGTTGAGTTCATGTGTATCTCCTGGTGTTGTCTGTGGCTTTCAAATGCTCATCAACAGCTCTGAAGCAGAACAGTGAAAGGTGCTGAATGAAAAATTGTATTTGCTATGTCTTTTCAACATCTTGGTGACTAATTTAAAGCCACAAATACTACAGTGTAATAAAGCACGGCAAGTTCTGATGTGCGGTCACACCCAAAATATTAACCTTTCTTTTCAAAATAAATAAGAAAACACTATATTCTGCAATCATATAATATAATGAGCCCTTTTGAATAAACTGTTACTACTCCACTACTAGTTTTGAAAACATGCAGTACAACTAACCATTCAATTTGCTAGCCCTTTAGAAAGCATAGTCCTTTATGTATTCCTCAATGCTCCTGTTGATGCCTCGGGAAGTTGGCTGGGTATTAATACGTTTCTCCATCAGAACCACCCTTTATTCTTACTGGAATATACATTATGTTTACGTTTTACATTTATAATTTCATATGCTTGTCAGTTGTAAGAATATGTTCTTCAAATAGCTTCTTATGGACAATGCAATTTCAGAAAATGTCATAGAAAGCGGTAGATGTTCAAATAAAACTAGTTTTCAATAAAAGCAACATACGTGTGTGCTGAGCTCAGCAACACATTTACTATATCTCTCTGTTGTCTCTCTTGTTTTTCTTTCTTTGTGTGCCTGATTGTCACCTTAAATTTGCTACCTTTCCCATTATTGCTATTTCTGAGTTGTTTCTCCTTCCTGATTCCTCAGTTAACACTTGCGCATACAGCTACATGCGTGCACACATCCTTTGTCCTCTGTTATGATTGCTATTCTTCCTTTTTCTTGACTTGTCACCAGCTTAGTGTGTGCATGCCTCTCTCTCTCTCTCGTTCTCCCTTGTTCTCTCTTGTTTTTCCATATAGAGAACTCCACAATAAAACAAGTGGCTTTTATGAAAACATAGGAAGGGATAATGCTTGAAAGAATTTGATTGATAACACCACCATATTAAATTGTGACTCATTCCACATCTGCATAAACAACTATTATTTGTGAATATCAGATTGTCCATTACGCTTAACAAAATAAATGTAGAAACATAATACAAACAGAAAATTATCAGATAGCCTGTTTGTGACTTAATTAGCACAATTTTCATGTATTCAGTGAATTATGGACTTCTGCACCACTCAGCAATTCACTTGTTGGGCTGAATTATTTTCCATCTTACAGTTCATCTGTTGTCAAACGTAATGCAGCAAACTGTTGGTCATCTTTATTAAAATATTAATCTTATTAAATTAAATATTATTTATAGAGGCTTGAAAGGCTGATATTTAATGATCACTGAAATCATTTTGTTGATACACCTGAAGCATTTCATTTTACAGATGACTTCTGAGTAAATGATTCATGCAGTGAGCACCCACTCACTGTGTTTAACTAGAATACCCATTTCAATTTATGTTGTAAGGAAAGATTTGGTCTTTCAGGAAGTCCCTATCAAATCTAGAGTAATACAAAGTTAAATGTTGTACTTCGCACACTTTAATCTAGGCATATAAGCGCCGGAAAATTTTGCATTTTAATTTTGCAGCATTTTATTAATTCATTATTGCCAGTTCTTTTAACTGAAAGGAAAAATAAACGACATATGGATTATTCTAGCTAAGCAGTCACTTAGAGTCACTCCTATCTACTTCTTTCCCCGACCCTCGCGGCTTCACATAAATATCCCTCTTCCTCCTCACAGATCTTCATTGCTGGTCCTGACTCTATTCTTACCTCAGATAGTGACTTTATGCTGCATTTTGTGGGTGGGAGAAACAATTACAGGGTGTTCCAATCCTTGAGTGAGAGTCTTACTTGCGGGTGAAGTAACAGTGTCAGGTTAGCAGTGAGCTTCACAAAATGCTCTGGAGAAGTGAATTACCTGATTCAGTAAACATTTGATTGTTCATATGCCACCCAAGTTAAAAAATTTGACATATTTAGTGCATCTGCTTACATTAGTGGCACCTTGGGCTGAAGCTTCTGGTACAACAAGATTTGTTTATATATTACCCAAGTTAGCATAGCATAAAGTCACATTTTTTATATACAGTACAAAGCAGCAATTTGTGATTGCTTAGGTGAGTGCGTATTGCTTTGCTGTATTGTGCCATGTATTTCCTAAACTATAGTGGTTGCAAAATAAGGGATTAAATCATTTAGTGATATGATTTATTTAATGTTTCTGGTGTATTCAGCAGAAAAATAAACCTTAGCATTGCTTTATCAAGAAAACTATTACAAGATGAAATCGAGCTGATCATTGTTCTAGAAAAACAGGATTCCATTGAAAGTGATTTGGGTAAATTTATTATTCCGACCTAATTTCTCCTTTTTATATTGTGATCAGGAGGCAAAGCCTTCCAGCCAATCGGGAGAGAAAAAGGATGGGGAATACATTAAGTTAAAAGTTATAGGCCAGGTAAGTGTCATGCAATCTCCCTTTTGTCTTATTTAGTTCTGCTTGAGGCTATTGAATTTACTGTACAGCAGCTAAAGAAAACTAAAGACTACAAAATAAATAATTTGTTTTTTTTTTGAAAGGATAACAGTGAGATACATTTCAAAGTGAAAATGACCACACAGCTAAGAAAGCTGAAGGAGTCCTACTGTCAGCGACAGGTAAAAGCACACAGCGAAGTCTTGTTATTGTCTTCCTTACAAGGAGAAAAACAAGCTCAACAATACTTCAATTGTAATAGGATATTCAGCAATGTTTTCACCTGATTATCTTATTCTTCAGCACCAGAAGAGGCAGTTGTGCTTAGGAAAGTATCTTGCTAGGATATTAATTTTATTACTTCAAATTGTTGCTAGTATTGCTACCAGTGAAAGATCTGTACTTAATGGTACGCTTCACTTTTTAGTGCTCAGATACAACTTCAGAAGGAAAGCCTCTACGAATTTTATTTCAACAATTAAAGTGACGCAATAAAGTAATTTCACAATTACTACAATACTTTACTGAAATTGCTGCAAATTCTGTTGAAAACAGTAGATTTAAAACACTGTGGAATGCATCACTTTGACCCAAATGGTTTTGGAAGTTAATCCTAAAGGAACATACTGCTATTTAAAGCAAACTACATAGCAAATAAATCCAAATAATTAATTCAGTGCAAAATAGCTTGTATTCCGCTATGACCTGATGTCCATACATATATCTTGCAGGTGGGTCACTTGATAGCAACTTGCATTGAACACTGTTGATGTTTCTGTTTTCCCCATTCAGGCCATTTTTGATATCCTTAACTGAGATAAGCAATCTCAGCACTAATCACTATTCAAATCTGGAATTTTCCAGGTCTCTATGGCTTAATTTCACATGGTAAGTAGTTCTTCCAGCTGAGCCATCAGGCAATCTCCTAAACCACTGTCCTATTTCTACTTCCACCAAACGTTGATCTGTATGTGGATCATGTGGTAGGAGAATCTCTATTAACTTTAGCCAAGCTGTGGTTTTTGCATTAACCAAAGAACCTTTCCCCAATGTCCCTTGTGTTGGTCCACTGTCTGACTTTGAAGTTTAACTTTTAGCAATATTCATGCAATAAATAATTGTAAAGTTATCTCATACATTACATAGTGGTATTCTAGAATTCATTAATTTATTTATGTAAAAGAGATAAAGGAAAGGACTTTTTTATCACACCTCATGGTATTCACACTTCTGAAAGTGTTTTTCCACCAATGAAGAACTGCCAAGGTATAATTTAAGGAAACATAACAACCAATTTTTACACAGCAAGATCTGACAGCAATTATATTTGTTTTAGTTATGTTGGTTGAAGGAAAAATATCAGTTAGGAAACTGGGGGCAGATTTTATACAGGTCTTGCTTGTTGACTGATGTGCTGGCAAGAGTCCCTGCTGCCACCCTTACCCCTCTCTTCTTCCTCCTCCCACCCATCCCCAAATTTTTGGGAAAGACTCACTATATTAACTGCCAGTTAGGCACTTAAAAGGCCTGAGGCAAGCATTCCTTGGGGCTGGAAATCCAGCCTTTGTGAGAGCTTTCAGCTAATCAGAGGTTAGCTGCTGTTCATTGCCATTAGTGTGGCACGAGGAGAGCGGTCATAGCTGCTGGTGATGCATCCACTGGCGCCCAGGATCAATGAGGGGCGCAGGCCACAGGTGAGTGAGTGTACGATGAAAGTTGCTGTCGTGTGTACGTCGTCATGCAGGGGTTGGAGGCACCCTATTTCCAAATTCAGGCCTTGGATAAGGCACTGCCTTTAAATAAGGGACACCTTTGTACTAAAAGTTTTAGCCTGAATTATGTGATCACCCCACATTCTTTTGTCACAGGTGAGCTAAGTTGGACTTGTTGTCTAATACTCTGCTTCAGACTCCAACACAGAATCATGGAATAAAGCTGCTTCTTTATTTCCTATTTTACACATGATTGTCAGCTTAAATTTTCAAGAAACTGGAGTCACTGATTTTATTTTCTCCAGGCACTAACCGCAAGATCACAAATGCTCTTTACACACGGCAGTTTTGCAGTTAAATACATAAAATATGCAAATAAAAGAAGGAATATTTATTTATATATATATTTTTTGAAGATCCAACTATTGCATAGTTTGTGTGTTTCTGTTCATGTTTAAGTACAAATATTCAAATGACAGCAGCTAATAATTTAATCATGAAGTTGTCTCAGAGCTGTCCTTGAGAGTTGAATTATTTGTAATTGAGTACATGATTGAGAGATGAATAATTGTATTGGCTGTGTATGTTGATTTGACATCGTTATATTGTTTGGCTGCAGTAGTTCTTTAGTTTCCTTAATGATTTTTGACTAGAACTAGGGAATGTAGTTTAGAAGTAGGTTTCCCTTTTAAGAGCGAGATGAGGAGATGTTTCCTCCAAAATGTCTCTGGAATTCTCAGCCCCAGAATGCAATGAACACTGGGCCTTTCAAGTTTATTGAAGGGTGTGTTACATAGATTTTTGATAGGCAAGGGAGCCCAGGGCAAAGAGTGTCAGATAGGAAAAGAGTTTTGACCACAACCTGACCTTACTGAATGGGAGTACAGACTTGAATGGCCTACTTTTGCTTCTAAGTTCTATTTTGCTACATTTCTATCATTCATAATTCATATGTGTTCAAAAAATGGTTGAAAAAAAATCAAAGAACTGAAATTCTTTGCAATTTTTGAAGAAGATTTCCTATGTTTAATTTGTTTAAAATGCTAAATCAGTTGTCAAAACTACATTGGTGCCATAGACAGTCCATGGGCCAACAATGAAGCTCGGGCATCCCCATCCTATTTGTATTTCTTATTTGCCAGTTTCCACTTGGAAATGTTGTGGGTCTGCAGTTTCCTTGTTGATACTATTAGAAAACCAGGTTTGGTTTCTTATCTACATGGTAACATCATTCAAATACATAGTCAATGTTTACACTGATACCATCAACTCTACCTTACTACCACCTTTCTTAATCCCTTCATTGCATCTAAGTTGTCTGACTGCTTGTCTGACAATCGAATTCCCTTCAGGTAAATACTGAGAAGACCAAAGCTAGTCTTCAGTCTCCAATTCCATTCCCTAGCCACTGATTTTATTCCTTTCTTTGGCAACTGAACCGGGCATATTTGCTGCCAGAATGTACTTTATTCACATATCCACATCATCTCTAAGACTGCCTGCTTCAACTTCATATACCATTGCCCAACATCTCCCTTGTCTCAACTCACCTGCTGCTGAAATCATCCTCAACCTTTTTGTCAGCGCTGGATTTGACTATTCCAGCAACTTCCTAGCCAGCCGTCCATCTTTCACCCTCTAGAAACTTAAACTCATCCAAAAATTATTGCGACTCCCATCCTTTCATAAAGTACTGTTCGTCCATTAATTCTATGCTTATGGATCTATGTTATCTCCCAAAAGAGCAATGTTTTAGTTATAAAAATTTGTTGTGCTTGATTTCAAATTCCTCCATGGCTTTACTCTCCACTACTTCTGTTACCTTCTTTAGCCCTGAGATATCTGCAGTCTTCCAACTCTGACTGGAACATTCCCAATTTGAATTAGTCTACTATGTGAGCACACCTTCAGCTTCCAAGGTGCTAAATCTCCCATCACTGTACAGCAATGGAGAGACAACAAATAATTACTTTGTTTTGGTATTTGCTAGGAAGGTAGACTAGGTAGATATGATGTGAATGATAAGATGAATAATGAAGTAAGTGTATTTAAAATTAAAAGGAATATCTATTGAGAAAACTGAACAAACTGAAAGTCCCCCATCTGAAGCTTGTATTGATTTATTTAAGATAATCTACAAAAGAGATAGAAGAGGCATAACTAGTCCTATTTATTTATTTATTCATTCGTGCATTAATGTCACAAGCAAGCTTATATTAACACTGCAGTGAAGTTACTGTGAAAATCTTCTAGTTGCCACACTCTGGTGCCTGTTTGGATACTTTGAGGGAGAACGTAGCGATTTGTTAGGAAAAGGTATAACGTCAGAAGACTAATGACTAGTTAAATGTAATTCCCATACTTAAGATTTGGGGCAGGACATGTCTGGGAATTATAGATTAATCAGTTTAACATGAATGTAGAAAAATTAATAGAATCTTTATGAAAGGGACTGCATGATAGCACAGTGGTAAGCACTGCTGCTTCACAGTGTCAGGCCCTGGGTTTGATTCCTAGCTTGGGTGACTGTCTATGTGGATTTTGCACGTTTTGCACGTTTGCACGTTTGATACCTGCGTGGGCTTCCTCCGGTTGCACTGGTTTCTTCCCACATACTGAAAGATATGTTGGTGAGGTGTATTGACCAGAACAGCGCCAGAGTGTGGTGACTAGGGGAACTTCATGGTAACTTCATTGTAGTGTTAATGTAAGCCTAGTGACTACTAAACTTTAATAGAAGAGCATCTATTAATTAGAAAAATAATGATGAATAGCATTGACTTGAAAAGGGAGAATCTTGCTTGACCACCTTTTAATGTATTTTGAGGGAGAAACAGAGAGTAGACAATAAACACAGTAAATGTACTTCAATTGAATTTCAATAGGCCTTTGATAAGATGGTCCATAATGACAAAAATATGTCAGAGAACGTGGAGCCAGAAGACAGTTGGAGTGGATTACTAGTTGGCTTCAAGACAGAAAAAGAGATGGAGTCGAGGGCAGTTATTCAGAGAGGCAGAAGGTGAGAAGGAATGTTTTATAAGATCAGTGCTAGGGCCACTGCCCTTCACAGTGTAATGAACTGAATTTTGTAGTTTTAGGAAATCAATTTCTCCATGTGCTAATGACACCACATTGAGAAGCACTTGCAGAAGGATATTTATAAACTTGCAGAGTATGCACGTTATTAGCAAATGAAGCTCAACATATATAAATACGAGGTGCCACATTTTGGTAGGAAAAATAGGAAGGTGACTTATTACTTGGAATGTGGAAGTTTAGGTGGGATAGAGGAACAAAGGGATCTTGGCATACGAATACACTAATCGCTAAATTTCACAATAACTTCATTGCAAGCTTACTTGTGACTAATAAACTTTTATTTGTTTAAAAGTTGCGCCACAGGTTAGGAAGGCTATAGATTAAAGCAAACCATGCACTAGGCTTTATTTCTAGAAGGGTAAAATTAAAAGGTAGTGAAATAATGCCAAATCTGAATAGAATCTTGTTTAGATGACACCGTACTGCATGCAGTTCTGGTTGCCATATTATAAAAGGGAGTGAAGAGGTTGCAGAGAAAACTTACAACGAGTATACCAGAAATGCATTGATAATGTGTATCAAGAAAAGATTGACAGGCTGCATCTCCTTTCTCTTTTGAAGGGAAAGAAAGAAGGCTGAGAGTTGACCCAATGGAGGTTTTTAAAATTATGCAAGGCTTTGATAAAGTGGATACAGAGAGAATCTTCTGTTTTATGGTGAAGCCGATAACTAAAGGTCACTAATAGAACATAATGACCAAGAAATTAAGGAGGGAATTCGTAATAAATTTGAATCGTAAGAATGTGGAACTCGCTACCACAAGGAGTGATAGAAATAAATAGTATAGAGGCATTTGAGAGAAAGCTAGACAAACATTTGTGGGAAAAGGGAATCATAGAGTCAGAGGTTTACAGCATGGAAACAGGCCTGTTGGCCAACTTTCCATGCCGTCTTTTTTTTTAAGAAAACCTCTCAGCTAATCCCGATTTGGCCCATATCCCTCTGTTCCGATCGTACCCATGTAACTATCTAAATGCTTTTTAAAAGATAAAATTGTACCTGCCTCTACTACTACCTCTGGCAGCTGGTTCCAGACACTCTTCACCCGCTGTGTGAAAAGATTGCCCCTCTGGATGCTTCTGTATCTCTCCTCTCTCACTTTAAACCTCTGCCCTCTGGTTTATTTCTCTCCTACCTTTGGGAAAAGATATTGACTATCTACCTTATCTATGCCCCTTATTATTTTATAGATCTCTGTAAGCTCACCCTTCAGCCTACTATGCTCCAGAGGAAAAAAAGGTCCCGTCTATTCAGCGTCTCCTTGTAACTCGATCCATTAAGTCCCAGTAGCATCCTAGTAAGTCTTTTCTGTATTCATTCTATTTTAATAATATCCTATCTATAATAGGGTGACCAGAATTGCACATCGTATTCCAAGTGTGGCCGTACCAATGTCTTGTACAACTTCAACAAGACGTCCCAACTCCGGTATTTGGTGTTCTGTCTGATAAAACCAAGCATGCTGAATACCTTCTTCACACTCTATCCATCTGTGACTCCACTTTCAGGGAGCTATGAACATGTGTCCCTAGATCTGTTTTGTAACTCTCCCCAGTGCTCTACCATTAACTGACTAAGTCATGCCTTGGTTCAATCTACCAAAATGCATTACCTTGCATTTGTCTAAATTAAACTCCATCTGCCATTCATCAGCCCACTTGCCCAATTGATTAGGAATGGAATGGATGGCTAGATTTATTTGAGAAAAGATGGGAGGAGATTCAAGTGGCGTATAAGCGCCAGCATGGACTGGGTGGGCAGAATCATATGCTAGTTTTGATTGTGTTGTTATATTAGGCAATATTGTTACAAAACCTTCCTAATGTGAGCAAGAGTGTTCTAACCTGAAACACTCGTTTCCCATAGTTTTTTGGATATTAGTGAGCAATGTTTGCAGAAACAGTGAAAACTTAGATTTCTCTTTCATTAGAATCATAAAAACTGTAAAGAGAAGAGGTAGGCAATTCAGCTTCTCTGGTCTACTCCGCCATTTAATACGATCATGGATGATCTCATCTCAGCCTCAACTCTGCTTACCTGCCTGTTCACCATAGTCCTTCAAAAACCAGTGGATTAAAATCCACTGCTTCCTTAAATTTACTGGAAGTCCTGACATCTATCACACCCTGAGATAGTGAATTACGCAGATTCACCACGCTTTTTCACAGTAATGGGATTTTCACAAAACTTCACTGCAGTGTTAATGTAAGCCTACTTGTGACATTAATAAATAAACTTAACTTTGAGAGAAGTAATTTATCCTTATTTATTTTAAATCTGCTTTGCCTTATCTGAAAACTATGATTTCTTGTTCTAGATTGTCCAGAAGAAAAAAAGATCCTCTCCGCATCTACTTTGTCAATTTCCCTTATAGTCTTGTACACCTCAATTAGATGTCTCCTCGTTCTTCTCAACTCCAAGAAGTTTAGAACTGCCCAACCTTTCTTACAAGTCAAACTCTTCATCTCTGGAATCAATCTAGTGAACCTTCTCTGAACTACTTCCAGTGAACCTCCCTCTTGTAGGGGGAGGATCATTGAAAACTGAATATGCTGTAATAAGTGTGGTCTTGCTAATACATTGTACAACAGCAGAAACACTTCTACTTTTATATTCCATTCCTTTAGTTAAACAACAAAATAAAAGCATATTTAATGAAATAGAAGAAAGATAAAACTCCGTAAAGAGCAATCTAAATGATCAGGTAAGCACTCAGTCCTTCAAAGACTGAAAACCCTGTCTGTTTCTCCTGTAATCCTAAATTCTGTAGAAACCCCTCCTTTCCAAAATAACAGCAATAAACGTATAAGTTAATTCTAGTCAGTGATTATCGCACTGTACAGCTTAAGTGATCAAGACTTGGGATTAGTCTTGGGTTCAGTGAAGAAAATGATCTTTCACAAAAAACTGGCTTTTGCCTTCAGTATTTCATCTCCAGCTGAACCATTCTGAGGATAGCTGCTCCTCTCTCCTGCTCTTCTGCTCCCTTCAGCCCCTAATCTCTGGCAGAACTGGTTCTTAGAGATGGCTGCCTCTCTCTTGCAGCTGTTTCTTCAGCATCTCATCTGTGTCTAAGCTACTTCCTGGTTCATAGCACTATGAATACTATTTGTATCCATTGCAAAACACACCCACTTCCTTATTTTCTCTTAATTGCTGCCATCATAGTTTACAAAATACATGGCAATTTGATTTTACTTGTGTTTAAAAAAAAATGTTAATAGCATACCATTTCTTGACTATACATAAACTGTTCTTAAAATCTACTTTTTCACCAAGCTTTAGGTTACCTGCCTTCATGCATCCTCTTGTGCCTCAGTGTTAAGTTTGTTTGATAATCCTTCTATGATATTGGAATTTTAAACTATGGGCAGTCTTTAAGTACTAATTGTTGCTGATACTTTTGTTGGTATTAGCAACTTGAGATGTAGGCAACTTAATGAGAACATTGAATTAAATGGTGCATTATACTCTGTATAAATTTAAGCAGGCCTAATATAGTAAAAGCTTAATGGTCATTCTTATATCAAACAGTGGTCAACTGTATTTTTCAGGACAAAGCAAAGTTTTTTTTGAAAATCTGTTTTTTTTTCTCATCCCCCAAAAAGCAAAGATCTGTTGCTGCAGCTTCTGAGCCAATCATTAGCAAGGGAAGATGAAATAGTAAAACTAATCTCTGATTTTCTCTTTCTGATGTGGAAGTATTTGGTTTTTGTTGAATCATGGCACGCTACCACATTAAAAAATAATTTTTACAAGTGACATAGTACAAGAAAATTTTCTTCTGTTAAGATATCATTTTCTAAATGAAGTAATGTGTTTAACTTGAATGTTTGCCTCTCCTTTGATGCAGGGTGTTCCACCAAATTCACTTCGATTTTTGTTTGAGGGTCAGCGGATCACAGATCACCAAACACCTAAAGAGGTATGAGCATTATTTTGTGATCTTATACTCAGTAACCTCAAATGTCTTGGGTAGCTGTGAGAAGACTGCCAGTACTGTCGAGGATTGCAGCAGCACCTTGCAGAAAAGTTTTTCTTTAAAATAAATTATTTTGAGAGATGTTGATGCTGGAGATTGGAACGTTCTTCCATGTCACATGCCAAATACCAGCGTCAAACACTCCTAGTCAACTGTTGCACAGATAGAAGAAAATAAATCTTCCCTAACTTTATGCCATTTTTTTCTTAACCCCAAATGTAGACAGATGACTTTATATCAGATCAGTGTGAATATGTTCACTTGCCACAAGTCTTGTCATCACTTATTTTTGCAGCTTCTCTGAATAGTCAGTTTATCAATTTAGTGAAACTTGGTAGTGTGTGTGTGTAAGTTTATATTTGTAATTGAGGCGTTGAATGGAAACGGCATAAAAACTATGTTACTTTCACTTGCAGCAGTCAGAGAGGTGAACTTTTCATCCTATTACTCTCTGAACTATAGTGCAAGCACAAAGTTGTAACCCACCATGACACACAGTCCCCTGAAAATTCATCTACTTGCTGCATTTTCCCTATTCCTTACTGCTACTTTTGAGTTGTGTGTCTGTGAACATCAGAGCACTTTCCAACATCTGTGACCTTTACTCATGTCTGACAGCAAGATACTTAATTATGCTCATCACATTTACAAGCTTGGCCCAGTCTTCGCCTGACATCCATATAAATGCATTTGCGACAGTCACCAGACACTAATCAGATGCAAGTGAATCTTTTGTCCTTAAGGACCAGGGAACTTTAGGTATTTGAAGCACTTCTATTGCTGCCTCCGTTGAAGTCAGATAACTCTGCACATACAATCATGAATATTTGAAGTATAATTGCTATGTGACACAACCAATGAGCAGTTAAACCCACTGAGGCAATAGGTTAAGCCACTTCTAGAAATACCTTGAATTCAGAAATTCTCTTGGAGCTTAATAGTGATCCATGTTTTCTGTAATGGGGTTTGTATACAATAGAATCTTGCAACACAGCAGGAGGTCATTCAGGCCATCATGCTTTTGAGGGTAGACTCAGTGGGCCATTTGGAGAGGTCTGCCTGCTTGATGTGTGATTTTCTTTTTTACTGATCTGTCCAAAGGCATCTCCTCTCTGACATGCTTCAGCAACATCCACCTTTCCTAGTGAGGCTGTCACAGCTTTAGTATTGCTGATCCAGCATCTGCGTCTTGCCCACCATCCTTAATTGGATGATATGCCTGAGGCTCCTAGCAAGTGAGAGCTTGATTTCCAAACTAGGAGTTCACAAAGGATGGAAAACTAAACTCTACGACATTTTAAGATTGTTCATGTACTTGGCTAAGGCATCAATACAACAGAGAAGTTACAGACAGAATGAGGATGGAGATATTCCTGCAGAGCTGGCAGATGACAGAAATGAAGTAGCAAGAACAAATGAGTGAACCCCAGAAATGCTCTGCAGTTAGCAGATGTTTCAGACTTGATTTAGAATATCAGTATGCAATGAACTATCCGAAGTGGAACAGCAGCGTTTTCAAAGTATACATGATACAGGGAATTCAGAAGCTGAAGGTGATAATGCTCACTTTGAGGAAATTGTATTAATTACAAGAAGCTTTATCCAGTGATAAGTGTATTAGTTGCAAATTCCTTTAACTGTTCTTTATTAGATAGTTGCATCTCTACAGGAGTAGAACAGATTGGTTACGATGGTATTTGAATTAACTCTGTAGTAAGTATCAAAGTACAGTCAGAGAAATTTATTACATTTATTTCAGGTTTGGGATGATTATGCATTCAGGTGACTGAAAAGCATGGTGATTCGATGCAAATTGACTGGAGTAAGTCACTGCATTAATAAAAATTTAGTCACGAGTAAGGTGTTCTTTCTGCTGAGCACACTTCCATGAAGAAGGCATAGATGAATCTAGACATGGACTATGATAAAACGATTATTTCTGGAAAGTCAGTAGATTTACAGTTTACTCATTGTCTGAACATTTCTAATCAGAATGTTTCGACAACACTGAACAATGAGTCAAAGCTCAATATTGTACTCCTAGATTGGCACTTTGGGTGCCATTGCTACATTGTCTGAGTTACCAATCTTTGGTTGAGTTATTATACCAATGCCTTGTCTACTTGATTAGGTAGATGCTGAAGGGTCCAGGAACTCTAACTTGGACTGGAGCTTGATGGTCCAGAGATATCTTAAAGCTTTCAGCTTTTGATTTTTGTTGCCGAGCTTCCCCTGAGTATGTTGTCACAAAGAGAGGTCCAAGTTAAGTGCCCCTTACAGAAATAGCAAGAAACAGACTCTCAGACCTGTTTTCAAGTACAGAAGCATCATGATGCTGCAATTCTGCAAAACAAGGTGTCTGAGTCTCCAAAAGAGAAACCAAGTATCTAAATTGCTGGACAAAATTGCAAGCTTTGAATTAGGTTTGTAGATTATAAAAGAATGTAACTGGGGAAAATAGCATAGAATCCAAACATTCAACCTAGGGCTGTCAAATAATAAAATATTAAGCACAATTAAACTTTTAACATTTCTTATGGTTTAATCTTGATTTTAATCAAACATTTAATTAAACATTTTAATCAGTACAATTGCTACCAGTATTTTCCTGGACTGCTGTTGTTCAAGAAGTCAGTCAACCATCACTTTCTCCACAGCAACAATGATTGGGAATGGATGCCAACCTAGGTGGCGAAGCCCACATTTGTGAATGAATAAAAACAATTTAAGTTTACTATGTTACAAATATTATTACTTGAAATTTGTGAAACTCAGGAAGTCAACTGGACAGTAATAATGTTTTGTTCTTAAATCAAAAGTTAAACCACAACCCTGTAGTGCAAGTACATGAATTCTATCCAGGATGATAAAATGCTTATCAAAGGCTTGGGAGACGAGTTCCAGCTGGGTAGGCAATCACCTGTTACCATGGGAACGCATTCCACAAGCCCCCACAGGGAGATCAATTAAGTATTCCTCATGTAAGTACTGAGGGTTATCACAATGCCCAAATCCCAGCATTCTACTTCTTTCTCTCAAGGTTTTGGATCATCTTTTGGCTTTGGCCTGTGGCTTTCTTTCTGTTATATAGTCTGTCTGGTTGGGTTGGGTCATGTAGATTGGTGATGGTCACTTTCTTGGTGAACGTCAAGGTTTCACTGTAGGTGGCTTTGTCCTTGGCAGCAACCTGTGACTCCACTGCCACCAACTGTATTTCTGAGTAGAGTCCTCACAGACTTCTCTTAAGTTTCATGTCTGCCCATCAGTATGCATGGTGCCAATCTTGGCATTTTTGGTACAGAGTTGATTCTTTCAAAAGCTCTTGACAGTGGGAATTGCACTTCGTTTTTTTATTATCTTGTTTCCAGTCTTACCTTGTATGACATTGATCTGGTTCTTGAGAGGGCAACTCCTGGTGTCCATAGATTGCTGTCCCTGAAAATTCACCCATGATTTAAAAATCGTATCATGGCCCCTTTTTGTTTTTTTTTGGGGGGGGGGTGGTTGTGTGGCATATTTTTCCTCAATTTTCCCACTCCGTTTTGGAAAAGTGAGGCTAACTCTGGTCTGAAGGCATCTGCCCATCAGGAGTTCTGCTGGGGTTAAATGGTTGTCATGTGCGGTGTTGTCCTGTAGTTAATAAGGTCCTTGAAGCTGTAGGCTCTTTTCTCTGCGTTTTTGTGAGACCATGCTAGTTCCAAGGCTTTTTACCAGTCCAGGTTTGCTCTGTTAATAGCTTAATTATTTATGCCACGTACTAAATGATCTCTCAGCATTTCGGGTTTTGGGTCATGACACCAATTCTACAAATTCATCAAAGGTCTTTGGATCTGCTGCTGCCAGATACGTCAAACTCTTTATAGTGTTGTAGATTGAAGCCCCATAAGCAGTCATTAGGATGACTTCTTGCGTTCTATTCCATTTGCCTGAAAGAAAATACTTCATTCAGCCGGCATATTGTGGCCAGTCCTCAACGCTCACATTATAGGGCTCTAACTTCCCAAAAATTGGCATTTGTAAATCTGTCAATTACAATGTTACCAGGTGTGCCGAGCAGGAATGTTACCTGGAATATTCCTCGCATCTTGTCGCCAGTGTAATAACTCAGGAAGGCAACTGGAAAGGAACAATATTTTATTCTTAAATCAAAAGTTAAACCACAAGCCTGTTGTGCGTATACATGAATCTTGTCCAGAATGATGGATGTGCTCAGAGAGGCAATCGCCTATTATCACTGGAACTCATATTCCATGAATCTTAGAGGAGGTCAATTAAAGATTTCCCATGTAAGTCCTGAGAGTTATTACAACATTAATAAGATTGTGGATGAATTTACAAAAGCTAGATGTTGCTAGGCAAGTGTGGGTGGCATGGGGGAGATGGTTGGTGATGGTAGGGGTCAAAAGTGTGTAATATTTCTCTGGTATTTTTGATAATGTATATAAATATATTTTACCCAGGATTCTAGAATTTTCCACCCACAGATAGTGGAAAGATTTACTTTTTTTTTAGATTTCACTTGGAACAGAAGGAAACATAAATTGAGAAAGTAGGAAGTAGTAGAACATGGACTGCAGCAATTTAAGAAGGCAGTTCACCATCACCTTCTCAAGGGCAACTGGAGACGGCCTAGCCAGCGATGCCTATATTCCACGAATTACTTTTTTAAAAAAAGGAATTTTAGTAAAGCATCTTTAGAAACAAAAGCAATTTCAGCTCGTGCCAAAATTATTATTTTTTTATTTGTTTTCACAGCTTGGCATGGAGGATGAAGATGTGGTTGAGGTTTATCAGGAACAGACAGGAGGTTGGTTGAGAGCCTAACTGCTGATGCCCCATGTCAGAATCCCGATCATCTGTATAATTTCTTTATTGTTTCTTGTCGGTTGTAATCTCTGATTTTATATATAAAAAAAAGAAAAAAAACGAAACAACTTTCTTTCATATGGTTTGTATGACAGGTTGATGCCCAGATGGAAGTTCTTACTTTCAATATGTACTATAATACAACCAATTCCATATATTTAGCATAAATAGCAACAAAATGCCATTTGAGATTTGTTTTTAAATGGAAGCTTGTGACTTGAGTACCTTGGCTTTATAAATTCATATTTTTCATTACATAAAGACCATATTGGAAGTTTTTTCAAATTTAGGAAAAATCAATTTAAGAATATTTTGTGATGGTTTCTTATAAAGCTTTCTTTCATATAGAGCTTGTGTTCTAACACAGACATTCCCAAATATTGTCCTGAAATTGTATGTTGAAAGCAGCAAATTACCTTGTAATGCGTCTGCTTTGAGTCCTTTATTATTTGGGCAGACGGAATGTTAATGTTTCCCTTTCAGAAGCTTTTTAAGGATTGAAAAAAGCACAGACGCTGCGCCATTCATAAGGTGGTTGTGAACTCGTAGGCTGTTTTTTTTTAAATGTAGTGTAGCAGCAGTTACCGTACTACAGTGCTGCCTTTGTATTACAAGAAAACACCCTGGTGAAAAACAAAGTGACTGTGCAAGGATCATTATTCATCCTGCTGTTCCTGATTTAACCCTTTGACAGCTTAGACCCATTTGTGTTTTGGAGAAAAACACTTCCAGAGCATTGAAAACTTTGCATGGGTATCTCTTTTGTGAAAGTAACACGGTTAGTTTCTGTAACAGGCAAAAAAAGTTGTGCAGTTCAACAAATACTTCAAGGCAAACTGTGGCAGACAGACTGTACTGCCACACTAAGCATTTCAGTGAAATCAGCCAGTGAAGGGGTTACGTAGAGATTACTCATAGAAGGCACTGGCAGGAAACAATTCAGATTTGTTTGGTCTTGTTCATTGTAGATATCAATTGATCTAGTTTAATTTCAGGAGAGGGTTTCTTTTAAGTGAATACCTCATAATTTGCTCACAATCATTCACTGCTTTTTCATTTGCCATAGTATAACTGTTGCAACTTAATTCAAGTTTTGTTTTTTTTTTATTTGTGTACTTCAAATGCATTAGGACTTTAAGATCACAAATTCTACTGTCATCTATTGCAAAGAACAAGTGTTGAGAATTTTTTGAGAGAACAGATATACATAGCTGTAAATTGATTTTAGAGATCTGCGCTTGATAAACTATGGGAAACATTTTTGACCACTCCTTCATGGGTGTGATTCAATCAGGCTCAATTTAATGGATGTGGTACAGAAAGGAGGAAGAAGCTGTATTCTGATTAGCAGTATGCAGTTGTTTGCCACTACAACCATGCCATCAAAAATTGTAACTATTGCTTAAACAAGCAAAGTGTTGTTTATCATGAGTACCAACGATACAATGTTGTAAGAGCAGTTTTAATTAAAAATAATTGTTGAAAAACATTTTAGTGATTTGGTCTAAAGCATTGAGCTACCCAGTTTTTAATTGGTTTCCTTTTGCTCATGGATTCCTCAAAATTTCTTACATAGTTCTTAAAATATGGATGAAGGTTGTTCAACTTTGTACATAATCTTATGTTAAGATGCTGAATAAAAAACATGTTGAGAAAATAGCGACCAGAACACTTATTCAGAACATGGTAGTTTTGTTTCTGTTTAATAACACCCTCTGAAACCTACTGAAACTCAATAGTAACTAGTAGTGAATTCAAGCACTATCAGATATAGGGCCCAAGTTCAAATTCAACATAAACAAATATGGTCAGAATCTTTGTCTAATAACTGACGGTTATAAATTAAATGAATGTAGCATTTTCTCAACTTGGTATTGAGTCGTTGCTTCCTATAATGTGGAAACATACTGATCAAAATCATAAAACTAGCTGATATACATCCCCATTTTTTTCATACATATCCCTATCTCTCATCACGTATAAGTGATCTTTGTACTCTTCCAATTCTGGTCCCTTGTGCATCCCTGATTGTAATTGTTCCAACACTGGCAGTTAAGCCTTCAGCTGCCTAGGCTCTAAGCTTTTGAATTCCTGTCATAAACCTCTCTGCCTCACTACCTCTCTCTCTCCTCTTTTAAGATGCTTCTTCAAACCTACCTCTTTGACCCAACTTTTGGTCATTTGACATATCTTTTTATGTGGCTCGATGTCAATTTTTTTGGCAATGCTCCCATGAAGCGTTTTGGGATGTTAGACCACATTAAAGGCACAATATGTGGGAAATGGAAGATTCACACTAATTTCATAGGAGTTGGTCTTCTGAATTGTCAGGATAAAACTCATTACTGGTCAGAGTTACAAGAAAGTGAAGTTTGCCTCTACTCAATGTACCTGATCCAGGAATGCTCAAAACTGAGAATTGGTGCTAAAAGTGTAAAAATAACATTCTATTCTTAAGTAAATCTTCCCACTCTCCAAAAATTGACATGTTTGAAGTATGTAAAGATTAATTGTACAATAAATGCTATGGATGGTCCATTTCTTTTGTTTATTTCACATTTTTTGTTGCTGCAAATAGTGTATGGTTTCAATTTCAGAATTAAATTTCATTTTCCACAGTCTTCAGTGGATGTGTCAGATAAGCACTTTAAAAGACTGTCTCATGTATTAGCGTTCTCTGTGGTTGATGATCTTTGGAAGCAGAGATTTTAATTGGATTCTGCCACGTTTGATCTAATTTAGCACAATGTAGCATCACACCATTTCTGGAAGCTGAATTCCCACTACTGGAGACTTTTTTTTTAAAAGGTCACTGATGTTGGCTAAAATAAATTGCATTAGACAATTACAAGAAAACACAATCTAAATTTCTAATCCAAAAGGTATTATGTCTAAAGTGCAGCCAACTAAGATGGCCCTGGATAATTTTTTCCAGTCATTTTCTACCCAAATATATCTCAGCTGTTATGAAAAGTAATAAAAATGTCACTGATGCTTTGAGCCCATGTCAAACAACTGGATGCTCCGTTTTCTTCCCACATCCCAAAAATGTGCTCTTAGGCTGATTGGCAAAACAAATTCTCCCTAAATTGTCTCAAATTTGGTTTTTAATCCATAGATCTATAAACATAGACAGGGATCACAGGTAGAGGTGGGAACATCGGGGTGGCGGTGCGGGCTCATTGGGCCGAAAGGTCTGTTTCCCATGCTGTTTTGTTCTTTGTTCAACACTGTGAAAATGAAAACATGCTTGGTTTGTCTGTCTGTACAGCATTTTATCTATTTTGGAGATTCTTTCATCAAGACATGGCAAGTGGTATACTTAATGGTTGTTTATCCGGTAAGTAGTTGAGCTGTAAATACCAAGAAGATCAATTTTTATTTCTGAGAAGCTGATATCCCATCACTACAAAGGCACAGTTGCCTTGAGTGCCCTGCAATGGAGGAGGGGAAACCAGGCAGATAGCAGGGCTGACTACTATTCAGTGACTTCTGCTGGAAGCACGTATCTGAGGTCAGCATTGGCCCTTGTGTTTTCCCATACAGCGGGGTAGTGTATTGAAAGTCACTATCAAAGAACCGAGCCTTTTGTAAACAGTACTGGAGCTGATGCCAAGGAGAGTAGAAGAAAAGACAGTTGTCATCTTTGGATCCAAAGGACACTTCAGAAATGTGAACTCGCTGGCTGGTAGGTGAGCAAGCAGGTAAATGCCATTTCAAATTATGAGGAAAAAGTTTAACCCATGTTGAATTTGTGATGATCTATTAAGATCTGGCAGCAGCAGACTCTGGACTCAGAAGGGGAATCTTGAAACCAAGCCCACCTTTCATGGGGGTGGTAAAGGGACTCCAGATTCAGTGAAACCCCTGTAGTTGCAATTTTTGCTTGTGAGATCATGACTTCTAAATTCTGCCGTCCCTCACCGTTGAAATAATCAGCTTCATGCTCATAATGGGCATGAAACTTGATTTAAATAAATTTTAATACATTTGCATGTCATTTACACCCCCATGCCTTTTGATATTCATATAGGCATACTATACAGCAGGGTAACCCAGATGTGAACCTGTTGTGGGGGCTCCTCCAGAGTGTAAAGGTGAATATAGCCTGGGGGAAAAGAACATAACCAGGCAGTGCACTGGCTGTACCCCTGGCACTGCTCATTAGCACAGACTGGCATGTCGACCTGTGCCAGGGTGGGAGTCTCTTGGAAAAGAGGGGGGATTCATTTAATTTGTGGTGATGCAGGGATCAAACATGGGAACTGGAAATGCCAGTGATGGCCATTTTGGGGAAAGAGGTATTAGCTCTGACTGTCAGTGAGGGAGAAAAGGGTCTAATGTTGGGGGGGTGGGGTTACCTAAGACACTCATGAAGGGGTGAGGGTGGTCATTGTTTGATCTGATTGCAGTGCCCTTTTAAATATGATGCTCTGACTCAGCTTAAGCAGGCTTTGCCTGCATATTGAAACCTCACCCCACTACTTGAGGGTATGTCTTGCAATAATAAGACTGATAGTCGTATTGTCATGCAGCCTTTGAACTTGAACTCTGGATGGACAGACTTGCTGAATGTTGGGAAACCTGGCAAGTTCATTGTGGCGAGTACTTGGCTAATTCAAGAGGTGAATTGGACACCTACCTTCTGGATCTAAGTATTTGCCAGAGAATGCCAGCAATCAGGGGCTCTCTTGCAGCCCTTGCTGCCAAGGGCATTCTCAATCTTAACCACTCGCTGTGTAAAAATGTTTTTTCTTCATGATACCTCTGGTTCATTTTACCATTCATCATAATTTAGTGTCCTCTGGTTCTTGAATCTTCCACTTTGGAAACAATTTCTCCTGTCTACTTTATCCAAACCTCCCCAAGATTTTGAACATCAAACTAGATCTTTAAAGCTTCTCTAAGGACAATCCCAGCATCTCTAATTTGTGTCTCTAGCTGAAGCCCCTCATCTAGAGACCATTCTTGTAAATCTTCTCTGTCCCCTCCCTAATGCCTTCACGCACTTCCTAAAGTACAATGCCCAGAATTGGACACAGTGCTCATAATTTTCTTGCTTTTATACTCTGTGCCTCTAATAAGGATCTTGGGCTTATATATAAACATTTTTGCAACCCACGTTGCTACCATCAACAGGAAGCAGCATATAAATATAGAGCACACAAGTGAAAAACATGAAGATGACAGAATTGGAGGTGGTCTAAGTGCCAGCTGCCTTGGGCTGCATAGTTGCGGGATCCAGAGTCTGCACATTTTAACTTGTCTTCACTGCTGCACCTTCACTTCAGCAGACAATGTATCAACATAGCTTACTCAGGACTCTGTATCCCATTTGTTGCGTGGAGACTTTGGCAGGACTGCATAATAGTATATTTCAGACCTATCCAATAGAAAAATTTTTGATCCATGTGTCTGCAATAACATAGCCTTCATTATATTTGTCTTTCACTGCATTTTACAGATTTCAGACTGGAATCAGAAGCGACAGTTGAGAGCATTTCTGACACCCTTCGGCCCTTGAAATTCCATTAAGTCAAGGTTGCAAACGTTGGAGCAGCTTCCAAAAAAACTAATGCCTACTCTGTAAGATATGGTCATACAAAACCTGTATATTTGCTTGAACAGGATTCCTTAGTATACATAAATTTTAAGAGGAGCCACATGAGTTCTTTGTCAGGCCCTGTAGTGTGAGAACTCAGTCACTCTGCAAAAAGGCAGAGCCCAGCCTGGTCGCTGGTCTCTTCCTTTCAGAAAGGTGTGAAAAAAAAAAAATCACTAGCTCTAGCAAACAAGATACTAATGACTTCATGTATGCACACTACCAGGAAGCTTGAAAGGAGCTAGATGTTTAGAGGTTCAAGGCAGCAGTGACTATTGCCAGCATCTGGGCCCTGGGTGAAGCTTTGAAGATGAACTGCAGAAGAAAACAAAACTTCAAACCTGCCTCTTTCTGGAAACAGAATTAATTTTAAATAATCTATATTTGTTTCTGTAGGCATTAGAGACATGTTATAGGTTTGAGTAAGTTTAATTTTGTTTGTATTTTTTTTTTAAAAATCACAATTTTAGCTCGTTTCAAGTGCCTGAATGTCTGTGGGTTTTGCTTTCATTCAAACTGTGACTACATTATAATTGAAGTGTTTATGATATGAAAACAAACAGAGTTTAAAGAAAGACTTGTTGCTTAGCGACCAGGGCCCTACACTGAAAAGCAGAAGCGCTTGTAGTTCAGTTGGAACCAGGTAACTGAGAATAAAATGGCACTCTCAGAGATTGCCAGCGGAGAGGCAGACCATTGGATATATGGGCAGAAAGGAAGTTCCAGAAGCTAAAGAAAGCAGGAAATGAGAAGAGAAATCCCTGGAAGACCAAAGCCAAAGAGACAAAGAACTGAAATTTGGACAAGTAGTTCAACTGAAGTTAAAGAAAGGGGCAGAGAAAGGCTCTCAGTTAATAACAAAGTTGAAAGATGTAGACCTGGAGAAGTTAGTTAATAAAAATCCAGACATCTGAAGTAATTCTAAGGTTGATGACACCTTAATTCAGACTGTGAAGCAATAGAGTTCTGTTGGTATGGCTGGCTACCTGATTGGTGTGGAAGCTTGAATGCACATGGCAATTCAAGACAAGAGCACTGAAAGGAGAGATTGAAATCCTGGAAATGGATCCTTGGTGAGAAAGCATTATTTGGGAGAATATTCTAAGGCATAATTTTTATCTGTGAGTGGAGTCTGGAACCAATTGTTTGGAAATCAGAATCCTGGTAAGACTAGTTGGCACTCAGTATGACAAGCATCTGGGGGGATTTGATAAGAAATCGACAGAACATGTTTTGGATGATATCTGCCCATCAGAGTGTGAAATGGCTGACCACAATTGCTTGTTGGGTTACAGGGACTTAGTGAGAATATGATCTTAGATGTAGAACCATTGAACATTATAGCATAGAAACAGGTCTTTTGGCCCTATTTGGGTGTGTCAAACCATTTTTCTGCCTAGTCCTATTGACCTGCACCTGAACCATATCCCTCTATGTCCCTCTCATCCATGTACCTATCCAAGCTTTTCTTCAATGTTAAAAGTGAGCCTGCTTTCGCCACTTCACCTGCCAGCTCATTCCACGCTCCCAACACTCTGTGAAATAGCCTCCCCAATATTTCCTTTAAACTTTTCCCCCTTAACTCATGTCCTCTAGTTTTTTTTTCTCCCCTAGCTTCAATGGAAAAAGTCTGCTTGCATTCACTCTATCTATACCCATCATAATTTTATATACCTCTATCAAATCTCCCCTCATTCTTCTATGCTTCAGGGAATAAATTCCTAACCTATTAAACCTTTCTCTGTAACTCAGTTTTTCAAGTCCCGGCAACATCCTTGTAAACCTTTGCTGCACTCTTTCAATCTTATTAATATCCTTCGTGTAATTAGGTGACCAAAACTGCACACAATACTCTAAATTTGGTATCACTAATGTCTTTGTAACATCAAGTGGGATCATAAAACCGCCTCAGTAAAGCATGTGTGATAAGTCACAAGAAATCAAAGGGGTTCTTTGCTGTGTTATATTTGTTGTTAGACCATAAGATATAAAAGCAAAAGTAGGTCTAACTCTAAGATTTTCCCAGTGACAGACATTAAACTAACTGACCTATAGTTACCTGATTTTTGTCTCCCTTTTTGAGTAACGGAGGCAGTTTTCCAATCTTCTGGGACTTTTCCAGAATTTAAGGATTCATGGAAGATTGATACTAGTGCATCCTTTTATCTTTGTAGCTACTTTCGTTAGTATCCTGTTGTTTACTTTATTACCAATCTAGGAGTTAGATAGTCGTATACTTATCAGTATGTAAAGAGATTCAGGGGCTGGTTTAACTCAATTGGCTAGACAACTGGTTAGTGATGTGGAACAATGCCAACAAACACAGGTTCAATTCCCATACCGGCTGAGGTTATTCATGAAGGTCCTGCCTTCTCAACCTTGCTCCTTCCCTGTGTTGTGGTGATCCTCCAGGTTAAATCACCATCTTCAAAGGGGAGAGCAATCTATGATCATTTGAATGATGGCAAATTTACCTTTTGCTGAGATTGTCTCTCATTCCTCTGAGCTCCAGAGAATATAGGCTTAACTTACTTAGCCTTTCATCACAGAACAAGCTTCTTATTCCTAGATCAAATCTGGTGAACCTTCATTGTTCCACCTTCAATGAAAATATTTCCATCTTTAGAAATGGAGACTAAAACTATAGAATCATACAGCAGAGACGCCCTTCGGCCCATTTGAGTCTACATCAACACCTGAACTCCCACCTAATCCCATCTGGCAGCACTTGGTCCATAGTCCTGAATGTTATGATGTGCCAAGTGTCATCAAGATACTTCCTAGAGGCAGGTTGCCTCACATACTCTATCTCTCTCAGTGGCATATTCCAGACTGTCTGTCTGGGTAAATGTTTTTCTCATATTTGCCTCCTCCACCCCCCAAACCTCCTGCCTCTCACTTTAAACCCATGTCCCCTTGTGCCTGACCCTTCAACTCGGGGGAATACCTGCTCCTTACCTACTCAATCCCATGTCTCTCATAATCTTGTACACCTCAATCAGGTCATCCCTCTGTCTTCACCTGCTCCAATGAAAACAATCCTGGCAGCATCCTGGTGAATCTCTCCATCCATCCATCACCGCCTCCCCCCTCCCCCCGCCACCACCCCCGCCCTAGTGCAATGATATCTTTCTGATAATGTGGTGACCAGAACTGCACAGAGTACTCTAACTAACTGTAGCCTCACCAAAGTTCTATATAACTCTAACATGGCTTTTGTAATCTATGCCTCGATTGATAAAGCCAAGTGTCCCATATGGTCTTTTCAGCACATTCCTAACATGCCATTCTGCTTTCAGAGATCTATGGACAAATATGCCAAGGTCTTTTTGTCCCATTATTTATTGAGTACTTTCTTGTTAGATTACTCCTTCCAAAGTGTCTTGCCTCACATTTTTCAGAGTTAAATTCCATCTGTATTTATCTGTCCACTTAACCATTCTGTCTATGTTTTCTTCTAGCCCAAGACATTCCACCTCTGTCAATTACCTGTCCAATCTTTGTGTCATCACAGTACTCCAGTGTTGTTTTTACCAAAGTTCCTTACAATTATAGCAATTTGTCTTTACTGTGTTATGTACCTTTTTATTTGCTTGTTCTGTTTGCTTGCTAACTTTCTATGTTCCCTGTATGAACAAACTCGGGTCATTCTGAACACCAACATCTAGAAGTTTTCTGCCTTTTGAAAAATATTTTGCTTATCTATTCTTATTACCTAAGTGAATAACCTCATTCTTTACTACACTCTATTCCATCTGTCACTTCATTGCCCACTCACTCACTTGTCCATATGTCTTTGCAATCTCTGTGTCCTCCTCACAGCTTACGTTCCCAACTAGCATTGTAACATCAGAAAATTAGATTCATAATTCTCATTCTCTTAAGTCATTAATATAGTTTGTAAATAGTTGAGGCTCTAGAATTGATCCTTGTAGTACTCCAGGAGTTATAGCTTGCCAACTTGAAAATAATCCATTTATTGCTACTTCTTGCTTTCTGTCCATTAACTAGTCAGTTACCCGTGCTAATAGATTATCCCCAACTCCATGAACTGTTATCTTACTTATTAACCTTTCAGGTGGCACTTTATTGATGGCCTTATGGAAATCCAAGTGTACAGCATCTACTTATTCCCCTTTATCTGCCCTCTTCGTGACGTCCTTAAAAAAACTTCTCAGTTTTTCTTTTGGAAAGCCATGTTGGCTTTCTTAGGATAACCAATGATTTTCTAAGCGCATTGTTATTGATAGTTTCCCAATCACGGATGTCAATGTTACGGGCCAGCTTATTAATCTGTAGTTCCCTGGATCTTTCTCCCTCCTTTCTTGAATAGCAGAGTTATATTTTTGCTAACATTGAGTCAGTTGGGACTGTTCTAGAATCTAGAGAAATTTAGAAAACCATTACCAGCACATTCACTCTCTCTGCAGCTACTACTTCAGAACCTTAGGTTATAGACCAATAAATGCTGGGGAAGCTTTCAAGTTTGTCCAGTACCTTTTCTCTGCTGATACTAATTACCTTAAATTCTTCATTCTTGCTAGCCTCTTGTTTACAGTCTGTCAGAATCCCAGATCTTAGACTCACTTACTGCTGATAAATCATTGGTTTGGTGTCCTTTAAGATAATTAGTTGTTTATAAAGACAAAAATGAACCATTATTTGTTTTAAGAAGACTCCAGATGTGGATGATAATAATGATTTATTCTTAATTCAAATTAAATTGGGATAAAATGTGCAAATATCAAACAGTGTAGTGATTGTCAGAGTACAGCAGAGGGTGCTCTATCCATACAGATGAACTATGGAGGGCCCGCATTTAATCACAATGATCATATGAAATAATGTTTTAATCGTCATTAAATTGAATTTCCTTTTTCATAATTTCCCTCTTTGATGCCTAACTTAATAAGTTTATATTGTTAAAAAGTCTTAACTCTCATTCTTAAATTTACACAGCCACTGAGCAGAGTGTACTGGGAAGGCCCGAATCCAATTCCTTGCTAGCTGCAAAGACCAAATTCAAACTGAATCCAATTCATGGTCTCAATAAGAGAGAGACATACAGCCTGATGGCACTGTGGTTAACACTGTTACTCACAGCATCAGGGGCCAGGTTCAATTCCTGGCTTGGGTCATTGTGTGGAGCCTGCACCTTCTCCTCATCTCTGCATGGGTTTCTTCGTACAGTCCAAACAACCCTGCTGGTCAGATGAATGGGTCATGCTAAAATCTCCCCAGAGTATGCGAACAGGTGCTAAAGTGGGACAACCAGGGGATTTTCACAACTTTATTGCAGTGTTAATATAAACCCGCTTGTGACATTAATAAATCAGATTCAAAATGGTAAGAAAACAAATTGCACCTAATCTTGGACTTAATCTTAGTCAAAGGGCTTTTTGTTGTCCTATTAAATGAGATTTTGGAGTCAATCCGCTATATGCATTGTGTTAGCCATTGTAACCTGGGATGGTAGCATGGCCACCTTTAAAATATCATTGCCACAAAAGTGCCTTAGGTTGTAAGTAAGAAAAAACATTGGCTAGTACCAGATACAATGATAATGAAAGGCCAAGTTGTTTAAGATTCATCTGATTCACTTGTTTTCTGTAGCCTGCTAGCCTAGTTAAGCAATAATCGAATATTGTGACATTCACCGAATCTATAAACCAACTACCCAGATACTTCCATTACCAACCTTTGGTAAGTCCTGGGCTACTCATTGCATAGCCATAACAATTATGGTGCACAGTGATATATAATTGTCAACTGGTTTCAAGAGATAAGTCCTCCAGTAGCCAGTGTCAAACCTTATGGGAAAAAAAAAGTGCTTTTGTCAACTGCACACTAATCATTGCAACCTCAAAAACACACCAAATCATCAGGGAGGTTTTGTCTGCCTATCTACCTTCAGCAGTTTCATCAATATATCTTCTTTCTATAATATAACAGGAGCGAGGCTGATTACTTATGGTTCCGCTTTCTTCAGTTTCATTCCTAGTTTTCTCTGATAACTAAGCAGTCCATACCTTCTACAGAAGACCTTTACTAATACCCATGATTAGGCAGATAATAGGCAGGTCACATTATACCCCATCATGTACCATGAAATGATCATCCTGAGCAACAGGAAGGACAACTGTGTTCCCATGATGGAATTACAGCTTTGGCTTTCTACAAGTATTTTTACTAGTTGTGACCCATTCTCTCAACAGAACAAACTTCAACCACACTCTTCGCATTACAACCTTAACTTACTTAATATACCTGATTAATGACTCCACATTGGTCACTCTTTCAATTTTCATCTCATTCATATTTCTCAGTCAATATCTATCATCCTTCTTCCTCTACATATTCCATGAACATCTGCTGTTTTCCTTGTCAGAATCTGTTTTTGTACCATTTGGAATAATACATACCAGTTGTTATGGCTCTAATTCTCATTTTCATCATTCAAAGCTTAGTTCTTAGTGTTGCAAGTAGGCTTACATTAACACTGCAGTGGATTTACTGTGAAAATCTCTTGGTCGCCACGTTTTGGTGCTTGTTCGGGAGAATTTAGCATAGCCAGTGCACTTTTGGTTTATAGGAGGAAACTGGTGCACCCAGAATAAACCCATGCAGACATGGGAAAAACATGCAGACTTCTACAAAGAATGATCCAAGCCTGGAATTGTACCCAAATTCCTGGCACTGTGAGGTGGCAGTGTTAACCACTGTTCCACCATTTAGTTGTCACACTATTCGGTGAGATTGGTAATGTCATCTGTCTAAGTCGAGATTATTTAATGGCATTTGATCTACTTTTACTCCCTCAGAGTTATACCCTCCCAATATTGCCTCATGATGTGATCCATGCCAACATTGAACAGGGTGGCTGCTGCTGACAAAATGCTGCTTCATTAACTTCTGTTTGCATCTTGAACCATTTTAACATGTTTCCTCCACTCTTCAAACAGGAAGGTCCTGTATTTTTCCAGTGATTCCATACATTACCAAGAACTCCATGATGCCAGCGCTTCACACTGAATTATAATTCAAATGAACCACAGATTTGTTTCACATTCATAGTGCTTTTCAGTAATCTGTCTCAACATCAGCCATGTGGTAATTGTTTACAAAAATGTAACATACGGTGATACACTGAATTTTACTGTGTGTAAGTGTCTAGGGGTTAATTGAAGCATGCAGTTTAGTTTTTTGTTATCTGATTCAGTTTATTGATAATCTAATAATGTGTTATCCATCTTAGAATCCTTACTATATAGAAGGTGGACCTTCAGCTCATCGAGCCTACACCACCAACAATCACACCGTAACCCCACAGATTTACCCTGCTAATCTCCCCAAAAACTAGAGTCAATTTAACACAGCTAATCAACCTAACCCGCACATCTTTGGGCTTTGAAATTGACAAATGATCTCTCACTACATTATTCCCTTTTGGATATGTTCCTTCCTCCATTCCCCCTTGGTTTAATGGAATGCTTCATCGTCAATGTCATGGGCTGAATTCCAGGAGCTTTTCTTGGTTTATCTAATCTATCCATTCATTGCAAGGGAGAGGAACAATATCGTCTCTTGAACATTTGATTTAATAAGGGATCAGTTGGTTGCCTACATTCTAAATACATGTTAGTAGACTGGGAAATTTACTTTGCGTTAAAATACACAGAATTTTGTTGTAGTGTTTATTTTGTAATATATGACAGCCCCTTGTCTACATCAATGGGGATGAAGTGGAAATGGTCGAGAACTTCAAGTTTCTAGGTGTCCAGATCACTAACAACCTGTCCTGGTCTCTCCATGCTGACACTCTAGTTAAAAAGCCCACCAACTCCTTACTTTCTCAGGATGCGAAGAAAATTTGGCATATCCTCTATGACTCACAAATTTTTACAGGTGCACCATAGAAAGCATCCTTTCCTTCCTGGACGTAATACAACTTGGTGTTGCTCTGGCTCTATCCAACACTGCAAGAAACTACAAAGAGTCATAAAAATGCCCAGCCCACCACGCAAACTAGCCTTCCTTCCATTGACTCTGTCTACACAACTTTCTGCCTCAGAAAAGCAGCCAGCATAATCAAGGACTCCCGTGGACTCCAGACATACTCTCTTTCATCATCTTCTGTTGGGAAATAGATACAAAACTCTGAGATCACGTACCAACTGACTCAAGAACAACTTCTCTGCTGCCATCAGACTTTTGAATGGATCTACCATATATTAAGGTGAGCTTTCTCTACACCCTTGCTGGGACTGTAACACTACATTCTGCACACGCTGTTTTCCTTCTTTATGAACAGTATGCTGTGTGAAACAATACCTTTCACTGTGCACCAATACACGTGCCAATAATAAATTCAATTCAAATCAAAAATGATATGCCAGAAATGAAATGCTTTCCATTGTGTGTCCAGTTCAGTTATAGGTACTTACATGTCACCTATGACATGTGTATCTCCAGTAAAGCAGTGTGTGATTCAATTTTCTAAACTTCTGGATCACCCGCTACGATACAGTTTAAAGCCAGTTGTTACCAAATTATGATTAATGTTCTGGTGTAGACATGCAACCATTAGAAATCGAAAGGAAACAGTTCAAAATTTATTGCTCGTAGGTGCAGAGAGAGAGAAAGTAAAAACTTTCATTCCATTAGTCCAGACTGAATTCAAACCCATAGTCCCAGAGGAGAGAGGACAGAGTTCTACATACAATAGCACTGAATCCCCAATGAATGTACAAGCCAAGACAAATAAAAGTGAATTACAGCCAGACACCTTTCTTTCTTAGGAGAGAGGCAAAATCTGTATTAAGGAACAGATATCAGATACAAAAAAAATTCACAAAATCATACCCACCCGAAAACTGAACTTTTGTGTATTTTGAAGCAGATGTAATTTTGCATTAAAACATTTTAACTTTAATTCAAATCATGATTAAATCCGTCAATATACTAAGAAGCAGATCACAGATATCACAATCTTATTAATGTTGTGATTTACACAAGAAACTATTGATGAAATTAGTTTAAAGTTCATTTAGTAGTGTCACAAGTAGGCTTTTATGAAAATTGCAATGTAGTTACTGTGAAAATCTCTAGTTACCACATATTGGCGCCTATGTGGGTACACTGAGGGAAAATTTAGCACAGACAATGCACCTACCCAGCACTTCTTTCAGACTGTGGGAGGAAACCAGAGCACCTGGAGAAAACCCACACAGACAGGAGGAAAACGTGCAGAATCCATACTGTTGGTCACCGCAGGCTGGAATTGAACCCAGGTCCCTGGTGCTGTGAGGCAGCAGTGCTAATCACTTTGACTAAAATGTCAAAGTTCTAATTTAAATCAGTTTAGGTGGTTAGTTATCTAGATGGCTACAGTGTGGCGCAGAATAATGCAGCAGTTTAATCCCTGCACTGGGTGAGGCAGTTGTTGGGCCCTTCCTCCTTGCTTTACCCCAAAGATCTATTATGATTAGCAGCCCTGAATCAATGGGACCATTATAAGGAGAGAGAGAATATCCGTATACTTACTCCTTCATTCTCTTGATACTGATTGTCACACACATCTGATTTTTGTTTCATCAGTATAAGAGACAGCACCCACTTCCACCAGCATTGTGATCCTTATATGGGAAACACAATTTTTAATTATTTAGGACAAAAATGCTCCTCTACCTATGTACACCTTTTCAGTATTATGAATATTTCCCCTGCAGTACCAGCTACACCACCACTAGAGGATGCTCATTGCTCTTAGGCAGCAATAAAGCTGGAAAACCTGGGAGGTGGGTGCCCAAAATGGCCATTCTTGGGAAAATGCCTTCAGCAATAAAATTGGAAATTAAAAGTGTTCTTTGCAGGTATTTGTGAAAACAGACCAGCCACAGTCAATTAATAATGATACAATCTGATAAGAACTTGACTCAATCAACAAACTTAACTTGCAACCATGCAGAAGTAATCTATTCTGATGAGATGTTTTATTTTAATTTACCCTTTTCTTAAATTCAACAATACTCTTAGGTCTCCATTATCCCACTTTGATTTAACTGTTTCATTTTTGACTTGTAAGGAGATCATTCATAAAAATAGTGTAATGATTCAGGAAGCCCAACTGGAAACATAAGAAATAGGAGCAGGAGTAGGCCATCTTGAGCCCCTTGAGCCTGCCCCGCCATTCAATAAGATCATGGCTGATCTGATAGTGTTTAGTTCCACTTCCCCGCCTGCTCCCCATAACCCTTAATTCCTTATTGATCAGAAATCTAAGTACCTGTGACTTAAACATATTTAACAAGGTACACTCCACTGCCTCAATGGACAGAGAATTCCAGAGATTCACCACCCTCTGAGAGAAGAAGTTCCTCCTCAACTCTGTTCTAAACTGACTCCCCCTTATTTTGAGGCTGTATCCTCTAGTTCTTGTTTCCTTTCTAAGGCCTCTACCCTGTCTAGCCCCTTCATTATCTTATATGTATCTATAAAATCCCTCTTCAGCCTTCTAAACTCCAACGAATATAGGCTCAGTCTTTCCTCATAAGCTAACCCTCTAAGGAATGCATTTATTATAGAATGCAAAGTAAAATCATTACTGTGGTGTACACTCACTCGTCCCCGCCTGGGACTAGCAAAAGTTCAGCAGGCCTGGTCTTGGGCTTGCCTGAATAAAGGCAATGCTAACTTGGGCAGGCCACTTGCCTGTAACCAGGAGAACTTGCATTTAATGACCCCACTGGCAGATCAATCAGTGATTTCCCAAGGACCTTGTGGGGCTTATCACAAATAGCCTTGGTTATTTGTATTTACACCTTTTCCCTCATTTTCAGGTTTACAATTCCTAAAAGTCAAATGAGATTAGAAGCAACATTTCTTTCCCACATTGTATTGCAATATCTAATCATTTTACTATATTGTTCTCTGTGCTGCCCTCTCTGTTGGGGAGATGTGAATAAAATGCAGCTTTATCTTAGTGTATCTTAGTGCAGTAAACAGCAGAAAGATGGTGATGAGATTGGGATAGTGTATTTTTCATTCCATCTGAGAAAATAAGGACTAAAGAACATGGTCACACATTTTTGGTTGTCTAAAGTTGATTTTGAAGATGTTTGAGGTGTTTTAAAAGGTTGTTCCATGCACACGTTGTGTTCGGGTACACAGTAAGTCAGCATGGTTTGTGTTTGGTCAAAAAAGTGATATATTTAGGGACAAATGGGGACTGCATCCCTGATAAAGAGAACAGGCTTAATTACAAACAAAGGTTTTTACACTTGGCTGAAAGCAAATAAAATAGGAGATGAGAATAAAATAAATGTTTTCCTCGCCACGGTGTGGCCAGATGATTTTGTTATAGTTTTTAAGCAATCACAGAATCCCTATATTGCAGGAGGGGGCCATTCGGCCCATCAAGCCCGCACCGACAGCAATCCCACTCAGGATCTATCTGCATAACCCCGAGTATTTATCTCGCTAATCCCCTTGACACTTATGGGCAATTTAGCATAGCCAATTCATCTAACCAACACATTGTTAGGTTGTGGGAGGAAACTGGAGTATCTGGAGGACCCGTGCAGGCATGGGGAGAGTGTGTGAAGTGTGCACAGACAGTGACCTGAGGACAGAATTGAACTCGGGTCCCTGGCACAGTGAGGCGGCAGCGCTGACTATTGTGCCACCGTGCTACTTGCTGTTGTCTGAAAGTCTTCAATTCAAAGGATCATCCTAAAATTAACAAAATTCTGGACTCATATTATGGCTTGATTAAGAATGAAAGTGCACTGCATGTTGCTTTCTACAAAAGGAAGGAATTATCAAGTGAGATTGTTGCAGATTACATTTTCGAATTAAAGAAAGTCTCTCACCTCTGTGGGTATGGCACAAATTTAGAAATTGACCTTAGAGACACCTTTGCGGGAGGCCTAAAGAACAATAAAATCCAGGTCAATCTTCTGAGCAAAGGCAGACACTGATGTGGAAAGAGGCCTGGGGTAAGGCCACAGCCATGGAAATAACAGAAAGAAATAGTTGCAGATTGCAAGCAAGTTCCTTCCCAGAGAGACATCCATCAAATTTCAGTCAGAACCTGGACACTTCAGCTAAATCACTGGCTCAGAGTCAGCGGGCAGGATTTTATGACCTCACTCAGGCAAGATTCGTAAAATTTTCCTTAAGGCTAACAGAGAATTCCGTTCCTGCCAGGCAGGCGAGGCAGTAAAATCCACCATTGTCATTGTAGCCACTCACCGTTTAAAGGCCCCTGTTCCTGTCAAAGTATTATGTCTGTGAGAAAGTTGGTCATATCCGAATGCCATGCAGAAGATGAAACAATAATGCAAACCTTCACATTACAGTTGTGCATTAGGTCAAAGTCATGGTAGATTGAGAGCTAGTTTGGAAGGCTTTGAATGCACAACTGATAGATGTTGAAACAGAAGTTTATACTGCATAGAACAGGAAGACAATCATTGGTTATGGTCAGTCAGGCACAGTAGCACAATGGTTAGCACTGCTGCCTCACAGCTGCAGGGATCTGGGTTCAGTTCTAGCCTTAGGTGACTGTCTATATGGAGTTTGCACATTCCCCCCATGTCTATCTGAGTTTTCTCCAGGTGCTCTGGGTTCTTCTCACACTCCAAAGATGTGCTGGTTAGGTGGATTGGCCACGCTAAATTGACCCATAGTGTATCTGAATGTTTTAATAAATTTAAATATTATTCAGGACCTCTCTCTATATTTCATTTGTTAGGATCACAAGTAGGCTTACATTACAATTGCCGTGAAGTTATTGTGAAAATCCCCTAGTCGCCACACTCCAGTGCCAGTTCGGATACACTGAGGGAGAATTTAACATGATCATTGTACCCTAACCAGCACATCTATCAGGAAACTGGAGCAACTGGAGGAAACCCACATGGACATGGGGAGAATGTGCAGTCTCAAACAGACAGTGACCCAAGCCGGCAATCGATTCTGGGTCCTTGTTGCAATGAGGCAGCAGTGCTAACCATTGCTGATGTTGGTTTAGTAGTATTATATTCTGGGAAGATTTGTACATTTTACATCCTAATGTAAGACCTGAGCATGTGTTATATCCCCCTCTCTGCTGCAGAGGTGTAAGTAAAGTTAGTTCAATAATGGTCACCCGCAACTAAAAATGTGTTGGTCTTACTTAATGTAATACACATCACACATAGTAGTGTATATTTACAACAAACTTCAGGCAAAAGCAGATCAGCCTTAAATCATCAAATAGAATGAGTAATTGGTTTGGGAACTGAATTATAGAAAGGACGTAGATTGTGATGGACAATATTCCATGGGACTCCTCTGTTATGGTAGCTTTGGTAGGGAGAATTCTTGTCAAAGAGTGTTGTAGACCAGGATTTATAGAATCCTACGGCAGAATGAGGCCATTCAGCCCATCAAATCTGTACTGACCACAATCCCATCCCATCCCTATTTTCTTAGCCCCAGGTATTTAGCCTGCTAGTCCCCCTATGGGGCAACTTAGCATGACCAATCCACCTAACGCATATTTCTTTGGAGTGTGGGAGGAAACCGGAGCATCTGGGGGAAACCCATGCAGACACAGGAAGAACATGCAAACTTCATACAAACAATGACGCAAGCCAGGAATCGAACCCAGGTCCCTGGAGCTGTGAGGCAGCACAACCACTGTGCCACTGTGTTACCCCTTCAATGAAAGATAGTGTAAGACTATTAATGTACTAGTATTTTGGTGTATAATCTTGGATGACCTATTTAACTAACCTGTAATGTCCTGTTTGACTGGAGGCTGGGATGGAATATATTGTACATGGTCTATTGAAGGGATAATGTTGGTGGACTGAGTGTATTATTCCCCAGTTGAGTGTCCAAGAAGGTAATATGATCACAGTTTTTTTTTGCCTTGGCTAATTTTTCACTAGGACGTATTAAGCCTTGATCAGAGAGACATTGAGCTGCCTTGCACAGCACAAGTTGGCTGATTATTCTCCATGTCAACATCAACATTCTAGATGTCACCATTGACCAGAAACTGAACTGGATCAGCCATGTAATTACTGTGGCTACAAGACCAGGCCAAAGGCTGGGACTTTCATGGACTGCAACACTCTCTTGGTTTCCCCAAATCCATCCACCATCTGCATGACTCAAATGGAATACTCTCCATCTATCTGAATGACTGCAGCTCAACATCATCCACATAGGACAGCATGGTGGCACAGTGGTTAGCACTGTGCCTCACAGTGCCAGGCACAAGGGTTCAATTCCAGCTTTGAATCATGTCCGTGTGGAGTTTGCACATTTTCCTGTGTTTGCATGGGTTTCCTCTGGATGCTATGGTTTTCTCCCACAGTCCAAAGATGTACAGGTTAGGTGGATTGGCCATTCTAAATTAACTCTAGTGTCGGGGGATTAGCAGGATAAATATGAGGAGTTATGGGGAATAGGGCCTGGATGGGATTGTGGTCGGTGTAGGCTCAATGGCCTCTTTCTGCACTGTAGGGATTCTATGACTCCAAAACACCCTGTTTGCTGACATTCCAATCACCAGCTTAATTATTCCCTCCTTCCTAATACTGATAGACTTCTGATAGACAAGGGGAGCAGCGGGGAAAGTGGAACTAATCCACCTCAGATCAGCCATGATATTGAATGGCGGGGCAGGCTCGAAGGGCTAGATGGCCTAATCCTGCTCCTATTTCTTATGTTCATATGATGTTCAGTGGCAGTTGTGCACATTATTTACAAGTTACCATCTAACAAACGCAGAAACTCACAAAACTTTTTCCAAAACGATGCCCACTAAGGAGACTGAAAGACGCAACACAGGACACATACTTAGGAATACCGCTGCCTGCAAGTTCCCCTCTAAGTCACATGCCACCTTGACTTGGAAACATTTTGCCATTCCTTCACTATCACTTGGTCAAAATCCTGGAACTCCTTTCCTAACAGCACGGTGGGTGTCCCTACATTTCGTGGGTTGCAACAATTCAAGAAGGCAACACACCTTCTGAAGGGCAATTAGAGATGGGCAATTAGGGACGGGCAGTAAATGCTGGCCTAGCCAGTGACGATGCCCATTTCCTTTAAATGAATTTTTAAAAAATGACAAGGAATTGACTCTTAGGGTGGGATTTTCCAGCCACGCTCATCCCCAGAACAGGAGAAATCCCATCCAAGGTTGACAGGCCTTTGCATGATTTCCCCCTCCCCCTGTCATATCCCCTCCCATCCACCCCACCACCTGCTACAATTCCTGTGACGGGCAGGAAGGGAAAACTCCCTGCTTTGGTTTCTTCACGACTTGATTAATCAGGACTCAGAATTTGCCAAATAGAAATTGTTGTGAATCTATTGTACTAACTCACTGGGCAATTGGGCACTAACTTGGGCCAATGCAATATTCCATGGAAAATAGCCCTTTCTCTCAATAGTTTTTATATTTGTCCTTGTGTTGTGGCCAGCAATTAAAAAACCATATTTGGTGCCTATTCCTAATTGTCCTCAGAAAGTATGATTGGCTTCTTCCTTGAATCCTGGCAGTGATAGTTCACCTACAGCCACATTAAATGGAGTCTGCCAGAAGAGTCAGCAGTGATGATGAAAGAATAATAACGTTCGTCTATGTTGATGTGTCATTTTAAGGGCAGGTTGCTGGTGGTCGCTTTCCCTAGTGTTGTTGCTCTTGTTCTTCCTGGTGGCAGAGGTTAACAAGGATGTTGAACTAATCTTGGTGGACATTGAGCCCAATGCAGACACAATGTTTAACTGAACCTCTCTGCCCTGGCTCCTGTTGAGTGTCCCAAGTGTTTTTGCAGCTGCACCCACCCAAGTCAATGATAAGCGCTCCCTCACACTCTTGTCTTGGAGCTTTCCAACGATGGAGATATCCGAGGGGATAATGGGATGAACAATAGAGTCTCCAGATTCTGCTTGGCTCTTGTAGCCAAGGTGTTATGATTATAGTGTCACAGAATCCCCACGGTGCAGAAAGAGGCCATTTGGCCCACTGAGCCTGCACCGACGACAATCCTACCAGACTGTAAACCTGGAACCCCATGTATTTACCCTGAAAGTCCCCCCTGATACTAAGGGGCAATTTATCATGGCCAATCAACTTAACCCACACATCTTTGGAGTGTGGGAGGAAACTGGGGCACCAGGAGAAAACCCACGCAGACAATGACCTGAGGCCTGAATTGAACACAGGTCCTTGGTGCTGTGAGGCAGCAGTGTTAACCACTGTGCCACTTATCTGGCCTGGTTCAATTCAGCTTTTGGTCAATGATGACTCTCCAAGGTGTTGTTGTTAGGAAATTTGACCATAGTGATTCCATTGCATTTCAAGGGAGGGAGATTGAGCTTCCTCTTATCTGAACTGGTCATTATCTGTCATTTGCGATGCATTAATATTATCTGCCCTTTTTCAGACCAAGCCAGGGTATGCATCCTGCTATAGGCTGGCATAGGCTGTTTCATTATTGCAGGACTTGTGAATGATGCTGAGCACTGTCATCAGCAAACAACGCTAACCTTGGCCTTACAATGGAGGGAAGATCATTGATGAAATAGCTGAAGATCATAGAATCCAACAGAGCAGAAAGAGTCCATTCAGGTCCATCAAGCCAGCAAAGACAACAATCTACCCAGGCCCCATACCGTAATCCCACCTATTCATGCTGCACATTCCCCTGACACTAAGGGATAATTTTGCATGGCCAATCCACCTAACTTGCACATCTTTGGTGTGTGGGAGGAAATTAGAGCACTCGGAGGGAATTCATGCAGATACGGGAGAGAACATGCAAATTCCACACAGTCACCAAGGCCAGACTTGAACTCGGATCCCTGATGCTGTGAGACAGGTTGGGTGAGCAGAGGACAGGTTCTGCTGTTCTAGATCTGTGAAGTTTGGTCTCCAGCATCCATAGCCCTCTTTTTTTTTATGATTTGTATTATTAGAAGATTTTTGTCTTTAACCCCCGTTGACTTTAGTTGTGTAAGGCTGCCTTAATGTCTTACTCCATTGAACATTGATGACGTTGAGGCCAGCTTCTTCTTCACCGGGTGGATTTTCCAGCCGCACTGGCCCTGAAACTGGAAAATCCCGCCAAAGATCAATGGACCTTTTCGTGATCCGCCCTCACTGGCTACGATTCCCATGGCGGGTGGAACGGGAAGATTCGTCCCTGTGGGTTTGGAACAGACGTTACATATCAACTGAATTCTTTAAGACAATCGTTTAAATTATTTGGAGAACATTTTGTGTCTTTTACTGCCATTCCCTGCATTCAAATGTCATTCAAAGAGTTTGTTCTTGAAAGAAATGAGCATGAGAGACAATTAGAATCAAGGGCTTGTCCATGAACCCCAAAATTGGATTACATTCTTAATGTCACCGAGACACATCTGGCAATATTTACAACGTACAGTGAATTTTTTTGTAATTCATACATAATAGGGTTTATATTTCAGTGAAGGTCATAAAGCAAAAGACAGGTGTGTTTTCATTGGCCATAATACCATTGACAAAACCTGATTTGAAGTAATACTGTATGTTATAAAATGTCCCGGAATGGGAGTCTGTAATGTGGCACTTCTCAGACTGCTCGTCTTGAGTAGAACAGCTTAGTTGTTTTTGAACAAGGAATTGCGAGAAATTTATTATCTGCTCTACAGTTTGTTGATATCCTTTTATCATATTATTTAGTGCTTAGTACAGTAAGGGAGAGGGATGGACTGTGGGGAATAGACCCTGTCCGAAGTGGTCTTATATCTCTCCTTGTCTCGCTTTAAATAAATCAGCTTGAACCAACAATCTACAGAAAAAAGACTTGGCAACAAGCAACAGTTTGAAAACCCAGGGTGGACCCGTGAAAAGCGGACTGTGTTGCAGCGTCGCTCTTTGGCAGTATTGGTCAGGATCCTCCTCCGATTGTTCATGTCCTGCTGCCAGCGACAGTGGAGAATTTGGCATTTAGCAAGGCTGGAAAATCCCAGTTGTGGGTGAGGCTGGAGAATCCAGCCCATTGTCTTTTATTTGCATTCATTTATGGACTCAGGAGGAACAGCCGTAATTGACCTGTGTTCTGCTTCACTAACCTTGGTTCTGGGAGTGGCCAGATTATTTTGGAACCTTTGGAGTAGAATCATAGAATCCTACAGTGCAGAAGGAGGCCATTCGGCCCATCGAATCTGCACTGACCACATCCCACTGAAGCCCTAATCTCATAACCATGTGTTTTTACTCGAGATACTCCCCCTGACATTCAGGGGCAATTTGTCACAGTCAATCCAGCTAACCCACATATCTTTGGACTAATCTGAAGGTGTCTCGCCCTCCAAAGAAACATATAGAGTTGAGTATCTGAACATCTCTGAATTGATTCTATATATCCTAATAATATTAACAGAGCTTTCTCAGCCAACCCTGGTATCCACGCAACCAGAAAAACTCAATGGGGAAGCACAGGCCCAAAATACTAAATTTCCAAGACTTCAATATAGGCTTTGCGAAAAGAAATGTCGCTTTTAAAGTAAACGTGTAATATTTAGAAGGCAACTCCTTGTGACTTGAGGTTATAATGGGTTTATTATCAATGATAAACAGGTATATACAAACAAGAGTCTAACAGAACTGAATGTACATCTCCACTCCTCTCTAGCTCCAACTGAGGTTCTCTTTGACCCCGGATACACCCAATTGGCTTGACTTCCTGTGCTGCCTCTCTGTAAAGTCCAGCCCAATCATGGGCCCTCAGGCCTCTTAAAGGGACCATGCTACCACACTCCTTCCCTTTAACCTGTGAGTTCATCTATGAATCAAACAAAAGAAACAATATTAACATAGATATGTAAATTACAACAGACATTGGGAATGCTCACTACAAGTTTAGTCAGCTAGGTGACTTTCAGACCATGGAAGAACATTTCAGTTCTGTATTATTCTCTTTGAGAAATGATGCACCTGGTTGGACAGTTGCAAAAGGTGAACTCATCAATCCGGATCCGAGATCCTCTTCTGTAGATGCTGTCTCTTCAGCTCCAGAAATTGTTGGTTGCTCTGATTCCACATTTATAACAAAGATTCCTGTATCAATCACTGGTGAACCTGAATCAACTGCAGGGTTACCTATTGACCTCCTGAATCAGGCCCTCCTTCTCAAATGGTCTACGTGTTTTTTTGACACGATGGCCTTGTGTTTCTACAACATAGGTGACTGATTCTGTTCTTTCCCCAATTTTTCATTCACCCACGTCAGTTCTGTTGTTAAGTTGCAGACGAGAACCAAGTGCAGAGGAGATTTACGAGGATGTTGCCTGGATTGGGGGGCATGCCTTATGAAGATAGGTTGAGAGAGCTAGGTTTCATCTCCCTGGAGAGACGAACGTTGAGAGGCGACCTGATAGAGGTTTTTAAGATGTTGAGAGGAATAGATAGTGTGGATTCTCAGAGGCTTTTTCCCAGGGCTGAAATGGTTGCTATGAGAGGACACAGGTTTAAGGTGCTGGGGGGTAAGTACAGAGGAGATGTTAGAGGTAAGTTTTTCACTCAGAGGGTGGTGAGTGAATGGAATCGGTTGCCATCAGTGGTGGTAGAGGCGAACTCGCTTGGGTCTTTTAAGAGACTTCTGGATGAGTACATGGGATGTAATGGGATTGGGAGTTACAGATTGGTCAATGGCCTGGTACGTATAGATACGATGGGCACAACTTGTGGGCCAAAGGGCCTGTTTGTGCTGTAGTGTTCTATGTTCTATGTTCAAATCCATCAACTTGGAAAACTGGCTATTTTTTATGAGCCATGATTTTCTTTCTGGGAGGTTTGTCAAGCCTGGGAAATCTGGGAATTTTTTTCCTGTCTCGGATAAGGTTCTTGACACAAATACAATTGGCCTATCTACTCTATCAGGTATCCTGCGGAATAGAATTTTTCCCAGTCTATCTTGTGATGCATCAGAGGTAACTAACTACCAATAGCTTGGTTAGTTCAAATGGTAGCAGCAGTGACTTCGAGGCTTGTTTTACTTTGGTGAATCCTTCTTTTGTTCTTCCCTAACACTGATGTTTCTTCAAAAACTGGTGAAACAGGGTTAAGTTTGTCAACACACTTTGTAAGAATCTACCATTGCTATGAATGATTTTAACTCCAATTCATTTTTCAACTGTGGTACTTCTTTAATGTCTTTAACTTTATCCTCCAAAGGATGTAAACTTTTAGCAGTTATTCTGAAACCCAAATATATAACTTCATCCACCTGGAAAGTGCATCTCAAACAGACACCTGATTCTTTCAATCTTCTCAAAGCTTCCTCTAAATTTGATCTGTGTTCCTTGGGTGAAACTCCCGTAATTTTCTACATACACCATTACATTAGGAACATCCTACAATAAGTTTTCCATCTTATACTTGTAAATGGCACAAGCTGGTGAGACCCCAAAATATAAATGTGTATATTAGTATAATCTCTTGTGGATGTTGATCGTAACTAACTATGGGCAGTACAGTGGCACAAGGGTGGCACAGTAGTTAGTGCTGCTGCCTCACAGCGTCAGGGATCCAGGTTCAATTCCAGCCTCAGGTCGCTGCCAGTGTTGAGTTTGCACATTCTGCCAGTGTCTCTGTGAGTTTACTCCAGGAGCTCTGGTTTCCCCCCACAGTCTAAAAATGTGTGTGTTGGCTTGATTGGTCATGCTAGGTTGGCCTTTGTGTCGAGGAAATTGGCAGGGTGTGTGGGGTTATGGGAGTGGGGACTGGGTGGGATTGTGGATGATGCGGACTCAATAGGCCGAATGGTCTCTTTCTGCACTGTAGGGATTCTATGATTCTAACCTCTGGGAATCTTCATCCAACTCCTGCTGCTGGTAGGCATGACCGGGATCTAACTTGGTGCATTTTAAAGCCCGGGCTAATTTGCCATGGAGGATTTCAAATCTAAGAAGAGTGTTTCCATCTATCTGAACTCCTAGATTGACAGTTATTTCACAAGCGCCACAAATTCTTTCTGTCTGATCTAGTTTGAGGACAGGAACTGTGGGTGTAACCCAGTCTGAAAATTATTTGGCTTTAGAATATCTAAATCTTCCAATCTCCCAATCTCAACTTCAACATTGTGATAAAATGAATAAGGCATTAGACTTGGCCTAAAAAAATTTAGACATTGCATCAGGATTCAGATAGGTTTTTGTTTTAGCACCCCCCCCCCACCTTATCTGTCCTAGCTCTTTTTGGAAAACTTTAGAATATTTATACGGAGAAACTTCAGAGAAACTACATTTAATATTTCTAACCAATTTAATTTCATCTGGTTGACCAATCACGGCTCGTTGGGCAAGGTTTGTGACCTTCAGTTACCTGGACGAGTAGCTGTGCTATTTGGTTTTTGTAGAACACGGTAACTGTTGCTGGCCCCCCACTGTCCCTTTTGTAGATACCTCCTGACTTGCTCAATCTCAATAAGTTGATCTTGGGCGGGAATTTCTGGTCTCGCTGAAATGAGGCTCATGGTTTCTGCATCAGCAAACCTCTTAGGAATGATCTCCCCCACATTGAAAGGAAACTTCTGCCCTCATTGCTATATTCCCTTTCTCAGGCTCTGCTGTGGTCTCACATCAGGCTGTTCCTCACAGCAGCTGTTTTCCACCACAAGTGGTTCACCTTGTTGGGTACGCCTTGTAACTCACTTACCCCCTGCTCAGTACATTCAGCCACCTGGGCCAACTTCACAGCTTTTCCTAAAAAGATTTTGATCTCATTCAGTAACTTCTGCTGTACTATGAAGTTGTTTATACCCCAGAACAAGCATTTCTCCTTAAACTGGCCTGAATGCGCAATGCATTGCTAACACTCTCAATCTGGTCATCAGACTATCTCCCCTGGATCCTGGATTGCTGAATGAAATTTGTTCTTCAACATAAAGGTTGAGAGTCAGAGGTTAAAATAATCTTTGACCAATTGACTCCTGGTCAAAAGTGTCAGGAGCATCAGGTAACGTTAGATTCCCCATTAGGCTTTACATTAGCCCAGACTGTGAGTAATGTCAACTTTCATTGATAATAATACAGCCTTTCAATATATTGCCCCCAATTTTTCAGTTCTGGGTCAAATGGTTCAATCTTTCCAATTAATGGCATTTTAGTATGGTATATGTATCTTGCTTCTTCAAGGTTTTGAAGCTCACTTGCTTCCCCCTCTAGCTGCACACTGCAATCCCTGATAACTAACAAAAATGTTTCCTCGTCATCAGTGTAATAACTTCAAAGGTGACTCATTATGGCCTAAATTATAAAGGGTTTATCACCAATGATAAATAGATGTATATAAACAAGGTCTGTCAGAACTGAAGACTCCTCCCTGGGTTCCTCTCCAATCCTGATTGGGTCAGCTTGCCGTGCTGCCACTCCATAGGACCTGGCCTGATCACATGGCTTTCAGGATCTTCCCCCTTAAAGGAGCCACTCTACCACAGTAAGAATAAAAAGTCTCACAACATCAGGTTAAAGTCCAATAGGTTTATCTGGAATCTCGAGCTTTTGGAGCGCTGCTCCTTCGTCAGTTGAGTGTAAAGGTAGGTTTCACAAACACAGCATTTATAGACCAAGGCACAGTTGCAAGATAATAGTTGGAATGTGAAACTTTACAGGTAATCAAGTCTTTACAGATACTGACAATGCGAGTGAAGAGAGGGTTAAGCACAGCTTAAAGGGATGTAAATTGTCTCAAACCAGAGCAGTTAGTAGGATTTTGCAAGCTCAGGCCAATGGTGGGAGTTACATTTAGTGTGACATGAACCCAAGATCACGGCTGAAGGCATCCTCATGCATGCAGAATTTGGCTATCAGTTTCTGCTCGGCGATTCTGCATTGTTGTATCTTTTAAGGCTATCTTGGAGAATGCTTGAAGCTCAGAGGCTGAATGGCCTTGATGTTTCTTCTAAAGCTTGTGAAATGGGGCTATCCCCGATAGGAAGGGAACATTCCTGCCTGGTGATTGTCAAATGGTGTCCATTCATCTGTTGTTGTAGCATCTGCATGGCCTCACCGATGTACCATGCCTTGGGGCATCCTTTCCTGATTGTGTAAGCCTACTTGTGACACTCATAAATAATCTTTACATTTCTGACAACTTCCAGAATCATTTCATGTCCCAGTATGTTCTGAACTTCAAATTCATTTTTATTTTTTTAAACTGACTGCAAATGGTTGCAAAACCATTACCTGCCCAAGGATGACCTGATTTTCTTGTAGATTGAAACAATCTCTCAAGAGGGAAAAAAATGGAACCATCCGAACTCAAGTTGATTCAATGCTTTTCCTACAACTAATTTAAGAGAGTAATTTCATACTGAATGGATTATTTGGTTACAAAGATATTGGCTGTCTCAAACTCTCAAAACCCAAACCACTGGATACATAATTGACTTACTACTCATCTTATTTGGTAAAGGACTTTGGGCTTGGAAAGGTGACATGATGTGACAGTCATGCTTTCTGTTTGCTTGTAAAATAACAGCAAGAAACTGCCCTATAGCTAGAATTCCATTTGAAAACTATTAAACAGCAGCAAATATTCTAAGCACCCATGATAAATACAGCAATATTTTGAAAGTGAGGGAAGGACTCCTATCAACCTGTTGCAATTTTGAGTCACCTGAGAATCTCCTGTGAAATTCAACTGCAAGAAGCCTTGTTGCTTACTGTGAATCCTCTGCTTTATAAGGCCTTCATTTCAACTAATGCATCAATTCATTTAAGAAACTGCGAGCCTGTCATGAAAGAGACTGAGACTATTAAAATTGTCATTGTATTGGTTTATCTTCATCTGCATCTAATCTTTATGTGGGAAAGAATACATGTAAGCTGAGTGAGTGAAACATCATGTATTAAATTCCAGGGCAAGTGTGCGATAATAAATAACTTCCTTTGTTTTTAAACTCACAAAAAGCCTTGCTGCTGGGAATAACTGAGTTTAGACAACCACTCTGAGGGTACAAAAACTCGTACCTTTCATATGTTGATCACAGACAAGAAAGAGGAATGCATAAATTCTGCCTGTGACAATAGACTTTTGTTCCTTTATAAAGATGACTGTACAAGTGGTTTTCAGGGTGGCTACAGTTTAAACATCTATTCAATAAAACCACATTTGTGGCAAATCAAAGTAGCTCTTGCATTGTTTGGATGAAGGGTTGCACATGAAACATTTAACTTTTCTATTCTAACTCCCAGCACCACTTTTAGTGTTTTTTGCACATTGGACTGATTGTACAGTATAAATTTAGTGGCACAGCGATTAGCACTGCTGTCTCACAGCACCAAATAACCAGGTTCGATTCCAAGCTTGGTTAACTGCAACAGTTCTCCCTGAGACTGCATGAATTTCCTCTGGATGCTCCGGTTTCCTCTCACAGTCCAAAAGGCATGCTGGTTAGGTGTATGGGTGCATCCTAAATTCTCCCTCAGGTGCTAGGGGATTTATGCAGGAACATCACTTCAGCGTTAATGTAACCCTTGTGACAGTAATAAATAAACTTAAAAAACTTAAATCAGAAAGAGAGGAAGTTGCTGCCAGACAGAAGATGAAGATAGTTAAGAGCTACTCTGCACCTATACAGTAAGGTCCAGTTTGGTAGTGGAATGTTTTTTCCTACTCTGTAATTTTAACATGGAAGCAACACAATCGGAATGTTGTAAAGTTTTATTCTTTAGCACGACCACCAATATTAACATTGAAAGCTGCAAAAATTAGATAGGATTGTCAACATCCATTCTTCCCAATTTCATCTGTCCAGAGTATTGTCATTGCAATAAATGACCATATCCGTACTTAAAACAGAACTGGACTGTCACTTAAATTTTGTTAACATTGTATGGACAGGAATGCATTCATGAAATGATAAATATTCTTAGCTAAAAACATAGGTCAACAGGTATGAATAGGGGAACAGGTGATATTATTAAAACACATCATTGATTTGTTTATTAAAGTGAACAATTTATTTAGCATATTTATTTAGGAGCAATTAACCACATGACATCTGATCAGACCAAAGATTTTTAATTACGTTCTCTGCATTTGGCATTGGGGTAAATATTTCTCGAAAGGGTAAACACTCTCAAAGTGAACGTTCTCGCAATTCTCCTGTGGCAAGAAACATATGGCTAATCACCCATTGTTGTACCTCTGAGAAAAAACCTTTCTAGCTCAAAAATAAACTTCATGACCCTTTGTTCTGATGAAACAGCTGCTTTGAGTAGAGATTGTTTTAAGTAAAATCAAGTTAAATGATCTGTTAAAAGAGCCTCTTTGGAACTTTGTCACTGAATTGATTAGGAAAGTCTGTTTTCCCATGCCAAAGGCAGTCATCTGTCAGTAAAGCAGATCAGAATTCATGGATCTCATGTACACAAATATACAAGGAATGATGAATTTCCTCCCCTCTGAACAAGAAGGGTAATTGGATGCAGATTGAAGTATTCAAAATATATAGGTTGCGACTGGAGGAATCTCTGGGCCATTTTGGTTTCTATCATATGCTCAATCTTTGGATATAATATTGATTGAGAGAGAAAAACACCTTTGCCTATTTTCTTCTTTGTTCTTCCACAGTTATGACAAGTGATTTTTTTTTCTTTCACTTTGTTTCCAGTGACAATGCTACACACTACTGGACAGGGTATGTGATACTACCAGTTACAAGGTATGCAGTTAGTCTACTAATCTCAGCCTCCAGTATCATGGTATCAATAATAATCACTTCAGGAGTCGGCTGTAATGGACAGTGCTTTATTGCACCAAATAAAGCAAAATCACAAACCTGTGGTGAGCACAAACAGGTCCCAACCAGGATAATACAAGGATAGACCCGCTCAAGACCTGCTTTATAAAGGACTCAGTACATGAGCTCCAGATTGTACAGGGCTGGGGGGGAGGGGGGGAGGCGCACAGTGGTAAAATGGTTAGCACTGCTGCTTCACAGCGCTGGGTTCAATTCCCGGCTTGGATCACTGTCTGTGTGGAGCCTGCATGTTTTCCTGGTGTCTGTGTGGGTTTCCTTTGGGACCTCCAGTTTCTTCCTGCAGTCCTGGTTAGGTGCATTAGCCATGCAAAATTCTCCCACAGTGTACCTGAACAAGTACTGGAGTGTGGTGACTAGAGGATTTTCACAGTATCTTCCCTGCAGTGTTAATGTAAGCCTACTTGAGTCTCTAATAAATAAATATATAAAGAAAGGAAATTACCAATCACTAGGGAGTTTGTATTTCCTGAGTCCTACAGGGACGTCAATCAATGATTCCCCATGTAAGTTCTGGGGATTATCACAATATCATAATATCCAACTGAATCATGATTAACTTTCAACACATTTTACTCAATTTTGTCTGAAATCTGCTGAATAAAAGCCAGGCTTCACAATTTAGAATGTTCCAAAGTACTTTCTAACCAATTAAGTACTTTTGAAGTATAGTTACTGCTATAATGTAGGAAACACAGTCAATTTATGCAAAACAAGATCCCCCAAATGGAAATAAGATAATGACCAGATCATCTGCTTTTGAGATCTTGTCTGAGGGTTACTTATTGGATGGATATACATATTCTAACCTTGCAGAAGATTCAAGAGGTGTGCAATGAGTTGTTTTACTTAAACGAAGACTATACAAGTCAACAATTGTGCGTAAAATGATCCACATATAAGACAGCATCTCTACTTGTAACTAATTAATCTGAAAAAAACCTCCAGCCACCAAGAATCTGTAAAGACATGCATCAATCAGTAAATTCCTCAATGTGGAAATGCTAATTGTTCCATAGACAGCAAAGCATTGGATTCTTGGAGCTGAAAAAAGTGAGCATGGCCCTGAGAATAACTAAGGGCTGAGTGGCACTGGGGAGTCTGGAAAAGAAGTAACTTCTTCAGAGTGAGTTACATTGGCATCCATATTATGAATTGTAGCTATGTCCCAATCCTTCCTCCTGCTACCCCACTTTTGGAGAAAACTTATATCTTTGTAGTAGCATTTTGACAAATGCAATGTTTAGACTCTTCTCCAAATAGTGAAGGTGAGTGGAGGCTAGACGTCCCGCTCTGAATTCTGGCTTGATATCTCGTAGGATACACAAATCAAGTGAGTATGAGTCAATTCACTCATCCTGTGAATGGTGGGGTTCCATAAACTCCCACACTATAAAAAACAAAGTACCTAATGGGTTGGCTTAAGTATGGTTTTGGCCATGGAAGGAGCTTTCAGATCACTTTCTGTCAGTCTGTGAATCCTAAAGACCAAAAGAACTTTACTGTTGACGTCTAATCAAAGACCTAGGCTTATAAATGAGCATATACTTGAACAGAAATGGTGAAAGTGTTATCATAAAATACGTAACAGATGTATTTTCCAATTTGCAAAGTTGAGATAGAAATGCTCAACACACTCATATAAATCATATATTTCACTTTTTTTTAGGAAAGTGTTACTATGTTTGTTTTAAATGGGTGCCTAAGAATATGTTTCAGTGCATTAAACCTGCACCTGGAGCTCTCTGTTTGGTGCATTGATCCTGAAGAGTCATTCTTGTGGCAGACTTAAGCCTGAAAACTGATAAATGAGGTCTGATTTTGAATAGCTCTGTGCTATAGACTGGTGCCCATTGGGAATAGACTCCAACATTCCAGTGTTCATTGCACTTGTAACATTGAACAGTCCTAAGGGAGAGGAAACCTTCACCTTTGTCTTTGGGCTAATTTTAATCTGAACCACCAGTTAGGATATTTCTGTAAAACACAATGCAGATTCACTGTAAACGCCATGCAGTTTTGTAATCACACATTACTGATTTTCTTTTGTTGCAATATTGAAGAATATTTTCACTTTTGTTAAGACCCAGGTCAGGAACTCCACGGTGTTTTATGAAGTTAGCTAGACCTAAGTTTTCCATTTTCATTTTGGCACTGTGACCATAAGGGTATAGAACCCCTATAGTATAGAAGGAGACCGTTCGGCCCATCAAGCCAGCACCAATAGCAATCCATTCCCATAAACCCACATATTTAACTTACTAATACCACCAAAAACTAGAGTCAATTTAGTGTGGCCAATCTACCTAACTTGCAATCTTGCAACATGAGGGGCAATTTAGCATGGCCAATCCACCTAGCCTGCACATCTTTGGGACACTAAGGGGCAAGTTAGCACAGTCAATCCACCTAACCAGTGCATCTTTGGACTGTGGGAAGAAACTGGAGCACCCAGATGAAACCCACGCAAACTCCACTCAAACAGTGACCGAAACTGGGAATCGACCTGATTCCTTGGCTCTGTGAGGCAGCAGTGCTAACACTGTGCCACTGTGCTGCCAGATAGGCAAAGTATCTGTAATGTCTGTCAGATGGTCTATCAGACTGCCCTCAATCACTCTCGATCACTCACCCATTCAAAAATCAGCACTTACCTTGGGAGTCAGTCAAAGGGATCTGAGCTGAGTAAATCATAAATCACACATGAACTGGAGCAAGGACAAGGGAAAGATATCCTTCGAACCAGTTCAACAGAGAGCAAATTCACATCTTAGCCCTGCTGCTGAAGATATAGATGAACATTTTAAGACTCAGTCTATAGTAGAAAACCGATATGCTGGCATCAGCAACTGTTCAATGCATAGGCCTAGATGCCAGGGAGATTGTGTACAATATTGAGCAGTGAAGAGGAATCCACTTTCAACATGGCATTGAAGAATTGTAGCTAGTCATGGACTGTTTTATCTCCGCTAATGGGATGTGGGCGCTGCTGGCAAAGTTATCAGTTGTTGCCCACTCCTTTTCTGTCCTTGAAAAGGTGGAGATGAACCACTCAGTCCCTGTGGTGATGGTATTCCCAGAGTGGTGTCAGGTAGCAAGTTCCAGGATTTTGATCCAATGACAGTGAAGGAATGGCAACATATTTCCAAATCAGGATGGCGTGTAACTCGAAAGGGAACTTGCAGGAGTTTCTCATGGACCTGCTGCTCTAATCCTTTTAAATCGGTAGAGACGATGGATTTGGGAGGTGTTGCCATTCGATCGGTTATTGCAGTTCATCTTGCGGATTGTATACATTCCTGTCACATGGATCAATGGTGGAATTAATGAATGTTTAAGGTGGGGGATGGGATGGCATTCGGACAGATGGCTGGATCATTAGTCCCGGTGTATAGATTGCTAGTCTAGTAACAACATCGTTATACCATCAAGCTCCTGTTGTCACCTCTTTGCACATTGCTGAGTTCCTAATATCAGACCAAAAAAAGAAAGGTGCACTTGTGTCAAAAACATGATTCAGAGACTGCAATTCAGAAGTAAGAGGTGGTTTTAAGAATTATCATGCAATTTTCAACTCTGTCACTGGATGTGGTCAGATATGGAATATCTACAACATTGAACATAGAACATAGAACATTACAGCGCAGAACAAGCCCTTCGGCCTTCGATGTTGCGCCGACCAATTATGAAAAAAGCAGTGACCCTCCAAACTAAACCATTCCCTTCTCTTCCATAAACTTATCAACTAACCTCTTAAACGCCACCAAACTTGGCGCATCTACAACTGCCGCAGGCAGGGCATTCCACTCCCTAACCACCCTCTGGGTAAAGAACCCACCTCTGATATCCGTCCTATAACTATCACCCCTTAATTTAAAGCTGTGTCCCCTCGTGCTAGCTTTTTCCATCCTAGGAAAAAGGCTATCACTGTCCACCCTATCTAAACCTCTAATCATCTTATATGTTTCGATAAGGTCTCCTCTTAGCCGCCTCCTTTCTGACGAAAACAACCTCAAATCCCTCAGCCTCTCCTCATAAGACCTGCCCTCCATACCTGGCAACATCCTGGTACACCTCCTCTGTACCCTCTCCAATGCCTCCACATCTTTCTTATAATGCGGGGACCAGAACTGCACACAATACTCCAAGTGCGGCCGCACTAGAGTTTTGTACAGTTTGCAACATGACGTTGCGGCTCCGAAATTCAATCCCCCTACCAATAAAAGCTAAGACTCCGTATGCCTTCTTAATAACCTTATCGACTTGACTGCCTACTTTCAGGGATCTATGCACAAATACACCAAGATCCCTCTGTTCATCAACACTATTAAGAATCCTACCATTAGCCCTCTACTCTACACATTTATTATTCCTGCCAAAGTGCATTACCTCACACTTTTCCACATTACACTCCATTTGCCACCTCTCGGCCCAGCTCTGCAACTTGTCCAAGTCTCTCTGCAAACTATAACACCCCTCTTCACTATCTACCACTCCACCGACTTTAGTGTCATCTGCAATTTTACTAATCCATCCTTCAATACCCTCATCCAGATCATTTATAAAAATTACAAACAGCAGGGGCCCCAAAACAGACCCCTGAGGTACACCACTTGTCACTGAACTCCAAGATGAATATCTCCCATCAACCCCCACCCTCTGTCTTCTATCTGCTAGCCAATTCCTAACCCAATTAGCTAAATCACCTCTATCCCATACATCTGCATTTTCTGCAGAAGTCTTCCATGGGCCACCTTATCAAACGCCTTACTAAAGTCCATATATACCACATCAACCGCCTTACCCCCATCCACATCCTTAGTCACTTTTTCAAAAAACTCAATGAGGTTAGTAAGGCACGACTTACCCTTCACAAAACCATGCTGACTATCCCCAATCAATTCATTTCTCTCTAATAACTATAAATCCTATCCCTAATAATTCTCTCCAATACTTTGCCCACAACAGAAGTAAGACTCACTGGCCTATAATTCCCCGGAAAGTCTCTCTTCCCCTTCTTGAACAATGGGACCACATTCGCTATCCTCCAGTCTTCCGACACTATACCCGTAACCAACGACGACCTGAAGATCAGAGCCAGAGGTTCTGCAATCTCCTCTCTCACCTCCCAGAGAATCCTAGGGTAAATCCCGTCCGGCCCAGGGGACTTATCTAACTTCAAACCCTCAAGAATATCTAGCACATCCTCCTTATCTACTTCAATACTTTCCAGTTTGCAACCCTGTGTCCCAGTGTTCTCCACAACTACATTTACATCTCCCTGCGTGAATACCGAAGAGAAATATTTGTTCAGTGCCTCTCCAATCTCTTCAGGCTCCACGCACAACTTCCCACTGCTGTCTATGACTTGCCCTAATCTTGCCCTAACCAATCTTCTATTCTTAACATATCTAAAGAAAGCTTTAGGATTCTCCTTAATCCTATCAGCCAAAGTCTTCTCGTGTCCCCTCTAAGCTCTCCTCAACTCACTCTTTAGCTCCCTCCTGGCTAATCTATAGCTATCCATTACACTAACCGAGCCTTCAAGCCTCATCCTGACATAAGCCTCCTTTTTCCTTTTGACCAGCGAATTAACTTTTTTCGTACACGAAGGTTCCCTTACTCGACCATTTCCTCCTTGCCTGACAGAGACATACTTATCAAGGACTCGCAGCAGCTGCTCCTTGAATAAGCTCCACATTTCAGATGTTCCCAGTCCCTGTAGTTTCCTAGTCCAACCTTTGCACCCTAATTCTCTCCTTATGGCCTCATAATTACCCTTCCCCCAGCTATAACTACTGCCCCCAGCTTCATGCCTATCCCTATCCATCACTAAGGTCAACATAACCGAATTGTGGTCACTATCACCAAAATGTTCACTAACTTCCAAGCCTAACACCTGGTCTGGCTCATTGCCCAGCACCAAATCCAATGTAGCCTCACCTCTAGTTGGCCTATCTACATACTGAGTCAAAATATCTTCCTGCACACTTTGTACAAAAACTGACCCCTCTAACAAGCTAGAGATATAGCTATTCCAATCAATATTAGTAAAGTTAAAGTCCCCTATAACAATTACCCTATTACTTTCACTCCTGTCCAGGATCGACTTTGCAATCTTTTCCTCTACCTCTCTAGAACTTTTAGGAGGTCTATAAAAGACTCCCAACAGGGTGACCTCTCCTCTCCTGTTTCTAATCTCAGCCCATACTACCTCAACAGACAAGTCCTCATCAAACTTCTATCTAGCTCTCTTTTCCTCGCTTCAATCAAGGTGCTGTAACTAATTTAAGTTAAAGGATGGGAAGTTTACAGGGGATGTGGGGAAAAAACATTTTCAGGCAGTGAGAATCTGAAACTCACTGCCTGAAAGAGTGGAAGCAGAGACCCTTATAACCTTTAAGATGTGCAGTTGAGAGGCTAAGGCACTCAAGGCTATGGTCTAAGTGCTACAAAAAGGGATTAGAATAATTAGGTGGGTTTGTCTTTGACCAGCACAGATTTGATGGGTCAAAGGGCCTTTATCTGTGCTGTATACCTGTATGACTCTATGAACACACCAGCCCAGGCTAGGAGTCGAACCTTGCACTGCTCTGTGTTACATCAAGCTGTATTTTACCCAGTAAAGGTAATTGTGACTTTTTGTAAAGATGCTTCATGTTAACTCCAGGACCAGCATAAGCATCGTCATAAGAACAACCGTGATAGTCTGTTCACCGGATTCGTCAACAACTTTACCTTCACGTTCTATGTTCTATGTTTTACTGATAGTGGTTACTCTGCCTTCTGCCAGCAGTAATCTTCTGTAGGAACTGTGAAAAAGATTTTAAACCCATAAATGTCAGATAAAAGAAGAAGGATGCTGAATAAGTAAACTGGATCCAGATGGGCTTCCTTCAAGTTAGTTTTGCATTGTCACAGGGCTGGATTTATAAGTGTCAGAAGGTGGCACATTGGCACAATGGTTAACACTGCTGCCTCACAGCACTAGGGACTCGGGATCAATTCTGGCCTGGGGTCACTTTCATAAGCTTATGGAGATAGGACCTGGGTGGGATTGTTATCAGTTCAAACTCAATGGGCTCAATGGCCTCCTTCTGCACTATAATGATTCTATGATTTTACCAGCCCATTGGAGAGTGTCTGGAAGATGTGAGATGTAAAACTGAGCTGGAAGACCTTAGCATGGGCAGCGTGGTGGCACAATGATTAGCACTGCTGCCCCACAGTGCCAGGGACCTAGGTTCAATTCTGGCCTCAGGTCACTGTCTGTGTGGAGTTTGCATGTTCTCCCCATATATGTGTGTGTTTTCTCTGAGTGTTCCAGGTTTCCTCCCATACTCCAAAGATGTGCAGATTAGATGGATTGGCCATGCTAAATTACTCCTTAGTGTCAGAGGGATTAGCAGAGTAAATACATGGGGTTACAAGGATAGGGACAGTGAAATTGTTGTCGGCATAGGCTTGAGGGACTGAATGGCTTCTTCCTGCATTGTAGGGATTGTAAAAAGACATTGGCACTTACATTTTACAATGGGGCGGGGGGGAGGAGATCATGTAAGTGCAAGGCGGGGAGATAATTAAGCCTGTTAATCAGGTAATTAACTAGATTTCAAGCATTTTTTTCCATGGGTTTACAGGTGCTTCCAATCCTCACAATTTAAATCCAGGTGGATGTTCAACAGAATGTCAGCATTCACTGCAGTCAGCAGCCATTTTGAGTGGTAGTCTGGTTTGCAAAGAGATGGAACTGGTTAGATACCAGAAGTTGCAAGTGTGGGCAAGTTGCCTTGCAGAGCAGTGGCATTCTGCATGAGTGCCCTCTTGGATCTGGCACTCTCGGAGCAAGGAAGATGGAAGGGCTGGAGAACTGACTGTAACTATTTGTCATGGACCCCTTTCATTCAGATTTAGAGACCACCAGAGGGGAAGAGCATCAGAGAGTGAGAGATGGATGTGAGGAGGATAGAAAGAGCCTGAGGTTGGGTATCGACAGGTTAAGCAAGGAAGTTAAAACTTTGGTAGATGGAGCATGACGTGGGCAGATGTGAACTTCCCACTTTGGCAGGGAGAATTGAAAAGCAGCATATTATTTAAATAGAGAGGCTGCAGGATGCGATATTGAGGGATCCGGGTGTCCTAGAGCATGAATTGTAAGTAAGTAGCATTCAGGTACTACAAGTAATTAGGAAGGCAAGAAGAACATAGGATAGAGAACAATACAGCATGGGAAACAGGTCCTTCGGTCTAACGAGCCTGTGCTGCCATTTTAACCTTATGAATGTCCTCCTCAACATCTGACCTTTGTCTACACCTATCGGGGAAGATTGAGGGAAGTCTAACATTACAGCATAATACAGGCTCTTCGGCCCTCAATGTTGCACCAATATATACAACCAATCTAAAGCCCATCTAACCTCCACTATTCCAATATCATCCATATGTTTATCTGATGACCATTTAAATGTCCTTAATGTTGGTGAGTCCATTACTGTTGCAGGCAGGGCATTCCACACCCTTACTACTCTCTGATAAAGAACATCTGTCCTATATCTATCACCCCTGAATTTAAAGCTATGTCCCCTCATGCAAGCCATCACCATCCGAGGAGAAAGACTCTCATTGTTCATCCTATCTAATCCTCTGATCGTCTTATATGCCTCTATTAAGTCACCTCTTAACCTTAAGTAGCACTGCCACTTATTGCAAGAGAGATGGAGTATAAAGGTAAGGAAATCTTCAACTATCTAGGGCATTGGTGAGACGGCACCTAGAATACTGTGTGCAGTTCTGATCTCCTGCTCTTTCTCTTTCTCGTCCTACGAGCTGCAGCTAAAAACAGCAGGACAGCAGCATCCGGAGGAGCAGTAGGATCAGGAACCTGGAAAGGGAAACTGATGAGGAGGGCTCAAAGAGTGGCTCAACCAGCCAGTTGTCCTTTAGCAGATGCTGGCCACCAAAGGCTGAGTACCATTAGCATTTGTAAATGTTGGAGCAGCAACATCACTGAAAATTGTGCCTGCCCAATAGGCTGCCATTGAGCTGTTCACCATAGTGGTGAATATTCAGAACCGTATGGGGAGGATGGGTGCACAAGGCCAGATGAAGATCACCATGGTGAAGAATTTCTCTGTTTCAGGATCATTTCAGAGATCTGTGAGACATACACAGGAACCACTTTGTGACTCTTTATACAAAGATGGTCATCAACGTACAGGAGGGTTGAGCAGTACATTCGATTCCATACTGATCCAAACAGTCAGGCTGAGGGCATTATACTATTCAGGAGCTTTATTGAGTTCCCTTCGGTACCGATTGTCATTGACTGCATGTCGAAACGTATCATCGAGACATGTGAGGAACAACAGCGAGACAGTCAAGCTCATAATTTCAACTTCAGGGAAAGAGACAAGACTTGAATTTCCTACAAGCTGGGAGAAAGTATAAACAGAAGGTCAGCAGAAAGGAGGCACTGTAATGGAAAAAGCTCTACACCGAGATCTTATAGATCTGAGATGGAGCAGGGAAATAACAGAAGCAGTCGAAGAGACCTAGGAAGGAAACCAAAGGAATCTTAGACACTCTGGGCATGAACCTACCAGCTTGCTATGCCAGTCGACTGACACAGGGAGCAAACAGTGATGAGTCCAGAAGTCCTGGGGTGAGAGGGGTTTGGTGAGGGAGATCTCCCAGTGCACTGGAAAATCAGGACCCCTGTGCAATAGTGTACCAAGAGTTCCGCAATCAGCTTCACCTGTGAGATGAGGCTCTGCCCACCCCCTTCCTGGCAAAAATTACATCACAGCTCTAGATTTGCACAAGGTGCCAAAAATTTGCATTTCTTATATTGCTGAAAAAAAGGTAAGAAAACCTATTGTTTTCCCACCTATTTGACATTTTTGGGAAAATTCCACTCAGTATTTAGATCCTGATGGAAACAAGGAACCATAAACAAATGGAAATTCTTCAAGCTAGAAGACACCCTATCAAATAACAAGAGAAAATGCAGTTTGTTCTCAATCTCAAACTAAAGTCAGCACCAGATTAGAGCAGAGATTAACCCAGTGAAGTCTGAAGCTTTGGGTTGGGGGAAATGGGTTGGGATAAAGACTTGTGGAGGAGATGTAGAGTAAAGGTTTAGCATCACAAACACCTAATCGGGTGACTGCTGATGTAACTGTAATTCAATGCCACACGATTATGCAAGCAATGGGAAGCAAAAGTGCAATCTTGTGTGAATTATTGAGATGTACATAGATCTGTAAATAAACACAAATGCTTTTATGAATAACATTCCTTGGTAGCATTCTGAGGGTAAGCCTTAAAGAAATCCCATCAGGATCCCCAAATTCTAGATGAAACATTCCACAACATTTCCCTGTCCGCACCTCAGTCTCAGGGCTTCACCTGGCAACTGGCAATAACATTCTGAACAAAACTCTGTGCTCATCCCGTCTGGTCACATCAACTGCTTTTGACTCTGGTAATGGAAGTCACAGTCTTTATGCATACATACAAACATATGCATTAGGTGCGAGAGTAGGCCATTTGCCCTGTTGAGCCTGCACTAACATTTGATAAGCCAATGACAGAACCGATTGTGGCTTCACCTCAAACCTTTGATTCCCTTGTCCATCACGGATTTATCCAACCTATCCTTGAAAATATTCAATAACCCAGTCACCCTTGCTCTCTAGGGAAGAGAATCCCACAGGGCAATGACACTCTGAGAGAAAAAAAATTTCCCTCATCTGCTTCTTAAATGGGAGATATCCTTATTTTATGAAATTGTCCCATATTTATCGGATGATTATGATCAGAAATCTGCAATGTTCTCACCATTTGTACATTTTCATTTATAATCACCGTTATTAGCTTTCAAGAGGCCCACATTTCTCCCAATGTCCCCACATTTTTTCCAACATAAAAGGATTTGGGAGTAAATTTTAAATCCCATTAAAGTTTCTTTTTTAAATTCCTTTATTTGGTTCTTGTTATCTGTTTTACCACCTTCTGTTCTCTGTACTTCTCTCTATCACAAGAACCTGTCTAATTCTTTGCCATTGTTTCATTCTCATTCTCCATTGTCTGGGGGTATTATTTTCTTTTGGCAACTTGGCCTTCTGCCCCTTTATAGGCATGACCTCACTCTGTATCGGGTTCACATTTTTTAGGAACAGCTCCCCACTGATCATCACTTGATTTTTCCCGATGACGAATTTGCCCAGTTTCTTCTGAACATTCTCTGTCTCATTCCATTGAAGTCACCCTCACCTAGATTTCGGATGTGAATAGCTGTTTGTGCATTGTCTCCTTTCCAACCCAGTGAACACACCCAGATAAATATCTTATTCGGCTGCTAATTGAATTTGACTAATTTACTCATTAGCAAATTCAATCAGACTTGCTGGTTACAGGAATAAATAACACATCTGGCTTTGCAAGCAGTGCATTAAAATGCAATTACAACAGAAATATCTATGATGGAACTATTTATGAAGGAAATTCAAAGTCTAACAAGAGAAATAATTTAATTGGAATTCCATTTGTTAAGTGTTCACAATGAATCAAGTGGGTTCTGTAATTCGGGTGATGGGACTCCCCCCTCCCAGCCAGATGGTTGCAAGTTCGAATTGCTTGGATGATCTTTGCTTGATGTGAATTTCCATGCTTTGTAGGCTTGTGTTACATCTTGGCCAGGCTACTGAGCAATGCAACATGCTCAAGGGGATACAATTGCACCCGCATCTCACTCAGCAAGAACTGGTAGCAGTTGTTCAGCTGAGGAGTGTGGAGTGCAGCTGTGAAGAAATTCATAGCCTCACACTCTCATTGCCCTTGACGGTTAATTACTCTTAAAATGGAAAAAACAAATTAGATAGAAATGTGAGATCGTGTGAACAATTGTGTGATGAAATGGTCAAAAGTAAGAAACTACAAAGGGTTGGGAATGTAGCCCAGTCCATCCATCATGCAAACCAGCTTCCCATCCATTAACTCCTTGTACATTTCCCACTCCCACGGAAAAGCAGCCAGCGTAATCAAGGATCCCACGCAGCCCAGATTCTCTCTCTTTCTTCCTCTTCTGTCGGGAATAAGATACCTAAGTTTGAGATCACGTACCAACTGACTCAAATACAGTTTTTTCCATGCTGCCATCTTTTGAATGGACCTACTTTATATTAAGTTGATCTTTCTATATATCTTAGATATGACTGTAACACTACATTCTGCACCCTCTCCTTTCCTTCTGTATATAGTATGCTTTGTCTGTGTGGTGTGCAGGAAACAATACTTTTGCACTATGTCCCAATACATGTGGCAATAATAAATCAAATCATATCATTGTCCTTTGACCTTTGGCTTAAATGGGATTTTGTTATTTTTACTATGGGACTCAGGTATTTCTGGGATTGTTTTATGACCCTGCATTGTTAGGAGGAAGACTGGTTGGCAGGTCATATGTTTTGGATAGTTTTTGTTTCCTCCCTAGTGAAATTAAGGTTTCATTTTATGATTGGCTGCTGGCTTCAGTTTAGTATATAAGGGAGTGGACATTACACAAAGCAATCTTTCTCTCTGTCCCTGGTATTGGAAAATCTGCTGGTTAAGTGAAAGCAAGGCTTCTTGTCTGCCTGGAATGTGGAATCTGCTGTTGGTGGTTGGCTTGGCTAGAGTCCTTCTCTCCCTGGTATTCTGGGGAGCTATTCTGAGTTCAAACACTTTTGGATGTATCCAGAAAACTAATAGAAATTACAAGGCTGAGAAATCAGGGTTTCCATTCTCCAGTCAGAGATCTTAATTCCAGTATCACATGAGTATTAGTCTTTGCTGTGTTAAACCTATGGCAAAGGTTTTGTTTAGGGAACCATTTTGTTGGAACAATATTTAACTGTTCAGATTGATATGCATCATAATTGCATTTTCCTTGTTTGTAATTGGTAAAGGGTATTGCTAATCTTCTTTTCATACTGTATTAACTGTATTCTTGCAAAAAACTTTGTTGATAAAAGCAAAGCTGTGTATAATATAGAAAGCTTGAAAGAATTAACTTTCTGGGTTATGCAGAAAAAGAATAGTGGGGCTAACTGGCTTGCTGTTTGGAAAAGATAGTGCAGACACATGGGGCTGAATGGCCTTATTCCACATTGTGCTGCTGCAGAATGATAAGGAATGTTGTTCCTGGGAATTAGTGTTGTGGCAAGCCTGCCACTGTCCAATTTATCTTATGTTCTCATGGACCAACATAATAAAACAATTTAATATCTTTCCAAGGCAGTTTGCATCCTCCAGTGGTTATATTCCATAATGGACCACCTTTGAAAAGCTTATAGTAAAAAAAAGAACCAACGATTCCACTGTTTCTCTTCTAACAATGGAAATTGATTTTCCCTGATTAGATCACAGGGTGACCTATCTCAGTGATGTTGGCTTGCGGATGTATGCACGCAATCAGAAAGACACTGGGCTGGATTCTCTGACCTTACCCACGGCTGGGCTTTTGTTATCTTGCTTCAGTGAATGGAGATTTGGCTGGGCAACTAATTCACTGATTTCTTTTGAAGTGAGCGTATCCGGAGAAATCGCGCCCCTGTGTCTGGACTTCGATTTACCCGATTCTATACAGCACAGTATTGGAGTATACAAATACAACATTTACAATCTTCAAGCAAGGTTTGGGTCGGAGAAAAAAATGTCTTTTCTCTTCCATAAGATATTGGATGTGGGAAACAGACTGTCTGAGAGGTGATTGCTTCTGAGTAAATTGGCACCATCACATGAGCTGCCTATTGAAAAGGAGATTAAAAATTATGGAGATTTTAAGAGCTTACAGCTGAATATTCCTTCAGAAAGAGAAAGTTAAAAGAACCTTGATGAGTTCTCTTTAGCTTTTGGTTGTGTTACAAACACTAGCAGCATTAAACATGTTTCCCGTTCTTCGAGTGGCCAACCTTAGTCATCACCATCGAACACCCTACTCCACCCAACCCTCCAGCGCACAAACTAGCCTTCCATCCATTGACCTCGTCTACTCTTTCCCCTGCCTCGGAAAAGCAGCCAGTACGATCAATGACCCCACACCTGGACATTCTCTTTTCCACCTTCTTCCATTGGGAAAAAAATACAAAAATCTGAGGTCATGTACCAACCGATTCAAGAACAGCTTCTTCCCTGCTGCCATCAGACTTTTGAATAGATTTACCTCAATTGATTTTTCTCTACACTTTAGCTATGACTGTAACACTAAATTCTACACCCTCTCTTTTCCTTTTCTGTGTACTGTTTGCTTTGCCTGTTGCACAAGAAACAATACTTTTCACTGTATGCTAATATACTAATGTGAAATATTACATCAGATCAAAAGAAGTTAAAAACACTCTATCAGCTGTGAGCATCAAGGTGGAACAGTAGTTAGCATTGCTATCTCATGGCACTAGGGACCCGGGTTCGATTCCTGACCTGGGTTACTGCCTGTGTGGAGTCTGTACATTGTCCCCGTGTCTGCATGGGTTTCCTTTGGGTGCTCTGGTTTCCTCCCACAGTCTGAAAGATGTGCCAGTTAGGTGAATTGACCCGAATAGGCACCGGAGTGTAGCGACTAGGGAAAATTCACAGTAACTTCATTACTGTGTTGATGCAAGTCTCACTTATAACCAATAAACTAAACTTTAACTTCTTTCAAATATGGATTCAATAGGTGATGGCGTGAAGTAAGCTCATGTTCAAAATATTTATACGTATGTCTGTTTTACCCTAGTAGGTTTAATAGGCATTTGTCACCAAACGTTCATTACATTTACTCAAGCTTGACACTTCTTGGACATTGAGAAGAAGAATGCTACATTCGGAAGCATCACAATTCATACTGTTCACACTTTTTCGTTAATCAAGCTGTCAGCTGTATTTTTTTTTGATATGTGTCAATTATTACTGACATGTTTTGAGACAAAATCAAACACTGAATCTCAGCTGCTTTTCAGCCTAACAATGATCAAAACAGAAGGCTTGCTGAAATTACAATGGAGAGGAAGACATTGTGTTCCTCCAGGCCTCGCAAAAAATCTCTAAATGCCACTTATTCACTGGAAGAATGAATGGAATGCTTGGTATTGCTTCCAAAAACAGGGCCCCTTGCATGGCTGTTACTCTGTATCCAGGATAGCTCCCGTAAAAGGACAGGACTCAAGCATCCAGTCCAGTCTCTATGTAGCCTGATACTTTCCAAGTTTACTCCTGCAGTAAGCGTTTAACTGGAATTCACAGTAACATCCCTGTTAACCGGATACGATAGTGATATAAATAAGGCCTTAATTTCAATAACTGATTAATATTTGTGGAATAAGTGTATATGATAAATACAATCTACATATTTAGTAAGTTCAGGCATTATTCCTAAACTAGTGCACTCCAACTGGCTCATCCTGCTGGTCGATCAGGGTGCTGATAAGATCGGGATGAGAAACAAAAAATTACGATGGTGCCTAGTTTCTCAATTCTCATGATCTTACATGATTTTCAGATTTTGATTTGATTTATTATTGTCACGTGTTAACATAAAGTGAAAAGTATTGTTTCTTGTACGTTATACATACAAAACATACTGTTCACAGAGAAGGAAATGTGTGCAGGATGTAGTGTTACTGTCATTGCTAGGGTGTAGAGAAAGATCAACTTAATGGAAGGTAGGTTCCTTCAAATGTCTAATAGCAGCATGGAAAAGCTGTTCTTGAGTTGGTTGGCACATGACCTCAGACATTTGTATCTTTTTCCCGATGGAAGGAGGTGGAAGAGAGAATGTCCGGGGCTCGTGGGATCCCTAATTATGCTGGATCTTTTGCCGAGGCAGTGAGAAATGTAGACAAAGTCAATGGATGGGAGGCTGTTTTATGTGTTGCATTCATGACCTTTTGTAGTTCCTTGCTGTCTTGGGCCCATGAGGAACCATACCAAGCTGTGATACAACCAGAAAGAATGCTTTCTATGGTGCATCTGTAAATGTTGGTGAGAGTCGTAAAAGACATGCCAAATTTCCTTAGTCTTCTGAGAAAGTAGAGGCATTGGTGGGCTTTCATAACTATAGTGTCAGCATGGGGGGACCAGGACAGGTTGTTGGTGAGCTGGGCACTTAGAAACTTGAAGTTCTTGATTCTTTCTACTTTGTCCCTGTTGATGTAGACAGGGGCATGTTATCCTTTACACTTCCTTAAGTCAATGACAATCTCCTTTGTTTTGTTAACATTGAGGGAGAGATTATTGTTGCCGCACCAGTTTATCAGATTCTCTCTCTCATTTCTGTACACTGTCTCATCATTATTTGAGATGTGACCTACTATGGTGGTTTTATCAGCAAACTTGAAAATCGAGTTGGAGAGGAATTCAAAGTGAACTTGGCTTGGGCATGACTCCTGGACATTGCTGTCTGGGCTCACTTGTACTTACCGCCTCACCCATGAAAGTCCCCACTGTGAAGCAGATGCGATGGCCCTGCTGGTGGGACTGAAGGTCATTGAAGCCCTCCAGGTACCAAGGGGGTGGGACCTGAGAAATGGTGTGCCTAAGAAGAGACGGAGCCATGATGGGAGTGAGGTAAGATGGCAGCTCCATGAGGGGACATGGTGAGGGAAGGGAGGAATTCTGCAGGGAGATGGGTGTTAGTCAGTGGGGATGGCAATTGGATGCTTGGGAGAACACTGCAGGGCAGTAATTGGCAGGGCGGTGATATCTGGGGGTCCTGGTCGGGGAGACCGGTACGGGGAGCGATTGGCGGTGGGCCCTGATGTACATGGGGGATGGGATGTGGATTACAGGAAATACACTGGTAGATATTGGGGTGCCTGCACAATGGCGCCCCATGTGCTCAGTAGCAAGCTTTACCTGCGTGATTAGGCTCTGCCCAACCCCTCTGGTGTGAATCCTGCCTGGGCTTTTTTTTAACCTATGTGCCATATGATTGTGATTGGAAGCTCGCATCAAAAATCGGCACAATTCCCCTTTCCATGCTCATTCCACACTTGGGATATTTTTTTGTAAAAATTCCGCCGTTATGTTTGGCTGGAATGTTTTAATACTACTCACTGCGGAGTACTGGTGTTGCAGCTGATTTTGCTAATAATGAAAAGTCTAGTGAGATAGATTTGGAATCTTGATGCTCACATTTCTAACCGTACTGTTTCACAGATCATATTGCTCAGGTGATAACAGCCTGCAGCAGCCGTGGAAATGTTATAATAGAGCCCATCTCTAAACCTATTCAGAGAATGATGTTGCTAAAGTGACCATGTTCTGAAGCAACGCTGTCAGAATGCCTCTGTAATATGTTCATTCTTTTGGATTTTCTTAACAGGGTGATATAATCCCTTTTAAGGCATGGGTCGACACAAACCTAGACGTGTAAATGCTAAATAAGCAGCAATTAATATACTGAAGTTTTTCATCTGGCAGATAATCCAGGATATTGAAAACAAGACAAGACGCTATTATATGCAATACAATCCCTCCAGTCTGTCAAGTTTCCTTATATTTTGATTGGTTGATTTTTTTTCCCTTGCTTTTGACTTTAATTCTTTATTTGCTTTCCATTTGTTCTCATTTTTCAAAGTCCTCTTTCTTTGTAAAACATTTCTTTCCATCTTTCTTCATTGCTCTGAGCTCTTCAGTGGGAATCCGTGAGGCCAGTTTGTCCATGCATCAAGTTGGATTTAATAGAGGTGACTGGAGTCTCACCCACTGGCTGGTCAGTTGGTGGGATGGTTTGCAGGGTTGGGAAGGAGTCAAGAGCAAGGCCTGATGCGGGGTCCCTTAATCAGACAATGCCACCCTGCCTGCACCACCAAGATCTTCATGGCACAGATTATCAAATTCTACCCATCTGGGGCATGAACTATAATGAGCTGGTCAAAAGTCCATTAACCTAAATGGGACCAGAAAATCTTGCCAGTGGAAGGCACAGTAAATTTCCACCTCATATTTTGCCAGGCATCTATCTGTCCATTAATTTCCACAGAATGTTACAATCTCAGTGTTATGTGGTGTGTGTGAGTTCCCATTATATATGAGGAGGATGTTCTCAGTCCTGTTTGTCCTTTGATAAAATTTCCGATTCTAAAGTATGCTGAAAAATAAATGCTAACCCTGGTTTTCATTTTAGTCATGATGTAAAGATGCCAGCGTTGGATTGGGGTGGTAAGAACTCAGTAAGAATTTAGCAACACCAATTTTTAATTCAACCGATTTATTTGATAGTAAAATTGCGAGCTTTCGACACTCCGTGTCTTCCTCAGGCAAATGCAGTGTTCTGGTCACCCCAATATACCATGCTTCAGGACATCCTTTCTTGCAACGTATTAGGTAGACAATGTTGATGTCCCGAAGCATGGTATATTGGGGAGACCATGCAGACACTACGACAGCGGATGAATGAGCATCGCTCAACAATCACCAGGCAAAACAGTTCCCTTCCCGTGGGCGAACACTTCAGCAGTCATGGGCATTCGGCCTCCGACCTGCGGGTAAATTTTCTTCAAGGGGGCCTTCGTGACACACGACAGCGCAGAGTTGCTGAGCAGAGACTGATAGCCAAGTTCCGCACACATGAGGACGGTCTTAACAGTGATCTTGGCTTCATGTCACACTATCTGTAACCCCCGTAACTTGCCTGGATTAGCAAAAAACCTCACTTACTGTGCTGTCTGGAGAAAATACACAATTCTCTAACCAATGCTCAGGATTCCCTTCACACACATTGTTAGCCACTTTAACACTTGAATAGCAGGTTAGATGTCAGGATTCGCATTCTAATCAGCAATCTCTGACTGTCTGTGCTGATGTGTGCTATTGCAGACCAGAACACTGCATTTGCCTGAGGAAGACACAGAGTGTTGAAAGCTCGCAATTTTACTATCAAATAAATTGGTTGGATTAAAAATTGGTGTTGCTAAATTCTTACTGAGTTCTTTCATTTTAGTCACATTAGGGAGATGATGGTTGCTTTGAGTTAAGGGTTATTCCGGCACACTTGGCCCATGTATTCCTTCCTATGCTCAATGAAAGGATGACATTACATTACGACTCATGGGCCAAATCCGAATCTGGGCTGGGATTCTCCTAAAAAAATTTGAAGTGCCAAATTCGTGTAAAAACTGGAGTAATTCCCACTGATATTTTTGGAAGGGGGATTTTCAGAATGAATCTCCCAAGCTTTGTGCACTGCAGAGTGTGTTAGAGAGATTTCTGCTGAAAATCCAAGGGCAGAGCCTATTCCTGCTGCAGAGGCCGGCAGCATGGTGTTGAGAGGGTTACCGCATATACACCAATCTGTCAGTGTGAGATAGAACATGTGCAATGGGCCCCTCCCCCCCATTTCAGCCTCCCAATCACAGGCTAGTCCCATGACCCCACTTCACTGCCCCTTTCATCTCACCATACCCTGATTGCCATCCTCCCAGACATCTTCAGGGAGGCTAGATCTCCCTGATCCCAACACTCAGCAGCCCTGACCGTTGGCTGCACCAACTCCTACCCTGATGACCTGCACCGATCATCTTCTTCCCTCCCTCTGCCTGCGATCCTGCCTGCAACCCTGACTGCAGAGTGGCAGTGGGACACCCCATAGGCCCTGTCCCCTCTGGCCCTGCCCCTTTGGCACTGACCAATGCCTGGTGGGCAGTGCTAAAGTGCCCTGTGGGCTTTCCTAGGAGGTCAGGCTGGCACTTTCAGTCTGGCAATGTCTAAAAGATGTCTCCCTTACCCTGAACCTTCTGGGAGGGCCTCCCTTTCCTTCAGTGGGGTTGACTGCCAGCCCTTTGTTAATGAGGAGATGTTGTCAACCCCACTGGAGTGAACCATTCCTGGCAGGGGCAGGAGAAGCAGGGAGAGGCTGTGGGCCTGGAGACTTCAGTCCCGGGCCTGCTAATTACTTTGAAATAGAGATTTCAATATTTAAATCAGCTCTGACACAGAGCTAATTACTCCAAAAAACTTAAAGCCAGAGACTTGCAGAGGCCATGGTGCCTAGCAGGGAGCTGTTAAATAGCTTCTGCCGCTGTATCCTGGCCCATTCCCTGCTGGAGTGCTGCAGCAGGCTGGGAGATTCACCCTGCTGATTTAAAGATGGACAGCAGCGATTCTGGTGCCAGGTCACTTCCTGCAGTCAAGTTCACAAACTCCACTTTTAAAAGTCCATCTTAAAGTGAGTTTCTGAATGGTACCTACTTCAATACGGGTGATATATGGAGCTACCATTGGATGAGGACTGCTGGCACGATCGGGGAAGGGAACATGACTGGCATTGAGGGTAATGATGAAATGGGAGGACTCTAACACTAGCCTGCAATTTTTTCTTGCCCCTGAGTAAACTGGATAACACTCATTGGAAAGGGGAATCCCAAAAGTGCATTTGACCCATTGCATCTGCACCAATTCTTCGAAACAGCATCCCACCCAGGCTCACCAATACTAACCCCCTCCCCCCCACTGCCCTATCTTCATTATCCCAGGTATTGGCCTACTGGTACTATCGCTAGATTATTAATCCAGAAATTCAGCCAATGTTCTGGGGACCTGGGTTCGAATCCCACCATGGCAGATTTGAATTCAGTAAAACAAAATCTGGAATTAAGAACATAGAACATAGAACATAGAACATTACAGCACAGAACAGGCCCTTCGGCCTTCGATGTTGCGCCGACCAATATAAAAAGCAATGCCCCTCCAAACTAAACCATTCCCTTCTCTTCCATATACTTATCAACTAACCGCTTAAACGCCACCAAACTTGGCGCATCTACAACTGCTGCAGGCAGGGCATTCCACTCCCGAACCACCCTTTGGGTAAAGAACCTGCCTCTGATATCCGTCCTATAACTATCACCCCTTAATTTAAAGCTGTGTCCCCTCGTGCTAGCTTTTTCCATACTAGGAAAAAGGCTATCACTATCCACCCTACCTATACCTCTAATCATCTTATATGTTTCGATGAGGTCCCCTCTTAGCCGCCTCCTTTCTAACGAAAACAACCTCAAATCCCTCAGCCTCTCCTCATAAGACCTGCCCTTCATACCAGGCAACATCCTGGTAAACCTCCTCTGTACCCTCTCCAATGCCTCCACATCTTTCTTAGAATGTGGGGACCAGAACTGCACACAATACTCCAAGTGCGGCCGCACTAGAGTTTTGTACAGTTGCAACATGACGTTGCGGCTCCGAAATTCAATCCCCCTACCAATAAAAGCTAAGACTCCAGATGCCTTCTTAACAACCTTCTCGACTTGACTGCCTACTTTCAGGGATCTATGCACATACCCACCAAGATCCCTCTGTTCATCAAGACTACTAAGAATCCTACCATTAGCCCTATACTCTACACATTTATTATTTCTGCCATAGTGCATTACCTCACACTTTTCCACATTAAACTCCATTTGCCACCCCTCGGCCCAGCTCTGCAACTTGTCTAAGTCCCTCTGCAAACTATAACACCCCTCTTCACTACCTACCACTCCACCGACTTTACTGTCATCTGCAAATTTACTAATCCATCCTTCAATACCCTCATCCAGATCATTTATAAAAATTCCAAACAGCAGGGGCCCCAAAACAGACCCCTGAGGTACACCACTTGTCACCGAACTCCACGATGAATATCTCCCATCAACCACCACCCTCTGTCTTCTATCTGCTAGCCAATTCCTAATCCAATTAGCTAAATCACCCTCTATCCCATACATCTGCTTTTTCTGCAGAAGTCTTCCATGGGCCACCTTATCAAACGCCTTACTAAAGTCCATATATACCACATCAACCGCCTTACCTCCATCCACCTCCTTAGTCACTTTTTCAAAAAACTCAATGAGGTTAGTAAGGCACGACCTACCCTTCACAAAACCATGCTGACTATCTCCCATCAATTCATTACTCTCTAAATAACTATAAATCCTATCCCTAATTATTCTCTCCAATACTTTGCCCACAACAGAAGTAAGACTCACTGTCCTATAATTCCCTGGAAGGTCTCTCTTCCCCTTCTTGAACAACGGGACCACATTCGCTATCCTCCAATCCTCCGGAACCACACCCGTAACCAACGAGGACCTGAAGATCAGAGCCAGAGGCTCTGCAATCTCCTCTCTTGCCTCCCAGAGAATCCTAGGGTAAATCCCGTCCGGACCAGGGGACTTATCCAACTTCAAACCCTCGAGAATATCTAGCACATCCTCCCTATCTACTTCGATACCTTCCACTTTGCTACCCTGTACCTCAGTGTTCTCCATAACTACATTTACATCACCCTGCGTGAATACCGAAGAGAAATATTTATTCAGTACCTCTCCAATCTCCTCAGGCTCCACGCACAACTTCCCACTGCTGTCTATGACTGGCCCTAATCTTGCCCTAACCAATCTTCTATTCTTACCATATCGAAAGAAAGCTTTAGGATTCTCCTTAATCCTATCAGCCAACATCTTCTCGTGTCCCCTCTTAGCTCTCCTCAATTCACTTTTTACCTCCTTCCTGGCGAATCTATAGCTATCCATTGCACTAACTGAGCCTTCAAGCCTCATCCTGACATAAGCCTCCTTTTTCCTTTTAACCAGCAAATCAACTTTTTGTACACCAAGGTTCTCTTACTCGACCATTTCCTCCTCGCCTGACAGGGACATACTTATCAAGGACTCGCAGCAGCTGCTCCTTGAATAAGCTCCACATTCCAGATGTTTCCAGTCCCTGTAGTTTCCTAGTCCAATCTATGCACCCTAATTCTCTCCTGATGGCCTCATAATTACCCTTCCCCCAGCTATAACTACTGCCCCCAGCTTCATGCCTATCCCTATCCATCACTAAGGTGAACCTAACCGAATTGTGGTCACTATCACCAAAATGTTCACCAACTTCCAAGTCTAACACCTGGTCTGGCTCATTGCCCAGCACCAAATCCAATGTAGCCTCACCTCTAGTTGGCCTATCTACATACTGAGTCAGAAAACCTTCCTGCACACTTTGTACGAAAACTGACCCCTCTAACGAGCTAGAGCTATAGCTATTCCAATCAATATTAGTAAAGTTAAAGTCCCCCATAACAATTACCTTATTACTTTCACTCCTGACCAGAATTGACTTGGCAATCCTTTCCTCAACCTCTCTAGAACTTTTAGGAGGTCTATAAAAGACTCCCAACAGGGTCACCTCTCCTTTCCTGTTTCTAATCTCAGCATCCACTGATTAAGAATCCACTGATGACATGAAATTGTTGTTGATAGTTGGAAAAACCCATCTGCATTTTTAGGGAAGGAAATCTGCTGTCCTTACCCCGTCTGGCCTACGTATGACTCCAAAGCTACAGCGATGTGGTTGACTCCTAACTGCCTTCTGAAATGGCCTAGCCTGTACAACCAGGCAATAAATGTTGGCCAGCCAGTGATTCCCAAGTCCTGCAAATGGATGCTCATCCTCCTAACCTACACATCTTGGGATACTAAGGGGCGATTTAGCATGGCCAATCCACCTAATTGGCACATCTTTGGAGTGTGAGGGGAAACTGGAGCACCCAGAGGAAACCCACACAGACACGAGGAGAACATGCAAACTCCCCACAAGCAGTGACCCGAGGCTGGAATCGAACCCAGGTCTTGGCACTGCGAGGCAGCAGTGCTAACCACTGTGCTACCATGCCTCCTAATAAATCTAAGCAGTCAACAATGATGGCTGTACAAGAAGCATTTTTAGTTTAAAATTCTCTTAAGCAGAACTCGGACCCAGACATAACCTCTGAGAGTACAACCTCCTGATACACTGGGTGGAATGAAATGCCCCCTTCGGGAGCAGGCTGGCAGGCAGTGGGGGTGGGGGGAGGGGTCTGCTAGCAGATGATATGGTTGAATGAGGTGGGAAGATGGGGAATGGGAAGCATCTTCCCAATCCCTCCCTGATTAAATCTGGAGCAGGGAAGGTAGAGGTTAGATTTCTTGCTCCGAAGGAAATGAGGTGGCAGGAAGTGGAAGTGATGGTAGCAGTAGGAGAGCAAGAGAGGAAGCATGGGATGGGCTATGTTGCCAACTTTTGTGTCTGCCTGCAGTGTGGGGAAGCTTGCTGGGGTAACCTGTGACTCAGGGGAGGCAGGAGTCACACCCACCTTTCTGTCTCCTCCTGTTTTGTGGGTCTGGCAAGGCTTCCTCACTCACCTAGATATTGAGGCACCAAAGCTGTTCCTCCTCTTCCTGGGCCTCCTGTGCTACCAGGCAGTGGCCACCATTTCTACTGCTTCTCATCCTTCTCACATGAAAGCAGTTTCTTCAGATTGGAAGGCAACCAAAACTTTGAGGAAGGTGCCAACTCAAAATTGGCAGACAGGAACTGGACTGATTGCCCTGTGATTAAACAATAGCCCAAAGGATACTCAGTAATCAGCAGACCTGTTCTATACTTCAAAAGATATTAACTAAAAAAGATGATTGTATCTTTAGACTAACATGTTTGCATTTAGTATTAAATCAGATCATCTTCAGGCATACACAGATTCAAATTCTTCAGTGAAACAGCCCAGACACTGGTTATAAAATGTGCAGCTCTGTATGGGGAGGTACAAATCTCTCATTTCAAGAAGCGTGCAAAGATATGAATTAGGAGCGCAAGTAAGCCACTCGGTCCTTCGAGCCTGCTCCATCATTCAATGAAATGATTGCTGATCTCAGCCCCACATTCCCACCTAGCCCCAATAATCTTTTGCCCCCTTATTAATCAAGAATCCATCCCCCGTCTGCATTAAAAATATTGACTCTGCTTTCACTGCCTTTTGAGGAAGAGAGTTCCAAATGATCCCTTGAGAGAAAATAATTCTCATCTCTGTCCCTGGGTGGCACAGTGACACAGTGGTTAGCATTGCCCCCTCACAGAATCAGAGACCTAGGTTTGATTTCTAGCTTGGCTCACTGTCTGTATAGAGTCTGCACATTCTCTCTGTGTCTGTGTGGATTTCCTCTGGGTACTCCGGTTTCCTCCCACAGTCCAAAAATGTGCAGATCAGATGAATTAATATTTTCTGACACTACCAGAAACCCACCAATCTTCCTGTCTTTTTTTCATTCATTTGCAGGACACGGGCATCGCTGGTTGACCAGCATTTATTGCCCATCCCTAGTTGCCCTTGGAAGGCAGTTAAGAGTCAATCATGTTGCTGTGGCTCTGGAAACACATGTAGGCCAGACTGGGTAAGGATGACAGATTTCCTTTATTAAAGGATATTAGGAAACCAGATGGATTTTTCCGACAAAGGTTTCATGTTTATCAGTAGATTCTTAATTCCGGATATTTTTATTTTTTATTGAATTCAAATTCCACCATCTGCTGTGGCAAGATTCAAACCCTAGTCTCCAGAATGTTAGCTGAGTTTCTGAATTAAAAATCTGGTGATAATACCACTGTGATATTATTTTGGCTATCAAAATGGACATTTTCACATTTTCCCACATTATACTTCAATTTGCTGTGTTAGTTTTGTTCTTCTATTATTTTTGTAACCTCTAGCCTTATCTGCAGATTTACTGTTGGATTTGTACTCCCTGTCCTTTCCTGTCACAGCTTGTTTATCATTTCCCACATTAATACGTCTTTCTCTTGCCTTCTCTTTACTCTTTGATTTATCGCATCTTCCTGAATTTGACTGCCTTCCCTTAGTATCTAGTATTAAACCCTCTCAACTTCCTCAGCTATGCAGATCGCTAGTCCCAGCACGGTTCAGATATACACCATCTACACAATACAGCCCTTAATTTAACCAGCACTAGTGCCATCTCTCCCAGTCTTTCAGCCATGCATTCACAGGTATAATTTTATGTAGCCTATGCTAATTTGCACGTGGCTCCAAAGATAATTATCTTGGAAGTTCTGCTTTTTAATGAGCTACCTAATTCCTCATCCACCCTGTGCAGAACCATTTTCCTAGTCTGGCCCATGTCATTGGTACCTACTGCGATGCTTGGATCCTCCCACCTCACTGCTGGTTACTCTCCAGCCCAGAGCAGATGTCTGGACTCTTGCTCTTTGCTGCACAGAATGATGTCAGTATTCTTCACTGCCCCTTACTATTGCAACATTCCTCCCCCCACCTGAATGGCTTCCTGCATTACATTATGGTCCATCAAACCATCCACATTACAATCCCCACAAGCTGAGAGACCCTTAATGCTCTGGGACAATGACAAAGGTTGAGGGTCCTGTGTTCCTGTCCCTGACCAAGGATCAAATCAGAAGATCTATCATCAGGAATGTAAACACCCATGTAACTTCCCCCTTCCTTGATGTGTCATAGTGTCTGCAGCTCAGCCTCCAGCTCAATGACTTTAAACTGAATCTCCTCGATCCTCAAGCACATACTGCAGGTGTGTTACCCTGGATCACACTGGTATCCAGGAATTCCCACGCGCTGTCAGCATGACATATTACCTGCAATGCTGCGCTTAATGTTTTAATAAACTACTTCATTATTTTATTCAATTATTTATTTTTTATCATATGTTTTATTAAATCTTACCACCAGTTTCTGTGTCAGTCTAACTTTCAAACTAGAATAGTAGGTGACCGCTTCCCAGATATTCACCAAACAGCTTTTTTCCCTGTAGTAGAGTAAGAACCAAATGCCACAGGGTGAAAATGTTAGAAAAAGTAAAAGAAAAGGAACACCTTCTTTGTCTCCTCACCAAACTCCCCCAGTCACCAAACTCCCCCACTCACCAAACTCCCTCACTTACCAGATTCTCTCACTTCACCAAACTCCCCACTCACCAATCCCCCCACTCACCAAACACCCCCACTCACCAAACTCCCTCAGTCACCAAACCCCCCTCCACTCACCGAACTGCCCACTCTCCAAACGCCCTCACTCTCCAAACGCCCTCACTCTCCAAACTCCCTCACTCTCCACACTCCCTCACTCTCCAAACTCCTAGGTATATACTCAGTTCCAAACTGCACTTGTTGGCCCATTACTTTGGCTGTTGTAAAAAGGCTGCTTCATGTCATAGCGCAACTATTCTCATTATTTTTACCAATGTGCAATTGTAATGGACAGACTTTCTAGTCAGTCTCTGACTTCCTGAGGGTTAGACTCTGCATGCAGTGTACATATTTGTTTTACCTGCATTGTCAGAACTGTGTGTTGCTATGGAAACGGGCTGGCCAATCACAGGCTCAATGATAATGCCAATGGGTTGAAAGCCAACCCCAGATCATGCTTCAATGTGCCATGCGGTAATATTTCAGTACATTTGTAAATGCTTCAGTACTTTTGCCATGTAAATTATTCAACGTGTATTAAGTTGCAGTAGCTTCAAAGTTAACGTACGGGCAAAGGCTGGGAAAGTATCCAGGGAACAAAAGGCATATACCAACCATTGTCTGATTTAAAACATGCTGTGAACACATTAATTTCCCACATGGAAAAATGATAAACTTCAGAGCCACACAGCGAACAAATGTTTCATTTTAAATCATTGACATTGCTGATCATGTGTGTTTGGGAAGAAAGGGAACAGGACAAAAATAATCCATAGGGGCCACCATACCAGTGCAATGTAAAGGCTCCCATATTTTGAGTTGTAACATTCTTCACAGTCTCACGTTATTTCAGACAATAATATTTGGTTTCCCATGACATGTTGTGACCCCTACATGATTTGTAAGATGCTTGATCTCCTGTGGAAGGTGTCTGAATATTTTGCTTTGAATTAAACTGAAACCTGACTTTAGCACTAACTTGTCTACAATAACTCCACTCTGCATCTGAATGCCACTTGAACGGCCACCTTAGTAGCAGCTAGTCTGACAGGATCATGCTCTTAAAACAGAAAATGCTGGAAATGAACAGTCAGCCTCTGACAAAGGAAGGTAAGGTATCTGTCTCGGGTAATGGAAAGGTCTTGTGGAGGGGTGGTCAGAGGGGGTGGGGGGGGAGGGGAGTGGGTTATTCTCCCATCCCGCCGTGCTAATTTTCTAGTGCAGCAGGATGGGAGAATCTCGTGTCTGGGTATGCATAGGATTCGCACATGTTCCCGCTAAATGCGCGTTTCCCAGCACCAGATATCCAGCGCCATCAGAACTGCGCTGGAAACTGTACTTAAATCTTTATTTAAATCTAATTTAGTGTAATTAGCATGCCCACGTCTGAATTCTCCAGGTCCATAAGAACATAAGAAATAAGAGCAGGAGTAGGCCATCCAGCCCCTCGAGCCTGCCCTGCCATTCAACAAAATCATGGCTGATCTGCAGTGGTTCAGTACCACTTTCCTGCTTTTTCCCATAAACCTTAATTCCCTTGTCAATCAAAACCTATCCACTCTTGACTTAAATATATTCAGCGAAAATATTCAGGCCCGTGAGCCTCTCCCACCCCATCGGAGTGTTTCAGCATCTGGCAGATAGAGTTCAATGTTGGTAAATGTGAGGTCATCCATTTTGGTAGGAATAACAACAAAATGGACTATTATTTAAATGGTAAAAAAACTGCATCATGCTGCTGTGCAGAGGGACCTTGGTATCCTTGTGCATGAATGGCAAAACATTGGTTTGCAGGTGCAGCAAGTAATTAAGAAGGCAGATAGAATTTTGTCCTTCATTGCTAGAGGGATGGAATTTAAAAACAGGGAAGTTATGTTTGCGGCTGTTCACATATTCATGAGGTCACGCCTGGAGTTTTGGCCACCTTACTTGAAATAAAATCCTTAGTGTATGCTTGACCTGGACCATCTGATGGGCAACACGACAGCTCAGTGACTATCGCTGTGCTGTGCAGATACATGGATTTGGGCCTGTGTCTGTGGGAGTTTGCGCATTCTCCCCGTGCTTGCGTGGGTTTTCTCCGGGAGCTCCGGTTTCCTCCCACATCCCAAAGATGTGCTCTTAAGCTAATTGGCAAAACAAATTCTCCCTAAATTGTCTCAAATTTGGTTTTTAATCCATAGATCTATAAACATGGACAGGGATTGCGGGTAGAGATGGGAACATCGGGGTGGCGGCATGGGCTCGTTGGGCTGAAGGGCCTGTTTCCTATGCTGTTTTGTTCTTATGAGCTTCTTAAAATGTACTGGCACTATGCAGGGGGTGCAAAGGGGATTCACTAGGTTGATTCCGCAGTTGAGATGGTTGGCTTATGAGGAGAGCCTGAGTAGATTGTAACTGTACAAAACTCTAGTGCGGCCGCACTTGGAGTATTGTGTGCAGTTCTGGTCCCCACATTATAAGAAAGATGTGGAGGCATTGGAGAGGGTACAGAGGAGGTTTACCATGATGTTGCCTGGTATGGAGGGCAGGTCCTATGAAGAGAGGTTGAAGGATTTGAGGTTGTTTTCGTTAGAAAGGAGGCGGCTAAGAGGGGATCTTATTGAAGCATATAATATGATTAGAGGTTTAGATAGGGTGGACAGTGATAGCCTTTTTCCTAGGATGGAGAAAGCTAGCACGAGGGGACACAGCTTTAAATTAAGGGGTATGAGTTATAGGACGGATATCAGAGGTAGGTTCTTTACTGAAAGAGTGATTAGGGAGTGTAATGCCCTGCCTGCAGCTGTTGTAGATGCGCCAAGTTTGGTGGCGTTTAAGAGGTTAATTGATAAGTATATGGAAGAGAAGGGAATGGTTTAGTTTGGGGGGCATTGCTTTTTATTTTGGTCGGCACAACATCGAAGGCCGAAGGGCCTGTTCTGTGCTGTAATGTTCTATGTTCTATGTTCTATAGATTGGGGCTATAGAATTTAGAAGAATGAAGGAAAGGTTTATGGAAATATATAAGATTATGAAGAGAATAGATAAAATAAAGATGGGAGGATGTTTCCACTGGTGGGTGAAACTAGAAATAGGGGGCTTAGCCTCAAAATAAGAGGGGCATATTTAGGACTGAGTTGAGAAGGAACTTCTTCACCCAAAAGATTGTGAATCTGTGGAATTCTGGGGAAAGATTTAGAGAAGATGTGTGATGTAATTTTTTTATACAAAGGATGGTGAATGTCTGGAACGCACTGCCCCAAGAGGTGCTGGGAGCAGGTACAATAGCGGCATTTAAGGGACATCTAGACAAATACATGAATAGGATGGGAATACAAGGAGACGGACTCTAAGTGCATCCGGTTTTAGTTTAGACAGGCATCATGATCGGCACAGGCTTGGAGGGCCAAAGGACCTGTTCCTGCCCTGTACAGTTCTTTATTCTTAACAGAAGGTTCATTTTCCTTCAATCGTTCTTGAGAAGTGAGCGTCACATCCAGGGCCCGCATTTATGTTTCATCCTTAATTTTCTTTGTACCACTGAATTGTTAGCTTGGTTGCTCCAGGGAAGAGTTGAGTGTTAACAATATTGTGTTACCGAGTAAAGCCACCAGGTTTCCTTTCATTAAAAAAAATCATTAATTTTCACAGCAATCCCATGGCGTGCTCAGCTCTCAGACTTTTGGTGGAATTTGAACTCATATTCTGTCTAAATAGCCCATTAATACGACCCCTACACCACTTTACCCATATATAGAGATCTAATGGAATGGTGCTTTGTGTTCTGGCAATGGAATAGTTTGAAATGAAGAGGGGGTGGCCAGTTGGTATATGCCTTTCAGCTGTTATTTGGACCAGCAATCAACCTGATGACGCTCTTGAGAAAAGAGGGAGAGAACAGTGAACTCAGATAATTGAACTTGCATATTATTCACTATTAAAGTATGCAAGAAATTGCTATCAGTAAACCATGTGGAACAAAGATCTTAAGCCCTTATCGGTACACTGAGATGGAAAATAAAAGGATATTTTTTTCAGTAATTCCATGAATACCCTGAATTCATAGACATTCTTTGGTCCGATACACTTCTCTCATTATACTCTGTAGATCAGAATGTTAAAAATCCACGTGAGAGAGCAAAGAGGTTTATATTTTGAAAGCTGCCTGTACGTTTCAGCCCTCTAAAGGATTATCAATATGACAAATCTCAGCCTCCCATAGTGGGGTTATTAGAACCCAAGCTATTATTTTAAGAATTTTGCACTACAATATTCCATGTAGACCTAAGGATTTGATTAAGTGTGACAGGCATATGACATACAAATAATCCTTAATGCACTCATTATGGATTGCCTACATTTTGAATTATTTTGATCTACAGACTAATGATATATCTCACTGCCACATGCTGTGAACATTCCATATTATGCCTGCTTAGTGAATATGATAGATATTTGGGTCCTGTCCAAAAGCTTCCCAATTATACACAGCATTTGTGGTAATTAAAGACATATTTTCAAAGCACTAGAAATCTAATGTTGCCCACTGTGTCTTTTGTCATACTAATCTACAGTTATCACCTAATGTATTAAATAAAGGGGAAATTTTGTTGCATTTTATACTTGTATTTAATTAATATATTCACTGTCACTTCATCCTTGTTCAAGGTCAGTATTGATGTACGTTTGAACAATCTTCTATTAATTTTTCAGTGATGAAAGTGATGCAGGATCAACACATTTTGTAACTTATATAAAGATAATGAGAAAAATTCTTTCCCTCAATTCCCAATTCAGTGAATTCTTGGAATTACCAATGGAAAATTGCTACGATTGGAGCAGTGAAAATAACCCAGTGAAGAGATTGTCAGAAAAACCTCACAGAACTCTTCAGTTTAGGAATTCTATTAAAAGTTTATTTCATTAACTTAGTAGTCACAAGTAGGCTTATGTTCACATTGCAACGAAGTTACTGTGGAAATCTCCTAGTTGTCACATTCCGGCACCTGTTCGGATACACTGAGGGAGAATTTAGCATGACCAATGCACCTAACCAGCATGTCTTTCAGACTCTGGGCAGAAACAGGAGCACCCAGAGAAAATCCATGTAGACGTGGGTAAAATGTGCAAACTCTACACAGATAGTGACCCACACTAGGAATCAAACCCAGGACCCTGGCGCTATGAGGCAGCAGTGCTAACCAGTGTGCCACTATTATTAGGAGGTGCTGGGAGCAGCTGGGCACTTTCCCAAAGTTGGGTTGACAAATTGGAGGAAGAATTAACCTGGATCAGTCTTAGTTCTGATCACAGAGGATCATCGGCGGAGGCCAGGGAGTAAAAGTTGAGACTAGCAGACATCAAATGGGAAGATTTAGAGTAAGGAAGAAGGATGACAATTAACTGTTGTTATGATTGATTGTATTGTTACATGCACATTGCCAATGATATTACTCAGGAAGCAATAGATAGGTTGTTGTACTAATTTCCCATTCACAAATTCTTTGAAAACATAATTTGAGACTGGCCAATGACATATGGAGAAGGGCCTAACCCTGATCTCAGTCTTGAAATGTACTGGTTGAGTTTCAATTGTAATATTATGGTATGGCTTCAGTACTCTGAGATAAGGGAAAAATACAACCTGATTCCCAGTCCTTTTCATTGCTCTGTGATTTCTACGGGAATAAATGCATGTACGCTTTGGGTGAGAATAGCACCACAATGTCATTTCATCCATGAATTATACTGGATGGCTGTGACATATATGGAATTATATCCAGTAAGAATCGTTACCTTCAGGAGACAAGGAAAGAAAGTGGTTCTAAGAATAATTATGTTTTTAAATAAATGTTAAAAAAGCGCAGGAATTTAAAATCCTGACCAAAGCTTTGGATTTTGTTTCTAATAGTTTGGAAATATTTCAGTTTGCTGGCACTTGGAATCTCCATCACGCAAACCAGCCCCCTGTCCATTGACCATGTCCATACCTCCTGCTGCCTCGGAAGCATCCAGCATAATTAAGGACCCCACGCACCCCCGACATTCTCTCTTCCACCTTTTTCCATCAGAAAAAAGATACAAAAGACTGAAGTCACGTATCAACGACTCGAGAATAGCTTTCACTGAAATATTTCCCAGTCTTTGTATAATCGTGCAATCCCTTGAGAGAATTCAAAACCAACTTTAATGTGTAGCCAAAATTAAACATTAGCAATGGCACACCTGGTGGATCCTGGAATATGGATATATTGTTAAATGTGCCAGTGTCTGCATTGTTATCTGTAGGAAGTCTCACAACACCAGATTAAACTCTAGCAGGTTTATTTGGAATCATGAGCTTTCAGGGTGCTGCTCCTTCATCACCTGAAGAAGGAGCTCCGAAAGCTTGTGATTCCAAATAAACCTGTTGGACTTTAACCTGGAGTTGTGAGACTTCTTACTCTGCCCATCCCAGTCCATCGCCGACATCTCCACTACATTGTTATTTATTAATGCTGCGTTGATAACTCAAAGGAGACTAGCAGATGAAGAAGACATTGGTTCAAATGCAATTTAGATTTTCAGATGAAAATATTGGTCGGAATTTTATGGCCATCCATGCCGGTGGGATTCCCCGGCCCCGCTGCAGCGAACAAAGATTTGGCTGAGTGCCAAATTCTGCATTCTCGATTGCGGCGACAGTGAGGTAAATGGCCAGATAATTCCTGTTATTATGTTGGAGAATTTGCTGCAAATGGACAATCACATTGGCCATAGATACCGCATGTTGTAAACATATTAGATATTAAGAAAGGCAGAACCTGTATTTATACTGCATCTTTCACGTTGACAGAATTCTCAAGATGCTTTACAGCCGATTCACTGTTATGTAAAGAGATGCAACAGCAAATCCTACAAACAACAATATGGTAAATGACCAGTTTAGCTATTCTGGGTGGTGTGATTGAGGCATAAGTATTGCCTAACATACAGAGTAACTCCCTATTGATAGTAATCATAGAATGTACAGTGCATAAGGAGGCCATTTGGCCCATTGACAATTCCTCCTAAGTCCTATCAGTGTAACACCTCATATTTACAGTCCTAATCCCCCTGACACTAAAGGGCAATCTTGCATGACCAATCCACCTAACCACCACATCTTTTGGACTGTGGGAGGAAAGTGGAGCATCTGGAGGAAACCCATGCAGGCATGGAGAGAACATGCAAGCTCCATATAGACAGTCACCTGAGGCTGGAATTGAACCCAGGTGCTATGAGGCAGCAGTGCTAACCACAGTGCCACCCTTATCAATAGTACCATGGGATCCTTTTCTCCACCTGAGAGGCTAGACCACAGGCTCAGTTCAAGTCTCCTTATCAAGATAGCGTCTTTGACAATATAACACTTTCTCGGAACTGTACAGAAGCATCTGCCTAGCTCATGTGTTTAGATTCTGGGAGAGGGAAGTGGTGTGGGGGGAGGGGATGGCTGATCAATTATAATTTACTGAATGGTATTGATGAGGTGGCAACTGCCTCAAAATGGAATTGATAGAAATAATACCCCATTAACACAAATGCCCTTCCCATTGCTGGTTTAGAGAGGCCCAGTGTTGAGAAGCTAATGCACTGGCTTGTCTCTCATGAGAGGCATCTTTAAATATGTAAATGAAATTCCCTTGTCCCGTTTATGTGACTGCCTGTTGTGGATTGACCTGGCCTGGAAGTGCATTGTGCATATCTTGAGCAGACAGAGCCAATCAGAATGGGGAGGGGGTTGGAGGGGGAGATGATCAAAGGAGCAGAGGAATCAGCGGGAGAGGGGGCCAAAGGGGAAAGGATTGAAGGGAGAGAGGGCTGGTGGAGAAGGGAGCTGGAGGGGGCCAGCGAGCAAGGGGATTGGAGGGGTGATGTGTCAGAGGGGAAGGGGGTCATGGGGATGTGGTCAGGCAGTGGGAAATTGGTTCGGTTGCTGATCTTTTGTTGAGTCAGAGCAACTGAGTTTTGTGTGTTTTAAGGTGGGTTAAAAGTATTTTGCTGTAATGTGCTGGTTGAGTTTGGGTGTGAGACTCATCACCAGCCTCCCTTTGACAATTATCAGCATCAAATTCAAATTAATCCCAGGAGAGGTAAATGCCTGATTGGTAATTGACAACATTCTGAAATAATCGAAAGGCAGGAAAATTGTCCAGTCCTTACTCTCTGTTCCTTTTCTTCACCTTTGCAATGTGCTCTTTCATTGTAAACACATCCAGTGTTTCCTGTTGCCAAATATATTACCTTACATTTATTATTTACATTAAGCTGCATCCGTCAATCCTGAACCCATCTGTTTAATTTGCTTAGATAGGAAGTTCAGACATTCCCTTGGTGAGCACAGACGCACTGTTGAGTTTTGGATATAAATTATCCTCAACATGTAGCTCACAACAAAGAACAGCCGGCTCATTCCAGAACACCCAAAAAGCTGAGATCATCAACTCAGCCCAGAACGCACAACACAGCCCCAAATACAAAGTCCCGAATACACAGCCCCGGATACACAGTCCAGGATACATAGTCCCGAACACAGCCCCGAATACACAATCATAAATACACAACCCTGAATACACAGACCCAAATACACTGCACTAAATAATTGCACTCGTTACACAGACCCGAATACCCAACACTGACCCGAACACCCAACACAGACCCAAATACCCAACACAGACCAGAACTCCGAACACATCCCTGATCTCCCAACACAGCCTTGAAGACTATACAGGCCTGAAGGCTACGCAGACCTGAAAACACAGCCCCGAAGAAAAAACACAGCACTGAACACACAACAAAGCCCCAAAAATTCAATACATCCCCAAACACCCAAAATAGCACCAATCACCCAACATAGCTCCAAAAACCAAACACGGGCCCGAACACCGAAAACAGTCCCGAATATCAAACACAGGCCAAATTCCCAACACAGGCCCAAACTCCCAACACAGCTCAGAAGACACAATTCAACTCTGAATACCCAGCCTTGAATTCACAGCCCTGAACACACAGCCCTGAACACACAACACATTCCTGGACACACAACACAGGCCTGAACGATACACAGCCATGAACATGAAACTGCACTGAATAAACAACCCCAAAATCCCAACACAGCCCTGAACACGTAACATAACCCGAATTCCTGACACAGGCCCGAACTCCCAGCACAGGCCCAAACTCCCAGCACAGGTCCAAACTCCCAACACAGGCCCAAACTCCCAACACAGGCCCAAACTCCCAACACAGCCCCGAAGACACAATACAACTCTGAATACTCAGCCCTGAATTCACAACCCCAAACACACAGCCCTGAACACACAACACAGCCCTGGACACACAACACAGGCCTGAATGACAGACAGCCATGAACATGACACCGCCCTGAATAAACAACCCCAAAATCCTAACACAGCCCCGAACACATAACACAGCCCTGAACTCCCAACACAACCCCAAACTCCCAACACAGGCCCAAACTCCCAACACAGGCCCAAATTCCCAACACAGACCTGAAATCACAATACAGCCCTGAACACCAAACACATCCCCCGAACACCTAACACAACACCGAATACACAACACAGCAGCGAACACACAATATAGCCCCGAACACTACATAGCCCCAAACACCAAACATAGGCCTGAACTCCCAACACAGCCCCGAAGAGACAAAACAGCTCCCAATACCCAGTTCTGAAAACAGAGCCCTGAATTCAACGCCCCTAATACACAGCCTTGAATACACATCCCTGAACACACAACACAGCCCTGAACACACAAACTCCACAACAAAGAGATCTAGTGGTATATGTTCATAGCTCCTTGAAAGTAGAGTCACAGATGGACTAAGTGGTGAAGAAGGCATTCGGCATGCTTGGTTTCATTGGTCAGAACATTGAATACTGGAGTTGGGATATCTTATTGAAATTGTACAAGGCATTGGTAAGGCCACACTTGAAATAAAATGTACAACTCTATTCACTCTGTTATAGAAAGGATATTATTGAACTAGAAAGAGTGCAGAAAAGATTTACGAGGATGTTACTGGGATTTGATGGATTGAGTTATAAGGAGTTGCTGGATAGATTTGGATATTTTTCTCTGGAATGTAGGAGGCTGAGGTCTATAAAATAATGAGGGACGTAGATAAGGTAGATAGTCAATATCTTTTCCCAGAAGTAGGGAGTCTAAAACTAGATGGCATATGTTTAAAGAGAGAGCGAAGAAGTACAAAAGTGTCCAGAGGGGCAATTTTTTTTACGCAGAGAGTGGTGAGTGTCTGGAACAAGCTGCCAGAGGCAGTAGTAAAGGCGGGCACAATTTTGTCTTTTAAAAAGCATTTAGATAGTTACATTCATATAAGATGTGTATAGAGGAAGATGGGCCAAATGCGGGCAAGTGGCATCGGCTTAGGGTTTAAAAAAATGGTGGCATGGACAAGTTGGGCTGAAGGGTCTGTTTCCATGCTGTAAAACTCTATGAATTTATAACAGCCCTGAACACCCAGCGCAGTCCCGCCCTCCCAAAATAGCCCTGAGCACACAACACAGCCCCAACTTGCATCACGGTCTCAAACTCCCAACACAACTTCAAACACACAACAGAGCCTCAAACTCACAACACAGCCCCGAACATACAACACATCCTTGAACACGCAATGAACCCCAAACTCCCAACGCAGCCCTGAACACGCAACGCAGCCGCAAACATACAACACAGCCCTGATCATCCAACACAAGCCCTGAACTCCCTGCATAGCCCTCTCAACACAGTCCTGAACACACAACACAGTCCCGAACTTGCAACACAGCCCCGAACTCCCCAACAGCCCCAAACTCCCCAACAGCCCTGAACTCCCCACACAGCCCCAAACACCCAACTCAGCACCAAACTCCCAATACAGCCCCGAACACACAACATAGCCCTGAACTCCCAACACAGCTTCAAACTCATAACGCAGCCCCAAATTCCCAACACAGCTCCGAACACACAACTTAGTCCAAACACTCAACAGAGCCCTGAACTCCCAACACAGCTCTGAACTCACAACACAGACCCGAACTCCCAACACAGCCCCAAACACTGGACACAGCCCCGAACACACAACACAGCTTAGAATAGGCTAGAATTCTTAACACAACAGAATATAACTGAGAACACAAGTCAGAATATCTAACAATATGAGCTTGTACAAAGGAAGATGGTTGTGGTTTTTGCAGGTCAAGCATCTCAGCTGTTGGACATCACTGCAGGAGTTCCTCAGGATAGCGTTCTCAGCCCAAGCATCTTTAGCTGTTTCATCCATAACCTTTCTTACTTCAGAATGTCAGACTGGGGCTATTTGCTGATAACTGTATAGGGTTCAGTATCATTTGTGACTTTGCAGATGTCAAAGCATTTCATGTCCAAATGCCGCAAGAACTGGACAGTATCCAGGTTTGCACTGACAAGTGGCAGGAGAGATTCTTGTGATACAAGTACCAGACAATGACCATCTCCAACACGAGAGATGCTAATCATGATTCAATGGCATTATCATCATTGCTCCATTATTAACATCCAAGGAGTTACCATTGATCTGAAACTGATCTGGAATAGTCTTTAAATAGTGTGGCTATCAGAGCAGGTCAAAGGCTAGAAATCCTGTGTGGAGTAACTCACCTCCTGACTCCACAATGCCTGTGCACAATGCACGCAAAGTACAATTCAGGAGTGTAATGGAATCCTCTCCACTTGCCTGTATGAGTGCAGTTCCCGCAACACTTAAGCTTAACACTATCCAGGACATAGAACATAGAACATAGAACACAGAATACTACAGCACAAACAGGCCCTTCGGCCCACAAGTTGTGCCGATCGTATCTATACTTACCAGGCCATAGAACTATCTGTAATTCCCAATCCCATTAAATCCCACGTACTCATCCAGAAGTCTCTTAAAAGACCCCAGCGAGTTTGCCTCTACCACCACTGACAGCAACCAATTCCATTCGCTCACCACCCTCTGAGTGAAAAACTTACCTCTAACATCTTCTGTATACTTACCCTCCAGCACCTTAAACCTGTGACCTCTCATAGCAACCATTTCAGATTGGGAAATAGCCTCTGAGAATCCATTCTATCTATTCCTCTCAACATCTTATAAACCTGTATCAGGTCGCCTCTCAATCTTTGTCTCTCCAGGGAGAAGAGACCTAGCTCTCTCAACCTATCTTCATAAGGCATGCCCCCCAATCCAGGCAACATCCTTGTAAATCTCCTCTGCACCCTCTCAATAGCTTCCACATTCTTCCTATAGTGAGGCGACCGGAACTGCGCACAATACTCCAAGTGGGGTGTGACAAGGACAAAACAGTCCATTTGATTGCCACCTCTTCCACAAACATTCAATCCATTTAGCATCAACAAACAGTGGCAGCAGTGTGCACCATCTACAAGATGCACCATGGGAACTCACCTTCCTTAACCAGCACCTTCCAAACCTGTGGCTGCTACCATCTGGAAGGACAAGGGCAGCAGATCCCTGGGCACACTGCCACCTGACTGTTCTCCCCCAAGTCACTTGCCATCCTAACTTGGAAATGCATCACCATTCCTTTACTGTCACTGGGTCAAAATTTTGGAACTTGCTCCTCATATACACTGTATACTGTATGAGTGTACCTACACCTCAGGGACTGCAGTGATTCAAGGAAACAGCTTGTCACTACCTTCTTGAGAGCAACTAGTGATGGGCAATAAATGATGGTCCAGCTAGTGATGCCCACATCCCATAAATTAAAAAAAAAATGCAACTCAAAACATGAGCGGCACGGCAGCGCAATGGGTAACGCTGCTGCCTCACAATGCCAGGGACCTGTATTCGAGACCTGGGTTCAATTCCTGACATAAGTGTGTGTGTGTGTGTGTGTGTGTGTGTGTGTGTGTGTGTGTGTGTGTGTGTGGAGTTTGCACATTCTCCTCATGTCTGTGTAGGTTTCCTCCTGCAGTCCAAAGATGTGCGGGTTAAATTGATTGGCTATGCTAAATTACCCCTTGGTGCCTCAAGATATGTAGGTTTGGGGGATTAACGGGGTAAACACTTGGGGTTATGGCAAATAGGTCTGAGTGGGATTGTCTGTTAGTGTCAGGGGGATTACTTGGGGCCACAAGGATAGGGTCTGAGTGGGATTGTTACCAGTGCAGACTTGATGGGCCAACTACACTGTAGGGGTTCTATATATGCCGAACATTTAACACAACACAGCTCAGGAACCTAACTCAGTTGAGGACATCAGAACACCCAAAATACAGCATGGGCTAATGAAAATGGATTGTTCATAAACAGAATAACAACAAGTGGATAAAGAAAACTAGTAAAAAAAAACAGAAACCATTGCAAGTCAGATGGTCGCTAGATTGGCAGTCAACATTTCAGCGCTTGGGGTTTCTTCTCAGAACTACAAGACTTTGATCGACATTACTTAAAAAGGAACAAGGCAAGGGAAGGGGAGAGAGAAAAATCTTCGAAAGCGTGAGGGGAAACAAATGGTCAGATCATATGGCATCTGCCAGAATTCCATATTGGAGATATTAAGTCAAAATTAGAGCAGTGTTGTGTTCATACAACACTTGGCATTGGGCTGAACCTTTATGTATCAGCCGTCATAGTCATCGGTGGGTAGACAATGCGAAACATGTTGCCACTCCGAGCAGCAATGTTCAGCATTTCAGAAGGCAGTCATTTTGATTGTTCAGTACAGACTGTACTTCGGAATCATAGACTGCAAAAAGGATGTTGTGCTTTTGATTTCTTTTTTAAGGCTGTTAGTGCTGACTAACTAAAATCAAAAGGGATCCTGTGTCATTAATATTCGAGGGTAAACTATGCCATATGTACGTTCAGCAAATCAAACAAGCCTGACCTCAACATGGATACAGCAATTATGGGGGCAACCCGTGTATTTTTTTCATTTGTATTCGGATATATTTGACATATTTTCATCTGCTTCCTTTCAAAATCTTACAGAATTTATTAAAGTATACAGATGTTGAATGATTTTTATAAAGTCAATAAAGGTTGAGACATTAACCGATCAATCATTTTAATTAAGTACATCTGACATTTGTTCTCCTGGATTATTTTTACCGATGATGCATTTCCTGTGAATTTAACCCCATTAACATTCTAATTCCATTGTATATTTTTTTCAAGCAAGCATCTTCCTAAAATAGAACATTGACACTTCCAACTCTTTTCAATTCGAACATTGTTTTCCTGACTCAAAGGCCAGAATTCTCCCGTCCTGTCTGCACTGGAATTTTAGTGGGCGGGTTGCAGACAATGTGAAACCGCATTGACATTCGGGTTGGAATTTCTGGCTTTTAGACCACTGCAGCGGGAGAATTCTGCCCAAAATTTCTGCGTGAAATGTAACATGGAATTTCAATGAATGGGTGAGATCTACAGATCATGCCACCGCTCTCAATGGGGGGCTTTCCCATTGACTCTGCACACACGCTGCTGGAAAACCTGTGTTGGGGTGAGCCGTTGGCGGGATTGCAAAATCCCACTGGTGCGAAGAGCCAGAAGTTCTTGCTAAATAGTGTTAAATGCCTTCAGTTGTTCAAGAATCAATTGTTTTCATGGATATAGTTTCTAAACCTTTTCTCTTGCCAACTTTGCTCGGTAAATGAGAAATGTCTGGGTGAGGCTTTCTTTTTGTGAACCGTCTTTAGGTATCTAACTAGGTGACGTCTTCCATTTGTGAAGTTAGATAGCAGGCTGGAAATTTGAGTTGCCTCTTAGACAAGAAATAGACGTTAAAAAGTTATGCTGTGGTGTGCAGAGTGCATTGCTATAACTGTGTCAAAAAAGCCTCTGGTTACCCAGTATGCCTTTACCTAACAATGTTGCCAGATGTCCGTATATGAATCTCTTGTCCTAGAAAAATAGAATTCTAGGTCCCAAAGGTGTCAATGATATGTGGGGCCGTGAGAAGCACATGGTGTTGATATAGAGAATCAGTCATGATCATATTGAACGGTGGAACAGATTCAAAAGGCTGAATGGCCTACTTCTGCTTCTGTTTTCTATCATACAATCCCTACAGTACAGAAGGAGGCCACTTGGCCCATGGAGTCTGCACTGACCACAAACCTAACCAAGCCCTATTTCTGTAACTCCATATATTTAACCTGCTAATCCTGCTAAATCTAGTTGACACTGGTGTCAATTTAGCGTGGCCCATGAACCTAACCTGTGCACCTTTGGAGTGTGAGAGGAAACCAGAGTACTCAAAGGAAACCCATACAGACACGGGGAGAATGTGCAAACTCCACACAGACAATGACCCAAGGCCGGAATTGAACCTGAGTCCCTGGCACTGTGAGACAGCAGGCTAACCACTGTGCCACTGTGCCGTTTCTATGTTTCTATGTCTGAGAGAAAAGGCAAAGTCTTAACGCCATGCTGACAGAAGTGAGGAATTCAGTGGATATCCCTTTCCTGGTTTACTCAGGATGGCACAGTGGCACAATGATTGGTACAGCTGCCTCACAGTGCTGGAGACCTGGGTTCAATTCCAGACTTGGGTGACTGTGTGGAGTTTGCATGTCCACCCCGTGTCTGCGTGGGTTTCCTCCAGGTGCTCCAGTTTCTTCCCAAAGATGTGTGGATTAGGTTGATTGGCCGTGAGAAATTGTCCCTTAGTGTCAGGGGGATTAATAGGGTAAATATATGGGGTTATGGTGATAGGGTCTGGATGGGATTTCTGTTGGTGCAGGCTCGAATGGCCTCATTTTCTGCACTGTAGGGATGTTACGATCTTATGATACCAGCAAAATGAAACAAATGGATTCTGGAGTTTCTAGAGTGGGTTATGAGTAGCTGTTAGTGGGCATGTGGCAGCTGAAGCTGTCAACCACAGCACTGAGTGGGCAGCACAGTGGCACAATGGTTAGCACTGCTGCCTCACAGTGCCAAAGACCTGGGTTCAATTCTCGCCTCAGATCACTGTCTGGTCTGGGGAGTTTGCACATTCTCCCCGTGTCTGCATGTGTTTCCTCTGAGTGCTCCGGTTTCCTTCCACTCTCCAAAGATGAGAAGGTTAGGTGGATTGGCCATGGTAAATTGCAGGGTAAATATGTAGGGTTACAGGGATAGGGTCTGGGTGGGACTGTGATTGGTGCTGACTCAGTGACCCTCCTGTACTGTAGGGATTCTATGGTTCTATGAGTGGCGCTTCCTGATTGGGATCTTCTTGTAACTAAAGCAGCCAGTGCCATCCATTTCACCATGAGAAGATTGAGGTAATACTGCCATTAGTTTTCTGAATAAAGGCTTCACGGTCAGGTCCTCCCAGGCAAAATACTATTTATCCTGCTGATATTTGGAATAATTTCCAGAAGATCATTTAGTTATCCATTCCTTCACATCAGCTGGGCTGATATGGCCCTCGAAGCATTGTTCAAATGTGTGTGTTAAAGAAACATTACAATGAAATCAGGCAAACTAATAAGCATTCAAAATGTTATTAGTTTATAGCCATGGTTCACAGCTAGAATGATTACTTGAGTGATTTGGGTAAATACTTTAAATGGAGGGAATAGTTAGTTTAATTTGCACAAGGTTATCCATGCGAAACAGTGACTCTAGAGAATGCAGATTTTTTTTATTATAGAGACCATTTAGCTAGCAAGCTTTTTGCTCTCCAGATCTAAGTTCAGTAAATCAACTTTACACTCTAACATCATATAATGTAGAGCCTTAGATCAGTCTGAGAAGCTCCAGTCATTTCAAAACTTTCAATGCTGGCTGTTTAATGGGGACAGTCGGATAAAGGATTCATTCGCTGGGATTGTCCCAAACAAAATTCTAAATGCTGAAATCGTGTGAAAACTGGAGTTATTCCCTGTGGATATTTTCAGCAAGATTTTCAAACTGAATCTCTCACACTGTGATGTGCCCATGCGTGAGTCAGGCTGAAAAGTGGTGGGCGAGGCCTGTTTCCGCTGGAGAGGCTGGAAAACAGCTAGCTGAGTGGGATACCGCGCACACACCAATCTCTGGGAGATTGCTACACACATCACTGAAATTGTTGGGCTCTCACCCCTCCAACGGATATTGCTGGCCTCATCATTGTCTTCTTTCTCCACACCCCCCCCCCCCCCCCCCCCCCCCCCGGCCTTCATGAACATTGCTGGTCTCCCCACCCCATCCCGCCCCCAACTGACCCAGATATCACCAAACTCTATCATTCACCCACTGCAACATGCCTCCACACCTACCCCTCCATGGACATCACTGGTCTTCCTATTCCTGCCTAGCGTTCTGGACATTGCTGGACTTTACTTTTCCACCTTCCCAGCCCCCCATCCTCCCCACTGACATTGGTGGCCCTCCCCACCCCTGCACTGAACCAACCATCGCTGGCCTCCAAAACATCAACCTCCCTCCCGCCTCCCACCACAGTGTGCTGTCCCCCCATCCCCTCTGTTCACCCACTGTGCACTGGCCTCACTGTTGCCTTTCACTCACAGCGTGCTGGGCTGCCATGCACACCCCCTGCCTGCGAGCATTTCCCCCTTACTGAGTGAGAACGTTGAGCATTTGCTTCTCTTCTCTTCTATTGAAACCAGGTTGCTTGTACATTATTCACCATGACATTTATTTAACTGACAGCACCTGAATTCCCTTAACAAGGCAGAGCTGTATATAAGTCATAAGGATGGACACACAGGTAGTCACACCAGGAAGATGGCACAGAGGAGAAGTGCTACCAATGTGACGACATGCCAGGAAAGGGGGAGATGCTGGGGTAGGGGGGCAGAATTCAGTTGCAAACCTGCTAATGTTATTATAAGCTATAGTAACTCATGTAAATAGCTATTATATTGGTGTGAAAAGCTTAGGCTGAGAGATGTGCGGGAAACATAGAATTTAGGATCGGGAGGAGGCCATTTGTCCCTTTGAACCTGCTCCACTGGTCATCACGATCATGACTGATTGTCCAACTCAATAGCCTAATCCTGCTTTTTCCCCATAACCTTTGATCCCATTCACCACAAATGCTATATCCAGCCATTTCTTGAATACGTTCAATGTTTTGGCATCAACTATTTCCTGTGGTAATGCTCACCCACTCTTTGGGTGAAGAAATATCTCCTCCTAAATGATCTAGTCTGAATCCCCAGACTGTGACCCCTGGTTCTGGACTCCCCCACCATTGGGAATATCCTCCTTGCATCTACCCTGTCTAGTCCTGTTAAAATTTTGTAAGTCTCAATGAGATTTCTTCCCTCATTTATCTGAATTCTAACAGAAACAATCCTAACCTAGTCAATTTCTGCTCATATATCAGTTCTGCCAGAATGGAAACATAGGGTGCTTACAGTACAGAACGAGGCCATTCGGCCCATCAATTTTGCACCAACTCTCCAACAGATCATCCTACCCAGGCTCTATCCTTGTAACCCCACGTATTTACCCCTCTAATTCCCCTAAGATACACGTCTTGGGACTCTAAGGGGCAATTTAGTATGGCCAATCCACTTAACCGGCACATCTTTGCACTGTGGAGGAAACCAGAGTAGTTGGAGGAAACACATGCAGACACAGGGAGAACGTGCAGACTCTGCACAGACAATGGCCGAGGCTGGGATTGAACCCAAATCCCTGGTGCTGTGATGGTAGACTCTCCAATGTTCTTTCCTTCATCTGGCAAACTAGGAATTTCTCCTGCTTTTATTATCTCCTATTGGCGCATGCGGGAAAGATTTGCAAGTTGACACACTCAACTTGTTTGGCAGCATTATGTATGCAACTTCTTTGGCCTGGAGATGGACTTGAACCCAGAGCTTCTACCTCAGAGGTTGGGATGGTACCCATGTGCTCCCCCTGAACTTGATTTACTCACACTTCTTTCAATGTACTGTAACCACTGCACACGATGTGGAAGACCAAAATAGACTGGGTGACCATTTTGCAGAACAGCTCCATTCAACATGCAAATGGTACCCTGAGTTTCCTGTTGCTTGTCACTTTAATTCTTCACGGGTGGCACAGTGGAACACAGTCTCCAAATATTAGTTGGATAAACAGCATTTTCCCTGGGAGGACCTGATTGTGATTCAGTAAACTAATGGCAGCATTGCTTCAATTCTCTCATAGTGAAATGGTTGCCACTGACTAGAACAAAAAACAAAGAAAAAAGAACAAAACAGCATGGGAAACAGGCCCTTCAGCCCAACGAGCCTGCGCCGCCACCCCAATGTTCCCACCTCTACCCGCGATCCCTGTCCATGTTTATAGATCTATGGATCAAAAACCAAATTTGAGACAATTTAGGGAAAATTTGTTTTGCCAATTAGCCTAAGAGCACATCTTTGGGATGTGGGAGGAAACCGGAGCACCTGGAGAAAACCCACGCAAGCACGGGGAGAATGCGCAAACTCCCACAGACACAGGCCCAAATCCATGTATCTGCACAGCACAGAGATAGTCACTGAGCTGTCGTGTTGCCCATCAAATGGTCCAGGTCAAGCGTACACTAACGACGTGAAGCACTAGGATACTCTCGAAAAAAATCCAAGAGCAGCCCTCTCACGACCCATCGCGTGTATGCCCCTCGTTAGACAACAAGGTGGACCAAAGCACCTGTAGGATAAAAACAAGTACATCAATATCATCATCTATTTACACACTTCCCAGGGACTCCCAAGGCTCATGATCCCTATTTTAAATCAGTTTTCTATACCCCTCCATTCCCATTCTGTTCATGTGCCCATCTAAGTATTTCTTAAATAACTCCAGAGTGCCTGCCTCCACCACTTTACTTGGAAGCGCATTCCATACCCCCACCACCCTCTGTGTGAAAAAACTCCCTCTAGCATCCAAATTATACCTTACCCCCCTCACCCTAAGCCCGTGACCCCTCGTGCTATTTGAGTCCATCCTAGGAAAAAGCTTAACCCTGTTTACTCTATCTATACCCCTCATAATCTTGTACACCTCTATTAGATCTCCTCTAAGTCTACATCTTTCTAAGGAAAACAGTCCCAATTTGCCTAACCTGTCCTCGTAACTCAGACCTTCCATACCAGGCAGCACCCTGGTAAACCTCCTCTGCACTCTCTCCAGAGTCTCCACGCCCTTCCAGTAGTAAGGTGAACAGAACTGGACGCAGTATTCCAAATGAGGTCTAACCAACGTTTTATACAACTGCAACATTAAAGGCCAGCTCTTGTACTCTATATCCCTTCCTATAAAGGCTAGCATACTATATGCTTTCTTCACAACCTTCTCCACTTGCTCTGCCACCTTCAGAGACTTGTTCACCTGCACCCCCAGGTCCCTCTGCGTTTCTATACTCTTAATAGGTCTACCCTTTATCATATACCTCCCCGCTACATTCTTTCTCCAAAAATGCATCACTTCATGTTTATCAGGATTAAATTCCATCTGCCATCTATCTGCCCAAGCTACCAGCCGATCTATGTTCTGCTGCATCGCCTGACAATGCTCCTCACTATCCGCAAGTCCAGCCATCTTTGTATCGTCTGCAAACTTGCTGATCACTCCGCTTACTCCCTCTTCCAAGACTACTTCAGTTACAAGAAGATCCCAATCAGTAAGCACCCCTCATAGCATCAGGGACCTGGGTTCAATTCCTGGCTTGGGTCACTGTCTGTGTGGAGTTTGCACATTCTCCCCGTGTCTGTGTGGATTTCCTCCGGGTGCTGCATATCTTCCCACAGTCCAAAGATATGTGGGTTAGGTTGATGGGCCATGTTAAATTGACCCTAGTATCAGGAGATTAGCAGGATAAATGTGTGGGGTTATGGGAATAGGGCCTGGATGGGATTGTGGTTGGTACAGACTAGATGGGCTGAATGGCTTCCATCTGTACTGTAGGGATTCTATGACCTGGCTTCTACTCTGACTCTTTTACCCTTGGCAGTCTGCAGCCTTTGGACTCATACATTGAATTCAACAATTTTAGATCATAACCATTGCCTCCATTTGATTTGATTTGATTTATTGTTGTCACATGTATTAGTACACAGTGAAAAGTTTTTTTTGTGCAGTATACCAACAAAACATACAGTTCATAGAGAAGGAAGTGAGAGAATGCAGAATGTAGTGTTACAGTCACAGCTAAGGTGTAGAGAAAGATCAACTTAATACGAGATAAGTCCATTCAAAAGTCTGACAGCAGCACAGAAGAAGCTGTTCTTGTGTAGGGTGGTATGTTACCAAAGAGTTTTGCATCTTTTTCCTGACAAAGAAGATGGAACAGAGAATGTCCAAGGTGCGTGGGATCCTTGATTATGCTGGCTGCTTTGCCGAGGCAGCGGGAAGCGTAGACAGAGTCAGTGGATGGGAGGCTGGTTTGCCTGATGGATTGGGCTACATTTATGCCCTTTTGTAGTTTTTTGCGGACTTGGGCAGAGCAAGAGCCATACCAAGCTGTGATGCAACCAGAATGAATGCTTCAGATTTTTTTTTGCTGGTTAAGTTTCCTTATTTCTTTCCTTATCCCTCCATTTTGCATTAAGACTTTGCCATATAATCATTCACAACTTATCTGCACAGATGTTTAATTTCTTTTCTACGTCAATGACCACTCCCTTAGGTTTTTGTATCCTGAAAATATTGCCATTTTACCCTGTCACAGGCATTCCCTTCTGATCTTCCTATCCATTCCCCTGCTATCATTTGCTCAAAGCCTATTACATTTCCATCTTTTCTCAGTTCTGATGAAGAGTGATTGACCCTGAAATTTTAACTCTTGTTTTCTCCCCACAGTTGCTACCCTAAATGCTTGAGCATTTCCAATGTTTTCTGCTTTTATTTCAGTCAACAGTCTACAAATAATGCAAAAACGAGAAGAAAAAAACTCAACAAACTAACATAACACCTTTTGAGTCAATTATAAATAGCAATATGCCTTGTAAGTTTCTTGCAACATTCAGTTATATTGTTTGCAGCAAGTGGTAAAGTGCTGAATAAAACTGCTGGTGATGGCCAAAATAAATTGTAGATGGCATAAGGTGAAAAGATGCAGAACAGACACATAACAAAAAAGGTAATGTTAGAAAAAACTGTAAAAACTCAGTCCTGCCACACCCCACCTACTGTGAAAATGGGGAACTGGCAGCCTACCTGCTACCATTATTGGCCAATATATCCAATGAATTTGCAGACTACATGGAAGTCCTGATGCACACATGTGGCATACGACCTCCACACTCCTGAAGACTCAATGACTGTTATAGGTCAGTAACACTATTGGCTAGACTTCCAGTTCCCGAGTATAGGAACATAGGCTATTCAGCTCTTCAAACCAGTTTTGCCATTCAATAAGATCATAACTGGTCTGTGGCCAGTCACCTCATAACTACCTGCCCTACACCCCCATCCCTTGATACCCCTGCTCAATAAAAATTTGCCTATTTCAGACTCAAACCTAACAATTAAACCAGCATCCACCACAGTTTGAGTAGAAGAGTCCCAAATCTCTCCCATTCTCTGTGTATAGAAGTGCTTTCTAACATCTTTCCTGAATGGTTTAGCCCTAATTTTTAGGTTATGATCCCTGATTCTAGAGATTTCAACTAGTGGAAACATCTCTCCTCAGATCATTTTCACAGCAGTGAGATTAAAGCTAAGTGGTAGTAGCATAGAGGGGACATGAGGAAGTACCTTTTTACGCAGCGGATGGTGGGTGTCTGGAATTCACTGTCTGAATTGGTGGTGGAGGCAGAGACCCTAAACTGTCTTTTAAAAAATACCTGGATCTACACCCTAAGCTACAGAGCTATTGGCCAGATGCAAAAAGATGGGATTAAAGAGAGTCCTTGGGCTGGCATGAACAAGATAGTCAATGAGCCAATAGCAATAGTATTAACTGTGTAAAAGAAGTATCAAAAATGTTTAATCTTCCACACAACTTTATAAAAGTAGGGAATCCATCTGCTCTCTGTCTTTAATACAAGGCTGCTATTTCAAGCACTAACAGTAATGAATGTTCCCAATCTGGCCCTATCATAAAGGCTAGACTCTTCCTGCATCACGCTAGGGCCTGTGAAAACTGGCCTGATGCAGGCCAAAGGCTGCTGCTCCCACAGAAAGATCCATCAAGTTTTTTGAATGGACATAAGAGCTTATTTTTCCCCTCTAGTAATTGACTTTTCCACCCTGGATAAAGCTTCTAACTATTCACTCAGTCCATGCCCCTCATAATCTTTTAGACTTCTATTAGGTCGCCCCTCAATGTCCGTCGTTCTAATGAGAACAAACCAAGTTTCTTCAACCTCTCTTCATAGATAATGCCCTCCATATCAGGAAGCAGGGAGTAATCCTGGTAAATCTTTTCTGTATTTGGTTTATGCAAGGCTAACACTACCTAAAGCTGGCTGGCATTCCTTAGAGCCAAAACCTCTTGAAAGACAGGTGCAATCAAACTACAGTTTTTAATTATTCTTTCATGATATTTGATTTGATTTATTATTAACACGCATATTGGGATAGGGTGATAAGTATTGTTTCTTGTGTGCTGTACGGATGAAGCATACCATTCATAGAGTACATAGAGGACAAGGAAAAGAGAGGGTGCTAAATGTACTGTTGTAGTTGCAGATAGGATGAAAGAAAGATCGACTTAGTATATGATATGTCCATTCAGAAATCTGATGGCAGCAGGAAAGAAACTGTTCTTGAGTCAGCTGGTACATGACCTCAGACTTTTGGATCTTTTTCCCGACGGAAGAGGGTGGAAGAGAGAATTATCCAGGGTAATTATGCCGGCTGCTTTTCTGAGGTGATGGGAATTGTAGACAGAGTCAATGGATGGGAGGCTGGTTTGAGTGATGGACTGGGCTACATTCACCACCCTTTGTAGTTTCTTGCAGTCTTAGTTAGAGTAGGAGCCATACCAAGCTGGGTTACATTCGGAAAGGATGCATCATTGGCAACAATTCTGCATACCAAATACTTTCAGAAACACAGTTAGAGCTAGTAGAAATTAATCAGCAACTAACCGGAGAGCGATTGATGACCCTTTTGAATAAAGCTATCGGTCAGCCCTTCCTGCTATTGAATGTTTTTCCATCAGTGCATGTTTAAGAGAGAGTGTTAGCTGGAGCAGTGGGACTCAGTAGGGCTGGTACCAAATCAGGGTTACATACTTACTGATGACAGGAAGAACCTACTCTGCATAACCATGGCACGAGCCCCTCTGTCCATGCTACAGACCTCTACACAATGGCATCAGAACACTGCAAGAGATGCCAAAATCTTTGGGAGAACAAAACCAAATTTTGCAGTATCTATGTTTATCTTCATTTTGGAGGAAAGCAGAAGAGTACAGAATAATTTTGCTTCACCTGTAAATCATTTTGAAGACTTAGATAGAGGTTTGAGCCAACATTGCTGTTGAAATATGGAGTCACTGAAGCTCTTTGCGACATCAATATAACATAGCTCAGTTGGATTCTAATGAACATGCAACTGCTGCCAAAAAAATTGTTATACTTGGATCAGGATATTGTTTGGATGATGATTTTTTTTTGTAAAATATAGGTTGTATATTAGGATGATTTTTAATAGTTGAACCTTCAATCCATTTAATCATTCACTCTACATTTCATTCCAAATGAAAACAACATTAACCAGCAAGATAACATCATCCACATTCTGGTGCCAAGATGATGCTTAAAGTCGTTGCATTGAATTCCCTGTGTCTGAACATTATACATTGTCTCATTGAACTGAGATATTATACAATAAGATAAACACTTCTGTTTTGATTGGCTGATTTGAGCTTTTTGGAACAATGTTTGAATGTGACCTATCTCTGTATTTTAGCCAGCTGACCTAAGGGTTTGCTTGGTTGTAGTCAAGAAAGTTCATCCATGAATTAAGTTTTCTAAATATTAGTATGCTAAGAATATGCACAGTGGTTAGCACTGCTGCCTCACAGTGCCAAGGTTTGATCCTGGCTTGGGCTACTGCCTGTGTGGAGTCTGCACATTTTCTCCCTGTGTCTGCGTGGGTTTCCTCACAATCTGAAGGACGTGCTGATTAAGTACATTGGCCATGCTAAATTCTTCCTCAGTGTACCCGAACAGATGTTGGAGTGTGGCGACTAGGGGGTTTTCACAGTAACTTCATTGCAGTGTTAATGTAAGCCTACTTCAACGCTAATAAATAAATGTTAAATGATTATGTTTGTATTAAATTCTTCTGTCTGCTAATTGAAGGATGCCCTATAACTCATTTATAAGGCAATGTTATGCATTCATCCATTGACATTTAAAGAGTTTTATTTCAATCAGTTAATGATATAATCTCAATAACTAGCACCATGGAGACAAGATAGGAGGCAGGAGGAGCCCATGAAACAAATGGGGAACAGCTTTGGGAAGGCCTTTTCAATTCCAGGAATCTTTAACAGCCTGGATAATCAGATCATTGTTTGTTCTACATCCCAGCAGCAGGCCAGGAGACCCTTAGTGACAGAGCGCTGGATGGTCATAGTCCCAGCCTGGAGAAGAAGGCCTGTGGGGAGATTTCCCCTCAACTCGGTGGTCATACCACTTCAGGGCCTTTTAGTTTACAACTTCAATGCAGGGCTGAGCAGAGGGTGTCTGTCAGTGGGGCTGCAGACCTGACATCTAGATGGCCCTTTAATTGGATCGAGGACCGACTCAATGCCATCAATGGGAAGACAAGTGAGCAATTAGGCTGGGGGGGGGGGGGCAGAAGTGAGGGGGGAGGGGGGGAGGAGGGAGTGAGACAGCTTCTGGAAAGTTGCACCGGTCAGTGTGCTGACAACATTGGATGGCTTGCCCCTGCCTCCCTCCCCCCTCCCTTCCCCCGGCCTCCCCACCCCACACATCACCCCCATCTCCCCAATATGGGGGTACCATTCTCTATCGACAAATCTAGTCCTTTGCCTCAATGAAATTAATTTCAACCCTTTCACAACAACTTAAAATGCTCTTGTGATTTGCAGCATGCTTTTCTTTTTGCTTTTCCAAGTTTAGTGCTATTTTCAGTACGCATTTCCCTGAGGTGAATTGACTTGCACCCACCACAAGGGTGTACCCAACTATAGGCAAAATCCTGAGGCAAGGTTTAGTTGCATTGTTAGAAAGTGCTCCCTGGCCTCTGAAGGAATAAGCTCAGAACGGGGGCTTGTGACTATTAGCCTTTGGGCCGGCCGGGTCATATTTTGCCTGAAACGTTTTGAAACGATGACTGAACTAACTCCTTCGGAGATAAATATCAGCTCCTCCAGCCATTGCAACGCTGAGGAGGAAGGACTGGGATCTTACACCCCCACCACTATCACCCCCCCTGCTCCTCCCACTCCTACGACAGACTTTCACCGTCAGAGGGTTGAGACATAGAAAAGGTTGGAAGATCCTGCTGCCAGCCAATGGCAGGCCATCTGCACCATTACATGTAGACTCATGTTAACACTGCAATGAAGTTACTGTGAAAATCCCCTAGTCGCCACACTCCGGTGCCTGTTTGGGTACATTGAAGGAGAATTTAGCATGGCCAATGTACCTAACCAGCACGTCTTTTGGGTTGTGCAAGGAAACTGGAGCATCCGGAGGAAACCCATGCAGACACGGAGAGAACGTGCAGAGTCTGCACAGATAGTGATCCAAGCCAGGAATCTAATCCAGGCACTGTGGAGCAGCAGTGCTAATCACTGTGCCACTGGGCTGCCCTGTTATTGAGTTATCATCTGCAGCAGGTTTTTCATTGTGATTTTGAAGTTCCAAGTATGTTTAAGTTTTAAAGTTTATTTATTAGTGTCACAGGTTGACTCACATTAAAACTGCAATAAAGTTACTGTGAAAATCCCTTACTCGCCACACTACAATACCTGTTAGGGTACACTGAGGGAAAATTCATCATGGACAATGCACCTAACCAGCACGTCTTTCAGATTGTGGGAGGAAACCAGGCCATTGAAACCCATTTTAAACGGCAATTACCAGAGACAATTTTCTTTTTAAATGTAATCTGTCATTTCAAAAAAAGTCATGGGTTTTGTGCCCACAGTTCTTTTCAAGGAAGATTCATAAACTCTGTGCTGGATTTTGAAACTGTGAGAGATCAGGTCTTAACTTGGGAGAGGAAAGAATGAAGCTCCTACTGCTTCAATGGTCATCTTTACCAGACTACTCATTGCTTCTGTCTTTAACAGCTTGTATTAAAGACAGATCAAAATGGTTACTCCCAATCACATGACGTGTCTCTCCCCATAATAATGTCAGAAGGTCTTTCTTTATCTGATATCTAAGCTGATTGTTATTTTTGTTCCATGTCCGGTAATGGTGTTGGGTGTGGGCATATTGGAGTGAAGATGAATAGATTATATTATGAATTATATTATATTATATTAATGAATAGATGGGATGGCATTGTAGCACAGTGGTTAGTATTGCTGCTTTGCAGTGCCAGAGACCCGGGTTTGATTCCTGGCTTAAATTATTGTCTGTGTGGAGTTTGCACATTCTCCCCATGTCTGGGTGGGTGTACTCTGGTTTCTTCCCACATTTTGAAAGACATGCTGGTTAGTTGCATTGGCCATGCTAAATTCTCCCTGAGTGGACCCGAACAGTACCCGAGTATTGCGACTCGGGGATTTTCATAGTAACTTCATTGTAGTGTTAATATAAGCCTTGCGACTAATAAATAAACTTTAGATTATATAATATCCCAATCATTAGTCTCCCTGAATTATTGGTCAATATTTGACAGTCTTGCTTGGGCAAAACTGGAAATTCCCACCTGAGGTCAACGGCGTTTTCCTGATTCTGATTCCACGATAGATAAGGTAGTAGAGTTCAGGCCAATTTCTTCTTGAAATCACACTACATTTTGGCCTTAACTACTTTCTGCAGTTGTGAATTCCACAGACTCATCACTCTGGGTGACAAAATTTCTCCTCATCTCAGTTCTAAAATGTTTAACCATATCCTCAAACTATGACCCCTGGATCTGGATTCCCCCACAATTGAGAACATTCTTCCTGAATCTGCCCTGTTTAATTCTGTTAGAATTTTATAAGCTTCTATGAAATCGTCTCTCACTCTCCTAAACTCCGGTGAATATAATCCTGACTGATTAAATTTCTCCTCATCTGCCATCCCAGGAATTAGTCTTGTGAACTTTCAATGCATTCCCTCTATAGAACACATAATTTCCTCAGATAAGGACACCAAAACTGCACACAATACTCCAGGTGTGACCTTACCAACACCCGATACAATTGCACCTTCAGCACTACAGACTGATGCGCAACTAGAATGTAGGGAATTGCTGCCAGGGAGTACTTCATATAAAGAATGATCACTATAGGGAACAGTCCTCTGGGTAGACAGCAGTGGCTGTTAGATTTGGTGACAATGGGGAGCTTTGGGTCTTTATGGCCAAATGTTAGATGTATCAAATGGGGCCTGGATGGGATTGTGGTTGGTGCAGAATTGATGGGGCAAATGGCCTCCTTCTTCACTTCAGAATGCTATTGTGATGCTACCGCTAAAGGGGAGTAGAATCAGCTGGAGTTCATGGAGAGGATGACATGATCACTCTCTTCTGAGAGGAGGTGTTAACAAAATTAAGTTTCCATTTGGATAAGACTACTGTACATATCATGGTGTCAACATCAATCAAGGAAGTCAACAATATAGCAACAAGGATTATCAGTGCTTACCTGAACTCATCTTTGGTCCGAATTTACCTGTTCACCTTCTCGGGAATCGAGCAAGGGGCGAACCATAGAAAGGTTGGGTTGACCTCGGGTGGGATTTTCCAGTTTTGGAGTGAGCAAGGCTGGAAAATCCCACTCTTTATCTTTGTGACAAGCAATTGCCTAAAATGTCCTCGGAAAATAAATGTATAACTATTTAAATACAAAGGACAGGAAATTTCTTGGTCCGGGATGAATAAGCAATAAAAAATATCCAGTCTTCCCACTCTTGTTTGCCATGTACGGATTTCCAATGCAACATGCTTGTACATAAAAAGAGGCATGGTCTCGTCCAGCAACGTGTTCCTTATGGTAAACATTCAGCATCATGTCTGAAGAATGGCATCTGGAGCAGACACTAGTGAGCTGTGAATGTCGTGGAACTTGAAGGAGCCACAACAATCCTCGACAAAAGAGAAATGAAATGAGTCCCCTGAATAAAAAGCTCCAGTTATAGATTCTTACAAGCCATTTTGATCATTAATCAGTGTCATAGTATTTCTATTTAGTCCAGACATGAACTTGGCTTTTAGCGTCAGTTCCATTGTATCCACATTGATCAACACCGAAAATATCATGCACAATCATTCCATTTTGTAGATGTGAGTGGAGCTAATTTATTGGACTATAGCTGCAGTAACTGAGCACCTCGACAGAGAACTGACTGAACTGTTTGTATCAAAGAACAAAGAACAAAGAGCAACACAGCACGGGAAACAGGCCCTTCAGCCCAACGAGCCCGTGCCGCCGTCCTAACGTCTTAATGACATATCCATGATTTTAGGCTATGCCTATTGTGGAAGATTCCCATATAGGAACCAATATAGGGACAATTTGTTACCCAATCAGCCTAACAGCACATTTTTGGGATGTGGGAGGAAACCGGAGCACCCGGAGAAAACCCACGCAACCAAGGGGAGAACGCGCAAACTCCAGCAGACACAGGCCCAAATCTATGTGTCTGCACAGCAACAGCGATAGTCTCTGAGCTGTCATGTTGCCCATCAGATGGTCCAGTTTAAGCATACATTAACGACTTAAAGCACTAGGCCACTCCTGAAGCAACATCCAAGAGCAGCCCTCGCACGATCTGCCGAATGCATGCACCTTGTTGGTCAACAAGGTGGACCGAATTGCCTGTGGAAACAAATAAGATATTTAGACAGTCCTGCTATATCCCTCTATCTGCAGACCGCTCATGTGGCTGTCCACGAGACCCTTAAACAACCCTAGCATGCCTGCTCCCACCACCTTACTCGCCAGTGCATTCCACACCCCCACTACCCTTTGTGTGAAAAACTGCCCTCTAATATTATACATAGCCCCCCTCACCCTAAGGCCATGACCCCTCGTTCTATCCATTTCTAATGGTGGAAAAAGCTTACCACCATTTACTCTATTTATACTCTTTATAATCTTATATACCTCTAATAGATCCCCTCTCAGCCGACGTCTTTCAAGGGAAAACAACCCCAGTGTGTTCAATCTTTCCTCGTAAGACAGCCCTTCCATACCAGGCAGCATCCTGGTAAATCTCCTCTGCACTCTCTCCAAGGCCTCCACATCCTTCCGGTAGTACGGCGACCAGAACTGGACGCAGTACTCCAAGTGAGGCCTAACCAACGTTCTATACACTTGCAACATCAGACTCCTACTCTTGTATTCTATACCCCTTCCTATGAAGGCTAACATACCATACGCTTTCTTTATCACATTCTCCACCTGTACTGACACCTTCAGAGACTTGTGAACCTGCACCCCCAGGTCTCTCTGCGTCTCTATACTCCGGATAGTTTTACCTTTTATCCTATAACTCCCCTCTACATTATTCCGGCCAAAATGCATTTATCCGGATTAAATTCCATTTGCCATCTATCTGCCCAATCTACCAGCCTATCTATGTCCTGTTGTATTGCCTGGCACTGCTCCTCAGTCCCCGCCAATCCAAGCATCTTAGTGTCATCAGCAAATTTGCTGATCACACCACCTACCCCCTCTTCCAAGTCATTTATATAAACCACAAATAGAAGAGGTCCTAGTACTGAGCCCTGTGGCACATCACTAGTGACAGGTCTCCAGTATCAATAAAGAGTCTCTGCTCAGTAAGACAATAAAAGTCAGGAAACTTTGGCCGTGATATGGTGGCTGTGAGAGCGGTAGGGATAAATCCCACAATGTTGGCTAATTCTTGCCAGAAGGTTCGAACTGGATTTGCATCAGTGAGAACTCAGTTTGAGTTCTTTCCTGCCGTACCGATCCCCCCTCACCCCCCTCCTCCATGCTGGTGATTTGATCAGGTTCAGTGAGAGTGTAACCTGGCTTCCATACATTTTAATAAATTGGGTGGCACAGTGGCACTGTGGTTAACCCTGTTGCCTTACAGCGCCAGTCGCCCGGAGAAAACTCACGCAGGTGCGGGAAGAATGCAGAAACTCCACACAAATAGTGATCCAAGCTGGGAATCGAACCCAGATGTCTGGCGCTGTGGGGCAGCAGTCTAATCACTAATCACTATGATATTGAGGGCGAGGCTTCCTCCCAGTGAGCCAACTTCAATTGGTCCATGGGGGAGAGGTGACTGCCCAGTGGGACTCCCTATCCTTGTTCCCCCCATTCCCTGTCACATATATAATTGTGAATTAAGATGCATGTGGTGGAGGGTGTGGCACCTATTGAATTTTACATGCCACCCTGCCTTCAAACATATTGCCAGGGGAACATTGAATTCAGCCCTTGATTTTTGTGCCCATGGCCTGGATTGTGATATGATTTTAGAACCTCGTGACTCGGACAGGATAATGCTACCAACTGAAGCACAGCTGACAAGCATTAATAACTTCCCCAGCTTCCAGTATGGTGGGCAGGATATCCACACTCATTACAATGTCAAATTGCTGTGTCCACCATATTGGCTTCAGCCCCATTTGAACAAGGGAACATCTTATTCAGATTGCACTTGCTTCAGAATCCATTTGTGATTTAGGTATCTCCCAGGGTATTACTGGCCCAATGCAGAACTCACCCAGTACATGTATTAGTATACAGTGAAAAGTATTGTTTCTTGCGCGCTATATAGCCAAAGCATATCATTTGTAGAGAAGGAAAGGAGAGGGTGCAAAATGTAGTGTTGCAGTCGTAGCTAGGATGTAGAGAAAGATCAACTTAATGTGAGGTAGGTTCATTCAAAAGTCTGATGGCAACAAGGAAGAAGCTCTTCTTGAGTTGGTTGGTACGTGACCTCAGATCTTTTTCCCGACAGAAGAAGGTGGAAGAGGATATGTCTGGGGTGTATGGGGTCCTTGATCATGCTTCTTTGCTGAGCAGTGGGAAGTATAGACAGAGTTAATGGATGGAAGGCTGGTTTGCTTGATGGACTGGGCTTCATTCACAACCCTTTGTAGTATCCTATAGTTTTGGACAGAGCAGGAGCCATACCAAGCTGTGATAAAACCAGAAAGAATACTTTCTATGGTGGTAAAGGTTGGTGAGAGTTGTAGCCAAATTTCCTTAGTCTTCCAAGAAAGTAGAGGTTTGGTAAGCTTTATTAACTATAGTGTCAGCATGGGGGGACCAGGGCAGGCTCTTGGTGATCTGGACATACAAAAACTTGAAGCTCTTTGAACAAAAAATCAAATCAAATCAGTTCAGATCAGATCAAGCAACAGGTAGATGAGATGTTTGAAATGAGACTGGAGGGGCAGTGAAGAATCTTCCCTGCTCTTCTGGCCTGTTGTAATGTGAGAATAGACCAGGCAACACATACTGAGTTATTAACAGAGAGAGGCTTTTCTTTTTAAACATAAGAGAGGTTGAGGGAGGGATTTGCAGAATAATATGGACAAGCTGCATAACATTGTGCCACTGAAGGTAGGACAGTAAGAAGGAGAAAAGACAGGATTTGCATGATAGAGTGGTGTGAAAAACCGGCAGAGCTGGCAGGAATAAGGTGAAATGAGCCACATGGAAGGAGTTGTGGAGCAGGATTTGAGATTTAAAACGATGGGTACTGAAGCCAATGAAGATCAGCCAGGGCAGTTGAAATGGGACTTTTTGTGGGGGCCACATTAGACTTTTGCTTTTTAGGTTATTTGCAATTCTTAAAGGGCAGAGGAACTAATGCAACATGAGAAAGTCTGGCGGTGTCACAAGTACAGATAAAGTTTTCAACAATGGAGGAACTAAGTCAGGAAAAAGCAATCCATTTTTCAGAAATGGAAGTAAGCATGTTTAAATGTGGAAGCTATTGAAAGGGTGCAGAGGAGATTTACAAGGATGTTGCCTGGATTGTGAGGCATGCTTTATGAAGATAGGTTGAGGGAGCTGGGACTCTTCTCCCTGGAGAGACGAAGGTTGAGAGGCGAGGTTTATAAAATGTTGAGAGGAATAGATAGGGTGGATTCTTGGAGGCTATTTCCCCGAGCTGAAATGGTCACTACAAGAGGACACAGATTTAAAGTGCAGGGAAGCAAGTACAGAGGAGATGTTAGGGGTAATTTTTTCACTCAGAGGGTGCTAAGCGAATGGAATCGGCTGCCGTCGGTGGTGGTAGAGGCGAACTCGCTGGGGTCTTTTAAAAGACTTCTGGATGAGTATATGGGATCTAATGGAATTGGGGGTTGTAGATAGGTCTATGGCTTGGTATGTATAGATGTGATCGGAGCAACTTGTGGGCCGAAGGGCCTGTTTGTGCTGTAGTGTTCTATATTCTATGTTAAATAATTCTAAGGATGGTCCTTTGTGCCAGAGCATACAGGCCACTGAAATGGATGCATTTTCTGTAATTTTAGTGTAAAATATATTGAGACTTTGACACCATGTTAAGACTACTTGGACACAAAGAAAAGAAACATCTTACAGGACTGGTTCCAAATTTCTGCAATGCAAATGTTGAACGTCAAAATCTCGCAGCCTACAGCCTCTGCCAGAGCCCAGTTTCTTCATCAATTTTGCTTCTAAAATTGTTAGAAAAACCAATTTTCCATTTTAGTTCTTTCCTCCGAGAAACAAAGGTTGGAATTCTCCCATCACACTTGCCATAAGAATTGTAGGAGATGAGGTAATGTGTGTGGGTGGAGGGGCTGGGGGGATGGTGGGGTGTTGTGGGATGGGGGGGGTTGGGAAGTTGTGGTAGCGGTAATCATTCAAAGGTCCACTGATTTTGGGTGGGATTCTCTGGTTTTGAGACGAGAGTGGACTGGAGAATCCCACCCAAAACCTCTTGATCTCACAAGAAATAACCTCTTCTGAAGCATAGAAGAACAACCTGTGTTCTGTCAAATGTTTTTAATGTGGGTAAGGGGAGGTAGGGAGAAGACTTCTTGATACAGTAAATGCAATGAAAAAGAAGAACATGTAAGCCAAGGTGAAAATTCAAACAATTTGCAAACCCCACCATTTATTCCAAAGCACGTCTCCCCAGACTGTATGAGATAGTTAGCGGTAATTACATGTCCAAAGCTTCCTTTTGATAGATTTTACACTTTTTTATAACTTAACCACCAAAGAAATAATTCACATTTGCTCACATATTTTGTGACCTTGAACGTCCTAAAGTGTCTGACAGCCAATTAAGTACTTTTGAAGTGTAGTCACTGATGTTGCAGCCAATTTTCTTACAGCAAAATCCAACACTAAAATAGTGATCAGATCATCTGCTTCAGTCCATGTTGGCAGAGAGGTAAGTTTAAGTTTAAGTTTTTATTTATTAGTCACAAGTAATTCTTACATTAACACTATAATGAAGTTACTGTGAAATTCCCAAGTCACTACAGTCCACCACCTGTCTGGGTCAATGCACCTCATAGAGGTTTATAACATGGAAACAGGCCCTTTGGCCCAACTTGTCATGCTGTCCTTATTTTTTTTAAACCCCTGAGCTAATCCCAGTTGCCCGCATTTGGCCCATGTCTCTCTGTACTCATCGTATCTACGTAACTATCTAAATGATTTTTAAAAGGTAGAATTGCACCCACCCCTACTACTACCTCTGGCAGCTTGTTCCAGACATTCATCATCCTCTGTATGAAAAATTGCCCCTCTGGACACTTCTTGTATCTCTCCCCTCTCACCTTAAACCTATGCCCTCTAGTTTTAGACTCCCCTAGCTTTGGAAAGATAACCAGCACATCTTTCAGAATGTGGGAGGAAACCGGAGCACCCGGAGGAAACCCACGCAGACATGGGGAGAACATGCAAACTTCACACAGTCAGTGACCAAGCCGGGAATCGAACCTGAGTCTCTGGCACTGTGAAGCTGCAGTGCTGACCACTGTGCCACCGTGCCGCCCAGAACCATGTTTGCCTAGTCATTCATAATATCATGGCTAGGTACAGATTTCTCCCCAGTATTTGTTTTAAAATTAATTCTCATTATAAATGCACCAAATTCATCTGCTTCACTCTGTGAAATTTCAGGGTTGCCAGTACTGTTATGTGAGTGCTTGAATCTCACTCATCATATTGTTATCTGGCATTTAGCTGTTTAGTGAATAAATCCTTCATTCTTTATCCGAAAGCAATGTGTGGAAACAGTGAAGAGCTTTGTACGCCAGTGGCTTTTTGACCATCTGTTGGCACAGATTCTGGCTCCAGCTGATGATATCATACTTAACCTCTGACCTGAGACAATGCTGTCAGCTCACATTTTGAAGGAACCCACATGGGTGTGATAAGTAAACACATCACAAGTGTAAAGCTTTTAATACTCAGATTTAAGTGTGAAAATTAAGCTATTTCCTTGTATAAAGATCTGATAATTAGGTGTGAGAGAGTGGGGTTGCGGTTAGCACTTTTCAGACAATGAATCAGATGTGCATCAAGATAGTTGAGATCTGAATCATCGAATGTGTAGAACTGCTGGGTTTTGAGTCTGTTTCTTTGCTGTCTGTGTTGACCAAAGATTTATAACAAAAAGTAATTTACATGCTTGTGATCTGCCCATGCTTGGGGGAGAATTACTGTGTACCAACCAGGTGACCCTTTAAATAGCTGTTTCATTGTGTGACACTCACTCTACAGAATGTTAGCTTAAAAGGTTACTGTCTAACCTCAAGGAGGGCATCATTTTGACTGTAAACCTGTACATTTCGGCCTGTATCAATCAGCATCTTTGTTATAATCTGCCCCTTGATTTGAGGATGATGTCTATCTAGGGTGGTGAGTTCATGTGACTGAACTGACTGATTCTCCACCCACTGATCTTTGAGCCCACGGGGGGGCAGAATGTCCCAGGACATGAAGTACAGGATTCGCTCCCTTTTCTTTCCTTCTCTGCCATCAAGACATTGTGACTTTCAGCACGATGTAACTTGATGGACCTGTTGTCACCATAATGAGTCACTGGCAGCAAGCTCCACCATGTCTAATATCAATGCTGCCACATATACTGTAACAAGGACTTCAGAAAATCCTTGCAGTGTTCCTTTGTCCTCCCTTTAATTTTTGGCCATTTGAGAGTTGGGAATGCAGGATTGCACAGGAAGAATACTTTTTGTCTATTATCACAATGTTTAATGAAGTTAATTTTGCAAGAGTGTGTTTGAATGCTTGTGGAACTGGCATCAAGAAGGACAAAAGTGCTTGCCGATGGGTCTCCCATTGAACCCAGAGAATATAGCGGAAGCATTGCTGATGGAATTTCTCTTGTGTCTCACTGATGCACAATCTTGGTCTCACTGCAGTTACAGAGATGTGCTGACAGTAACTGCTTTGTACACTAGGATTTTTGTCAAATTGCGGAGTCTTTTCTAGAATCATAGAATTCCGACACTGCAGAAGAAGGCCATTCAGCTCATGGAGGTCGCACTGACCACAGTCCCACCCAGGCCCTGTTCCCGAAACCTCACATATTTACCCTACTAATCCCATGCACTACGAACACTTTAGCATGGCCAATCCACCTAACCGCACATCTTTGGACTGTGAGAGGAAAACGGAGGATCTGGAGGAAACCCATGTAGACATGAGGACAATGTGCAGACTCTGCACGGACAGTGACCTGAGGCCGGAATTGAACCTGGGCCCGGAGCTGTGAGGCAGCAGTGCTAACTACTGTGCTACAGTGCCGTGTTTGGAGATTTAATTAGTGGAAGACTGAGCTGGTGCAGCTGACCCATTATGGGGTCTCCTTATCCATGGTGGTCTTTTGAGGGGGTCATTACTAAGATACTTGAAGTCCTCAACATATTCCAGAGACTCTCCTGCAGTATATAGGGGATGTTGAATACCTGACTGACCAGATCTGGGTCGATACATGAGTTTTGTTTTTGGAATATTCAAGAACTTGGTGAGTTTCTTGTTTACAGAGTTGAAGAGATCAAGAGTGACTTGAAAATCTTGTGCACTAACATTTTTGTTGAATTGCAGGATCTTTTTTGGAATCATAGAATCCCTATAGTGCAGAAGAAGGTCATTCAGCCCATTGAGAGTGGGCTGTTGTATCTTTGGCATTGAGGCAAATGAGGCGATATTTATAGACAATGGAAGGCAGTTGATTTTTGATGAAGTGAATAGCAATTGTCAGATAGATTGCAAATAATATGGGGGTTAGAACTTTGAAGGCAGTTCATTGTGACATCAAGTTATAAAGAGTTTATCACCAACTTGTAATCGTTGGTTACACCTGTAATCGTTGGTTACAGGTGTGGTTCCGGAGAACTGGAGGATAGCGAATGTGGTCCCATTGTTCAAGAAGGGGAAGAGAGACCTTCAAGGGAATTATAGGCCAGTGAGTCTTACTTCTGTTGTGGGCAAAGTATTGGAGAGAATAATTAGGGATCGGATTTATAGTTATTTAGAGAGAAATGAATTGATTGGGGATAGTCAGCATGGTTTTGTGAAGGGTATGTCGTGCCTTACTAACCTCATTGAGTTTTTTGAAAAAGTGACTAAAGAGGTGGATGGGGGTAAGGCGGTTGATGTGGTATAGATGGACTTTAGTAAGGCGTTTGATAAGGTGGCCCATGGAAGACTTCTGCAGAAAATGCAGATGTATGGGATAGAAGGTGATTTAGCTAATTGGTTTAGGAATTGGCTAGCAGATAGAAGACAGAGGGTGGTGGTTGATGGGAGATATTCATCTTGGAGTTCGGTGACAAGTGGTGTACCTCAGGGGTCTTTTTTGGGGCCCCTGCTGTTTGTAATTTTTATAAATGATCTGGATGAGGGTATTGAAGGATGGATTAGTAAATTTGCAGATGACACTAAAGTCGGTGGAGTGGTAGATAGTGAAGAGGGTGTTATAGTTTGCAGAGGGACTTGGACAAGTTGCAGAGCTGGGCCGAGATGTGGCAAATGGAGTTTAATGTGGAAAAGTGTGAGGTAATGCACTATGGCAGAAATAATAAATGTGTAGAGTATAGGGCTAATGGTAGGATTCTTAGTAGTCTTGATGAACAGAGGGATCTTGGTGTGTAGGTGCATAGATCCCTGAAAGTAGGCAGTCAAGTCGAGAAGGTTGTTAAGAAGGCATACGGAGTCTTAGCTTTTATTGGTAGGGGGATTGAATTTCGAGCCGCAACGTCATGTTGCAACTGTACAAAACTCTAGTGCGGCCGCACTTGGAGTATTGTGTGCAGTTCTGTCCCCGCATTATAAGAAAGATGTGGAGGCATTGGAGAGGGTACAGAGGAGGTTTACCAGGATGTTGCCTGGTATGGAGGGCAGGTCTTATGAAGAGAGGCTGAAGGATTTGAGGTTGTTTTCGTTAGAAAGGAGGCGGCTAAGAGGGGACCTAATCGAAACAGATAAGATGATTAGAGGTTTAGATAGGGTGGACAGTGATAGCCTTTTTCCTAGGATGGAGAAAGCTAGCACGAGGGGACACAGCTTTAAATTAAGGGGTGATAGTTATAGGACGGATGTCAGAGGTAGGTTCTTTACCAAAGGGTGGTTCGGGAGTGGAATGCCCTGCCTGCAGCAGTTGTGGATGCGCCAAGTGTGGTGGCGTTTAAGAGGTTAGTTGATAAGTATATGGAAGAGAAGGGAATGGTTTAGTTTGGAGGGGCATTGCTTTTTATATTGGTCGGCGCAACATCAAAGGCCGAAGGGCCTGTTCTGTGCTGCACTGTTCTATGTTCTATGTTCTAACTATGTTAGTTCTATGTTCAACTATGTTAGTTGATAAGTATATGGGAGAGAAGGGAATGGTTTAGTTTGGAGGGGCATTGCTTTTTATATTGGTCGGCGCAACATTGAAGGCCGAAGGGCCTGTTCTGTGCTGTAGTGTTCTATGTTCTATGCTCTAACTATATACAGACACACAAAGGATTGTGATGACCTTTGTGATCAGCTCTTAGGCTGATTGGGAAACAAATGTCCCTACATTGAGATTCTTCCATATTAGGAATAACCTAAAATTAGAATAGGATAATGGAATTGTTACTATATAGTTACGATGGCGGCGCGGGCTCGTTGGGCTGAAGGGCCTGTTTCCCGTGCTGTGTTGCTCTAAAGACCTGGACTTAAATCTGTGGAGTCCAACCCATAGATCAGTCTCATGATTTTTTTTTAAATTCATTCGTGAGAAATGGGCATCAGCATTTATTGCCCATCCCTACTTGCTCTTGGAAGGACAGTTGAGAGTCAACCACACTACTGTTGCTCTGGAGTCACATATAGTAAAGTTTTACAACACCAATTTTAAATCCAACTAATTTATTTGATAGTAAATCTGCAAGCTTTCGACCCTTTGTCTTCGTCAGGCAAATGCAGTGTTCTGGTCTGCATTAGCATACATATCAACACAGACAGTCACAGATTGCTGATTAGAACGCGAATCCTTACATCTAACCTGCTATTCAAGTGTTAAAGTGGCTAACAATGTGTGTGAAGGGAATCCTGAGCATTGGTTAGAGAATTGTATATTTTCTCCAGACAGCACAGTAAGTGAGGTTTTTTGCTAACCCAGGCAAGTCATGGGGTTACAGATAGTGTGACACGAAGCCAAGATCCCTGTTAAGACCGTCTCATGTGTGCGGAATTTGGCTATCAGTCTCTGCTCAGCGACTCTGCGTTGTCGTGTGTCATGAAGGCCCCCTTGAAGAACATTTACCAGCTTTTGTCTTGACACTATGGACTTCCTACAGAAACTCAGCACACATGAAGCAGTTGAACCAGGGACACTCCTTGTCACAATGGATGTCTCGGCACTCTACACCAACATCCCCCACGACGATGGTATTGCTGCAGCTGCCTCAGTACTCAATGCCAACAACTGCCAGTTTCTGGATGCAATTTTACAGCTCATGCGCTTCATCTTCAACGCTTTTCATCCAGACACACGGAACAGCCATGGGGACAAAATTCGCACCTCAGTATGCCAACATCTTCATGCACAGGTTTGGACAAGACTTCTTCACCACACAGGATCTTCAACCAAGGTTATATACTAGATACATTGATGACATCTTTTTCCTTTGGACTCATGGTGAACAATCATTGAAACAACTGTATGATGATATCAACAAGTTCCATCCCACTATCAGACTCACCATGGACTATTCTCCAGAATTAATTGTGTTCTTGGACACACGCATCTCCATCAAGGATGGACATAGACATAGACATAGACATAGAACAATACAGCACAGAACAGGCCCTTCGGCCTTCGATGTTGTGCCGACCAAAATAAAAGCAATGCCCCTCTAAACTAAACCATTCCCTTCTCTTCCATATACTTATCAATTAACCTCTTAAACGCCACCAAACTTGGCGCATCTACAACAGCTGCAGGCAGGGCATTCCACTCCCTATCACTCTTTGAGTAAAGAACCTACCTCTGATATCTGTCCTATAACTCATACCCCTTAATTTAAAGCTGTGTCCCCTCGTGCTAGCATTCTCCATCCTAGGAAAAAGGCTATCACTGTCCACCCTATCTAAACCTCTAATCATCTTATATGCTTCAATAAGATCCCCTCTTAGCCGACTCCTTTCTAACGAAAACAACCTCAAATCCTTCAACCTCTCTTCATAGGACCTGCCCTCCATACCAGGCAACATCCTGGTAAACCTCCTCTGTACCCTCTCCAATGGCTCCACATCTTTCTTATAATGTGGCGACCAGAACTGCACACAATACTCCAAGTGCGGCCGCACTAGAGTTTTGTACAGTTGCAACATGATGCTGCGGCTCCTAAATTCAATCCCCCTACCAATAAAAGCTAAGACTCCATATGCCTTCTCAGCACCTCACTGTACCGCAAACCGACAGACAACCTCACAATGCTCCACTTCTCCAGCTTCCACCCTAGACACGTTAAAGAAGCCATTCCCTATGGACAAGCCCTCCGTATACACAGAATTTTCTCAGATGATGAGGATCGTGACAGAAACCTCCAGACGCTGAAAGATGCCCTCGTGAGAACAGGATATGCGCTCGACTCATCGATCGACAGTTCCGACGTGCCACAGCGATAAACCGCACTGACCTCCTCAGAAGACAAACACGGGACACGATGGACAGAGTACCCTTTGTTGCTCAGTACTTCCCAGGAGCGGAGAAGCTACGACATCTTCTCCGGAGTCTTCAACATATCATTGATGACGATGAACATCTCGCTAGGGCCATCCTCACCCCCCCACTTCTTGCTTTCAGACAACCGCACAACCTCAAACAGATCATTGTTCGCAGCAAACTACCCAACCTTCAAGAGAACAGTGACCACAATACCACACAAACCTGCCACAGCAACCTCTGCAAGACATGCCAGATCATAGACATGGATGACATCATCAAACGTGAGGATACCATTCACTAGGTACACGGTACATACTCTTGCAACTCGGCCAACGTTGTCTACCTAATACGTTGCAAGAAAGGATGTCCCAAAGCATGGTATATTGGGGAGACCATGCAGACATTACGACAGCGGATGAATGAGCATCGCTCAACAATCACCAGGCAAAACAGTTCCCTTCTTGTGGGTGAACACTTCAGCAGTCATGGGTGTTTGGCCTCCGACCTTCGGGTAAATGTTCTTCAAGGGGGCCTTCATGACACACGACAACGCAGAGTCACTGAGCAGAGACTGATAGCCAGGTTCCACACACATGAGGACGGTCTTAATAGGGATCTTGGTTTCATGTCACACTATCTGTAACCCCTGTGACTTGCCTGGGTTAGCAAAAAACCTCACTTACTGTGCTGTCTGGAGAAAATACACAATTCTCTAACCAATGCTCAGGATTCCCTTCACACACATTGTTAGCCACTTTAACACTTGAATAGCAGGTTAGATGTAAGGATTCGCGTTCTAATCAGCAATCTGTGACTATCTGTGTTGGTATGTGTGCTACTGCAGACCAGAACACTGCATTTGCCTGATGAAGACAAAGGGTCGAAAGCTTGCAGATTTACTATCAAATAAATTGGTTGGATTTAAAATTGGTGTTGTAAAACTTTACTGAGTTTACCCCAGTCCAACGCCAGCATGTCTACATCATCACATATAGGCCAGACCTGGTAGGAAAGCAGATTTCCTTCCCTAAAGGACATTAGTGAACCAGTGGGTTTTTCCGACAATCGACAATGATTTCACGGTCATCAGTAGCTTCTTAATTCAAGATTTCTTTTACTGAATTCTAATTCTACCATCTGCAGTAGCGGGATTTGAACTGCGTCCCCAGAACATTAGCTGAGTTTCTGGATTAATAGTTTAGTGATAATACCATTACGCCATCGTCTTCCTTTAATGTATGATTTACTGAGTCAATATTTTGGTCAGGTTGATTACTACAATGAGGCGGTCTTGACATCTCCACAAGAAGCTTCAACCTTTGTTGCCAGACAAATACAAGAAGAATGTTGCAATCAAATGCTTGTGACAATTGTCATCGACTTCAGAAAGTGTAAAGGAGAACATGTCCTTGTCGGCATCAATGGGGACGAAGTAAAAAGAGCTGAGAGCTTCAAATTTTTAAATATCCAGATCACAAACAACCTGTCCTGATCCCCCCATGCTGGCATGTAGTTAAGAAAGCCCACTAATGCCTCTACTTTCTCAGAAGGCCAAGGAAATGTGGCATGCCAGTTACAATTCTCACTTTTACAGAACTTTTACAGAAGCACCATTGAAAACATTCTTTCTGGTTGTGTCAAAGTTTGGTATGTTTCCTGTTCTGCCCAAGGCCACAAGATACAATAAAAGATCGTGAATGTAGTACAATCCATCACGTAAACCAGCCTCCCATCTATTGACTCTGTCTACACTTCCCGCTGCCTCGGAAAAGCAGCTGGCTTAATTAAGGACCCCCCACACACCCTGGATATTCTCTCTTCCAACTTCTTCCTTTGAGAAAAGATACAAAAGCCTGAGGTCACATACCAACTGACTCAAGAACAGTTTCTTCTCTACTGCTGTCAGACTTTTAAACAGATTTATCTTGCATTGAGCTGATCTTTCGCTACAACCCAGCTATGGCTGTAACATTACATTCTGCACTCTTCTATTTCCTGCTCTATGAGTGGTATGTTTTATCTGTGTAGCGTGCAACAAACAATATTTTTCACTGTATGTTATACATGTGACAATAATAAATCAAATCAAATCAAAAATCAATTCTTCCACGTTCAAAAAGGATTTCTTGGCCTTTACTGCTAAAGGAAGTTCTGGATGTTTAACACAGCAAAACATTCAAGTAATCCAACTCAAGATTAGAATATATATCTAGTAACAAGCAACAATAAAAAGGAATTTAATTATGTGTGATGGCATGGTCACTGATAGACATCCTTCCCTGTCAGAAGAGGAAACAAATAGATAAAAATTAGTGGGCTTTACATTGCACATGGCCTGAAAATGGAGATCATGCCAACTTCTAGAAATGTTTCTGTGTGTATGCAGCATGACCTGTGCTGAACAGAAACATGCCCTTCATGTATCTAACCTGTACTCCTTCATGCTAGCTTATGCCTCCGAACTGGGACTTGTACCCAGTGGCTGGAGCAGGTGCTGAATGTGAATCTGACTGAAGGGTGAAGACTCTGAGTTGGAGACAGCACAAACCCCCAGGTTTTCAGGCACTGAACTAGAGTTCTTGGAGGAGAAGGTGGGAGTGGGGGAGAATGTTCTGCATCTGTGAGGGATAAGGAGACCCTCCAGACACATAGACAACTAACTAACAGTCACTACTGAGGAAGTCTCAGTGTTTCTGATGGGGGGATTGGGTGAGGGGGATGGGGTGGGACGGGACTGGGGAATGGGAGGAGGGGGTCATGGGGGTTGGTGGCGGAATCAGGATATTGAATTTGATGATTAGTTATGATCATAATGAATGGCGGAGCAGGCTTGGAAGGGCGAACAGTTAATAAGAAGTTTAGTTCCAAGGACTTAGATGCTATGGCCTGAGATGTTTAATGCCTGCTCAAGATTAGTGAACGCAAATGCCATATGCCACCAACTGCACTATTATCCTGAATCATTACTCAATTCATCATTTCCCCATCTCTTGATTACTCAAAACCCTCAATCAATTAGAACTCCAAACTAAATTTATATGTTTCACTTCACCCTCACACTTAGCACTGTTACAGGCCTCACAACTTACACTGATAGCTATTCAACCAGGTCAGTCACATCACACAAACATGTTGCACAATACTCACTGATACTTTTCCTTCTCTGTTGAGCAGAAGATGACACAAAACCAAAGACTTTGGAAACTAGCCAAAGGCAGAGAGGTGCATCAGTGTGCTCTAATGCTTGTGGAGAAGATGGGATTGGCCATTACGGGAAGAGCAATTGCTGAGAATGTGGCCACTGATATGGTTGGTTCAATTAAAAACCCTCATTACAATCTCTCCTTACCATATCCTACTTATCCCAATATATCTTTCGACTTAGAAGCTGCTGATAGCATAAGCTGGATGTGTTTGGTACCACATCTAAAATCTCTCTCCAACCACCAAGTGGCAGCAGTGTGTACTATTTACATGGTGCACGGCAGCAATTCTGCTGCACCTTCCAACTCACGACCATCTAGAAGGACAGGGGAAGTAGATACATGGGAATACTACCACTTGCAATTTTCCCTCCAAGCCACCCAACCATCTTAACTTGGAAATATATCACCATTTCTTTGCAGTCACTGGGTCAAAATCCTGAAATTCCCTCCCTGATGGCATCGTGGGTCAACCCATAGCATGTGGACTGCAGCGATTCAAGAAGGCAGCTCACCACCACTTTCTCAAGAGCAACTAGGGATAGGCAATAAATGCTGACCAGCCAATGATGCTCACAAACATTTTTCACTTTCTCCTCTCTCATCACCAATAACCCAGCTCTTGTGCCTTCTCATTTCAAATGTTAATAAATTACAACCTCCTCAGGCAAGGATGGACGAGCAAAAAGGATGAGAGGATAAAGATGAATGGTCAGTCAATGTCTGACTTGCACTGACCAGCCCAGAACTGACACCGTGCATGCTTTGGAAGATAGCATGGAGATGCGATCTGTGCAGGAAAGCAGTGTGCAGGGGTCGTCTTGCTGGAGGCTGAGGTTGAACATGAATCTGCAGCTGATGAAGACTTTGATAGGTCAGCTTATGGAAAAAAGGCTGATGGGTCTGCACACACTCAATGCTTGGTGCATTGGAAAGCTTACTCGAAAACCTATGTTGGAGCAGAAGAACTGTGGAGGCGTCTGGCACCAATGTGACTCAGAGCTTTGCACAATGCTTGGAACTCATTCTTTCCAGTGGGGAATTGGTGGCCAACTCCATTGGCACACTCTAACCGTGCCTGATAGCCAATATCTCAGCTTCCATTGCAGCACAAGTAGCCAGTCAACTTCTCAGAGCTTTCACGCAGCCAACTGTTATCATGGCTCTGGCTACCGCTGTTGAAAAGTCTCCAACAGATGAATAAGATTGTTGTGGTGCTGTCCCAGGGGGAGTGGCCATGGCTCAATGGAGAATAAATCTGGATGATGTGGATTTCATGGATGACAGTATTTGGGCTTTCAATCCTCCCTTCCAGTTCACCTCATCCTTGCTGCTCCCTGTCAGCCGGACAATCCAGAATACAAAAACCAAGATGGTGTGGTCTGAAACTGGCCTTCTAAACCAAGAACTGCCCAGGATCATCCTCTCAGGTCCTCTGTGGCCTGCTCAACAGAAAAGACGTCCTTGCTATAGCGAAGGTTTACCAGGCTGATTCCTGGGATGGCAGGTCGGTCATATGAGGAGGGACTAAGTTGGTTAGGATTTATATTCACTGGAGTTTAGCAGAGTGAGAGGGAACCTCATAGAAACTTTTAAAATTCTAACAGGGTTAGACAGGATCAATTCAGAAAGAATGTTCCCAATGATGGGGGAGTCCGGAAGTAGGGGTCATAGTTTGAGGATAAGGGGTAAACCTTTTAGAACTGAGGTGAGAAGAAATTTCTTCACCCAGAGAGTGGTGAATGTATGGAATTCACTCCCACAGAAAGTAGTTGAGGCCAAAACGTTGTCTGATTTCAAGGAGAAATTAGATATAGCTTTTGGGGCTAAATGGATCAAGGGATAGGGCGGGGGGAAGGAGGGATCAATATATTGAATTTGATGATCAGCCTCAATCAAGGTGAATGGTGGAGTAAGCTCAAAGGGCTGAATGGTGTACTCCTGCTTCTAGTTTCTAGGTTTCTATGTTTCCTCCAGCCATGTTGCAATCACTAGGTGAGCATCTCAAAGGAGCACCAGGATAGGCAAAAGCACATTGGAGATAGGCCCGAAATGTAGTACCAATGGCCATCTTAATGAGATAGTGATATTAATGATAATAATATTATCATTAATAATGCATGGCATCAGAGAAGCAATGGAAGAAATTCCACAGACTGTTGGCCAGCACTCTCAGGGAAAACTCTTTGGGAAGCCTACTTGCAAAGATCAGTCAACATAATTTAAATCAGCCCCATAAATACTGAACAATGCTCACAGTAATTTATTCATAACTCAAACTCCAGCTTTCCCCAAATGACACTGCACACTGGGTCATCATTGTGCTGGCTTGCTTTTTCCATAAATACTTTGCTGCCTTAAACCCTTTTTTTCTTCATTTCATTTTCATAGAATCCATAGAATCCTACAGTGCAGAAAGTGTCCATTCAGCCCCTCCAGTCTGCAGTGACAATCATCCCACTCAGGCCTTATCTCCGTAAATCCATGCATTTGCCCTAGCTAGACCCCTGACACTAACGGCCAATTCATCTAACCTGCATATCTTTGGACTGTGGAAGAAAACCAGAGCACCCGAAGGAAATCCATGCATAGGGAGAATGTGCAGACTCCATTCAGATAGTGACCCAATTCGGGAAACAAACCCTTGTTCTTAGTGCTGTGATGCAGTAGTGTTAGCCAGTATGTTGCCCCTTTTCCATCTACAAAGAAAAATGGAACAACTCATGTATCCCATCACCTATTTGGTTGCCTCTGCTTCTTTCCATCTTTCCCTTTGGCATGAAAGCCAATGTCTTCCACAATGAGTTGCCATAATAACCCTGAAGGCCTGTCAGAAATGAATTCCCTTCTGTTCTCTCCTCTCTGAATTCATTTTGTTCTTGAGATCCATTCCTTGTTCTTTCAATCCCATTGTGACTAAACTGGTGACAATGTAACTCTAACCGATACAGTAAATGGTTGCTATCTACAGGAAATGTCTCCCTTATTTTCAAAGTGATTGATATTATTCAATATGTGTCAATTGGGCTTAATTAAATATGGGTGAAGGGCATTATGTGAGCACAAGTAAAGGGATACTTACTGAAACTGTGTTGTGGTTGAGTTAGGAGATGTGTGCTTGTGATATTTCACGCCGTACAGAAATGTAAGATCAGCAAGGACTTGGATATGATCCTCCACCAACTGGCTCTCTAGAATAGAACAATCATCACTCCATCCTTAAATAAAATATCTTCAGACCCACTCTTTTGGGAAACTACCAACAATCTCCAAGATCTTCTCCAATCCTCTTGAAATGCCTCTTAGGTCTGTGCCCACCTTTCCAACCAATGTCTCCCGCTTTGAATTCCCCTAAAGATTCTGTCCCACCCATAGCACTAACAGACCCCAAACAAAATCACAAATAGCATTCACTGTGAAAAGAATACCATATCCCTCTTTGTTTTCCTTAAACATTCTGTAATAGTGTTCAACATACACAATCACCCTTTCCCAGTATTTTCCTTCCATTGTCTAGCTCAGTGGGATAATCCTATCATTGTTCAACTTAACGATTGAATTGTAACCGGATCTCCGATTTCCTATGGTGGTAGATTCAATGATGTTAAGCCCACTGTAACAACAACAATATCTTGCATTTATGTGAAGCCTTTAATGTAGCAATATATCCCAAGATACGTAATATAGTTAAAATATAGTTGGACAGCAGGCTAGGTTCTTCGAATGATATTGGAGTCAGGAGGGCAACTGGCTCATTCCTGTACAAAATGAAGGCACGTTGGGGTGGATTTTCCCATTCTATCCACTATGGGTATCGTAGCTGGAGAGAGGGTGGACCATGGAAAGGTCTGTTAACCTTGGGCGGGATTTTCTGGTTGCGGGGCAAGCACAACCTTAAAATCCCATCCAATCTTTTTTCTCATACAATCGGTGGGATTTTCCAGCAGCACTCGCACCAAGATCGGAAAATCCCACCCAAGGACAGCAAAACCTTTGCATGATCTGTATCCTGTCTGTATGATTCCTGTGGTGGGCGGGATGGGGAAATTTCTCCACTATGTCGGAATAACAGGCTTATTGATAACTTTCAATCTTCCTCGAGCCATTCAGCAGCATTTCCAATGGCATTCTTTTATCTGAACCACACTTCATCCAAATTCTCACTTTAAAATGTTAATATCCGAAGCATATGCTTCAATTTTGGCCGACAAACACAATCCTCCTCCGACAAAACCCTTCACTGCTCTGTTTGTAAGAAAAACTGCTGAGGGTCAAATAACACGTTTCAAGCAGATTAAATAAACTCAGCACTCTGACAGCTGGCCCATAGTGTGCCAGAGCACCATTGTAAAGTGAATGAAAATCAAACCAGTGTTATATTAACTCCGACATATTTTGCCATTCTCCTGGCAAAGATGCATCTGTTTTTTTTTAATTAATTTAACTTTTTTATGCAGTAGCGATGGCCCCAAGTAATGTTTCAACATACTTCAATATATTTTTCAGCAATGGTTATAAATTGGTTACACGGTCTCTGAGAGCAAAAATTAATGGCATTTTCCACTGACTTTGAAAATATCTTTCCGGGAACTGGAGGTTTTGGGGACAAGTAGATATTTAAACCCTGACAGTTCCTGTGTGTCTGGGGGTTGGGGAAGTGTTGGAGGGGGGTTGGGGTTGGAAGGGCACGGGGGCAACAGTAGTTAGCACTACTGCCTCACAGCACCAAGGGACCCAGGTTCAGTTCCCAGCTTGTGTCTCTGTCTGTGTGGAATTTGCATGTTCTCTCCTTGTGGGTTTCCTCCAGGTGCTCCTGTTTTCTCCCCCCAGTCTGAAAGACATGATGATTAGGTGCATTGACCATGCGAAATTCTCCCTCAGCATAACTGAACAGGCATTACAGTGTGACGACTAGGGGGCTTTCATCGTAACTTCATTGCAGTGTTAGTGTGAGCCTACTCGTGACACTAATAAATAAACTTTTAAACTTGAAACTCTTATGGGTTTAATTGCCCCCTTAAATTGTCAGCGGGCACAATTCAAACTACTGCACATGCCCACCAACTGTAATTTTGTGCGTGAGTGTGATGATATTGGGACGCAGGTTCACATCTCGCGTGATTTCACGTGCTTTTGGGTTGGGCACCACTCACTTGTTTAAAGTAAAATTCTGGCCCAAAGTTTACAAAATCATGCAGAGTTTTCTTTCAGGAGATTATATGCTTAAGGTGCAATCCATGTTGGGTAGATTCATAGAATCCCTATCATGCAAAAGGAGGCCATTTGACCCATCAAGCCTGTACCGACAATAATCCCACCCAGGTCATATTCCGTCATCCTAGTTACCCTGCTAGTCCTGTGACAATGAGGGACAATTTAGTATGGCCAATCAACCTAACCTGTAAATCTTTGGATAGTAGGAAGAAACTAGAGCATCCAAAGGAACCCTAGGCAGACATGGGGAGAATGTGCAAATTGCACACAGACAGTTACCCGAGGCTGGGATTGAACCCAGATCCCTGGCAATGTGAGGCGGCAGTGCTAACCACTGTGCCACAGCGTCAGTGATTGCCTTGGTTGTGTAGAAGGAGTAAAATTATTTGAGACTACGTCCTTTTCTTGGTTTATAATTTCTTATACGCTTTAATATAAGATGTGCCAGCATCTATGAAATTCACAAGACAATGTAACAAATGCAAGGCTAAGAGAAAGTAAAGATAAAAGTATTTTTTGGTCTGCCTTCTTTTAACTTCACCATGGAGTCCAAATTCATTGTTTCTACTCCAATGGATGTTGGCTATTCTTTGTTGATCCATATTGTTTCTTCTATGGCATCTGTGAGTTATTGTAAAGATATTTGGTTAACTTTCAAGTTTGGTGCAGCATAAAACAGGCAGTTCATATTGACCAACTATTATACATCTTGCTCACTATTGATGTCAATTAGTCAAATTGATGCCTTCAGTTTTTTGCTTTGACTGTTGCTAACAATACTTTTCACCCTGTGAAAATAAGCTGCAAGTGTTCAGCTAATGGCCGATATATTTCCCCATTAAGATCCTGCTTAATTGTCCTTATAAAATAACTCATTTTCTGACTTACGATTCAGAGTGTTTCAGGAAAAGTTTTGTATCTGCCTGTCGTACTTTATTATCAGTTATTATCCCTTTAAAAAATTACTTCTGTTCTGAATCCTGAAATGTCTAACCATGGGATTGTAAAAAGCACATAGGAAACTGGGTTCAGACCACAAACAGCTCAGCTATGACCTTGCTGAATGGTGGAAAAGAGCTGAAGATCCATTTGGCCTATTTCTGCTCCTAAGCCCTGTATTCGGGAATCTTGCCTTGGATTCTCATAGAATCATAGAAATCCTACAGTGCAGAGGAGGCTATTCAGCCCATTGAGTCTGCACTGACGACAATCTCACCTAGGCCCTATCGCCATAACCCCACATTTGCCCCACTAATCCCTCTAACCTACACATTTCGGGATACCCAGAGACAATTTAGCATGGCCAGTCAACCTAAGCTGCATAACTTTGGAGTGTGGGTGGAAACCAGAGCACTCAGAGGATACCCACACAGACATGGGGAGAATGTGCAAACTCCACACAGGCAGTGATCCGAGCCAGGAATCAAACCCCAGATCACTGGAGCTGTGAGGCAGCAGTGCTAACTACTGTGCCATTGTGACACTTGTATAAAGCAGAAAGAGTTATTTTCTTATCAATAAAAGCTTTTAAAATATTGAAAAAGGTCATTTTTTAAAAAGAAAAAGATAAATGAAGTTCACACTACCTAGCTATGACCCTCCCCACATGAAAAGACTTGTATATTCTTACAATAATGAGGATAACCTCTGATAATTGGGATTCACACCAAAGTCACATAATAAAACATATCTGTTGCATGAAAACTATCACAGTGTAGTGTTTGATGAAATGACCTTGTGCTGCTAGCCCTAAATGACAATCAAGTGATTTTTGATTTTACAAAGATAGCCCAATGCAAAATTACATAAAATCTTGAAACACAGCAAAATGAGTAATGGAATTAGACCATCTTGTGGCTCACAACTTATTTCTTTGCCCACTTCCTAGGCAATGAACAGGATAGATTTTAGCTGAAAGTTAACAGTGTAATAACTATATCAGGGACATAAAGAGGCCAACTTCAATTATTATTAAGATATTATACATTGAAATTTTAGAATTGTTGGATTTGCTCCAACATCTTCAGTAGGAAAGCACTGTTATTAAAGGTTGGTGAAAATTCTCCCTCTTAACTGCAACAAAGGCACCTCTAATTCTGTTGCCCTGGAGAATTACAGTGAATATCACTTCTTTAATTGATGGATATCCTACTTAAAGATTTTACTTTGATTTAAAATTGGATTCTCGATTAGAAATAAGATTGCATTTTCTATTTTTCCCTAGAACTATTAACATTGTGATTTAATACTTCAATCTCATACATCCAGTGTGCTTGGGATCCTTAATATGTTTGCTGCTTTTCCAAGGCAGCAGGATATTGATGGAGTCAATAGATGGGAGGCTGCTTTGCGTGAGGGACTGGATACATTCACAACATTTTGTAGTTTCATTTGTAGTGATTGTGGACAGAGCAAGAACTACAGCAAGCTGCGATGCACCTGGAAAGAATGCTCTCTATATTGCATCTGTAGAAGTTTGTGAGAGTTGTAGCGGACGTGCCAAATTTCTTCAGCCTCCTGAGAAAGTAGAGGCATTGATGGGCTTTCTTAACTATAGCGTCAATGTGGAGGGACCAAGACAGGTTGTTGGCAATCTGGACACCTAGAAACATGAAGCTCTCGACCATATTCACTTCATCCCCATTGACATAGGCAGAGGCATGTCCTTCTCCATGCTTCCTGATGTCGATGAATACTACTTTCATTTTACTGAATTTGAGAGAGAATTGTCATTCGCATCAAATTGTTTTTGGACTTATTAGCTGTTGCAAGTGGAAATATCTTATGAGGTGCTTTTCCATCCTTTGAAACATAAACAAACACCAAATACAGCACTCTGTCATCACTGATACAGTTGGGCGGAAAATATTTCCCACCTGATCAGATCCCTGCTCTCTATCTGTGTTTCAATACTGCTCTTGAAGGATCAATACAATTTAATCCAAACTTATGAACATCTAACTCTCCTATTATTACTGTGTTGGGCACAGTGTTCTTGGCTCCATTGTGAACTGATCCAATGACCAAAAGTGATTGATTCAAGCAGCTTAAAGAAATTCTTTTAAAGTGTATGGCTTTTTAAAAAACATATTTGCCTGACATTTATTTTGAAAATGCTTCTGTAATAATTTATGTGCAAAATTATACAGTATTTGATTCATCGTGTGGAGATTCCTTGCTCCATTCTCTTGCAAGGTGATGTCAGGGATATCATTTTCCTTTCTGTTTATAACAGCTGTTTGACAAGAGAATACATCACTTCAATCCTTCACTATAACGAGTGAAATGAATGCAATGGGCTAGCAGATTAGCAGCTTCTGTGAAACCAGTCCTGACTGCAGCTGGAGGTAACAGTGTTGGAATATGAATCAGATAACACCAACTCCACTCAGTGGCACGAAAACCATCTTCATTGTGCTTTCTGGCAAGGCAGCGTTCTCAACCCACCTCCCATACCTAGCGATGTGGTCTTTGCTGATGCATGGGGGAGGACAAGATGGTGAAAATTTTAGACCTTTGGACAACTGTGGAAGTGCAATCTTATCTGTAAACACTGTTTGTGAGGAGTGATACAGAGGCACAGCAGTTAGCAATGCTGCCTCACAGTGCCAGGGACCTGGGTTCAATTCCCAGCTTGAGACACATGCAGAGTTTGCACGTTCTGCGTGGGTTTCCTCAGAGTGCTCTGGTTTCCTGCCACAGTCCAAAGAAATGCAGGTGGATTGGCCATGTTAAATTGCCCCTCTGTGTCTGAAAATGTGTAGGTGAAGTGAGATGGATTAGGCATGGGTAAATGTGTGGGGTTATTGGGTAAGACGCTCCTTCAGAGAGTCGGTGCAGACTTGATAGGCCAAATGGATTTCTTCGGTGCTGTTTAATTCTATGATTGGGGACCAACAGTGGGAATTTCCCCTGTAATAATGCAGCATCAGAGCCAAAGAAATATAGAATAAACACTTTCAGGGCAAATAGATCTACAATATAAATCTGGCATAAGGTGGATTTCATGCAGCCTGTTGCTATGGTGATGATGTTATGATAATAAGCCTTATCCAGTTACAAAGTAACATTGCCATTTAAAGTCTCCTTATTTGGATTTGTTATGACTTACACTTGCGATGAATAGGCAATAACAAAGGGGCAGAGCCCCGAAAGCTAGTGATGTTTGCTATCAAATAAACCTGTTGGACTTTAACCTGGTGCTGTGAGACTTCTTACTATGAATAGGCAAAGCATCGATGTGCAATTAAAGGATCAACATCTGACATTGTATTCTCCCTGTTCCTGTAATCAGGCTTTACTTATATTCACAGTGCAGCTGTAATCCACACTGAGATAATATTCTGCTCACAGATACGCACACACCCAATCCTGACTAATCTGTGTATATTGCAAAACCAGGCCTTTACTCATCAGTAATGCTTTCTGGAGCAGTCAGTGAGGATGCAAAGAGTTTGTGCGGAACACCTACATTACTCACACTGCACATGGACACTACACACCTACCACCCCCTCCCTTCACACACACACACACACACACACACACACACACACACACACACTGCCCACACACCCTCCTCCCCTCGCACACATCCAGGCTCCCCTACGTCCACCCTCAGTCACACCTATTCCCCCTTTCCTCCCCGCCAGCCACAGTCCTACCCACACCTATTCCCTCTACCCCAGCCATACTCACAATCACACATCCCCTGTACCCCCAGCCACATTCCCACCCTCACCATCTTCTACCCCCCATACCTATGCCTCCTCCTGCCCAGCTACAGCCCACCCAAATACTCCCCCTTCCCTCTCACACACACACACGCACACACACACACACATGCACACACACACAAGCACACACACACACGTACAAACATTCACCCCTTCCTTCAACCATATCTATGCCCCCTCCATCCCCAGCCACACCCCACCCACACCACTTGCTCTTCCCAACCACATCCCCACACACACATTCCCCACCCCTCTCCCCACCTACACTAACCCCTCCCCTCAGCCACACCCAGATCCTCCACACAAACTCATGTGCCCCTTTCTCCCACCCATGCCCCCACCCACACCTGATTGGGGGCCAGGCTTGCACTGCCATGCTGGCAATACCCAGGGGGACCTCATTCTGACCTTCTTTGCTCCAGTTGGGTCGGGCTGCCAGCTTCCCGTTAGTGCAGAGCTATTGTAAACCCCACTGGAGTGAAACACTCCTGGCCTGAAGGTGTGGGGGCGGGGGTGGGAATAGAGATTTCAGTTCCTGGACTGCTAATTACATAGTAATCCTAATTTAAATACATTATACAGCTCTGCGCCAATTTCTGGTGCAGCCGAAGATTCGCAGAGACCGTGGTGCCCAGCACTACAAAAGCAGCGCAGAGGATTGGGAGAATCAGTCCCCACTTGTTAAATCTTGCCAACCAGAAAGTAATCTGTTCATTCTTACTCTCTGCTTCCTGTTAGATAGCCAATCTTCAATCTAAAAATCATAGAAAAAATAGAAATTATAGAAACCCTACAGTACAGAAAGAGCCCATTCAGCCCATCGAGTCTGCACCGACCACAATCCTACCCAGGCCCTACCCCCATATCTCTCCACACTTATCTATTAATCCCTCTAACCTATATATTTCAGGACACTAAGGGGCAATTTCAACATGGCCAATCAACCTAGCCCGCACATCTTTGGACTGTGGGAGGAAATCGGAGCACTCAGAGGAAACCCACCCAGACATGAGGAGAATGTGCAAACACCACACAGACAGTGGCCGAAGCCGGGAATTGAACCCAGGTCCCTAGAGCTGTGAAGCAACAGTGCTAACCAGTGCGCTACTGTGCCTCATGTTTCCCCTGCATGTACATGTTTCCCCTGAAACCATGAGCTTTTATTTTCTGCAATAACATTTGATTTGCCATCCATACTGCATTTGAATTAACGACTTCATTATATTAATCAAGTATCATTTTTATTTTTATGTATTTTGTTACCTTACAAAAAATTTTTGTACGATTTTAACCTTAGTTATAGAATACACCTGAACCACTCACGCGATATTCACAAGTGCCTAGTTTCTTCCCCACCCAATCAAAATGTTTTGTCCCTGTGATATCGCTGTTTGTTTTTATCATTTTTTTCGAACCAGCAAGGATTGGTTCTGAATCATTGATTAGTGTGTCTCACCCACACCCAGTGTATGTCTCAAGGCTCAGTCTTCTCTGTTACTTCTCCAATCCAAGGTAAGTGTTGGTGCATCTCGCCACAAGGACCTGGAGGGCATTTCATACCAGTTGCTTTGAAGGATACACCACACTGAAGTATTTTGCCTCAGGTTCCTTCCAGGACTCCACTGAGGATCCTTGTGAATCTTACAACTAACAAGACACACTTGCATACAGGAGGTGACAGATGCCCTTCCAAGTAAGTCTCACTATAACATGCAGTTCCACACGAATGGAGCAAGCCAGGCTGCCAAAGCTGTTGGATACAATTACCATCTCAGATTTCCCTTATGTGCAGGGCACCAACAACTGTGCACACGTAGCCTTGAGAGTTCCCTGGCAGCAGCCTGTGAAATTCAATAATAAAAAAGGATTTCACTCTCTGAACATCCAACTCATTTGTAATTACAAAAAGCAGATCCGACATGCTTGTACTAGATTCCCTGGAAACTCACTCGACTCCTTCATTTGGAGCCTTTTTGAATGAAGGTTAACTCCTCAGTCACCAGTGGTAGTCCCCAGGTGACATGGCTAAAGATACATCTTTGTTGGCCGCTGAGTACATCTGAGGAGGAATACAATGCTTTGAGTTCTGTCACAAGGTCATTAATAAAGAAAACTATTGATTTCTTAAAGATGTGTTTCTGATGTTTGGACAGGTCGATGCTTAGAGAATGTCCTATTTTGCAGAACCATACGATGCAAAGGGGTAATGTGTTATTCAAGGGAGACATTGAGGAGTGAGATGTTGCCTCCAATGAGGAGGGTTTGGAAGGTGATGCCACAAAGGAAGGTGACAATTCAGATGAGCCACATATGGATGCCACTGTGCTGGCATGACATGGTAGATTTGCCTGTGATGTTGAGGATTAACTCAAACAATGTAAGATGAGTACTGCTAGCAAGGAGAACAGACACAGGGAACACCAAATTTCACTATGGTGTTCTGTCAATTCACGTAGATACTTATCAGTTATAGTTAATTACAACAAATGAGAAACAAGCAACTTTCTAATCCCTCATTTGCATACATACTTTACCAATAATAGCATAGTCTTTTGCCCTTTCTTATTCAATAGAAAATGATCTCCTTCATTAGCTATAATATAATTGGTATTTGTCATGGTAACTTGTCTTTGTTTTCATCCTATGTCCTGGCCTGGAATGCAGTGTTTATGAAACTGAAGCAAGGTTAGATTAATCTCTTATGCTGAGTGCGCAAGTGCTGGCCTCACTGAAAGCCTTGTTCGCTAAGAAACATTTTCCATTCCTTGACAAGTTGTCTGTCATAATTTAATCTCCACAATTGTTGTAACTTAATTTTTCCCCACCAGCATCTGAAGTTTTTAATTGCTTTGAACTATAGTTTCACAAGTTCCAGCAACTTCATGATGCTTTATTTGAAGTGAGCATCTTTAATCTTGTTGAACAAAGTGAATTAAATATTTGGCCGTAGCTGGAATTACAACTTAATTTCCACACTGACAATTTCATCGCTACAAGATTCCAGGAGGAACAAAGTGAAATGAAGATTTCACAACTGAAGTTCTCTATAATATAGGAAACACAACAAGACTTTCACTTTTGACATAAATATATCAGAAATGGTCATCAATCCCACAGGATCACAGAACAGCAGAAGTTACCCACAACCCGAATGTTGGGGTCATAGTCACCTTGAAAACATATGACCACTCAGGAATGTGATTCGTATTCTATCACTGCACCTCCTTAAGCAATTACCCACAGCGTGTGGTTCTTTCAGCCATGGTATCATCAGGTGAGGGGACATGGCAGTCTCCAAGTGGCAAAAATGCCAATGCACACATGGATTCACCTATAAAGTTAAAGTCTATTCATTAGTTACAAGTAGGCTTACATTAACACTGCAATGAAGTTACTGTGAAATTCGCCTTTTGCCATGCTCCGGTGCCTGTTTGGATATACTGGGAGAGAATTTAGCATGGCCAATGCACCTAACCCACACGTCTTTCAGACTGTGGGAGGAAACGCTTAGTGAGTTGGTGCTAAGAGGAAAATCATTTATCAACGGTTAGTGTTTGACCATCTCACGAGGGAGCAATATACAAACAGCACCATCACTCTTATCACCAGCTCTTATACATGAGTAATGCAGAAGACTCATCTTGCTACTAAGTTCCAATATGCCTCTGGAAACCAAGATGCAGTGACCAGTTCTCCTATCATGCACCCAAAGCCATATGTTTTATAAAATAAAAAAAATCCAATGCAAAAATACATTCTAAAAAGCTTATGTATTAGTGTCATAAGTAGGTTTACATTAACACTGCAATGAAGTTACTGTGATGTTCTGGAAGACTCTTTGAAGAACGACATTTTGGCAGAAACCTGTGATTCCAGTGTAGGACTGAGACACTGGATTATTCTAATACACCTCCCCTTCTCCTGTTAGTTGCTGCTGCCTCTAGTTGTGTGCCAGTGCGAGAGATGGCACTGCATCAGTGAGTGCCAGGAGATATGTTTGGATGATGTTGTTGTCAGGAGTGAATAGCTGGCAGGTTGCGTTAGCAGTGAGATGCAAGATTTAGGCTGCGAGAATTGTGAGTTGTGGTGAAGAGTATGACTGGTTAGTATGAGTCTAGATTGATGGAGATGGCTGGCAGATTAGTGATGGGGGCCTGATGAGTGGTGTCTGAGGCCAATGGTGCACTTGGTAAGATAGGGCGTTTGAATATGCAATCTCTGACATTGGCTGTGAGATCATTACCGTTTATTGAGCCACCAGGAATGAAACTGGCATTGACCTCCATGGCTATTGGTTCCCAATGCCCTCTCCTATTTGTTAGTAGAGCCTGTTTATGCCTTAAGGCTAGGCAACATTTCACTTTGTCTCCACCTCACCCATTAAGACTTCTAGTGTGGCATCCCAAAACCTAGGATCTGCTCTCCCACTAGCTGTTACCTTGATCAGATTCAATGGTTGAGTGATTCCCAGCATCTGCTCCAGTCACAATTAATGTCCCCTTTCTCTGCTTCTTTCCAAACTTTTATTCCACCCAAAAAAGCCAATAAAAACTGAATCCAATTCACGTGAGGGACAAACTCGATAGGATGAGTCATTGCACCCCATCTTGGGCTGATCCAAGCTGATAGGGTGAGGTATTACATTCTCTCTTGGGTTTGATTTAAAGCTTCATCTTTGCCAAAAGGCGGAGGATGCATAGAAAAATTGCATCAGGTAAAGTCTCGGTTTAACCTCATTGCCTTAACTTGGGCAAATCACCACAACAGGGGCCAGCGCACCCCAGTACAGTGGGCTGTGCTCTGCCTCTGCTTGATTATGGTTTCACATCTGCCAGGCATGTCCCCTTTCAGAGGCACTGACTAGCTTTAAGTCGTGTGGATTAGCTTTAAGTACAAGTTACTAATGATATTGGCCTTCTTGCTAATGCATGCAGCCATTGAACTGTGCAGCCAGTGCTGGCAGGAATTACTGTAATGAGCAGATAGCATGAAGCTGGTTTGCATTCCCCAGGTAATTCCCACAAAATCTCCTCATGGGAAGGAAACAGCTACACCATGAAAAGCAAAGATGAGTCAGGAATTTTCTCACATCAAAACTCATTTTGTTTCTCCAAATATTGATGCTCACTTTGTCAGCTCAGCTATCATCACTGCTGAGCTCTTTAATTCTCTACACATAGCTGGGAATTTCTTAATCCGATTGTAGTTTTCAGTTGAATCACAACATTTTCAGTCTAAATATAAGACACTATTGTGGGCCTTCAGCAGTGGGATTGTACTCACTCGGAAGCTGTCACCTCACGATCCGGAATCTCCCTCACTCCACCATTGTTATCGAGTCAAGGCACCTATTCTGGTCCCAAGAGAAGTGTACATGAGCGTACAGGAGTAGCACCAGGCATACCACAAAATGGGACTTCAGCCCGGTGAAGCCACAATATAAGACTGCAAACATGCTAAACAGCAGGAACAGCAGACTGCAGAGGACAGAGTGAAGCAATCTGACAACAAATTAGTCAGGTCATAGCTCACAGTCTTGCCACGTCAGCCATGAATGGTTGTGGACAATTAAATGACTAACAGGAGCGGGAGGTTCCATGGACTGTCCCATCATCAATGATGAGAAGCCCAGAAATGGTTTTATTTTACTTATTATTGTCACATGTGTTGGGATACAGTGAAATGTATGTTTCTTGCACAGAAAACATAGAGTACATAGAGGAAAGGAGGGGGTGCAGAATGTAGTGTGACAGACAAAGCTAGGGTGCAGAGAAAGATGGACTTAATATAAGGAAGTCCGTTCAAAAGTTGGACAGCAACAGGGAAGAAGCTGTTCTTGACTCAGTTGCTATGTGGCCTCAGGCTTTTGTATCTTTTTCCCAATTGAAGAAGGTGAAAGAGAGAATATCCGGGGTGCTTGGGATCCTTGATTATGCCGACTGCTTTGCCAAGGCAGTTGGAAAGTGTAGACAGAGTCAATGGACCAGAGGCTGATTTGTATGTTGGACTAGGCTACAGTCACGACCTTTTGTAGTTCCTTGTGGTCTTGGTCGGAGCTATTTCAGTACAAAAAGACCATTTTCAACTGGTAGTGCCCAGCGGACGATCCATCTAAGTCTCGTTCTGAGGGCCACGGTATCACAGTTTCAGTTTTCACACAATTCAATTCATATTACGGGATATCAAGAAATGGCCAAGTGAACTGAAAACAATAAAGACTATAAACCTGCTGGAGTACTAAATATTTGCGCTTCAGGGCTAACAGTCTCCCCAGCCAACTGCTCCAATACAGCTACAACACTAGTATCTACCTGACAAGGTGGCAAATTGCCATGCTATATCCTGAACAAAAGGTAAGACAAGCCCATTGCCCTACTCTCATTCATCAGTAAAGGAAGGTGTTGCCATCCATACCACGCAGCACTTACTCAGCAATTATCTACTCGCTGACTCTCAGTTTGGGTTCAGATCATATTACAGCTTTGATCCAACAAGGCCAAAAGAGCTGAATTCCAGAGGTGAGATTGGAATGATTGCTCTTAATATCAAGGCAACATTGGAACTGGTTTGGCATCAAGGAATCTGAATAAATGTGCAGTCCATGGGAATTCGGTGGAAAGTTTTCACTGGTTGAAGTTGTAAGCCAAGGATAGATAAATTTTTGAAGGGTTAGTTAAGGATTATGGTGAGCGGGTGGGATAAATGAAGCTGAGTGCATGAAAAGATCAGAGATTATCTTATTGAATGGCAGAGAAGGCTCGAGGGCCAGATGGCCTACTCCTGCTCCCAGTTCTTATATTCTTATGTTCTTATGTACCTAGCACAAAGGAAGATAATTGCAAGTCAGTCTTTGCCATTCAATGGCATCATTGCAGGAGTTCCTCAGAGTAAGCTCCTTAGTTCTACCATCTTCAGCTGTTTCATCAATGATTTTTCCTCCATCATTTATTTTTGTTTAATTGATTTGATTTGATTTATTATTGTCACATGTATTGGGATACAGAGAAGAGCATTATTTCATGCATTCTATACAGATTAAGCATACCGTTCATAGAGAAGGAAAGAAGAGAGTGCAGAATGTAATGCTACAGTCATAGCTAGGATATAGAGAAAGATCAATTTAACATATGGTAAGTCCATTCAAAAGTCTGACAGCAGCAACGAAGATGCTGTTTTTGAGTCAGTTTGGTGTGTGAACTCAGACTTTTGTATCTTTTCCCAATGAAAGAAAGTGGGAAAGTTTATGACCAAGGTGTGTGGTGTCCTTGATTATGCTGGCTGCTTTTCCGAGGCAGCGGGAAGTGTAGATGGAGTCAATGGATGGGAGGCTGGTTTGTGCAATGGACTGGGCAACGTTCACAACCCTCTGAAGTTTCTTGTGGTCTTGGTCAGAGCAGGAACCATATCAGACTATGATACAACCAGAATGGGTGTAAAGATTGGTGAGAGTAAGCTGAGGAGTGGGGATGTTCATTAACGATTGAAGTGTTTTGTCCCATTCATAACTACTCAGATATTGAAACAGTGCATGTTTGCATGGAGCACGACCTGGACAATATTCAGACTTAGGCTGATAAGTGGTGAGAAACATTTGTACCACATAAATATAGGACGATGTTCATTTTTAATAAATGTGAATCTCGACATTTCTCCTTGACAATCAAACGCAATTAAGATCACCGAATCCTCAAATATTAACAAGCTACGGTTACTATTGACCAGAACCTGAATTGGATCACATTGTATCAATACATTGGTTACTAGAGTATGTCACTGGGAATTCTGTAATGCATATTTCAATTTCTGATTCTGAAATACATTCCACCATCTATGTGGCACAACTGCCACTTGCCTGGCTGAGTGCAGCTCCAACCACACTAATGAAGCTTAACACCATCCAGGGCAAAGCAACCTGGCATCATATTCACCACCTTAAACATTTACCCACTCCATTACAGTGGCAGCAATGTGCACCACCTATAAGTGGCAATACTGCAACCTGCAGAGATTCCTTTGACAGTGTCTTTTAAACCTGTGGCTTTAGAAGGACAAGGGCAGTAGGTACATTAGCTGGAATTTTACAGGCAAGCCTGCCCCAGAATCGGGATGGGCAAGGCTCACAGAATGGCATTCTCCGTTTGGGGTGGACCTTATGAGCCTCAGTTGGACGAGAAGGTAAAACTCGGCAATAGGAACAGCACCACCTGCAAGTTCCACTCCAAGTCACACAGTATCCTGACTTTGAACTGTATTGCTATTCCTTTACAGTCACTGGGCCAAAGCTCTGAAACTCCCTCCAAAGCACCATTGTGGACATACTTACATGCCAAGGACTGTGGCAGTTCAAGAAGGCAGCACACCATCTGCATTCCAAGGGCAATTAGACCTGGGAAGCAAATGCTAATCTTGTTAGTGAGGTTCAAATCCCATGAACAAATAAATTAAAAAGCGCCTCATTGGAATGACCTCTCATTTAACCCAAGTTTTTCTTTTCCGCTCTAAACATTAGACTGTTATCATGAGCAGGCCCTCGTGTACACATCTGCACTCAATAGCTTTATTGAGCTCGCTGCTTGCTGTGATTTGCAGGTGGATGCTCTGATCGTGCTTAACAATTTCCTGAATAAAACCCAGTTTAATAACATCCAGGGTAATGTTATCCCTTTAACCCAGGATCTCAGTAAAGCAGGCTGTAGAATGAATATAGCTGGCTTTGTACAATACTTCTTTGATGTACTTCCACAAATAAAGGTAACAGATGATTACATAGCCGCTTCCTTTCATTATCAAATGCAATATTTTAAACTTTCAGAGGAGGGTGGAGAAATAAAAGATAGCTGTCTGTAATTCTTTCTCTCCTGCTAATCCCCCACAATTTTACAATGAAATTCTGCTTTTGGTTCCAATTTTTGAGGACACAATGATTCTATTTATTCTCAATGCTGTTACTTACATTGACCTTCCAGCCTTCTCAACACTTAAAGCTACTCTGCAGCAGAGATAGATCATTTTCAATAATACTTTGTTTCATTAGTTGGCATTCATTTTTCCAAGATGACAGGAAAAATCATTACGGTGTCTATAATATTGACCTATGAATCTGTGCTCCCAATGTTTGTGACAAGCCATAAATAATTCAATTTATATGATTCAGTGCTTCCCACGCTATCAATCACAGTGCTGTCTATCCCATAAAGCTGCAGTTTTACGAAGTGTAAGTCTGCCAAGGAGACACTTTGCTGCCTCCTTTGAGATATTCACCTAGTAGATTGCAGAAGGAAATTCAATATTCTGTGCAGATCACCTTCAAATTCTTTTCACACTAAACTGGGTTAAGAAGAAGTCACTGGATAATAAAAATCAAGTGAGGTGTAAATCAAATGAGGTACAGTAGCACAGTGGTTAGCACTGCTGCCTTACAGCACCAAGGACACAGGTTCAATTCCAGGCTTGTGTCACTGTCTGTGTGAAGTCTGCACCTTCTCCCCGTGTCTGCGTGGGTTTCTTCCAGATGCTCCGGTTTGCTCCAACACACCAAAGATGTGCTGGTTGGGTGCATTGGCCATACTAAATTGCCCGTTAGTGTTAGGGGAACTAGCTCAGGTAAATGGATTAGGTTATGGGGTTAGGGCTTGGGTGGGGATGTGCTTGGTGCAGACTCGATGGGCCAAATGGCCTCTTTCTGCACTGTTGAGATTCTAAAATGAGTGGCCAATTCGTTAGTGTTTGTTTAGTGCTCTGGTGGGGGAGCACTTGGGATGGCATGGTGACACACTGGTTAACACTGCTGCCTCACAGCACCAGTATTCCAAGTTCAATTCCCAGCTTGGGTGACTGTGTGTGTGGAGTTTGCACGTTCTCCCTGTGTCTGCATGGGTTTCCTCCAGGTGCTCCAGCTTCCTCCCATAATCCAAAGATGTTAGGTGGAATCACCATGCTAAATTGCTTCTTAGTGTCCCGAGCTGTGTTGGTAAGATAGATTAGTCATAAGGGTGAGGGCCTTCTGTGTGATCTGCCGGAGCCAATGCAGACTGGATGGGCTGAATGGCCTCTTCTGCACTGTAGGGATTCTATGAATTTCACCATTGATGTACTCTGGCATTGGAGAAGCTATTTGATCCAGATTTAATGAGTGTTGGAATCTATGAAAAAAGGGGGAGATCATCGTCATAGATTTGGATAATGCAGAACATACCCTTTGGCCCATTGAATAGTGTCGTGATAATGTCACTGAACTTATAATCTAGATGGATTAGGCAATGATAAATGTGTGGGGTTATGGGGATGGAGTGGGCGAGAGGACGTGGGTAAGATACTCAGTGAGAGAGTTTGTGCAGGCTTGATGGGCTGAGTGGCCTCTTTCTGCACTGTACAGTTTACATGATAAGAAGACAGAGATCTCAATCCATTGTAGGGCTTGAGGAGGTTTTAAAGTCAGACAGGGATGAAGCTATGGAGTGATTTGAAAACAAGGATGGGAATTTTAAAATGGTTAACACGGCATGAATTCATAGTTTGAAGATATGGGTCTTTGACTCGATTGTTGCTCCTACTCAACTATATCATGAATGGCCGCAGCAAGATCAATGTCTCTATTGGGAAGGAATTAAATGAGGAAAAGTGCTTTCACTGATAAACACTCACTTGCTATTTCCATAGGTGTAAACTGTTGGCACCCAAATACTGCAAATCAGATTGAATCATCTCTTCACATGAAAAGAATACATTATAAAAAATAACAGATATTCTGCAGTAATTCCAAGAAAATCTCCATGTTCTGGTGGCCTTTACAGATCGCTCCAGCTTTGTTTTTGCCTGCTTTACGAAGTCATCTGGAATCTGTGTTAGAATTTTGTCTGGTAATTAATCACTTCGAAAATCATTTATTCACTGAATAAGGTGAAGTCTTGTTATAAGGAGCTTTCAAGTTATAAGAATCTTTTTACTGGGAAAATCACAGTGCACTGATGTTTTAAAGTTTGGTTTATTCAGGAACTAGCCCCTTCTATTGCAGTAATTATGGAACACTAAAAGTTTCAAACACACTGCATGACTATAACAGCCTAACAAAAAAATCTTCTATTCTTTCCCATTAAAAACATGGAATGTTCTTTCCAATTCATTGTCTGGACACAAGAGACACAATTTTAAAAAAATTGGCAAAACTATCATTGATTGTTTAAAGTACACAATGCAGTACATGTGATAGATCAGTGTATATGCAAAATTAATCGTAGTCGTAGAATCATAGAATCCTACAGTGCAGAAGGGGCCATTCGACCCATCGAGTCTGCATACCTCAGCCCCTATCCCCATAACTCCATGCGTTTACCCTAACTAATCCCACAGCACTAAGGGGCAATTTACCATGGTCAATCCACTAACCTGCACATCTATGGACTGTGGGAGGAAACCAGAGCACCCATGCAGACACAGGAAGAATGTGCAAACTCCACACAAACAGTGTTCTAAGCCAGAAATCAAATCTGGGTGCCTGATGTCATGAGGCACCAGTGCCAGCCAGTGTGCCACTATGCTGCCCCCAAAGTCACTTAGACAATTGAATTGAACTATATTCATGGTATTGATTTTTCCTGATAGTATTGATTATATTTCCAAGATTTGAGTTGGGTCATTTTCCTTCTCAATCATCGGTTATTGTTGCCAACACTTTCAGTTGGACCTGGAGTCTCCAGAGATTAAAGATCATCTCTAAGACACTGCTGTGTGCAACTCTGGGGAAGAATCTTAAAAAAATGTTTTTCTTTCTTTTGCCATTTTTTGTCATTCCCTTGGAACATTTCTCTTTAGCAGATGTAACACACTGAAAATGAGGAAAAAAAGCTGTTTGTTTAACAGTTAAACATCATCTATCTAGGTGGTGAGTCTATTTGATTTTCAATTGGGGTAGGAAGGCAGTCCATCAGAATGTATTGGCCAACTAATGGCTGAAATGTAGGAACAAGTCATGTCTTGATTTGATTTATTATTGTCAAATGTACTGGGATAGAGTGAAAAGTATTATTTCTTGCGCACTATACAGACAAAACATATCATTCATAGAGTACATTGGAAAGAAGGAAAGGAGAGGGTGCAGAATGTATTGTTACAGTCATAGCTAGGGGGTAGAGAAAGATCAACTTAACATAAGGTAGATCCATCAAAAGTCTGATGGCAGCAGGGAAGAAGCTGTTTATGAGTTAGTGGGTACATGTTCTTATATTTTCCCAAGCAAAGAAAATGAAAGAGAATATTTTGTGGTGGAGTCCTTGCTTATGCTGTTTGCTTTCCTGAGGCAGTGGGAAGTGTGGAGAGAATCAATGGATGGGAGGCTGGTTTGTATGAAGGATTGGGATTCATTCACAGCTCTTTGTAGTTTCTTGTGGTATTCTTGGACAGATTAAGAGCCACATCAAGCCATATGCTTTCTATAGTGCATCTTTAAAAGTTGGTGAGAGTCGTAGCAGACATGTTTCATAGCCTCCTGAGAAAACAGAGACATTGATGGGCTTTCTTAATTAAAACTTTGATATGGAAGCACCAAAACATGTTGTTGGTGATCTAGACATTAGAAACCTGAAGCTATTAATCATTTCCACTTCATTCCCTTAGATGTAGATAGGGGCATGTTGTTCTCAATGCTTTCTGAAGTCAATGATTGTCTCCTTCATTTTGTTGACATTGAGGGAGAGATTATTATTGTCATACCAGTTCACCAGATCCTCTATCTCTTTCCTGTATGCCCACTCATCATTGTTTGAGATCCGACCCACTATAGGGGTGTCATCAGCAAATTTGAAAATTGAGTTGGACGGGAATTGTGGTAGAACTTTTCATTCATCTGGCAAATAGTTTTGGGGGTTACGGTGACACTGTGGGCAGCACTGCTGGCTCACAGCATCAGGGACTCGGGTTCAATTCTGGATTCAGATCACTGTCTGTGTGGAGTCAAAAGATTTTCCTTGTTTCTGTGTGGATTTCCTCCGGGTGCTCCAATTTCCTCCCATGCTCCAAAGATGTGTTGGTTAGGCTTGTTGGCCATGCTAAATTGTCCCCTAGTATCAGGGGAATTAGCAGGGAAAATAAGTGTGGTTACCAGGATAGTGCCTGGGTAGGATGGCTGTTGGTGCAGGTTTGATGGGCCAAACAGTCTCCTTTCATACTGCAAGGATACTAACTTTCGTCTTGCTGAAATTCTCCTCTCTTGTCCAACGTGGAATCAGAGCTGGTGAGTTAGAAAAGTTTGTCCACAACTGAAAGCTCTGTTGAGATTGGGTGGGAATTTCTGGTCTTGGGGTGTGTGCGGCTGGTGAATCCCACCTTTTGTCTTTTTAATACTTGAGTATACTCTTGTAACTCTCTTGTTAAAAGTGATGAACAAGCTACTCATACATTTTAGACAATCCTCTGTTGCTCTAGCTACTGTGGAGAGTTTGTTGATTTTTCTATCAATGATATCTAACCACATCCATGACCCACAGTAGTGGACTTTTGGTGTTGTTGTTGTGGTTTGGAACACACATTTGTCACAAACATGCACCCAGCCAGATGAGAGCTTTTCTCCTATTGCCTGGGGTAAATGTTGTGTTTATCTGTACAATATCATTTCACATGAGCCAGAAGGTAATTGCCAATGTTGACATTTGATTGAAATGTTCTAGTCTTTTATCTGCTGAAATGCATCTTGGAATTAATATTGACGTTATGCCAGAGGACAAACCTGGTGTTATTGAATCGGCAGCCTACTATACCTCTCCTGATTTTTAATTGCATTGGCTTCAAATGTTCAATATGAACAAAATTTATATCCCTCAAAATGTCAAAGCAATTCTGGCATTGCCTTTAGCTTTGGGGTAGCTAATTGACAGAGCTGTACTTGTCAACTACATGGCACTGCCCATACATTTTGAAGCCTGGTTTCATTGCCATGTTGATAGTGTTTTCTGGGCATTTTTTTCTCCCAGTGTGGAATAATACTGATCTTGCCAACCAGGGGGAGGTGGCAAGGGGCAGTGATTGTGTCCTCGTGGGAGGGGTTGGGGTGGGAACCATATTATTCTGGCGACGTCAGGAGAAGCAATTCCCTTCTTCCTGACCTCACAGGGGACATGTTAAACTTAAGATTTTGGTTTTCTTGGGCAGATAAAACTGAATGTGCTCAGTGTAGGTTTTAGTCAACACCCAAGGTAGCATTTGGAGTTTTGTGTACATCCTAAGGCTTTCATTAGTTTCGTTTATTTATTAGTGTGACAAGTAGACTTACATTAACACTGCAGTTGAGTTAATATGAAAATCCCCTAGTCGCCACACTCCAGCACCTGTTTGGATACACTGAGGCAGAATTTAGCATGGTCAATGCACTTAACCAGCACATCTTTGAGAGGAAACCGGAGCACCTAGAGGAACTGACACAGACATAGGGAGAATGTGCAGACTCCACACAGACAGTGACCCAGGTCGGGAATAGAACCTGGATCCCAGGCACTGTGAGGCAGCAGTGCTAACCACTGTGCCACATTGCCACCCTGCAATTTGCATGTTAGAAGAGAGTACGGCATGAAATAACGGGATAGTCTGGCCAGAATCTTATCACCATTTAAGCTGATGGGATTTTCCCATCCTGCTACAATGAATGGAGAGTTAGCTGGCCGCAAAATTCTCCGATCTTGTTGAGTGGGAGTGTGGTGTGAACGACCGATAAGATCACACTCCTCTGGCTTTCTATCAGGTTCCTTCCAGTGTGTTGTTGGCCCAAGTGAGCAGTGAGGCTCCCCCCCTCGCCCCCCATAATTTACAGTCCTGGCTTTGCCCATTGAAGACATTACAATCTCCCCAAGAGCCATCTGCGGCGGGATCTTCTGGCTGTGCTCACCCTGAAACCTAAAACTCATACCCATGGTCCTTTCCATGGTCCGCCCCCCGCCAGCTACGATTCCCATGGTGGGTGGAACTGGAAAATTTGCCCCCTGTAACCTTGTTATTACTCAGCTTTCCACTATATGACATACCTTCTCTTTCAGTTTTCTCCATCACTCCTTCTCTCTTTCCCCATGCTTGATTAAAACTGTAAGATCTCTAATTTCCTGCATATCTGGCAGAAGGTTATCAACTTGAAACGTTAACTCAATTTCTGTCTCCACAGAGGCTGCCAGACTCACTGAGTAGCTCTGATAGCTTGCTGTTTATGTTTCCTGCTTTGTGCTATGTCACGCTTTAATGCTTTCCGTTTCGGTTTTCAATGTTTTGGCTGGAATTCTCCGGCTGGTCACATCATGCCAGCCAGGACGGAGAAAATGAATCTCAGCCAGATCTCCGTTCACTGCAGTGGGGCCGGAGAATCCTGCTGGTGTGAACAGCCGGAGAATCCCACAAGCGTGAACAACCAGAGAATCCCACTAATGGGAATGGATGGAGAATCCTGCTGGCGGGAATGGCTGCAGAATCTTGATGCAGGAACAACTGGAGAATCCCATCCATTATCCTTGTGACTGACCCATTGCATTCCATTCATCAGCAAGTTCGTCAAAGATAATTGGGGGGGGAGTGGAGTATGATCCACTGGCTCTCTACGCTGTTGGTGGGAATCCTGATGGCCCACTGAATAGGGCATTGGGGCTAAAATGGAATTGCTGCTGGCAGGAACTTGATGATAATGCAAATTCAATTCTGTCCAATTCAATGCTGTCCCATCATTTACCCACCTTTGCAGTGGGAATGGCACAGGGTGGGTTTTAATGCTGGTCATGATCAATGTAGACCTGGCACATTGGGCCCTGAAAGAAGGGTGTGGTCTCAAAATGATAAATGCAGTATACCTCTGCTGCTGCCAGAGGCAGCGTCCTCCAAAGGGTCAGGGGAGGGGTTAGGTGGACTCGGGCTGGGGACAAGGAGTTTACCTTGGTACTCTCCATTGCAGAGCTCCTCCTAGCCCCGGGGAAACCTGAATCTCATTCAAAATCTTCATTCTTGCCTGGCAACCCTGAAAACTTTGAGGTGGCCTGGTCACTTTAATCTCCATGTGCCCTGGACACCTAGTAGGTTTCTGCATCCCAATATCACTCCAGACGGAGATTCCCCTTTCTCTCACTAAGATGCTGCAGATATGAGAAAACCTCTGACTGACAGAAGTTAATTTCACTGGGGATGGGGGTTGGGTTCCCTTCTCTACAGCTGCTCACTCAGGCCAATTCTTTTAACACAGCATTTATTTCAAGTCTCTGACTTAAAAAGCCCAGAAACTTTGAAATCCCTTCAAACCCGTTTGCTGCATATGGGTCATAGCTACAGACAACTTGAGAAGCGGCTCAGTGCTTTCTGTTCCTCTTTTGTGTAAACGTGGTGCTGAAGAACAATAAGAGGGGAAGGAATTACTTGAGATGCATTCGGAGGCAGCTGGGTGGCATATTGTTTAGCACTACTGCCTCACAGCATCAGGGATTTGATTCTGACTTGCCTGTGCAGAGACTGCACTTTCTCCCCATGTCTGTGTGGGTTTCCTCCAGGTGCTGCACTTTTCCCCTACAGTCTGAAAGACGTGCTGGTTATGTGCATTGGCCGTGCTAAATTTTCCCTCAGTGTATCCAAGCAGGTGCCAGACTGGGAGATTTTCACGTAACTTTGCTGCAGTGTTAATCTAAGCCTACTTGATCTCCAATAAATAACTTTTTTTCAAGTGAAGGGAAAGATCAAGCTGGCTACATGCTGTCTGAAAACCATTAAGCTGCCAATCAAAGGAGAGTCAAAAGGACTGGACTGAAACTGAATGTGGCAGTGTAGCCATTAAGTTAAATTACCATTCAGTTATTATTTAAAGCTTTCTGTTTTTGCAAGCCTTGTAACTATAAGCTCAAAGCTCTGGAGCAATCTGGTCTGCAGAGGAATGTTTTTGGGCCAGCGCATTCTCTACCCTGAAAGTTTGCACTTTGGCCAGTGTAACATTTGCTATAATATGAATTATTGCCAAGTACCTTTCACATTGTAAGGTACTTCAGATTTGGGAGAATAAATGTGAGATTGGCAGGTTGGTAGGAAAGGCTAGATTGATGAACCAAAACTTCAACTGATGCCCAACTAATTGGCATTTGGACTCATTGACCCCATATAGATGTCACTTGCTTATGTCTTTGGCATTCTTTCATTCCATAACAAACAGCAGAAATTGATAATAAATAGCTTCCTTTGATGCCAATGAGCTAATATTTATATTAAGAAAGTCTATAAAACATGATACTGATGTACTATCAAGGGTAGAGTGTAGATTTGAAACATATCCTTTCTGCTAGCCCACAGGTCTACATTATGTTGAGGAGGTGGTTTTCTATGTTAAGCCCATTCAGCCTGTGGTTATGTCATCTTTATTATTCATACCGTGCTTTTGATACCTTTTGTAATGAAGCCAAATCATTCTGCCAGCATAACTACTGTAAACAGCAAGTTCTCATACCAGAGTCTGTTGCCTCCCCCAAAATTAACATACAGACCCATTTTATTGGGTTCATATGTTTTAATCATTGAATAACGGGTTGGGAATGAGCACACTTTCAGAACACATTGCAGAGGTGGTTTGTGAAAAAAAAAGCATTTCAAACCATTTGGGAAATTTGGGATATCATTAGGATATCTCCAGGCCATTTTTCCAATCTAAAGATGGATATGGGAATTAGATAAAGGTTAAGCTCTAAACTTCAAAGACAACATGAGACAGCTTGTTCCTGGGAGGAGCCCACTTTGAAGTGAATAGAAGAGGGACCATGACCAAAAAAGAGTGTGCGCATTGAGTCAAGGTCAGAGGTAGTAAATGCAGGCCAGATGTTCGTAGCTTGGCTTGTGTTCACTGTGGTTCAATCACAGCTCTCTGAGGGCCTGTAGGCCTAGTACAGTTGGCTTCAAACATAATGTTCTCTACGGACCTACAACTAGGGGTAAAGTTGGCCTGCATGTCTTAGCAAAACATTTCAAGTGTTTCTTCACCTGTTTATAATTTACTAGAAGTACATAGCAAGCTGGCTCAGAGAATCAATCACATTTAAAACTTTACCCCTCCTCCAAAGCCTTGCAGCCTGAATAAATTCTATCCAAAATGGCTGACATACCTTCACAAATGTTAACAGAAGATGCTTGTTACTAATCATTCACCAAAACTGTCACTGCTTCAAAAAAAAATCTATTGCAGGTCTCATGGCATTGTTTACAGCGACCATTAAAGTTTATATGCTTTTTATCATCAATTTTATTCCTCTCTTCTGCCATCTCCAAGCTGTACATTTTGTTTTTATAGCTTTGTGAGGGATCTCTACTTCATAAAATTTCACAATGCCACTAACATTAAATTGATGTTTATTTTCTTAACAGGATACTCCATTGAATGCAATTAAAATGAGGCACTAAAAGGATTTCATGGAAGTAAGTAGATTGAACAAGGATTTTACTTTATTTGATTCAACTTCACCCATTCCAAATATTATCATTATGAAATGTTGGACATACACAAACCAAGTGTGCAGTGCTCTGAAGTAATACACAGGGCTGTGATGGATCACATATCACCATACTGTTGACACCACGAATTAAAAGTTTTTCAAGACTTATCTCTCCTGTAAATGTGGGAGCGCGAGTGAAACAGAACAAACCTTCCATAGCCAAGAGGATTGAAAACCTGCTGTATGGTAATATATAGGCCAGAATTCCTGGTTTTGCACTCTAGAGGAATCCTCTGGTCCCGCTGCAGTGAACGGAGATTTGACTGAGTACAGTGGGGCATGAATGGCTGGAGAATTCCAGTAAGAAGTCTCACAATACCAGGTTAAAGTCCAACAGGTTATTTGTAGCACACTTATGCTACAGATAAATCTGTTGGACTTTAACCTGCTATTGTGAGACTTCTTATTGTGTTTACCCCAGTCCAACACCGGCATCTCCACATCGTAGAGAATTCCAGCCATAGAATCTTGTATTCTTCTCTTTTTTATTGGACTGGAATAGTTAAATCTTTTCCTCAGATATTTTCCCTTCACGTGATCAACAGAAGATAGTCGATTCAGATTTCATCTAAACAAAACCCTCTTTATTTCATATTTTCAGGTATCAATACTCAACATAAATCTACATCAGTTGCAACATTTACTTTAACTTACTCAATTCATTTAACCTCAACCTCAACTTGAGCCCATTGAACTTTAAAGTTTGATTGAAAACAAATACTATCTTCTTGAGTATACTATCCAGGTCTGCCCTTCAGTATGAATCTTTCTCATTATCCTATGTTCTACTCTGAAGATGATCTTCAGGGCACGCATTGCAAATGTTTCCGCTGAGGAAGAGGGCTCAATGTAAACCTAAACTTTGCACATTCTTCCAGAAAGCTCTCAGCCAATGATAAAACTGATCACAATGTTTGATAATAGCCAATAGGTTTACTTGTGAACCATTCTCAAATATTTATACCAAGTATGCATGAAAGTCATGTAGCTTTACCATATAAGGGATAAGATGGGAATGAATGGTATCAGGATGCCTGGCACCGGTCCAAGCGGCTATTTTTGTTTGGTCAACACAGGAAGGGTCAGTCACATTTCTCAAGACAGGTTACGGCTTGCTGCAGCGTTCTTTGACCTGCAATTGTGTCTAATACATCTTTGACTAAAACTCCCAGCATTCTTGGTTATAGCTCTTGACCATTCTCATTGTCACTGTTGCCATCGCCATTGCTGTAGCTGTTGGCCATCCGGCTTCAGTCCCTCCTCTTGATCCTGGAGCATAAAGCAAATTGGATCACAAACCATAGCCATGCTCCCTCTCACTGGTAAGTACGAAGATTTCAGTCAAACTAACAATTAACATGGGGCAGCATGGTGGCACAATGATTAGCACTGCTGCCACATGGCACCAGAGACCTAAGTTTGATTCCAACCTCAGATGACTGTGGAATTTGTACGTTCTCCTTGCATCTGTGTGAGTTTCCTCCAGATGCTCCTGTTTCCTCCTGCAGTCCACAGACGTACAGGTTAGGAGGATTGGCCATGCTAACCTGCCACTTAGTTTCCCAAGATGCGTTGGTTAGAGGGGTAAATACATGGTTTATAGTGATAGGGCTTTGGTAAGATGCACTGAGGTGCAGATTGATGGGCAGAATGGCCCCCTTCTGCATTGTAGTGATTCTGTGATTCTTTGAGCACACTATTACATCCTTACAATTAATTAAATTCCCATCTATACAATATCAGTTCCATGCTCAACTGTTGTGTTGTTTTCCTTTTCCATTTAACAAACTGAATCGTAAATAATATTAAATAAATATCATGCACCTGCAACATGTGACATAAGATGAATCTATGGATGAATCTGCACTTTTTATCCCAGTCCCATAAATCATCCACCAATTAGTCACTTTGATAGTTTTAATGTTCCTTTTAATCTCCTTAGTTCTTTGAAGCACTTCAGCAAAAGTTCAATGAACATTAACTAATTGCTTCTTAATTTGTATCAGATTCTCTTGTCAAAATTCAATCATAGTGTTCTATTTTTCAAAGTAGTTGTCAACATCCTTTTAAGCTCATCTGTAACATTAAACGTCTCTTATTTACACCAATTAACTCTAGACAGCCTATCTTAGCTGTTATTTGAGGTTTTAAGTTCAGTTATTAGTGTCACAAGTAGGCTTACATTAACACTGCAATGAAGTTACTGTGAAAATCTCTGAGTTGCTACATTCCGACACCTATTCGGGGACACGGACGAAGAATTTAGCATTACCAATGCATCTAATTAGCACATCTTTCAGACTGTAGGGAGGGGGGGGGTGAGGAAACAGGAGCTCCCAGAGGAAACCCACATAGACACGGGGAGAACATGCAGATTTTTAGACAGTGACCCAAGCCAGGAATTGAACTGGGGTCCTTGATGCTGTGAGGTAGCAATGCCACCCTTATTAAAGAGAAAAGTACTATTGGTAACATTACATATTAATGTACCATATTGAGATTCTTTCAGTGAGGTACTAACTCCCTCACCCTTATAAGCTATCTGGTAATAATTGTATCAGGATTTTAGCTTTATTATACAATTTAGACTCACATCTGTTTTAAAACCACACAAAGCCTGTCCATTAGATATATTGGATAAGGGCAAAGAACTATTTCGTCTATTTGTTGACATTTATTAACTTCACCGTTTTTTTGGGAATATATTCCCTCGTCCATCATGTTATTTCACTTAGTTACTCCACTCCAGGCAGGGAAAGATATTTGGAGTCATGGAAGTTTAACATAATTGTAATGGATGGGAAATGTGTTCATAAAATCTGTTTTACTCTGAAGAAATTCGTGATAGCAAGGCTTGCTTTCCAATTTTTCTCCAGAGCACCTGGGATGAAACCCATGCAGACATGGGAAGAATTCTGCACAGACAGTGACCCAAGCTGGGAATTGAACCTGGATCTCTGGCACTGTGAGGAACACGCCAATCATGACCCACCATATTGCCCCATTTTGTCTACTGTCTGGATACAGTTAGCTTATAATATGCTATTGGTACGGGATGTACCCTTGCTGATCTCCTATGTAATGTATGATTCTTCTGAGTTTGGTGTGCCTAGAGGTGTAACAAGAACATTACCTTCGATAATGCGCCATCTGTTTTAGTAGTCTTGGGATTGATTTGTCTTTTAGGCAGGCAAGTGATAGAGAGTATCATCTGTGCCCTTAGAGAAGATCGAAACAGGGTGAAATTGAAGTCTGGGTCTCACTCAGTTCAGGATGGCAAGGGCTGCAGACATGCCCAATGAGGTGGTATGGTCATGGGGGATTCCTGAGGTAGCCCTCCAGCTTTGAACAGGGCTGGCTGCATCACAGTATTGTTGAGAGGCCCAGAGGAACACTTTCCCTGCTCCACCGCAAAGAACATTCAATGGACATTAACATTTTCAAAGACTTTTTAATGTTATTGTCTCAACTTTTAACACCATTTATTCCTACAAGACTCATCTCCAAACTCCATGGCCTGGACCTTGACACCTCCCTCTGTGACTGGATCTTAGACTTCCCAAACCACCGAATGCAGTCAGTAAGAATAGAGAACAACATGTTCTCTATGTCACACTGGTGCCTCACAAGGCTGTGTCATCAGACCTCTACTATACCCCTTGTACACCTCTAACTGTGTAGACAAATTCCCTTCTAATTCAATTTTCAAGTTTGCTGATGACACCACTATGTGATGAGACAGAGTATAGGAATGAAATAGAAGCTGTTCTCGCACTGAGCAGTGACCTAGTTTCCAGCAATCCTCTGAGTGTCAAAGACATCAGATATTGCTTCCCCTGCCAGCTGTGGGCCTGTGTCAGTGATGTGCCCACCAGATTGTGACCCTCTAGGATGTGGGAGCTCTGAGGTGAATGTCTCTGTGCTGTTGGAGGGTGCAGGGGAATGCCATGATTGTGGATCGTCTGAGGCTTTGGAGACATATCATTCCCTGAACTGGGATTACGGCTGGTTCCATGGCTGGTCTCCGTTGTGGGCCTCCCACATTTCTTTCGGAGGAGAGAAAAAGATATTGGATGTGTGAGCAGCTTCTTTAATTGAACAAATATGTTACTCTATTGGTGCAGCAAACTGGAGGCATCCTGACTGGTCCCCTCATGGGGTGAGGGGGTTGGGGTGTGGGGGAGGGAGAGGTGTAGAAGGATTACTATCTTGCCTGTAGCCCAAGCAGTTTCTACTCCTCCAGTATAAGATTCAATGAGCTTCTTGCAGATGCATATGTAATGAGCTGAACAGTGCAAGATTGCGGATGATCAGTTGTACACACCCTCCCCCCAACATCCTGCCCCATCCCCACCATTCCTCCCCGCTTACACCCTCCCCCATGCCAAACCCCTATAACCACCGTTCCGCCCCCCACCTTCCTCCCCACCCTCCCCTTCCCTTAAAATGAATTTTGAACAGAGGTGAGGAAAGATTTAATGAAAATGTTAAAATCTAAGAGTCATAAATGTTTGGAATCTAAAAAGACAACACAGCCTTTATTTTAAATATTTTTTCACTAATTCAAAATCTCAAACCATTCCATTTTGTGGAGCCATGAGTTCTCATGAACTGGAGTATTCCAATCCAGTACCTAAGCTTTGGCTATACCATAGCGAACTGATACGTTGGTGTTAATAGCTTTTCTACAATATGGAGCCCAGCAAACTCCCACAAGCAGCAATGGAATCTGTTACTAATGATGTTATTTGAAGCATAAATATTTAAATAATAAACCAAGGGCACTGCAGTTGTTAAAAAGCCCAAACACACTCATTTGTCATTTCATTCGTGATCACAAATTATACTCTATAATTTTCACCAGGGCAGTCAAACTTTTGAGATTGAACAACCAAGGGCAAGGATTATCCCAATCATAGACTCAATCATAGACTCCTACAGTGCAGAAGGAGACCATTCAGCCCATCAAGTTTGCACCTACAACAATTCCACCCAGGCCCTATCCTTAACCCCTCACATTTAACCTGCTAATCCCCCTGATACTAAGGGGCAATTTAGCACAGCCAATTCACCTAACCCGTACATTTTTGGATTGTGGGAGGAAACCGGACTACCCAGAGGAAACCAAGGCAGTTTTCTGACAATTGACAATGGTTTCATGGTCATCAGTAGATTCTTAATTCCAGATTTCTTTTATTGAATTCAAATTCCACTGTCTGCCGTGGAGGGATTCGAACCAGGATTCCCAGATCTTTAGCTGAACTTCTGAATGACTAGTCCATAAATATTACAACTGAATCTTTGCCTCCCCTTGATGCTCCATTTAAAAATGTTAAGGGCTGCAGGTTAGCGTATTCCATAATAAGCAATGTTTAAGGTGTCCATCAGTGGGGCTAGTTAATGGTGTGGAACATTGATTTAAATAAGAGTTGTCTCTGTTTCAGGAATTGAGTCAGATGGATCTCTGCAGCCGATAGCTGGGATTTTATATTCCCAAACTTGTCTTTGTCTGTTGCCTTGTTTCCCAGGATAAACTCAGTGACAGGCAAACGAATGTTGCCTCTCCCCATTACTGACCTCAGAATATTGGGATAAAAGAAAATTACAGTGAAATCTGGAACCAAAAGAAAAAACAGTGGAAAATTATTAAAGATACTGCAGGATGAGGGAATGAAAGATGTATCATAGCCCATCAAATTCAACAGCCTCAGATGATAAGCTCGATCCCACCTTGATCTCTTTGTTTTCATTTAAGCTTTTATTCTTCTCTACCTTTTATTTCCCTATTGTCTTTATTTATTTTTCTTCTCCCCACCCCACCACTCTTTTCCCCTACTTTATCCACTTTTTATACCATAAGCATAGATAGGGTGAACAGTTGGAAGCTTTTTTCCCAGGCTGGAAATGACAAACACAAGAAGTCACAAGTTCAAGGTAAGGGGGGCAAAGTTCCATTATAGATATGCGGGTATGTATTCTACACATGGGGACCTGGAATGAACTACCAAGGAAGGTGGTTGAGGCAGACATGTTAAGATCATTTAAGACTTGTCTAGATAGCCACATGAACAGACTGGGAATAGAGGGATACAAACGGATGGTCTAGTTAGGAACATATGATAAGTGCAGGCTTGGAGGGCTGAAGGGCTTGTTCCCGTCCTGTATTGTCTTTTGTTTGTTTTCCCTCTTTGCCTAAATTTTATCTCTCTCCCACCCATTCCCCTTCACTTTTCCTTCCACAACTTCATCTGTCACAGTTTACACTCTGATTTCAGTTTCTCTGCTGTTTAGCCATTCACACTCTTAATTCTCTCTGTGTACTGCCATTAGCAGCCTTTCCTCTGCTTTCTGTGGCTATGACTCATCTTCAATTCCCTCCCCCCGCAGTATAAATATCTCCCGCTTTCTATGCAAAGGGTTATCTGGACTCAAAACGTCAGCTCTTTTCTCTCCTTACAGATGCAGCCAGACTTGCTGAGATTTTCCAGCAGTTTCTTTATTGGTTTTGGAATATTATGGTTTGTTGCTGACTGTCCACAGATTCTCCCTCTGGCTTCAGATGAAGGGTTTAAATTTGCAAACCAGGTTGAGCATGAGTTTTCACAAAATGATCATGGCAAACTAAATCTAAATTTGTCTGTTAAATTCCCAACAGCATGGCATTGCGAATCAAACGTAGCTAAATTAAAACCACAGGCTGTGTGTATTTGAATTGAGTGACTTGGCTTTTCCATCTGACATCTGGGCCAGATAATAATATCTGTTTGTACATCAAAAATAATCTGGGTCCTTTTCACAAATCTGTCTGTCTTTTAAGCTCATGTTTATTTTGCCATTTTGTGGCAAAGACAGAAAGGAAGATTATTATCTGAATGGTGGCAGTTTAGGAGTGTGATCTGGCTGTCATGGTGGAACAGTGACAGAAAGTTAGCGCGCAGGTACAGCAGGCGGAGGGGAAAAGCTAATGGGGTGCTGACCTTTATAGCAAGAGGATTTGAGTTTAGGAATAAGGATGCCTTGCTGCAGTTATACAGGGCTTTGGTGAGGCCACACCTTGGGTATTGTGTGAAGTTTGGGTCTCCTACTGTGAGGAAGGACATTTGAGGTGATCCAGTGAAGGTTCACCAGACCAATTCCTGGAAGGGAAGGACTGACATATGAAGAAAGACTGGATTGACTGGGTTTGGAATTTCGAGAGAATCTCATAGGAACATATAAACTCCTGATGGGACTGGACAGGCTATAGATGCAGGAAGAATGTTCCTGGTGTTGGGGAAGTGTAGAACTAGGAGTCACAACCTAAGAGTAAGGGGAAAGCATTTAGGGCTGAGATGAGGAAGAACTTCTTCCAGAGAGTTGTGAACCTATGGATTTCTCTACCATAGAAAACTGTTATAACCAGTTTGTTAGATATGTTCAAGAAGGAGCTGGATGTGGCCCTTGAGGCTAGAGGGATCAAAGGGTAAGGAGACAAGTGAGAATGGGATACTGAAAATGCATGATCAGCCACAATCATATAGAATGGTGCTGCAGGCTTGAAGGGCCGAATGGCCTCCTCCTGCACCTATTTTCTATGTTTAGTGAGACAGACAGAAAGAAATCAAAACTCAGTCATTGTCTGGGGAAAAATAATTAATTGTGAGCCGTTTAATAAACTAGAGAGTCTGCCAATGGCTGTATTGAATATTCTACCAGTCTTAATCATTTTCATATTTTAAAGTTACATTTATTCCCCCTGCTCCCACTACCCACTTTAAGAATATGGGCTAGATTTTCACTACTGAGGCAGGTAGTTTGAGTTGTGAATTCTTGGGGGGGATGGGCATGTAGCATTCTTCACCCACACCCATCTTCCAGTGGCTCCACTATACCAATTTGTTCCCCCACCCATGCCCATTATACCCTTCCAGGCATTTTAATGTTAATAAATGCCTGCCCCCTACCCATCCATCATAGATCTCATGTCCCTTCATATCCCCATGCCTCCTCTAGAGCTACTAACACAGTATTTATCATAGGCATACTTCAGGGGCCAGGTGAAGATGCAGAAAATATAGGATTGCTTTTTTCAGTGAATTGGGTTGACTCAGGAGCACTTTATAAATGACAGATGGTCCTGATTCCGAGACGCTCGACAATATTCCTAGGCTGTCTAATTTTTGGGTTTGACTTCAAAGGGTTCTTGTCAAAACCCACTCACAATCTGGCTGGCTCCAGTGCAGCATGTTCTACTCCTCTGTAATTTTCATGAAGTTGGGTCAAGCTGTTACAGATTCATGTTTCTCAACCCATTAAAAGAGCCATGAACCCAAGTGGACACATTTAAAACGTAAGTTGAAAAGATCCTCCTTATGCTTCCTATGCCTATTTATACCTCTAAGCCACCTCCTCAGGCCTTTCGTGCCCTTTTTTCCAGCCCTACCATCCACTTTGCCTTCATGCCCACATGCCAAGCTCTGCCCTTTCATTTATGTCTAGTGTCACCATATGCCCCTGTGCCAAGTTCCCCTATGCTCAATTTCCAGTGACCCACTGTAGATTCTCTAGAACCAATAATCACCATATTTCATAATGCAAAGAGAAATTTTGACCAAATGTAATCCATTGTTATTTTTCTCCTACGCTTTTCACAAAAGCTATTAAAATGTCAATCATTAAGGTTTCAAAAATCACAAACTCTTGAAATCACTTGTGTCAACACATTTAGTGAAATTGACCACAGAAATCAGGGAGCCCGAGGTATCAAACACACCTCCTGGGTACAGGCATCCTCATAATTTAATAGCTGTCTGGTTTCTCAGACAAGCCTCATTAGGCTGATTGGCAAAACAAATTCTCCCTAAACTGTCTCACAAATTTGGTTCCAATGCAGATTTCTATAAACATAGACAGGGATCATGGGTGGAAATGGGAGCATCGAGGTGGCGGTGTGGGCTCGTTGGGCCGAAAGGCCTGTTTTCTGTGCTGTTTTGTTCTTTGTTCTTACATACAGAGGGCATGAGGGATCATAAGGAATGAGCAGAAGTGGCATGAGGACAAAGAGGTGAATGGAAGCACTGACCTTGCATTGGGGGCATGAGTGCACATAGGAATGGATGGGGTCATGAAATGGCACTAAGACAGGCCTTTTACAGGACTCTACAGCCAGAAGCCCCTGTGCCCTTCTGCACTTTTTCCCAGAGTGGTTGGCCCAGTTTTAGCCTACTCCCCAGATTCCACCTTTATAGGTACTTTCTCCAGATGTGAGCTGGCCAAATGAGGAACTTCCCCCCGTCCACCTCAAGAATAAAGATCCAGACAATAAGCTTCTAAAAATCTAATAATAATTCTTAGCCTTACAAACCTAATGTTGAAAAGACTCCCATTCATGAAACCCATTCAACACTTTTAAATCTCTTCAAGTGGTTAATTTCATAAAAACAAACTTCTTTTCAGATTGCGCATAAAAGACGACTAATCCTTTAATAACCTCTCGAAACTGCCAATCAAACTATAAACTCTGGAACCCATGATGAGATCATCATAGATTTTGAAACTCAGGTAAGTATTCATAATGGCTTAATAATAGCCCTTGGGAAATGCCATCAAAGCTCTTGATTGAAACAGCATGAACAGATAGTATTTTTTAACATACACCAGATGGCCTGTCAAATAAAGCAGTCCAAAAGAAAGTGTTTTATCAAGTTTTACTAATAGTTTTAGCATTTGAAGAGTAGGAGATTTAAAAGTCTTTGGGTTATGACAAATAAATAGCCCTTATCCACCTGTCAAAATAATTTATATCAACTCCATAAAATAGTAATGTTCACACTGTGCTTTAAGGCCATTAGACATTCAAGTTGGTACCTGGTTGAACTTAGCACCAAGTTTCAACAGCCTTGCTGAGTTCAGAATTTCTGCCTATGTGAATCACCCCCTGCCCCCATTCCCCTGCAAGCAATAACTGGATCTGTTTAATGAAAAGGAGGGGCAGGACGTCCACATCTAGATCACCGCCCCTTTACAGGTCCACAGAAACTTCCTGACTCTGTGGAAGTTCAGCCCCAAGTGCTTTCTAAGTGTTTTCTTTCTGAAAAACATTTTGGAAGTCTCGATATCTGGCTCATAGACAGCCAAAGCTCCAATGTGCAATATGGCTTCACATGTCAATCCCCGTCACATGAATCGTGTTTGCTGACAATGTTGTGGTGCTTGAATGGTTAAAGACACATATTGAAAATTCTGTCATGCACAACAATCTGGTACAGCTGTGACCTCTGTCACTGGTAGCATGAACGTTTGAATATTGGAACGTGCAGACTTATTAAGATAATTGGATTCACCCCAATAATTAGCTAAAGGGCTGGGTTTTTTCGATTCAATGCATGCAAACATCTAACTCTCTGTTAAGTGCGATTGGTATCTGCAGTCTGGCATCATCCCTGCTCAAACCGATTGTCTCAAATGAAATTTTTCCCCCAACAGTAATTGGGCAGTAAAATTACCCACGGTCCAAATATCTGCCCTTTAATGCTTTCGGTTTCTTCGTCATGCAGGCTTTGCTGACTCCAACATATGTTATAGATTCCTGAACTATCCTGACTGGGAAATGGAATTTGCAGGGAATTCATTTAACACATCTGCCATTTCCTGACTCCATATAATATTTCTATCTGACATTCCTCAAAGAACTTCTCTGGTATTTTAGAGCCTGCTAATCCAGTACATAACAAAAACAAATTATTTTGATCCCTTGTGCTGCTATCCACCATTTTATTTCCTATTATCCTCTAAAACTCAGGTCATTATTTCCAAAAACTGTTAATTGGAATCCCGAGTTTTCTCAATTGTTTCGAAAACAATTCTTTTGTTTCTTTTCCAATTTCTCTGTTGCTGCGTTCAGTGCTATTTTCCTCCATTTTGCTCTCCCAGAAGTGTGTCATATTTATTTGTACCTCTTTGTGCTTCCTATTTTAAATAGTTGGAAAATTGTGAGCCAAGACATTTGAATTTCTGATGTAAGTTAAAATGGGTGAGAATTCCCTCTCCATGGTAACAAGCAAGAACATTGCTCCTTTAAGACACTCTTTACAAAAAAAAATTCAACTATCATCATTGTATTTCCCGTTCTTAACTCAATCCTCCCAAGAACTTTTCTCATAGCCCCAAAAGTTGCTCTTCTGAATTCTTGCAGGTCTGTAATTGTTATTTTTGGCTTCAACTTTATATTACAACAAATTTAAGTATGCGGTAATCACTTGCACTCAAGTGCTTGGATGCTTCCAGGTTATTAATCATTTCTGGTAGACTGTTAAATACTGACCTAATATAATCTCCAACCTCATACCTTGCTTCAGAAGAAGCAGTCACTCATTGCATTTAATTAATCTGCTTTCACTTTCATCCTGTACTTCCACTTGACTGCAATCTGCACACTTTACCTCCGGGATGCTGAAATGCCCCTTGGCTATTATTTTAGGATTCATTGCAACCTCTCTTCTTTGCTAAACCACTGACTGGCTACCTATTCATGTTGAGCTTGTGGTTAATCAAAGTTGACAATTATCACTCTGCTGCATTTATAAGTTACATTCCTAAAACATTACCTCTTTTCACTGTGAAATCCATCCATTAGATTGTTTGTTCTTTACTAATTAATTCCATTTACTCCACCTATTCTAATGTTCCATTAAATTGTCCATATCTTTTCAGCCACTTTTAATCCCATTATCTGCTTGTGGCCATGTTATTTGATGTCATTGGTTTCCTTTATCTCTAAATCCAAATGTTCCTTGCATGTGTACAGCTTGCTACCCCTTCAATGGAATTCATCCTATCCTTTTGACCCTAAGTAAAATTATTTCCTTTTCTTGCTTGGTTAACAATAACCACTTGCTTGCCTGTCTTTTGCGTGCCTAGTTTAAATGAATTGCAGTTTTTCCATTCATTGGTGTGGCATTGGAGTCACTGTGAAAACGCATTTAGTGGTCAACTCCAATTGCCCTTGAGAAGGTAGTAATGAGCAGTTGCCATCTGTATGGTGTTGTGAAAGTATTTAAACAATTTGACCCAGTGAATGAACAGTCACAGATTTCCAAGTCAGGATAGCGCCTGACCTGGAGGAGAACTTGCAGGAAGTGATGTTTTTCTTGATGTTAGAGGTCACAAGCTTGGAAGATGGTGTTGAAGAAACCTCGAGGTGTTGCTGCTGTGCAGCTTGTAGATGGCACACATTCCTGCCAATGTGAGCCTTTGGTGAGGAGGTAATTTTTTAAAAGTTTATTTATTTATTAATGTCACATTAACACTGCAATGAAGTTACAGTAGAAATTCCCTAGTCACCACACTCTGGTGCCTGTTTGGGTGTACTGAAGGAGAATTTAGCATGGCCAATCCCCCTTACTAGCATATCTTTCGAACTGTGGGGGCAAACTGGAGCACTGAGGGAAGCCCACAAAAACATGGGGAGAACTGCAAACTCCACATTAACAATGATTCAAACCAGGAGTTGGATCCAGGTCCCTGGCCCGGTGAGGCAGCAGTGCTTACCACCATGCCATCACGCTGCCTCGAATGCTTGCATGATGTTTGAATGCTTGTAGATGGGGTGCCAATCAAGCAGGCTACATTGTCCTTCATGTATCGAGCCTCTTGAGTGTTGCTGGATCTGTACTCAGCCAGGCAAGTGTACCATACTCTGCTACATTGCTGATTTGTGCCTTGTACATGCTTTGGTGAGCTCAAAGAATAAATAGCCTCTGACTTTCTGTTGTAGACACATTATTTATTAGGTAAGTTTAGTGTGGCCCCATCTTATTTTGTTGGAACTATCACAAATTAACTTTTTTCTTCCACTTGGTTAGTTGAAAAGGGAGGAATGCTGTGTACAATGACTGAATTACCAATCATAAAACTATGATGAAAATAAAACTTTCAGCCCCTCTTAATTCATCCATCTATTGAATCCTAATTTTCTTCCCATTCCAGTTAAAGGTCCAGACTTTTATTTGACTCTATGCTCAAAGTCTATTCCAAGAATACTTTCCTGGCAATATAATGGAGGCATTGCTGAGCTATCTGCAGACTTCCCTTAAATTATAAAAAAAATTGTTCCTATGTTTCCCATGTGCTATTATCTGTCCACATATTCACATTTCTAATTTTGTTGTAAATAAACGACAGAGGAAATCTCATCATTTTATATCTTATGTTGTGTTGAGAAACTGCTTTTCTTTCTTGTCTATGTCTTTAGATAGACTGAGGGATATTTACCAGAGTCAAGGGCAACTAGAGGTGGGCAAATAAATGCTGGACAACCAGTGATGCCCACGAATGAATTTAAAGAAATTCAGATATCAGCAATGTTGTATCCATTAGCTCCATCCATGAAAGAGACAAAGAGATGTTCTAATTCTTTTTTTTCTTCAAGTATCAAGGATTTCAGAGTGAGATATAATTCTTTCAACCATTCCACTATGACACAGTGGCAAAGTAGTTAGCACAGCTGCCTCACAGAGATCCGGATTCAATTTTGGCTCGGGTGACTGTCTGTGTGGAGACTGTACATTCTCCCCATGTCTGTATGGGTTTCCTCTGGGTTGTGCAGTTTCCTCCCATAGTCCAAAAAATGTGCTGATTGGGTCCATTGGCCAGGTTAAGTTCTCCTCAGAGTATCTGAATAGGCGCCAGAATGTGGCAACCAGGTGATTTCCATAATAACTTCATTGCAGTGTTAGTATAAGCCTACTTGAGACACGAACAAATAAACTTTAAAACTAGCCTGACAGAAATAAACATGACCTGCATCTTCAGAACTGTTTTGAAGGAAGTTATTTGTTTACCAACAAGCTCTTTTTATGGTGAGAAACTTTGTCCAATGACTCAGTCACATCTTTTCAGAACCTGTTTAAATTCTGTTATATGTTTGGGGCGCGGCCCTTTTAAGGGAACGGGTGATGTGACCTGGGGTGTGGGGTAAGCTAATTGGGAACTGCCTTGAGTGGGAGGTCAATGTGTGTAGTATGGAGCGAGTAGACCAAATAAAGATCTGTGATCCCTGATGCTTGGCTGTGGAATAGTTCTTGAGGGGATTCCTCAATATTCAGAGATTTAACAACAGCATTTGGTAGGCTGTTATTAGTCCTAAAGACGAAGGTTAATTCTCTCAGTATCTTCTTCATGACGAGTGCAACACCTCAATTCTTTAACCTTTGCTTTGACATTGTGTAGATTAACTGAAGGTGAATAGTACTTTGGTAGCATTAGCTGCATAGTTCAGAGGGGTAAAAGATAACCTGACTAATCAGCTGTTCAAACTAAAAGAGACTTTCAATTAATGACAAAATATCAACAATGAAATAATGAACAAAAAAGCAACAATTTTCATTTATATAGCACCTTTAATGTAATAAAATATCCCAAGGTACTTTACTTCGGTATTTGGATTATAGCTACACTAAACAAATAGCATTTTCAACCCAGTCAAAGAATTTTTACTGACCTCTGTATTAAAGTGAGAGATTTCAGTGCTGGGTAAACAAATGTCTTTCAATGTTGCAGTGTGAGTTTGAAGCAGTCATGTATCAGTAAAGTAAGTCTGTTTCAGAATATAGGGCAGAGTTTTTGCATTCCATCTGCCACGGGAGTTGCGGCGAGCGAGACGTGGTCTATGCAAAGATGCTTTGACCTCAGACGTAATTTTGGAGTGAGCGCCATTGGAAAACTCCACCCAAAGTGTCCTGTACTCTGCTTCAATGGCTATAACCCTGAGACAAACATGATCCAGTGCACATCTCCCATATCAGCTTCTGAGCTTTCCAACTGAGATTTAATTAAAGACAGCTTCCTGCCAGAGATTGAATGGTGCAAGCTGTTTTTAAAACAGAGGACATGTTCATTTTAAGAGTCCATTCAAAGACCCATCCAAGTGTTGGAAAAATAGGTTGAAGACAAGATATCCTTTGCAAATAAAATTCAGCAATGAATAACTTTCATTACTTCGATTAGATTCACTCTACAAGGATATTTTAAGCAACACTTATGTCTCCATTTATTTATCCTGGATGGGGTACGGTCAGGTGAAGGCTTGATTGGCTGAATAGCCTTCTTCTGCATTGTAGGGTGTTTTATGATTCTAGGACACAGGCCACAGCAACAGTAGCGATGGGCAATAAAGGGGAACCAAACTGAAGCCAAATTTTTCAGCCAAACTTGAATTATTGTATCATTCAATAAACCCTGGAATGAGGCTGAAATTTTACCCATCCTGTTTTATACCGTCAATAATTAACAAGGTAAATTTTTGGTATAACCCTTCCAGTCATGGACTTTTGTATTGATACCAAAGCCCCATGTGTCTGACTCTGCTCACCCATGACATGGACATCCTTCCTCTGGTAGCAGAGAGCTGGTTGCCTCAATGTTGTGAGGCAGAGACTCTGCAACCTCTATTAATTTGACTCCAAGTGCACAGAGACTGAGCATAATAAGCCAAGCATAGAGACTGGTTCACATTAAGCCAGAGAGCTTCCCATGCCAGCTAGATGTTAAAGGACTGATGAATATCTAAAGATAAGTGGGGTTATAGGACTAGGATCTGAGTAGGATAGTTGTCGGTGCATATTTGATGGGTCGAATGGGCTCTTTCTACACTGTAGGAATTCTATGATTCTATGATTGAAATTACGCATGGTAACTCTGCTGAAGGAAACAACTGAATGGCATCAGTTTTGGTTAGTATAGTATCAAAGATTCTCACCTTCTGTAACAAAACAACGTGTTGAAGGCTTTGCTACAGGAAATGGAGTGAAAGAACTCAGCTGGCTCAGGCATTTGGTAACAGCTTCCTAAACCATAGAGTAATGGAAACCCAACAGTGTGGAAGGAGGCCATTCAGCCCTCGAGTCTGTGCCAACAACAACCCCTCCGCAGGGCCTATCCCCACAACCCCATTAATCGCTCCAACCTACATATCCCACTAAGGGGTAATTTAGCATGGCCAATCAACCTAACCCGTACATCTTTGGACTGTGGGAGAAAACCAGAGCACTGGGAGGAAACCCACACAGAGAAGATAAAAACTCCAAGCAGAGAGCGACCCAAGCTGGGAATTGAACTCAGATCCATACAGCTATGAGGCAGCAGTGCTAATCACTGTGCCACCTTGCCACCCTAATATGTTCTTCTTAGAAGCCAAGACTTGTAACCACTGTAAGAGAACCAGGATAAGAGGAGGATTGACATCCTACAACAAGCAGGTTCTGTGTAAGTTTGTAGAAGACATGATGAGGGCGAGTTTATAATGCGGTACCATTATATGGTAAGTCTCCTCCATTTATTATAACCCTTACACTCATGCCTTTCCTAAATCCTCAAAGCAGACGTACATTTCAAGAACAATAATTTATATTCATACAGTACCTTTAACAGAACAAAATACCTCAATGTGTTTCACAGAGATTTTATAAAACAAAATATGGAAATCAGTGGTGGATTTAAACTTTTGGGGCCCTGTGCTCACCTGCATTTTTGGGCCACCCCCAAAATGATATCAGATCATGACACTTCAACAGTAAGCAGCACGATGGCACTACTGCTCAAAGCTTCAGGGACCTGGGTTCGATTCCTAGTTTGGATCGCTCTCTGCATGTAGTCCCCCTATGTATGCGTGGATTTCCTCCTACAGTCTGAAAAATGTGCTGGTTGGGTGCATTGGCCAAGCTAAATTCTCCCTCAGTGTACCTGAATAGGTGCTAGAGTGTGGCAACTAGGGGATATTCACATCAACTTCGTTGCAGTGTTAATGTAAACCTGTTTGTGACATTAATAAATAAACTTTACCAGAGCTAAATTCACCCATGCAAGATATGTTAAAGGATGGTCCTTGCTGTGGCAGAGATTTATTTAAATTGAGGAGTGTTTTTCAAATTGTCCTTTGTGTTAGCTATAATTGTTGAAGATATTTCATTTTATTGAATAGATTGTACGGTGCTCTTTAATTGTGATTTTACTTTTAAGAGTCTGGTATCGGAGTATCCATCTGTGTCTCTTTGGTGCACAACACAAACATTTTTACATAATGTATCACTGCTGGAACCTTGCAAACACTTCTGGCATATGCAGATGTATAACTGATGGAATTGGTTGTGGATTGGAAGAATCTAGTGGCATAAAAATTTAATGCATGCCCACAGGATGAGCCATTCCTGTGGCGCAAGGTGTTTGCAGGTCAGCCAGCAGCAGATGGCCTCGCTGCGTGACGGCCTCCTTTGTGTAGCGGAGGTGTCAAAGACACATCTCTGTTCAAGCGGGGCTCTGTAAGTGCCAGTCTTAGACTGGTGAAAGTTGCAGAAGAAATACTGCAGGTGTTGTTGCACAGCTCACAAACTGATCTCCCTTCCTTTACTCACTGAAACCCATTGAGACGATCTTTGAAAAGGTGTTGCAGTATTTAAAGTTTACTTATTAGCATCACAAGTAGGCTTACATTAACACTGCGATGAAGTTACTGTGAAAATCCTCTAGTCGCCACACTCCGATGCCTGTTTGGGTACATTGAGGGAGAATTTAACATGGTTAGTGTACCCGGTGGAAACGGGGAGAATGTGCAATCTTCACACAGACAGCGGCTCAAGCCGAGAATTGAACCCAGTGCTGTTTTAAATTGTAACACCAAACACAAGTTAAATACTGAACAAAAAAAATTGCATTTATATAGCCTCTTGCAGAATCTTGCAACATTCTAAAGAACAATAGAGCCTCCTGCAGTGTAGCCACTGATGTAAGCAAGTCTGAATGCAGAGTAAATTGGTTTTTTGGTGCAATGCAATTGCAAATTGGGGTTTATCTTCCATGTCCAATTTTCTTATTCACTTACAAGGTAGAAAAACAAGCACAGCTGAAAACAACCTGCTGATGTGCAATGGCCCCTTTTGTGCTGCTGCTGAATACTAATTTCACTCCCAGAATGTTTTCTCAGGGGAGAACATTATAAATGTTGAGTTTAGCCATCTCTTCTTGACAGACAAGCTGCAGTATTATCTTTTATGGATGGTGTCCTGAAGCGTTGGGTTAGGCCATCCTTCTCACACCATCTCATAAACTACAAATGTGTTGCGTACAGATTGACTCCGCACTGACACGCGATCACCAAATCATTCTTGTCTTTGGCGTTAGGTCTCTTCAGCTCATTGCTGCCTTGTTTTTCTTCTTGTTCTTAATAATGTTCCCGATGGTGGGGGAGTCCAGAGGGGTCATAGTTTGAGGATAAGGGGTAAACCTTTTAGAAATGAGGGTGATGAATGCGTGGAATTCACTACCACAGAATGTAGTTCAGGGCAAAATATTGTCTGATTTCAAGAAGCAATTAGTTATAGCTGTTAGGGCTAAAGGAATCAATTGATATTGGGAGGCAAAGGGAAGAAGAGGATATTGAATTTGCTGATCATCCATGATCAAAACGAATGGTAGAGCAGGCTTGAAGGGCAGAATCGCCTACATCTGCTTCTCATTTCTATGTTTCTAATTTCCCATTCCCAGTAATTTTCCACAATTTAAGATGGGGTGGCATTGTGGCACAGTGGTTAGCATTGCTGCTTCACAGTGCCAGAGACACATGTTCAATTCTGGCCTTGGCTAACCGTCTATGTGAAGTTTACATGTTCTCCCCATGTCTGGGTGCTCTGGTTCATTCCCACGTTCTAAAGGTGTGTGGGTTAGGTTGATTGGCCATGATAAATTGCCCTCAGTTTCAGAGGAATTAATAGGGTAAATATGTGGGGTTACGAGGATAGAGTGTGGGTGGGATTGTTGGTTGTTGGTGCAGGCTTGATGGGCCAAATGGCCTTCTTCTGCACTGCAGGAATGACTTTGCTGATAGTTTAATCCAAACTCAAGTTCAAAATCAGTGGACCTAATTTTCACCATCTGCCAATGGCATTTGCATGTTGGTCTCCCTTTTCACTATCTTTCTTTCTCCAGCACTCTAAAGTTCAAGGTTCCCCAGCATCTTTCAAAGTAATGTGAATGGAAGTCAATAAATCCTGGAGTGGTACAGTGACACAATGGTTAGCACTGCTGCCTCACTGTGCCAGCGACCCGGGTTCGAATCCCGTTTGTGTGGAGCTTGCACTCTCTCTCCATGTCTGCAGACATGGAGCATTCCTCCAGATGCTCCAATTTCCTCCCATAATATGAAGATATGCAATAAGGTTGATTGGCCATGTCAAATTGATCTAGTTTTGGGGAGTTTTCAGGGTAAGTATGTGGGGTTACAGGAATAGAATAGGACTAGTGTTGGTGCAGGGCCGATGAACTAAATGGCTCCTTTTGTACTGTAGGGATTCTATGACAATAGGATCATCACTGTTGCTATTTGTGCTTCAGGTTATCCACTTATGGAATGCAAAGAAACAAAATATATAATAATTCTATGATATGATTGGAAACCAGTGATCTACTCTGATGTGGTCTAAGACTGAAGTTCAAAGTGATTTGGGATAATTCTACACTGCTCTCCTATCCACTCTGAAAGGTGGTAAATGTAAACACATATTTAGATTAAAACTAACAGCCAATTTGTTTGCGACGAGGATAACTATTTATCTGATTTCAATAAAACTTGAATGGGGTGTAAAACATGCTTTGGACCATTGTTGCCCATTTCCTATCCCTCTTTGACCAGATCATGGGCAAATGATGGCAAAGTAGTAATATCACTGGACCAGTAATCCAGAGACACAGACCAACGTTCTGGGGACATGGCTTCAAATCCCATCACGGTGGCTGGTGGAATTTAAATTCAATGAATAAATCTGCAACTAAAAGCTAGCCTCAGTTGCCAGTTGTTACAGAAACCCATCTGGTCCTTTAGGCAAAGAAATCAGCCATCCTTACCCGGTCTGACCTACATGTGATTCCATGCTTAATTGCCCTCGTCATTCAACTCAAGAGCAATTAGGGATGGGCATCAAATGCCCAGCGATGCCCACACCCCCTGAAAGAATTATAAAAATGTGCAAAGTGTCAGCTCTTATACAAACATTCTAACTTCGCCTAAAGAGTCAATGGATTGTTTTGAATGGTCAGGTAATTATGGTTTAACTTGAGACACCAACATCCTTTCAAACAGATAAATAATGAATTTGCTAATTTGCATCAATCTGCAAGCCTGCATATATTATCATTTGTAATTTTATAATTCTGCCTCCGGATATCAAGGTTTGAAATTCCATGGGGGTTCCAGTAGGAGACTGATAGAATTCCCTGGGGAAATGGCAAGACCAGCCTTGCAAAGCACTGACAAACCCTTTTAACATCACCTTTCTCTTCTGCTGTTAATTTAATGATACAAAACAACAAGAGGTCTAATTGCTTTTCTGACTTGTGCTGGAAAATGCCGCAGCCCAAGTGAAGAACATGGACCCTTTTGAGCCCTCAGGCAGACAGTGTGCTACTGAGATGTGTGCAGTCTGAGTTGTATTAACTCGTTAGACACATACGTGCTTGAACGCAGTATTTAATTTTACTTCAGAACTTGCTGTTGCATTAATAGGGATGAATAAACCAGAGTTCATGGGGAAACAACTTAGCAAGGCAATAGATCAGGAAACCAAATGCCATTTCTGTTTGAATGTACCCCCTGGTAGTGACGACCCTCCATGAAATGTGCTGTGGTAGCTTCCCGCTGTGAAACGGGCGAAAGCCAAAGCAGTGATGGAATGAGATCTAAGGGATTAGCTACAACCTCCTGATGTGAGCACTATAATAAAAGGTCTCTTTGCGCTGAATTTTTTCTCATTTGTGAAAGTCTCTTTTTAGTTCCCCCTTTTTGAGGCTATATTCACATGTAAATGCCTTTTGTTGGCCTGATCTATTACTTTTCAACAAAATCACTTTGCTATCAAAGAATCTGTTTTATTCAGCTTTGTTAATTCATTATGCCGCAACATAGATGTGTACCCTAATGTATAAATGGATTTTTTTTTCCCTTCCCAAGAAAAGTCATGGTTTCACACACAGGGAAACATACACTTTTCTTTGGCCCAGCACACACGGGATGTCCTATTCATTGGGGCAGCAGGATTTCCAAACTGGTCTACTGGAAATGATCAAGATCGTACTGCATAGTGAAGCAGATGGAGAGGCAGCAGTTTGTAAGCATTTAAAGTGCAAAACACTGGAAAGAATGCAGGCCTCTTGCCAGTCACAGTGTTTGCTTTGACTGTACTTTGTATGAGTCCTGTAATTATTTAGTTTTTTTTTAAGTTTATTTATTATTGGCACGAGTAGGCTTATATTAACACTGCAATGAAGTTACTGTGAAAATCCCCTAGCCGCCACACTTTGCTGCCTGTTAAGGTGCACTGAGGGAGAATTTAGCATGGCCAATGCACCTAACCAGAACGTCTTTCGGACTGTGGGAGGAAACTGGAGCCCCCGGAGGAAACCCATGCAGACACGAGGAGAATGTGCAGACTCCACACAGACAGTGACCCAAGCCAGGAACTGAACCCGGATCCCTGGCGCTGTGAGGCAGCAGTGCCAACCACTGTATCGCACTGCCCTCCCTCAAAATGAATAAACATTGAATAAAAAGTCAAGATGCAGAAGGATTTGAAACTAATTTGAAATATTGTAAAATATTTTATTATCCTATGTGGCGATTTATGTAACCGAGGCTGGTTAACCTCCTGATTACCCATTCGGTTAACTTTATCTATTCAACAGCTGAACTCACCCTTTATTGCACAGCCACAAGTGATCAGGTCCCACCAGCTCCCTGCTGCCTGGATTATGTACCTGGTGTTCTGAGACTTCTTACTGTGTTTACCCCAGTCCAACACCGGCATCTCCACATCATGACCTAAATTATATGGCAGCCTATACCACTCTGCTACTTGAAATCAGACAATCTGGCCTCAAGGTTTATCCCTTATCCTCAAACTAAAGCGGGTTAACCGATTGGGTAATAGGGAGGTTAATCAGCCTTGATCGCATAAACTATATAGAATAATAGAATAATAAACCGTTTTTATGATATTCAAATTAACTTTGGATCTTGCTGCAACTTGAGTTTTTTATTTAATGTTTATTAATTTTGATTTGTTTAATTCTTTACTCCGTTGTTAAAGGTTATTTGTTAGCATCACAAGTAAGCTTACACTGCAATTAAGATATTGTGAAAATTGCACATAGCACATTAGGAAATGTTAGTCACCCAAAGGACCATCAGCTTTTTGCTGCTCCCCTGAATTCTTTTGAATAAAGAACATAAGAAATAGGAGCAGGAGTAGGCCATCTCGCCTCTCGAGCATGCCCCACCATTCAATAAGATCATGGCTGATCTGAAGTGGATCAGTTCCACTTACTCACCTGCTCCCCATAACCTTTAATTCCCTTATCGTCAGAAATCTATCTACCTGTAACTTAAAATATTCAACAAGGTAGCCTCCACCATTTCAGTGGCAGAGAATTCCAGAGATTCACTACCTTCTGAGAGAAGACGTTCCTCTTCAACTCTATTCTAAATTGACCCCCCCCCACTCTTTATTTTGAGGCTGTGCCCTCTAGTTCTGGTAAAAACAACAATTTGCCTTTATCCAACCCTTTTAATACAAGTACCTCATTGAGATATAAGGAAGAATGGACACTGAACAAAGGTTAGCTGCAGGAACAGTAACTCTGCAATTCAGTAGGGATATTAGTGGTGTGGATGATGGGGTCAAAGTGTGTGAGGTGGGAAGTTGTCACTGTGGGGGGATATTGAAGAAAGCTGCCATCAATTTACCATATTAACTTTTGGCAACCTCACTATGGGCAGCGTAGTGGCCCAATGGTTGGCACTGCTATCTCACTGTGCCAAGGATTCAGATTCAATTCCTGACTTATGTCACTGTCTGCGGAGTTTGCAGTTTATCCCCGTGTCTGCGTGGGTTTTCTCTCACAGTCTGAAAGACGTGTTGGTTAGGTGAATTGGCCATGCTAAACTCTCTCTCAGTGTAATCCGAACAGGCGCTGGAGTGTGGTGACTAGGGGATTTTCCCAGTAACTTCATTGCGATATTAATGTAAGCCTGCTTGTGACTAATAAATAAACTTTAAAAACTAAACGTCACACAAAATCTTTAACTAATAGACATGAACCATTAGCAGAATCAATTCTATTTGTTACAAGTTCGTGATGAATATCCAGCCATTCTCTATGGATTTGACTGTATTTACATTTTCATTCCATATCCTCATATTAGTTTGGTTAATATGTATGTTGGCCCCTTACGTTCCAATTTTTCAGGATCCACACGCAAAATGTTAACTTGTTTATTCTGACCATTCAGGCTGACTCATTCGTTGAGTGTTTCCACCATTTTCTGCTATTTTTAATTTTCGATTTCCCAAGCCTGCAGCATTTTTACTTGTGTGTAAGTAATAACTTCTGTGAAAAATAAAGACATGTTTACTATCAACACTGAAGTACATCTACTCCTAACTTCTTTTTTGCATGTCACAAGTAGGCTTACATTAACACTGCAGTGAAGTTACTGCAACATTATTGTTTCCAGCTTGTTTTCCCTTCAAACCATGAAATGTAGGAGCAGAAGTAGACCATTCAGCCCATCAAGTCTGCTTCACCATTCAATGAAATCATGGACCGATCTGATATGATAATCCTCAACTCCACTTTCCCATCATATCCCTTGATTCCTTTACTGATTAAAAGTCTGGCTGTCTTGGACATACTCACCAACCCAATCTCTACAGTAAAGAGTTCTGCAGATCCACTGCCTTCTGAGAGAATAAATTTTTCTTCATCTCTGTCTTAAATGGGTGACCCATTACTCTGAGATTTTGCTCTCGGAGATTTGCCTACAAGGGGAAATAATTTCTCCTCATCTACCCTGTCAAGTCACCCTGTGAATACTATATATCTATATAAGGTCACCTCTCATTCTTCCAAACTCCAGTGAGTATAGGCCCAATCTACTCAACCTCTCCCCACAAGAAAATACTTTCATACCAAAGGTCAACCGAGCGAACGGAGCCATTGGATATGCCTCCAATGTTGGTATATCTTTCCTTGAACAAAGAGACTATAACAGTTCATGGCATTCCAAGTGTGGTCTAACTAGTTGTTGGGCCGAAGGGCCTGTTTCCCGTGCTGTTTTGTTCTTTGTTCTAGACATTCTAGGATAGAGCACCCAGTGTCGATCTCAACTCAAGTGACTCTATCACATACAATCGAATGTGCTTTAAATTATCACCCCAGACAAATCAATTCCATTAACTGGCTTTTTGCAGATCTCTCTTATAAAAGTTGACTCATGCGTAGCCGTTAACCTCTGTGCGTTCTCCCTGTCTGGATTATTTACGACCCACTTCCTTCAATCTTTGTAATAAGTGAGTAGGAAGAGGAAAGTGAAGAATAACAATGACTCCAGTGCTACATCAGCCTTATTTTGTCAGATCTTTAGGGAAAGTGATGTGGGTCCAGAGGCTGAAGCAGCTCAGGAATGTCTGGCAGACACTCAAAATGAGGCCTAACCTAACAGACTCCTTGCTGAATGTGGACTGCAGCAACATTTGGGACTCATTTTTAGCTTGAAAATGGCATTCATCCTGCTTCCAGTAAGACACGGGTTACTTCAGCTGAATCTGACCCATGGAACACTCAAAGATTATGCCAAATAGTTCCTTAAAGTGATTACAAATGGGTAGAAACGGCAACTGTTTTTCCAATTTTGCAAAGCTACCAAGTGCTGCAATTCTAATTTGAAGTCATTTACAAGGAACAAGAGCCTAGACTTTCCTCCTATCCTGTTTCCAAGTGTTACTGCTGATCGGAAAGGGGAAGCAATGGCCAAGTGGTATTATCGCTAGACCATTAATCCACAAACTCAGCTAATGCTTTGGGGACCTGGGTTCGAATCCCTCATGGCAGATGATGGAATTTGAATTCAATTAAAAAAAATCTGAAATTAAGAAGCTACTGATGATGGTAAAACCATTGTTGATTGTTAGGAAAAATCCATCTGGTTCACAAGCGTTCTTTAGAGAAGGAAATCAGCTGCCCTTACCTGGTCTGGCCTACATGTGACTCCAGAGCCACAGCAATGTGGTTGACTGTCAACTGCACTGTGCAACTAGGAATGGGCAATAAATGATAGCCAGCCAGTGACGCCCATGTCCCACAAATAAATAACAAAATATAAAGCAAGGATTAATGGTACCAGAGTGCTTTAGCACTCACCCACTTACCTGCTTTTATTTCGATTGGGCAGAAGCTCTTGTATTTAACCCTTCATGTTTGTCATGATCTTAAGAAGATTTCCAGTGTGATGATGCAATACAGAAAAGGCAAGAGTTCATTTAATAATGAAAGCAGAGGCACTTTAAAACTTTGCATTATCCTTATTTCTCCATTCATTCTGGAAAATGTTCAGCACTTTCTAGGACAAAGCAACCCACACAGTTGGCACATACACCCCATTGAACATTCACTCCTTCCACCAATAGAACACCAGTAGCAGCTGTGAGTGCCATCTGCGAGATGCAACTCGCCAAAGCTTCTCTGACAGCACCTCTCAAACCTGTGATCTTTGCCATCAACAATGACAAGGGCAGCAGACACATGGTAATACTGCCATCTGCAAGTTCCATTCCAAGCTGTGCACCATCCTGACTTGGAACTATGTCACCGTTCCTTCACTGAAAAAAGAACAAAAAACAAAGAACAGTACAGCAGCAGATCAGGTCCTTCGGGCCTCTAACCTTGAGCCGATCATGATGCCCTAAACTAAACTATCTAAAAATCTTCTGCCCTTACTCGGATCATATCCCTCTATTCTCTCCCTGTTCATACACCCATCCAAGTGTGTCTTAAATGTTGCTAATGTGCCTACTTCCCCACCATCTCCTCTAGCACCCACCACTTTTTGCATGAAAACCTCTCCAGCATATCACCCTTATATTTTCCCCCTCTCACTTTGACCCTGTGCCCCCTTGTAATTGACACTTCCACCCTGGGAAAAAGCCACTGACAATCCACCCTGTTTACGTCTCTCATGATTTTGTAGACCTCTATCAGGTCCCCTCTCAGCCTCCATCTTTCCAGTGTAAACAATCCTAATTTATTCAACTTCTCCTCACAGCCAATGCTCTCGAGACCAGGCAAACTTTATTTGCACTGCCTCCAAAGCTTTCACATACTTCTGGTAGTGTGGCGACCAGAACTGCATTCAATACTCCAAACACATCCTAACCAAGGTTTTATATAGTTGCCACTGAGTGAAAACTCTGTCATTCCTTCTCTAACAGCTTTGTGAGAGAACCTACAGCACATGGATTGCAATGGTTCAAGGTGGCTCACCACCAGCTTTTCAAGGACAATCCGGGGATGGTACATATTTCCCACAAAAAAATAAAAAAAAAACAGATTCCTGCTGTATAACACTCTTATTTAGCAAGACCAGAGTATGAATGCTTTAAAAAGAAAAACTGGCACTATTAATTTAAGTAGTCTTTGAATACATCCAATGGGTAGGATTTTCACCCCTCCTGCATTGTGTTTTGCAGTGACGAACAAGGCCCATCATTGGGTGACAGCAGAAACAGCCAGTTCTGTCAATGTCAAAACCTTTTTCTGTTTCTTGTACCTTCCGCGGCTGGGCAACCCATGGCAGTGAGGGTGGAGGGGAGAAATCACCATTGGTAGGACTGGAAGATCCCACCAGTGGGAAGGGCCAGAAAACTTTGGCCTATTTCTTAGAGCTAGCTTCAGAAGTTAAACTTTGTTTCAATGCTACACATGTTACATAACATTATGTATTGCTGGTTTATTCCCCCTACGCATTAATGTATTGCTTATAATATGTGATCTTGTCAAGCAGCTCCTGATGGAATGTAACTTTCAATAGCTACTTGTGTTCTGTTCTATATAAAACCTTGTCAAATAAATGCTTCCCCTGTTTCCTTTCTTCTTTTCAAAGACCTCAGGTTCCCTCCACCAATGGTGATTGTTCAGTTGTGTACTGATGAGCTTTTCAGTTAACATGAACTATTCTCACATTATGGGTCAACTTAAATTCACTGGTAGCATTGCAGCGATCTACAATAGGCACTGAGGACTATTTCCATTGCTGAGCGTGAGTTGGCAAGTACCCAGGCATGTGCCCAGATGAATGGTCAAATGATTCGGTCAAACACTCAGGACTGGATTTTTGCAGTTATAAGGGCACCGGAGCTATCTATAAATGGCTTTCGGGATCTGATTCTGGGACTTTTGCTTCCATTCCCAGCTCCCCCGATATTCAGTGGCACAGAATAAAGGTGCAAGTAGTGAGTCTGCACTCCTGACCTGGCCACTTCCATTGTGGGGAGAGGCATCTCCTGGCCCCTTCCCCACAACAATGGCATGTGTGGAACTGCTTGAAAAAACTCATTCATAATTTTCTTAACAAAATGGAGCAAATTTTCCCCTTCTATCTGCCACAGGAATCATAGCGGATGAGGGGTGGCTTACGGAAATGTCTGTTGACCTTAGGCGGGATTTTCTGGTTTCGGGGCAAACGGGGCTTGAAAATCCCACCTAATGGCCGTCGCTATGACTATGTTTGGCTATCAATCAACAAGATCTTTAAAATATCAACAACAGATGCTATAAGCACTGGTCCCTCTAAATAAACAGCTATTGACAAACGAGATCACAGAAAAAATAGCTCAGTATAACTTCATAATTCTGTCAATCAAGCAAAGTTTTCACTTCCCTGCACCGATGTTAACAAACTTTTGGTGGAGTCGGGGCTCCCAGCCAAGTCTCATCATGTATGCTGAATTGAGAATCCAGGCTCTCACAAAAGGGCAATGTGAGTGAGTTTATTTACAATCTGGAGGTGCCCCCCCCCCCCCCCCCCCCCAAACCACGACCACACCACCCCTCCCCTCCCCCCACCCCCATTACTTGTTTCATTTTTGACCAATGTGAATGGTTGTATGTGGCAGGACGGCAGAGCTTAGGCCTGATCTATTGGTTATGGAATTGATTAAGCTCCATTATATACTGCTTATACTGTTTGGCATGCTAGCAGCCCTGTTTGGATTCAACAGATTGACATCTCATTTTTTTTGGTATGACTGGTGCTGCTCCTGCATGCCTTCCTGTAGTCTTTATTGAACCAGGTGTCATCCCTTGGTTTGATGGTAATGGTAGAATAAGGGATGTGATGGGTCACAAAGCTACAGATTGTGGTTGACTATAGCTTTGTTGCCCACATAACCTCATGGATACCCAGTTTTGAGCTGCTAGATCTGTTCAGAGTCAATCCCAATTAGCACTGTGGTAGTTCCTAAAAGAAGATGAAATGTTTACTCATTATGAAGATGGACTTTGGCTTCACATACTGCACGGTGGTCACTTTTATACCTATACTGGGGAAGTGATGGCCCAGTGGTATTATCACTTGCCTTTTAATCCAGAAACTCAGCTAATGCTCTTTTTGACTTGAGTTGATTTATTATTGTCACATGTATTACAGTAAAACGTATTGTTTCTTGCAAAACATACTGTTCACAAAGAAGGAAATGAAAGAGTGCAGAATGTAGTGTTACAGTCATAGCTAAGGTGTAGAGAAAGATGTGAGTTAGGTTCATTCAAAAATCTGATTGCAGCAGAGAAGCTGTTCTTGAGTTGGTTGGTATGTGCTCTCAGATTTTTGTATCCTTTTTCTGATGGAAGAAGGTGGAAGAGAATATGTTTGAGGTAGGTGGGGCTCTTAATTATGCTGGCTGCTTTGCTGATGCAAAATGGGAGGTGTAGACAGAGACAATGGATGGGATGTTGGTTTGCATGATGGACTGTGGATGCGGGCTGGAATCCCACCACGGCAGATGGTGGAATTTGAATTCAATAAAAAAAAATCTGGAATTAAGCATCTACTGGTGACCATGAAACCATTGTCGATTGCTGGAAAAGCCCACTAGGTTCACTAATGTCTTGAAGGGAAGGAAATCTGTCATCCTAACCTGATCCGGCCTACATATGATTCCAGAGCCACAGCAATGTGGTTAACTCTCAACTGCCCTTCTGAACAAAGACAATTAAGGATGGTAAATAACGCTGGTCCAGCCAGTGATGCCCATGTCCCACGATGAATAAAAACCCCCCAGCTGCATTTGTATTAGGTCGACTGATGAGGGAATGTCTAATCGATTTTCCATCTTTTTGTTCCCTCAGCACCCACTGCAGGCCCTGCCTGGCCCTTTAAGATTCAGCCAACTCATTGCTATCGAGCCAATCTTGATGATGAATATTGAAGTCCCCCACCCAGAATACATTCTGGTGACCTGGTCACCCTCAGTGCTTTCTCCACATGGTGTTTAACGTGAAGGAGAACTGATTCATCAGCTGAGGGAGGGAAATATGTGGTAATCAGTAGAATGTTTCCTTGCCCATTTTTGATTTGATACAATCTGACTTTATGGGATCTGGAGTCAATGCTGAGATGCCCAGGGTAATTCCCTCCCAAGAGTTTCCCATGGTGCTGCCACCTCCACTGGGTCTAGCTCGTTAGTAGGACGGGACATAGTTAGAGATTGTGATGGTGGTGTTGGAGACATTGTTTGTAAGGTATGATTCAGTGAGTGTGATTTTGTCAGGCTGTTGATTGAATAGCCTGTGGGGAATATCTCCCCCAGATATTAGTAAGGGGATTTGCAGGGTCAATAAGGCTGGCTGTTCCATTGTCATTTCCAGGGCCTTTGTCAATGCCAGGTGGCCTGCCCCCTTTTACTCTCTTTTGACATTTTTCTGATGGTTTGGTGTAAATGAATGACTTACTAGACCATTTCAGAGATCAGCCAAGAGTCGACCATATTGATGTGAGTCTGGTGTAGGCCAGACAATGTAAAGATGGCAGATTTCCTTCTGCAAAGGACATAAGTGAACCAGATGTACTTCTACGATATTCGATGATAGTTAATTAACAACATCACTGAGACTAGCTTTCAATTCCTGATTTTTATATTAATCAGTTAAATAAATTTAGATTCCACTAGCTGCTGTGGTGGGGTTTGAACAGTTGCCACCAGGGCATTAGCTTGGCCCTCTGGATGACTGGTCCACTTTGTAACCACCTCAACAAAGAACGAAGAAAATTATAGCATAGGAATGGGCTCTTTGACCCTCCAAGCCTGCACTGACCATGTTGCCCGTTTGAACTAAAACCCCTTCCCTTCGAAGGACGACATCCCTCTATTCCCATCCTATTCATATATTTGTCCAGATGCTGATTAAAAGTTACTATTGTACCTGCTTCCACTACCTCACCCATCAGCTAGTTCTAGGCACCCACCACCCTCTGTGTAAAACATCTCCTTTAAAACTTGCTCTTTGCACCTTAAACTTATGCCCCCTAGTAATTGCCTAATCCACCTTGTAAAAAGCTTCTAACTATCCATTCTGTCCTTGCCCCTCATAACATTTTAAACTTGTATCAGATCGCTCCTCAACCTCCGTCATTCCAGTAAAAAACCTCCTGAGGGAAAGAGGATGAACTTCCTTTGTCTTATCATTTCTATCAATTCATTGATCCTTTGATGAACTCTATACTATTGTGAATTCACAATGTATGCAGTGACCACCTGGGAGGATAGAGAGGTGGAACAGGTAAGGGCAACGGTGCTACCTAATCAGTGAGAGGGCTGTCCGAACCCCAACGTGAGGCCTCAGCTTGAGCATTGCTCCATAATGACCTCCTTGGTGAGTTGGGAGTGTCTCAGGCATTACTCCAGGCTCATGCAAATGTAGGAATTTTCTCTTGGGATATTTGTGGTGGGTAAAACCTTCATTGGAGAGCTCTATACCTCTTCACAAATCTTCTCTCTGCTCCTCCATTCCATCTGCTGGTCACATTATAGATTAGTAACAAGTACAATCTTATCAAATCCAGTACTCCTCTATTCACCTCCACTGCTTTTAGGAACTTCCACAAAACAATCTGGGAGTTCACTACAGCACTGCCTGTGCCAAAGTAAGTCAAAAAAGTCCTCACTTTCAAATGTGGAGCAACTCATTAAATATCCCTAGGATAAGGTCCATCTTGCATCTCAATGTTTGTTTATTCAAGGGTGCTATTGCCAGGTCTACCACTGCAAAACTTTGCTGCTATATTATATCAGCAGTTGAACTGTGTGACATTGGGGTGGCATCAAAACAAGGGCTTCTGGTATACACAGACAATGCAGCGGGGTTTACCCTCTTTTTGCTGCTAGAATCATAGAATCCATACAATGCAGAAGATGACTATTCATCCTATCAAGCCTGCACTAACAACAGTCCCATTCAGTCCCATCCCACTAAGCCCACCTACTTACCCTGTTAGTCCCTCTGACATCAAGGGGCAATTTAACATGGCCAACTAACCTAACACATGCATCTTTGAAGTTTGAGAGGAAAAGCCCAGTCAGATTCTCTTCCACCTTCTTCCATCGGAAAAAAGATGCAAAAGTCTGAGTTCAAGTACCAAACAATTCAAAGAATGGTTTTTTCCCTGCTGCCATCAGACTTTTGAATGGACCTACCTCATATTAAGTTGATTGTTTTCTATACTCTATCTATGATTATAACACTGCAGAGTGCATTCTCTCCATTCCTTCTCTATGAATGGTATGTTTTGTCTGTATAGCACTCAAGAAACAATACTTTTCACTGTACGCTAATACATGTGACAATAATAAATCAAACCAAAGCATCCCAAGGAAACCCGTGCAGACAATGTACAAACTCCATACAGACAGTCACCTGAGGCCAGAATTGAACCTGGGTCCCTGGTGCTGAGAAATCATCTATCACCATGAGCTCAGTAAATTGAATCCAACAGCCCAATCGGTTCCACCAGTCCGGGGTTGCATCTATTTCTTAGGCAATTAGCCTAGTTTGGGGAAAGTTAATTTATTGTGCAAGGATTGTTTTCTTAACCTGAGCTTTTTTAATAAAGCTAAGTTTGAACCACAGTCCTTTGTCCATCTCATAAAGTAAAAGCACCTGATTGAATGTGTAATAAACCAGTCGCAGTGTCTGTATAGAATATTTCACAGTCTAAAGAGCCTGAAAGGCATAGTCTTTGCCATGTGCAGTTAATGAATTCCCGACTTTGTAACCACAGATGCCTGCTTGGCAAGAATTGATTTGTCCTTGAGTAGCATTTGTTGAAGAGCTTTCCTGTCTCCAGCAAATCATTCGCCCTCCAGAATAGACCCTTTACGAGGGATGCCAATACAAGGTTGACTTCATTATTGGCAGCTTGATCTCATGACCTCCAGTGTCTAACTGCCTCCCCAAACAAACAACCTTCTCCCCCCAGCCCCTAATCTTCGGCAACAAGCAAAGATAAACAGAGGGAATTATGAAAAAGCCCCCAAAAGTTCATCCAGGTGAATTTCCTTGGATAGCAGTAATGATTCTTCAATTCTGGAGAATCCAGGAAAACCCCAAAGGATTATCAACCCTATTCCTCATATTCCATACACCATCAAGGATGGGATTTTCCAGCTGCACGGCTGGAAGTTCCCACCCATGATCAACAGACCATTGCATGGTCCGTCCCCCCCACCCGCTACAATTCCCGTGGTGGGCAGAATGAGAAAATTCCATCATAAGGGGCAATTTAGCATTGCCAATTCACATTAACTTGCACATCTTTGGACTGTGGAGGAAACCTGAGCACTCGAAGGAAACCCATGCAGATACGGGGAGAATGTGCAAACTCCACACAGACCCAAGGCCAGAATCGAATCTGGGTCCCTGGTGCTGTGAGGCAGCAATGCTAACCACTGTGCCACTCTGATGCAGGAGTTGCAGCAAAGTGACGGTGAAGGGCTGCAGTAGATTCCAGGTGATTCTGGACTGCAACAAAATTTAGTGACACGTCCCATGACGCAGTGAGGAGCTGGAGAAATACACTCTCCCCATCGGCAAAGAGAGGAAGAAAGCTGATATAATGATCACGGCATAGCTGGAAGTGACTGAGAATGTTTTTCCAAATTAATTTTTACAGGACGTGATCATTACTGACTGGCCTGCATTTGTTATGATGTGGAGATGCCGGTGTTGGACTGGGGTAAAACAGAAAGAAATCCCACAACACCAGTTAAAAGTCCAAACAGGTTTATTTGTAGCAAAAGCTTTCGGGACAGCCTGTCCCTTTGTCAGGTGGCTGGCAGTTCTCAACTGTTGTCCATCCCTAACTGCCCTTCAATTCAGAGGATATTTCAGAGCAACCACATTGCTGTGGCTTTGGAGTCACGTGTAAGCCAGACGGGTAAGGATGGCAGATTTCCTTTCCTGAAGATTGTTAGTGAACCAAATAGTCATCATTAGACTTTCAATTCCAGACTTTTACTGAATTCAAATTTCCCTCTTCTGAGCCGTGAGAGGGGTGATGACAAAAGGTGTACAGAGGTGGAAAGTTCCACTTTCCATCCATTGCTGTCCTACTCACTCACTACACCAAATGCCACCTCCTATTCCAACGTCATGTCTTACCTGCACAGGTGAAGGTGAAATAGTGTGGCCCTCCTAGGCACCAACACAGAGCGATAATTGTCTGCAAGCATCTGAGTGATCACGGAAGCTGATGTCCATCTCTGCTGAAGTCTTAAGGGTTTCACCACCTTCAGAGTGAGAGCAAAAGGCAGAATAAACTTCTGTGATTCAACAGGGATAGGCTAAAAGATACTCGACAAAATGGTACGTTGTTAAGTTTGTGTTTACGGACACACCTCTTGGTTAGATTTTTCTGGACATGCTTCCAACAGTTATCAATTCACATAATCCCCATGGAGAGCATGGAGGTGACTCAGATCATCCTAGCTTGGCCAACTAACAAGACTCTACTATTTCCTTCAAACTGTTCACCATTGAGACCCCCTACTCTGAATGTGTGGAATTCTCGGGTTAAATAACTTGCACGTGACCACAGATCGTGACATTCCGAGGGGCTGGGTGGTGAACTCATTCCTCTAACACCGTGCAAGTGCCAATATCCACACTCAAAAAGTCAAAGAATGTCGGAATAGCAAGGCAGGCACAGATTCACAAACCAATCAGCTTGTTTATTTACATGCCCACAGCATCAATGTTGACTTTGCGTTTCAATATTATTCTGCAGCAGTATTTCAATCCAATCCTTTATGCTTTGTATTTCAATAATATTCCGAATTCAAATTTCCTGTTACTCCTTAGTACCACCCTCTGTGGTTTTGGAGGGAAATGAGGGTTGGGAGTGGGGGTGGGAGGGTGGAGGGGAAGGATGGGAGGGGAGTGGAGGGGAATGGCGTGGCAGGTTATAGATGGGAGGGTAATACCATAGGAAAACTATGTCTGCAGGGCCAAAACTGTACTCCTTAAGGCAGCACAATGGGCTGAGATTTTTCAAGTGTGCATGATAGCTCAATATAACAGACATGTACATTATATTAACCTGACCTGAGGAAATATAATTGATCCAGACAGACAATTATCAAGATTGTAACTAATTCTGTGCCTCCAACCCAGGGGAAGAGGTCAGTCCTATCCATGTGAGATTTTTGACCTTTCTCACTCTGAAACCATAAAATCTTGCACAAAGTCAATGGAGCTTCCCATTGTCCGCTCCCACCCCTCTCCGCCCGCTCTGAATCCCATGGCGAGTGGAGCGGTAGAATTCCAACCTTTGTTTTTCTCTCACTCGATCCAAATTGCAATCTCTGTTGGGAATAGGAGCACACATTTTTGACCTACTTTAGTTCAAAGCTTTGATCACCAGTAAAATAATTCACAGGCGGCATGGTGGCACACTGGTTAGCAGTGCTGCCTCGCCTTGCTAGGGACCCAGGTTCGATTCTGTCCTTGGGTCACTATTTATGTGGAGTTTGCTCATTCTCCCCATGTCTGCGTGGGTTTCCTCTGGGCGCTGCGGTTTCCAAAGATGTTATCTGCGCTCATAGCCTTTATAATCCAAAGATGTGTAGGTTAGGCTGATTGCCCATGCTTAATTGTCCTTTTGTGCCAGTGGGAGGGACTAGCAGGTTACATATGAGGATTATTGTCAGTGCAGGCTTGATGGGACAATTCCTTATGCACTGTGGGATTCTATGATTCTCATTCATGGTGGAACTTGTCAGCCATGTGGGGATGTTTTTGGAAGTGGGAAGTATCTGAAAGGTGTGTGTTAGATTATCGACCTGACACTTCCCTGCCTCTGAGAAGCCTTACTGTCAGTGGGGTCTGATTAGAAGCAGTGAGCACCCAGTAGTGACCAGTGGCTAATTAAAGTCAATTAATCGGAAGATAGTCATGTGGTAATATTGATACTGGACTAGTAACCTGAAGACCCAGGCTAATGCTTGGGAGAGAAGGATTAAAATCCCATCACAGCAGCTGGTGGAATTTCAATTAAATAAATGAAATCTGGAATTGAAAGCTAGTCTCAGTAATGGTGACCATGAAGTCATTGGCAATTCTTGTTAAAACTTGTTCATTGTTTTCCTTTCTATTACCTTTCCCCAGTTTCACTACAGCAGTCCCACAGAATTGAGGTTGACTCTGAAGTGGCTTAGGGAGACACACAGTTAACTTAATCCATTAGAAAGTAGTTGACAAGAAATGAAATCAGATAGCATTGACCCAGGCTCCAGAAATGACATCCTGCCCTGGTGACTCTGCAATGTCCTCCTTACTAATATCTGGAGATGTGCAAAAATTGGAAGAGCTCTTTCACAGACCAGCCAAGCACCGGCCTGACCTAGTCACACTCATGGAGATATACCTTACAGACTGCACAATCACCACCCTGGGCATGTCCCGCCCCATCGGTAGGGCAGAGCCACCAAAGGTGATGGCACAATGGCAAACAGTCAGGAGGAAGTTCTCAACAATAACTCTGGGGTCGGGCAAAACATGGGCGAAGAAACCTCTTAATGACTTCAACTTCATAACAGCACGCACCCTCTTGCTCACCCCCACCAATCACAACCTTTCCCAGCTGATGAATAAGTACTCCTCCATGTTGAACACCACTTGGAGGAAGCACTGAGGGTGGCAAAGAATGTACTTCAATGTTCATTGAACAAGTGTAGCTCAGTAACACAATTACTGACTGGACTGGCCAATTCTGAAAGGGTAGCACAATAACACAGTTGTTTGTACTGCTGCCTCACAGTGCCAGGGATCCAGGTTCAATTCCGGCCTCGGGCCACTGTCTGTGTGGAGTTTGCATTTTCTCCCCATGTCTGAATGGGTTTCTTCCAGGTGCTCCGGTTTTCTCCACAGCCCAAAGATATGTGGGTTAGGTTAATTGGCCATGCTAAATTGATCTTAGTTGCAGGGGGATTAGCAGGGTAAATAAGTGGGCTTGCCGGAATAGGGCCTGGGATGGGATTGTGCTCAGTACAGACTCAATGTGCCAAATAGCCTCCTTCCAATAGCATTGTAAGGACTGTATGATGCTATAACATAGCTCCAAGGCTAGATCTGTGACAGGTGATGGGGGAACAGGCAAGATGGAATAACCCAATTGACCTCATGCTCATCAATCTACTTATTTTTCAGACAGTGCAATGGACAGCAGTAAGCAATCACATAACCAGCAGGATAGATCCAAGGTCTATAGTCCTGCCACATCAAGTGTTAATGATGGTGGACAATTAAATAACTAACTGGGGAGGAGATTCCATCATATCACCATCCTCAATGGTGCCAGCTGTCAGCTAATTATATTCACTGTATGCGACAGCAATAAACAACACAAGTGACTGAATACTGTAAAGGCCATAGGTCCAGATAATACTTTGGTCATAGTGTTGAATACTGGTGTTCCAGAACTAGTTGCACCCTTTTACTGCAAATTTACTGCGCTGCAGCTTCAATACTGGCACCGATCCACCAATATGAACAATTGCCCAGTTATGTCCTGTATATAAGCAGCAGGGCAAGTACAACCTGGCTAATTACCACCCCGTGAGTCTACTCTCAATCATTAGTACATAGGTACGGGGTAATCAGTACATGGAACATAAAACATTAGAACATTACAACACAGTACAAGCCCTTCGGCCCTCGATGTTGCATCAACCTGTGAAACCAATCTGAAGCCCAGCTAACCTATACTATTCCAATATCATCCATATGTTTATTGAAAAACCATTTAAATGTCCTTAATGTGAACTAGTCCACTACCATTGCAGGCAGGGCATCCCATACCCTACTGCTGTCAAATAGCACTTATACTGCAATAACCTGTTCGCAGATGCTCATGGCCGCACAAGTTATGCTCATATTACAGCCTTGGTCCAAACACAGACAAGAGAGCTGAACTCGAGAGGTGAGGTAGCACTGACTGCTCTTGATACCAAGGCAGTAATTGCCCAAGTGTGGCATTAAGGAAACATAATAATCTGCAGTGAATAGGAATCTGGGGAAAATGTTCTGTTGGTTGGAGTCACATCTGGCACAAAGGAAGGTGGTTGTGATTGTTGGAGGTCAATATCTTAGTCCCAGAGAGTCAATGCAGGTGTTCTTCAGATCCGAGGCCCAACCGTCTTCAACTGTTTCATCAATCATCTTTCCCCCATTATAAGATCAAAAATGGGGATATTTGCTGATATTTGCACCATTTGTGACTCATCCGATACTGAAACTGTCCGTATTCATTTCTAGCAAGACCTGGACAACATTTGGGCTTGAGCTAGCAAGTGACAGTTGACATTTACATCACCCAAATTCCAGGAAATGACCACCTCCAGCAGGAGAGAATCTAACTTCCTTCCCTCGACATTCAGTGGCATTACCATTGCTGAATGTCTGACTATCCTGGGGGAACAGTATGGGGTGGGGGGGGGAGAGTTGTACCAATATACATACTGTGGTTGTAAGGATTGCTACGAGCCTGCTGGAGAGTAACTCACCTCCTGATTCCCTAAAGTCTGACCACCATCTACAAGACTCAAATCAAGAGTGTGACGGAATATTCCTCACTTGCCTGGATGAATGCAGCCCAAACAATACTCAAGAAGCTCGACACAAAACAATCCATTTGGGGGCCATCTGCTGTCTCTAATTAGATCAGATTCCAAGTGACTACCTGTTAATTGGCTGTCTCCGGGATGATACTGCAGGGGAGTGTGACATGGACACCATTGGGATTAGGACTGGTGTCTTCTTCAGGCAGGAAGTGAGTTGGTGTCATGTTAATGAGCTCACATACCAGCGGCCACGTGCTACTCCAGCAGGAAGTTAACCAAAGCCAGCAGATTACAGTCAGAATCATTTTAACCATTAAAAAATACCTTTTCAGACATCCTTCAGTGTGAGTCAATCAGGGGATTCTACCTTGGATACCTGCTGTCATAGGAGGTAGAAGTAGAAATAGACCATTGAACCATAGAAGTCAGACAATGCAGAAGGAGGCCATTCAGCCCATCAAGTCAGTATTGACTCTCTGAAAGAACATCTCACAAAAGCTCACCCCTAAACCCTTTCCCTATAACGCTGGCATTTACAATGACCAATCCATCCGACCTATGCATCTTTGAACATTAGGGGCAATTTAGCATGGCCAATCCACCTAACTAGCACACTTATGGACTCTGGAAGGAAACCGGAGCACCAGGAGGAAACAAATCCAGACACGGGGAGCACGTGCAAACTCCACACTGATAGTGATCCAAGGCAGGAATTGAACCTGGGTCGCTGGCACTGTGAGGCAGTAGTGCTAAGCACTGTGCCACTGTGCTACCCTTTTCTTATTTTTTTTTGGCTGTTCACTGCAAACGAGCCTCCCATCCATGGGCTCTGTCTATCCTTCCTGCTGCTTCGAAAAAGCAGCCATCATAATTAAGGACTCCACATACCCCGGGCATTTTCTTTTCCACCTTCTTCCGTCGGGAAAATATATAAAAATCAGGGGACTCAAGACTAGCTCTTTTTCTGCTGCCATCAGACTTTTGAATGGACCTAACTCGCATTAAGTTGACCTTTCTCTACACCCTAGCTATGACTGTAACTCTACATTCCGCACTCTCTCCTTTCCTTCTCTATGAACAGTATGCTTTATCTGTACAGCTTGCAAGAAACAATATTTTGCAGTGTATACTTACACATGTGACAATAATAAATCAAATCAAATCAAATTAAGCCTATTCTGTCATCTTGTCATTGACCTGACTTCCCGGGATTTCTGTTTTTACATTGACTTTTGCAGTATATTTTTTGGATTTTGGATGTATAACGGGAATCAATTTTTATTTCTTAACAGTTCTGTTCAGGAACATTATAGAATCTAACCCTCACACTTTTGAAAAACGACTTAGTGTAAATATGACAGGAGTGGCCTCCTGCTGTGCTGTAAAATCCTATAATTCTCTGACTCTTCATGAGTCACTCCAGATGTATTATTAATTGGTGATAAAACCAAGGAAATGTCAGCAAAGGGAATTCAAAGGAAGAATTATTTCAGGACCCCAAGGATATAAGGAATAGTTGGAGCTTAAAAAGGGATGAGCTAATATCGGGTCTTCTGGGTCAATCCATCTTCTGCCTGAATCAATCTGAACAGAAAGGGACAGGCTCTTGACCCAGGAGAACAAGTCAGATTTTACAGGCTGCAACATCATCATTTGCAACTTAACAACAGACTCATTCTAATAAGCTCCTCAACTGTGCCTTACTTGTAATCTATATGCACACAGTGCAAGGGACCTGGGTTCGATTCCTACCTTGGGTCACTGTGTAGAGTTTTCCTGTGTCTGCTTGGGTTTCCTCCGGGTGCTCTGGTTTCCTCCTACACTGAAAAACATGCTGCTTAGGCCATGCTAAATTCTCCCTCAGTGTACCCGACAAGCGCCGGAGTGAGACGAGAAGGGAATTTTCACAGTAACTTCACAGCAGTGTTAATGTAAACCTACCTGTGATGTGAATAAATAAACTTTTAAGCTGGGATAAGGGGCTTTTTTAATCTAGTGGACAGATCATCCAGCTATTATAGGACATGCTCTCTTTGCTAGCCTCCCATCTTGCAAAGTCTATAAACTACATCTCATCCTAAACTCCTCTGCCTATACCTCAATATACATGAAGTCTTGTTCACCTCTGTGATCACTCATCTGGATTGACTCCCAATCTGCCAATGTTTCCATTTCAAAATTCTCATTGTTGTGTTCAACTCCTCTTCAATGCCGAACCTCTCTCGACCTCCGTTACTGTCCCCAACTCCATAACCCTCGGAGATCTTTTATGCATCCTCCAGTTTTAGTCACTCGTCCATCTTTGATTTTGATCTCCCTCCCACTAATGGGGTTGGCTACAGCTGCCTTGGGCCTAAGTTGTAGAATTCTGTCTTTAAATATCTCTGCTTCTCAATCTTCCTCTGTTCCTATAAGGCTTTCATTAACATTCACCATGTTGGTCAGGCTTTTGGCTTGCCTGACCTAATTAGCTGAACTTTATGACCACTAAGGGCCGGGATAGGGGCAGGCAAAGGAAGGCACATATAGAACATAAAACATAGAACATAGAAGAGTGCAGCACAGGAACAGGCCCTTCGGCCTATAGTATTGTGCTAAACATGATACCAAATTAAACTAATCCCTTCTGCCTGTCTTTGGTCCATCTCCCTCTATTTTTTGCATATTCATGTGCTCATTTAAAAGCCCCTTAAATATCACTATTTATCTGCATCCACCACCAGCACTGGCAGTATCTTCCAGACACCCACCACTTTCTGTGTTAAAAACTTGTTTCCCCCTTCCCCCCCCCCACCTTTCCTTTGAACTTTCCACTCTCACCTTAAGTGCATGCATAATTTGGGCAACTGTTCAATATCTGATGTCTGCCAACTTCTCATGGGTAAAATATATGCAGTGGATAGGATTTGCTCAGCTTGCTCACCAATGGGCCAGTTGGGGCATTTACCTGGTCAGTTAATGACCACTTTGTGGTCTCCTCCCATCATCACTAGGACCCCACATCCCCATGTAAATTTAGTCCAGTGTCCCTTTATGTGGCTTGGTATCAAAATCTGTTTGATTATCTTCCTCTAAAGCACCTTGGATATTTTATTATGAGAAAAGGTACTATCCAAATGCCAGTTGTTGTTGCTGCTCAACATTCATTCTATTAGTACCTTACCATCTATGGTGTCAGATTGTGATGAAGGTGAAAATTTACCTCTAGAGTGAGGCTATAGAGACCTGCCGTGGTTAAATGGTCTACAAATATGCACATACTCTCCTTGTCTGCGTGGGTTTCTTCCAGATGTTCCACTTTCCTCCCACTGTCTGAAAGATGTGCTGGTTAAGTGCATTGGCCATGCTAAATTCTCCCTCAGTGTACCTGAACAGGCACCAGATTGGAGACTAGGGGATTTTCATAGTAATTTCATTGCAGTGTAAATGTAAGCATGGCTTTTAAAATGAGCTATTGTTTCATACACAGCAGTGCAGTATGTGTAAATGAAACCACTTAACAGAGAAATGTTTCCACAGACTGTTAACCATCTTTGGTATGTTTCCAAATGGCACTGCAGGTGGAATTTCAGAGGTGCTAATCTCGGTGGATTGACTGGAAACGACCTGATTTTCTTTACAAATGGTGATGAAAATCTGTGGATTTCTGAAGGTCGGCTGATGCCCAATGCCAGTTTAGCAGCCAGGCACAGAGCTGGAAAACTAGCCGAATGCACTGGTGAATATTTGACCATACTGCCATTGTGTGTTAGCTCAGTCCCCTCATCACTCACTGTCCACACACATATACTGTACCTTCCAGCTGGAGTATCTAGACAGTGAACAGTCGTGGGCTGGTACCACTAAGGACCGAGTTCGAGTCCCGGCTTGGGTCACTGTGCGGACTCTGCACGTTTCCCCTCGTGTCTGTGTGGGTTTCCTCCGGGTGCTCCAGTTTCCTCTCATAGTCTGAACGACATGCTGGTTAGGTGCATTGGCCATGCTAAATCTCCCTTAGTATACCCGAATGGGAGTCAGAGTGTGACAGCTAGGGGATTTTCACAGTAACTTCACTGCAGTGTTAATGTAAGCCTTCTTGTGACACTAATAGATAAACTTAAAGTTTAAACTGCACTCAGTGAGAAGAGTGAAAGGAACTATCTTTTGTAATGTACAAAGAGAAAATGGTAGTGATAAAGATAGTCAGAAATAGACAGAAGCAGATGCAATAGCAGTGATAGGGTAGGGCAGAGAGCAATAAGCAACTGTGCAGACAACAAGACAAACTGAAAGACGGGCAAGTATAAACCTGAGAGCCTTATGGGAGACTGAACATGAATATGGTTGATTTTTTGGCAGCTGACCTTTGAACTGCACTCCAAAGATCCATAGCTCCTGTGAGTCTCTCAGTCCTGCAATATTAATCACTGCCTGCCAAGAGGTATTCCCATTCCAGAATCTATTCTGAAACAAGCATCATTGGCAGGTTCCGTGTGCTGTAGCCATCTTGTCCCCAGGTGAAGAGGATGGGAACTGTCATGTTCAATGTATTCAATTTTCCAAATCCCCCTCTCACTCCCTATAACATCTGAAGGGAAATACTCCCATGTCTTCAAGGAAGATGGCTGGGGGCTACAAAAGGAGCATTTCATGGGATCATAGAATCTCTACATTTGCACTCCTGAAAGAGTATCTTTCCCTTACTCCATTTCAGTAAGCCACCTTGTGACACTGACAAATAAACCTTAGACTAAATAACTGATTGCCACTTAAAATACCATCTTGCTATTATTAAACCAAGCTGCTCAGTATTTTGTCAGCTAATGCTTCATCTAACCTAATGCCATCTCCTAACTGCAGCCTGTAAATACCCTGTTGGTATCATTTTCAAGAGGGCACTTTATGGTCATTGTTGTTGTATGGGTGAAGAGAACCAGTGGAACACTTCAAACATTTTCAGGGGCACTTTGTCAAGGCTCCAACAATACTTCAGAAAAGATTAATCTGGAAATTCACCTAAAAAGAAAAAAGTGCTGTGCTACTTTGCCAGCTTGGACACATCGGAGTCACCAGGGGAAAGGGGGCATTCGGTCTCGGAGATCCTTCAAGGGATCCCACCTGGATGAGGATTGGGAAGAAGACATGAGGCCAGGTGAAGCACAGGAGAATGAAGAAGTTGAGGTGGCATCCTTCCCACTCAGCAAGTACTGGGCATTCCTCCTCCTCTGGAATTCTAATTACAAACCCTTGAATCTGTGAATTTTCTCCCTCAATTCCCAGGCCACTCGAATCATGTCACCCAATCAATTCACACCAACAGTGAAGGTAGGTGTGTGAGGGATCCACAAAAATCATGGAAATGGTATCAAATTGGCACTTGAGCGTTAAACTTTTTTTTATATTTATGAACCTCACAACTTGGCTTATATTAACACTGCAATGAAGTTGCTGTGAAGATCCCTAGTTGCCACACTCAGGTGTTTGTTCACTTACACTGAGAGACAATTTACCATGGCCAAAGCACCTAACCAGCATGTCTTTCAGACTGTGGGAGGAAACCAGAGCACACAGAGGAAATGCACGCAGACACAGGGAGAACATGCAGAGCCTGCACAGACAGTGCAGGCCAAGCTGGGAATCGAACCCAGGTCCCTGGTGCTATGGGGCAGCAGTGCCACTATGTGCCACCGTGCCACCCCCAATCTCCAGGCAACCCTTTTGCATGTTGTGTTCAAAACCTTACCAAGATAGCATTTAACAGCTAAACCAATGTTTCAGCTTAAGACCTCACCTTTGACCACCTTGGACAGTACTTAACCCCTAAATATTCATAGTCAAACTCATCCCTGTATGAACACAAGTCTTCCTTCATGCAGGCAGTTTACACTATGAGTAACACGAACGATTGATATTGTCACACATAAGAACCAAGGCAACAAAACATACAAACCAAGTCTATTTTATTTCTTTCTGCAGTTTAGAAATGGAAGTTTCAGATCAAGGTCTGAGGCAGGGAGGCACAGCTGTAACCATCAGCGCTCCGCAGGCATTTACAACAACACGAGCGCTTAAGTGGGAAAACATAAAGGAAGGCACAAAGAAGAGACTCGCACATCTAAATGTGTTCTTCCACTTCAAAGCAGCAATGAGGAAAGTTGTATTAAGCTGTCACAACATAATCCTGGGGGAATGACATGTTTGCTTAGCAGCATGACAGAGATTGGCATGGTGCTTCTGTTGAACCCACATTTTGATTTGTAGGCTTATGAACTTGGTCAGGAGAATGGAACATAAAAGAGAAGAGAAGAATTTCAACACTGGATTCCAGCGGAGAGAAAACTCTGACTGCTTAATGCCACCGGACCGAATAAAATTGCTCAATAATCCTCAAAAAGGCTGCCACATTCCGGGCACTTGTTTGCAGTTAACCTTCCGCTAGCTGGAGTTTGCTCAATGACCTTTAAGGTTCTTACAAAGAAAAAGTTGTGCATTTCCATTGCACCTTTCTTACTCTCAGGATGTCTCCAAACTGTTTGTAGCCAATCAAGAACTTTTGACCATTGCAATGTAGGAAATTTGGGAACCATTTTGTGCACAGCAAGCTCCCACATATGATAATCAGCAGATATCCAGTATTGGTGATGTTAACTGAGTGTGAAATATGGAATCGTAGAATCCCTACAGTGCAGAAAGAGGTCATTGGACCCATGGAGTCTACACCGACAACAATCTTACCCAGACCTTCGCCCCATAACCTCAGGTCTTTACCCTACTGATCCCCCTGACAGTAAGGGGTAATTTAGCATGGCCAATTAACCTAACCCGCACATCTTTGGACTGTGGGAGGAAATTGGAGTACCTGGAGGAAACCCATGTAGACACAGGGACAATGTGCACACAGACAGTGACCCGAGGCCAGAATTGAACCTGGGTCTCTGGTGCTGTGAGGCAGCAGTGCTAACCAATGTATCACCATGCTGCCCCCAGGCAGCATCCTAGAGATCCCCAGCTCCATCCTCCTGTCACCATTATTCCCTCCCATCAACCAGCCAATGTGTCCATTCAGCTAGCTGCCAGGCCAGAGATGGAGCTAAGGATTGTTAATGATGCCCTTCTATTAGAAACTGTTTGCTATGTTTTTGGATATTTCTTTTGGATATTTTTGGCCTAATTTTTACCTGCATCACTTCCCACTGAATATCTGTTTTTATACAGGCTCTACCTGATGTGGAGAAATAATAGCTTTTTTGACATTCTTGAACCTTTAATAAATAACGTGTATATGTGTGTATGTGTGTGTATATATGTGTGTGTGTGTGTGTGCATGTGCATGTGGGTGTATGTTTGCATGTACATGTGAGTATATGTGTGTGTGAGTATGAATGTTTGAGTGAGTGTGTGTGTATGTGTGAGTGTGTGTGTGAGTGCATTGTATATGTGCATTTGTGTTTGTGCATGTATGTATGTGTATGTGTGTGTGTGTGTATGCATGTGTGTACATTTGAGTGAGTGCATGTGTGAGTGTGTGTGTGCATGCGTGCGTGTACATCTATGTGTGTGTGTGCGTGCGTGTGCATCTGTGTGTGAGTGTGTGTCTATGAGTGTGGGGGTGTGTATATCTGTGTGTGTATAGGGGATGGGGAAGAAGGTGGGGGAGAGGCGGGGTTGGCAGGTTATATATTCACTGCTCAATCCCTGTTCAATCATCAAGCTGTGACTCTGTTGAAATATTGATGATGAAACTGCTTTTTAAGAGATTTGAAATTCTGGTCTTTGCACCAATACAGTCATTAAAGAGTTGCTGCTTTCTGAACTCTTACTGTTTGTACGTATGGCCTCCTATTGTGTGAACTTTTTTGGATAGAACTGGCCCATTGCTGCTGTATCAGTTAAAATGCTAAAGCTTTACAATGATTAGAATTGACCTATTTCCCTCCTCCACAGAATAGCAATGACCCAGAACTTCCAGTCACTGACAATCGTACCCTTAAGGTAACATTCCCCTCCCCTCACCCCACTGAAAGATACAGCAGGGGCCCATGCCTGACCCCCTCCTCATGAGGTGAATTACTTGCCGCAGAATTCCCAGTCTTTGACCTCCAGAATATGTGATTGGCACTTCAGTTATTTCCAATGGCACAGATGGGACTAAAATGAGGTTTAGTAGTGATTTATATATATAAAATATATGATGTGTTTAATAAGGGGAACCTTCTTCTTTAGCTGGGGAGTACGAAAAAGGATTAATAGTTTTGAATTGTCACTAAAAAGAAGATTGAAAGAGACATTAAGAGACGTTTCTTTCAGTGGTCCCTTTGATTCCATGAATGACTGTAGCAGCCAGTTTACAGTTAACTCAACTTTATTTATGATTAGTATCTGCATGATATATGTCTGTGTTTCATTTTCAAACAAATGAGAATTTTTTTTGAAATTCACTGCCTGTCCCTCTTCCCCAGGGGCACGAGATACTCGATCACCAAGGCTGGCAATGGAATATGTTTTCATACCTGGAATCAGAACGGAAACAAAAGCAACGCTGGTTGGGGTTCCAGGCGCACCGTCGTGAACTTTGTCCTTATTTTAGTCTAGAGACACTAATTTGCAACAACAAGCCCTTTATCTGATGCCTTTAATGTGGCAATTGCCCGAAGGAAGTTCCTGTAGGAGGAAACAGATGCAAAGTGGCAGTGAAAATAGTTTGGGATTTCTGATTGGAATCAGAGTCAAAAAGATTAATTTTGAGGAGGGAAGCAAAGCCAAGCAGATAAGGAAAGGGGCTCCAAGTGAGTAAGATTGAGGCACATTAAGAACCTGCCAACTAATGGAAGGAGGAGAGTGTGGCAATGAATCCTCTTTAAGGGGTGATCCCTGAGGGCTTTTTTAATACATTCATGGGGATTGGATGTCGCTGGCTGGGCCAGCATTTATTGCCCATCCCTAGTTACCTCAGGGCAGTTAAGAGTCAACCATATTGCTATGGCTCTGGAGTCACATGTAGGCCAGACCAGAAAAGGATGGCAGATTTCCTTCCCTAAAGGACATGAATGAACCAGATGGGTTTTTCCGACAATTGCCAATGGTTTCAGGGTCATCTTAGTTCCAGGCATTTTTTGTTGGATTCAAATTCCATCATCTGCTATGGCGGGATTCGAACCTCCAGAACATTAGCTGAGTTTCTGAATTAATAGTCTAATGATAATACCACTGGAGTATCGCCTCACCTCAGAAACAATAGCGCGCACACTGGGTCGGGGATAGTTGGAGTCAGGGAGGAAAATGGAGTAGATGTGTGTCAGTTCTTTCACTATATATATATATATAAATATTGTTATTAGTAGATCAATTGTTGCTTGAAGTTACAACGATTGGCTTTACTATGGAGAGCCGGATGTATATCTGGTGATGGTTACAGAGTTAGGGAAGAATGAAACCATGGAGGGAGGACTTCAAATTATTGAGGGGCAGCAAGTGACAAGCCGAGGTTGCAAATGGACATCACTGGCAGGGGAATGGGACATCACTGAGGAAAAGGACACAGGGAATGGGGCTTTGGATGAACTGAAGTTTGTGGGGGAGGAGGAGTTCAGGAGGTCAGTGAAAGGGTATTGGAGAGATTCAATCTGAAGATGGAAAAAGCACAGCCGATGGTTTCACTGTTGCCGTGGGGAAAATTGAGCACAGAGGGACAAGGGTTTGAGGAAGTCGACAAAGGCAGTGATAGCGTAAAGAATATGAAGATCAACTTAACATTGAACAGAAGACAAAGGCCACACGTTAATTGGCTACTGGTAGAGCAGTTGGGGAGAGCAATTGGGGCAAAAAGTAAACAGATATGTGTATGCTATGTACTCAAGCACTGATTCGTCACAATTTTTATTGACATGTATATGTAGGTTCCTCACATCCACTTCCCACTGAAGGCAGGCAGTGCTCTGGCTGGCACACAGTGGGTATGTTGCAGGACAGCTCAGGTACAAAGGCAAAGGCGCACCAATCCTTGGAGGCGCTGGAGCTCCTGATGGAGGAAGTTGAGAGTGGAACGGATGTCCTGTACCTCTAACGGGGAAGGATTCCACCTCATTCTCCACACGCCCTCTCCTGCAATAGTGGTACTGCTCTACCTGGCCTTATCTCCTCCTCCCCTTTTCCCTACCTGTGCCAAGAGGTACCCTGAATGAGATACCCATGACCAAGCACCTGCTTTTTCCTGGTGACTCCTATAATGTGTCCAAAAGGTGGTGCTTACTTTTGTCTGTTAACCACAAAGACTCCAAGCAACTCTTTTAATGAATGCTGATGGGCATTTTAAGTGAGGATCAGCTGTTTATTTAATCTCTGAATGGTAATGCCCAACATGGCTTCAATTCCTTTACCAAGATGGCAGGTAAAACATCTTTCAACTTAAGATCCACCTCAGCCGCATTTTTACTTCATTAGTGGCCAATATATTCACTGAGAATCATCCCTTTAGATGACTGATCACTATGCCTAAGCATAAAGCTTAAAATTAGTTTATTGGGATCTACACATACCCTTAAAATAAAATATGCCAGCAGTCAGCCCAGTAATACTGGAAGGAAGGTGTTGGGCCTTAGGCTGTGAATGTGACAATGTTAACCAAAGCTTATCCACCATCTACAAGGCACAAATCAGGAATGTGATGGAATGCTCCCCATTTGCCTGGATGGGTGAAGGTCCAACAACACTCAAGAAGCTTGACACCATCCAGGACAAAGCAGCCCGCTTGATTGGCATCATATCCACAACCATCCATCCCTCCACCACCAACGCTCAGTATATACTATCCACAAGCTCCTTAGACAGCATCTTCCAAACCCATGACCACTTCCATCTAGAAGGAACAAGGGCAGCAGATACTTGGGAACTCCACCATCAGCAAGGTCTTCTCCAAAACAGTTACCATCCTGACTTGGAAATATATTGCCATTCCTTCACAGTTGCTGGGTCAAAATCCTGAATGCCCTCCCTAACAACATTGTGGATCAATCCACAGCACACGGACTGCAGCACTTCAAGAAGGCAGCTCACAACCACCTTCTCAAGGGGCAATTAGGGATGGGCAGTAAATGCCGGCCAGCCAATGACACCCATGTCCCAGGAATGAGTAAAAACAAACTTTCTATGCTCAAGGGGATTGTGCATGTCAAGTTCCTTTTGCAAATGATCCTGTTTAGGAAATAATGAGTCAGATTTTATGTGTATTTTCCAAGAAAGGGGAAGAGTTGGAATCCTACACTCATGCACATGTTGCACTTTTAAGTTACAATGTACAACATGTATGGTAACATTTAACAGGGATTCTATTAGGTTCTGAAGTAGGACAAAGTTTAAGGAACGTAACAGGAGAGGCTGCAGGAAGTGTGCTGTAGAAGATGCCCAAATGGTCAAATTTCCCTGAAATATTTAATGAAAACTGAGCAGTGAGGAATGAGATGTTTGCATGAGAGTCTGTGTGTAATAAATGTTTGTACAGTGCGTATTGGAATTTGGACTCGGTGTTATTCTTCCTTCCTTTCACCTGTGACTCTTGGATACTGAGCAAATATTCATACTGTTGGAATCCTCATAGAAATACCTTAAATCCTCAGATATGTACAGCAGAACTGGTCTGAATCGACCCCTTGTTAATAACGACCCTTTGATACCGATGTCAGTGTTTCGACATGTACAGTAATCCACTCAGTTTCTTGGAGGGCCAATGTTGTCAGAATGTTTCCGGACACTCCCTCCAGCTCCAGGATGTTTAGGATAGTGGGGTTTCCCTTTCTGCCGCCCTCAGGGACAGTGGTCAACGTTGTAGTGCTTCCACTGGCTGCCCCGGAGCCATGGCTAATTAGCGATGAGGTGGGCACTTCTCCTCCTGCTGGGAGGACCACTTCAGAGAGCTGCCAGATAATCTGATTGATTGGCTGGCTGCTTTCCTGTCCTAGGTTGCAGTGGGGACAGGACTGAGATGGCAAACAGTCCCCAGTATCAAGGTCCCAGTGTTAGGGTTCCAGGATAGGGAGATCAAGCTTGGAGGAATGGACCTGTGGGGAGGGTTGAGGTGTCAATGGGGGGGGGGGGGGGGGGGGGGGGGGGGGGTGGGTGGTCACCTGAAGTTGATAGGAGACTGTTTTTTGGGAGGTGCAGCACCTGTGCTAAGCCTGAATAGGCTCACTTTCCCAGCACTCCTTCTGCAAGCCTGAAAATTTAGGCTGGGTAGTAGGAGGGTCGTGGCTATGATGGTGATTGATTGGCCACCGAAGGGCCTGAATTGGGCAAGCATAGATGGACCAACCTCAATCTCATCCACCCAAATTGTGGAAATGTCTGAGTGTACAGGAAGTGTTGGGGGGATGGGATGAAGTTAGGGAGAGAGGGCTAATCATGTCAGTTGATCAGGGGAGCAAGGGGGCATTAGGGAATAGAGGGGTCGAGGACTAGTCTGGCGGTGGAGGCTAGTCAGGTGGGTTGGGGGCAGTTGGGTGTTAATGAGGAGGTCAGCAGGGGGTCAGGGAGGAGTTGGGGGGGGGGGGTTGTGGGAGTGTGGTTAATTGGGAGTATTAGCTGTATAGTTACCCAGGAGTTAGACTCAGTCACACATTTCCTGGGTAACTCCTCAAGTACATAGGTCAGAATTGTCCAAAATCTCTGACTCAGAGCTGGAGACCTCTCTGGAGGGTTCTGGGAGCAGGGAGATTGCCTATCAGAAGTTCAAACTTTCCAGCAATTCCCACAGAGTCATGTTGCACATGACATGTGTGCCAACGTGCATCTTGGGGCTGTACATCTGGTCCCCAATGATTTGGAGAGCAGAAAATGTTGCATTCAACAACATAGAGAGATGGCTGAAGACTGTTAGCTTCAGGAGCAGTACATGTGTGCACACCTAGTGTCTGAATTGGAGAACAGTTTCACTTTGCCATCACATTGACATCAGCCATTAAAGATAAGAATGAATTGGAGCACATGTAAACTGTTTTATATTTTATATTTTACGGCTATGGAAAGATGGCACTAATTTCAGTTTGTGTGGAAGGGGATTTCTCCATAGTTCTTTAATTAATCAAGAACAGTGAGCATCAATAGTAAACAGACTCATATAATCAAACACAGAACAATTGAAGTCTACATCTTATGCCTCTTGCAACAAATGTATGTACATCAGTTGCTCTTTAAAGTTCAAATGTCCAAAAGTTCACAGGCAATATTTTTCCATTCCGCGTGCCACAACAGTCAGAGCAGGTCATGGGGGTGTAGGGAAAAGACAAAGCTCCCTGTCTGGGTGGAATACTCTTTCGGAGAGTCGGTGCAGGATTGATGGGCTGAATGGCCTCTTTCTGCACAGGGATTCTATGGTTCAATGGTTCTAAGATGTAGCTAACAATATAATTAACATTCAGTGATTGGTGTATGGAATTGTCTCCCTACCATGTCAATCTATACCCCAGATATTTAATCTTGGGTGCAAGGAATGTCCATTTGTCCTGGTTTTACGACAGATTCAAGTGAGCATCACTGATAACCACTGGTCATGTTCGGCTTTGCCCCTTCCATGGATGATGAACATTATTAAAGAGCTGAACTTCCCCTCAATGTCGACAAGACTAGAGAAATGAGTGGGGGTTTAACCATCTTGTCCTGTCCGTTGATTGGCTTGGTGATCCGATAAGATCAAGTGAGAGGTGAAAGGTTAGATTTAAGCCTGGTTTCATGCTTCTCACGATGTTACCGGCACTGAGTTGCAACCATAATGGGCCTGAAGCTGATTTCAATATTGACGAGCTATTTAAATATAATTAATGAGCTCCTTACACAACTGTGCAGATTCACTTGCCTTACCTGCTGGCTGGTGGATGTCCTCACTGGCGAGGATCGTAAATGGTCCCCATCAAATGGGACCTGATGTGATGACCTCAGTAGGGAGACTGCAGGCTATTGAGGTCCCTGAGTGGTCGGGGAGTGGACGGGGCAGTGTCCCTTGGGCAGTGCCAGCCTGACACTGGGAGCCTGACACCCTGGCACTGCCAGAATGAATGTGTAGTACTTGGCTGTACTTGAGAAATGAAACTGTCCCAAACTTACCCTCAGTACAATCATTGTGTGTGTGTGTGTCTAATTGTGTTTTTTTTCACATCTTTTCTAATATTGATAAAACATTTTTTCTGTTTCCATCATTTTCATTAGGTTTTCTCTGCAACTTCTTTGGCAATGTCACTCCTGTGTAGATTCCAACCTCTACATAATGGCATTTATTAAACACACGTGCGGGAAGCTCAGGTAGCCTCAGTCTCTTCATTTCCTTATAAACTACACTGCAGGTAGGCTATTGCTCTAATCAGCACTGTTGGACATGAGATACTTATATGGTTTTTAATCAGACCTGTTTTTGAGCTCAGGTTACTCATAATGTCCCAACTTAGTCAGTGATCTCACTGGTTAGATTATTGCACACTAGTTATTTATCCAGCTGTTAAACATTGAAATTCCTATTGCACTTTGTAGCCTTGAGTGGTGTTTCTGACTTTATCACCTGTAAGTTTTGTCACGGCAGTGCATCGCAGGTTCAAAGTCAGAGCATTAATTCAATCAATCTAAAATAGTGTTTTTCTGTTATATGAGGTTTCTATAACTTGTGATTTAGAATTAAGGTCTTAAAACATAGTAGCAGAAGTAGGCCATTCAGCCCATCAAGTCTGCTCTGCCATCTAATGAGATTATGAAAGATCTGATAATACTCAACTCCACGTTCCCACCTTATCCCCATATGGACGGCACGGTGGCACAGTGATTGGCACTGCCACCTCACAACATCAGGGACCGGGTTTGATTCCTGGCTTGGGTCACTGCCTGTGTGGAGTTTGCACATTCTCCTCGTGTCTGTGTGGGTTTCCTCTGAGTGCTTCGGCTTCCTCCCACAGTCTGAAGGACTTGCTGGTTAGCTGCATTGACCATGCTAAATTCTCCCTCAGTGTACCCGAACAGGCGCTGGAGTGTGCCAACCAGGAGGTTTTCATAGTAACTTAGTTGCAGTGTTAATGCAAACCTACTTGTGACACTAATGAAAAATAAACCTTGAACTTAAACTTCTAACCCTTGATTTCCTTACCAATTAAAAATCTGTCTATCTATAGTTTTGAGTTTTCACAATTGTAGAACCATATAATCATAGAATCTTACAGTGCAGAAGGAGACCATCCAGCCTATTGAGTTTGCACCGACTACAATCCCATCCAGACTCTATCTCTATAACTCCACATAGTTGATGGGAGATATTGGTTGATGGGAGATATTCATCGTGGAGTTCGGTGACGAGTGGTGTGCCTCAGGGGTCTGTTTTGGGGCCCCTGCTGTTTGTAATTTTTATAAATGATCTGGATGAGGGTATTGAGGGATGGATCAGTAAATTTGCAGATGATACTAAAGTTGGTGGTGTGGTAGATAGTGAAGAGGGGTGTTTTAGTTTACAGAGTGACTTGGACAAGTTGCAGAGCTGGGCCGAGAGGTGGCAAATGGAGTTTAATGTGGAAAAGTGTGAGGTAATGCACTTTGGCAGGAACAATAAATGTGTAGAGTATAGGGCTAATGGTAGGGCTCTTAATAGTGTTGAGGAACAGAAGGATCTTGGTGTATGTGTCAATAGATCCCTGAAAGTAGGCAGTCAAGTGGATAAAGTTGTTAAGAAGGCATATGGAGTCTTAGCTTTTATTGGTAGGGGGATTGAATTTAGGAGCCGCAGCATCATGTTGCAACTGTACAAAACTCTAGTGCGGCCGCACTTGGAGTATTGTGTGCAGTTCTGGTCCCCACATTATAAGAAAGATGTGGAGGCATTGGAGAGGGTACAGAGGAGGTTTACCAGGATGTTGCCTGGTATGGAGGGCAGGTCCTATGAAGAGAGGTTGAAGGATTTGAGGTTGTTTTCGTTAGAAAGGAGGCGGCTAAGAGGGGATCTTATTGAAGCATATAAGATGATTAGAGGTTTAGATAGGGTGGACAGTGATAGCCTTTTTCCTAGGATGGAGAAAGCTAGCACGAGGGGACACAGCTTTAAATTAAGGGGTATGAGTTATAGGACGGATATCAGAGGTAGGTTCTTTACTCAAAGAGTGATTAGGGAGTGGAATGCCCTGCCTGCAGCTGTTGTAGATGCGCCAAGTTTGGTGGCGTTTAAGAGGTTAGTTGATAAGTATATGGATGAGAAGGGAATGGTTTAGTTAGGAGGGGCATTGCTTTTTATTTTGGTCGGCACAACATCGAAGGCCGAAGGGCCTGTTCTGTGCTGTATTGTTCTATGTTCTATGTTCTATATTTACCCTGCTAATTCCCTTGACACTGAGGGGCAATTTGGCATAGCCAATCCACCTAACCAGTACATCTTTAGAGTGTGAGAGGAAATCAGAGCACCCAGAGGAAAGCCACACAGACATGACAATTGTAAAAGTGAATTAATTAAACCTGTCAATTCATAGGCTGACACCAGAAGCAAAAAGATAACAAAAGCTATTGGATTGTCCGAGCAGTCCACTAGTTCGCTAACATCTATTATGGAAGGACACCAGTCTCCCTTCTCTGGCCTCACATTACGTGCCCATGTCTTCTGAATTGGTCAAAGAAGTCGCTCATTCAGAGTAATTAGGGAGGAGCAATAAGTGCAGCACAGCCAGCATTGATCACACCCTGAGACCAACCAACTTCTGAAAACAATGGAGAAATGTGCCAATTTTTAAAAGAATATTCTGCCCTCTTGCTTCCAAGCTAACAAAGCAACTTCAGAGGATTGGGATTAGAGATTTTCACAGTAACATCATTGCAGTGTTCATGTAAGCCTATTTATGACTCTAATAAATAAAACTTAATTGCGAACATTGTGACACTTGCGCTTTGCTTACCACTTACCATCATGCATTCCTGTTAAAGTCTCATTTAACTGCAAAAATAATAAAATCATAGAATCCCTACAGTGCAGAAGGACGCCATTTTGGCCCATCAAACCTGAATTGACAAAAATCCCATCCAGGGTCTATCCCTGTAACCCCACACATTTACTCTTCTAACCACCCCCCCCCCCCCCCCCGACACTGAGGGGCAATTTAGCATGGCCAATCAACCTAACCCACTCATCTTTGGACTGTGGGAGGAAACCGGAGCACCCGGGGGAAACCTACGCAGACGCAGGGAGAACGTTTTGATTGATTGTTGTCACATATTTTGGGAGACAGAAGAAGGTGGAAGACCCCACACAGGGGCTGGAATTTTATCGCCCCACCCTCCACAAGAATTGGAGCAGGCACGGGGCGGACCATGGAAAGGTGTGTTGATCTCGGGCAGGATTTTACGATTTGGGGATGAGTGAGGCCGTAAAACCCGCCTAGGCCGTTACCCGAGGCTAGAATTAACCGAGATTCCCAAATAAAATGGAAGATCTTGCTGTTGAGGGGCCCCATCTGAAAGATTAATCTTCCTTTCCCCTTCAGACTCTGATTGGCATGCAGCCTTGCATCACCGTCTGCTTAGATTTCAGATTTCCAGCATTCGGCCTTTTTCTTCTTACCCCCTTCATCTTCTATTAACTTTATATGGCTCTTTGATTCCCCCTGAATGAGCATGCTGTTCAAAATTATATTATTCCCTGCCTGAATCACCAATTTAGAACTATTTTCTTAGATGACCTCATCAATTGAGTGGGCCGTTAGGGGTTGTATTTCTGGCTCCTTTGACAGAACAGGTCCGCACATTTAATCATTTAATCCCATGTACACAGTCTTTGTTCTTCACTGCTTTCTTCATGGTTTGACATTTCTGAACTGAAATTAGGGCAATTGTTTATTCCCTGTGGTTAGTACAGTCTGACAGAAATATCTTGAATTTCACATGCTTTTCCCTTCATAGAAGTGATTTCTGATATTCATCCCTGTAGAAATGGGATTGAAGCTCCGCTCGCAAACTCTGCTTTCAAGAGTTTTCTTTCTACCTGGATGTATTTTCTTCATTTTTCTGAGTATGCATTTTCACAACAAGAAGCCATTTGGCCCATTGAGCCTGCATCGACAATTATCCCACCCAGGCCCTATCCCCGTAACCCCAAATATTTACCCTGCTAACCCCAAGACACTAAGGGGCAATTTAGCATGGCCAATCAACCTAACCTGCACATCTTTGGACTGTGCGAGGAAACTGGAGCACCCAGAGGAAATGCGTGCAGATAGTAGAGGGGGGAGGGGGAGAACGCACAAACTTCATACAGACAGTGTCCCAAACCCGGAATCAAATCCAGGTCCCTGGAGCCGTGAGGCAGCTGTGCTAACCATCGTGTTGCCCTTAATTTTGTCTGAGGATTTTTTTTTGTTCAGCGCTTCATTCCACATTTACAACACCAGCTTTGGAGTTAATATTTAATTGATGTTGTGTTTGTTTTCAACACCTCCCATAAGTCTGGTAACATTGGTATAAACAGGAATCATTGTGTCGCCTTTGCTCTGCTTGTCACACAGCCACTGCTGATCCCCCATGCGTTGAAAGAGTTCTTGCAGTGGCTGCTTGACTCACATTAGATGGAGCTCTCTACCATCGATCCATCTGCTTTGGAACACTTTCCAGAGTTCTTCGCTCTGATCCTGGGGGAGGATTAGTTCAATTCGACAAAAGAATTCAGCCAGTTTTGCAGGATGTTTCTGGTTAGATCCACAAGTCTTTTTAAACAGAAAAATTTGCTACTCTCTACGCCTCATCCCAGTTGATCATCCAATACTCATGCACCATACACACACAAAAAAAATTACACTACTGCAGCACATTTAAAATTGAACATTTATCAGAGAGCTTTGTTTAACTCACTGCTCTGCGTTTAAAAAACTGGCAATCTGGAAATATCTGGTGGCTGGATTCCGTTTCACCATTAAAACACTCTGCTTTGATCTGAAGGTCTAAGCAAGGGAATGTTTGGAAAGTAGTTTTCAAGGGGAGTTAATGGGAAGTGGCTTGGCACTTTGGAATCCCACACCTCGGTCAAAATTCTCTTTGGGCCAGGTACGCTTTTATCTGGAGTTAATTATGTAACAAATTCCATTATTGTAGGCCTCTGATTGTAACAGACATTTCCCCTCATCTACCTCAGGGATTGTTTATGGCTGATGGAGCAGTCTAGACTTTGATGGGTTCTGCTTCTAATGCAGGGCAATGTTTTTTCAGCCTTCTCGGCTTGATGGAACTTTTAACTTACACTTCAGAAAGGATCGCTTTGGTCATTTGTTTCCATCATCTGTAAGACGTTTTTCTTTGCCTCATCCACATCTTTCATTTCCACTCTCCTTGTGCTCTCACTTTCATAGGCAGAAGACTCCTTATATTTTATTCAGTATGCCTATCCTGAATTCTAGCAGGAATGCTACTGATTTCTCGTTGTTCCAATCCTTGGAAAACGCTGAGAAAATCTCTTTATCATGCGAAGTTACTCCTGTTCTGTCCACCTCTGTTCAAGTTCACTCACTTCTCATACTTATGAAGATCATCTTTTGCCCTAGTTGATTCTCAGCTCTTTGCTGTAAATGACCTTTCAATAATTAAAATTGGGAGAGAGTGACTGCTGCTTCCATCATAATGACAAGATTGTTAGAAACGCTTGGCTTGGTTCTCAAATATCGCAAATTATATAAGCAATGTTTATAGGTTGAAATATACTCTGAAATTGGCCTAGGTAATATTTCGTGTCGTGCATAAGGTTCCCATTATATGGAGTCATTTGGTTTATTCACTAATGTTGTTCCAAGGAGGGGGAGAGCCAGAATGTTTTATTTCTCAAGGTGCAGGAAGTAGACTTTTCCAGAGCAGTCAGGTTTGCTGCATTGATTCCCTGTCCTCCCCCTTATCCTCATCTCCTTTCCCATGGAGGCAAATGAGGCAGACATTATGGCTGGGAATTTGTCAACTGTGTCATTCCCGAACTTAGGCACCGCTTCCACTTTCTCTCCATTCTCCTTTCCCCACGTGACAATAATTCAAGTTCGACATGCCGCCGCTGGTGTTGATGCAAAACACCTTGCAATTGAGCGGCAAGGAAATGTTGCATTGGAAAAATCTATTGTCAGCTGACAATGCTGCATCAATGGGCAGCGAAGAGAGAGACCTGGTCATATAGGGAAGCTCTGCATCACACATGTAAATTTCCTGCTCTACTCTTTGCCATTGACATGGGGCTTGAAAGCACACAAAGGCATTTTTTAAAGTTAAATTACACCTGTAAATATTCTACATTGCTCTAATTTCACCACATCTAAAGCAATCAACTCCCTTTAACAGAAAAGATAAAAGAATGAATGGATTGCCACACTGTCGGATACTTAGTCAAGTTTTATTAGATAGGTGTTGTTTCTTTAAGTTTATTTATTAGTTTCACAAGTAGGCTTACATTAACACTGCAATGAAGTCACTGTGAAAATCCCCTAATTGCCACGCTCTGGCACCTGCTTAGGTTCATCAAGGGGGAATTTAGTATGGCCAATGCACCTAACTAGCATGCCTTTCAAACTGTGGGAGGAAACCAGAGTGTCTGGAGGAAACACATGCAGACAATGGCGAAAATGTGCAGACTTTGTGCAGACAGTGATCCAAGCTGGGAATTGAAACCTGTTCCCTGGAGCTGTGAGGCAACAGCGTTAACCAGTGTGCCACCTTGCTGCTTGCTTACAGTTCAGGATGGAAGAGATGGAAAATCCCCAAAATCTCTTTGATAGTGTCATCATGTAATCATATGACACACTACACAAAGATGCATTGGCTTACTATACATAACAGTACTCATGGGCACTCCTACTATGTGTTGAGATTGACTTAGTCAGTGCATTGACACATCTCGTGTTTGGCACAAAATGTTGGTTACAGCGGAGTATGGATATATCATGGATGGCACAGCGACATGCCTACCCCCACTCCACCGATCTGAGTCAGAGAGCTGTTGGAAGCTCTGAACTTAACTCTTCAGAAACTGGGGTACCCGAAACAGACCTTGGTCAAGCATGTCTGTTTTGCACCGAATCCGGACGGGTGAATGCCATGGTGAGGGGGGAAATGCTGGTAAAGTTGGGCAAATACATTTAAATTGCTGTTGTGCCCATTTTGGGTGTGGTTCAGATCGTGGCCATTTTCAGGACTTGGTAAAATGGGCATCTGCTCGGACGCAGGTGTGTATCGCACTAATTGCCTCATGCCCATATTTACCAAGTTTTCACATCAGAAAACAGGCACAATGCAGTGGTAATATTGAGTCCCACATTTCTCACCTTGTGGGCTCCATTAAGCCTACACATTACATCTTCCCATGCCCTTCTGCTCAAAGGGATCTGCTTAAAGTTTTACCTTTTTTTATTTTATTCATGGGAAGCGTGGCCATCGCTTTCAAGGTCAGCAACTATTGCCCATCTTTACTCACCCTCGGGAAGATAGCAGTGAGCAGACTTCTCGAACCGTTGCGGGCCACGTGGTCTCGGTACATTTACAGTGGTCTGTATTCAGTATTTTGGAGTCTGGCCTGTGCATCAGGCCATCTAACATTGGTATCAATCCTGACGGAGGAGGTGGGGGGGGGGGCAGTTTTTGCAAGCACAGGGATCAGGAGGTCAATCTTTTCTCTAAGTAATCCCTCATCTACATTTTTTGAGACATTCGGTTATCCTTATTTGATACTCAATACTTAAAAATTGCAGTTGCACAATAACGGGGCCCCAGGTGGTGAAGTTGCCTCTGTGGACCATTTGCACCTTAGTTTTAAATATTCAGTCACGTCCTGGTTAGGTTACGACGGTAACAGATTTCTCACATTGCCAACAGCTTGATGAACAATCCCTATCTCTGTTTTATTTGTACGACACACATGACCATGGCATTTTGACTCCTGGGCAGATCATTAATCTTCTCCCCGAGTTCAACCGTGGACCAGAGAATCAAGGACAGAGCGTTGACCCTGTCTGCAGTTTCATTTCACGCACCCTGTCAGAGGGTCATTTGTCTACTCGTTAAATGGCTGTTAAGCCATTTGCAAAGTGTGAAACTGGGATTATTACTGCTACCTTGGGATATCCAACATTAACGCAAAAGTAATAACAGATTGCTCCCAGTGGAAAACATTGATCAATTGTACTTCAAGTCCACACAAAAAATACAAACAAGAGGAAAAAACATGTTCCTTTAATTTGGCAGCAGAAGTACACCAATCAGCCTCTCCAGTCTGTCCCACTATTCAATTGCATTATGTATCAGTTCCTTAGTTCCATTTATCCAATTTTGTTCCATATCCTTTAACCCCCTTGGCGAACACAAATCTATTAATCTGTTTTGAAATTTTAATTGACCCTCCAGCCTCAACAGTTTATCTTGGCGAGGCGAGCGGAGAGTAAAACGTATTCCAAATTTCCATTACCCTTTGAAGAAGTGCTTGCTGACATCATCTCCGCACAGTTTATCTTAAATTTGAAGGTCTTGTCCTCTTGTTCAGGACTCTCCCACACGACAAGACATAGTTCCTGCTGACACTATCAAACTCTTTAATAGCTATAAACACCTCACTAAGATCATGCTTCTAATGCGGAAGGGAGTGCAGGCCTGGCCCACACAACCTCCTGAATTCCTTGTAATCTCCGTGACTTGGAAGAGTCTGTGTTTCACGCTGATGTTGAACGTGAGGACTTTCAGACCCTCTTCCATTGTCTGAGGAAGATGCTTCTCAATTTCAGCTCCTGATCCTGTTCTGTGATAGCCTGGTGCAGTGGGGAGTGCACAGGTGAGGACAGTTCCTCATCACGAGACTACCCCAGGCCTGTCCAAAGTGACCATCAGCAGTTCCAGGCAGCAGCTGGCTAAGGGGAACACTTTGTCCCATTCTTTGTCTCGCTTCTGCAGCTTTGTCTATGCTTGAGTGCCCCTGGAGAGAGGGCAATGATGTCAGCTGGTACCTTGAAGACTTCCATGGCAAGTAGGCAGCAAGGAGACTGGTAATGCATCTGTTAGCCCTGGGGTGCTGTTTTTGTTAGATTTGTTAACCTATCTTTAAAATTTTGATGTTTTGCTATAGGGGATTAGTGGGTCCCTTACAAAGAGGGTACAGATATGACCAGTGCTCAAGGTTTAACCCAATTAACTTCTGCAAAATAAAAGGATAGTCTACAAAATACTTTCAAAGAAGTATAATTTTATCCGTGTGTTTTGGTAACTCTACTGGTGTGCAGTACAGATTTCAGTCTTGTGTCTATGTGAAAAGGGCGCAATCTTACCTGCCATTCAAGCCATGCTCCCACTGCAGTGAAGTCAGAATTTGGATCCAGCCAAACCTCTGTTCACTGCAACGGAGTGGGAAAATCCTGCTGGTGTGAATGGCTGTAACATTCCAGCCCACATCTTAAGTTCAGTCCACCAGGTGGCTAGATGGGAGGGCAAGGGGGAATGGGGGGGGGGTGGGATGTGCTCTGCAATCAAAAGGTCAGCACGGTGGCACAATGGTTAGCACTGCTGCCTCGCAGCGCCAAGGACTGGGGTTCAATTCCCGGCTTGGATAACTGTCTGTGCAAAGCCTGCACGTCCTCCCCGAGTCTGCGTGGGTTTCCTCCGTGTGCTCTGGTTTCCTCTCTCTGTCTAAAAGACGTGTTGGTTAGGTGCATTGGCCATGCTAAATTCTCCCTCTGTGTATCTGAGCAGGAGTTGGAATGTGATGACTAGGTGTTTTTCACAATAAATTCATTGCAGTAAACACTAATAAATAAACTTTATCATAGAAAAAAGTTAAATCTTACTTTTATTTATGCCAATTAACAGGAAATATAAGAAAGAGCATGATAGGATGAGTTTTCTTCTGTTAAATGGTTTTGAATTCACATTGGACAATGTCTGGATTTAATTGACGAGTTAAATTATTGAAATATTAAGACAAAATATTTTTCCTTCTAAAGGAATAAATAGACCCTTGACCTTTTGTCCCTTCCTCTATTGGAGCATTTCTCTTTTCTCAAAGTTACATTTAGGACATTACTAAGCAAGGCGTGACTGATCAAAATCTTTCATAGCTTCTAGAGATGGCAATTGATGATCTTGAATGAATGGGGGTCTAAAAATGAAGATCACCCACTTGTCTAAGCACATGATCTCTTGTACTTTCCCTCACACAACAACAGGTAAATTCAATTAGTGTTGTCAACTGCTGTGTTGGCTTCCCACAGAAAGCATTGTTTTTGCCTATTATCTGCAGTTATAAGGGGGATTACTGAGTCTATTCTACCAGCACGCGATGTGAAAGACTCAGTTAAAGCAGTAATTCATTACTGGAAGTGCTGCAATCATGCCAACTTTTTTTTAACAAAAGGGGAGCATCTCAAGGATTACAGAGTGACATTCAAGTGAGTCATGTTGTCAAAAGAGTGGCACATTAGAGATTAAAAACAACAAAAAAAATTTAGGCCCAAACAATGAGGTTTGCTTGGCTCAGGTACCCATAGTTTTGGAGCGATCTCAAGTTTCTGAATCAGGTTTAGTTCCTTTGTGAGGCCAATTGTGTCAATAAGATGATGTAAGAGGCAATGGCAGAGAGAGAGAGGAAAAAATCCCCAAGCAAATTCAGGTGTTACCTCAGAACAGAAACACTAAATGCTCAAAATCTGAGACCAATGCCGCCAATTTATGGCAGGTCAGTTGACATCATTAACGTGCAAAGGTTGATGTTTTGATCAGTGCAGTGAAGATCGAAAGAGAAGTGAGCACTGTAGCAGAATCGTAAGAAGGGCAGATCAAGAGGAGGGAGAAGAAAAAGACAACCAATAGTCATCCCAATCGCAGAGGGGTGGCTAATGGATCGGTGACCTTTTGAAAATAAAATTAGGAAATGCCCCTACTTTCTCAGAAGACTAAGGAAATTTGGCATGTCAGCTAAGACTGTCACCATCTTTTGCAGGTACACCATAGAAAGCATTCTTTCTGGTTGTATCACAGCTTGGTATGGCTCCTGCTCTGCCCAAGACCACAAGAAGCTACCAAAGGTTATGAATATAGTCCAATCCATCACACAAACCAGCTTCCCACCCATTGACTCTGTCTATACTTCCAACTGCCTTGGAAAAGCAGCCAACATAATCAAGGACCCCACGCACCCTAGACATACTCTCTTCCACCTTTTTCTTCTGCTGGGAAAAGGTACAAAAGTCTGAGAACATGTACCAACCGACACAAGAACAACTTCTTCCCTGCTGCCATCAGACTTTTGAATGGACCCACCTCACATTAAGTTGATCTTTCTCTACATGCTATCTGTAACACTACATTCTGCACTCTCTCCTTTCTTTCTCATTTGTACCATTGTCTGAACGGGGTGCAAGAAACAATGCTTTTCACTGTATATTAATACATATGACAATAATAGACCAAATCAAACCAAATCATTATATAAATGTCTTTTCAATGAAGCAAGGGAAAAGCAAACAGAAATTGAACTTTCAAGAAAATGATGGCAATTGGAAAAATAACAGGCATGAGAGGTGGTCTCTTTGAAGCATGTGAATTGTTAGCAGGTTTCACTGGGAGATGCTGCTTCTCTTGCTGGGAGAGTTTAAGGCCAGATTTTCAACACTGTTCATGCTGGTCTGACTTTCCCATCCCATCGCAGTGAATGGAGATTTGGCTGGCTGCCAAATTCTCTGACCTCGCTGCAGCGAGAACGTGGTGTGAACAGCCAGTAAGGTCATGTCCTAAATCTAGGGGTCACGGCCTTAGGGTAAGGGACTGGCTGTTTTGGACTGCGATGCAGAAAGATTTCTACATCCAGAGAGCTGTAAATCTTTGACATCATCTGTCTTTGCAACCCCAGAAAGCTCAACCACAGAGCATATTCAAGACTGAGATCTGTAGATTCTTGGACTCTTAAGGGAATCAAATGGATGAAGTTGAGGCTGAGATGAATGATGATCTTAATGAATGGCGGAGCTGACTCGAGGGCCCACATGGTCTTCTCGTGTCCTATGTCTTAAGTTCTTAATAGCTTGCAATTGAGGTTTAAAATGAGAACTGACAATACCATAAATAGAAAAAAGTGTAGAACCTCATTTCCCTATACCCCCCTTCCAAACTATGTTCATATGAACAAGCACACATATCAAAGGAACATTGTTGCATATCTTACTATTTTAGCAATGAAATTGTTTGAAATAGACTTATTAACTATTCCATTGCCAATGAGGAAGGTAAGTTTTAAGATAATGAACTAGCTGGCACAGTGGCACAGTAGTTAGCACAGCTGCCTCACAGTGCCAGGAACCTGGGTTCAATTCCCTATTGGCTCACTCTCTGTGCGGAGTTGGCATGTTCTCCCTGTATCTGTGTGGGTTTCCTCTGGGTGCTCTGGTTTCCTCCCACAGTCTGAAAGACGAGTTGGTTAGGTGCGTTGGCCATGCTATATTTTCCCTCAGTATTCCTGAACAGGCGATGGAGTGTGGTGACTAGGAGATTTTCACAGGAACTTCATTGCAGTATTAATGTAAGCCTACTTATGATACTAATAAATAAACTTTAAAACTGAAATTACAAGTACTCAAGACAGAAATATACATTTGGGCCTCACTATCCCCTGAATAAGTATCCCTGAATTTTTCTATGTGTCCTTTTTTTTGGGTGTCAGAGGTTAAAATGCTCCATTAACAAATCTGTAATGTTTTCTCCTGTTTCAGCCAAGTCTTCTGGGACTCTACTCAAGTGTGCTTCCTGCCAAGGTTAACTAAGGAGCAGAACCTTGACAGCATCTGTAGCAATGCTCCCAATCTGGGCTATCTCTGACTGGATTGTTCAGCACTGAAAATATCTACGTTTAAAGTTTATTTATTAGTGTCACCAATACACCAACTTTAACACTGCAATGAAGTTATTGTGAAAATCCCCTAGTCGCCACACTTCGGCGCCTATTTGGGTACACTGAGGGAGAATTTAGCATGGCCAATACACCGAACTAGCATGTCTTTCAGACTGTGGGAGGAAGTTGGAGCATCCGGAGGAAACCCACGCAGACATGAGGAGAATGTGCAAACTCCACACAGACAGTGACTCAAACCGGGAATTGAACCCGGATTCCTGGCATTGTGAGTCAGCACTGTGCCATGTGTGTGAAATGAAGTGGCAGATTGGGAGAACATTTTTGCATAAAATAATGGAGGCAGTAAATAGGAAATCTTTCCAAGGTGACACCATTAAAATGATCAGCTGTGCCTTTGGTCACAATTTAAAACCAACACAACCCTTAAAGTTATTCAATTCCTTTAATTGCTTCTAATTAAAGAAGCTGTTACACTTTGCAATCCAACCAGCGATAAGCCAGTGAAAATAAAACATGGAACCGTAGTTGGAGCAAAGAATATCTCTTTTCTTTGACTACTAAATTATGAGCATTTTAACATTTCTGTGGCATTTCTGCAAAACTGACTTTATAATGGCTGATGGAAAAGACTTGCATTCAAATTAATACCCTTCACATCAACCCAAAGCATCTTCTAACCAATGATTTATTTTTTTGCTTTGCAGGTAGTAATCCAGACAGCCAAACTTTGAATACAATGGCCTGATAGGCAACAAGTGAATAAATGTTGAGAAAATTTGTGCTTTAGTACAATTCTTTGATAAACAACTTTTGACCAAGACACCTCACTAATCGTCTTCCAATTGTGTTTATGTTAATATATATAGATTGAGATAATATTACATCAGGTTTGATGGGCAGTTTTCGTGGAGAATCCATGGTGGGAGCTATTCGAATTGGAAGCTGTTGGCCTAATTTCCAAGGTTTTGGAAAAGCCAGGGGCTCGAGGCAGACAAGGGCTAGCAGCTCCTGTATCTCAGTACATTTCTAGCACTACCCCAGGAGGAGCAGGTGTTCTCTGTCCCCTCCTCACAATCTTCCCCTCCCCACAATCTGCCCCCCACAATCTCCCCTTCCCCACAGCCTCCCCCTTCCCATAACTTCCCCTCCCATAATCTTCCCCTGCCACAATCTCCCCCCTACAACCAGTCTTCCCCATAATTTCCCTCCCACAATCTTCCCTAGCCCACAATTTCCCACCCCCACAATCTCCCCTTCCCACAATCTTCCTGTCCCCACAATCTCTTCTTCCCATAATCACCCCTCCCCTCAATGTCCTCCTCCCCATAATCTTTCTCTCCCCATAATCTCTCCCTCACCCCACCCTAACTTTCCCACAATCTCTCTCCTTACATCCCCACCTTCCCATAATCACCCCCTCCTTATAATCTCCCCCTCCCTACAATATCCCAATCCTCACAATTTCCCTCTGCCCATAGTACTCTCCTTTGCAATACCTCTCTCTTTCTCTCTCTCTCCCCCACCACAATCTCTCCTTCCTACAGACTCTCCCCCTTTTTTCTATCATGCTCCCAGCCTATACACACCAGCAGCACTGTCTCTTCCTGCTGGAGCCTTGTAGCTCAGGCTTTGCTACTTAGCTACCATCCTTCTGGCCATATCTGCCAGTCTTGCAATGTATAAATAGATGTTAATGTCATTAAAATTGGCAGCTCCACACCTTCCCAGTATTTGAGAGTTTCCTGACTGCAGACAGAAGCCCTTCCTCCCCTTCTCCCCATCAATATTGGTGCCATGGGTCAAGTGGTTTGTTCCGTAACAATCTACAGTTCTCTTTTATATCCACATATAATTACTGGCTTTGGCTCCTCTTGGGCAGGCAATCTGTTCTGTAAGTTAGCTTGCCACGCGCTGGTGAGGGTAGGGGAATTTTGTGTAGCACTTAGTTTTAAAACAAACTCCAGCGTGACCTCCATGTTTCCTGACTAGCTTGGGGAGGAGTATGTAATTTTAGGGAAGAAACGTGTTGCGGGTCTCTGACGGTTAAGGCAGGCACTCCCTGCACTGGCTGAATCATTTTAGTTTTCCTTTTGAGTTATTAGTTCATATTTCTGGGTGCAAAAAGCCTGAAGTTCCACTATTAATGACCTGTGAAGCAGACTTGACTACGGTCTGCAGCTTACGTCCGCATTCGCATCGCGAAGCACAATTTGGGTTTTATTACAACGAATCCTTCTTTAAGAACGCCAGTCTGATTCTTTAGCCTTGGGCTATAAGTGGTACCAGACTGGTTCTGTTTGACCTCTCACCTCAGGAGTAACCTTTCCTGTGCTTTCCTCTCATAAACACTTCACTGGTGCTGACAATGTAAGAACGTTTGGGTGCTTGTTTCAGCCCATATGGTTTCAAATCCATTGGAAAATTAGTTGGACGAATCTTGTGGGAAACCTTCTCTGCCACAGGCCTTCGCATTAATGACAGATAACCTCTGTTCTTAGCGCCTGTTATCAGCAGCTCCTGAGAGACTGTCTGTCACATTTTCATTTTTCAAGGCATTTTAACACTTTGGAGTGTGGGTATTGAGGGGTCCCAGCCAGATTAAGGCTGACTCTTTGAGCAAATGATATACTGCAGGAAGAGATTATATGTGTATTGCAAAGTGAACTTAAACCCAAATATTTTCCGTGGGATCATTAGAGGCTTACGTTTAAATATCATCATCTCCCAACGGGAGCATTACTGAGCATTTATGCATAAAGGGGCCAAGCTGCTGTAGTAACATTATTTATTGGAGTCATCATTTTAATTACTTTACTGAGAAAGGCATGACAGCACAGAATTCATCTTCAAGGGGCCGTGTCTAACAATAGTAGTAACGTATGCTCACAGTCATTTATACTTATTTTTTAAAACGCTGAATGTGAATCTATTCGGATACCATCGAGGGGCTGAATTCACGCCTCTCATACCACTGTGATAACAAACTCCGACTAAGGGCTCACTGCTCTCAGCAGAAGGAACAGGAAAACTCATGCTCGACTTCAGCAAGCCCCACTTCTTCTGCTTGCTAACATTTAAAATACGTCCATTGAATTCTGAATCCCTCGGTAATAATAACATGTGAGATCCTGTTTTTGTTTTGGCGCAAACTGGAGTATAATAGAGTGGGCCATTGCTTAATCACACTATCATTTATAGATTCCTGCAGTGCACAAAGAGGGCATTTGGCCCCTCATGCCTGCATCAACTTTTTGAGAGAGCTTTTTACCCAGGCCCACTCCCTCCCCATTAAACCCCCTAAACTACACATCTTTGGACACTATAAGCATATTTATTAGTATCACAAGTAGGCTTACATTAACACTGCAATCAAGTTACTGTGAAATCTCCTAGTCGCCTTTTGGATACAGGAGAATTTAGCACGGCCAATGCATCCAATCAGCATGTCTTTCGGAGTGTGGGAGGAAACTGGAGCACCCAGAAGAAACCTTCGCAGACACAGGGAAAATGTGTAGACTCTGCACAGATTTTGAACCCAGGTCCCTAGTGCTGTGAAGCAGCAATGCTTTAAGGATGGGATTCTCCTCCGCCATTTTCGCCAACTCTAGCATGATGCCAAACACATCTTCCCTTCACTCCCTCTGTCAGCATTCTGCAGAGACCATTCCCTCCTTGATAACCTAGTCCTGAAATTGCAGAGATTGTACCCTTTACCTCTTCTATGCTCACCATCCGAGGACCAAAACATTCATTCCAGGTTAAGCAGTGTTTCACTTGCACCTCTTTCAAATTGTCTATTGCATTCACTGCTCCCAGCATGGTCTCCCCTATATTGGAGAGATCAAGTGTAATCTGGGTGATCGCTTTGCTGTGCATCTTCAGTCTGTGTGCAGTCAGAACTCTGATCTTCGGGTTGCTCGGTCATGTTAACACATGATCCTGTTCCCATGCCCACATGTCTGTCCTTGGCCTGCTGCAATGGTCCAGTGAAGCTCAACACAAACTGGAGGAACAGCATCTCATCTTCCAGCTCAGCAATTTACAGCCTTCTAATCTCGACATCGAACTCAATAACTTCAGATGATTAGCTCTATCCCACCTCGACCTCTTGGCTTTCATTTTATTTTATTTAATATTTTTACTGTTCTCTCCCTTTTATTTCTTTATGATCTACATTTTCCATTCACCAACTCTTTCCTCCTTCATCCTCCTTCCCTTACCTTTTCTCCCCCCCCCCTAACATTTTCTACATTCTACTCTGTCCCATTCCCCTCCCACAACATCTCTATCTGAAGCTTCCAGCTTCTCTGCTGTTTGGCCATTTATTTTCTCTGTGGACTGCCATTAGCTGCCTTTTCCTTTGATTTCTATGGCTATGACTCATCTTTCATTCCCTTTCCGTATTTTAAATATCTCCCACTTTCTATGCCTTTTAGCTGCTACAAGAGTCAACTGGACTTGAAACGTCAGCTCTTTTCTCTCCTTACAGATGTTGCCAGACCTGCTGAGATCTTCCAGCATTTTCTCTTTAGATTTCAGGTTCCAGTACCCGCAGTAATTTATTTTTATTTAAGTTTGCCATAACTTGCCTTTCACAAAAATGCTACAGCCACTTCTTAGGTCACAAGAACTGAGTCAGTTATGGAGACATTATGGTGAGGTCAAAAATCTCACACTTACTTTTCTCAGTGAATACCAATCTGGAATGTGAGCTGAAGTTAATTTTCTTCCTCGCTAATCACAGAATTGCTGCAGTGCAGAAGGAAGCCATTTGACCCATCATGTCCTTACTGGCTCTCCAAATGTACATCATGGCTTCTGCCATTCTCCTTTTCTCTACATCCCTACATGCTTTTTGCATTCAAGTAATTATCTAATGGCCTTTTGAATGCCTCGACAGAAACCGCACACTTCCAGGCAATGTATTCCAGACCCAGAAGTGTTGCAGCCAGTAATAAAACCCTTACCACCAGCCAAAATAAAGCCAATAACAGTCTAAGTATTTGGTGCTTTGGCTTACTCAGTACCACGATGGTAGGGCATTTTTCCATTGAGAGAAGATATCTGTTTGCACTGAAATGAAAACAGAAAAAGCTGAAAAATCGCAGCAGGTCTGACAGCATCTGTGGAGAGAGAGTGGAGGCAATGTTTCGAGTCAGGGTGATCCTTCATATGAGCTGAAGACAAGGAAAATTTGGACAAAGTCTACACTGTGAGGGTGAGGGTGGGGGGGAGCTGCCATTGATAGCAATGCAACTGCTGCAATTAGCATGGACATAAAGACAAAAGGGAATGTATATGGTGATGATAAGGACTAGGAGTGGTGCTAAGAGCATCCATTAAGAGAGTGGAATGTGTAAATGGCAGAACAAAGGAACAGAATGTAGGAAAGTGTCACCGGGCCCAAGTGGGGTGGGGGAAGAAGAAACAGTTTCGACAAGATGTAATGTGAGGCTTTAGAGCTGGAAAAATAAAAATAAGAATTTAAACTAATACTAAAGTACATAATAATAAACAGCAAATGATAAATGATAATAAAGTAAAGCACTGAAATGTTGGCCTTTAGGGAGTGTTGTGCAGAATTACTGGACTGATACCTGGGTTCGAAGGGTTAAGTTTCGTAAACAAAGTGGAGCTGTATTCCCTGGGCCTGAATGTTTAGGATGGTCCCCAGCATTGGAGGAGACCAATCTCCCACTAATTCCAGCAGCTACAATGCCGTTTTACAATCTAACTAATATTAATTGTCAGAAGTGGCCACTTAAGGGCATTAATTGGGGCAAGGGCAGGCTCCCCCCTGAGGCCTTACCTGCCCCAGCCTAAAATCACAACCAGGTCAGAGTGAGCAGTCTCGAAAAATAAAGACTTATTATTTAAAATTTGGACAGTGTACCCAGGATGGACCTTTCACATATGAATTGGATACGTAGGAGAGAAAGCCATGCATAATCATGGACTTCAGTTAGTTTCCTGGTGGTTCATCTCTCACTGGGGCTTCACTGACCTTGGAAATGAGTCATCAAAATGTTCAAATGGGAGCTGGACAGACTCCTATAGGAGACCGATTTAGCAGCATACAATAGATAGGAAGGAAGTTGGGTGATGTGTCTTCTGATAATTGATTTTTCTGGCTTTCTGATTCTTGATCATAGAATTCTTATGTTCGGCAAATTGACCTTCTGACAGATCATCCCATCCAGGCTTTATCTATATAGCCCCACATATTTGCCCCACTAACTCCCCTAACTTGCCACCCTGGGACACTAAGGGATAACTTAGCATGGCTAATCAATCCAATCTGCACAGCTTTGGACCATGGGAGGAACAAGGGCACCTGGAGGAAACCCATGCAGACACAGGGAGAATGTGCAGGTTCCACACAGACAGTGACCCAAGGCTGGAATCAAACCCGAGTCCCTGGCGCTGTGAAGCAGCAGTGCTAACCTCTGTGCCATTCAGGATTGGAGATAAATTTTCTCAAAACTTTACACTCTGAATTGGCCGAAGGTGTTTTTTTTTAAGTTAGGGTTTCTTATTTCTCTGAGGAGGTTCCAGGTTGTTGTGGAATGTGTGAAATGTTGGGAAGCGTGTTGCTTCATTGTGATGTTGTTGAATGAGATTAAGCCAATGGGGCAGCTGGTCTTCTTCTAACTCTCTTTTTTGGCCTGTCTTTCTATTTTTGTAGAACCAAAAAGCAAAAATCCTGTGAAAGCCGGCATATCTCAGAGATTGTTTTTGCATTTCACTGACAGGACGGAGGTGAAGGGGGAGTCCTCTTGCTAATAAAAGTCTGAAAGTTTCTGGGAAGGAAGGAAGAATATGATTGCTTCTACAGTTTGGCACAGAGAGGCATTGACTCAGGATTGGCACTAGAGAACATGGACAGGGCCATCAGAAGAAATATACACTCACATTGAGGACGGGACTTTCCAACTGCACTCATCCGCCCCAAAGCCAGAAAGTCCTGAAAGAGATCAATGAAACTTTGGGTGGAATTTTCCCATGGACCATCATGGGAACCATAGTGGGCGGGTGTCAGACCATGCAGAGTGTGCAATTCTCCCGTCTGGGACTACGTCCTGTGACAGGAACAGTGGGGGGGGGGGGGGGGGGGGGGGGGGTGGAATGTTTCCCATGGTGGCACGCATAGGAAAACATGCCAAATCTTCACGCCCCGTCCTCATTAATTATGCAACTGAATGTTTTACATTGCATTCCGCGGTGGGGCAGAGCTGATGCTGTGAAGTTCACCATCCTATCAAGAGCCATATCATTGACATGGCACACTTCCACAGACCCCATTAGAAACACAAAAGATATTTATTAATCAGAAAAAATTCACATCATTGCTGATAGATGTAGTAGGGGGTGGCACGGTGGCACAGTGGTTAGCACTGCTGCTTCATACTACCAGGGACCTCGATTCGATTCCTGGCTTGGGCCATTGTCTGTGGGGAGACTGCACATTCTCCTCGTGTCTGCGCGGGTTTCTTCCGGGTGCTGCAATTTCCTCCTGCATTCTGACAAACATGCTGGTTAGTTATATTGACACAAACAGGCGCTTGACTGTGTCAACTAGGGAAATTTCACAATAACTTCACTGCAGTGTTAATGTAAGCCTTATTTGCAACTAATAAATAAACTTGAATTTTAACTTTTAAGTCTTTGGGGTGATTACCCATCTGCATTCCGATTGGTCCCTCAATCCACATGCCCTTTATTCTGCTGTGTTGCCCTTAAAGGGACAATAAGCTAAAAACACCACACCCAATCTTGTAAAAAGATGAACCTCTTGAGAATGAAGATGGATTTCCAGGAACACTCTGAGGCAGGAAGCTGGCCCCCTTCCAGGACACTGAATCTGGAAGGTCCATCTGCAAATGTTCCCTTCATCCACCACTGTGGTTTCCTGGAATCCAAGGTTGTTGGTGGCTTCCACACTGAACTCCGGAGTCAGCCCCGGCCTCTTGAGCCCTAGCCTCAAGAGAGAACACTCTCTCTTGTTCAGGAGAATCTTGCCATCTGTGTGCCACATCATTTCATATGTATCTTGTAGGGGACTGTTTGCCCACTGTCAATGTGGAGAATCCAATGTGGGCAGTTGAGCCTTCATCTGCTCCCCATTAGCAAACCAAGCTCTTGCTGTTTCCAGCAGGTTTCCCAATCCCAGTAACCTCCCCTCCCCCATGGCCATCATGAACTCATTGGCAGGGGCTTGGGAGAACTCTGCCCTGAGTCTGTTTGGAATGCAAAAGTGACTATCAGGGCCATTACTGAAACAGAAGTCTCAACTATTTGGAAAGGAAAGAAGAAACAAATAATGGGCTTTTATTTAAAAGCACGTTATTACATCCTCAGGGCATTCCAAAGCACTCTGCATGCAATAGATTACTTCTAAATCCAGTCACGCTAGTTACTTGACAGTCAATTTGCACTCAGCAAGGTTTCACGGAACAGAAAATCAGTGGATTATTAGCAATTTTATGTGTTGTGTTTTGTAAGATAGAACATGATCCAGGGAAATGAAGTTAGGGCAAACAACTCCAGATAAAGATAGTAGATGGGACCTTCCAATTGCTTTCCTTTTCTGCTGTCTTCTGAAGGTCTAGCTTCTGGCTCAGGTTAAAAAGCAAATACAGGCATCATAAAGTGTGATCAACATGCAACTATTTGTGCCGAATGCTCATTTGAATGAACACAGTAAGAAATCTCATAACACCAGGTTAAAGTCCAAAAGGTTTATTTGGTAGCATAAGCTTTTGGAGTGTTGCTCTTTTATCACCTGATGAAGGAGCAGCACTCCAAATGCTTGTGCTGCCAAATAAAACTGTTGGACTTTAATGTGGTGTTGTGATACTTCTTACTGTGCTGACCCAGTCCAATGCCAGCATTTCTAGATCATTTGAATGACCATGGTCAATAGCCCAGTGCTGTCGGTACTGTGAGTGTCTGCATGTCTCAGCACTGAGCCCAGATCCGTGTGCCACCAGCCCCATTTAGAATCACAGAATTCTTACAGTGTAGAGGAGGCTACTTGGCCTATTGAGTCTGCACCATCCCTTTGAAGAGCATCCCATTCAGGCCCACACCCTGCCCCATTCCCCCACAAGCCAAGGCATCTGTTGCCTCACAGTGCCAGAGACCTGGGCTCAATTCCGGCCTTGGGTCACTCTCTGTATGGAGTTTGCATGTTCTTCCCACATCTGCATGGGTTTCCCCAGGTGCTCTGGTTTCCTCCCATAGCCCAAAGATATGTGGGTTAGGTGAATTGGCCATGATAAATTGCTCTTAGCAGGGTAAATATGTGAGATAATGGAGATGGGACCAGGGTGGGAATGTTGTTGGTGTAGGCTTGATGGACTAAATGCCTCCTTCTGCATTGTAGGATTCTATGATTCTATAATTCTATTTACCATGGCTAATCCAGCTCATCTATACACTAGGGGCAATTCAGCATTGCAAATCTGCTTAACCTATCTTTGGAACATGGGAGGAAACTGGAGAACCCAGAGGAAATTGGGGCAGACAGTTGCCTAAGTCCAAAAATGAACTCAGGTCCTTGGTGCTGTGAGGCAGCAGTGCCAACCACTGTGCCACCATAATTAAAGCTGGCATGTAATATTCTGACGCCATCACATGCTTCTTATAGTATTCTGGCTTCAACAAGTTCAAGAGGTGGTGGGGGGGTGATCTACTGAGCAGGAAGAACTCTGAAAACACAGCAAGGGGTACACTCTATAGTTCGCTGATCTAGCCAAATATGGACAAATGTTTAGATATACTTTGTGTAATAAGCTCTGTTCCAGATGAAATGCTAAAATCATTAAGTTACCATAAAAAAATTTCTTGTTTGAATGTTCAGAGGGAATCTTTCTCAAGAAGTCAGTTACAATTGTGCCTTCAAGTGTTATAATTTTCATTGGATTGTGTTATACAGGACTTTGTCCCACTGCTACCTGGATAGCTGGCTGGATCTTCTTTAGATTTCTCAGCTCTCAGCTAGACCACAAGATGGAGTGCCTTTAGGAGGTCCTCTGAGAGGAGGAGCTAACTGGAAGGGATGGAGCAATTCACATGTTGGTTAATTATCAAAGTGGTGCTAAAGTTGTTGTGAATAACTCATTATTTTGGTTAAAGGCTCATTATGAGAAATAAAGGAAGATAATCAATGGCAGTTCATGAAGTTCGATGACAACTCACATTTATATGCAAAACAAAATGTCCCAATTACTTCATAAAGAGTTACCAAACAAAAATGGATGTGAAGCCAAAGAAGGAGGTATTAGCTTGGTCAAATTTGATTTTAGGGAGAGTAGAATGGAGAGGTTTTTTTTATTCAATCATGGGACATGGGCATCACTGGCTGGTCAGCATTTATTGCCCATCCCTTGTTGCTCTTGAAGGGCAGTTGGGAGTCAACCACATCGCTGTGGCTTAGAATTGCATGTAGGTTAGATCAGGTAAAGACAGCAGATTTTCTTCCCTAAATGGCCATAATGAACCATTTTCCAAGGGATTTTTTTTCCAAGCAATGGTTTCACAGCCATCATACACATTTTAATTTCAGATTTTTTTGTTGAATTCGAATTCCATTACACGCTGGAACTCAGATTTGAACTCAGGTCCCCTGAACATTAACTGAGTTCTTGGATTATTTGCCAAGCAATAATACCATTAGGGAGAAAATCTAGCAAAGCTTAATGAGGAAAAGTCATGTTGTCCTCCTGGCTCCTCAACTAACTTTTCTCTAAAGTGGAGAATGTCACCCAGACATTCTAAGTCAAACCACAAATAGATTTACTGCACATTCAATCCCATTTTGATTTGTATCTTCTAAATTTCAGCAGCAAAGAAGCACCAGGGAATTTGCTCATGAACTCACAGAGGAAAGCCCTTCCAACTTACTCACAATCCATTATATCAAAAAGAAAGTGTAAAAACTAATTACCAAACATGATTCTGAGCATGAATTGATACTTGAAACTTCGTGACTTTCAGGACTCGCTGTGTCCCTTTTACCCTTCCTGAATGCCTTACCAAAAACCATGGAAGTAGACATATCAGTAATTTTCAAATGCAACTAGATAAAGACTTGAAAAGAAGTTCCAGAGCCGTGGAACAAGAGCAGGGTAATGGGATTGAATGGATAATACACTTGCAAAGAGTTAGCAGCGAATTAATGGCCTATGTGCCCTCCTGTGTTGCACACATTTATAGTTCTAGTTATCTTTACATGTAGGTATCACTGGTCATTAGGTAATCCAGAGAAGCATGCATATTTAAGTTGATTACAACATATTGAATAAAATGTGAATAAAATATCTTTTCATTTGTACATCCATATGTAATCTGGTGAATGTAACTGATAAATATTGGAAAGCAAAAGCAAAATACTGTGGATGTGGAAAACCTCAAAAAAAAATGAAGAATGCCAGGAGTGGCACGGTGGCAGAGTGGCTGGCACTGTTGCCTCACAGTGCCAGGACCTGGGTTCAATTCCAGTTTTGGGTCATTGTTTGTATGGTATTTGTACATTCTTTCCTCCCACTCTCCAAAGATGTGCGGGTTAGCTTGATTAGCCATCATAAATTGAGATTTAGTGACAGCAGGATTAGTAGGGTCAATATATGGGTTACGAGGATAAGGCCTGGGTGGGATTGTTGTTGGTGCCGACTTGATGGGCCAAATGGCCTCCTTCTGCACTGTTGGGAATTCTACCATTCTATGAATACCCCAGCAGTATCAGTAGAGTGAGAGAGAGAAAAACAGAGCAACGTTTCAGCTCGATAGCTGAAGATTTTTCTGAGTGTGGTGGCTTTTTTGGATCTTTTTCATGAGGTATCACAGAGTTGATTCAATCAACGGACCAAATATTCAAGATGCAGCCCAAGAAAATATTTGGTCGGAATTACTGTAGTAAATGAAAGCAGCTGGGAAGTTAGTAAGTTGCTGCAATAGATTTCAATTAGTGTCAAACTGCTGTTTTGTTAACAATTTAAAAAAAAATTGTTACCATTTGAATCCTTTGGGGACACATCCCATGGTCTTGTCCTCTTGGTATATACATCTCCTGTCTTACTTCTTGTGACCTAAGGAGTGGTCTTTTTGTAACAGGTAACCAAAGGCAAGTCATGACAAACCTACCCTCAGAAAAAGAGGTGAAAAACAGGATCTCTAACTCACTGCTTTCTCCCAACCACAAAGCACAGGGCAGCACGATGGCATGGGGATTACACTGCTGCTTTACAGTGCCAGGGATCCAAGTTCAATTCCAGCCTTGGGATGCTGTCCATGTGAAGTTTGTATGTCCTTCCCCATATCTACATGGGTTTCCTTCGGGTGCTCCGGTTTCCTCCTACTGTACAAAAATGTGTAGATCAGCTGGATTGGCCGTGCTAAATTGCCCCTTCATGTGCCAGGATGGGCAGGGTAGGTGGATTGGCTATGCTAAATGTATGGGGTTACTGGGATAGTGTGGGGGAGAGGCTCTGGGTAAGATGTTCTTTCGGAGAGTTTGTGCAGACCCGGTGGGCTGAATGCTCTCCTTTTGCACTGTAGGAATTCTATGGATATTATGGAAAATTAGGAACACAAGATGATTCTAATGAATACTATAATCCAGCAGGCAAATAATCTCAGTCCACAAAAAATTAAGCTAATAACGGGAGAGATGACAAAAAGGAAGATTGAAGTTTAGAGGTCATTGAAATTATAAAGTAGTTCGTTATGTTAAGTGTGAAGGAGATATTTCCCCTTGTGAGGGCAGTCACTAACAAATCTAATAAGGAAGTGAGAAGAAACCTCTTTATTGCTATGGAGGACAAGTCACTGAATATATTTAACAAGGAAGTAGATAGGTTTCTGACCTCCAATGATGCCAAAGGGTATGGGAAAGGTGCGGGAAGATGGTATTGGGATAGAGGATCAGCCATGACCATGTTAAATGGAAGAGCAGGCTCGAAGGGCCAAATGACCTACGCCTGCTCCTATTTGCTATATCTCTATATCATGGTTGAGACAATATAATTGATGCATTTAAAAGGAAGTTAGATTCATGAGTGAGAAAGGAATAGTTTGTTACTGTGTGTAAAAGCGTCGTTATATGCCATATATAATAGCTTTGCGATACATGGCATAGTGTACCTAGACAGGTTGCAATTGAGAAGATAGAGTAGGAAGAAGCTTGCGTGGATCATATATATAGAACATAGAACATAGAACATTACAGCCCAGAACAGGCCCTTCGGCCTTCGATGTTGCGCCGACCAATTAGGAAAAAGCAATGACCCTCTAACCTAATCCATTCCCTTTTCGTCCATAACCTTATCTACTAACCTCTTAAATGCCACCAAACTTGGCGCATCTACAACTGACGCAGGCAGGGCATTCCATACCCTACCACCGACATCCATCCTATAACCACTATCCCTTAATTTAAAGCTATGTCCCCTCGTGCTAGCTTTCTCCATCCTAGGAAAAAGGCTATCACTGTCCTCCCTATCTAAACCTCTAATCATCTTATATGTTTCAATAAGGTCTCCTCTTAGTCGCCTTCTTTCTAACGAAAGCAACTTCAAATCCCTCAGCCTCTCCTCATAAGATCTGCCCTCCATACCAGGCAACATCCTAGTAAACCCCCTCTGTACCCTCTCCAATGCCTCCACATCTTTCTTATAATGTGGGGACCAGAACTGCACACAATACTCCAAGTGCGGCCGCACTAGAGTTTTGTACAGTTGCAACATGACGTTGCGGCTCCGAAATTCAATCCCCCTACCAATAAAAGCTAAGACTCCATATGCCTTCTTAACAACCTTATCGACTTGATTGCCAACTTTCAGGGATCTATTAACATATACACCAAGATCCCTCTGTTCATCAACACTATTGAGAGTCCTACCATTAGCCCTATACTCTACACATTTGTTATTCCTGTCAAAGTGAATTACCTCACACTTTTCCACATTAAACTCCTATTTGGCATATAGCCATATAGGCATATAGCTGGCATGGTGACACAGTGGTTAGCTGCTGCCTCACAGTGCTAGGGACCTGGGTTCAATTTCCAGCTTGGGTCTGTGTGGAATCTGCACGTTCTCCCAGTGTTTGCGTGGGTTTCCTCTGGGTGCTCCAATTTCCTCCCACTGTCCAAAAGATGAGCTGGTTAAGCCATGCTAAATTGTTCCTCAATGTACCCGGACAGGCCTGGAGTGTGGCGACCTGGGGGTTTTCATAGTAGTTTCATTATAGCGATAACGTAAGCCTAAGTTGAGATACTAATAAATAAACTTAAATTTAAGGCTTATAGACCAGGCAGGCCAAATGGCCTGATTCTACTCTGCATAATCCATGTAATAAGGAAACAGCTAAAAATGTCCTCAAAAAACATTCATTGGGAAACAGACCAATAACACAGGATGTGGTGGATTGAAGAATGTAGAGGCAGTGTAAGATAGTTATTTCCTCCTCAGAGTGCAATCAACCCTAAAGATAATGGCACTGATGTTGTGAACTGAGATTAGAGGGGGAAGTTGGAGATTCTCCCTGGAGACTGGCTCCTGAAACAATAAACTTACTATAAGTCCTACATACAACATCCAGTCTGCTGACGTAAACTGTTAAATTCGTGATACGGTTTACAGATCTGCCTGGTCTTGTTTATTTTCGGAGATTTACTCACTTGGAGTGAAAAATCACTGATTTTGATTCAGTGAAACGGAACTGATTTTGATGCCACTCACTTTTGAGAAAATAAACAGAGCTAAAAGTGTTTCAACACGGTTGTTTATTGCCGTTTTTCATGATTATAATCTAATATTTGCCTAACATTGCAAGGGGAATGGAATATAAAACTTGGATAGTTTGCTACATTTGGTAAGAGGTCTGGCAACACCAATTTTAAATCCAACCATTTATTTGATAGTAAATCTGCAAGCTTTCGGCATTTGTGCCTTCGTCAGGCGAATGAGGTGTTCTGGTCTCCAAAAGCACACATATCAGCACAGACAAGTTCCGCACACATGAGGACGGTCTTAACAGGGATCTTGGCTTCATGTCACACTATCTGTAACCCCCATGACTTGCCTGGGTTAGCAAAAAACCTCACTTACTGTACTGCCTGGAGACAATACGCATCTCTCTAACCTCAGTGCTCAGTGTTCCTTGCACTCACATTGTTAGCCACTTTAAGATTTGAACAGCAAGTTAGGTGTAAGGATTCGCATTCTAATCAGCAATCTGTAAACTGTCTGTGCTGATATGTGTGCTTTTGGAGACCAGAACACTTCATTCGCCTGACGAAGGCACAAACGCTGAAAGCTAGCAGATTTACTATCAAATAAATCAGTTGGATTTAAAATTGGTGTTGCCAGACCTCTTACTGAGTTTACCCCAGTCCAACGCCGGCATCTCTACATCACTGCTACATTTGTACAGGACATTGGTGAGACCACTTCTGGAATAACTGCATATAGTATGAGTCTCCTTATTTAAGTAAGGATGTAAATTCATTAGAAGTGGTTTAGAGAAGGTTCATTCAATTGATATCTGAGATGGGCAGGATTATTTCATGAGGAAAGGCTGGACAGGCTGGGTCTGGAACAAGGATCATCCAGACGTGATCATCCAGACTCCACAGGTCATCCAGATTCATCCAGACTCCACAAATCATCCAGATTCATCCAGACTCCACAGATGCTGTCAGACCTGCTGAGGCTTTCCAGCTTTTCTGTTCTTGGTTCAGATTCCAGCATCTGCCATATTTTGCTTTTATCTGGGTCTATATCCATTGGAGTTTACAAAAATGAGAGGTGATCTTATTGATCTGAGGCAAAGTGGCAGGATGGAAAGGATGTTGTAGCTTTGTGGGAGGGACTAAGGCATAGAATTTTTCTGTTCAGCCCGCTACGAGTATCGTGGTAGGGAAATGAGGACCACGTAAAGTCTACTGACCTCGGGTGGGATTTTTCAAACTTGGGATGAGCTCGGCTGGAAAATCCCACCCTAGAACAATAGGGAACGCCATATTAAAATAAGGGGTCCACCATTTAAGACAGGGATGATATTTTTTATCCCTCCAACAGTCTTGAGTCTTTGGAACTCTCTTCCCTGGAGAGGGTCTTTGAATATTTTTAAGGCAGAGATAGATAGTTTCTTGACAAAAAAATTAAGGGATTCAAAGGTGATCAGGCATTGGTGGAATGAGGAGTTGTGGTAACAATTACATCAGCTGTAATCTTGTAGAATGGCAGAACAGGCTCGAGGAGCTGAGTGGTCTATTCCTGCTTTGAATTTGTGTGTTTGTTTGTCCTCCTATTAGGATAAAAAGGACAGGACATATTTTCCTATGATTTAGGCAACAACTACAACAAACCTTGCATTTGTTTAACGACATAAAAATAGCAAAATTTTCCAAAGTTTATCAGGCCAAGATTGACATTGAACCAAGTTAAGAAGATATTGTTACATGTGACCAAAACATAATAAAGGTAAATTTAAGAATATCTTGAAGGAGAAAAGAGAGATAAAGAGGCAAAGAATTGGGGCATAACAGTGGCATGTTGGCACAGATTGGCACTGTTGACTCACAGTGCCAGGGACCTAGGTTCATTTACAGCCTTGAGTGATTGTCTATGTGGAGTCTGCACATCCTCCCCATGTTTGTATGGGTTTCCTTCGGATTGTCTGGTTCCTTCTCACCGTCCAAAGGCTGTGCAGGTTAGTGAATTGGCCATGCTAAATTACTCATTCATATCCCTGGATGTGTATGTTAGATGGATTAACAGTGATAAATGTGTATGGCGTCTGGGGTTCGGGTGACGGAGAAGGCCTGGCTCAGATGGTCTGTCAGAGAGCCAGTGCAGACTTGATGGGTCAAATGGCCTCCTTCTGCACTGTAGGATTTCTTTAAAGAAGAGATGTTTAGGCAGATAATTCCAGATAACAGCATGGCTGCTGGAGTGATGAAAATTGGGGGTGTACACAAGATCAAAAATGAGGAGTGTTGCAATCTCAGAGGAATGTAGGGCTGGAGGAGGTTATAGCGGTGAAGTGGTTAAACACAATTCAGTCATGGAGGATTGCAGACCTGATATTTTGTCCTTTCACTTAAATGACTAGAAAATCAGGCAGGTCCCCTGGCAAACAGGTCATCCTCTGTGCCTGATTCCCATGTACTGACTACATCCAACATCCAACGATTTAATATGCCAGACCTGAGAACAGGAAAATCTATCCTGATGTATTTCCCCGCTAAGTGATAAATGAAGTGGGTCTCAATGATAGGTTAGCCACACCTTTTCAGTCACACTCTAATCTTACGTATGATGTTCTGTGAAAGGCACAGTGGCACAGCTGTTAGCACTGCTGCCTCACAGTGCCAGGGACCTGAGTTCGATTCTGGCCTTGGCTCACTGTTATGTGGAATTTCCCCGTGTCTGCGTGGGTTTCCTTTGAGTGCTCTGGTTTCCTCCCAAACTCCAAAGATTTGCATGTTATGTTGATTGACCATGCCTCTTAGTATCAGGATGATTAACAGGGGATTTACGGGGATAGGGCCTGGGTGGGATTGTTGCCGATGCAAGCTCGGATGGGCCAAATGGCCTCCCTCTGCCCTGAAGGGATTCTACAAAACAATTAGGCACGGAAACAGCAATCCACACTCTCCAAAAAAAAAAACCTTTTTCTTGTAAGGGGAGGGGGGGCCAAAAACGAACTCCATTTAGCCTCGATATTTCCTTATTCCAGGTACTGTACATGGCTACCATGAAGCAGATACATTTGATATGCTCAACACAGCAAAGTGATCTGTAGCTGAGAGCAAAGCCAAGATGCCGCTGAATGAGCATTTGTGCTGCATTTTGGTAATGTACCTTGTAAACACTTCATGTTTCAATGTCATTTGTTTTATTGCCATGTTTCCTGTGCAAATTATGTGTACCTGATGTACAAATGGCATACAATCTGCAGTAAGAATTTAGCAACACCAATTATTAATCCAACCGATTTATTTGATAGTAAATCCGCGAGCTTTCAACACTCTTGTGTCTTCCTCAGGCAAGTGCAGTGTTCTTGACACTGCAAGTGCAGAACACTGCACTTGCCTGAGGAAGACACAAGACTGTTGAAAGCTCGCGGATTTACTATCAAATAAATCGGTTGGATTAATAATTCAACTTCTTACTGAGTTCTTACCACCCCAATCCAACGCCGGCATCTTTACATCATGAATACAATCTGCACACAGTATACCAATCAGCCGTACACAGGCGGCTCTCCGACTGCATGAATGATTTATTAAAGTATATTAACATCCTTCAGGTGCTTCCTGCGGAACATAATGTTCAGTTTGGTGAGTCTGCATCGCATCTCCCCAGTTTCACAGGGTGGCCAGGATACGTGTACATCTGCTGTGTTTTTGCACCTTTAAGATAGATATTTCCACCAGGCTGCGTATCACAGATTGCTCCTGAAAGCAAGTTTGCATTCCGAGTGATTTGGATTGTGCCTTTACTTGCTCAGTTCTGATGTCAATGAGACAAGCATGGGGTCAAACAGAGAGCACTTTGTCAATGTACGTTTGACTGGAAGCAAGTTCCCCTCTCAGTTCTGCGGGAGGTGGTGGCATAGTGGTGTTGTCACTAGTATTCCAGAAACCCAGGATAATGCTCTGAGGACCCAGGCTTGATGGTGACATTTGAATTCCATTGAAAAAAATCTGAAGCTAAGAGACTGATGATAACCATGACACCATTGTTGATTGTTGTAAAAAAAGACATCTGAATCACTCGTGACCTTTAGGGAAGGAAATCTGTCATTCTCATCTGACCTGTCCTACATGTGACTCCAGGCTCACAGCAATGAGGTTGACTCTGAAATGGCCTAGCAAAGGCAATTATGGATAGGCAACAAATGCTGGTCCAGTCACTGACACCCACATCCCATGAATGAATAATAATGTTCCTTGGTGATACCTTCAGAAATAATACACTCTGAGAGATCTCATTCCATTTAAGACTCTTTGAAGTTGTAGTAAAGCAGAATAAAATGAGCAAAGGCATAAGCTGAATTTATATAACACTAGCTGAGTCCTCAGGACGCAATCACATTCAAATTGTAGTGGGAGGCTGATTGGCCATGAGACACCAAGATAACTTTGGATGATTAATGCTCTGGCATCTTTTATCTGAGCAACAGATATCTCATCCAAAAGATGGCATCCATACCTTCAGCATTGCCTCAGGTCCTGAAGTAGGGTTTGAAGCCAAGACCCAGAGATCTTGCATACATAGAACAGCGAGAGCTGTGAATGTGTGATTGCACACTCTGCTGTCAGCTACTGGCTTTCCAGCAAATTTAGGCCCCATCCCATCTCCCTACTAGCAGGAAACATGTTTAACAAGATTTTTTGCACAGAATGGAGTAAGATTGGACTTGTGGCTTCGCCGAAAAACAAATCTGAAACTCTTCCATTTTCATGCTCATTTGGGACTTGGAATTTCTTTGGTAAGGTCAGTCCCCCCCCCAGACTTTGAACACCTTGACTTCCTTTCCCAAACCAAACTATCTGATTAACCTGTTAAAGGAATAATCCCAGTTCTCACCTGTTGGCAATAATAATCTGGAATGGACTCCTGGAGATAATTAGCTAGTAAATTATCAATTACACACCTGCAATTAGAACATTAACCTATTCATATCCTGGACTGTTGTGCTTTGAATGGGATAGCTATTTTCTGTAACTGAACTTGGACTTTAACACCATCTGTACCTTGATTAGCAAAACAGCAGCACCAGAGCTAAAAATTTTTGTCACAACACTCTGGTTAATGGTGACAATGCAAGAAGTCCCACGATGAAATGATTACCCTGTATGTTCCTCTCCAACTTGGATGGAGGTTTTGCATTTCCCTTTCAGGCTCAATAAATCTTTTCATAAATATACTCGTATTGGAAGTGTAATATGAACTGCAGAGTTAAATTTAATCATTTTCATTTTTTTTTGCACTTGTGACGACATATAAACCACAAACCAAACATTAAATGATATTTCAAAATGTGTGTGGCCAACTGCAAGGAATATGTGAAATCTGTCCACTTGTGAGGCCAGCCATAACTTACTTATTTGCTTAATTTCTTTCATGGAGACATTTATCTAGCCGTTTTTGGAACAAAAAGATCCTCATTGTGTGGTCCCAGTATTTTTAAGGAGATGTCATCCCCTTATAATTGTAATATCCCTCTGCACTAGTGACATCACCTGAATTAATCTGCATTTGCTAACATTGAGTTAGAGGGGAAGCGGTGCTTCATTTAAAAAAAATTCTCAACACATAAGTAGGGATTGAAGATTGATTGACACGTCAGAGTTTTTTGCTCAGAGCTCAAGACAAATGTCACCAAATTTTCTCTTCCTGAAAGGGCTTTCTGTGGTTCCAGGGCTTCACTGGGGAATCAGAAATAGGGAGAGAATCCTGTGCGTTATGCTATGCACTTGGGTATAATAGGAGAAACCAGTTTAATGGCCTAAATATCCTTTCCTACTTCCATAATTTGGTTACGTAAGGGTATCAGGTATATTAAACTAAGGCAAGTAGAGTTCGAGATACTGATTAGCTGTAATGGTGAATCCATTTTGAGGAATGAATGACCCATTGTTGTTCCTATGTCCCATTAGCCTGGATTTTTCAAAGCAGTGCAAACTTTGCCAGAAATGTAGCAATGGAATATCTGCCCTGTATGATGATTCAAGCACTAACTCCTATCTTCTTGAGTCAGTATAATTTGAACTAAATTCCTGATGTACAGAACACCCAACAGTGAAAGTTTGACTGATGTGGTATTTCGTGGCTAACAGCAGATTCGTTGCTGCCTCAAAGCATTGGGGACCTGGGTTCAATTCTGGCCTCAGGTCACAGTCTACATGGAGTTTGCATCTTCTCCCCGTGTTTGTATGGATTTCCTTCAGGCACCCCGGCTTCCTCCCACACTCCAAAGATGTGCGGGTTAGATTGATTGGCTGTGCTAAATTGACCTTATTGTCAGCAGGGGTAAATACATGATGTTCTGGGGATAGGGCCTGTGTGGGATTGTTGTTGTTGCATACTTAATGGGCCAAATGGCCTCCTTCTCCTCCTCCTGTAGGGATTCTATGATTCAAAGAGCCAGAACATTACATTTTATTCAGTATGCTGAACAGAATTATCTTCATGCAAGAAGAGAGGAAAGGCTGTAGAGCAAAGTGCTGCCCCTTCCTCTCATATTGAGATTGAGAATGTTATGGAAATTGAATTTTGAAGTTTGGAGTCTCCTATTGCCACCAGGCCTTGGGACTTCTGTGCATGTGCTAGCTGGGAACTGGCTGCACATACGCAGTTTGTCAATTTCAAGCACGTGCTGGCTGGGGAAAGGGCTACACATGCACAGTTAACGGTTTCACTCGACTACAAGCCAGCAACCCTGCCTTACACATATGTGCTGAAGAAAAAGCAAAGTGAAACAGAATAAAACTGCAGGTTAGATGACCTGAAGAGTAGTGCCATTGCAGAAAAGATATCCCGGTGGGCAGAGGTCGGTGAGGGAAACAGGAAGAAGAGCCCAATCCAAGAAGAAGATCCTAAACTAGGGAGAAACAGATCCCAGACGATTGACAAGGACAGAGATCAGAAACAGAATCCATTAAATAATGTTGAGAAAAGAGAGCAGACTCATTCGTTCTGAGTTAAAAAGAGAGGGCTGTGGGGAGCAGACTTGAAACAAAGTGGGCACGTGAGAAGTGTTGAAAATCTAAGAGGGCTGCTGAATTATTGGTAACACTGGGCTGTAAATGCAAAGTTACCCATTGGAGCAGTGGTGCTCTGCTTGGCATGGACAAAAATCTGACATTGTACTTGGAAGATGAAGCTTGAGTGTAGAGAAATCCAGTAGACTGGTATCTCAGAAGGTGAGATCGAAATTCTGGAGGTGGATCCTGGTTGATGCCAACTGAATGGGATTGATGTCTGGAGAGAATTCCAAGGTGAATTCTTCAAAAGTAAAGATTGGAAATGTGATAACGTGGCACTCCTTAGATGACATCAATACATTTCAGGTTCCATGAAGAACAAAAGGTATTTATTGATAGAGAAATTTGATGCTGGGGATTGAAGTCCAGGCTGACTTGGAATAGAATTCAGTCTGTATATGTTTACTACATGGCTGGAAAAAGTCAAAGTAAATTTACTTATTATTTAAAATTAGGTTTACATTCACACTGCAATGAAAATTATTGTGAAAATCCCCTAGTTTTCATACTCCGTTCCCTGTTTGGGTACACTGAGGAAGAATTTAGCATGGCTAATGCACCTAATTAGCACGTCTTTGGGCTGTGAGAGGAAACTGGAGCACTGGGAGGAAACCCCATACAGACATGGGGAGAAGGTAGAGACTCCACACAGAGAGTGATCCAAGCCAGGAATCACCCAAGTCACTGGCACTATGAGGTAGCAGCGCTAACCACCATGTCACCATTCTGCATGACAGAGGACTCTATCCCATGGTGTGATTGGCCTCTCAAGCTAGGTGACCCTTTTGTACTGTGCTGTCTTAAAGACACAGACCCCACAATCACTACATCCTTCCCTATTTAATTTTTTAAAAGCAAATATCCAAAATCATTTACTCATCCACATTCTAAATATACATTATACACACAAGATTGACATTTGTAACTTGATAGAGCAATGTTCAAGGATGAGCTCCTGAGGCTCACATTTAAAAGAATACTTCTCCCAGTAGTTGCACAGTTCCAAATATTGTCTCACATGGGAATCTTCCATACAAGGAATTCTGTCCTAGACTGTGCACTGACCATGGACTACATATTTCACTCTGCGACAGTGTCACTCTCCAATCATCCATTGATCCTTTTCTCTGTCAATACCTTACTCCACAATGCGATACCAACATCACAATATAACACAGTCCTATGTCATGCCAGCTCGTTCTTAACCTCTGCCTGTTACTTGTGAAGGAAGTGGTTGTAATGCTCTATTTCTGATATTTAGGTTGAGTGAAAATGCTCCTTCTCTTTCTGGCATTCCCATCATTAATTTTTGGTTCTTGTGTTTTTCTATTGGTGACCATTTCAGCAATCTTGTTCTGCCCTCTAGGCTGGTATTTTACCCCATCCCTGCCTTCCCCGAGAATTGGAGCAGGTGAGGTGTGGACAACAGGAAGGTCTATTGACCTCAGGCAGAATTTTACAGTTTCAGAATGAGCAAGGCTATAAAATCTCTCTCCCTAACTTCAATTTCTTTCTCTCCCTGAATTGCTGCTTTGTGTCATTCTCTCTGGCACAACTCCCACCACCGGATGGCTTCATTTTCCACTCTCTTCCTTTCGTCTTCTGCATTAACTAATATTCTGCATCTCCTCCACTTCTATTTTTGCATTCAGCCTCTGCCAGTTGCAGTCCAGTTTGAACCAGTTCCAGCTCCATCTCCCTGAATCTTTCCTTTACCTGGAATTTTGTCTGAAGTCCCTTTCGATGATTTCTAGTGGCTCCGCTTTGCTAAAAGAGTTCTCTGCAATCATTGCAATCTTCAGAATACTTCTCAATTCATCCCAAACTGTTGCCTACCCAATCTCTTGCACATGATTATATTCAATGATTTAGCCGCACTGCTTGGTTTCAAGTTCCCATTCTCAGTATGTGCAAGTTTTACTTTAACCCATTGCTCTGTTTTTGCAATTCATTCAGTGTAACCATTTCTGATTTCCTTCTAAGGTGAACTCAACTGACTCTTTTAACAACATTAGATCATTATTAGACAACATATCTGCCTACTCTGGCATTGCGTATTTGCTGAGAATTTTATTTTTGTTGTAGTAGCAGTAACTTCATTTCCACGTCCAATCTTTCTAATTCCTTTTTATTTTTATTAGATACCTCTTCTGAATTGTTAACCTGTTTGACAGTTATGTTCTTTCTTTGGGTTAGTCCATTGCTATGTCCTTCACAGCACCCTTAAACCCTTCTGACCCTCTGCAGAATACCCATTTCTCCAACTTGTGTTTTCCACACAACTAATAGTTTGATCATTTGATTGGATTTCTATGGGAATTCCAATATGGCTGTGTTGAAAGTTTTGCTTATTTATTAGTATCACAAATAGGGTTACATTACCACTACAAAGATGTTATGCTACTGTGAAAATCTTCAATTGCCACATTCCGGCACTCACTCGAGTACACTGAGGGAGAACTTAGCGTGAACAATGCACCTAACCAGCATGTTTTTCAGACTGCGGGGGGGGGAAACCAGAGCACCCAGAGAAAACCCACGCAGACTAAGGGAGAACATGCAGACTCCGCACAGACAGTAACTCAAGCTGGGAATTGAAACTGGATTCCTGGAACTGTGAGATAGCAGTGATAACAATTGTGCCACTGTGCCACCCTGCTGTATGATTGTTCTTCTTCAACAGTACAGCGACTCTTGTAATAGATGATACAGGATAGATAGGCTATGTCACCATAATTAATCCCATCCTTGTCGCCAATGTGTATTAGCGTGGTACCCCTCAGGTGATGTCAAGACACTTCATGTTTCATTTGGAATAAACGTTTTTATTGATAAAGAGAAATTAGGCAATGGCAATAGCAGCCAAGGCTGCCTTGGGACAGGGACCCAGTTCCTTAATGCTTATTACTTGACTGCTCAAGAGAGGACTCCATCTCCTGGTGTGATTAGTCTCTCAAGCCAGGTGACCATCTTCAGCGGTGCTGTCTTAAACAGATAGATCCCATAATCACTACAGAGACCCTTATAAAAAAGAAAAAAATTAATAAGACCAAGTGGCTCACCATGCAATAAGCCCCTGGATGGGCTGATGAAAAATCCAAGGAATCTATTTTGGTGACATCTGTCACTTGTTTGATGTTGGGATGTCTGGCCACAGCTCACCTGTTAGTTCACGTGTTCCATATACTTACCCTGAATATTAGAGATAGATTTGGTCAATTGCTTTATCTTTTTGCATTTTTATGTGCCTGTAAAGCTATAGCAATATAAGAATCAGAGAAGAACCATTTTAGGATTAAGAGTTCATGCTTCACACATCAAGGTGGGGCACACTAATGAGAAGGGCTGGACACACACACACACACACACAGACACACACACAACACACAGACACACACACACGTAGACACACACAGACACACACACACACACACACAGACACACACACACGTAGACACACACACACACACACACACACACACACACTCCAGGTTTCTATTGAAAACCAATTGCACTAATTACATTTTTGTGTTTGCAGATGTTGCTTTTGACAAAATTTCTCATCAGCTCATGTGAAGGGAGCTGTGCATTGTTCTAGGGAAAGAGATTATATAGATTATGACACATTTGTAGAAGGAAAGAAGAAGATGTAGATAAGACTATCACTATACTGGCTAGATATAGAGAGAAGAGTTGGTCTCCTACGTAAGAATGCCTCTTGTCACCATCAATTTGTTCATTGCGTCAGCTTCAAGTTTCTTTGGTTGACCCCCATGTTTATTTCAGGCATTTTTCTCCTCAGGATCCTTTGATGAAGCCAGTTTGTAGAATAGGCAGTGCACAACCATGATTGCCAGGGTCATATGTCAGATCATATCATAAGTCATTTCTAGACTGGTTCAAGCACGAGACATTAGCCTTCAACATTCCAACTGCATGCTCAATGATAACCCTGGTCATTGCATGGACCTTGGCGTACAAATACTTGGCTGCAATCCAAAGGGAACATCCAGACTATCGTCTCTTTATCTGTTTGGCTGAAGGCTTATGCAAACAGTGCAGTGCATAGCAGCCAGGTCCCAAATTGAGTTGTTTCATGAGAATCTGTATTCATTTAGGAAAATCACAATTAGATCATAAGACGATAATGACAAAATATAGTAGAATAAGGCCATTTGGCCTATTGGGTCTGCTCTGCAATTTGATCATGGCTGATATTTTTCAACCCATTCTCCTACCTTTTCCCCATAACCTTTGATCCCTTTACAAATCAAAATGAATTTAATTGCTGGTAGAATCAATCAATTTCAAACAAAACAAATCAATTCGTTCATGGCTAATATTCCCATCTTCCCCAGTTTTTACCCTAGAGTTAGCAATGGCGATGGAATTACCCTTGCTTTCCACTGATTTGATCCCTCTCTCTCTCACAATAACTTATCTTATTTGTTCATTCTCATTCTTTAAGTGAAATATTGTTACAATAAATTCCAACGTAATATTATGGCCACAGCATTCATTTCTGTAGGTTTCAATCTAGCATATGTATGGTGTGAACATCATTCTGCTGCACTTACCAACTGAACATACACCAGTAGCAGGAAGGATTTCACCAGTGTACTTCGAAAAGATCATTAGTGTTAGTTCTCATAGAATCATTACAGTGCAGAAGAGGCCATTTGACCCATCAAGTCTGCACCGACTCTCAGACAGTATCTTACAAAGGCCCTCTCCTCTATCTATTCCTGTAACTCCATGTATTTACCATGGTTATTCCACCTATCCTACACATCTTGGGACAATAAGGGACAGTTTAGCCTGGACAATCCACCCTAACTGCACACCTTTAGACTAGGAGGAAACCGGAGCATCTGGGTGAAACCCATGCAGACATGAGGAGAAGGAGCAAATTCCACACAGACAGTCATCCGAGGCTAGAACTGAATCTGACTCCCTGGCACTGTGAGGCAGCAGCTAACCATTCTGCCACTGTGCCACCCAAACTGATTGATTTCCATTTGGTGCTGCTGATATTAGTAGTTCCAGAATTTGAGCCTGTGACTCTAAATGAATGATCATTTGGACCAGTAAACTGATGAGTGGCAGATGGAGTTTAGTTTAGACAAATGTGAGGTGATGCATTTTGGTAGGTTGAACCAGGGCAGGACTTATTCAGTTAATGGTAGGGCACTGGGGAGAGTTACAGACAAAGAGATCTAGGGGTACATGTTCATAGCTCCTTGACAGTGGAGTCACAGATGGACAGAGTGGTGAAAAAGGCACTAGTCCCTCTTGATTTCATCGGTCAGAACATTGAGTGCAGGAATTGGAATGTCTTGCTGAAGTTGTACAAGACATTAGGAAGGCCACACTTGAAATACTGTGTGCAATTCTGGTCCCCTTATTATAGAAAGGATATTATTAAACTAGAAAGAGTGCAGAAAACATTTACTAGGATGCTACTGGGACTTGATGGATTGAGTTATTAGAAGAAGCCAAATGGACTGGGATTTTTTTCTCTGGAGTGTAGGATACTGAGGGGTAATGTTATAGAGGTCTATAAAATAATGACGGGCATAGATCATCTAGATAGTCCTTATCATTTCCCAAAAGTAAGGGAGTCTAAAATGAGAGGGCATAGGTTTAAGTTAAGAGGAGAAAAATACAAAAGCATCTAGAGGGGCAATTTATTCACACTGAGGGTGCTGAGTGTCTGTAACAAGTTGCCAGAGGCAGTAGTAGAGGCGGGAGCAATTTTGTCTTTTAAAAAGCAATTAGATAGTTACATGGATATGATGGGTTTAGAGGGATGTAGGCCAAATGCAGGTAATTGGGATTAGCTTAGGTGTTTTTAAAGAAACGGAGGGGAGGTGCAAAGGACCTATTACCATGCTGTAAACCTCTATGACTCTATAACTCTGTGACACAATGAATGGTGACATTGGGCAGAAGTTTACCATCCGTCCTGCCATGAGAATCATAGAGGGAAGGGGGCAGACCATGCAAGGATACATTGATCTCGGGCAGAACTTTCGGGTTTTGGAATGAGCATGGTCAGAAAATCCTGCCCAATGCTCCAACTCAGTACAGTTTGTCACTTTGAAGAGAACATGCAGTTTCTTCCCTTGTCTTCTTAGATGGCAGAGGTCACAGTTTTCGGAGGTGCTGTCAAAAAAAACTAGCAAATTGCTGCAATGCATCTTTTATATCGTTACACATTGCTGCTATTGTGCGTCAATGCTGGTAGGAGTGAACGTTTAAACTGGTAAATGCTGTCAATCTTTACCACCTTTAATTTGATGGTCAGGTTTGGAAATTCAGGACATTACTTACTGCAGAATAGCTAGCTTCTGACCAGCTCTTATAATTACGATATCTACGTGGCTGATCTACTCAGAGTTCTGATTAACGTTGACCCTTGAGTTTATGGTGGATGATTCAGCCATGGTGATGTCCTTGATTGTCAAGCAGAGACAGTTAGACTCTCTTTTGTTGGAGACCTGCTGCTTGCATGATATCAATGCTATTTGACACTTGTCAGCTCAAGCCTGAATGTTGTCAGGCCTTGCTGCATCTGGGCATGGGCTGCTTCAACATGTGAGGAGTTCTGAATGGAACTGAACTTTGTGAACTTTGACCATAAGGATGGAAGGAAATCATTGATTAAACAATAGAAGATGGTTGGGCTTCGTCATTATTCTGAGGAACTCCTGTAGCAATTCCCTGAGTCTGAGATAATTAGCTTCCAGCAACCGCCACTCTCTACTTTTGTGTTGGATATATCTCAGCCAGTGGAGAGTTTTCACTCTGCTGATCACTGAGTTGTGGCATTCCTTGGTGTCACACACTGTTGAATGAGGTTTTGATGTCATGGGCAATTATTCTTACATTGAATTCAGCTATTTGTCCATATTTGGATCAAGGTGAAATGAGGTCTGGAGTTAGTGGCCCTGATAGAAGCCAGACTGAGTACTGGTGAGCAGGTTATTGGTGAGTAATTGTCACTTGATAGCACTGCCAAAGACACCATCCATTAGTTTGCTGTTAGCTGAGAATAAGCTGTATTGGAGGTGGTTGGCGAGAGGCACACCTTATTCTGGAATACACTTATTCAGCTCTAAAGCTGGGATGCTTTCAGAGCCCACAGCCTTTGCTGCATCCAATGCATTCAGGCTTTTCTTGATACCACATGAAATGAATAGAATTGGCTGAAGACTGGTACATGTGATGCTGAGGATCTGAGGAGGGGGCTCAGATAGGTCAATCACTTGGCACTTCTGGCAAACAGTTCAGCCTTGCCTTCTGCATTCTGCCATTATTGACCATCAGGATGTTCATGAAGCTTCTTCCTCCAGTTAATTGCTCAACAACGTTGACAACTGGATGATGCTGGATCACAGACAGTTGAGGCCATCTTCATCCGTGTGGATCTTGGCTTGGATATGATCTGTAGGTTGTGGGATACTTTCTCTTTCTATAGTGTGCTGTTTCCATTAGTGTGGAATACAGCCTTGTATTATATCTTCACCATGTTGGCACCTTTCTTTCAGGTTCACTTGATGCTGCTCCTGGCAAGCTCTTCTCCACTCCTCATTGAATCAGAGTGGTTCTGTAGTTTGATGGTAATAGTAGATATGCCAAAAAACAAAGTTATAGATAGTGTTGGGATAAAGTTCTGCTGCTATTGGACCATATCTTCATGAATGTTCAGTTTTGGAGTTTTTGGAACAGTTTTGAACCTGTTCCATTTATCACGGTGACAGTGCCACACAGCACAATACATAATGCCTTCAATGTGAAGATGGGGCTTTGTATCGACAAGGACTGCAGGTGATCTCTCTGACCAGAGCTTTCATGGACAGCTACACCTGTGGCAGGTAGATTTTTGTGATCAAGATGAATAATATTATATTATTATATATTATATTATAATATAATATTCCTGTTTCTCACTCACTCTTGATGCAGGCTAATCCAACAGCTATATCCTTTAGAACCCACCTCGATCATTACTCAACTACTTTTAATAGTGACATTCACGTTATTGTGCTTTTCTGTACATGAATACAACTGAATGTTTTGGGTCATTTCAGAGAGTGGTTAAAAGTCAGTTTAATACATTTGAAGTAAATGACTTAATGCCTCCATTAACGTTTATAAAGCAGTATAGCCCTTATTGTATTTGTCTAATTCATCATTTGTTCATTCCTGAAAAAACACTAATAATATAATCCACAACGATTTGAAGTTTTTCGCTACAACATTAATGTATGGACATTTAGTATATTTGAAAGATGTGAATTAATGCTTAAATTAAATTAGAAACACTAGCTGAATATATAGTCATTTGTACATTGACATTGTAATGGGTGCTGACAAGGTCATCATTTCCAAAATAGATGCATTTCGGTTAAGGCAGAATTGAGTCCACATTTGGACTCCCTATCCCCAGACAAGGGAACAAATTTCTTGCTCCGGAACACCATCCTTGGATCTCTTCTGATCCTGAGTCGTACCTCAAGGTGAGAAAGAGAGAATATTGTGGGAAAAGAAAGCAGTTTATTTTACTCCAGACTTTGTATGGAGTTACCCTAAGAGCATAACGTGTTTGTTTTACATGAGCACTTGATTGTTCCTGGGTTATGTTCAACAATGGGAAGCAAGAGTGGATTGGAAGCTTTGTGAATGTTCGACGTTCCTTGATAAATTGTAAGATTAGGAAATAATTCAGAGTGTACTTAGCAACACTGGATCTCTACTTCTTTTTCAATGACACTGCTCTTTGTTGAGTGACATTTTCACTTTTAAGTGCACAGCCATTAAAGTTGTGTGTAATTCTATCTGGTTGCTGTTATCCCCTTTACGTCCATTTGCAGGTTCAGTTCTAACTACAGGGCAATTCCTATAGTTTCCTCAGCTACTATTAGCTGCCAGCCTCTTGTTTAACTTCTTGCGTCCATATTTACCAAGATCAAATTTTCTGCATCATCCATTTCTCCGTGGTTGCCTGAAGCATGACATCTAGTCAAGCATGCCTGTCAAGCAATCCCTTGTTTGTTAGAGTGTCATGATATGGATCTGGAGGGTTGACTGAGTCTGTGAGTTGAGCCAGACTTCCTGTGAAGGGTGATGTAACAACATATTGTGCTTATGTTTCTGGTAACCATGAATATATATATCAATAAACAGAAGGCACTTTTTAATGTGCTTTCAGGGTCTTGTTCTTCAACAGCTAAATGTGAATTAATGGAAATCTCCTTTTAAACAGGTTATTTAATGACATGGGTGGAATTTTCTACCTGTGCTTGCACCAAAATTGGAAAATCCCGCCCAAGCTCAATGAGCCTTTATATGGTCCATGTCCCACCCATTACAATTCCCGTGGTGGGCATTCCATTAAAATGTTCCATTTTAATCTTTTTTTTTATCTTTCATTATTTCTCTCTCTTAATCCAATTCCTCAGGGTGGCACAATGGTTAGCACAGCTGTCTCACAGCTCCAGGATCCCAGGTTTAATTCCTGGTATGGGTCACTGTCCGTGTGGAGTCTGCATATTCCCCCCATGTCTGCTCTGATTTCCTCCTACAGTCCAAAAATGTGCTGATTAGATGCATTGGTAATGCTGAATTCTTCCTCAGTGTACTCAAATGGGTGCCGGAATGTGGTGACTAGGGAATTTTCACAGTAACTTCATTGCAGTGTTAATATACGTCTACTTGCGACACTAATAAAAAAAATGGAGCTCTTTCCTTCTACGTCCTTCAGTCTGTTTCTTTATTCTTATTTCTTTAATAAGGAGACAGAGTGTTGGTGCTGTAATTCACAAAGGTGCCAGATGTCCCTTTGACTTTGCCATGACAATATCAATTAGCACTTCCAACAGTTTATGCTGCAAAATAACAGGAGTGGAAAAGTGAGGAAAACATGCCAATCCTTGACACAAAATTCCCCACTCCACCAAATTTTGGGCCATTATCAAGCTAATCCTCATCTTCCTATAATCACCACCAACTTTTATGTAAAATCATTAATTAACTGTATGAAGTGGATGCACTTTAGGCTCTTTCCAAAGCTTCCTCTTTCACTCTTGCACCTTTGCTTGCCTGTGCTCTGAGGATCACTGATTTTTTTTCTAGTACAAAGCATAATTGTAAATTGAGAACTGGAGTAAATCCTCTCAGCAAGGTTGGTTTGAATGACAAGTAACCCTTGGAATTTTGGACTCAAACTTGTTGTCTTCTGTTTCAGGGTCAAGATCTCAATATCTCTAGTTAGTAAGCCGTCTAGTAATTGTTTCTTATTGAACAAACCCGTGGAATGTGAGCAATATTTTTACCAGATTCAGCATTTAGATTCTGGACCTTTTGAAAAACACAATTATCAAGGATAGGAGGCAAAACATGGAGCCTGACATAGTGACTTGGTTATTTTAACTTATGATGATCAGAATTTGACAGAATTTCCCACAGAATACTTTCCTGAATGTAAATGTAATTTTCCAGACAATTATGGGAATGCATGAGAAACATCCTGTGTAACGTCTGTGCCTAAGGCATCACAACACAGGAAAATAGTATTTTTATTATGCTAATTTTGATCTCTGATTGGTTGCATATGCTTCTCATCTAGTTATTGTCTGTAGACATCCAATCTAAGGTTGCCTGTTAGAGCAGGAGATCGTTGGACACCAGTAAAACTTGGGAAATGATGGTACTGGTGCAAACTGGTCCTTAAATTGCAACTCCAGTACCAGTCATTTCCAAGTGTTGCTTTTTTCTCCTCCTGGAGCCTAAGGATCATAGAGAGGATCTCCAATTATCAACAGGACTGCAGGAATATGCAACTTATTTTTATTATTTGTCCTGTGGATGTAACAATTGATGCAACTCCCAGGCTGACTTGACGGAATTGGCACCATAGATTAATTGGTTAAAGTGTTGTCTCTTAAATTCAAATCTCAGCAGTGCCTGTACGAAACTCATTTTCAATTTAATGGGATTAATATGGATTGGTATTTAATGGTTAGCACTGTGGGCTGAAGAGCCTGTTTTTGTGCTGTTAACTCACTATAACATCACAAGTGCTGTAAATTACAAGGCTTTGGGCCGGGTGCAGGAAGATGGGATTAGAAAAGATACCTGGCTGTCCTTGGGCTAGCATGGAGAAAATGGACTGAATAGCTTCCTTCCGTGCTGTAACTTTAGTTCCTTGATTCTAAGGTTCATATGTAAGTTGAACCATGTGGATGAGGTATTTTGGGGGAATATACTTCAAATGCAGAGAGGTTTGTTTAATTCGTACATTTCTAGAATGTATACCTCAAAGTGTCACTCACACTAGAATGAAGGTAAAAGATATTCACATCTGCGAACAATACTCTGGATAGACTTATAGGGCCCAATCTTATCATCAAGTTGTGCCCATTTTCAGAAGTGAAAAATTGGTAAAGTCGGGCATGAGGTGAGTGGCACAATCCGTGCCCATCTTTGCACTGATCGGGACCGCGTCCGAATCAGTCGCAATCACCATTTGAATGCAGTTAAATTGAATTAATGGGCTGCATGCCCAACTTTACCAGCACTTCCCCCTTTACCACCACGTTTGCCCATCCTGAATTGGCGTGAAACCGACATGCTCCATAAAAATCTGATTCAAGCCCTCCATCAGTGAGGGTTCGTGAGGAGATAACTGTAGAGTGTCCAATGGCTTTCTGCTGTTCATGGGTGTCCTTTCATTGCAGCCATTTTATTTCTTAGGGCGGTGGCAGCTCTGTGGGTGTGTGCATGGGGCGGTGGGAGGCTGTTTCTCTGAAGGGTCCCCCACACCCGATTTGCAGCATGGATCCAGGTCTCAGCACTGACCTTGGGTCCTGTGGTGCTGCTGGGTCCTAGTGCACGCAGCTCACTTCCAGCTGAAGGATGTGCAGAAAACCCTTGCAAATTTAACTGCTGCAGCCTCTCAATTTGCAAGGAGCTGTGATTGTGGGGAGCATGTAGCCAGGGGAATTGAAGGGGGGAGGAGGTCTGTGACTGTGGGGAGCATGTGGCTGGGGGGTTTGGAAGGTATGGCAAGTTGATGTGTTAGGGGCAAGCAGCGTTCCTTAATCTCTAATGTTCCTCTCCATCTGTAGGAGAAGGAGGGAGCAGAGAACCTGGTGGTTCCATGCACGAGTGTCATTTGAACAGATGTTGTGCACTGTGTGCCACTGCATCTCTGCCTCTGAAAGGAGACAGTGTAATAATACCTATGCAGGCTCCTTGGGGGAGGGGGGTGGTGGGGGAGGGGGGATGGGGCACCCACTCGATGGCTGTAAAATTAACAGCCGCTGCATATTCTCATTTATTTTTTGAGATGTGGGTGGGAACTCATGCTTGGATTTAAGAGACCAGGTTCATGATGTTTAAATTAAACAGGGAGATTTGGCAACAAGGAGGAATCTCCAATTTGTCTCATGTCTTGAAAGACAGGTTAAAATGTAAGAGTAGTAAGACATATTTTTGGTCATTTTAAATGTTAAGGAGAGGATCTTTTCTTTCTTAAAATTTAAGTTGCCTACTGAAATACCGTTTCATCAATTTTGCTTTTAGCTTTTTTGTTACAGTAAAAGTTTCAAAACTTGACGTCATTCAGTTATTCACTGGAAATTCAAATTTTTTTAAAAAAGTTATTGGTTTCAAAGGGGGACAATAGCATATACAGAGGACTCTTAGAAAGTGTTAAAATTGAAATGTTTGGAGAGTGAGGACAGGAGATCCTTACCCTATAAGCACCTACACTGGTGTCAGCTAGTTTATAAAATATTCAGAAGTACATGGGGAGAGGTACACACTGCGGATAAGATGTAAACCTTATTGTAACACTAGAGCACATCCCTAACATCAGAAGAAGATCAGGGAGCTAAGATTCTGGCCAACATTCCTCCATTCAATACCGCCAAGATAGTGCAATTGAACTGATGGCCCATCTTTCTGTCGTTTGTGGGATCCTGCTTTGCACAACATGGCAGCCATAATGTCATGCACAATAACTGTCACTGCACATCCAAGTAATTTACTAGATGGTAGAATACTTTGTGATGTTTCGGAGAGATTTGATATAATGCGATCCAGATTTTGTGGAGTGTGCATCTATTGCATGCTTGGATATTTGATAAACCTGTCTGACAGCAGTGTAGATGTTTAGAGAGTAAGGAATCTCTTCTTCCTGTTCTCCAAACATTTCAATTTTAACCTTTTCTAAGAGAACTCTTTGCTTCTACAATATGCAGCAGCATCAAGGAGATTGCATACCTGAGCTGCCCTATAATGCAGGTTAATCAGGAACCATTATAAAGGAGCAAGACGTATATTGTTGCAGGGACAAGTTTCACATTGCAAACTGTCAATAGAAGGAAACAGAATCCATTCCCGCCCACCCCACAAAAGAACACTAAAAGCAAACTCCAAATTGCGATTGGCAAAAAATAGAACACAATTGTTCATCTAAAAGAAATGGAAAAATAACTCCCTTATACATAAAAGGCTATTGAATGATGCAGCTGGAATTAGGGTTCCGATAGCAACACTTGACTGAATCTCACCTTGCGTTTTAATTAGATTTCTCCATTCCAGTGTTGAATGTACCTCAAAGCCTAGGAGAAACCTTGACTGTACTCTGTGCATGATCACTGAACCAAGAGCTTTGCTGAATCTGAAAACGTTTTTTTTTGATATATGAGAATGTAGACCAAACAAGCTCATTTTTAAAAAATAAATTACAATAGCAACAGATGTTTGTTGCTTCACTGTGCGAGTGATGATGGAGTGGTACTGATACAATGAACCCACAGTACTTGCTGAGACCCGCCAGCCATGGATTCCAGTCAGAAGTTCTATGTGAAGCATTGCAGGATACAGAATGTACTCCTAAAAGGAACAACTGCATCCATTCACATTTGAGTCACGGCACGGCTGAGTAAGAGTTCAGGTTCTGTCGTCACACTCATGTGATTATGAGTTTGGGCTGCCAGGCATTCCGATAAGTGCTTCAATTCTCCTTTGTGCCGTACTGCCCCCGGGGAACAAGCAGTGCAGAAAGTTCAGGTGATTGTCTGGCTAGCGCACCTCCTGTCAAAGGGAATACAGGCAGACATTTGCCAGTGATCCATGAAAAATAAAAACTCTCCCCAGGAGGGCCGCCAACCGGTTTTACTGATGGACAAGCTCATTAGAATCAAAAGACCAAATTCGTAATGATATCAAATAAACATGCTGGACTTAGAATTTGCAGGATGTGTTATTCAGTCATTCTGAAACGTGTTCACGTCCCACATGTTCCTCTGCCACCAGTTTCACGATGTATGTTGCATTACTAACAAATTTCTAATTGATCACTAATGGCTGAGGGATAAGCAAATGTGCCTATACTGAGAAAGAATTGGCAATACTTTAATTGGAGAAGATTAAGTTAGAAGCGGACAGGGTTCGAACAGAGCTGGAAACAGAAATAATTGGAAATGCAAGACAAGACTAACTGGGAAACTTAATTTAGAATCCCAGAAGGAGGCCATTCAGCCCATCAAGTCTGTACCGGCTACAATGCCACCCAGGCCCTATTGCTGTAACCCCACACATTCACCCTGTTAATCCCCGTGGCAGTAGGGTCAATTTAGCATGGCCAATCAACCTAACCTGCACATTTTTGGAGTGTGGGAGGAAACCCACGCAGACACAGGGAGAACGTGCAGACTCCATACACATAATGAATGACCTGTGGCTAGAATTGAACCTGGCTCCCTGGCGCTGTGAGGCAGCAGTGCTAACCATTGTGCCACTGTGAATCCAGCCATTAAAATAGTAGTTTGTTGATAATGGAATAGCCTTTCATAACTGGAGGAAATCATGGGTGGAATTCAATGCAGGTGATGGGCTCTGAAAGCTAGCAAAAGCATTGAATTATTTACTTTCAGCTTTAAGTGCCCCCGGGACAGAAGATCCGGGCCCTGGGACAGACATTCCACCCACCCCTTCCCTACCATCGCAAGAGCTGCCAGCCAGTAAGACAGTTGCGGTGGCTCAGTAGAACAATCTGGGAGGTGGTGGCTGTTGTCAATATGGCAGCCACCCAAACCCCAGTCACCGTGGACCCAACCCACCAGTGAGAGATGGCAGGGGGAAGGGTGGGGAAGGTGGGGGCCGGGGGTGGGGGGAGTTTACACAACATGGACTGAGGGTCGCAGGAGTGGGGTGCCAGCATCAAGGTAAGGGCAGTTGGGTCTCAGTGTGTTTTGCACGTGTCAGTCATTTTTTCAATACCTAGCACTTTGCATTTTCAGTGTCTCTTCCTTAGACAGTTACGAGCTTCAGTCAGCATCTGGATTATGGGAACTTTCTCCCTTCACATTCCCCTGAGGGCGGTTTGTGTGATTCTCAGCCTCACCTTACATTTTGAAGCAGTTTGCTCTGTCTCAGTTCAAATTGCTACATTTCCATGATCTGGAAGTTGAAAAATCATACTTTCAAAACTAAAGCGGCATTGCCTCATCACAACATTCATACAAACATACACGCACAGTCACTCATATATTTATTCAAATATTTACAAACACACTCGCACATGCAAAAACATACACTCACTTAAGAGACACAAAAGTGCCCATAAATTAATAATCATAGAATCCAGATTTGGCCCATTGAGCCTGCACTGACAACAATCCCACCCAGGCCCCAACTCCATAACCTTACGTATTTATCTAACTAATTCATGGGGCAATTTAGCATGGCCATTCAACCGAACCTGCGCATCTTTGGACTGTGGGAGGGAACTGGAGCACGCAGAGGAAAGCCACACACGGGGAGAACATGCAAACTCCACGCATACAACAACCCAATTGAACCCGGGTCTCTGGCGCTGTGAGGCAGCAGTGCTAACCACTGCACCAGTGTGTAAATAAGAACATGGGACTCCTAATATACCAACTAGGACAGGAATAATCTCTTAGCACACTGACAAATAAATAATCAGGAGCACATTAGGTTAATAGAGCCAACTGCCACTCAAATTTACAAATCAGGTGTCTTTTCCAGCAGACAGGTAAATAATCATAAATAATTCATAAAGCTAAACTCAGTAAAAATAAAAACAGAGGGCAACAATAAATTGCATTTCTATTGCATCTTTAATGCAGTAAAACGTCACAAGAATTATCAAACAAACATTAACTGCATAACAAGATATTTGGATAGGTAATAAAGAGCTTGAATTTGGAAAGGTTTGAACGCTCAAATCCAATACTAGTGAAGTTCAGATCTTATTTTTATCAAGCACACAGATGTGTACGTACACATATTTAAATATAGATATGTGAGAGAACGTGTCAACAAATCCCATGTCGAAACATACACACCGATGTATGTATGCAAACACACACACATATATAAGACAACCCAAAATTCAAATAGTCCAAAGTTTCAAATGTATTGATATTTTCTTACATTAGGCTTTTGATTTGGTTTATTATTGTCACATGTATTAGTATACAGTGAAAAGTATTGTTTCTTGTACGCTATACAGAGAAACCATGCCATTCATAGGGAAGGAAATAAGACAGTGCAGAATGTAGTGATAGGATGTAGAGAAAGATTAATTTAATGCAAGGTAAGTCCATTCAGAAGTCTGCTGGCAGCAGGGAAGAAGCTATTCCTGAGTCAGTTGGTATGTGACCTCAGGCTTTTGTATCTTTTTCCTGATGGAAGAAGGTGGAAGAGAATATGTCTGGGGTGCGTGGGGTCCTTAATTAGGCTGACTGCTTTTCTGATGCAGCAGGAAATATAGACAGAGTCAATGGATAGGAGGCTGGTCCACATGATGGATTGGGCTACATTCATGACCTTTTGTAAAAGTTTGGAATTCTCCGGCCATTCATGTCAGCAGGATTCTCCAGTCCTGCCTGCTACATACCTCGGCCCATGTGTTTCTCCCCAACGTGGGGTGACATGAATGGGAATTCCCATTGACAATGGCGGGACCAGAGAATCTCACTGCTAGCAAACCAAGTCACCTCCCACCAGTGGGAAACACATGGCTGGGAAGCTGGAGAATCTCACACCACATTAGTGTTTCCCCGCAAATAACCGTTGAGGTTAACACTCCAAACACTTAGTGCAAAAGTCATGAATTAAATTACATCTAAAAATGAAAGTATTCTAGTAATTCTTTCAAATAATGTGTCTAACTCAACGCAAAATGTTCCATTTGTGAGAAGTCTAAACAAATATCAGCGCATTCTGACATATACAATCCCTTGCTTTACAAATGGTGGCCTTTATATCATCTTGGTTCAGGTAATGTTCACTTGGTGTTAGCTTTTCAATGTTGATTGACAATCCAGTGGGATCCTCCATTCTTATAGCCTGTGAGAATGGAACCTGATTCTCTCTGTTTCTTGCCCAGCTGCATGCTTGAAGCTCAAGGCTCTCCTTGTCATGTCAACTTCCGCAAATATAAAACACCAGAACAGCTGTATGAAGAAGCACCATTGTCCTATCTATCTGCAGTGCACCTAAACACCTGATCCTTTCCTTACTTAGCTAACGTGGAAATATTGAAAGGGAAATAATCAACAATGTTACTCAATCAATAAAAGGAACACCTGGCTATTGTTCATTTGATAACGGAAAGTGACTTTGAGAATCAATCATTCTTCCAATCTATACAAAGTGAAACTGATGGGGCAGGATTTTACCACATGCTTTGGGGCACCAATGACTTGGGACCAAATGGGGATTCCAAGGCCAGGGTTGTTGGGAGGACACATTCTAGCTCCCCATCCTTCACAGAATGGCAGATGGGCCCTCATCGCTGTCAAGCAAATCACAGAAGTGACAGGTCTGGAGTCTTGGCAGCTTCATCAAGCTGAGGCAGGTAGGGGAACAGTAAGGTGTATCAGTTGTATTATTAGAATGATATGGATTTATATGGATATTGATTATAAAGAAAAGGGTAATTGCACCTCGGGTCCATTCATTAAGACAAGGCACATGAGATCAGTTATACATAGGTATGTAGCTTGAAATCATCAGGTGTGTGTGTGTGTGTGTGAGCGTGTGTGCGTGTGCATGTGCCTGTGCGTGTGCGCGTGTGTGTGCTCTGCTCTAAGCAAAAGTGAAACTAAGACTGGTTGATACAACACATTTCCCTTTTCCTGATGTCACACTGATGGCATCCCTTAAAAGCATATTACTGCAGCCTATATATGAGGTGCCCTTGGAAACATAAAAATAAATTTTTATTTTGTGATTGAATCAGCTGAAGAATGTTGGCCCTGGATTCCACCCTGAGAAACTCTGGCAGTATTGGCCAGTAGCTGACCAGTGTGGCCTCCAGTAACCATTGCTATCTTCCTTTCTGTTAGGTATGGCTCCAGCCTGTGGAGAATTTTCTTCTGATTCCCATTCACTTCATGTTTATCAGGGTTTCCAATGCCACACTTGGTCAAATGCTGCCTTGATGTCAAAGGCTTTTGTCCATAGTTGTACCAAGGTTGTAATGAGCTCTGGAGCTGAATGGTCTTTGCAGAACCTAAACTGAGCGGCAATGAGCAGGTTATGCAGAGAAAGTTTTTTTTTATTTATTTGTGAGATATGGGTGACAGTCACAGACTGCCCATCATTTATTCCCCAGAACTAGGACTCTGGAATCACATGTAGGCCAGACCAGATAAGGACAGCAGATTTCCTTCTCTAAAGGACATTAGTGAACCAGATGGGTTTTTCTGACAATCGAAAATGGTTTCATGGTCATTAGTAAATTCTTAATTCTAAATTTTTTTTATTGAATCGTCTGCCATGGTGGGATTCGAACCCGGGTCTCCAGAACATTAGCTGAGCTTCTGGATTAATTGTCTCACTGTAATATCACTAGGCTCCCCCTACTGCTCAATTGTATGTTATATTTTATTTTCCAACATTTTTCTGATGATTGAGAGAACACTGTTGGGGCAATAATTGGTAGGATTGGATTTGTACTGCTTTTTATGACTAGACATACCTGGGCAATTTTCCACTTTATTGTACAGATTTGAGCATTGCATCTATACTTAAACAGCTTGACTAAAGATGTAGCTAGTTCTGAAACATAAATCTTTAATGCTATGTGCAGGATGTTGTCTCAGTGTTCAACCATTTCTTGACAGCATGTGGAGTGAATCTAATTGGCTGAAGACCAATATCCAGCGTGGAAATCTGCAGGAGACAAGGTGGATCATCGACTTTCCATTGAAGACAATTCCAGTGCCTCAATCTTGTCTTTTGCACACAACTGACTCTGCATCATTGAGAATGAGGGTGTTTCATGGAGACTTATTTATTGACATCGACTTCAGGAAGCGAAAAGGGAAACAAGCCCCTGTCACCATCATTGGGATGAAATGGAAAGGGTCGAGAGCTTCAAATTTTTAGGTGTCCACATTACCAACAACCTGTCCTGGTCCTTCCAAGCCAACACTATAATTAAGAAAGCCCACCAAAGCCTCTACTTTCTCAGAAGACTAAGGCATGTCAGCTATGATTCTCACCAATATTTAGATGCACCAAAAAAAACATTCTTTCTGGTTGTATCACAGCTTGATATGATTCCTGCTTGGCCCAAGACTGCTTCTATACTTGAACAACTTAACTACAAAATGTTGTTAATGTAGCCCAATCCATCACACAAACGAATCTCCCATCTATTGACTCTGTCTACACTTCCGCTGCATCAGCAAAACAACCACTATAATTAAGTAACCCACGCACCCCGGACATTCTCTCTTCCATCTTCTTCCGTCAGGAAAAAGATACAAAAGTCTGAGGTCACATACCAACTGACTCAAGAACAGTTTCCTCCCTGTTGCTGTCAGGCTTTTGAATGGACCTACCTCACATTAAGTTGATCTTTGTCTACACTCTAGCTATGACTGTAGCACTACATTCTGCATTGTCTTGTTTCCTTCTCTATGAATGGTATGCTTTATCTATATAGTGCAAAAGAAACAATACTTTTCACGATATGTGAGTACATGTGATAATAATAGATCAAATCAAATATTAGTTATTTAACTGTCCACCATCACTCATAACTGAATGTGATAGGATTGCAGGATTTTTGAATAATTATGGGGGGGAGGCAGGATCAAGATATTAATTTTGATAATCATCTGATCAAAATGAATGATGGAGCAGGCTCGAAGGGCCGAATGGCCTACTCCTGTATCTAGTCTCTATCTTTCTATGAGCCAGCATTCATTCCCTGCAGGTACTAATACATTTCTGTTCCAGCCCCAACCTTTTTCAATCTCTACATCAATAATATGCCTCCAGCCTATCTTGGAAGTTCTAATGGCATTTGTTTGGCCTCTCAGACTAAGATGTTTTCTAAGGGATGATACGATGGCAAAGGGGCAGCACAGTGGCACAATAGTTAGCAGTGCTGCCTCATAATGCCATGGATCAGAGTTCAATTCTGGCCTCGGGTCACTGCCTGTGTGGTGTTTGCATGTTCTCCCCGTATCTGCTTGAGTTCTCTCCAGATGCTCTGGTTTCTTCCCACAATTCAAAGATGTTTGGGTTAGATTGATAGGCCATGCTAAATTGCCTGAAGATGTGTAGGTTAGGGTATTTAGAAGGGTAAATACATGAGGTTAAGGGGAGCCTGAGTGGGATTGTTGTCGGTGCAGTTTCAATGGGCTGAATAGCCTCTTTCTGCACTGTTGGGATTCTATAAATCAGAGGCACCATGAAGCAACAGTTTTGCAAAGCTGGTCAACGCATCACATCTCTCCAACAAGGTGGAAAATTTCCTAGGTATGTTCTATCACAATAAGCAGCACAAATCCAACCCTGCCAATTACTACCCCAACAGTCTTTTCTCAATCATCAGAAAATGTTGGAAGATGTCGTTCTTCTGCATCTGCACAAACTGTTCTGTTCTCTCTCCCAAGGGCACTTTCTCTTTGTATTGCCTACACCCTTACTGAAATAGTGAAGGAATCAAATGATGAAGCTTAAGTAGGACTGAAACAAGGCCTAAAATTTAGCCGACCAAATAGAATCATATTAAATAGACAGAACTAAAATATTTATTGGGTTTTCGTGAGCAAAGGGTAATCTTATAAAGGTCTATAAAATAATAGGGGAATCGATCAGCTAGATAGTCAATATCTTTTCCCAGAGATAGGGGAGTCTAAAACTAGAGATCATAGGTTTAAATTGAGAGGGGAGAGATACAAAAGTGTCAAGAGGAGCAATTTTCATACAGAGGGTGATGAGTGTCTGAAACAACCTGCCAGGGGCAGTAATAGTGGAGGGTACAATTTTGTCTTCTAAAAAGCATTTAAAAAGTTACATGGGTGAGATGGATATAGAAGGACATGGGCCAAATGCAGGCAAATAAGACTAGCTTTGGGGCTTAACAAAAAAGGACAAGTTGGGGCTGAAGGGCCTGTTTCCATGCTGTAAACCTCTATGATTCTGTAACAAAGGAAAAGGCTTAATGAGCTACCAGGCCAACCATCTCATGATGGTGAGTCAACTTGCCTGTCAACTTCCTCTCCTTTCCAAATGAAACTGTAGTTTTTTTCCACCTGGCACCTCTTTGGGGCTGTCTCAATATAAGAATATGGGGTGGGATTCTCCGGACTCCCCGCCATGTGTTTGCCGCTAGGGGGAGGTGGCCCGCTGTTTGCTAGCATCGGGATTCTCTGGTCCCACCGCTGTCAATGGGAATTCCCCTTGATGTCACCCATACTGGCAGGAAAGCCACAGATGGGAATGTGCTGCCGGCGGGCCTGGAGAATCCTGTCAGCATGTTTAGTACTCTTATTCTGTTTGACACACACTGTGGGCATGTCTGTCAGCAACTCCATTTATTTTCAAAGGAGTGGAGTTCAGAATGGAGAGAGAGAAGAGTTAAATTGACTCATCAAAATTAATCCTTCTGCATTGTTAGAAATCAAAACCATGGCAACAGGCAAAATGGTGGAGCAGGAATTGGGGCCAATTTAAGAATATTTGCTTCTCTTTTGATAGAATCTCAGTAATTTTAAAAAATTGAGACACAAACATTAAAGTAAAATGTTGCCTTAATTCAAAAAGAATTCACATTCACACCCATGTAAAATACTGGACTGGACAACACCAGCCAAGTGGCAATCCGAGCTGGCAATATTACATCCTGTTTACGGTCATCTTGCTTTAATTTGAAATGTTAGATCAAGGTTTCCCTCCTCAGTTGAGTGCCTCACATGAATGATGGATGCGAAAGAAGATTAATCAAAGAGGTTGCAAGAGGATAGGTAGAACAAGTGCCCAGACAGAAAGAAATAAAATCTAACTACTTAGGTCTCATATATTTCAGATGTGTCGAGAACTGATTGATTTATTCTGACCTAACAATGATACTAAAAGGAAAAGAACAGGTTTCAAACATATCCTGGTGAGGTTAAAAAGGGTTACTTGCCTCTGTGAAATGGAGGCATTGTTTAAATTCTTTTCTATACTGGACATTGTTTGTCTACCAGATCCCCTTCCCTGTGTCATTATGATTTATGTGCCAGTGAGTGCCGAAATGTATACAGTTTAGAGTCCATTACTGAACCAAAAGTGTGTTTATAGCTTGATAAACATACACATGTACTCCTTGTGTCGAATTCAAAACTCTGCATGTAGAGTTTACTACAACCTTTGCAGTTTACACCCAGTAGGACAATGAAAAACAAATAGCAAATATTACTGTGGGTTAAGTGACTAATAATGGAACTGTGTGGCTGCCTCCAGTGTATCAGACCGAGTAGGTCGATGTGTGTGGCCAAATCATTGCAGGGTTCATACTCAATTCCCTCCTGCAACACAGACGGAGCCTGTTGTGGCTATTCGGTTACACATTCTGTTCCTGCTTCAACCTCTGTTGTTTTTTTTTAACTGCCCCTTTGCAGCATTTTCCAAATCACAGTGAAGATCAAATGGCGACTGAGCCATTCCGCTGGCAGCTGAAGTGAGTAACTGGTGGGAGCCCTGTTATGTATCAGGGCATTGCCTGTGGGTATCCCTATCCAACCTGATTCTTCTCAACCCGACTACAACATTAAAGGCAAGCTGAGTACGCATATGAGGGGAAAGGTCTCCTAAAGCAGTGGCAAAAAAGCTGGAAGGCTGAAATGAAAACAGAAATAGAGACTTGAGACTTTGGCCGGAATTTTACACCCCTCCCGCCACGCTGAGCAGGCGAGGGGTGGACAATGGGAAGGTCCGTTGACCTTGAGTGGTAGTTTACAGTTTCGGGACAAGTGAGGCTGTAAAATCCTGCCCTATTACTTGTTTCTCGCTCCACAGATGCTGCCTGACCAATTGAATTTCTCTGGCATTTTCTGCTTTTATTTTAGAGGGATATTTTGATAGATGATGAGAGATAGATGTTTAAATGATGAGAAACGAGGGAGGCCTGTGAGGCACACAAATGCCAGCACGGACAAGTTGAGTGAAGTCTGGGGGAGGTGATGGCCTAATGGTATTATCCAGAAACTCAGCTAATGTTCTGCCAACCTGGATTCGAATCTCGCCACAGCAGATGGTGGAATTTGAATTCAATAAAATAATCTGGAATTAAGAATCTACTGATGAGCGTGAAACCATTGTCGATTGTCAGAAAAACCCATCTCGTTCACTAATATTCTTTAGGGAAGGAAATCTGCCATCCTAACTTGGTCTGGTCTACACGTGACTCCAGAACCACAGCAATGTGGTTGACTCCCAACTTCCCTTGGACAATTAGGTATGGGTAATAAATGCTGGTCAGCTAGTAACGCCCATGTCCACAAAAGAATTATTAAAAAGTGGTTTGTTTCTGTCTCTCAGGCTCTATGCAATTCTGTGCAACATTATTCATTGATTGTAACACAATGAAAGCTTTGTTTTCTTTACTGGGTGGAGTGACCAAGGGGAAATCTGAACGGATGGAAGGAAACTCATGTGGGTTTGGTGGCAGATCTTCCCAGCTGGGATTTTCCTCACCATCCTGTGTCTAGGCGATGCCTGTCACCTGGATGAGGAAGATGGAAATCTATCCCAATGTTATTCCAAACACTGGGAATGAATTAGGCATTTTGGGAGCAGCTAACATTAATGACTGAGATTCGAATTCTGGATTACTTAGTATCCAAGCTTATTAATTATTGGAAATTATGCAGTGATATTGAGGTCAGTCAATTCTATCAACATTGGAGCCCAATATTCTTCACTGAGAAAGTGGATTCTGGGGAGGTCTGTGGCACAATGGATAATAATCTTGCCTCTGAACCAGAAGCTCAATGTTCAAGATCCACCTCAGGACTTGATGGCCGAGGAAGATACATTCATAAAGCAGCCAGACAGATTGAGGGTGCAACCTGCAGAACTTCCCAACACACCAACGTCTGGTGTAAGAGCAAAAGAGACTCCTGGTCAGCCACACTTGATGTGCAGTGGCGTTCCACAAGTTATAAGCCTCTGACGACAGACTAGTGACTGTTCCAGGACTTACTAGCTATGGGAACAGATGAATGTCTGCCTTAGTGCAACACCAGGTATGGGAAGAACATTGGAGTTAGAAAGGCAGTCATTATGCTGATCCACTGTAGAGAGATCATCATGTAGCTACAAATAGGCAGATTCTATACAATGGGTGAGCTTAATTGCATCTTTCTTCATTGGAGAAAAGCGGAATCTGAATGTTAAAGTTTACTAAGCTGTGCAGGCTGCTCAGAGGCAGTATTATTAAACTGCAGTGATTCAGCAGCAATGCAAGGCGGGCTGGTCACCCAATATCAGCCATTTTACTCTCTCGTACAATCAACATCTACCTCAATATCTCCACAGATGTAGATTCTGAGGGAATGGCAGCACAGTGATTAGCACTACTGCCTCACAGCACCAAAGACTTGTGTTCAATTCTAGTCTCAGATCACTGTCTATGTGGAGTTTGCACATTCTCCCCGTGTCTGCGTGGGTTTCCTCCGGGTGCTCCTGTTTCCTCCAAGCCTCCAAAGATGTGCAGGATGGGTTGATTGACTGTGCTACACTGCCCCCAGTGTCAGGGGGACTAATGCTTGGGATTACGGGGATAGGGCTGGGTGGGAGTGTTGTTGGTGAAGCCTTGTTGGGCCAAATAGCCTCCTCCTGCATTGTAGGGATTTTGCAATTCTAAAATATAATAATGATTTTTTGACAATTACTTTGCTGAGTATTTTTTCTCATTAACACATCCAATCCAAACTAGTAGCCACAGGATGTGTTTCAGTTGAGGAACGGTGGCATGGTGTTAGCACTACTGCCTCACAGGGCCAGGGACCCTGGTTCGATTCCTGGCTTGGGCCACTGTCGGTGTAGAGTCTGCACATTCTCTCTGTGTCGCGTGGGTTTCCTCAGAGTGCTTTGGTTTCCTCCTACATTAGCCATGCTAAATTCTCTCTCAGTATACTCAAAGAGGTGTTGGAGTATGGAGACTTGGGGATTTTCACAGTAATATCATTGCAGCATTAATGTGAATGAACTTGTGACACTAATAAATAAACTTTAAGCTAATGCAAGTTCAGAGTTCAGCCTTATTGTGCCTCACTCTCCTCAAGCTGAAGGATTGTTGATTATCAGCACAGAGTTTGTACCACTGTTTGCCATAATATGGAGATCTTGCTGAGATGTGCAAGTTCATAGCCATATATGTTAGTTCACATTGAATTAAGTTAGATTTTTACTGAATACAAAAAAATATCTTCAGGAATAGTTTAGCTTTTTGCTTTGTGCAGTGGCAACGTAATGGTCTCAATAGGCCTAGGAGTGGTTGGGTTGACTGATCTTTATCCAGGGTCAGCTCAGGTGTGGGTGGGGAAGCAGTGGGCTGACTGCCCATTTTATTTATATACCCACCTGACCTTCAAATGCACTGACGGCAGGAACGGGGATGGCACAGAGATCCCCCTGTTTTAGTGTCAGGGTGAACCTGGCACACCGTGGGGAGCCATCAGGACTATTGTAAATACTGGTCAACATGTTTCAATGATGGTCAGTCATGTACAACTACTCAACTGTCCCTGAGATCTCTTGCTGAAACGTTGCTTTGTAAGTGTCAGCAGATTCAGGGATTACAAACACCTCACAATCAACCGGACAGATGCTACTGAGTGGCAGGAATAGACGTCTTTCCAGGTCATCTTCAAAAATGGTGCCTCAATCTTTCAGTCTGTGACCTTACATGGATGATTCAGTGGGTCCTCGCCTCTGCAATTGGCTGGTCTCTGAGCATTGTGCATTGCCCATCCCACACTCAGGACCCTGGATGTGAGAAATCTTCGTCTAATGTAAAAACAATTTTAAAAACGTGGGTCCACACACTCACTTGGATGGAATGGCTTCAGTGTATCTCATTGATCACAGTAACAGCACCAGTTTGAGTTAAAGGCACTAAAGTAACAAGGGTTAATGAGCTTTATGAGTAATTGATGGGAGTAATAAGGGCTAACAAATGTACTCAATGTTCATGTGAGTTGCAGGCAACTTCTCAGTGTGTGTAACAGGCACCAATCTGAGTAATGGGCACTAGGCTGATTAACAGGCAACAACGCAAGAAATGAGCACTAATCATCAGTCCGGCATCCATCTGGAAAGCATCTGCATGTCAGTGTTTGACTATTTTAATTAGCCGATTAGTTAAAAGGACTGGCTTAGTGATGCAGTCATTAAAGGATCAACTTGCTGAACCACAGAATATGTGTACATTTGCTGAAGTGTCTTCCTCCAATATTCCTTAATTACCATTAACTATCATAGAATCCCTACAGTGCAGAAGGAAGACATTCGACCCATCGAGTCTATCTGCCCTGTTCTCCATCATAATGTTAAACACTACCATCAAATTACTCTTTTAATACAAACTCTCTGGTTTTTTCGAGCTTTCCTCTTGTGTTTATTATTTTTATTTTCGGTTGTGTTCCTAACAATACAGTGAATCTGAACTGCACTATTTATATTACTGGGGCATCTTTCCTTTAAATTGGGATCAACATACCCTGACTGTATTCTTACTAATGCTGTGTATAACGTCCTGTTACATTTTGGTTTTTATATTCTATGCCTTTCATAATAAAACCAAATGTACTATTTTTGTAATGATCTTGTCCATTTGTGATGCTGCTTTTAATATCTGCTGAGGTTAAACCTCACCATTCTTCTTCTCTTCCACATCGTCCAACCTGCCCTTTCCCAAGTATTGTTGTCACCCCCATTTTTTTTAAGAGACCTACAATCTCACTGAATTTCATCTGCCACTTCTTTGTCCGTTTTACCATCTCCTCACTATCTAAGTTTAAATTTAAGTTTGTTAGTCACAAATGAAGCTTACGTTAATACTGCGGTGAAATCACTATGAAGTTCCCCTAGTCACCACACTCTAGTGCCTGTTCGAGTCAATGCAGCTAATCAGATTCTGGGAAGAAACTGGAGCACCCGAAGGAAACCCACACAGACACAGGGAGAACGTGCAAACTCTACATAGACAGTGACCCAAGGCAGGAATTGAACCTGGGCCCCGGCACTGTGAGACAGCAATGTTAACCACTGTGCCGCTCACTGAGGTTCTCAGAATTATTTATACGACTCTTTTGAAATTGTCTGCAAAATTGGATACCACTCCCTCAAGCCTAAATCCGATTCATTGATGCATACAGTAATTTGCTGAATAGCACATGGTTGGGAATTATAAGCAACAAATGACCATGCTGAGAAAAAGCCTTAACTCGTACTGCATAGCTTGTCCCTTCTAGCTACTTTCTAACCTAATTTTCCATTTCTATTTCTGTATCCCTTAATCTTCTCCAATAATTTTCCATCTTTTACCTTGGTAAAGACTTTTGGAAATTTCATGTACTCCACATCCAATGCATAATTTGAGGCATTCTGCATTTGGTTTTAACTGGCTAGAACTGCTGCCTCACAGCACCATGGACCTGGGTTCAATTCTGGCCTCGGGTGCCTGTCTCTATGTAAAGTGTGCACAGTCTCCCCGTGTCCGCGTGGATTTCCTCTAGGTGCTCCAGTTTCCTCCCACAGTCTGAAGATGTGCAGGTTAGATGTATTAGCCATTCTAAATTACCCCTTAGTGTCCCAAGACGTGTAGGTTAAATGTATTAGTCATGGCGAATGTGCAGAGTTAAGATGCTCTACAGGGGAATTGGTGCAGATTTGATAGGCTGAACAGCACTTCTGCACTGTAGGGATTCTATGATTCTATTTTAGGAGCTTCTCATTCCAGCTCTCTGCTAGTTAGTCATGTCATATATTGTAGTTGTAGCATGTGCTTCTGAAGTTAACCCTTTATCAACTCTCCTCTCAGATCTTTATCCCAATTGTATACTCCTTCACTCAACGGGCTTTCCTCAAACTTCTCATATGTACCTCGGAAGCCACAGGGTTAGCACAGCTGGATAGTTGGATAAATGCTGTAACTTGTGTGGTGCCAAGCTACTTCGACAAGGAAATCCCAGATAAAGGCTTGCTGGAATCTGAATAGGCAAATCTCAGCCACAATGGCTGAAAGTATCCTCACTATTTCTGGGTGAAGTCAGATAAAGGATCAGCCAGAGCTCCTGTTCCTGCCGCACTCCAGTCTCACGTGTAGACGTTGGATGATGATCAGAACGAGCTCAGTTGCTGATCTTTCCTGGTTGGCAATTACCTGTTGCCATTCACTATCTGGACTCTATGAAAGTAGAAAGGCAGACTGGAAAACAAAAAAAAAGGACAGATCCATCCCAGGCTTGTCCAACCTTATCATACGGAGAATGGGTCACTCTTCAATATCATTCTCATTTGAGGGTCGATGAGCAAAAATCAGAAAAATAAAGTTTGGCACAACATTAAACAAGGATTTCAAAGAAAACTGAGGTAGGAAAGGAAACAGTTTGCTGAGCAAAAGAACAATAAGTAATAATAAAGATGAGTATTATGGTCTGATCATATGTTTTTGGCTCACTCCCGGCCTGTACATTCACTCTCCTCTCTCCCACTGTGAGAGTGCTTGGTTGTCTGTGCGATTGAGGTTGAATATTGGGGATGAGCCAGACTAATAGAGACACATTGCCCCCACTCTCCTCTCACACACACTCCCTGTCTCACTCACTCTCAGTTTTTGCATCCCCTCTCTGTCTCTCACATACTCATCCCACTCACACACCCATTCCCTTACACACTCATGATCTCTCACCTGCTCCACTCTCACCTCCCCTTGCATTCTCACCCCCTACCATACACTCTCTACTCCACACTCTTTCCTCCTCACAGTCTCCACCTCACATTATTTCCTCCCCACAATCTCTCATTCCCTCTCCACACTCTCTTCCCCCCACACTCTCTCACTCCTTACAATCTCTCTCCCCACTCATATTCTTTTTCCCTCACCCTCGCTCTCCTCTTTCACGCTCTCTCCCCATTCACACTCTCTCACCGCTTCACACTCTCTTCCCCAACCACACTCTGCCTTTCCTTCTCTTCTCTCCCCAACACTCACAACCCTTCTTCGACTCATTATTCCCTCTCACTTTCTTTCGCCCCCAATTCTTTCTCATCACTCTCCCCCTCACTCTCTCCCAACCCCTTTCATTCTCTTACCCCCCTCTCTCTCTCTATAGCACAAAGGTCCTTGTCATGAGACTCAGAAAGTTAGCATACAGGTGGAGAAGCTAACAGGAGAGGTGAATGGAATGCTGGTTTTTACCTGAAGGGAACTACAGTACAAAAGTAGACATGTTTTGCAAACGTACATGGTACTATGTGAGGACACATTTAGAATACTGTTATCCCCTTCTTTTGAGGAAGGGTATAGTATCATTGGAGGCAGCACAAAAGGTTTACTGGGATGATCCCGGGTATGGAGGGACTGCCACATGAGGAAATCTTAAAGAGGTTGGGTCTGTACTCCTTGGAGTTCAGAAGAATGAGCGATGACATGATTGAAGTATACAAGCTTCTTAGGGGGTTAGACAGGGTAAATGTTAGGAGCATGTTTCCATTCATAGGAAAGTGTGGGATCAGAGGGCACAGTTACAGAACAAGGTAGTACTTCTTTAAGACAGAACAGAGGAAGAATTTCTTCTCTGAAAGAGTGGTGAATTCTTTACTCAGGAAGGCGGAGGCTGAGTCTTTGAACATTGTCAAGATTGATATCAATAGGTTTTTAATCAGTGGGTAAATTAATGTTACTCTCAATAAGTGGGGCAAGAACCAGACCAGATCAGGTTCAAGCAAGCTTATTGAGTAACATTTCCTCAGTGCTACTAACCTACAAGAAGCACTGTCCTGGAAACGCTCCAGCTGTCTGTATTTATAATACAATCAATGTCACATGTTTAACTAGTAATTCTTTTAAGCTGATTGCCACACACTGAGATTAGTAGCATATTGACAGTCATGGGTTACGGAAATAAAGCAGGAAAGTGGATTTAGTGGGTGTTACATCAGTCGTGACCTTATTAAATTGTGAGCACGCTCAACGGGCTGAATGGCTTCCTCCTGTTCTTATTTATTATGGTTTTATCGGAGGAAAATTAAGGGGAATTGTTGCTTTTATTGTTCAGAACTGGTTTGATAGCTTTCCAGTTTGATAGCTTTGTCTTTGGTTATAGGATGCAGACTCAGAGTCAAAGTCTGGGCTCCTTGTTCTTGTGCCCTTGGAAAGTTGGTTAGTACAACCCTCTGGGCTGGATGGCTGGGAGCAATGCCAACAGCAAGGGTTCAATTCTTGGCCGAGGTTATTCACGAAGGCCCCGCCTTCTCAATCTTGCCCCTCACCTGAGGTATTGTGACCATCAGGTTAAATCACCACCAATCAGATCTCCCTCAAGGGAAGAGCAGCCTATGGTCATCTGGGATTATGGCAACTTTACCTATATTGTTATTCAACTAGAAATTTAGGAACCTTCCCTCAATGGGAAGGACTATGCTGAATACCAAGCTAACAGTGCATTTGATTTGATTTGTTATTGTCATGTGTATTAGTATCTAGTGAAAAGTATTGTTTCTTGTGCGCTACACCGATAATGGCACAGTGGTTAGCACTGCTGCCTCACAGCGTCAGAGACCCGAGTTCGATTCTCAACTTGGGTCATTGTCTGTGTGGAATCTGCATGTTCTCCCCGTGTCTGCCTGGGTTTCCTCCCATCATCTGAAAAATGTTATGGTTAGGCACATTGGCCATGCTAAATTCTCCCCAAACAGGCACAGACAATTAGAGGATTTTTACAGTAACTTCATTGCAATGTTAGTGTAAGCTTACTTGTGATACTAATAAATAAACTTTAAAACTTTTAGTGTACTGTTCATCAAGAACTAAACGAGAGAGTGCAGAATGTAATGTTACAGTCATAGCTAGGATGTAGTCAAAAATCAACTTTATGTGAGGTGGGTCCATTCAAAAGTCTGGTGGTAGCAATATGTATGATCCTGATCACTTCTGAAGATTTTGGAACTTTGAATGCATTTTATGGAGCTCTAATGGCTTTAGCAAGTCTTTAAATGCATTCAAAACAATTTCCTGAGACAAACATGTCGACTTGCCACTAGTTAAATGTCAGATTAATCCACGTTTCCCTAATTTGGGTGCTTTACCCTGCACTATGCACTAAGCTGATATTATTCACCATCTCTGATTTTTGTTGGTGTGTTCTTAGTTTTAGTTTCTAGTTATCTGTGCTATTCTGTATTTGTTATGCAATCAAGTAATCTTTAGTTTTTTTATTCATTCATGGAACATGGGCACATCAGTATTTATTGCCCATTTCTCATCACCTTTGAACCTCTATTTAATAGAGCACTTGAGAGTCAACCACATTACTGTGGCTCTGGATTCACATATAGGCCAGACCAGGTAAGAGCAGTAGATTTCCTTCCCTAAAGGGCATTTGTGAACCAAGTGGGTTTTTCCAACAATCGACAATGGTTTCATGATCATTAGTAGACTCCAGATATTTTGTATTGGATTCAAATTCCACTTTCTGCCATGGCGGGATTCGAACCCGGGTCCCCAGAGCATCAGCCTCCATTTCTGGTCTAGCGATAATACCACTAGGCCATCGCCTTCCCATTAGTGTGAATGTTGCTATGTTAGTAGTCAATTAGCATTATTGAGCTGAGCTACTAGAAACTAGTCTTTTCTCTCACATTCTATACAAATAAAATAGTAGCCTCTTCAGTTGGGCAATATTCTGATTGAGGGACTTTCGGCTGTCGGATAAATAGCTGTTCCTATTTGGGAATGCATACAATTTCAGGCATAAAACTTATGGAACATGTAACCATCATCATGTATGTAAATAATAATATAGGCAAAAAGCCACAAGGCCTGAGAGCAGTTGAAACAAAAGCCTTGAAGCTTTGAAGAAAATCTTTGATTCTTGACATGATAAAGCCAGAAAGGAAGGCAGAACAAGACTACGCTGGACTGAGTATCGTTACACGACTCGGAGTGATGAAAGAGAAGACAAGCACTTACAGCAAGGGCACTGGCAGTGGGTTTGGATGAACATTTTCATGTTTAGATAACAAGTAGGTTGTCAAAGTTTCTAGCCCCTAGCATGCAGCTTCACTTAAAAACCTCACTTCTATTTTATATCGCTATAGGGTCAAATTAGTGTCTGCAATGTTATCAAATAAATGCATACATGATTGTATTAACTGCATTTCCCTTGTATTTGATCTGAGTGCATAGAATTATAGAATTTCTACAGTGCTGAAGGTGGGGCCATTCACCCCACCGAGTTTGCATTGATCACAATCCCTCCCTTATATGAGGTGCCCCCTTCTTCTGGGTGTGAACCTTGTGATGTCGCTGATGACGAAAGGGAAAATTGGGAAATGTGATTCCCTCCAGAGAGAATTGGGAAATGTGTTTCTGGATTTTCCACCCATTCCAGCGATCCAGCACATGGAGAGTGTGGAATCAAAATTCCAAAATCACGCTCCCAATTTTCTCTACCATTGGCCGGCAATGGTTGTGGGTGGGGGCAGGGCAGGGGCGAGGGTGAGGGGTGTGGATGGTGGAAATGGGGATGCCAGTGATGATCGTGGAGGAGGATTAATCATTGTGGGTGCGGGGGTGATGTGGGAGAGCCTCCAATACCTCTGTGTTGTGGATGTGGGAAGGCATCCCAATACCTCCCATCACCTCCCACTCCTGTCAGTGTAATGGTGTCAGCCACATCCATTCAGTTTTTTTTAAGACTAAGAGGCTCAAAACCTGAAGAAGAAACTGGTCAGTGGAGCTCGAGAGCACACACCGGTGCATGGCTAAGCTTGATGCTTAGAGCAATTTTAGTGAGAAACTTCCAAAAATACGACCACTCAGTTACAGCTGCAGGTTTACATCCAAAGGCTATTTTGTTAAAATGGAACTACGAAAGCTAACTAAGTGCAGATTCGATGGGCCGAAGGGCCTCTTCTACACCGTATGATTCTATGATTCAAGTGATCTCAGCTTGCGGGATATCACTATGCAGTTTACATAAGTGTGGAGATGAGTGCAATCTGTACTGATACAAGTCAAATGGTACAGTTGCCTCTGAAGTCAGTGCTCCAAAAGGAGTTAAAAAGAACATCATTGTGTCTGATAAAACAAGCAGGACTCAGTGCTGGCAGGCAGCCCGAAAGGGCACAGGCGGAGTAAACTGCCAGGAATTACAGCTCCTGGCCACATTCACTTGCAGACAAAACCCAACAGTGAGTCGAGTTTTAAATCAACCTTTGACAAGATAATGACTGGTGAAGGAGCTGCAATTGAACTGTTGTTCTGTGGCCTGACGTGCGTGTAGGAAAATTCCCATTCTTTCAGGTTGTTAAAAAAGAGCTATAAAATGTGATAATTCTAGATGCCTTTAATTAAGTAAATCAAAAATCAAGCCATTTATTCTGCTAGCAGTTCACTTCTCCATTTCACTGGTAGGTAGTTTTCACCATCGCCTGGCTCTTTTCAGGATGTTTTTGATTCCAATGATGTGATTTCAGAAGGTTTCACTCATGCATGACTCAGTAGCCAGTGTCATCATGTCAGATTATCTGATATAACTGATGCTATCTTGTGGAATTTCACAGTTTGAAGCCAAAATAGCAGCGGACAATTGTTTGTACAATCTTCAAACCTTAGTAAGCAAGTGAGCTTAAGGTGGACTGCACTGTAGCTTGCATGTGCAGTACACTGAGTATACATTGTACACTGAGTACACATTGAACCAAAATCTATGCTTGGTTAAAATCGGCAGCACTCTATTAATATTGTTTCTGAATTCTGGATTTGGAAGAAGGGAAATTAAATTCTCAAGCAATCTTTGCGGCTTCTAGATCCAAGTATTCAGAGATAGAATAAAGAATTAAGGGCTGAGAAATTGGGAGTATGTGTACCTTTTCATGGGCACCGTTGAGTTCTCTTAGAGCTCCAGATGTTGCTCATGGTCTGCACATGATGTAGTGTTGAAGTAAAATGTGCCAATGATGGCATCAGCACACATGCTCTCTCTGTGTGAGAAAACCTGTATTTACATAGCGCCTTTAACACGAAAGTGCATCACAGAAAAATTATTAAACAAAATATAGTGCAAAACCTGGTAAGCAGATATTAGATCAGATGACCAAAAGCTTGGCCGAAGATATAGATTTTAGGGAGTAATCCTAAAGGATGAAAGTGAGGTTGAGCGACAAAGGCTGGAATTTTCTGCCTCCCCTCCCCCCATCCCCATGGAGGGTAGAAGCGGTGCTGAGGTATTGACTGCTGTTGGGAAGTCATTGGCAATTTGCATGGCTCATGATCCTGTTGCTGGGGAACATGCCATGGGGCGGTGGGTGGAGGGGGGTCAACTTTGACAGGACCACTCAGTCCCATCCATAGAGATTTAGGCAGGGACTTCTGGAACTTGGGGCCTGAAGGCACAACCGACCAATAGTGGTCACCAAGAGGAACGTCCAAGAGGTAGGAAGTAGAGGAATACTTATATCTTGGAAGGTCTCAGGGCCGAATGGGATTCCAGATAGAGAGGGGGTCAGGTCATGGGGAGATTTGATAAAATGGGATGAGAATTTGAAAATCCAGGCATTGTTTACCCAGGAATGTGTAGACATAGGGCTGAAGGATGAAATGGTATTTGATGTGAGCTAGGGCACGGGCAGCAGAGTTTTATTTGAGCTCATGTTCAGTGAGGTTAGAACACAGTTTAGTCAGATATGCATTAAAATGGTTAAATCTGGAGGTAACAAAGGTATGGATAGTGATTGCAGATACAATTTGAAGCAGAGGTGAAAATTTGATGTTACAGATTCAGAGCATTGCTGAAAGCTCATCTTGGATCACATATAGAAATATAAATAGACCATTTAGCCCTTCAAGCCAGCCCCGCTATTCATTTTGATGGCTCATTATCCAGTCATCAAATCCAATGTCTTGATTTCCCCCTCCCACCCCTGAAATCCCTTCATCCCCATAAACTCTAGAACTATTATCTAATTTCTATGGTTAGCACTGCTCACAGTGCCAAGAATCTGGATTTGATTCCCAGCTTGGGTCACTGTCTGTGTAGAGTTTGCATGTTCTCCCTATTTCTGTGTGGGTTTCTTCCAGTGGTGCTCCTCCTACAGTCCAAAGATGTGTAGGTTAGGTGGTTTGGCCATATTAAATTGTCCATTAGTACCATGGGGATTAGCAGGGTAAATATGTGGGATTACAGGGACAGGGTCTGGGTGGGATCATTGGTGATACAGGCTCGATGGGCTGAATAGCCTCTTTCTGCAATGTAGGATTCTATGAGAATACACATGTTTTAGCCTCAAATACTTTTTGTGGTAGTGAATTTCACAGATTCATCGTCCTCTGGGTGAAGAAACTTCTCCTCACCAGTCCTAAAAGGTTTATTCCATATCCTCAAAATACCATTGGGAACATTCTTTCTGAATCTACCCTGTCTAATCTGTTAGAATTTTATAAGTTTCAATGAGAACTCCTCTCACTCTTCTAAATAGCAATGAATATAATCCTAACTGACTTAGCCTCTCCTCATATCTCAGACCTGCCATCGCAGGAATCAACGTGGTAAAATTTCGCTGCACTCCCTCTATAGGAACAACATCCTTCCTCAGATAAGGAGACCAAGATGGTACACAATACTCCAGATGTGACCTCACCAATGTCTCGTATAGTTACTGTAAAACAACCCTATCCCTATATTCAAATTCTCTCGCTATGAAGGTCAATGCGCCATTTGCCTTTTTTACTGCCTGTCGTACCAGTGCACTTACTTGAGGTGCGCAGAGTCCAGTTCAGCTTCAGACTAAACACATTTTACAAATCTGGTGCATCATTGTCGGGTCACCATTGCAAATGTGATATTGATATTGCGACTGGCCTGGATGAAGTACCCAGATGAGTATTCAGATCCTGTACGGATCAGTTGGCGGAGATATTCACAAATGCCTTCAATCTCTCTTTACAACAATCTGAGGTCCCTGTCTGCTTCAAGTAGATGACCATCATCCCAGTATCTAAGACAAGCCAAGTAGCATGCCTTAATGACTATCGTCTAGTGGGTCTGACATCCATCATTATGAAATCGTTTGAAAGGTTAGACATGGCAAGAATCAATTCCAGCTTCCTGGACTACCTGGATCCACTACAGTTTACCTACTGCCACAACAGGTCCATAGCAGATGGACTCTACCTCAAGCTTGGAACACTTAGATAACAAGGACACCTATGTCAGATTCTTATTTATTGACTACAGCTCAGCCTTCAACACCATTATTCCCATGAAACCCATCTCCAAACTCTGTGGCCTGGGCCTCGGCACCTCCGTCTGCGACTGGATCCTGAGCTTCCTAACTCACAGATCACAATCAGTAAGGATAGACAACAGCACCTTTTCCACAATCATCCTCAACACCGTGTCCACAAGATTGTGTTCTCAGCCCCCTAATATACTCACTACACACCTATGACAGTCTATTCTCCACCAACTCAATTTTCAAGTTTGCTGTGACACCACCGTAGAGGGTTGGATATCAAACAATGACAAGACAGAGAACAAGAATGAGATAGAGAATCTGGTGAATTGGTGTGATGACAATAATCTCTCCCTCAATGTTAACAAAATGAAGGAGATTATCGACTTCAGGAAGCATAGTGGAGAACATGTCTCTGTCTACACCAACAGGAATGAAGTAGAAATGATCGAAAGCTTCAAGATTTAGATGCCCAGATCACCAACAACCTGTCCTGGTCCCCCCATGCCAACACTATAGTTAAGAAAACCTATCCTCTATATCCTCAGAAGAACATTTGGCATGTCAGCATCTCACCAACTTTTATAGATGCACCAGATGCAAAAAGAAAAACATTCTTTTTGGTTGTATCACAGCTTGGTATGGCTCCTGCTCTGCCCAAGATTGCAAGAAACTTCAGAAGGTCATGAATGTAGTTCACGCAAACTAGCCTCCCATCCATTGAGTCTGTCTACACTTCCTGCTGCCTCGGCAAAGCGACCAGCATAATTAAGGACCCCACGCACCCTGGACATTCTCTCTTCTACCTTCTTCTGTCGGGAAAAAGATATGAAAGTCTGAGATCACGTACCAATCAACTCAAGAACAGTTTCTTCCCTGCTGCTGTCAGACTTTTGAATGGATCTACTTCGCAGTAAGTTGATTTTTCTCTACACCCTGTAACACTACACTATGATTGTAACACTACATTCTGCACTCTCTCCTTTCCTTCTCTGTGAACGGTATGCTTTGTACAGAGCACAGGTAACAATACTTTTCACTGTATACTAATACATGTGACAATAATAAATCAAACCAAATCAAACCAAAAAAACATTGCTGCAGATCTGGGAGAAAATGAACAAATGTTATTAGGGTAGTGTCACATTTTCAGGAGTGTGATGAATACAATGGCACTGATTTCCAGCATTTCTAGTGATCTGCTTTGCCTGCAGTAAGAAAGAGAATTCTCCTGAGCTATCATTGTGATACAATTTGTACTGCGTCTGCAGTTTCTGAGTTAGTCTCCCATTGTCTCCAAGGCTTAGAGTCAGTTGATATGGGTTCTGTCAGAAACTTTTGTCTCCTCTGATGTTTTTCTATCTCAGGCACAGCATTAATAATACACATGCAAAATGATCGAGTCAAAAAAAAATACAACTCACAATATTGTGGGTCACTCTCAAAACCCATTTGTCTTTTGGACATGTGGGCCGAACTGGATACGAATGATTTATCTTTTCTGTGACATTGTTAGTTTTCATTACTTATCCCCATGTACTCCACTGTTCTGTTTAGTGCCATTTAATATATGTGGATGTGACATTACTGCAGGCACTGCTATCGGAAGGATGTAATTTCATCATGACAATTTATCTGGGCAGCTTTCATTATAATTATAGACATAAAGGGCACAAAAGTTGACGCAAAAATGGAGTGAAAAGGTGACAACAGGAAGGAAGGTTTTTTTTAGACACACAGTCTTAATGTTTCTTAATAAAAGTATATATACGTGTGTATCTGACTGTGCACTTTTTAATTCAATGAGAAATGTTTCACAATTAAAATATTGCTGTAAGGTAGACATACAAAAATATATGGGCATAACAGGACCCAGCCCTTCCTGTTGCTTGCCACTTCAATACACCACCCTGCTCTCCTATCCATGTATCCATCCCTGGCCTTTTGCAACGTTCCAGCAAACCCCAACACAAACTGGAAGAACAGTATCTCATCTTCCGATTGGGCACTCTTCAGCCATCTGGAGTGAACATTGAGTTCAATAACTTCAAACCATGAACTGCCCCCACCACCTTCACCCCATTTCCATTTTATTTCATTTTTTCTTTTCATTCTGTTTTATCATCCTTCGATCTCATTTCCATTTTTCTACTTCTCCATTCTTGTTCTCAGTCTTGCCCTGAAGCACCTCCCCTCACCCCTCCCTTCTTCAAGGCAACTGCCACATTCCTCAGATTGTCCCTTAATAGTCTGCACCTCTCTTCTGTCATTCACACATTCTGATCATTTAATGAACACTTTAGCACTTTTCTCAACCTTCTTCATCGTCATCTATATTTCCTTTGTCCTATTACGGCACTTCCTCCCTCCCTGCCCCCTTTGTATAATTTTATTCTGATTTTCTTTGCTCTTAGCTCTGATGAAAGGTCACCCAGACTCGAAACTTTGCCTCTGTTCTTTCCCCACAGATATTGTCAGACCTGCTGAGATTTTCTAGCATTTTTCTGTTTTTGTTGGGTATAACTGTTATTTGATGGGCAAATTTTATTCAGTCAATTGTTTGAAGTTTATTTATTACTGTCACATTAACACTGCAATGAAGTTACTGCAAAAACCCCATAGTTGCCACACTCCAATGCCTTTTTGGGTGCACTCAGGGAGAATTTAGGGTGGCCAATGCAGCTAACCATCGGACTGTGGAAGGAAACCCATGCAAACATGGGGGAGAACGTGCAAACTCCACACAAACAGTGACCCAAGCCAGGAATCGAACCTGGCTTCCTGGTGCTATGAGCCAGCAATGCTAACCACTATGCCTCCGTGCCGCTTTATTAGGCTGCATTAGCTATTTAGTCAGTATTTGGCCACATCCAGCATCCATCTGCATGCCAGGGATGTTATTTGCCACAGCAATCTATGAAACAAGAGATGGCTGTTTGAGCCTGTGTACCTATTCCTTGAAACAAAGCTTGAACAATTTGCACTGTCATTGCTATTCCCTTAATTTATTCAGTCTCCTGAGGGAAGTAATTACCCAGCAAACTATAAAGATTTGTGATATGTCTCGTTTATCCCCTGTGGTAATTCCAGGAGATCAAGCTAACATTGCGACCTAACTTCCATTGACATGTCAGTTGTTCTGGAGTACAGAAAGCAGCTCTCCTGTGGAATATTTAAACTTTTACCTGAATTCTTATCCTTCATTCTTCGCCAGATATTCATCCGGCTCTTGCTATGGGAATTAATAGATGCGGATGTATTGCTTTTATGGAGTCTATTGCACATATCCACTACTCTGTGGGGACGCAGACACTTCTTTTAATCTATTGTCTTGCTCAAGGCTTACTAATTTTGTACTCCTTGCAATCACAGTTTAAGCCAAATAAGCTGCTTGCATCGGCGCTATCCGCGCCTCTCAGCATTTTAGAGATTTGCATCATTATCCACCGACTTTCTTTCTCCCTGCTGAATTCCGTCAGTCTCTCTCCATAACTTAAAATGCTATCAAGCTTCTTTGAACTCTCTCTGATGCATCTTTGTTCTTTTGAAGATGGGTGTCTCAGATTCAAAACTGTGGCATAGCAATTTGTGTGGTCCTGTTACTGGGCCCAGGATTGCACAGTGCCAGCAGAACATGCCTAATCATGTGCGTGTCACTAGCAAGTGAAACTGGTCCGAGGCACTCATTATGTTTATTATGCCAGTGCTAGTCAAAGGAATTCCCAACAATGTTTAAAGGCATCTCTTAAAGGGGAGGTGTTCTCTGACTGCAGGCAACCTGAAGCCAACTCAGAAGATTGCAGGACCATCAAGGATGGATGCTGCACTGGAGGTCTTGGTCGAAGAGCTGGACAAACAGAGAGACAGGCATTTATCCCTTCCATCACGCAAACCCATCTATTGACGCTGTCTACAAATTGATTCGGGCGACACGGTAGCACAATGGTTAGCACTGCTATCACACAGTGCCAGGGTTTGATTCCTGACTTAAGTCACTGTCTGCATAGGTTTCTTTGGGTGCTCTGGTTTCCTCCCACAGTCTGAAAGATGTGCTGGTTAGGTGCATGGCCATATTAAATGCTAACAGGCGCCAGAGTGGGGCAACTAGCGGATTTTCACAATAACTCCATTGCAGTGTTGTAAATGCTGTAATTGTACCTGCCTCTACCAACTTCTCTGACAGCTCTGGCATGGTGGCATAGTGGTTAGCACCGCTGTCTTACAGTGCCAGGAACCCATGTTCAATTTCTGGCTTGGGTCATAGCCTGTGTGGAGTTTGCATGTTCTCCCCGTGTCTACGTAGGTTTCTTCCAGGTGCTCCAGTTTCCTCCCATAGTCCAAATATATGCAGATTAGGTGGATAGGCCATGCTATATTGCCCCTTAGTATCAATAGAATTCCCTGGGATAAATGCACGGGGTTATCGGATTAGGGCTTGGGTGGAATTGTGATCATTGCAGACTGATGGCTGAATGGCCTCCTTCAGTACTATAGGGATTCTCTACGCATGGGATTTGCAAGGTAAAACTTCTGAGCTCACAACACTCTCTGCCCAGCTTCTTTAAAGTGTAGCTTAACAGCCAGACTGCCCACAATGGCATAGAGTGTGGGTTTGTCCAGCATGGCATTTGGGCCATGTGATCAACCACCAACCAAATAGCTAGCTCTGCGAGCCAACATGAAGTTTTGTTGACATTCCTGACACTCTTCAGTGGAACTAGAATTCAGCTGACCATCCAATCAGAGCATTAACATGGCTGTGGTGCCTGACCTCAAGCCAGACTGGATCTCAAGGCCCCAGTTATGCAATGCTGTGTCTTAGTGGTTGCCAGGGCAACCCGGGTTAACTGGTTATGTGGCATCTCTTGGCATTTCAATCAATAAAAGAGGGCACGGAGAGGAACCTGGCGGTCATGGATGATGAAGAGAGGGATGGAGTTTGAAATATTATCACACAGCTTTATTCTCTTTGCATTGATATGGTCCAATGCAATGGATTTATTTGATAGTAAACTCACATGCTTTTGAGGTTTCCCTCTTCGTCAGGTAAATGGAGAGTACCTGACGAAGAGGGAAACCTTGAAAGCTTGGGAATTTACTGTCAAATAAATCGGTTGGACTTAAACCTGGTATTGTCAGACTTCTTGCTGTGTTTACCCCAGTCCAACGCCGGCATCTCCACATCACCAAAACAATGATCCAGTGCTCACTGTTTCTACGTCAGGGGCTGTCTGTTCAAGACAAGGATGAGATTTTCTTTTCTGTCAGAGGGTCATGTGTCTTTGGAATTCTCTTCCTCAGAAGTGGAAGCAGAGTTTTTGAACATTTTTAAGGCTGGGCTAGATAGACTCTTGATCAGCAAGTGGATGAAAAGTATTGGGGGTTGGTCATGAATGTGGGGTTGAGTCATACAGCAAGACAGCCCTTCAGCCCAAACAGTATATGCAGGTCATAATACCAATTGCCTGCATTTGGCCGGGTTGCAGTTACAACAGATCAGCCAAGATCATATTGAATGGCCAACCCATTTGAGGTGTTGCCTGCTTCTAATTCCTATGTTCATATCATAGAATCATAGAATCCTATAGTGCAGAAGGACGCCGTTTACCCATTGAGTCTGCACCAACAAAAATCCCATCCAGACTCTATCTCCATGACCTCATATATTTACCCTGCTAATCCCTTGACACTGGGGTCAATTTAGCGTGACCAATCCATCTAACCTGCACATCTTTGGAATGTGGGAGGAAACCGGAGCACCCCAAGGAAACTCATGCAGATATGGGGAGAACTTGCAAACTCTGCACAGACAGTGATCCGAGGCTGGAATTGAACCCAGGTCACTATGAGGCAGCAGTGCTAACCACTGTGCCACCCTGCTGCCCCTAAATTGTTTGTACATCCATTTCTCTTTCTATAAGATGATTAAATAATGAATTATAATCTGTGCTTCTTACTTCCTGGTTTGCTGTTGTTGAGAATTCTTCAATCTGAATGCTTAGTCTGCTTGAAGACTTCTGCAGGCTGTAGATTCTCTATCAAGGGTGCTAGGTCGAAAGTCAAGCTGGAATATAGGAAAATGACATCCTGGAGCTCCCTCAATCTTTGTGGGCAGTTTTCTTCAAGGTCAGTGGCAAACACTGTCTCTATGTCTGTGGCTGCAACATCTGAGCTGGTGTATAACCTCCCCTTGCAGAAGATACGTACCACCTAACTTGATGGCAACGTGGTCAACAAAGTGGGTTGACCCAGTGGTGTAGATGTTGAGATTTACCGTTACCCGCAGAGTTCTTTTGGTTTAATTGCTGTGCAGCAGATGACACAGGACAGCGATTGCCAGTTGAAGCACAGTCTCTCACATGTCTGTCGTGGAGCTCCTTCCTGCTTGGGTATTAGTTCCTTTGTTTGCTTTCACTTCCTCCCCTCGCAGACGCTTGCTGTTGCAATGTCAGGCAACATCAGTAATGACAACTCCTGACTCTTCCTGGATCCTGGGCAGTCAATGAAGTCAAAGCAGATGCAGCCGCAGGCTCATGCCTTCTCAACAACTGCTGGAATTCAAACAAAACCTGGCTTCAAAAATTGCCAGTAGCCTGAAACAACCTTCAGGAGATTCTCAAGGGCAACTAGGGATGGGCAGTAAAGGCTGGGCAGCCAGCAATGCTCATGTCCCATGAATGAATAAAAATAAAAAAAATGCATCTTGGATGCCTTGCTGCTTTAGAAAGCTTCTGAAGTTTTCATGCCATGGTTCTCTGGGTTAGTGACTGACCCAGTGTCATGTTGGCAGACACTATTTTCCAAAGGTACAAGTGAAGAATGTCAATTTACATAGTTCAATAATGTCAGTGTTAATTTCCAATTAAGTTGCCTAAACTGCATCTTAAGCTACGAATGGCTGTGACCATTTTACATGTGAATTTTTGCTGCAGATTGACCCAATGCAATACTGCACCCAAAAATTCTGTAAAAAGTAAATACATTGTTGTCCATTCTTCCAAGTGCAACCGCAGTGATGAACTTATCAACGGTAAGTAACGAGGTTTGACTCATGATAAGATGGAATGGCATTTCATCCGAGTATTTCATTTGGTTTGTTGTTTAAATATTTTTCTGGACTGTTTACTTTTCCTGATCAATTCTTTTTCCCTGTGTTCCTCCTTCCTTCTCAAAGACATTGGAATGAACCAATTTTCCAGATGGTTCTCCAGTCACCAGCCCTGCTGACAGACACTGTGATATAATATTCAGCGCCATTCATGACTTCTCAGATACTGAAGCAATCCATGTTCAAATGCAACAAGATCTGAACAATATCTAGGCTTGGGCTGACAAGTGGAAATAACATTCACGCCACACAAATGCCAGGCAATGACCGTCACCAATAAGAGATACTGTAACCACCACTTTTTACATTCAATACTATAACTATCACTGAATCTCCCACTGTCAACCTTGGGATTACCATTGATCAGAGACTCAACTGGACTCACTACATAAACACAGCGGCTACGAGAGTAGGTCAGAGGCTAGGAATACTGCGGCAAGTAACTCACTTCCTAATTCCCCAAAGCCTATCCACCATCTACAAGGCACAAGTGAGGAATGTGATGGAATACTCCCCAATTGCCTGGATGGGTGCAGCTCCAGCAACACAAAAAACCTGACATCACCCAGGACAAAGCAGGCCCATTCAATCTGCGTCCCTTCTGCTAACTTAAGCATAGGTATTGCATAGTTTTTTATTTCGATCTTACCAAACAAGACTGCATGATTAAATTTGCTATCTTGGTTAATTTTGTTTCAATGTTTGTGGCCCCATTCTTTCTTCAACACTGTCCCCCCTTTAAGAAGTGTCACATCACGAGGTCAAAGTCCAACAGGTTTATTTGTTATTTCCCCTTAAAGCTGGGCCTGGCTGAGGGTCAATAATCACACAAGTTTAAAAATCAAGCAAGCTTCTTTTTCATTCATTCATGGGATATGGGTGTTGCTGGCTTGCCAGTATTTCTTGTCAATCCCAAGTTGCCCTTGACTTTGCAGTGATTAATACAACTGAGTGGCTTGCTGGGCCATTTCAGAGGGCAACTGAGAGTCAACCACATTGCTATAGGTCACATGTAGGCCAGACCAGATAAGGATGGCAGATTTCCATCCCTATAATACATTGAATTAGGTGGGTTTTTCCAACAATGGTTTCATGATCATCAGTAGATTCTTAATTCCAGAATTTTTTAGTGAATTTAAATTCCACCACGTGGCATGGCAGGATTTAAACCTGGGTCCCAGAAGATTAGCTGAGTTTCTGGATTATTAGTCCAGTGATAATACCACTAGGCCATCGTTTCTGCTATGAGTTTTATAAGAATTTTCACAGATAGGCATTAAGACCATTAGCCTGAGCTAAGCTCATTCAATCAGTCATCTGTAACAAGGAAAAGGGAGTGATCTATTGATACAGGAACGGCCTGGATTATGATAACTACCAAAGAAGAATGATATAGTCAGTCTTCAGATTGATTGGATATTATGATAGATCAAGCGTAAAGTGTGATTGATATTTGCTAATTGCTTGTAATTGAATTTGAACACTGCAATTGCTTATACGTCTCAGAAAACTGAACTCAAATTTGGAGCTCAGGTATAATTCTGAAAACTGTTAAGGAGCCTGCACCCATATAACTATTCATGTTATGTGTTGTGACATACTAAGCCTATATTTAAATTAATTTGTGATTTTTCCTCCAATCCACCTCATGACCCAGGTTTCTTGTGAAAGCTCTCAATCTCTTATTCTATCTCCCTCTGTATTATCACTTGCTGCCATCAGCAAATGTTTTCCCGCTAGCAGCAATAATGTATGATGTAGGTAGGGCAGTGGTGGGCTTGGTAACAGGTTTGACATTTGATATTTGCAATATATAGGAACAGTAGGAAGAAGAAAAGGCCATTCATCCCTCTGAGAATGTTCTACCAGTCAATTGGATCATTACAGATCTGGATCTAAACTCCATTTTCTTCCTTTTGCTTCATATCCCACAGTATACATGGCAACAAAAAATAAATCTTACCAATCTCAGTCTGGAACTCTCCAATTGTCTTTCAATATCACAGCTTTTTGTAGGACTGTAGTGAATGTGCACTGATGTTAAACAATCCACGCACTGGGGACTTCAAATCTAATGTCTGTTAATTGTCATCACTAACAGTTTCCCACAGCATAAGCTTTAAGGTGTTGGTTGAAAGCCTTTGCTGGTGCTGGTGTTATTGCCATGATGGTATAGCCGCTGAAACATCAGGGTGATCTGCAATGTCTGTCTGGTGTAGTCTGGACCACAGAAGTTTCATGCTCAAGTATGTGTACGTAAGTGTGTGTGTGCATGTGATGGAGTCTAAACACACTGGTCACTCCAATTGCAAAGTGATTGGGGCTGTTTTGGAAGAATGCCCTGATCTCACAGTGCACTGAGAGACCTTTGCCCTCCCACCATGGACATTGGGAACCCCCCTCTCATCGGCAGTATGTCGCCCTACCCTCTTCCCAACATGTATTACCGACGTCAGGGAGGCATTGAGGCCCTCCCTATGAGACCCCCTTCATGACCCCGACATGATCCTCCTTGTGCCACCCAATATAATCCCCCTTTATGTTCCACCTCTGATGATCCTCTGGCATGACTCTGCCACACAACCTTCTGTAACAATCTCCACCATATGACCCCCTCCTACATGACCTCCCCTCCATCCATTATATGCCCCCACCCTCCCCCACTCAGGGCTCAGTCCACTCAGGCCCTATCTCTTTGATACTGTCCCTGGTACACTGGTATGCTTACCAGCATTGCTGCCAACTGCAACCATTTCCATTCAGGTGGTTCAGGTCATCATGGGAGGCTTCCTCTTCCAGTTTGCTGGGATTAGAATCTCACTCCAGATGTTCATGGCCTGGAGGGCCATGCTCCGAGGGCAGTCATTATCAAAACATGGAGTGGTTTGGGATCTTCTTCCCTCCAAGCTGCCTTCTTTGCCATCTATGGGGGTATAAATGTTAAAACTATTCTTCTGCTTAATATTCAGATTGTTACATGTCTTGTGTGCTCTGGGCCTGAAGCACCAAGCCTCTACAGAATTTCAGATGTATTTAGTTCTACAAAACTCACTTCAGCCAATGTTGGTCAATCTTGCAAAATGCAAAAATTTCTCATTTTCTTCCCAATTGCAGTAAGTCATGCTGGGCATCCTTTTTGAATTAGAGGCCTTCCAGCTGACAGCCTGTAAGTTTAGTTGTCAGATATCCTGGCCACCAATTGTGCGAAGGAAGCAACAACCCAGAGGAGTTACAGGCTGCAAATCCACCCAGCAGCCTTTAAACGGGCGATCGCTGTATTATACAGTGGAAAAAGCCAGCAGTGGGCAGTGGAGTGCGCAAGGGTCAGGGTGCTACCCATCCGGCTCTGAGTTCTACCCACGAAAGCATGGTGTGTTATGCAGCCCAATAAACTTTAAAGCAATTGAATGATACACTTGATTTTATCTGTGATGTATTTTGGGGCATAGCCCTTTAAGGGAACAGGTCATGTGACAGGGTATGTGGGATGAGCTGTTTCAGAACCTCTCTGAGTGGGCAGTCAACATTTGGACTGTGGAGCGAATAGACTGAATAAAGAAACAAAAACAGAAAACGCTGGGAAATCTCAGTAGGTCTGACAGCATCTGTGGAGAGAGATTAGAGCCAATCTTTCGAGTCTGGAAAACTCTTTATCAGAGCCCTGGAAAGGTCATCCTGATTCGAAATGTCAGCTCTATTCTCTCTCCACAGATGCTGCCAGACTTGCTGAGGTTTTCCAGCAATTTTTGTTTTTATTTCAGATTCCAGCATCCGCAGTATTTTGCCTTTATCTGATGGAATAAACATTTGTGTTCCATGATTGAATTATTGAATCACAGAGACAGGCACTTTGGCCCAAACTGGTCCATGCCAACCAAAATGTCCATCTAATTTAACCCCATTTGTCTGTATTTAGTCCATACCTCTCTAAACATAGAGGAAACGTAGAACATTACAGCGCAGTACAGGCTCTTTGGCCTCAATGTTGTGCCAACCCAAGAAATCAATCTAAAGCCCATGTAACCAATGCTATTCCAGTATCATCCGTATGTTTATCTAATGACCATTTAAAAGCCCTTAATATTGGTGAGTCCATTATTGTTGCAGGCAGGGCATTCTACGCCCTTCCTACTCTCTGAGTAAAAGAACCTTCCTCTGACATCCGTCCTATATTTATCATGCTCAATTTAAAGCTATGTCCCCTCGTGCTAGCCATCACCATCTGAGGAAAAAAGCTCTCACTGTTCAATTGTGCTCATTCCCTGCAGTTTTCTTCTATATCCTATTCCTCCTAAATCTTGCCTAATCACACCATAATTTCCTTTGTCCTGTGGTATATACCTATTCCTTCCCATTGTTAAAGTAAATGTAACCAAACTGTGGTCACTATCACCAAAGTGCTCACCTACCTCCAAATCTAAAATTGGGGCACCTGGAGGAAATCCACGCAAAACATGGGCAAACCTTTCCTATTGATATATTTCTCCTATTGCTTTTTAAATGTTGTCGATATCCCTGACTCGACCACTTCCTCCGGCAGCTCATTCCACATATGTACCACTCTCTGTGTCAAAAAAGTTGCTCCTCAGATTCCCATTAATTCTTTCCCCTCTTAAACCTATGACTAGTTCTCGATTCACCAAACCTGGGAAAAAGATTGAGTGCATTCACCCTATCCATGCCTCTCATAATCTTATACACCTCTATAAGATCACATGGACTATTTCTTATGGAGGCACCTCAAGACTCAAAGATTTAATAGTGCCCATCTCATTCATAACTTTCCTCTTCTTTGTGAGGATCACAGCTGTCCTTGGAGAATATTTAATGTTCATTGGACACAAGTCATCCAAATCGTTTCTCCTCAGTGAGTAATATAAACTCAAAAGTAAGACAAAACAGCGAAGAAAATGCTGATGAACTGTGCTGACCAAAAAACCAGATGCCTTTACCATCTCCTGTTTGCATTAGTCATTGCATGTGATCACTTCACTATAAAAGTCTGATGAAATATTGCTGGAGTGCAGAATCTTTCAGAGTGCTGAGTTTTGCATTTATGTATAGCAGCATTATATCCAGGAGTCTATATTCTCATGACTCCATTAGAATCTCTTCATCAATCACTGGAAAATACTCAGAATTTGAAGTGTTCACTCTTCACTCTGAAAGCATTGCTGAAATAGCCATGCTTTTTCGTCATTTTTCTTTTTGTGTTGTACGATTAAATGTTTAGAGAAACATTAATGCAATGTTTGGATTAGTTTATGTCTTGTTTTTGATTTCTGTGGCGTGATCCCTCATCCCATTGAGTTATTCTGGGCTTGTTCAGTCGCGTGAGACTATCAGAGGGAAATTTTCCCCAAGTATTTTTGCCCTTCGTTTCATAGAATAGAATCATAGATTCCCTGCTGTGCATCAAGCCTACAACAACAACAATCCCTGATCCAGGTCCTAGCCCTGTAACCCCGTGTATTTATCTTGTTAATCTCCCTGACATTAAGGGGCAATTTAGCATGGCCAATCAACGTAACTCGCACATCTTAGGACTGTGGGAGCAAACTGAAGCACCTGGAGGAAACCCATACAGACATGAGGAAGAATGCAGGCTCCAGCAGACAGTCACCTGAGGTGGGAATTGAACCTGGGTCCCTGGCACTGTGAGGCAGCAGTACCTACCATTGTGTCACCATGTCGCCAACAAGCTATTTCAAGGGGGAAAAGTAGAACTGTCTCATTATGATGCCAAGAAAGATGCATTTAGGACATGACCAACCAAGTTGAATGCTCACCAGTAAATCATATCAACACACACTCCGATAGCAGACAATAAGAACAGGAGAATTTCTGATCAATTATGTGACGAAAGGAATGTTGATGCCTGGAAACATTGAAGCAGGAGTTGCTATTATGCCTGTTGAGGAGGTGATGCTGTAGTGGTATGGTCACTAGGGTAATGCTGGAGCTCTGAATTTGAATTCCACCGTGGCAGATGGTGAAATTTGAATTCAATAAAAATCAGGACTTTAATAAAAAAATCTAATGATGACCGTGAAACTATTCTTAATGGTCATAAAAATCCATCCTTTAGGGAAGGAAATCTGATATCTCTACCTGGTCTGGCCTACATGTAACTCCACACTCACAGCAATGGAAAGGTAGTGGCCCAGTGGTATTGTCACTGGATTAGTGATCCAGGATACTGCTCTGGGGACCTAGGTTCAAATCTCACCACGGCAGATGGTGAAATTAGAATTCAATAAAAATCTGGAATTGAAAGATGACCATGTTGATTGTTGTAAAAACCTTTCTGGCTCACTAATGTCCTTTAGAGAAGGAAATCTACTGTCCTTACAGCAATGTGGTGCCCTCTGAAATGGAGGGCAGTTAGGAATGGGCAATAAATGCTGGCCCAGCCAGCAATGTCCACATCTGATGAATGAAAAATAAGTTAAGCCTTCTCCACAATTAAATTAGATCATGGCCAAGTCACTAGTTTCTATTGATTTCTTTCTTGATCATGCTCAATAACTGAGCTTCCACAGCACACTTATTCACATTAATTTCCATCTGCTGAGTTCTTGCCCATTCACTTAACCTGCCCAAGTCCCATTGAAACCTCATTGCATCCTCTTCACAACTTACATTTCTAGCTAGTTTTGTGTTGTCAGCAAGTTTGGAAATATTACATCCAAATTACTTTTATAGATTGTGAACAGCATGATCTATATCATCTACAGCATTATCTATAGTGGTGACCCCAGCACACATCTTTGCAGTACCCCACTAGTATCAGTCTAATAGCCTGAGAATAGCCTATTTATTCCTGCTCTCTGATTTCTGACTGTTAGTTAATTCCCATTCCAAACTAATGTATCACACCTAATCCTTTGTCAATTTTGTTTCGTAACCTCCTGTGTAGGAGTTTATTAAAAGTTTTCGAAAATTCAAATACACCATATCCACTGATTCTCTTTTATGAATGCTACAAGTAAACCAGTTCTGAACTGGTTTACTAAACATAATTTCCTATTCATTAATTCTTGATGACTCTCTCAATCCTGTCATTATTTTCTAAAGTGTCCTTTATAATAAATTATAACATTTCCCTACTACTGATATTAAACTAACAGATCTATTGTTCTGTTTTCTCTCTCACATTCCCTTCTTAAATAGTATGGTTTTATTTGCTACTTCCCACTCTGGAGGAACCTTTCCAGAATCTATAGATTTTTGAAAGATCACCATCAATGTATCCAATATCTCTACAGCCACTCTGGTGTGTTGAAGCACAAGTTTCTGCGGCCTGTTGCATTTCTTTGTGATGTGTTCTTTGAGCACACATGGGGTACCCAATGATTTCCCACATGCCACAGGAGCCACATTCCCCTTTTCTGAGCAGATTAATATCTTAATCTTATAAACAATTTATTCTACTTATAAAACATAATCAATTACTCACCAATCTGCTTCTTCCCTCATACAAAAGGGAGAAACTGAGAATGATGTTCAAAAGAGAGAAGCACATTGTTCCCTCTTCTCTGACCTCCCTTACTCACAAAACTCCCAGCTACTCACTCTATGAAGTTGCATTTGCCCACCTTTACCTTCCTAACCATGGGTCTGGTTTATAACATACATGTTAAAGTGCATGTGGCTGCAACAACCTGTATTCACTGAGTGCATTATCACACACTACCATCAAATATATTGGCTGGAATTTTTCCAGCACATTTGCCCCAATTCTGGGGGCGGGCGAGGTTTAGAGAACAGCATTTTCCATTGGCCTTGAGTGGGATTGTATGAACCTCAGGCGAACGTGCTGGTAAAATCCCGCCCATTGGGTGACATTCTCCGGCTCCCAGCCTCAAGGATTCCTGTCAATAGGAATTCCCATTGACGTCATTTCACACCAATGGGAACCCCATAGGGCAGGGTGTGCTACCGGCGGGACAGGAGAATCCTGTCGGCGTGAACAGCCAGAGAATTCAAGCTGTTTACTTCAAGAATCACAAGTACGGGTTGAGCACCTATACTGAATATTCATCACCTTGCAATGTGTTGAAGATGCAGAATTTGAGCTGTTGGGAGGAAGCGCATGAATCATGAACCAGCTGACTGTACTGGTTTACAAAATCTGAATTGCTGGGTGCTTGATTTTAATATTGGGTTATCCTGGTTAAAAGGAGACAATTGGCAGGGACGCTGCACCTTGAACAGGGTGAAATTGCAGCTTGAATAGAGCTGCCATCAAAATGAATAATGATTAAAAAGTGCCTCTGGGATGTGAGTTGATATTTTTTTGTTCCAGTGCTAAACAGTTTTGCATCACAGATATAGAATAATAGATGGTTATCAGTGAACGACAGACAGGAATTCAAACAAGTAGCACAGTGGTTAGCACTGCTGCTTCACAGCTCCAGGGACCTGAGTTCGATTCCCAGCTTGGGTCACTGTCTGTGTGGAGTTTGCACATTCTCCCCGCATCTGCGTGAGTTTCCTCTGGGTGCTCTGGTTTCCTCTCACAGTCCAAAGATGTGCGGGTTAGGTTGATTGGCCATGCTAAAATTGCCCCTTAATGTCCATAGATTAGAGGGATTAGTGGGTAAATATGTAGGGCTATGGGGATAGGACCTGGGTGGGATTGTGGTCAGTGCAGACTTGATGGGCCAAATGGCCTCTTTCTACACTGTAGCGTTTCTATGATTTCTAGCTCAGATAATGTTAGAAACCACAGGAGCAAAGCTCAAGCACTTTAAGAGCGTCAGCAGAACTGTGTCATTGAAAGTGCCTCAAAATGTACTTGTTTATTACAGAAATAAATACAGACTGATCTTTGAGTGCCTTTGATTAGCCTTAATTAAGATTCAATTCCCTGTACCACTTATCAATAGTCTGACTCATTCCAGATTGCGGAGCTTTCGACCAAAGATGACATCTGGTGGGATTTTTTGCATCCCTCTCCCCGCAGTCCATGATGTGTTTTCCAGCAGCAGAGGTGACCTGCCATTGGATAGCGGTGGGATAGAAACATAGAAGAAAATAGGAGCAGGAGAAGGCCCTTTGAGCCTGCCTCACTATTCATTACGATCATGGCTGATCATCCAGTTCAATAGCCTAACCCTACTTTCTCCCCATAGCCTTTGATCCCATTCGCCCCAAAGGCTAGATCCAGCCGACCCTTGAATACATTCAATCTTCCAGTCCTGTTGATATCAATGGCATTTTGCATTGTTGCCCGGCTATGCCGCTGGGAAATCCACCATAAGTCCTGCCATCGTCACTGCTGCTTCACGGTATCAGGGACCTGGACTTGATTCTGGCCTTGGGTGACTGAATGGCACGTCCTCCCTTTGTCTCCATCGGTCTCCGCTGGGTGCTCTGGTTTCCTCTCACCGTCCAAAGACGTGCAGGTTAGGTGAATTGACCATGGTACATGTGTGGGGTTGTAGTGATAGGGGTAGGGATAGAAAGACTGAGTAAGATACTCTGTCAGAAAGTCGATGCAGACTTAATGAGTCAAATGGCCTCTTTCTGTTCTATAGGGATTCAAACATTCTCTGATCCTCTGATGAGGTGGTGGGCCATGGTAAATGCATATGGTGATGGCGAAAATGGGGGGAAATTGGCCAAGGCAGTTTGATCTTTCAGGGATCTGTGCAGATACAATGGCCTTTTTCTGCATTGAAGGGGTTCTATGGAGATACTATGACAGGCTGTAATGTAAGGTCACCAACTTCGAATAACTGAATTTCAATGACAGCAGGCGGGGGTGCAGGGGAAACATACTGATCCCCCTCCTCCAATCCTCCCCACCATTCCAAGCTGTGCCTGGCAGCCGATGGACCTCAGAAAATAACCCACCTTGTAGTGATAACACAAAGTTCATTAACTTGCAGTTATCAATAATGAAGATGGGGAAATAGTGGTGGAGTGGGGTAGGGGAGCAGAGATTTTAAGGATGCTAGGGGATGTAGGTTTAAGGTGGGAGGGGCAAAGTTTAAAGGAGATGTACGAAGCAGATTTTATACACAGAGAGTAGTGGATGCCTGGAACATGTTGCTGAAGGAAGTAGTGGAACCGGTTTTGATAGTGACTTTTAAGCAGCGTTTTGATAAGTACATGAATAGGATGGGAATAGAGGGATATGGTCCCTGGAAGGGTATGGATGTTTTAGTTAAATCAGAACATGGTTGATACAGGCTTGGCGGGCCGAAGGGCCTGTTCCTGTGCTATAATTTTCTTTATTCTTTGAGACAGTTGTCAGAAAAACCCATTTGTCTCACAAATGTCCTTTATAGAAGGAAATCTGCCATCCTTACCTGTTCTGGTCTACATGTGACTCCAGAGCCACAGCAATGTGGTTGACTCTCAGCTGCCCTCTGAAATGGCCCAGCAAACCATTCATTTCAAGGGCAACTAGGGGCAGGTGATAAATGTTGTCTAGCTGAAGACGCCCAAGTCCCACAAATGAAAAAAATAATCTTGCAAAGAATGATTCTAGTTATCTTTGCTCTCAGAGTATTTTTAGGTGTTGATCATAGAATTCCTATTGTACAGGGAGAGGCCATTCAGCCCATCAAGTCTGCACTGACCACAATCCCACCCAGGCCCCTACATATTTCCCACTAATCCCTCTAACCTATACATCTCAGGACAATTTTTTTTTAAGTTTGGCCAATCAACCTAACCCATGCATCTTTGGACTGTGGGAGGAAACCCACACAGACATAAGGAGAATGTGCAAACTCCACACAGACAGTGATCCAAGCTGGGAATCGAACCCAGGTCTCTAGAGCAGTGCTAACCACTGTACTACTGCTGCCCCATGGAGCACTGCAATGTTGATGGAGCAGTGAAGTGTTGTCCAGTCAGCTGGCTAAAATAGTTCCACCCTTTGGGTTTCAAGGAGTGAGGCTGAAATTTACACCAAGAGAAGCAAGCAGGACGGAAGACAGGACAAGTCTTCCTGGGGCCAAAGTCTTAAAAGGCTAAAAGGTGAGGAAGTGGTTGACTAAATCAGCCATTGCAGAAGCATTGAAACAAAGGAAGGCCATACGCGGAAAATAACAATAATACAAGGTAACATAGGACAGATAGTGGATTTGGGACCATATTTTAGCAAATGGAAAGATCAGGGAAAGGAGAGTTTTACACACTTTTAATTGATGTCTCCGAAAAGTCAGCCAAAGAAATAAATACAAAATGTACTTGTTCAGAAGAACTAAGATGAGAGAAAAAATTTTGGCCAAACTTTATCACTACCTTATCTGGAATCTTAGAAAAAGAATACATTCACCAATAAATTCCTGTCACGCAAACACAATTCATAACTGCCACTCAGCCTGCTTTCGTTCCCAGGATGAGATACATTTTCTTCTCATTTACATGAAAGGCAACAGACATGTGCCTGTCTTCAGATTTCTCCAGCCTGTTCACACATGTTTGCCGAGACTCAGCACACAGCGAGGGTCATGGTGCGAGGTTTCTAGAGAATAAGATGCTGGACACAAGAAGCTGCACTACCCACAATGAATCCATTAGACTGTGCCATGTTAGCTCTTCCAGCTTGCTTTGAATGTCGGCCTCCTGATCCCGTTTTGCTGATTCCAGCAGTAAATATGAAATGATGAAAGGGACACATTAACCCTCTGCCTTGCATGGGAGAGAGGAGAAAACAAACACATCTAAATAACTTATTATCAAGTATTCAAGACTGGCAGCTAGCATGAAAGGGGATCCAGAAATTTTCCATGACATATAGACAGTAAAAATGTGCTAAAAGGAAAAGTGATGCCACTTAAGCTTGGAGGCAGGTGCATGGCTAAGGTGTTCATAGAATCATAGGATCCCTACAGTGCAGAAGGAAACTATTTGGCCCATCGAGTTGCACCGATGCTTACCCAGACTCTATACCTGCGACACCACATCTTAATCTTGCTAATATGCCTAACCTATATACATTGCGACACTGAAGGAGCAATGTAGTATGGCCAATTCCTGTAACCTGCACAGCTTTGGACAGTGAGAAGAAACCGGAGCGCCTGTAGGAATGCCACGCAGACGCAGGTCAATGTCTCTGCATGTTCTTCCTATGTCTACATGGGTTTCCTCTGGATGCTCTGGTTTCCTCCCATGGTCTGAAAGTCATGCTGGTTAGGTACATTGGTCATGCTAAATTCTCCCTCAGTGTACCTGACCAGGCGCTAGAGTGTGGCAACTAGGGGATTTTCACAATACCTTCATTGCAGTGTTAATGCAAGCCTACTTGTGGCGCTAATAAATGAACTTTACAAATCGGTTGACTGAACCTTCTCTGAACTGTTCTATTGCAATTATGCCCTGTCTCAAGTAAAACTTGTGAACGGTACTCCATGTGAGGGGGACAGGATATTCCGGATGCTAGGGATTCTGACTTGCTATCCAAAAAGTCAGCAGGAAACAAATTGCCGCTGACACAGCCTCTCCTGCAACCATTTCACAGACAAATGAGCATCACTTCTGTGGGAATTCCACCCTCATTCATGAGGGAAGTCTTGTCTTTGGGAGTTGTCGGCAAATCAGATTCTCTTGTTGTTGAATAACCTGCTGACATTTGCTACCTATTGGCTCAAGTGAAGAGTGCTTACCTGAGCTCAGCAGTGGAAAAGGGCCAATAACGGTGACCAAACATGTCAGTTCGAGCCAATAGGCTGAAAGTGGGGAAAAGAAAATCAAAGAAAGCATTAGAAGGGAAAGCCGCTATGGTGAAGGATATCCAACCTTTGATTTTTACATTTCTGTAGCTTGGGGGCAATACATGCTGATATATTTTCTAAGAGTTAATTAAAGAAAGGCACACAGCAGGCTGTAACAGCATGTACAATATCTCTACATCAGAACAACCTATTCAATTAGTCAATCACAAAATACTGAGGCTTTTACACCGCAATTGGCAATCTTTGCTGAAAAGTGACACAGTCATGAGTGAGCTGAACTCAGCTGGCCAGCAATTGGGATACAATAATTGGCCTCAATGCCCTTGGGCTAGGGAATGGGAAAAATCTAGCATGTTTCCAGCTTTCGGTCACTAGCCTGTGAAAATGTGAAGAGTTTTGGATATTGGGTGAGGAGAGGATTGAACTGAACAGCTGTGTGTGCTTGAAAATCAATTCAAATAAAATGAGAGAATCGCTTTATTTGCTGGATATCTGCGCAGCACTGTGGGTCCTCTGTACAGGGCACGCTCAGTATTTCTCATTGACCCAGTGCAAATACAGCAAATGGGAAGACAGTGATGCATTGGTATTGTTGCTGGACTAGTAATCCAGAGATCCAGGATAATGCCCTGGAGACCCAGGTTCAAATCCCACCATGGCAGTTGGTGAAATTTGAAGTTAACAAGAAAAGTCTTGAATTAAAAGTCTAATGATGTCGATTGTTGTAAAATCCTATCTCGTTCACTTCTGTGAAGAAGTGTACCGACAACTAAACAATGTGAAACACTACAGACAGTTACCAGCGGATCCAACCAAAGAACACACTCGTCAACTCAACACTCTGATCAAAACCTTTGATCCGGACCTTCAGAACACCCTCCGGACTCTCATTCCACGTACTCCCCGCATTGGAGATCTCTACTGCCTCCCGAAGATAGACAAGGCAAACATACCTGGCCGTCCCATCGTATCGGGCAATGGGACCCTGTGTGAGAACCTCTCCGGCTATATCGAGGGCATCCTGAAACCCATTGTACAAAGAACCCCAAGCTTTTGTCTTGACACTACGGACTTCCTACAGAAACTCAGCACACATGGAGCAGTTGAACCAGGGACACTCCTTGTCACAATGGATGTCTCGGCGCTCTACACCAACATCCCCCACGACGATGGTATTGCTGCAACTGCCTCAGTACTCAATGCCAACAACTGTCAGTTTCCAGATGCAATTTTACAACTCATCCGCTTCATCTTGGACCGCAATGTCTTCACCTTCAACAATCAGCTTTTCATCCAGACACATGGAACAGCCATGGGGACCAAATTTGCACCCCAGTATGCCAACATCTTCATGCACAGGTTCGAACAAGACTTCTTCACCACACGAGATCTTCAACCAAGGTTATATAATAGATACATTGATGACATCTTTTTCCTTTGGACTCATGGTGAACATTCACTGAAACAACTGTATGATGATATCAACAAGTTCCATCCCACCATCAGACTCACCATGGACTATTCTCCAGAATCAGTTGCATTCTTGGACACATGCATCTCCATCAAGGACGGTCACCTCAGCACCTCACTGTACCGAAAACCGACAGACAACCTCACAATGCTCCACTTCTCCAGCTTCCACCCTAGACACGTTAAAGAAGCCATTCCCTATGGACAAGCCCTCCGTATACACAGAATTTACTTAGATGAGGAGGATCGTGACAGACACCTCTAGACGCTGAAGGATGCCCTTGTGAGAACAGGACATGGCACTCGACTCATCAATTGACAGTTCCAACGTGCCACAGCGATAAACCGCACTGACCTCCTCAGAAGATGAACACGGGACAAGGTGGACAGAGTACCCTTTGTTGTCCAGTACTTCCCCGGAGCGGAGAAGCTACGACATCTTCTCCGGAGTCTTCAACATGTCATTGATGACGATGAACATCTCGCTAGGGCCATCCCCACCCCCCCAATTCTTGCTTTCAGACAACCGCACAACCTCAAACAGATCATTGTTCGCAGCAAACTACCCAACCTTCAGGAGAACAGTGACCACAATACCACACAACCCTGCCACAGCAACCTCTGCAAGACATGCCAGATCATAGACATGGACGACGTCATCAAACGTGAGGATACCATTCACCAGGTACACGGTACATACTCTTGCAACTCGGCCAACATTGTCTACCTAATATGTTGCAAGAAAGGATGTCCCGAAGCATGGTACATTGGGGAGACCATGCAGACACTATGACAGCGGATGAATGAGCATCGCTCAACAATCACCAGGCAAAACAGTTCCCTTTCTGTGGGCGAACACTTCAGCAGTCATGGGCATTCGGCCTCCGACCTGCGGGGAAATGTTCTTCAAGGGGGCTTTCGTGATACACGACAGCGCAGAGTCGCTGAGCAGAGACTGATAGCCAAGCTCCGCACACATGAGGACGGTCTTAACAGGGATATTGGCTTCATGACACACTATCTGTAACCCCCGTAACTTGCCTGGGTTAGCAAAAAAACCTCACTTACTGTGCTGTCTGGAGAAAATACACAATTCTCTAACAATGCTCAGGATCCCCTTCACACACATTGTTAGCCACTTTAACACTTGAATAGCAGGTTAGATGTAAGGATTCGCATTCTAATCAGCAATCTCTGACTGTCTGTGTGGATATGAGTGCCTCTGCAGATCAGAACACTGCATTTGCCTGACGAAGGCTGTAAAGTCGAAAGCTCGCAGATTTACTATCAAATAAATTGGTTGGATTTAAAATTGGTGTTGTAAAACTTTACTGAGTCACTGATGTCCTCCAGGGAAGGGAATTTGCCACCCTTACCCGGTCTGGCCTACATGTGACTCCAGGCCCAAAAGCAGTATAGTTAACTCTTAAGTGCCTTCAGGGGTAGGCAGTGATGACTACATCCCATAAATGAACAATTTTTTTAAAAAAACAGGCTATAATAATTCAGACCAGAAGATCCTGCCACTAGCTAATGGTAAGCTACCTCCTATTGCCACGAAACAGGTGGCAGTTTATGTGGTAAATCCCACGGTTCTGAATCTGGAAGAAGAATTGTATTTGGACTTGAGACACTGGCTGGGATTTTCCAGTCCCACAGCAATCCCTGCCCGAAGTCAACTGACCTTTGTATTCTCCGTCAAATTTTCCCTCTAGCCCACGAGGATTCCCGCAGCCGGCAAGACTGGCTATAATCGTTTTTCTCCTCTTGGATACTGCCAGACCTATTGAGTTTTTTCAGTACTTACTTCAACCTGAAACAAAACAGCTGTGATGGCTTCCACAGTCGAAGAGTGAATACTCAACTGTCCGCTCACACATAAGGAAGAGCCACTGGCACAAGATGACGAGGGCGATAGAATCTGAGCTCCTCAAGGTGCTTGTGGCTCCGGGAAGGAGAAGATGGGTTTCTCTTTGACAGGGGATGGAATATCCTGTATTCTTAATATCCATTGACTGTTGGATAGTCCATTGAGAACAAACTGCTTTAGAAATGCTTGTATTGAAAAGGAGAATCCAATATAAATGAAGCACAAATATTGATTGTGCTAAATAGCCTCAGGGATAACACAAGGTGAAGGTATAAATTTTCTGTTGACTGTATCATTATATCGTCTTCAGTTACTTTATAGTTGGGACAGATTTATAGCCATAATTACACATGGTGTCAGGTAATTTCCTGACCAAAATTTCCAATTGTCAACAGCAGTCAAAAGCCTTTCTGGAATGAACCATATGAGTTATGTTGATCAGATCCGACCAGTTTAACTATTTCAGCGCCAAGTTCATGTGTCGTTCCACAACATGGTTAAATATGTCCTTAATCTTAAGATCATTTTGGTTCAAAATTAGGTTAGATAACATTTGAAGTAGAGCATTGTAATAAGGGGCAGAAGTTCTTTCATCCAAAATCCCTTCATTTATAATTCTAACAGCAGCAGACAAGGTGCTATTGGTTGGCAGTCTGTTGCCAGGGATGTCAGAGGAACTGGCACTCCTGATTAAATAGAAGGCAAAGACTCCCTGATTGGCCGATCAATTGCTTCTTTAATCAGGGAGCTCATACTCCAGTAGGCCAACCTCAGAGGCCTGATTGAAGTCATTACAAGCATTCAGCTGATGAATCTCAGTTAAAATACTAACCCAGATTTCCTGGGGAGTATGCTGTGAAGGATTTACCTAATAACTGACGGCCAAGATTTGATTTGCTAGAATTAGTCCAATTCAATCCAATCAAGTCCAATTCAGAGTCTCAACAAGTTGAGACACTTCTGATCCAAGCTGACAGGACAGGGTCCTCACCTCCTGTCTGGGGCTTGATCTACATGATCCAAGCTGATTGGAGTAGGCGTAGCTCCTCCTCCAAGGCTTGATCTCATTTGCATCTTAGCCAAAAGGCCGAGATGCCGCTTGTAAAAATTGCTTCAAATGAAGCTAAACCTAATGACTTCAAGCAAATATAAGGTGTCAATACTATGCTTGATCTTAGCCAAAAGGCCAAGAAGCAATTTACTAGAATGAGTTGTCCGATGTGATGTTCTCCACAGATGATCTAAGGCATCTGTGGGCGAGACATAGACCTGTGAGGATTTTAATCAGTTAGATTGGAGAATTCTCAGTCAGATGTACAGGATTGGGTTTTCCTAGCCCCCTTGTGGATTGGAAACCTGTTTTGTCAGGAAAGTAATTGAGGAGGACTGCTCTCTGATACATCCCCACTGGGAACTTTTCTACAGATCTGGCTGCTTACATGATCAGCTGCCCACACCACAGAGGAAGGTTTCAATTAGTGACCATTTTTTAGAACCACCACTGAAGCACTCCCTAACCATGTATAGAGACTAGCTCAAGGGAAGCAGTTTCCCTGCAGCAAGCTACATAATTTGGACTTCATCCTTAGTGTTATTGGAGAGTTAATGGAGCAAGGGCTAGTGGTGAGCTTGCATGGCTAAAACATCCCAATTATGTCAGCATTTGATCCTGTCGAGGAGTTTCCCCTCAACCCTGATGTCTATGCAACTAACTCTGCTAAGCTTAACAATTGTAGTTGTCTTGATTACATGTAGAATCAGAAAGCACGATGGGTTAACTAAAAATTGACTGCATTCCTGAAAGGTACACAATGCAGGCAAACAACAGCAAATACAAGGATTGTTTTTCTACATGGAGACAGCATGTGAAGAATACACAGTACTTCAGTGGTATGTTAGCACATTGGGTAGCACTGCTGCTTCACAGCTCCAGATTCCCGGCTTGGGTCACTGTCTGTGTGGGATTTGCACATTCTCCTTGTGTCTGCTTGGATTTCCTTTGGGTGCTCTGGTTTCCTCCCACAGTCCAAAGATATGTGGGTTAAATTGATTGGCCATGCTAAATTGACCGTGGATGCATAATTTAGAGGTTTATTGGGTAAAATATGTACGGATATGGAGGTAGGGCCTGACTAGGATTGTAGTCGGTGCAGACTCAATGGGTTGGATGGCCTCTTTCTGTACTGTATGGTTTCTATGAACACTTCCAATAACGAGACAAGGTTGAAATATAGTTTGGATTTTAGAGTGTTTCAGTTTAGTTGTGTATTCAGTATGTTCAAGTTCAATATAGTTCGAGGGACTGGCAGTAAAAGCCAGTCTCCAAGTTCTCCAAGTACTGCTTTTGTCACATTCATTTTTTTAAGTTCTGTTCAATAAAGAAAACTATTTTAAAACTTGCACCAACTGCTTATCCCTCGTCTGTTCAAATGAATGAATGGACCCAACATCAGGGAACAAAAAAAACCTCCTCAGCTGCTTAACCTGAAAAAGGCAAATACCAGCAGGTTGACTACGGAAACCATCACAGCTGCTAAATTCAACCTCAAGTTTCAAACCTCTCCACACTTCAGCAAACAAAACTTGATCAATGGGCCTACAATGATATCTCATGGACACTGATTTGAAAACTTCGTCTTCAGGTATCTTTTTATCTTTATTGGCTTTCAATCTTTGTATCTGTAATTTGCTTCATAACTTTATCACTTTTAGCTAGGTGACTTCCAGCAGTAATTTTTGGAATAACCTAATCCTTATCTTGTTCAAGACTAAAATTTGTCTGCTGGGTCAGCTTTCGATTGACTCACTACACACACACACACACACACACGTACAAATACGTAGCTTATGGACCCAAGTTGAGGAAACATCTTTTACGTGGGGATGACAGTGTGGTAGTTCACAAAAATAGTACAGACTGAAATTAAATTATTGAGATCTCAAATTCACTTGTGCATGTGCATGAGTGCAAAGCATTGGTGGAGTCTAACTGTCCTTTTGAGTTTGACTTTGCAGAGGAGGTCATTCACTTGGTGATTGAAATATATCATTTATGGAATAGAAAGCTAGAATCCCGACACTGCAGAAGGAGGCCATTCGGCCCATCCAGTCTGCGCCAACAATAATCCCACCCACGCCCTATCCCTATAATTTCACGTATTCACCCTGCTAACCTCTATATCCCAGAACACTAAGGGAGAATTTAGTATGTCCAATGCACAAATCCACACATCTTTGGACTGTGGGGGGAAACCAGAGCATCTGGAGAAAACCCCTGCAGACACGGGAAGAACATGCAGATTCCATGCAGACAGTGACCCAAGCTGGGAATTGAATCTAGGTCCATGCCACTGTGAGCCAACAGTGCTAACCACTATGCCACACTGCCACACAGTGAAATAGGAGGATATTCAGTCGCGTCTCTTTTTGATTGATTTCTAAAGATGGTGCTGAGGTTCCCCAGTGTCATCAACAGAGAAGCAGATTTTTGCAATCCCTTTTGTTTTAAGGAGTACAACAAATAAAAGAATTGAAGCTTAGGGTTAGATACTACCTTCTTGCCCCTGGATCTCTGGAGGTTCTGAAAGTGCATCATTACACCTCCAAAATCTTTAACTGCCTTTTCAATCAAAATCTGTCCAATTGGATCAACCTTGAATAGATCCAATCCCTCTGCATGGAACATGAGTTGCAGTTCTCTGTGTGATAGACCTAACGAAGGGAGGGGTGGATAGGGATAGGGCAGGGGATAGGGAATGGGTAAAGTCCTCTGTCAAAGAGAGGTGCACATTCAATGGGCCAAATGGCCTCTTCTGCACTGTAGGAATTCTATGATATGGACCAGAATTCTCTGACTGTTCATGCCCTGCCAATGCTGTTAGTGAGAATGAGTTTGACACTTAGTCAAACCTCGATTCACTGCAGCTGGACTAGAAACTCCCAGCTGTGGGTGAGGTCAGAGAATCTGGTCAATGATTTAATCATGGGAAGCTTTAAATGTTGAAATTCAGCATGATGAAGGTGGCGGTATATCATCTGATGCTATAATGAAGTCAATATGATTTAGGTTGGAATGAGATGTGGTTTGGAGAGATTCAAACCTTTCAATACACAGTGAAGTCAAATTCTTCCCCCCTCTAATGCCTAGGGATGCTGTTATCCGACTCACTTTCATGGCCACCAGTTAGTTGCTTCTACAGTTGGATTATCTGTAAGTTCTTCATTCTTGCTGGCAACAGTGACAGCACACAGAAAGCTGGAGAATTCTGGCCCATATCATAGAATCATAGAATCCCTATAGTGCAAAAGAGGCACTCTACCCATTGAGTCTGCACCGTCTCTCTGACAGGGAATCTTACCTGGCCCTATCTCCCATCCTATCTGCTCTGCCTTCTTCAGATCTATAACATAAAGAACGGCAACCCATTTCTGGAGCAGTGGCATTGAATCTATTCTAGGTTGTTCTAGCTGGACTGATTTTGATTGATTGAGGGGGGGGGGGTCAATAGTTACGTGGATGCAGTGAAGTTGTTCCCTTGGGTTGCTTCCAGGTGCGGTGCTTTTCTCCCGCAGTCTGATAGACGTGGTGGTTAGGTGCATTGGCTATGAGAAATTCCCCCTTGGTGTCCCCAAACTGGCGCCAGAGTGTCGGGGATTTTCACAGTAATTTAATGTGAGCCTACTTGTAACACTAATAAATAAATGTGAAACTTAGTTTAACATGGCCAATCCATATAACCTGCATTTCTTTGGACTGTGGGAGGAAACCAGAACACCTGAAGGAAACCCACACAGGCATGGGGACAATGTGCAAACTCTTCACTGATAGAACCCAAGGCTGAATTGAATCTGGGTCCCTGGTGCTGTGAGGTAGCAGTGCTAACCACTGTGCTGGTCTTGAAAGCCTTTTGTTACCTATGGAACCATGTCTCAAGTGTCACTGGGATAAGAAAATACAATGTGACTCATCTGAACAGTGGTTTATGATGATCATTGGAGGAATTAAGAATTGGACGAACCTCACATAATGAGGATAGAAAACCCTTGTGTTACTCAACAACTGTACTTACAAAGAACTATCTTTCAAAATAGTGCATTACAAACAAGCACATTAAGCAGAATATGCAGTGGAGGGTCAAAAAGTTCATGACAACCAAACTATTTGTAACATTGAATGATAACCATTGTTGCTCCTTTGGTGTGCTCCAGTGCCACTAGACGGTTGATTTTTCCTAATATGTTACTCCCCATTGTGTGCCTTCTGTTCAAGTGAAAACCAATAAGAAACTTTACTGTGAGACATCACTCTCACATTGACCTGGGTTCTCCATTTATGCTGAATTTACATTTTGATTTTCCCACTCGGGCAGTAGAAATATGTAACAGAATAAACCCTTGCTCTGTTATCAGTTCTGTCACTTTCCCTCAGACCGGAATCGCAGTGTAACTCATTCATTATTGACTGCGCTGCCGAGCTAAGTTCAGCTCGCCTCTTGAGGGCTACTAGTGGAGTCTGCTGCAATGCAATATCTCAGTGTTTATCCCAAGCTATTTTTTCAGGTGCCTGCAGTGTTTAACCTAATGTAACACAAATTCACATGTGTATCTTCAGCTGAAAGGAGTACAGTTGCCCTTTGGTTTGGTTCTTCGCTTGAATTCCTTGTAAAAGAATTCATGAATTATTATGAATAATTTTCTTCTTCAGAATCTCTCAGAAATCGTATTTCTGGAGTCTTCAAAATAAGCTTTAAATTTAAACCCAACATTAAAGTGATTTTTTAAAAATCATCCCATCTTACATAAATATATAGATGTCAAGCTTCAAACTTTTTTGTTACTCTATTAACAGAGTTTTTATTTTTTAAAATAAAATTCTCTAGGCAATATTCAACAAGGGAACTCCTAACATTTTTTGAGGCAAATGGAGGCAGAGGTGGGTTGGAGGAAAGATTTCTTCTGGTCATTATTTATGGGAAAACTTGCAATATACTTACAAGGGCAGTTGTAGATGCGCCAAGTTTGGTGGCGTTTAAGAGGTTAGTGGATAAGTTTATGGACGAAAAGGGAATGGTTTAGGTTAGAGGGTCATTGCTTTTTCTTAATTGGTCGGCGCAACATCGAAGGCCGAAGGGCCTGTTCTGCGCTGTAATGTTCTATGTTCTAACCACTGCCACAGTGGTTAGCAGTGCTGTTTCACAGTATTAGAAACCTGGGTTCAATTCTGGCTTTAGGTGACTGTCAGTGCGGAGTTTGTTCGTTAGAACACAGAACATAGAACATTACAGTGCAGAACAGGCCCTTCGGCCTTCGATGTTGTGCCGACCAATTAGGAAAAAGCAATGACCCTCTAACCTAAACCATTCCCTTTTCGTCCATAAACTTATCCACTAACCTCTTAAACGTCACCAAACTTGGCGCATCTACAACTGCCGCAGGCAGGGCATTCCATACCCTTACCATCCTCTGGGTAAAGAACCTACCTCTGACATCCGTCCTATAACTACCACCCCTTAATTTAAAGCTATGTCCCCTCATGCTAGCTTTCTCCATCCTAGGAAAAAGGCTATCACTGTCCACCCTATCTAAACCTCTAATCATCTTATATGTTTCAATAAGGTCTCCTCTTAGCGCCTTCTTTCTAACGAAAACAACCTCAAATCCCTCAGCCTCTCTTCATAAGACCTGCCTTCCATACCAGGAAACATCCTGGTAAACCTCCTCTGTACCCTCTCCAATGCCTCCACATCTTTCTTATAATGTGGCGACCAGAACTGCACACAATACTCCAAGTGCGGCCGCAATAGAGTTTTGTACAGTTGCAACATGATGCTGCGGCTCCTAAATTCAATCCTCCTACCAATAAAAGCTAAGACTCCATATGCCTTCTTAACAACTTTATCCACTTGACTGCCTACTTTCAGGGATCTATTGACACATACACCAAGATCCTTCTGTTCCTCAACACTATTAAGAGCCCTACCATTAGCCCTATACTCTACACATTGGTTATTCCTGCCAAAGTGAATTACCTCACACTTTTTTGCATTAAACTCCATTTGCCACCTCTCGGCCCAGCTCTGCAACTTGTCCAAGTCTCTCTGCAAACTATAACACCCCTCTTCACTATCTACCACTCCACCGACTTTAGTGTCATCTGCAAATTTACTAATCCATCATTCAATACCCTCATCCAGATCATTTATAAAAATTACAAACAGCAGGGGCCCCAAAACAGATCCCTGAGGTACACCACTTGTAACCGAACTCCACGATGAATAACTTCCATCAACCACCACCCTCTGTCTTCTATCTGCTAGCCAATTCCTAATCCAATTACCTAAATCACCCTCAATCCCATACATCTGCATTTTCTGCAGAAGCCTTCCATGGGGAACCTTATCGAACGCCTTACTAAAGTAAGGCGTTTCTCCCCATGTAAAGTAAGACATTCTCCCCATGTCTGTGTGGGCTTCTTTCCTTTGGGTGCTCCTGTTTCCACCCACAGTCCAAAGACAGATAGCATGGTGGCACAATGATTAGCACTGCTGTCTCAAAGTCTAGGGACCCAGGTTCAATTTCCAGCTTGGATCACTGTCTGTATGGAGTTTGCACATTCTCCCCTTGTCTAGGCGGGTTTCCTTTGGGTGCTCCAGTTTCCTCCCACAGTCCAAAGACATGCAGGTTAGGTGCATTGGCCATGCAAAATTGCCCAATAGTGTCCCAGGACATATAGGGTAGAAGGATTAGCGGGGTAACTATGTGGGGAGGATTAATGGGGATAGGGATTAGGCGAGTTTGTTGTTGGTGCAGACTCAATGGGCCGAATGGCTTTGTCTGCACTGCAGGGATTCTATGATTCTATGTGCAGGTTACATGGATTTGCCATGCTAAATTGCCCTTTAGTGTCCCAGGATGTGTAGGCGAATTAGTCATGGTAAATGTGTGAGGTCTGGTGATTTGGGGTGGGGGGAGGTCCTGGATGCACTTTCAGAGAGCCAGTGCAGACTCGATGGGCCAAAAAGAGGGGTTCTAATTTCCCTGCACATTTTGATCACAGAAAAGTTTTTCAGTCCAGAAATCCTTCTGGAAATGGGGTGGGGGGAGATGGTGACATTGTGGTAATGTCACTTGACTAGTAATCCAGAGTCTCAGAAATAGCTCTGATGGCAAGAGTTGAAACCCCATCTTAGCGGCTGGTGAAGTTTTAATTCAGTTAATAAATCTGGAATTTAAAGCTTGTTTCAGTAACAGTGGCCATGACAACTATCATCGATTGCCGCAAAAACCCACCTGGTTAGTGCTTTAGGGAAGGAAGTCTATTGCTCTCACTGATCTGGCTTATGCGTGACTCTAGACCCCCGGCAATGTGGTTGACTCTTAAACGGCCTAGCAAGTCATTAGGTTCAAGTTTAATTAGGGACTTGCATACCAGTGACACTCACATCCCGTGAAAAAAATAAAAATAATTGCTGGAATTTTGTAAGACGTCTTAGAGAATTAAAACTCCACTCATTTCTGACATTTGTGACATACCCACCAGCAGTGCGATTTGTGCTCAATCTCACCACTCAAGCTTTCTGAGTCTTTTTAATTTTATTTTACAGTTCTGCTGTAAGTTTTTAAGTACTGTCTCCTGAAAGTTCTTACAAAAAAACAATTTTGCTGGAAGCGAATGAAGCAATGAAATATCCAAGTGTGGAACCCCTTGGCAGTTGAAAAGTTGAGTAGAAATTAGTTGTAGCGGCCTGTTTTGAAGGGGCAAAGAAACAGGATTTCATGGGTGAAGTGGTACAAGATGGAAGTCGACAGCTGAGGGAACAACCACAGTCAGTTTTGGCAATTGTGTTTTCATCTATTTGGCACAAATCCTGAGGAACAGATAACTCAGGATCGGTAAAGACCTGAGGAGCCAGTAGATAAGAATTCACAAAGATCAGTTGCAATTCTATCCCAAAAATAACTGGGAAGGCCAGTGGTGAACATAGAACGGGTTTTGCAGGGAACATTCTGTGACATGCTAATTTTGGGCCAACCGCGTGGCTTTGACAAAGGGTCATCTGGACTCCAAATGTCAGCTCTTTTTCTCCTTAGAGATGCTGCCAGACCTGCTGAGATTTTCCAGCATTTTCTCTTTTGGTTTCAGAGTCCAGCATCTGCAGTAATTTGCTTTTAGCACTTGGTAAGTCTTATTATTGAGTAATCTTATCTTGTCAGCGTTTTCAACCTGTGCCATCTTTTTCTTGATCATGACAGCTCGGTGCAAGCAGCCTCTCCTCCAAGTCATTAGCTGGGAGTTCATGTCTTATTGCAGAACAAGAAATCTTGGCCAAGACTGCAGTACAGTACTGAGGAATAGTTTCCTGCCGTTCTCTTTCAAATGAGACATTAAGCCCAGATCCTACTTACTCTCTCAGGTGGAAATCTTTGGAATTATTTTGAGGAATATCAATGAGAGTTCAGCCTGATATCCTTGCCAATATTTATCTCATAGTAAATATCACTAAAAGTGGAAAGTTCACTTGTTATTATATTGTAATTTGCTCTATGCAAGTTGCCTGTTGTGTACTGTACAATTGTAACTACATTTTGAAAGTACTTCACTGGCTGTTAAGCACTGTGGGGCATTCTGAGGACATTATAAATAGTGTAGAAAATGCAAATCTTTCTGTTTCATAGAATCATAAGAGTCCTACAGTGCAGAAGAAGGCCATTCAGCCCATCTGGTTTGCACCAACAACAATCCCACCCAGGCCTTATCCCCAGAACCCCATGTATTTACCCCAGCTAGTCCCCTGACAATAAGAGGCAATTTAGCATGACCAATCCACTTGACTCACACATTTGGGATTATGGAAGGAAACTGGAGTACCTGGAGGAAATTGGGGAGCTTGTACAAACTCTACACAGTGACCCAAGCTGGGAATTGAACCTAAGCCCCGGCACAGTGAGGCGGCAGTGCTAACTACTGTGCCACCATGCCGCCCCTAACTCCTAATGCTTCTATCACGAGATTTTTCAGATCGTGCATTGCATTGAGCCAAGCCTTCAGTGATGTCTGGAATATTATCCTGAGGAGATCACATTGTGGGACAAGCAGGGTAACAGATTTGAAACCTACCTCTTGAGGCAGCACATCCATTTCCATTTCAACAGACATTACTGAAGGAACAGGAGGTCTTATGGCACAGGGATAGCATTTCCCTCTCTCTGGCTGGTGGCACTGATACAAATCCCACGTGAGGACTTCCTAGCCATAGAAAGAACCTTCATGACATAATTCAATGAGCCAATGATCGACCCAAGTATCTTGCTGCTTCCCACAATTCCTTAAAGGAAAAAATTACTGCATGTGAAAATATGCAAGAATAGAAGTCAGGGGAGTGATGAGTTGCACTGATCTATCCAAAAGAGAAAATGCTGGAAAATCTAGCAGGTCTGGCAGCATCTGTAAAGAGAGACAAGAGCTGATGTTTCGAATCCAGATGACTCTTTATTGCAGCTTTTATCCTGATCTATCCAGTCTGGTTCTTACCTACATTTTACTTCCTTTGAAATTTGGTATTTTGTTTCCTTTTGGTTCTTTGAAAGGAAATCTGAGGACAGCACGGTAGCACAGTGGTTAGCACTGTTGCCTCATAGCAGCAATGACCCAGGTTCAATTCCTGGCTTGGGGCACTGTCTGAGTGGAGTCTGAACGTTCTCCCTGTGTTTGCGTTCCTCCGGGTGCTTCGGTTTCCTCCCACAGTCCAAAAGACATGCTGGTTAAGTGCATTGTCCATGCTAAATTTTTCCTCAGTGTACCCGAACGGATACCAGAGCATGACGACTAGGGGATTTTCCCAGTAACTTCATTGCAGTGTTAATGCAAGTCTACTTGTAACACTAATAAATAAACTTTAAAAAGTAAACTAAAATATTTCCACCCTTAAGAATGATTAAGACAACTTATCTTATACCTTTAGGTTCATTCAAACATTTCCAGCAGGCTTTTGTCTTAGGTTTCTGATTCACACCACTCCCTGCTCCTGTGCCAATCACTCACCCCCATTGATATAGGTTACATGAGCTGAACCCAGTTTCAATTCAATGCACACTATGCTCAGTGTTGCTTACTGCATTACCTCTTCAGGATAACAAATCATATATCATAGTTTAATGCTTGTGACGCCCATCTGTAATTATTCTGAATTCTACGGCTACTTCTCTTATATTGTGGAATAATAAAAAGTTGGTATCATTGATGGTCATTAGAAAAGAATCAGATTGTTATTAGAACCCATTCGGTCTCCTGGCCTAATTTAGCTTCACTGTGACAGCAGACACACAGAAGTAGACTTGTTTTTTGACAGCCCTTTGAAATGACCAAAAGCAAACCACTGAGTCGTATTGAGGGAGCAGCTCACCACCTCAAGCCTCAAGTCAATTAAGGATGAACAAGAAGTGCTAACCTTGCCAGTAACACCCACATCCTGCGAATGAATTAAAGAAAAAACATGCACAAGATCAATGGCAGGTCTGTTAGTCTTCAAAATTTGCATGGAATTTATAATATATTTCCTTCTCTTAAACTTGATAGTTCTATCCTTTACTTACAGGAAGAGCCCTTATCTGAAATATTCAAGATGTGTTTACATGCTTCAGACAAGTTGTTTCTTTGCTAATTACTGTCTGCATCACTCCTATTTGTCCATTATTACTTAGCTAAATAATATTTATGCAGTGAGGTTGAGGTTAGTTGGCAAAGGTACTTAACATTTTTTATTAAGATCGATCGAAAAGATCAAGGCTTCATTTCTAAATATTCTATTTGATCATTTAATTCAAAAGATTTAGTTGTTCAATTATGTGCAGGTCCAGAGATATGAAGGTTAGGTGGATTGGCCAGGCTAACTTAGTTCTTAGTGTCCCAAGATTAGATGAACTAGCCATAGTAAATGTATAGGTTTACGAATAGGGAGGGAATGTGTGGGTCTGGATAAAATTCTCTGTCGAGAGTTAAATGCAGACTGGGGGCAGCCAAATGGCCTCTTTCTGCACTTTAAGGATTCTATGATTCTCTGAGGTGGATTGGCCATGGTAAATGCAAGTGGTTATCGGCATAAGGTGGGAGAGTGGGCCAAATGGCCTCTCAATGCATTGTAGGGATTCTATGAATTCTTTAGCACCAAATTTCTACTTGACCATGTCATTTATGTTGTTTAATTCAAATAATTGATTAAATTAATATGCTAATACAAAACCAAACTTTAAATAACCAGAGGTAGACTGCACTGACTAAGCTAATATCAGGATCCATACTATAGGACACCAGAAATATTACAAACATGAAGAGAAAAGATAAACCTGGCAATTGTGGATAGCTGTTGTCAAGGTTAGTATTTAATAGCAGCAGAATTAACTGGTGTAATATGCCTTTAAGGGACAATAGCATGCCATTATTTTAAGGAAAGTGTGTTTGCTGTGAACTCCTTGCTACAGAGACATTGCGGCTAGATTACACGACACACTTCCCTTAAAGTGATGTCATGCTGCTATCCCTTAAATGCACAGGAACATACCATCACTCTAAGGCATATTACAAATTAAGAAATTATAAGAAATGAAAGCCAAATAAGAGACTGATTATTTGACTCATTGAGGTCCACTTCTAGTTTCACAGAACCATAGAATCTCTACAGTGCAGAAAGAGACCATTTGGTGGGGACTGCACCAACAACAATTCCACCCAAACTTTATTCCTGTCACCCATGTATTTAGCCTGCTAATCCCATAAACACTAAGGGATAATTTAGTACAGACAATCAACCTAACCCACACATCTTTGGACTGTGGAGGAAACAGGAGCACACGGAGGAAACCTACACAGTTATGGGGAGAATGTGCAGACTCCGCACAGACAGTCATCCAAGGCTGGCATTGAATCTGGGTCCCTGGATCTGAGAAGTAGCCATGCTAACCACCATGCCACTGAATCACCATCACTGTGCCACCATGCCACGCGTTGTAGCTCATTCAGCTTAGCAACTGACTTTAATTTCTTTAATTGTACCATTTTGCCTAGTAGATTTATTATACTTTGTATGAAGGTATTATTACTGAACTATTTTAAATTTACTTTTTATACGATTAGATGTGTGGACCTTTTGCTTTGCTGGTCTATCTTATCTTGAAATAACATTTTAGGTTTTGCTTGTCCATAGTTTAAATCAGATTTCGTTCCCCAGATCACAATATAAAAGTACCACATGGTTGGTACCATATGGCAGGTTGCTGCATAAGGTTAAATCTCACAGGATCCAGGGTGAGATATCTAAATGGATACAAAATTGGCATTTTGACAGAAACCAGAGAGTAGTTGTCGAGCATTGTTTTTCAAAATGGAAGCCTGTGACCAGCGGTGTGCCTCGGTGATCAGTGCTGGGTCCACTGTTATTTTCATTTATATTGATGATTTAGATGAGAATATAGGAGGCATGGTTAGTAAGTTTGCAGATGACACTAAGACTGGTGGCATAGTGGCCAGTAAAAAATGTTATCTCCAATTGCAACGGGATCTTGATCAACTGGGACAACTGATGAATGGCAAATGGAGTTTAATTTAGACAAATGCAAAGTGATACATTTTGATAGATTGAATCAGGGTGAGACTTACTCAGTTAATGGTAGGGTGCTGGGGAGAGTTACAGAACAAAGAGATCTAGGGGTACATGTTCATAGCTCCTTGGAAATGATTTGCAAGTGAACCAAGTGGTAAAGAAGGCTTTGGCATGCTTGGTTTCAATGATCAGAACATTGGATACAGGACTTGGAATGTCTTGTTGAAGTTGTACAAATTAGTAAGGACACACTTGGAATATTATGTGCAATTCTAGTCACCCTATTATAGAAAGGATATTATTAAACTAGAAAGAGTGCAGAAAAGAAATATCTAGGATGCTACTGGGTCTTGATGAATTGAGTTATAAGCAAGGGCTGGATAGACTGAGACTTCTTTCTTTGGAGCGTAGGAGGCTGAGGGTGATCTTCTAGAGGTCTATAAAATGAGGGCACAGATCAGCTAGATAGTCAATATATTTTCCCAAAGGTGTGGGACTCCAAAACTAGAGGGCAGAGGTTTAAGGTGAGAGGGGAGAGATACAAAAATGTCCAGAGGAGCAATTTTTTCACACAAATGATGGTGAGTATTTGGAACAAGTTGCCAGAGGTAGTAGTAGTGGTGGATACAATTTTGTCTTTTAAAAGGCGTTTAAATAGTTATGTGAGTGCCTTGAGTATAGAGGGATATGGGCCAAATGCAGGCAATTGGGATTAGCTTAGGGGTTTTAAAAAAAGGCGGCATGACCAAATTGGGCTGAAGGACTTGTTTCCGTGCTGTAAACCTGTATGACTCTATCTCATTACCTTTATTTTTGCTTTGTTGTCGTCATCCTTCTTGCCTGTTGGAGGGGTTCAGAAAACCCTGGAATTTAAAATCTAATATGATTACTAAACAGGGGAAATTAATTTAGAATAAGTACCACAATGTGCTTTATACTTACTTTATATAAAGGTATGACTTGCATAGCCACACACATAACTACTGCTATAGAAATTAAACATGCATTTTAGATTTAAACAAGTATCTTAGAATGTATTATTCTACTTGGCTAAAATGCAAACTGCCTTGGAGCAGTGTTTGGGATGAGAGTTAAACCAGACAGCCACATTCTTTGGGTACAATAAGCCTTAGACTACTGTTATGTTACAAGAAGGAAGTCATGGAGAATGCAAACTCTTATACTCTAGACAACGAATAGAAGTATTTTTACAAAGTATATAAAATATTCAATTCCTACTGATAATGAACACAGCGAGACAGTGGGAACATCACCTTTTCAACTCTGTAGCTTACAGTGAGAAAACAATCTCCGAACGTCACAGATTTTCGTAAGTGAGGTTGCTTAGTAACAGTGGGTAGGAACTTCCAAGTCCTGTAGACCAATGAATTCCTAATTCTGCTGGAAGGTAGGATGTAATTGGCCAAGGTAAATAATGCATACTGGTGCGATTGGAGAATCCAGTTAGGATGACAGGGCAGGCAAGAAGAATGAATTTCTGAAAACGTATTTACCATTTCATGGTAAACCTCAGAAAGGAGCTGGCGTGTCTTTCACCCAGCATGTGCTGGTCAATAAAAAACATCTTTAACCAGTGCATTGTCTTTTGCGAGTTTTTCTCTTCAGCTGGATTCATCTCAATACTCAGCACCTGAGAGAGGACCCCTGCTTCACTGCCATTTGTTGATACAAGCTGTATAAAATGAGAAAGGCAAGGAGTTTCACAGTTTTCATACTCTAGGAAGTTAATATTATAATTTGATTCATTATTTAGCCTCCAAGAGGAATCATAGAAACTCTACAGTACAGAAGGAGATCATTCGGCCCATTGAGTCTGTACCAATGGTCAATCATGGTCAATCAACCTAACCCGCACATCTTTGGACTGTGGGAGGAAACCCACAGAGACATGGGAAGAAGTTTGATGTTGGTCATGTCTTGCTATGTGTGGGAATAGACTGCTTTATTTTATGCGTTACAAGAAGGAAGTCAACCTTCCTTCTTGTAACCCCAACCCCACCAAGGCCCTCTCCCCATTACCCCATGCATTTACCCTAGCTAGTCACCCTGACACTAAGGGTCAATTTTTCATGGCCAATCCACCTAACCCACGCATCTTTGGACTTGGGAGGAAACCAGAGCACCTGGAGGAAACCCACACAGACACAGGGAGAATGTGCAAACTCCACACAGACAGTGACCCAAACCAGGAATCAAACTTTGATCCCTGGCACTGTGAGGCAGAAGTGCGCCCCCGTGCCGCCCCTAGAAGTGAGGGCTTTAACAGCAGCATCGAGGAAACATCATTGAAAACTCTGGTATGATCACCAGATAAGACATTTAAGGGAACTAACCATGCAGGGCCACAAGGCTAGATCAGGACCTGGATTTGATGGACTGAATGGCCCTTTTCTATATCATAATGACTCTATAACATTACATAGTATGAAATGTAATCATCATATACATCAATGATTGTTTCATTTCATTTGCATTTACTCCAAGAACCACATAACTCCAAACGTCATCACAACCTTGATCCAAACTTAGACAAGAAAGCTGAGAGAGGGAAGTGAGAATTACTACCCTTATTATCTTGGTGGTATTTAACAAAATGCACACTCATAAATTTGTAGTCAAAGGGCTCTAGAACACTATTGCAGGAGCTCCTTAGGACAGCATCTCCTCCTCACTATCTTCAGCTGCTTCAACGATGATATTCCCACCATCATGTGGCCAGAATTGGGGCTGTTCACTAATGATCACAGTTCCATTCACAATTCATCAGAAAATAAAGCAGTCTATTCCCACACGTAGCAAGACATGACCAACAGCAAACTTCTTCCCATGTCTCTGTGGGTTTCCTCCCACAGTCCAAAGATGTGCGGGTTAGGTTGATTGACCATGATAAATTGACCCATCTGATGAAAAAATAGCCAATTCCGAAAGCTAGTGGCATTTGCTACAAATAAACCTGTTGGACTTTAACCTGGTGTTGTAAGACTTTTTACCATCTTAACAAGACAGATCTAACCAACTTCCCTGAATTTTAATGAAAACACCATCATCAAATCCCCCACCTTCAACATTCTGCAAGGGCCTTATTGACCAGAAATGCAACTGGATCTGCCACATAAATACTGTGGCTATTCCAGCAAAACATAATATTGTTTAGTGTTCTTTCACAAGTGGTTCATCTTCTGCTTCTCGAAGCCTTGTTAACAATTACAATAATAATGATATTGTCACTGGACTGGTAATCCAGAGACCCAGGTAATACTCTGCGAACCCAGCTTCAAATCCCACTATGACAGATGGTGAAATTTGAATTCAATAAAAATTTGGAATTAAAAGTCTAACGATGATCATGAAACCATTGTCAATTATTGTAAAAACACACTTGATTCATTCATTCCTTAGGGAAGGAAATCAACCATGCTGACGTGGTCAGGCCTGCATGTGATTCCAGAGTCACGGTGATGTGGTTGAGTCTTAAATGTCCTCAGGGATAGGCAGTGAATGCTGGCCCAGCCAGCAATGCCCACATTCCATGAATGCATATATAAAAAAAAATGTCAGATGTGATGTGGAATAGTGTTCATGTCAGAGTAGTTCATTTGATTGGTACCGGGTTGACCAACTTTAATAATCGGCTCCTTCCTCTGCAAGTGTAACATGGCTGGAGTATGCTCAATCTACAGGATGCACGGCAGCAAGTGGCTAATTCCTTCAGCAGAACCCTTAAACCCACATCTTCCACCATCTGGAAGTAGAAAGGCATAGAAAAGTACATAGGAGCAATCAGCAGCTCCAGCTTCCCCTCCACCTTACACACAGTGAAATGGTTAAATGTTGATCATCCAGCATTTTTTGCAGCCATGACAATAACATCGCACAAGTTCAAAGGAATGGCGCTTTGAAGATCCTGATGAAAATGCAACAGATGGTCCCTTGAAGGTGATATTAGAGGACCTCGGTTTAATTATTCGCAGGGATTTTCTCGCTCTGACTGGATCAAAGAGGCAAATCTAATGCATAATTTCATTTCAAACTTTCAGAGAAAGAGGCTTCAGATGTCTTTCATGAATGAACATTTTCCCCGAAGTCACAACGTACACTCAGCTGTTGTTATATCTCTTACTGAAACATCATGACCTCTATTTAATATGGAAACCTTCTAAAACTCTCTCTCTATATAACATGCCACTTGCTGTACCTTGTGTTTTTTGGATGATGGTGTGTGTGGAGTTAGTACATTCTCCCCATGTCTGCATGGGTTTCCTCTGGGTGCTTTGGTTTCCTCCCACAATCCAAAGATGTGCAGGTTAGATTGAGTGACCGTGATAAATTGACGCTTGGTGTGAGGAGGATTAGCAAGGTAAATACATGGGGTTACGGGGAAAGGACTTAGTAGGATTGTTGTCAGTGCAAACTCAATGGGCCACATGGCCTCTTTCTGCACTATAAGGATTTTATGATTGTCATCTAAGACTTAAAAGACTGCCTAATAGTAATCAATCATCAGACTTGTGAAATACTTGGTTCTACTTCAATAGAACTCAATGCAATAAATGGTATTCTATTACCTATAAAACATGAAGAAACCATGCAGTCAACCCAATTTTTTATCTATTACTGACTCGGACTCAATTAATATCTCATTTCTTGACTGACATTTTTCTTTAATCTAGTAATCTTCAATAACTACAAAGTGCACCAACAGCGGGATCCTGATTTCATGTTGTAACAACTGAACCTTTGGAATTTCATCCACAATTATTTTCATTCTTGTATTAGTCACCAATAAGAGAGTGTTAATTAAGCAGAAGGCAGTTTAATAGAATCAAAACGCATTAGGATTTTTTTTGTTTAATTCTTGAAAATAATGGAGGTGTAACATTTCAGTCAATGTAATTTACAATCCAAAAATGATTGAAAGAACAAGTGCCTTTTCACATCCAGGCCAGATTGGTGGTGAAAGTTGTGCTCTCCAGTTACAGATAGGGTTCAGAGAGAAATGAAATCCAAATTCTCTTTGTGTAATCAATGTTTTGCAAATTGGTTCACAGAATATTGGTTAGCCTCTTATTTGTTGCCCATTCTTAGTAGTTCTTCGGAAGGTGATGGTGAGCTACCTTCTTGAACTGCAGCAGTCCATGTAGTGTAGGAACATCCTTGGTGCTGTTAGGAATGGAGTTCCAATGTCTTTTGGAAAGGAAGATGTGTAGTTTCTTAACCGCCGAGTGTGTAGTCAATTTGAATAACGACTGCAAGCTTTTGTGAGTTAAAATAGAGTCCAAAGATGTGTAGGGTTAGGTTGATTGGCCATACTAAAGTTGCCTCTTAGTGTCCTGAGATGCGTAGGTTAGAGGGATTTGTGAGTAAATGTGTAGGGATATGGGAGCGTAGGGCCTTGATGGGATCGTGATCGGTGCAAACTCGATGGGCCCAATGGTCTCTTTCTGCAGTGTAGGGCTTCTATGATTTTCTAGGATGATTTATTCACACATTCACCCCAAAAACCTGATACTATGGACTGAATTATATGGTGCAGTCACCGAGGGGTAGGGTTGGAAAATGCAATGAGCCATTCAAAAATCCAATGACTTCAGTGGGAATGGAAAATCCCATTGGTGGAAAATTCCATTCTATATTACTCATTCAATACTTGAGAAAAATTGCAGTTAAAGAGAATAGTGCATTTTTACAAGTTGCAAAAAAAAGAGAATAGTTTGTAATTCATATGTTTGGCTCATTGTAGTAAAAGCATACATTACAGCTCTGTTGCTGAAGGTTTCCACTCATTAAGTCCAGATGGATTTAATAGCCAAGATCGTAAATAAGGATCATTGCAGGTTTCTCCAAAGAAAAACATCTCCAGTAGATTAGAGAGTTAGTTACTTGGTCAAGTTACTGTTCTAGTGAGCTTGAAAACAAACCAGCTGGGAGAACATACAGTATTACAGTTGTTAGTTTGAAGATATATACATTGCTGCCTTTGCTGCAGCTACTTTTGGCTGTGTGGTTTTCAGACTGATGTATTTCTCCATTGGGACAGTTTCAGTCATGTGGCCACATAATCAATATTTCATTCGTCTACCTAGAATGATTTGAAGATTAGAGCTTTCTGATGGGAGATGGACGGAGGCCATTCACACTTATTTTTGGGTTGCAATTTTACCACCCCGCCTGCCATGGGTATCAATTGGGATTTTACAATTTTGGGATCAACGAGACTGTAACATCCCATCCAAGGGATGAGATTTTACCACTCCGCTCAGGAGAGACCGGAAATCCTCATCCGAGGTCAACAAAATTTCATCTGTCAGCCCCTTGCCCGCGCATTCCATATTTCTCTTATGTTAAGTATCAAGCTCAGAGACATTGGACCTGGGAGTCCATAAATTCTGAGTTATGGGGAAACCACAAACAACAACACCAAACTATGTAATTTGGAATGAGTTTTTCATCAACAATCAGCACTCATTGCCATCTTTTGACATCAAAACAATCAAAGCAACAAAGATAATCATTAGATGCCATTATTAAGCATCAAAGATATTAATTAGCACTTCCCACCACATACTCATCCAGGTACTGCTTCCCTCCCATCTCCACTGAGCCCACACTCACTCAACCCTTCCTCCTTCGCCACTCTCTCCTTTATCTAAGCTATCTTGCTTAGATACAACAAAACTCTCACCCATCTCCCAACCCCTCCCCTCACTGCTAACTCCAACTTAGCATCAACTGTCTGCTGCCAGACTCAGCATCCTGGCTGGACCATTCCATTTGCTGTTAAATCGGACCCAGTGCCAGTCATCTGTGGAACCAATAATGCAGTGAGAGTCAATGCATGCAGAACCCATATCTCAGTGAGAGAGACAACATGTGTGGAACCAATTTCCCAGTGACAGTCAGTGCGTGTGGAACCCATATTTCAGTGAGAGAGACAATGTGTGTGGAACCCATATCCCAGGGAGAGTCAGTGTGTGTGGAACCCATATCCCAGGGAGAGTCAGTGTGTGTGGAAAACATCTGTCTTGTTGCTCCAATTCAAGTCCTTGACTCTTCTGGGAAGGACACACCACACAGAAGGATGCAATTCACCCAACCTTTGCTCCATTCCCTCTGATGACATCTCTTTCTTTGGTTTCCATACAGGCTAAACATGAGCACAAGAAGTGAGAATGAGCCCAGATCAGGGGAGGGACAGAGATAATGGGCCTCAACCAGTCCAGGGAGGCTGCAGCCAAACTCTCTGGTAAGGAGTGGGATTGCTAGTCTTGGTCTCGATTCCTTCACTGGACCGAATCTTCCAATTCACACTGAGTGCTATGAACTCGGAATCAGTTTCAACTCCAACTCTCCACTAAAACAGTCCTTGTGCCTTTTGCAGGTACCGCAGCCAGCTCGCCAGCCCAGCAACCGTCCTGACTTGGAGCATGTCTGAGGATGAGGGGACTCAGGAAGAATCATCACAGCACTCCCTCGCACCAGAAACACAGTTGGTGGGGCATAGCTCTAGTCTAGAATTGGGTTCATTTTCTGAGGAACACCTCACAGACATATCCCTGTGGCAATCAGAGGCAGGGATAGCCCAGGTTTCCAGCACTGAGGAGGTCACTGCTGATGGTGACCAGTTATTCACTCATCCTAGGCATGTGATGAACCTCTGGAAGCAGCTGCTAGCTCACTGGTGGAGATGCAAAGGGATGCAGTGAAACTTCGGGCATAGATTTGACAGTTACTCATCAGGGTAGGATGCGTGATGGAGGAATCCCTCTTCATTCTGTCTAATCTCATGGCTCCAACATGTGAACACCTTGAGGCATCATGGAAAGGTTGGCAACCACCATGGAGACCTTGGTCCAGCAGGTCCTGCCAGGTTTACACTCAGCCCTGCGCTCCATGGCCACATACACTGGTGGGCACCATCAGGATGTAGGCCACACAGGGGCAAGGCATCTTGACCTTCCCCAGAGCATTCAGTCTTTTGTAGGAGTCAAGCTCTCTGGCACCCACAAGAAGGATGCATGTCAGCCAGATACCGTGCGGGCCAGCACTGGGGACACTCCAAGGGTATGCATCCTCCCTCCCTGTCCTACATCAGCCTCAGAATAACAGGCTGCCAATTGGCACTTCTGCCCCTGAGCAGGAAAGCCTAACGAGGCCACAGGACACAGACAATAAGAGAATGTCCACCAATGTTATCGTAGGCATCACAATGTAGCAGTTAATAGGCTGTCTCCACCTCTGATGCGGGGCTGCCTCAAGGTGAAGTAGCAAGGTTAGGAAAGTTTAAAAGCTTCATATCACCTCGGGGTCACAGGTGCTCTGAATGTGAATGTAACAGTTGGATAAAAAGTTTTGCTTTGGATCTTCTTTGTAATTCTCTTATTCCAAGGTTTAACCTTTCTCATTGAGTGTGTCCTGTTTTAAGATTAATATTTATGTGATGTCACTCTCAATGCCAGTTAGTACTGTACCCTCGTGTGTTGTCAGTGAGAGGTGTGTAACTCTTTATTCAGAGTGTATGACGGCTGAGGTCTCAACCCTTGGTCCTCATGGGATAAAGTTTATTGATCACAAGTAGGCTTACACTAACACTGCAATGAAGTTACTGTGAAAATACTCCATTGCCACACTCCGGTGCCTGTTTGGATGCATTAAGGGTGAATTTAGCATGGACAACACACCTAACCTGAATATTTTTGGACTGTGAGAGGAAACTGGAGCCCACGCAGACACAGGGAGAATGTGTAGACTCCACACAGACAATTCACAAACTGTGAATTGAACCCAGGTCCTTGGTGCTGTAAGGCAGCAATATTAACTGCTGCACCACCTTGCAATGGCTGATGAGGCCTCATCAGAAATGTGACTCCCTGCACATCTGGTTTCTTAACTGATAGTATCTAAAATCAAGGTACATATTTTAGGATATGACCCCTATGCTGGTTTGCACTTCCTTTGCAATCGTTTTTTTATCCTTACAGGGTGTGGGAAGCATCCATCCTTCACTCACATCACGGTTCCTCCTTGCTGGACTTTAAGTTGACAGAGTGATCACATTAGTCAGACACTAATGAGCACAGCTAAAATCTGACTCTAGTGAGTCATGAGCACCTTATGGCCCAAGTACAAATGCAGGGCCCACCCATCCAGTGATGATGTGACTATTCCTTCAGAAGGATGAAATGGCCTGGAGGATTAGAGGAGATATCTCCTGAAGGTTGGACCACTTTTTGGAACACTTCAGCAATTAGTTTATTATAGGTATGGTGCATTGCTTCTCCTCTATCATCTCACAACCAAGTTCTGAGCATTTTTGATGTTAGTTGAATGTTTTGGAGTGCAGTGAAGGTAATTAAATGATGTAAAATGATCATGAATGATATTCCTTGTGTGCTGTTGGTGTTAATTGGTGGCCAACTGATTGATCGGTTACTTGGGATATCAAATGATGGCTAAATGATCACTTTTGAACTCAAATAAATGAGCACTGTTGATTGCAAATGATGTCAATTTTTTTGTGGTGGGGGTGATAGTGCTCTCCGGAGGTTGTAGCTGAGATGCACTATTGAGATAGATTGAAGGGAGCTGTATATGATACCTGTGCTATTAGTGGCAGTGAATGTTTTCCAAGTTCCCGTTGCTCCTAGCTGGAATTGTCAAAAAATTCACCAAAAAAGTTGAAACCCACTGCTCAGGATGAGTAATAAATTTGGCCTCAGCATCATTACCCACATCCTGAGAACAAATTCCCTACTTGAAGTAAATCCCTGTGCTCTGAGGGCTTTCACAAAGAAGCATTTGGAAGGGTCTCTGATGAGCCAAGTCATTGTTGATATAAATATTTAAACAAATGTTCTTCAAAGTATAAAAAAAACAGTAAGCGTATCCTGGCGAAGACCCAGATGGAAGGGTTTATGCCATGATATGAAGGGAATACCTTCATATAGTTCTCTCCTCTGAGCTTGGTTTGGCTCCGGTTTGTTTTCGTTTAGAATTTACACTAAGCCAAATGTAAATAATTGGCTTGCATCTGACTTGAGACTTTCTTGACACGTCCGGGAGTTGTGAGGAGAACACAACAGAGCTTTTTCAAAAATGATAGAGTTTCTGCTCATTATTATTTTGGCACAGTTTACACAACATCAGTGCAAAGGACTGCAGGACTTTAAATGCTCCATGCTTTCATCATCTTTTGCATTCATCTAAAAGGCTTATGCTAGCACCTGCTGATAAATCTGGATACCTTTCCTGAATATTCATCATCGCTGGGATTTTTCATGATTTGAGCCTTTATGTAGACCTTTGAGGAAGCTCTACAAAATTAAGTAGATTATATTCAGTGTAAAGACACCCACAAACATATTATGAAAGCTTTTGGATGTAATTTTGTTTATAATTTATACATACGTATACTCCAATACATGTGACAAATGGTTTTTTTTAAGTTATTAATTTATTAGCTTCATAAATAGGCTCAAATTAACACTGCAATGAAGTTATATTGAAAATCCCCTAGTCACCACACTCCAGCACCTGTTCAGCTACACTGAGAGAGATTTAACATGGCCAATGCATCTAACCAGCACATCTTTCGGACTGTGTGAGGAAACTGAAGCACCCAGAGGAAACCCACGCAGACACTGGGAGAATGTGCAGACTCTGTACAGACAGTGACTCAAGCCGGGAATTGAACCCAGGTCCCTGGTGCTGTGAGGCAGTGGTACTAACCATTATAACTATTGTGCCACCCCATGTAAGTAGTTTGAAAAATAATTTTCCATACTTTAAAATTAAATAACTCTCAGTGGATTAAAATGGCTTACATTTTGTGCTAATCATATTTTCAGCTGTATTAATCAAAGTGCATCAGAAACCACTCTAAATCGAGGAATATATTGTAAAGCTCTTTTTTTTAATATAGTTTTTTTTTAATTGCTTTCCAATTGTTTGCACGTGTTTCGTTTGGATGCTCCTACAGTCCAAAGATGTGCGAGTTAGGTTGATTGGCCATGTTAAATTGCCTCTTACTGTCAGGGGGGTTAGCAGGGTAAATAAGTGGGGTTGTAGGGATAGGGTCTGGGTGGGATGGCTGTTAGCGCAGGCTTGATGGGCCAAATGGCCTCCTTCTGCATTGTAGGGATTCTATGATAGTTGTGCTGGTTGATGAACAATTTGCTTTGGAATAAATATAATAAATATGAGTGGTAATTCAAAGGAGAAGAAGACGCTTCTCAAAATGGCTGCGATTTGTATTGGTATCACTGATGGCTCCTAAGTGGAAACTCTCAGCTAAAATGTTTGATGAACTGCTGAACTCAACCTGGAGGCTTCCAAGGATGGAGAATGGAATACCTTCAGACTATTTGACACTTGTAAGAACTTCCAGGTCACACGTAACCAAGGGCAACTGCAGGGTCAATTCTTGCTTCTTTTTCCCAGCAAGTGTTTTAGTTCATTCTTCACAAGATGTCTGTCCGCAACTGATGATGTGGAATATCCATTTATAACTATTCTTACGGTTCTCAATTACGATTCTCAATTCTTAATTAATTACGGTAATTAAGGGCAGAGCTTAGTTTGAACCTTTGCGTTGCGCATTGGAGGAAACCAATACCATGTTAAGAGTAGAGACAGGGCTGAGGGAGAAGTTGCTCTCCATTGCGTCTGTGCCTCAATTCTTCTTAAAGCGGAGAGACGCATCCAACTTTGAACTCTATCTCCCTTCATTAAAATGCTTTAAGATTATAAATCTGAGGATAGGAATTCCCCTAGTAACGTAACACAAGTGGATTGAAATAAGAACAGTAAATTTTGTATAAACTCAGCAGGCCTGGCAACATCGATGTAAAGAGAAACAGTGTTAGTTCCGGGATGGAATTTTCTGATCCCATCTGCCCTGTGACTGAAAATTTCCGGTTGAGGTCAACAGTCCTTTCAATGTCCTGTCAAACTGTCTGTCCCACCTGCAACGATTCCCACAGTAGCTGGGACTGGAAAATTTACCCCAACGTGTCGATCCCATACCACCCTTACAAGGCTCATATGGACTCAAAATGTTAACTTTGTTCCTCTCTCCACAGGCCTGTGATTTATCCAACATTTTCTGTTTTTATTTCACATTTGGAGCATCCACAGTATTTTGCTTCTATACAACCTAGGTACAAATGTCTGAACCAATGCAAAAGATCAGAGAATTTCAAATGTCAATAATTTGTACCCAAAACCATTATGATTGTGTTTTTACAATGGTTTAAGTTTCTGTTTATTTAAATGAAGTTTGTCTCAGAGCTGACCATCAGAATTGTAAGATTCCACTAATTGCTTTGGTCCTAGAAAGTTCCCCAAGTTGGAAATAGAATTGCATCGAACACGTAAGGTACATGTCAATATTTATGCTCCACTCAGGGAGCGGGTGTGGCAATGGTGGCACAGCGATTAGCACTGCTGCATAGTGGATAGCACTGCTGCCTCACAGCGCCAGGGACCTGGGTTTGGTTCCCAGTTCTGGTCACTGTCTGTGTGGAGTTTGCACCTTTTCTCCGTGTCTGCGTGGGTTTCTTCCAGGTGCTCTGATTTGCTCCCATACTCCAAAGATGTGCAGATTAGGTAGATTGGCCATATTAAATTCCCCCTTAGCGTCCAAAGAGGTGTAAGTTAGATGGATTATGGGAATAGGGCAAGTGATTGGACCTGGGCTGAGATGCTCTGTTGGAGAGTGGTTGCAGACTTGATAGGCTGAATGATCTCATTCTGCATTATAGGCATTCTATCTATTCAATAATTACATATTCTAAAAATGTTTATTCTTGCTGATAAACCCATTTTAACATTAATAAAAGTGTTCCCATTATCATTCTTAAGTACATAAAGCAATACTTATTAGTTTAAATTTATTTATTAGTGTCACAAGTAGGCTTACATTAACATTACAATAAAGTTGCTGTAAAAATCCCCTAGTCGCTACACTCCAGTGCCCATTTAGGTACAGTGAGGGAGAATTTAACATAGCCAATGCACCTAACCAAAGAACAAAGAACAAAGAACAAAACAGCATGGGAAACAGGCCCTTCGGCCCAACAAGCCCGCACTGCCACCCCGATGTTCCCACCTCTACCCGCGATCCCTGTCCATGTTTATAGATCTATGGATTAAAAACCAAATTTGAGACAATTTAGGGAGAATTTGTTTTGCCAATTAGCCTAAGAGCACATCTTTGGGATGTGGGAGGAAACCGGAGCGCCCGGAGAAAACCCACGCAAGCACGGGGAGAACGCGCAAACTCCCACAGACACATGCCCAAATCCATGTATCTGCACAGCACAGCGATAGTCACTGAGCTGTCGTGTAGCCCATCAAATGGTCCAGGTCAAACGTACACTAACGACGTGAAGCACTAGGATACTCTCGAAAAAGATCCAAGAGCAGTCCTCTCACGACCCATCGTGTGTATGCCCCTCGTTAGACAACAAGGTGGATCAAAGCACCTGTAGGATAAAAACAAGTACATCAATATCATCGTCTATTTACACACTTCCCAGGGACTCCCAAGACTCATGATCCCTATTTTAAATCAGTTTTCTATACCCCTCCATTCCCATTCTGTTCATGTGCCCATCTAAGTATTTCTTAAATTACTCCAGAGTGCCTGCCTCCACCATTTTACTTGGAAGCGCATTCCATTCCCCCACCACCCTCTGTGTGAAAAAACTCCTTCTAGCATCCAAATTATACCTTACCCCCTTCACCCTAAGCCCGTGACCCCTCGTGCTATTTGAGTCCATCCTAGGAAAAAGCTTAATCCTGTTTACTCTATCTATCCCCTTCATAATCTTGTACACCTCTATCAGATCTCCTCTAAGTCTACGTCTTTCTAAGGAAAACAGTCCCAATTTGCCTAACCTCACCTCGTAGCTCAGACCTTCCACACCAGGCGGCATCCTGGTAAACCTCCTCTGCACTCTCTCCAGAGTCTCCACGTCCTTCCGGTAGTAAGGCGACCAGAACTGGATGCAGTATTCCAAATGAGGTTTAACCAGCATTTTATACAACTGCAACATTAAAGGCCAGCTCTTGTAATCTATACCCCTTCCTATAAAGGCTAGCATACTATATGCTTTCTTCACAACCTTCTCCACTTGCTCTGCCACCTTCAGAGACTTGTTAACCTGCACCCCCAGGTCCCTCTGCGTTTCTATACTCTTAATAGGTCTACCCTTTATCATATACCTCCCCCTTACATTCTTTCTCCTGAAATGCATCACCTCTCATTTATCAGGATTGAATTCCATCTGCCATCTGTCTGCCCAAGCTACCAGCCTATCTGCGTCCTGCTGTATCGCCTGACAATGCTCCTCACTATCTGCAAGTCCAGCCATCTTTGTATCATCTGCAAACTTGCTGATCACTCCACTTACTCCTTCTTCCAAGTCATTTATATATATTACAAATAGAAGAGGTCCCAGTACGGAGTCCTGCGGCACACCTCTAGTGACCGAACTCCAGCTAGAGAAACACCCTTCCACTATTACTCTCTGTCTCCTATTACAAAGCCAGTTACTTATCCATCTAGCTATCTGTCCTTGTATCCCATTAGCCTTGACCTTCTCAACTAACCTCCCATGAGTGACTTTGTCAAACACCTTACTAAAATCCATATAGACAACATCAACGGCTCGCCCTTCATCCACTGTTTTCGTCACCTCCTCAAAAAATTCTACCAGATTTGTGAGGCACGACCTCCCCTTAACAAATCCATGCTGCGTATCCCTAATCAGATCGTAACGCTCTAAGTGCCTATACATCCTATCTCTAAGAATCCCCTCCAACAGCTTCCCTACCACTGACGTCAAACTCACCGGCCTATAATTTCCAGGGTTATCCCTACTACCCTTTTTAAACAACGGTACAACATTAGCTATTCTCCAGTCCTCTGGGACATCACCTGTGTCCAAGGAAGAGACAAAGATTTGCGTCAGCCACTTTCAGAATGTGGGAGGAAATTGGAGCACCCAGAGGAAACTTACGCAAACATGGGCAGTATGTACAAACTCCACACGGACAGTGAACCAAGGCTGGATTCTTTTCGCTGTGCTAATGGGATTAATTAATTAATTAATTTAATTCTGTGAATGAATTTTGATGCAGGCCCAAAGTGAAACCAAACCAGAGCAATTTTGAGTTGATTATGTTCAAAGCAGATATTCTACTCTGTCACCCTTCATGCTGTATGTGGTCTGTTATATTACAAAAATACAAACATTCAATGTATAAATCACGCTTTTGTGAATGTTTTTATCTCCTGTACATATATATGGGATATTACATTATGTTACTTTCTTTTTAACCAGTATGACAGTGACTTTGTACATCAGTGGGATTTCTGTGTGGTTTCTGTTAATGATATGGACCCATCAGAACTGACTTGCATTTCTCTGATGTTAGCCTGTGCCTCTCTTCGGGGCCCACCCTAATTTACAGAGTGCTACAGGTATGCGCACGGTGCATTCTCTTATCTTAACAAACAGATGTCTGGCCCCATTTGCAAAATGTGATTTAAAAATGAACCAAAAATATTATTTCTGCTTGCTTCAGCGGGCCAGCCTCCCCTCAAACACACCGAGCACATCCGAGCTTGGATGGCGCAATTTTCTTACATCTTCCGGATTAAGTGGATTCGTTCTGAATTCCAAGCATGAAAGATCATCACGGTTATGTTATATTACTCCCTCCATACATTCCCTTTGTTAATCAAGTCTAAAGAAAACACAGGAGGGCTGAGCCTCGGCCTGACTCCGTTTCTCCACACAGTTGAGTAAACACCAGACTGTATGGTGGGATTGTACTGGAGGGGATTTCTGATTTAAACAAGGGCAGAGATGTCAATCCCTTTCACCTTGGCCATGTTTGGGAATGCTAGCCATTGTTTATATTAAACTCGTCGACTTTGTCCCGGTGGAATTACGCCACATTTGGGAACAGTCTGTCCAACAGAGTAAAACATTTAGATTGTTACGCTCAATGGCTTCCATCTCAGGCCTAAGCAAAACATCCCCAGATCAGGATGCATTCTGATTCTCCTCGGGTCGCCATTGTGTGGACAGAGCAGCATATAGCATTAACACATGCTGTGTGCGCAGCTTACTGTGTGTTTAGATGGTTAGGAAACAATTAGTTAAAAACACAGACAGACAGGCAATTCCCTCACAGCTTCTCCAGTTCAGCTGCTGTACCATTGTCATAAGCGAGACACAGCCCTGTAGAAACTTACTACCACAAGGTGTGCGCTGCAGTACTTCTGAAGATATGGAGGCAAAACTGGAGAAATTCCACTGAAGCTTCTGGCCATAGAATGTTAAGAATTGGATGGTGGCCCCTCCACATCTATAAGGACGTTGCAATCAATGAAAGAATAAAGATCAGGGATATAGTGGTTTGATGATCTTAATGTTGTGGCAGGGTGTGGGGGTTGGGGGGGGGTGGTGGATGGGGGCATGGATCCACCTCTTCTTGCGTGACAGCCAACCAGATGGACAACATGTCCAACAGGCTGGTGTGAGCACTTGTGGCAGAGTGGCTCTGACTATAGACATGTAGTGTTATACAATCCTTACAGTGCAGAAGGAGACCATTCGGCCCATCGAGTCTACACCAACCACAATCCCACTCAGGGTCTATTCCCACAATCCCATGCATTTACCCTAGCCAGTCCCCCTGTTACTAATGGGCAATTTAGCATGGCCAATCCACCTAAAGCATACATCTTTGGAATGTGTGAGAAAACCAGAGCATCCAGAGGGAGTCCACACTGACACAGGAGGAACATGTACACTCCACAGTGACAGTGACCTAAGCAGAGAATCAAACCCAGGTCCTTGGTGCTGTGAGGCAGTACTACTAACCACTGTGCTACTCTGCCACCCAGTAAGAATGTAAAGATGTTCCATAGCGTTGAGAAGGGGGCATTAACCTCAGGCCTCATCTGGAGGGTGAGAGAGAAACTGGAGCTCTGGAGGGCTAGGGTTGAGAATCCTGTCTATTGAGGCTGGGAAAGGTTGATGATTTCAGTGTCTGGGGTCAAGAAGCACTCTTGCTTCTCTTGGTCCGCAAGGAGTGCTAAAACCATCGCTTATCCTTGGGAGATAATGACTCTTTAGATAAACAGAACTTCTGAGTCCCCCCCCCCAATATTGTTAGAATGATGTTGGACACCAACATTGTCATGAAAATTAGGCACCTGCTGGTAGCCCGACTTCTCCACTTTAAAACTGAAAGTATAAAGTGTTTTGGGGTGTCCTGAGCTTATGAAAGGTTCGTATTAAATGCATGCATCTAATGTCCTCAACCAGATCCATAGGGTTGACCTCTTAGAGTACAAACACCTGATTGAGGTAATGATTGTCTGCCCAATCTGGGAGTCTTACCTGTGTATATTACGAGGAGTGTCGGGACTGCTAACACGCTGGATTCTGACTGTGTACCTGAAGCACTGCAGGATCGGAATTGAGCTTGTAAAGAAAGGGAATCTGGTGCTGGGACACAGGTGTCCGACGAATTATTTCAATGCCTTGCTTTCCTTCAATGATTCAAAAAGAGCAGATGATGAATTCTCATTTCTTCCATTGGGAGGGATGACTTGAGGAGGCGGATGGTACATTTTGTCCTGGGGCTGATAGCATTTAATTTGACAACGGTGATCACCATGTCTCCCGATTAGAATAAGCATCCTTCAATATTATTACCATAAATTACACTCTAATGGACGGCATGGTGATTAGTACTGCTGCCTCACAGCACCAGGGACTTGGGTTCGATTCCCAGCTTTGGTCAGTGTTTGTGTGGAATTTGCACATTCTCTACGTGTCTGCGTGGATTTCTTCTGGATGCTCTGGTTTCCTCCCACAGTCTGAAAGGCATGCTGATTGGATGCATTGACCCAAACTGGCATCAACTGTGGTGATGAGGGGAATTTCACAGTAACTTCATTGTAGTTTTAGTGTAAGCCTTACTTGTGACTTACAAATAAACATTAACTTTTTAATAGTCACCTATTCCTTCAATCCCAGAAAAAAGATCAATTAGAAAGGATGAAAGTCAGAAAATGCTGAGGAAACTCAGCAGGTCTGTCAGAGAATCAGATGGATTTTTTGTTAACTTTTTTCTCTCTCCATAGATACTGTCAGATCTACTGAGTTTCCTCAGTATTTTCTGTTTCCGAAGAATCATGGAATCATAGAACCCTACAGTGCACAAAGAGGCCCTTCGGCCCATCGAGTCTGCACTGACCACAATCCCACCCAGGCCCTAACCCCATATCCCTACATATTTTACCCACGAATCCATCTCATCCCAGAACGCTAAGGAGTAATTTTAACATGGCCAATCAACCTAACCTGCACATCTTTGGACTGTGGGAGGAAACCAGGGCACTTGGAAGAAACCCACGCAGACATGAGGAGAACATGCAAATTCCACGCAGCCATGACTCAAGCTGGGGATCAAACCCAGGTCCCTGGAGCCGTGAAGCAGCAGTGCTAACCAATGTGCTACCATGCCGCCCTGCTTCAGATTCCAGCAACCGTAATATTTTGTCTTCAATTACATAGGATTATAGTTTTAGAACACGTTATTTCTTTTATGGGAATACATTCATCTTTCTGAAACAAAAGAAAATCAGTTATAATTTTGTCAAAAGTCTATAGCCAGATAGAGGATTATCATCGTGTATGGGTAGGTTAGCACTGTTAGTTTTTAACATATGCTGTTTGGAGTCTCTTGAAATTTCAGTTTAGCACAGCACAAAGCATAGCACTGTCTTAAAAACTGGCATCAGTCAGAAATCACCTGTCAATCTAACTGAAAGCATTAGCATACCATGCAAACAGAAATATTACTCTGCGGAAGTGAGGAGACTGTCTGTAGGTTGAAGAGCAAAAGAGCAGTACAAAAAGACCCTAACCTCAACCGCTACCTTAAACATTGACTCCCTCCACCACTGTGTACAGTGGCAGCAGTGTGTACCATTTATGAAACATACTTTAGTAACTCGTCAAGGCTCCTTCAACTGCACCTTCCAAACTGTGACCTCTGGCACCTAGAGGACAAGATACAGTCATACACCTACTGACATGGAACAATAGACTTTGCTGCCACAGGGTTAATCTTGGAGCAGCCTCCCTAACAGCACTGTGGCTTTTCCTGGCCCTCTTAAGACTGCAGCAGTTCAAGAAGGCCTCCACTACCTCCTCAAGGATTATTAGGTCTGGATCATATATTCTGATCTAGGCAGCAATGTTCAAATCCCAAGAATTAAAGTAAAAGAATGACAATGAAACAAGGTGGGAAGAAATTCAGGTTCTCTCAGAACACTACACTATGTTGTAGTGAGATAGTAACATGAATAGATATATAGCAGCTTTAATATGATTAAATGTTCTTTATCACCTCAGAAGTGAAAGAATAAATAAGTATTAATAGCTTTGCTTGAAAAGCATGGGCTGATGAGGCAAAGAATGGAAACTTTACTTGAAGAAGCTTTTGAAAAAGGATGGTAAAGGGATTGAAGGAGATAATCCCCCAGCTGAAATGGTCACTACGAGAGGACACAGATTTAAGGTGCAGGGAAGCAAATACAAAGGAGATGTCAGGGGTAGGTTTTTCACTCAGGGGGTGGTGAGTGAATGGAATTGACTGCCGTCGGAGGTTGTTGAGGCAAACTCACTGGGGTCTTTTCAGAGACTTCTGGATGAGTATATGGAAAAGATAGGTCTGTGGATTGGTAGATGTGCTCGGCGCAACTCGTGGGCCAAAGGGCCTATTTGTGCTGTATTGTTCTATGTTCTAATTTCAGAATGCTGGTTAAAGTTAAATTGTGAAAGGTCAAGTGGAGAGAAATGATGGGTGAAAGAAAAGCAACCTCAGAAAAAAACTCAATTGGAATATAAGGCTAAAAGATGTTCCAAAGGAAAATAAAGACATGAAGACACATGAGATTGAAGTCGAGGATTTTGAAAGTGTTTTGTTAGAGTCTGGGAGGTTGTAAAATTCTTGGGAGGAACATTCATTCAGAAGAACTGCTGCATATGCTGTTAAAACATGGATTCCTTTATTCTCCTTCTAGACATCCTCTGCTGGTACATGTATGTTATGGTAGCCTTGAATACACAAACTGCACAATGAAATTTTCAGTACTGTACAGGAGTCAATTGATGTTGGTGAGAAAAGAAGTGCCACAGAAATCTACAGTTGGACAGGAAGTTTTTTGGATGAGCCACAATTTGGGTAAGTTGAGACTCAGCAGGCCAATGAAGGTTGAAATAATTAAGTGTGGAGATAAGTTTTTCAGTAATGATGGGGGATGGATGTAGGATGCTGAAGTCAAGATTAAAAAGTAGCAACTTGAAGCTCAATCCAGGGTCAAAAAGCAAAGTAACACGCAAGGTATGATCAGTTTAGTATTGTTCTAAATCAGACGTTGATTCCCCATTCTGACCGTGAACACTGAAACACTAAAAGAGTACCTTGCCTTATGATCTGTAAAAAGTGTTTGTGAAGTGGTGTGTGATTTATAGCAACTCCCAGTGGCTAAATACAAAATAAATCCCTGACACTCACTCTAAAATCAATATGTAACAATTTACATATCTAACAGTGAACAAATTAATTAAGCTATTAACAAGCCAAATAAATCCTTTCTAACTATTAACTATCCCTGAATAAAAGAAGATTCTAATGGTATTCTATTCAAATAAATACAATTCCAACTCATTAACAAAATAGAATTTAGTCACTCTCTAACTTACAACCAGGTTTTGTGGTTTCAAGAATATTCTGGGTGTTCTCTGTTGATTCTTCTATCTGGAACTTATTTTTTCTTTGCTATTTAGATGGTGCTTTCTCTAAAATATAGATGAAGCTATGAGAGCCAGTAATTCTGTCTCTCTATAGAGAGAGTAGAGAGCTGAGAACTGTTAGCTTTGGCAGGTGGCAGTTGCTCTTCTCTCTTTGCACCACTGCCCCCCTTCTTTTATACCCATGATAATATATCAATATTTTCCACAATAGGATTGATTCTAAGTTGTCAAAGCCATCAGATTTAAATTTAACAGGTTTTTGATATCTAAGTGCCTGATTCAAATTGATTGGTTAAATTCAAAAACATGTTGCCTTGGTTAAAAACCGCTGCTTGGCCGTTTCATACTAATATTTCAGTCTGAGTTCTCTGTATGCTTGCATTTTAAATTTCTAAGCACAGAAAAAACACGACCTTTTAATGTGACCAATCAATGCTTCCTTCCACTTGAGCACTTTACAATTATACAAACACCAAATTCTAATTTCCTGCCTCCCAATCTACAATACCATCATTATGAAAAGATGATTCATTTTTAAAAAAATCTTAACCTCATTACATTACTAGATATATAGCTTATTAATCAAGAGTTGCACATTTTATACTAATTCTATTTATATATAACATTGAACACTACCATTCCTATCTTATATAAACACTTTTCTTCCAATGAAATAATCTGGCATTCTTGTCCTTAAATCTTTCCAGAAATGTCAAAAGATTGTGATTGGTATGCACAATTGTCTCTGATGCATTGTTTGCAGCGTTAACATAAAAATGTTATAAGTTCATTGCCAAACTCAATAACTCTTTTTGAATAGTTGAAAATTTTTTCTGGTGGATATTGAGTTTTTATCTTAAACATAACCGATTGGCCTTTCAATTCTGCAATTATCCTCCTGTAACAACACAACTCCAACACCTGTATCGCTTATGTTAATTGAACATTGACATTGAAGTGTTTTGATAAATTTGTCATGGCTAACACTATTGCAATGGTTAACATTGCTTTTAAATTCCCAAATGCTTCCCGGCATTGTTCTGCCCACTGCAATTTGTGTTCTTTTTTGAATTTCCGACCTTCTGATCTACAATTACTTTACCATCTTTGCAACAGTCAGTTATGGAAAATTAGTAAAAAAAAAGTTAAAGCTAACATTCACAATAAGGGCACATTAGTTAAATACCCATTCAGCTGGTAAACTTGATGTACCAGTAAACCTTAGCATTGGGTGCCTGGTGAACGTTGTACCCCCATAGACCTGAATCAACAAAACTGTCCAACAAAGCCCTTGGACTTTGTTAGAAGGACAGACATTAGGGCAAATTTTCTCATTCTGTCTGCCATGGGAATTGGAGGGGTGAGGGGTAGACCACGGAAAGGTCCATTGGCCTCAATTAGGAGAAGCACAGCCAGAAAATCAAGCCAATGCAAATTAAGTGTAGCCTCCGGGAAGACAGGGAAAGACAGATTGTATCTCGCTAGGAGTTACTCTGCTTGGTGGACTACGTACCTGGAATCAAAGACATCTGTTTAGTGTAAACTTATATGTGGACAAGAATGTAAATAATTTTCTGTGTATGTGACCAATGCTGTATAAATATTGTGGAAATCTGTGACTTGACAGAGTGCTGTTTTAGGGATCTAAGACAGTGCTGCACATTGGAATAAACTATTGCAAACTGTACTCGAGTCTTCTGTGTTCAGTTCGTAGAGTTCTGCCACAAGTGTGGATAGGAGGTGAGTGGAGTTGGATATCAGTCGTAGAGGTTTTGGTAAAAACAAAACAGGGTTATTTCAGATCTGACAAAATGTAAAGTTAAAGATTATTTATTAGTCACAAGTAGGCATACATTAACACTGCAGTGCAGTTACTGTGAAAATCCCTAGAATCATAGAAACTCTACAGTGCAGAAATAGGCCATTTGGCCCATCGGGTCTGTACCAACCACAATCCCACCTAGGCTCTACCCCATATCCCTACATATTTACCCATTAATCCCTCTAACTTACGCATCTCAAGACACTAAGGGACAATTTTAGCATGTCCAATCAACCTAACCCCTATCAAATGTAGAAGCTCATGCCTTACCAGTAATTAATGTCAGTTCAGTGGTTGGACAATGCTGGGGTAGTTAAGTGGTGGCAAATGGGCAAAACCTGGGTATATATCACAAAGAGGGACATATAAAAGATGAGATCACCAAGGGTCATCTTTTATGGCAGGAAAAGATCAGGCCAAGTCACGTTCAAAATTCAAGGCTTACGCTTGAACTCACAATTTACTTCAAGAAACATCAAGACATTGGATCAAAAAGACTTAAGAAGCAGTCAGAAGTTAATTTCAAACAAACAACAAAAAGTGTCTTTACCTGAAAGAAAATAAAAGTTTGAATGAATTTACTAGGCAGTGACCCGAGGAGTTTTCAACAAGCAATTGGATTGCAGATTGGGTTGAGTTAGAATATTACAGTGGTGAATTTGTTGAGTGTAGTCGTATTTTCTTATCACTCTGTTTCTTTCTTTAGAGATTGAGGTGCTTGACCAAAAGTTTTAAAATAGCAAAAGTTGTGCTCATAGTCCATGACACACACTCCAGTAGACCAGTTATTTATTTAAATGATTGAAGCATTTTAGCAATTCCAAATTTAAGAATTTTCTTCATATTTTAAAAGTGGATTGTAGGTCTGTAGATTGTAACTCAAATTATAGGTCTGTAGATTGTAACATTAATAAACACGAATTTATTAGTGTGACACTAACGAGCTTCTTTTATTAGCATCACAAATAAGCTTACATGAAGTTATACTCAGGGACAATTTAACATGGCCAATGCACCTAATCAGCATGTCTTTGGACTGTGGGAGGAAACCGGAGCACCAGGAGGAAATGCACACAAACACGGGGAGAATGTGCAAACTCCACACAGACAGTGACCCAAGCCAGGAATCGTGTCACTGACTGCACAGAGTGTGCGCATCAGGTCGCTGGTGCTGTGAGGCAGCAGTGCTAATGGCTGTACCACTGGGCAGGCCCGGTGCCATGTCACCCTAGAATCCTGTATGCCATGTTGTTGGGTTTACAGTGGGAAATATACCTTGTTATCATCAAAGCAAAGGTGCACATTTTAATTAAGATTCTTCCAACATCAGGTCAGTCAGCATTTCACTAATCTTTAAACTCTGACACGTCGGATGACACCTCACTGGTGGGGTCGATGTTTATGACATGACTACCCAATGGGCTGTGGTAATTGTCTCTTCATGAGGTCACTGATCTATAGTCTTTCTTCCACTTCCTGTCCTCACATTTGAAAAAGGCATTGCGTTTCGCTAGGGAGAGCTCATTGAAGAATGTTATCTTCAGAAGCATCGTGTGTGGGGACTAAAGGTCACTGTGATGCTTAAAGTCTAAATTAAAAGAAAACATTTTGTACGGTGCAATAATGACGATGATGTGCAAACAGTGAGGAGACTCTCCAGCTCTGTGCAAACAGAACCCTGGTTAAATTAACAATGCTGCAGCAGAGGGAATTTCAGGATAGATTCAATCCTGGAGCCAATTTGGGATGGGAATGAAAGTGCGGAGTTCAGCAGGCGCAGATGTCCGGTTGCACGGATACTTGTCTCTTTTCACACCACTTGCATTGAATGCAATCAAATGAACACTGTCTTCTTTTGACTACCTACAAATGTGGAAGACACTCAGCAATACACAACTCAACAAAGTAACACGGTGGCACAGTGGTTAGCACTGCTGCCTCACAGCGCCAGAGATCCAGGTTCAATTCCGGCCCTGGGTCACTGTCTGTGTGCAGTCTGCATGTCCTCCCCATGTCTGCATGTTTTTCCTCTGGTTTCCTCCCACAGTCCAAAGATGTGCAGGTTAGGTGGATCGGCCATACTAAATTGCCTCTTAGTCTCCAAACAAGTGTGAATTAAATGCATTAGCGATGGTGAACGCATGGGGTTACAGCAATAGGTGGTGGAGCGGACCTGTGGTCCTAGGTTTTGTCGGAGAGATGGTGCAAGTTCAATGGGCTGAATAGCCTCTTTCTTCACTGTAGGGATCCTATGGCATTAATGCTGCATTAAGTCATCCTGTGTATCATCATTTCAGAAGTGCATTATAATACTTTGACCACATAACCTGACATTTAATGTTTGTTAATATAGCAATGTGGCTAACAAGAGATACAACAAATCAGCATCTGTAAAAAGGCAATGAAAATCTGGAGGGTCTTACCTGGGATCATTAATGTTCTTTCTCTTTTGAATATTGATCAGCTGATTGTGCATTCATCAAATCTTCTATTATAATTTCTGATTTTCACCCTTTTTATTTCTGCCACACTAAATACATCATTTTCATTTGTGACCATAAAGTTTTTACAAGATGCACCTACAATAAGCTCAGTGAATTCCATAGTCACACGATAACCAAACTGAGCCATTTCTGTCTCAAAACCTGTACCAGGGCCTTGCTATTACCTGCTCTATTACACAGAATTGATTTCAATAGTTTAAGTAAGTGATTTGCATATTTTTAACTCAAGCACAAGAACTGCTGGAAATATAACAGATGCATTCGACATTTAAAAAGAGACAAGATATATAGATTTCTCAGCTGTATTCCTTTGTCACCCTTTTATAACTTGGGATTTAAGCACACATACTGCACATAGATAACAAACAAAGTTTGTTTATTCCACTGGCGTCAAAGCGGTATTAACCCACAAGGGAAGACACTATTCCAGGAAACAAATCATTTTGAGAGAATATTCACTGCTGATGCTAGATGTGGGTAACCTACAGATCTGGGAGACACATATCTCCTCGGTACTTGAGGGAAAGTTTTACAGTTCAGCTGGACTGAGAAGTAGTGCTGACTGCTCCAGACAAGGAGGCCCAATAGCAAAACTTTGTAGAAGTCTTAGGTGAAATAGATGTGGCAAGGCCATCCATTGCAGTCCTACTCATCAACTAGTGGAGGTCACTTTAGCTCAGTTGGCTGGTTAGTGATGTAGAGCGACACCAACTGCGTGGGTTCAATCCCCATACCGACTGAGGTTATGAATGAAGGCCCTGCCTTCTGAACCTTGCCCCTCACCTGAGCTGTGGTGATCCTCAGGTTAAATCACCTCCAGTTGGCTGTCCCATTGTAAGGTGAGTGAAGACTATGTCAACTGGGACTATAGCAACTTTAACTTTCTACCTTACCCATGTCCGGTCTTGATCATGTCATTGGGTTTAACTGGGGTGAGGTAGAGCAGAGAGAGTGAGGCAAACTCAGTGGAATCAGATGCATGGGAAAGTGGACTTTTATTTCCTTTTTGTCAGTCATCAAAGAGCTCATTGCACGATATTCAATGAGATTCAGGCCATCTCTTTTCCAAAGGATAGGTGATGATCCCTTCATCAGAGCTGGAATCTGGAAGATGAATCGTGACAAAATAAAATTTGGGCCTAAAGCATCAGATTCTTCAATCAGAGAGAGGAAGTGAATGGGTTAAATGACCTGCAATCCTCTCAATAGAAAATGGTCATCTCAGTTGGACAATAGAAGACATTAGCTGGAAATTTCTGACCTCGCCCACAGCTGCGTTATCCGTTCCCTTCAGACTGTGTTGGAACAATCTCAATGTAGGGATGCTGGCGTTGGACTGGGGTAAACACATTAAGAAGTCTCACAACACCAGGTTAGAGTCCAACCAGTTTATTTGATAGAATGCCACAAGCTTTTAGAAACGGTATTCCTTCATCAGGTGTGATGCCCGATGAAGGAACACCATTTCCGAAAGCTTGTGACTGTCAAATAAACTGGTTGGACTCTAACCTGGTGTTGTGAGACTTCTTACTTGGAACAATTTCCGCAAGCCTCATTGTGGCGCAGTGAGATTCTAACAATGCCCTTTATGTTGGAGTCGGACTGGGAATGCCTATTGAGGTCTAGCCTTTAAAGAGCAGTTTTAAAGTGAAGACAGAGAGATCAGAAGGATCCCCTGCTATTAGAAAGGTATGTTAAAATTTTTTAATCGTACTTTTGCTATGTCTTTTAAGTAGCTAATCCTATTGTCATTGGCTCATTTAAAGAGTAATTTTTAATTTTATTTGAAAATGAATATTATTTAATATGTGTAAGTGAATACAGATCCAGTTATTTGTTTAAAACCAGTGAAACTATTTAAATCTGCAGTATATTATTATATATCTTTACATGTGGTATGCTTGACAGTGTTTGTACATTTTAATTTACAAACTGAAAATGTAATTGGGAAGGAAAGAGGTCAGAACTTCTCAGCCTATGATTTGGAAACCTTATTACATGAGGTTGAGGAAAGGAGAGTTCACATTTTGGGTCCTGGAAAATCTAAGTCACCGCAAGTTTATCATTAGTACTCTTCTGCCTTGTTTATTCTAATTATGTTATTCATTCATAATGATCTGATATTTAAATCTTGTACTTTGATGTTTCAATAAAGCATTTGTAGAATGTTGTAAAGTTGAATGGAAAGCATTAATTTACAAAAATAATGTTGCAAATACAAAGTGCGATTCTCTGACCTCACCGCGCCTGCCGCAGATTACATTATCCCAGAGGATAGACTGTGGGCCTAAAAATCAGTTTCGCACCTTGCATCAATTTTCGATCATCACAACCCCTTTCCAATGGTGCCAACCAGATTGCAAATATACAAATATACCAATCACTAAAAGTTGTGCTTTGGATTAGTAGGGTCATTTTATACATAAAAAAACAGAATTGAAAAGGAGGGAAGTGCTGTTCGCCACTATCCAACCTTGGTTAAACCATACTTAGGAATGCAATTTTGCCCATCACATAATAATAAGGATGTAAAGACATTGCAGAGAAGATTTGCAAGGATGATAGCAGAAATGTATGGGTATATTGATTAAGAGAGTACTGATAGACTCATCTGTTTTTCTCTTGAATAAAGAAAGCTGAAGAGGGGACCTAATAGAGTCCTTTAAATTTAATGAAAGTTTTTGATGGAGTGGATACACAGAGAATGTTTCTTCTTGTGAGAAAGAGCAGAACTTGAGGCCATCGATATAAGATCATTAGCAAGAAAATCAACAGGGAATTCAGAAGAAACTTCTCCACCCAGAATGGTGAGAATGTGAAATTAGTTACACAGCAAGCAGTTGAGATGAATAGCTGAGATACATTTCAGTAGATTTTTTTTTTGTTCATTTGTGGGACATTGGCATCGCTGGCTGGCCAGTATTTATTACCCATCCCTAGTTACCCAAGGGCAGTTGAGAGTCAACCACATTGCTATGGGTCTGGAGTCACATGTAGGCCAGGCCAGGTAAGGATGGCAGATTTTCTTCCCTAAACGATATTAGTGAGCCAGACGGGTTTTTCCAACAATGAACAAAAGTTTCATGGTCATTAGTAGATTCTTACTTCCAGATATTTTTTATTGAATTCAAACTCCACTATCTGCTATGGCAGGACTCGAACCTGGGTCCGCAGAACATTAGCTGAGTTTCTGGATTAATAGTCTAGCAATAATACCATTGGACCATCACCCCCTCATTTAGGCAGATATATGAGGGAGATGGGAAATTACAATGGTAGATTTAGATAAGGAAGATGGGAGGAGGCTTGATTGGAGCATCAACACTACATTAACCAATTGACCCAAAGGGTCCATTTGCTTTATATCCCATAGATCCTAAGTAATATCCAACAAAGAGGGGGGAAACGTGTGCTCGTGCGTGCATGCATGACTACATGCACTTGCTCATGGAGTTTGTGTTTGGGAGATTGCCTCCAGTCATGATCTATTCAACACTGTTTGATAATACATTGATGGACAAAGAATGTTAACGTTTGTCTTTATTATTAGACACATTACAGAATTTGCACTGCTCTGTGACTGTTTCTTTATCCCTCCAACATAGTGGGCTGCCAGCAGAGTTCCATCCCAAAGACAGGCTATTATTCAGATGGGTATTTATAGCTCACACACATTCCTTACCCAGCACCCACTGCTTTACTGCTGGCTTGACCCAACAGGTTGTGTTAGATGCTCATTAATAATGGGTCTCACCAGCAATGATATCACAATCATGTGAATGGCTTCCTTCCTTACACTTCTACTCCATGGAGTGTTTTAACATTTTGTCCTTGTCTTTCTTGAAATCATTCTATGAAATTCAGAGGTTTGCTTTCACTAAAAAGTTGTCTCTTCTCCTGGTTCTGTTAAGATGTACAGGGTACGAACTGGCAGATCTGTTCCAGCCTGTAACTCATTCTCTGTACAAGATCCTCATAATCTGCTATGAGTCGTGGAGGTGACATGGTGGCACAATGGTTAGCACTGCTGTCTCACAGCATCAGGGACTCAGGTTCAATTCCTGGCTTGGGTCACTGTCTGTGTGGAGTCTGCACATTCTCCCCATGTCTGTACGGGTTTCCTCTGGTTTTCTAAAGATGTGCGGGTTAGGTGGATTGGCAATACTAAATTGCCCCTTAATGTCAGGTGGACTAGCTAGGGTAAATGCATGGGGTTATGGGGATAGGGCCTGGGGGTAGGATTGTTATCGCTGCAAGTTTGATGGGCTGAGTGGCCTCCTTCTGCACTGTAGTCATTCTATGATACTATGATTCTAACAGTGAACGGCAACGGGCTGTTCCGTCATGAACATATCACAGTCGACACGTACCTCTGCATGTTGCTCTGAGATGTTGATGGTCAATTCTGGTTTACTTCACATGCTCAGAGACATTGTAAGTTAATATTTCAGGATGTTGTCCTCACACAGCTTCAGATACAGTCTGATCTGCTGAGATTCCATGTTACCCATCCATAAGCCAGAGGGCTTTGCCTTTGTTTTGGGGATATTGTGGTCAGTTTTGGGCCTCCCAGCCTCTGCAATTCACACAGACTCAGTATATACCATGGGACTTAAAACTGGAAAATATCCAGTCTCAAAAGTTATTCTGTTCCAGTGGGTTAAAAGAGTTCACCATGATACCTAAAGGATATCCCAGTTGTTGATCCCAGTTTTTGCAATATATGCTACATGAGGATTACATTGATATAAATGTGCCCTGTACTCTGAAAATGTGCATTAATTCTTTGCAAAGAAATAGTCATAAATTTTAAAGCACAATATTTACATTAGAACAGCTAAAACTTTTTATAGAAATTTACAAAATACTATAATGTTCTATAATCCATCTATAATCCAAAGAAAAGAGGTGTACATAAACAGACAATAAAGCACTGCAAAATCAACTAAAGTCCCTCAATAAAGAGGAATATTTCAAGAACTAAAAGGGTTATAACTTGATAATGCAAACAACATAGAAAGAAAATAGTACAGTATTTTAATCTTTTCCCCCTAAAACCACTGGTAAGCAGAAATTCTATAAACTGAATATAATTTTTATTAAGCTGCTTTCCTTGGGGTGGGAGGGGAATAAGTGCATTGATTGATGTAAAACTGAGACTGCAGGTCAGTACAGTCCTCTTGAGTGAATTTTTAGCAAGAACATGGCTTGGCTGAAATGTCCCATGGTTGAGTAGCGCGCCAACACTTATCCAGGCAAGGCCATGTAGGGACTTACTGGATGGTGCCAAGAGCCTGTGGAACACAATCTCAGGACATGTAACTACCCTCAGGGGAGGAGAACACAAAGATAAAGCAACATGAGTCGCACAGACAGCGTCAAATGGTGGATGTGTGGGTGGTCAGTGTCCATTTCTTAGAGGGAGTAAAGTCTCTGCTGTGACCCATTGGCAATCAGATATGAAACTTCACTCTCACATAATACTTGTGATAAATGCGGCCAATGTCCAGTATTATCATTCTATAATGACCTTAACTAACTGTTTTACTGGCAAAAACCTAGATACTGGAAAAGAAAGTTGAACAATTTCACTCATGCAGCAGCTCTATCACAGTATAAACACACCGACATTGAAATGATTAATGTGTCACTGTTAATTCCCTGCTAGAATTGGCATCACCTCCAGTTCAGCCTCCACGCTGTCTGACTACATACCTGGCATCAACTCATGGATGAGCCAGAATTTTAATCCATTGTACACTCGGGAGATCAAAGCTGTTGTTTGACCCACATCCTAATCTCTACTCCCTTGTTCCTCACGTCATCCCCTTTCCCTGGCTGGCTGGTGACTTGGGTTAAATAAGGCTCCATGCAATCTAGTGCCGTTTTTAACCTTGAACTGACCTTGGGGACTGCATGCTTCTGTCTCTGTAATATTGTCTGCTTGGCTCCACCTCACCCCCACATTGCTGCTATTATTCTAACCCACACCTCTGCAATGCCAGGCTTGATCAGTTCCAAACTTCATGCTTACCAGCCTCCTCATCTTCACCTGCCACGTATTCCAACTTATCTCTGCTGCCCACATAGAATCACAGAATCCCTACAGTGCAGAAGGGAGGCCATTCAGCCCATCAAGTCTTCACTCACCACAATCTCACCCTTTCCCCGTTCTCCCATGCTATTTAGCCCCCTGACACTAAGGGGAAATTTAGCATGGCCAATCAACCTAACCTGCACATCTTTGGACTGTGGGAGGAAACTGGTCATGATGTAGAGATGCCGGCGTTGGACTGGGGTAAACTCAGTAAAGTTTTACAACCCCAATTTTAAATCAGCATTTGCCTGACGAAGGCGCATAGCGTTGAAAGCTCGCGGATTTACTATCAAATAAATTGGTTGGATTTAAAATTGGTGTTGTAAAACTTTACAGAGGAAACTGGAGCACCCAGAGAAAACCCACGTTGACAGGGGGAGAATGTGCAGACTCCACAGTGACAGTCACCCAAACTGAGAATCAAACACAGGGTTCCTGGTGCTGTGAGGCAGCAGTGTTAACCACTGTGCCATCCTACTGCCCTGCTGCTTCAAACTGAACCTCTCTAATGTCTAGTATTTAAATTGGGACATATTGGGTTCTGTGACTTGAGTTTCACAATGAGTTAACATCAAAGGCTACGTTGGCAACTATATCTAAGTGAAGCATACAAAGTAGTAAATCCTTTTTGTAATTCCTGGTTGATACTTAGCTATAGCTGGGCTGTGGAGAAGAAAATCATAGGTTCAAGATGAGGGGCAGGAGGTTTAGAGGGAATGTGAGGAAAAACTGTTTTCCCTAAAGGGTGACGATGGACTGGAATGTGCTGCCTGGGAGGATGGTAGAAGCAAGTTGTCTCATATCATTTATAAAGTACCTGGATAAGCACTTAACTCATCATCACATTCAGGGCTATGGGCCAAATGCTGGTAAATGGGGTGAGGTCAGTATGTTAAGTAGTTCTCGTGTGTCCCTTCCGACTCGATAGGCCGAAAGATCTCTTCTGCACTATATAAATCTGTGATTGTGTAATAAGGAAATGTTTTTAACATGGTGACTGCTGATATCTTGAATGTTCTGCCTGAGCCAGAGGGTGGAAGAAGATTCCATCAAGAGGAAATCTCAATTGTTGATCTACTCTGAGTTCTGATGCATTGCAATTAAAATTCTGATCCCTTCTACAAATGTTTACCTAACACTATTCTGCTTTATATTTTGTGCTGGGCTATCTTGCCCTGGCCTTTATTGGACATTCCATCCACTTATTCCCCGCATCAATGGCAAAGCTTTCAGATTTCTGAAGCCTACCCTCTATCATATTTTTTCTGTATTGCTTTATCTTATGCTACACTGTAAGAAACAGTCTTAAAGCCCATCACATCATCTAATCTTTTGCAGAGGGATTGGGAGGGCGGTGTGGTGGGAGTTTTCCCACTAATTGAATTCAATTTTTAAAAATCTGGCATTTATAATCTAATGATAACCGTGAAAGCATTGTCAATTTTTGGAAAAAAACCATCCGCCTCCCATTCTTGCTCTGGCCTATATGTGACTCCAGAGCCACAGCACTATGGTTGACTCTCAGTTGCCCTCCAAGGGCAAATAGGAATGGGCAATAAATGCTGGCTAGTTGGCAACGCCCATGTCCCGCAAATGACTAAAAAAGCAATCAATAATTTCAAGACAGATAAAAGATTTAATCTGGGACATGTTGGGTTCTGAGGCTTAGTTTCACACAAAAGGTTGACATTGAAGGTTAAGTTGGCAACTATATCCAAGTGTAGCAAAGTAGCTGCCATGGGATCGTAGCACATCGGGGTGGTGATGGGGGTGGGGTGCGGTGGTGCGGACCATGCAACAGGCCGTCGAACTCGAGCAAGATTTTCTTGATTTGGGATGAACGCAGCCAGAAAATCCTGCCCTTGCTCTCCAATTTTAACCTTCCTTCATCTCTTCCTTTGTCGGTCTGGAAATCAGTGCAAATCATTGCTGGACACAATCGGGACATCAGTTTAGAACTAAAAACCCTGTTAGGGTGACACCATGAAAAGTTTAACATTTATTGAGGTTCCAAAATACTGGTTTCAGACCAAGTTGAAAAGTGTCAGCTGGTGGCACGAATTTCCAACAGAACTCATTCCCCATGGAATTTCCTGTCATTTTCCAGGAAGTGGGAACAGTAATTCAGCTACTGGAAGGCGGGAATCAGATCCAAGTCTATTTCTGTCTTTGTTAACATGAAATTCCCAACAAAATGATGCCGGTGCGAGGCAACTTCTTGCCAACTGTCCACAGCAAACTCTTTCATTTTATCTTTTACTCCTGTTCTATGCTTTTAAATTTTACTCAAACTCTTATAAACTCTGTAATATTGCTCTGTTTCAATTTCTTAGAAATTTGATGCTCTACGTCTTTGCTGTGACTGTAACACTCCATTCTGCACCCTCTGCTTTCCCTCTCCCTAAGTACTCTATGAATGGCATACTTTGCTTATATAGTGTGCAGAATGGAAACAATACTTTTCATTCTATACTAATACATGTGACAATAATAAATCAAATCAAATCAACTGGGTCACTGGATATCAGATAGAGAATAGAAAGTGACTTTCTTCTCCACAGCCCAGCTATAGCCAAGCATCAAATAGGAATTACAAAAAGGATTTGCTATTTTGCATGCTTCACTTAGCCTTCATGTCAGCCCTCTGAAACTAAGCCACAGAGCCCAATATGTCCCAGATTAAATCTTTGATCTGTCTTGAAGATATTATTTGTTTTTTTTTATTCATTTGTGGGACATACGTGTCACTGGCTGGCCAGCATTTACTGCCCATCCCTAGGTGCCCTTGTTCAGAGGTCAGTTGTGAGTCAATCACATTACTGTGGCTCTGGAGTCACATATAGGCCAGACAGCTGTAGGCAGATGGGTTTTTCCGATAATTGATGATGGCTCCACAGTTATCGGTAGATTATAAATACTAGATTTTTAAAAATTGAATTTAAATTTCATCATCTGCTGCGGCAGGATTCGAACATGGGTCTCCAGAACATTAGCTGAGTTTCTGGATTAATAGTCTGGCAATAATACCACTAGGCTATCACCTCCCCTTCATTGTGAACAGTCAATGGATATTCATAGAAACCCCACAGTGCAGAAAGAGGCCATTCAGCTTATTGAGTCTGCACCAACCACAATGCCACCCAGGCCTGACCCCCATATCCCTAAATATTTACTCACTAATCCCTCTAACCTATGCATCTCAGGATACTAAGAGCCATTTTTAGCATGGCCAATCAATTTAACTCATGTATCTTTGAACTGTGGGAGGAAACCGGAGCACTGGAGGAAACCCACGCAGACACTAGGAGAGTGTGTAAACTCCACACAGACAACGAACTGAGTCGGGAAGCAAACCCAGGTTCCTGGAGCTGTGAAGCAGCAGTGCTAACCACCATGCTAACATACCACCCATATCTTGATATCTGCACAGTGCACTGACATTGAAGTCATGAACCAGATACTGAAAATGGCCCCTGGTAGCTGGTGAAATTTCCATCTCCTGAACTAGAAACTTTGGGGAATGAAAGTTTAATTTGTTCGCATTGGTAATGCTTATATTGCAGGACTAAACTTCAGCACGCTTGGGTTTCTGAAACAAAACATTCAGACAACAACTTTCTGCAGCCTGGGAAAATATCTGAACCAATGCCTCATCAGAATGATTCCCCTTCCCAGGATTCAAACTTTGGCCCTTTCGAAGTCTCCCTCACTACTTGTAATATTTGCTAATAGAAGCCAGATAAATCAGTGTTTGAAAGCTTCCTGATACGCATCTTGTGTACATTGGGATGATTACAAGAGTGAATCAGAATAGATAAGATTGTAGAGGGAGCCAAAAAATATTGCACAAGGCAACACAAATATATTTATTGCAAAGCCTTGTTAATTATATAGAATGAATATTTTAAGAACAAGCTTGCATTGATACATATATCTCTCCCAGTCTTGGGGCATCTAAAAACTGCCTCAGGACTGTAGTCTCCACTCTGAAAATGGCAGCTATGAAATTAAAGACCATACTAAGATGTGGTGGTATGTTACAAATCATAGAATTGCTACAGTGCAGAAATAAGCCATTTGGCCCATTGAGTCAGCACCAACTCTTTGACAGAGCTATCCCCGCAACCCGAAATATTTACTCCATTGATCCCCCTAACCTACACATCCCACATGAACCAAAAAGCAATTGTGCAGCCCAGTTCACCTAGCCCACACATCTTTGGGCTGTGGAAAGAAACCGGAGCATCAGGATGAAACCCATGCAGACACAAGAAGAATGTGCAAACCCCACACTCACCCGAGGCTGGAATTGAACCCACATCCTAGTGCTGTGAGGCAGCAGTACTAATCAGTGTGCCATCCTTCTGGGATTCCAAGTTGTAGCAACACAAACTTCTACATGCATGTTGTAGCCCACAGCTATACATCATGCTGGTTGACGCTCCAACTTTCTTTCCATTGCTTGGCTGACCACTCTTATTACCTGTCACTGATGTGCACATGGAGGATTTCTAGGTAGTCAACCTGTTAGACGGTTTGTAAATGTACTTTTCTTGCTCATAAAGTCCTGGGATGGGACTTGAACCAGAAGTTTTGGACTCAGAGGCCACAATATTATGCATTAAATCACAAAATCTCCTAGATCAATTTGTAACTGCCTACAAATGTAATTGGGCAAATTAGCCATATGTGGTATCTTCATTGTGTTCCTTGTTCCTGTGGCTGTACTGTTTAAGGAAATACTGTACTGTTTTGAAATAGGGCATTGACCTCATTCATAGATTCATAAATCTCCACAGTGCAGAGGAGGCCATTGTCCCATTGAGTCTGTACTAACAACAAAGCCACCCGTGCCTTTAACTCCACATATTTACCCTGCTAATCCTCCTGACACGAAAGGGCAATGTAGCATGGACAACCAACCTAATGTGTACATCTTTGGAGAGGGGAGAAACTGGAGCATCCACACAGACAAGGGGGAAATGTGCAAACTCCACACATAGAGTGACCCAAGGCCAGATTTGAACGCAGTGCAGCAGAAGTGCTAACCACTGTGCTGCAGCGCTGTCCCATTTTCTTTTAAGTCATGCAACTCATCCTAACCTGCCAACCCTCATTATCGTAGAAATGAACGCACGATTAGCTGGAGGAGAAGTGGTTTTTACAGGGGAGGGAAGGCAGGTTCGGTTGCACACAAGGAGTTAAATCTCTTAAAAGTGAAGTCAGATTGGGGATTCAACACCTTTCCACCCACATCTGGGTTTCACCTTGGAGAGGTTGGAAGAGAGTGGACTAATGCCAAACAGCTGTCAGGTGAGACATTTAGGCGTTCAAATAGGATATGAAGCAATGTTTGAACAGCCAATTTCTGAGCTATCAGCTACTCACCAAGGTCACTGAGGTGGGGGCAGAGCCTGAAGGCTTTCTTCAATAAATTTGAAGTGCTACAGTGAGCTCCCAGTCCTGCTTCTCAGAGAGTGCTCTAAGTGTTTGACGGGACATTGGCAGTCAAAGTTATGTCCACCACCTTGTACTGCTGTTACCTTCAGCCACATTCTCACCCTCTCCCAAGACATAGGAGCAGCTTATAACTCCAGGTTGAACCTTTGATAGAGAATGAAAGGAGCAGCAAAGCCCATGCAAGCTGTATTGGCAGGCACAGCAGTAGCCTTCTCCACTGCCACCTACTTCTTCAGAGGATGGACACTGAGATCCAACTCCATGGACGGTGTAGTACAACAGAAAGCTGCAGCACAAAGAGATTTGACTGTCCTCGTGCATAAATCCTGAAAAAACAAGTTTAGCAGCTAAAATGGAAAGCAAATAGATTAATGGCCTTTCTTTCAAAAGGATTGCAGTAAAATATAGAGAAATCTTGCTAAAGCTATACAATTAGACCATACCCAGAATACTGTGAACAATTTTGATGGTTCGCACTGCTGTCTCACAGCACCAGGTCCGATTCCTGGCTTGGGTACTGTCTGCGTGGAATGTGCATGTTCTCCCTGTGTCTGCGTGGGTTTCCTCTGGGTGCTCCGATTTCCTTCCACAATCTGAAAGATGTGCTAATTAGATGCATAGGCCATACTACGTTCTCCCTCAGTGTATCTGAACAGGTGCTGGAGTGTGGTGACTAGGGAATTTTCACAATAACTTCATTGCAATTTAATGAAGTTTACTTGCGGCACTGCTAAATAAACTTTAAAATGTTTCTAAGGAAAAATATACGGGTACTGGAGGTAGGTTAGAGGAGGTGCTACAGTTTATGCTTCATCCCAGGTATGAAGGCGTTTTTTATGAGGAAAGATTGAGTAAGTTGGGCCTTACTCATGAGGCTTTAGGGGACTGAGAGGTGACTTTATTACACAGAGACTGCACATGCACAATAGCTCCCTCTGCTGCTGGCTGGCATATTAAGTTTCACTCACTGCCTCTGGTAACTAGAAACAGTCTACTTCATTTTTTCATGCACTATGTGCACAAGACTGGGAGTAAAAACTCACCCAAAAAATGGATCTGCAGCTTTCCCATTTTCACACTGGTCAGATACTCAGAACTTTTCTTGTAAAATTCGACCTTATAAATCTTTTTTCTGCTCGAGCCATATGGAAGCAGCCAGGATCATCTAATTTAACAATGAGTTAACAGTGTATTATTTATTTGAGCCAATCAACTTGTGATGTGTCAGCAAAACATTGAATAGGACTGATTTACCTTGGACAGAAAAATATAAATATCTCTATGAGTGCATCTTTTTCTGGCAAAAGCCATTTAAATATCAAGACACTAGGAGGGCTTTTCAGTCCATTGGTGAGTTTTACTTAGAACTGATGTACTTGGTCACTTCCTTTGTCACGGACACGGTGGGTTTGACCAGTTGCCTGGGCAGCAGCAGGCGCACAGTCATCTGAATCTTTTGAGAACTGATAACCTGCATTATATTGTAATCGGTCAGGCTGGAAGCCTTGCCCACGATGTACTCGAAAATATCGCTCACGAACCTGTCAGGTGAACTTGCTTTATCACTTTTTTTTTTATTATTCATTTGTGGGATAGGGGCCTTGCTGGCTGGGCCAACATTTATTGCCCATTCCTGAGGACATTTAATATGCTTTGGACTCACATGTAGGCCAGACTAGATAAAGGCAGCATATTTCCTTCCCTAAAGAACATTAGTGAATGAGATGGGTTGTTCTGACAATGGTTCCATGGTCATCTGTAGATTCTTAATTCCAGATTTTAAGAATTAAATTCAAATTCCACAATCTGCAGTGGTGCGGTTTGAATCCAGGTCCCCGAAGAATTAGCTGAGTTTCCGGATTAATGATCGAGTGATAATATCACTAAGCTTTCGCCTCTCCTATTTATCTTTGTAGATGGAGTAACTCTCACTCCTGACCTTTTCCTCTTCTTGCCACCCTTTGCTGGCAGTTTCTTCTGCGCTTACTTGGCACTCTTCTTGGAAACCTGCTTTTTCTTCTCGTCAACCGTTGTCACAGTTAACTTCAGACTTGGAATATGACATCCTTCCCTACTTACGCATCGAAGTTAAAAACAACAATGGCCATTTTAATACTCATCTCTCCATTGTCATACAATATTTGCCATTGTGCTTAAGCCTATTTGATGAGAGCCAGTGAAATTCTGGCACAGATCAGTCCTACAACAGGTTGTTGGAAAGCAATAAGTTGGATACGATGGTTAGGCGAGGTTCTGCTGTTTGAGAGAAATGAAATGGTTATTGAGAAAACCACATGAAGTGGAATTAGTTTATACACAGGATCCATGTGGAATCTGAATTGCAAGTAGATCAATGGACACAGATCCTTTTCCCCACCTTCCTTTTCTGCTTTGATTGACTTATTAGAGAGGTGCAGGATGCTGACAGATCAAAGGAAACACCACCAACCGAGCAAACAGTATCTTGCAAGAAGTAATGAACGTCGTAGCTTGCTGAATATTTCCACAAGAAGATTGCACTGGGAAATATCTCCCACAGCCTCTTCTGTAGGCCTTTCGCTGATCAGGTTTTAAAACTCGAGCATTGTAGTTTAACTCGCCGCGCTGTTTCTTTTATAAAGGAAGGGGATGGTTTTGGGAATTGAGGAAAATCAATTGTATCAAAAACACCAGGACAACACCATACACAAAATGAACCATTACTTACTATCAATTACCCTTAGAATGGGCGCGATGGGAAGCACATAGAAAATACATCAGCACCAGAATTCGGACATGGCCAGCTAATGTTTCAGATGGGGCCTCTTCATCAAACACTCCGGCAATGAATGCTCCCCACCTGAAACATTAACTGTCCCTCTTCTTTCAAGTGCTGATAGATCTATTCTACACTGCACTTTCTGCTCTCCCTCCCTCCCCCCAGAGTCCCGGTATTCAATTTTCCTTTCACCTCTCAGAAAGGAGCAGTTAACATCATTCAGACTATCTCCCATTCCCAGAGGGGAGAGACTCTTGCGGTGAGTGTGAGCTGGATGGCCAGGATTATTAGGCTGTGTCTCTGATCTGCGCTTGCCCCACAAAAAAGGTGAGTTCACAGAACCAATGCAGCTGAACACAGAGTTGTAATTCTAAATGATTGTGGGAAATGGTCTTAACAACTCAAAGATCCAGGGCCACTTGCACATAAGATAACCCAAGTTGAAAATAATGCTTCAAAAATCCAGCCAGAAAGAACTGACAAAGAAAAGTTATGGGTGTTAATTTGAGCAGAAAATTGGATTCCGAGATCTTTCTAACAGGAGGTATGTAATATGTTAGCTTGGTAAAAGGACTTCATGACTGCCAGGAACACACACAATTATAAACTGTGATATGAATCAGTGTGAAATGCCACTCCTGTGATGCTCTAACTCCATCTTCCTGCCAATCCCTTCCCTGAGCCTCATGCAGCTGCAGAGCAGCAACCAAATGAAATATGCTGACCCAGTGCTAGTTAAAGAAATTATGATGTACTTAGAGGTTAGTTGCTAGATAATTTCTCCTGGTTATCAGCATTTGTGGAGGTTTCCAATGGTCGACTCACTTACATGCTCAATATCTTACACTACAGACTCAGCTCGCAAAATACTTCCATCACAGTGCACTACATGATGGGGAGTATAAGCTACTATAAAGTAGCACAAGCTACCCACAATATTAGACTTCCCATTGATGCATGCAGTCAATAAGCAGCACAGGTCATGATGGTTGTACACAGTGACTGAGCAGCACAAGTAAGGATAGTTGTACGCAGACACTGAGCAGCACAGGTCGTGATGGTTGTACACACTCACCAAGCAGCACAGGTGATGATAGTTGTACACAGTCATTGAGCAGCAGAGATAGTGACAGTTGTTCAGAGTCACTGAGCAGTACAGGTAGAGGTGGTTGTACACAGTCATCGAGCAGCACAGATAGTGATGATTGTACAAGTCACTGAGCACAGGTAGTGACGGTTGTACACAGACACTGAACAGCACAGGTAGGGATGGTTGTACACGGACACTGAGCAGCACAGGTAGTGATGGTTGTACATATGCTACCACACAGGTAGTGATGATTGTACACAATCACTGAGCAGTACAGGCCCTGTGTGTTGTATGCAACAAATATCTAAACTAAAGATTACACAACTTGAAATACTATAAGCATTCTTCAATGGTTATCTAATTAAACCTTCCAACAATTCCTAATCCTCTTTCGTGAAGAGCCGCAAATGAAACATAAGAATGAACAACAGCAGACAAGATCAGCTGATCAGAAGCCACAAATATATTTACTCTTTCTACATTCAACCAGTAAATTCCAATCAGCTACTGCTGTTCTTGCAGTTCCGTGATAATTAAAATGTAATTTTGTCCTGGTTTGCCTTACTTAATTCAAAATCTCCTTTCATGGTATCTGTATTGCTGGCCTTTCATCTTAACTTGGAGATGGTGGGGGTTCCGAGAGAACCTAACAGTTGGGGGGGTGGGGGTGGGAGGAAGGGTGGGAATTAAGCCGCTGGCTCCATCATCTCTGGCAAAGTTGATCCAGTTGGGAGGAAACCTGAGAAATGGGGAACATATAATGTTCATGTTAGATGAACTCACCTTCCATTCTTATACAATCCTGAACAGGAATCTAATGTACTCCTCCCATTCACCGTGATCTCCCAGTGTAATAAGTTGTTCTCAGAAGAAACATTGATACCACATAGTCTACAGGTCAGAAAAAGGTGAAAAATTAATCAGCTCATCCGCATTTTCCATCAACTCACTTGGAAAAATGATTTGATTTGTTATTGCCACCTGTATTGCAATACAGTGAAATATGTTGTTTCCCGCACACTATACAGGCAAAACATACGTTATAGTGCGGAAAAGAATAGGGGAGGATGCACAATATAATATTATAGACTCAGGTGTGGAGAAAGACCAGCTGAATAGAAGGGAGATCAATTCAAAAATCTGACAGCAGCAGGAAGAAGCTGTTCTTGAGTCAGTTCGTATTGATCTCATTGCACCCGTGCTGTATTGTTTTAGCACTTTGGGTTCTCTCTACACATGGCTATATTTACGGTGCTTGCTGTTAGTGTTACACTATTTGATCAACATTTGTGAAAGTATCCGTGCAGTTCCCAGTTTTTGTCCAGAGAGATGATTGAATTCATGAAACTTGACTCCAAATGGAAGAATTTAAGGATTGCAGTGTTTTAGTTGACAGGCGTTAGCTATGGTCAGTTATTGAAGACTTTTATCATTTAATCCTAAATGAAAAAAGATTCTCCTGTACGTTTCTGAATTTGTGGTCCCACAGAGGTTTCTGTGTGGGCACACAGGTATCTTATCAAAGGTTCTGGGAAAAGTCAGGAGAATGGGATTGAGAAACTTATTAGCCATGATTGAATGGCGGAACAGACTCAATGGGCTGAATGGCCTAATTCTGCTGCTATTTCTTATGGTCATAAGGTGTTGGGAAAGATTTGGAAATCCCAGAAATGCGGGAATGGTCAATTTGAATGGTAGAACTTCATTGTAATGCTTTTATTTCATTTAGCGTCCAGCGCCATTTAGATTGACAGGCTAGTGAGTGAGTAAACAGCTGGAGGAAGCTGCAACTGGGAACCAATGGAAATAATTCTAGACATTAATGAAAGATCAGGACTTGATGATGGCGAGCAGTGAGAGGGTGTGGGGGGGGGTGGGTGGGGGTGGAAAGAATTGGGCTTGGAAACATGAGGGGCAGAGTCAGATGATCATGGGATAGGCTGGGGTTTGGGATGGGTGAGGAAGAAAAAAAATCAACGGGTTCTGGAATTAAGGAGAGGGGATAGTGAGTAACTGGGTTACTTGAAAGTTGGGGAAAGGGGAAAAGCATTCCTCCTATTCCTAGCTTCCCAATAATGCTCCATAAAGACATTTACCCTCTTCAACACAGTGGTATAGTGCTTAGCCCTGCTGCCTCACACCATCAGGTTCAGGAAAGCAAGTTGTGGGGGCAGCGGGCAGGGGCGTGGTGAAATCCTGTCCAACATATTGAGTTGCCATCACATTTTGCCATTTGATTGGGCTGCCTCCCAGCCCTATTCTGCTCCTTGTGAGGCTTGTGATGTGGTTAATATCAAAGCCTGTAGCATCAGAGCCAGGGAAAAGCACAAGATCATTTCTAGTTGACAAGCAACCGCTGAGTCCTGCTCTTACGTTAAGAAGTCTTACAACATCAGGTTTATTTAATAGTAAACCCACAAGCTTTCTGAACACTGTTCCTTTGTCAGGTGAGGGGAAAGTTCTGATCAGAAACACAGCATATAAAGGCACACAGTTTACAGAATACTGATCAGAATGGGAGTCTTTACAGCTATTCTGCTATTCAAGTCTTAAAGGTGCAGACAATGTAAATGGAAATAGCATTAAGCATAGGTTAAAGACATGTGTATTGTCTCCAGACAGGACAGTAAGTGAGATGCTGCAACTTCAGGCAAGTCATGGCAGTTACAGATAGTGCGATACGACCCCAGATCCCAGTTGAGGTCTCCTCATGTGTGTGGAACTCAGCTATCAGTCTCTGCTGAGCGACTCTGCGCTGTTGTGAGTCGTGAAGACCTCCATGGAGAATGCTTACCCAAGGATTGGAGGTTGAATTCCCATGACCGCTGAAGTGTTCACCAACAGGAAGGGAACAGTCTTGCCTGGTGATTCCCGAGTGATGTTCGTTCATCCATTGCCGTAGCATCTGCATGGTCTCCCCAATACTTCGGCACATCCTTTCCTACATTTTTTCCTGCTCTTCCCCTCACTATTGGCACCCCAATCTCAAGATCTGTAAATCGTAATGCCATCGTTTGCACTCCAAACTGACAGTTCAGCACTGGAGTTTGCTGTCATTTCTTGAGTCTATGATCAAGAAATTAGTTGTGCTGCCTTCTAGTGAATCATTTGAATTCTTTCTCCATTTCTAGTCATATTTCACCCACATGGGTCTACAGAGAATAAATGCTCAGAATTCAGGATTTGGACTAACATCTGCCTTTGTGTCAACTTTACCCTTGTCTGCTGCTAGCTGAATCATTTTTTAACTCACTAAAGCAGTGGGGCCAAAATATTAGACAGTGAAGCACACAGCTGGTGATGGATGAGTCGAAGCTCATTCTTCCAGAATCTCATATGTGCAGCAACCACAAAAATGCTCCAATACTCCTGTACAGATGTTGTCTGTCTCCTATACAGATGTATAATGGGATCCGCTTGATACACACATGACACTTTTAGGCATTCCAACTTTTATGACCTTTTACCCTTTGGCTCAGGTTAAGTGGTTTTGTTTTTTCAATGGAATAAAATTGTCACTCTCTCCATCCTTTAGAAGCTTTAAAAACCTTTTCCACTATTGAGCAACCTTTATTCTTTACATCATCTGCATAGTTAGAAAACACAGCTGACTTTGGGTGGAGATGATTGTACAGAGTGGATCAAAGTGACAGCTCATTGCAGATTTCAGTCGGATTAGGAAATTGTGCATCTTCTTCAAGGAAACAATGGAAGTAACGCTGTTTATTTAAGACAGTGTTACTCCCAGGCCATTGGGAGGAAATTTGGCTACACCATATTGGACACCTCCCCACAAAACTAATCCTCACTGAGTCCCCACCAGTGGTGGCTGAGCAGTGAACACACTGGATGATGCTGACTGCCTGAGCGCTTGCCTCGCAGATGACGGTTCAGGCTTATATAGAGCTGCATTAGATGATGACTTGCTGATTACCTGGTGAGGGGGGGATATCCCAGGGGGGTGGCACAGTAGTTATCACTGCTGCCTTACAGCGCCCAAGGACCCGGGTTCAATTCCCAGCATGAGTCACTGCCTGTGTGGAGTCTGTGCATTCTACCCATGTCCGCATGGGTTTCCTCCAGGTGCACCGGTTTCCTCCCACAGTCTGAAAAACGTACTGGTTAGGTGGATTGGCCATGCTAAATTGCTCTTTAGTGCCAGGGGACTAGTTAAAGTAAATGCATGGGGTTATGGGGAAAGGGCCTGGATGGGATTGTGGTCAACGCAGATACAATGGGCCGAATGGCCTCCTTCTGCACTGTAGGATTCTATGAATGCTCGCTAATGACTTGGTAATGTATTAAAACAAGCTTTCAGCAGTCTCACCGTGTGTTTCATGCCACTCCATCAACAAGGGGGCTGGAAGATCAGAACTAGGAAAGTTATCGTCGCAAATCGTGTTTATCTGAGACTCTCTGAATTTTGAGCAGACGGAGGGGGCAAGCTCAAAATCACCCCCAATGTTTCACGTTGACAGAGTTTCATCAGAAAGATTTTTTATGACAAATGAAGCATTTTGTCAGAAAATATAGCAGGATGTAGATCAGCTGGAAAATTAGGCGCAGAAATGTCAGATGGAACTCAATCTGGACAAATGCATGCTGATGCATTTTGGTGGATCCAATTCAGGTGGGAACCATAAAATAAATGGCAGAACTACCTGAAGCATAGGCACACAGAGAGATGTGGGATACAGGTCCACAGATCCCTAAAAGTAGATGGAAAAAGTGGTAAAGAAAACATATAGCATGCTTGCCTTCATCAGCTGGGCATGAGTATAATAAATTGGCAAATTATGTTACAGTTATATAAAATGCCAGTTGGGCCGCATTTGGAATACTATGTCCAATTCTGGTTGCCGCACTAGCGGAATGACATGGAGGCTTTGGAGAGAGTATAGAAAAGTTTTACCAGGATGTTGCTTGATATGGAGGGTATTAGCTATAAGCAGAGATTGAATAAACTGGGATTGTTCTCCCTGGAAAGATGGCGTCTGAGAGGGTGACCTGATAAAAGGTTGTAAAATTATGAAGGGCATAGATAAGGTGAACAGCTTTTCCCAGAACAGAAATGACACAAGTTCAAGGTAAGAGGGGAAGTGTGCAGTTCAGAGGGGAAATGTTCAGTATATATGTGCATGGGAAGTTTTTTTTTACATAGAAGATGGTGGTGGCCTGGAATGCCCTGCCAAGTAAAGTGATTGAGGCAGACATGTTAGTGACATTTAAGATTTACCTGGATAGGCACATCAGCAGGCGCAGATTAGAAGGATATAGACGGTTGATCTAGATAGGTCAATGTGATTGGCACATGCTTAGTGGTGGCTTTCTGTTCTATTGGTTGACATCATGCCTGTTGATCAGATAAGCTGATGCCTACTATAGCATCTTAACTGTGATCATCTACGCGGGTTGGTGGTGTGTGTGTTTCACAGATCAGAAATCAAAACTGGCATTGGGTAGCTCATATGACTCAAAACTCTACTAAATATTTATCCAACAGTATGAATTGAAAGTTACTGCTCTTGGTATCAAGGCAACATTTGACCAAGTTTAGTGTCAAGGAAACCTAGCAATATGGATGTTAATGTAAATTTGGAGGAAAACAATAGGATGGTTAGAGTCATACTTAATACAAAGAAGGATGGTTATGGTTATTGGAGGCCAATTATTCCAGTCCTGAGATCTTACTGCAGGAGTTTCTCAGGATAACCTTCTCAGGTTCAACCACCTTCAGCTACTTTGTCAAAATATTTCCTCCATCATAAAGTCAAACATGGGGATGTTTGCTGATGATTGCACAACATTCAGCACCATTCCTGACTCTACAGATACTAAAACGTCCATTGCATTTACACAGTCACTATCACTACTGCCTTATAGCACCCAAGGACCCGGGTTCAATTCCCAGCTTAAGTCACTGCCTGTGTGGAGTCTGTGCATTCTATCTGTGTCCACTTGGGTTTCCTCTGGGTGCACTGGTTTCCTCCCACAGTCTGAAAGATGTACTATTCAGGTGGATTAGCCATGCTAAATTGCTCTATAGGGTCAGGAGACTAGTTAGGGTAAATGCATGGAGTTATGGGGAAAGGGCCTGGGTGGGATTGTGGTCAATGCAGATGTGATGGGCCAAATGGCCTCCTTCTGCACTATAGGATTCTATCAATATCCAAGTTTGGGCTGATAAGTAGCAATTAACATTTCTGCCACTTAGGGATCAGGTGAAACTGTCCACAAGAGGAAAAGTCTGTCTATCCTTGGAATTCAAAGGTATTCCTGTCAATAACTCTCCAGTGACACCTTCGCCTTTTCAAGTCAATTTAGGGATAGGCAGTAGGTGCTGGCCTAGCCACCGATGCCCAAACCCTATAAAAGAATTGTAGAAAATAATCAAAATCCTTGGGGTGACCATTGACTAGAAATATATTTGGGCCAGCCCTATGGCCACCTAGAATATGTCAGAAGCTGGGAATTCTGGAATAAATAATCCACCTCTGAAGCCTGTGCTCAATCTTCTTTTTAATTCATTCATGGGACATAGGCATCACTGACTGGCCAGCATTTATTGCCCATCCCTAGTTGCTCATAGGCAGTTAAGAGTCAACTACATTGCTGAAGCTCTGGAGTTAAATGTTGGCCAGACCAGGTAAATACGGCAGATTTCCTTCTCTAAAGGACATTAGTGAACCAGACTGATTTTTCCAACAATGATCATCAGCAGATTCTTAATTCCAGATACTTTTATTGAATTCAAATTCCACCATCTGCTGTGGCGGATTCGAACCCAGATCCCCAAGTTCTTAGCTGAGTTTCTGGATTATTGTCTAGTGATAATAACACTAGGCCATTGCTTCTCTTTGGCAAAAAGCAGGATGTGATGGAATATTCTCCCACTATGCTCAAGAACATAGAACATAGAACATAGAACATTACAGCGCAGTACAGGCCCTTCGGCCCTCGATGTTGCGCCAGCCAGTGGACCCTCTAACCTAAACTATTCCAATATCATCCACATGCCTATCCACCGAACATTTGAATGCCCCCAAAGTAGGCGAGTCCACAACTGCTGCAGGCAGGGCATTCCACGCTTTCACCACCCTCTGTGTAAAGAACCTGCCTCTGACATCTGTCCTATAACTACCACCTCTTAATTTAAAGTCATAGAACATAGAACATTACAGCACAGAACAGGCCCTTCGGCCTTCGATGTTGCGTCGACCAATATAAAAAGCAATGCCCCTCCAAACTAAACCATTCCCTTCTCTTCCATATATTTATCAACTAACCTCTTAAACGCCACCAAACTTGGCGCATCTACAACTGCTGCAGGCAGGGCATTCCACTCCCTAACCACCCTTTGGGTAAAGACCCTACCTCTGATATCCGTCCTATAACTATCACCCCTTAATTTAAAGCTGTGTCCCCTCGTGCTAGCTTTTTCCATCCTAGGAAAAAGGCTATCACTGTCCACCCTATCCAAACCTCTAATTATCTTATATGTTTCAATAAGGTCCCCCCTTAGCCGCCTCCTTTCTAACGAAAACAACCTCAAATCCTTCAACCTCTCTTCATAGGACCTGCCCTCCATACCAGGCAACATCTGGTAAACCTCCTCTGTACCCTCTCCAATGCCTCCACATCTTTCTTATAATGTGGGGACCAGAACTGCACACAATACTCCAAGTGCGGCCGCACTAGAGTTTTGTACAGTTGCAACATGACGTTGCGGCTCAGAAATTCAATCCCCCTACCAATAAAAGCTAAGACTCCATATGCCTTCTTAACAACCTTCTCGACTTGACTGCCTACTTTCAGGGATGAAAGTCCCTTCGTGTTGGTCATCACCATCTGAGGAAAAAAAGGCTCTCATTATCCACCCTATCCAATCCCTTGATCATCTTATATGCCTCAATTAGGTCATCGCGTAACCTTCTTCTCTCTAATGAAAATAACCTCAGGTCCCTCAGCCTTTCCTCATAAGGCCTTCCCACCATACCAGGCATCATCCTGGTAAACCTCCTCTGCACCCTTTCCAATGCTTCCACATCTTTCTTATAATGCGGCGAACACCATCCAGCAAAATGCAGCCTATCCACTATCTCAAACATGCATTCCCTTTATCACCAATGCACAATGGCAGCTATGTATACAATACACAAGCAACTCCCCAAGCCTCCTCCCAAATCTGCACCCTTTCCCACCTAGAACTAGGATAGCAGTCACATAGGAACATCACAACTTGCAAGTTCCTTCCAGACCATACACCAACCTGACCTGGAATAATATCTCCTTTCCTTCACCATCAAAACCTGGGAACTCCCTTCCTAACAACTCTATGGGTGTAACTACCCCAAATTGACTGCAGATATTCAAGAAGGCGCCTCTCCACCTTCTCGAGGGCCATTAAGGATAGGCAACAAATGCTGGCTTTGTACAAACACCCACATACATTAAAGGAAAGAAAAATGTGATCAAGGCAGGTTTAGTAGCTTATTTCACCAAGAAAACAAAGTGTGAATTCGCAAAAACAAATTGGAAGTTTTATGACACCAATTTTCCACTTTGTATTATGAGCTGAGCAATTATTTTCCCAAAAAACATGAATATCATGTGTCATAAATTAATTCATTCACTTCCCAAGATTTAATATCACTTGACTGAGTCACTCACGTGACCCAGCTCTGAACCGCCTCTGAACCACCCCTAACCTGCACCCATCCTGTCCTCCCCCATGGCTAGTATGTGGTTGTGGAATTTCAGATCAGAGGTATTAATAAAAGAAGACATGCATTTATTTTCATTCTTTTTGTTCTAGAAAAGAAAGCTTAAGCACTGAAGAACCATCAGTGCAGCTGTAACATGTTAGTATCAATTTAAAATCTACCGTCTCTGAAACGCACACACCACCACTCCCATGTCACTGCTAGTTATTTCCTCCACCATAAATTTTTGTGTCCAAAAAAACAGAATGAGTTGCAAAATGACACAGGTCAACCCAATGTGTGCATACATTCTGTTGTAAATTCAAATAGTAACATTTCATCAAATACAGGAGAAGCAAGAGCAGAAACAGAACTGCACCTCCCAAATGCCTCTAAATTCATCACTCTGAGATCTGGGAGGTTCAGCTTGAAATGAGGAAGAATGTAAAGGCCTCTTGAGGGTGTGTCATGGAATATTTGTCATAGAATCCACACAGTACAGAAGTTGGCCATTGGGCCCATTGAATATGCACCAACAACAATCCCATGCTATGGTCCTATCCCCATAACCCCATATATTTACCCTGCTGGTCCCCCTGACATGAATAGGCAAGTTAGTATGGACAACTAACCTAACTTGCACACCTATAGTGTGTGGGAGGTAATTGGAGCACCTGGAGGAAACCCACCCAGACACGGGGAGAATGTGAAAAGTCCATATAGACAGTGACCCGAGACTGAAACTGAACCCGGATTCCTGATGCTGTGAGGCAGCAGTGCTAACCACTGTGGCAAAATCCCACCCCTTCACTGTGTTCCATTGTCCATTGTGTTCTGTTAGGAGTGAAAGGAAGACTGATTTCTGTAGTGACTTTGACAATCTCATTACAACCAATGACAAATTACTTTGAAGTCATCGCTGTTCTATTGTGAGAAAGGTTAATTTGTACACAGCAAGCTCTCACAAAGAACAATACAATAATGACCACACAATCCCATTTTTCTTCGGGGCTTCAGCTTAACATCACACCCAAAAGACTGCACAACCTTCAGTGCGACACTTACTTATTAATATTCTGGAATGCTATCCACAGAATCCTTACAATGCAGAAGGGGACCATTCAGCCCTTCAAGTCTGCACCAACTCGCTGGCAGAGTATCTTACCCAGGCCATATAACCATAGCGCCAGGTATTTACCCAACAAATCCCACTAACTACACATCTTTAGTTACTAAGATGCAATTTAACAAGGCCAATTTACCTAATCTGCACATTTTTGGATTGTGGGAGGAAACTACGCAAACAACACGCAAACTTCACACAGGCAGTGATCCAAGACCGGAATTGAACCTGGGTCCCTGGCGTGGTGAGGCAGCATAGCTAACCACTGTGCCACTATGTCACCATGCAGTTAGGCTAGATTTATGTGCTCTGGTCTCTGGTATGTGATTTGAGCCCACAACCCTTCTGGATAATAGTGCTACCCACTGTTGATAATAATAATCCAGATTTGACTTTATTCCCAGCACCTCGCCATCTCCCAAACACTCCTTAGGGCAATGATTACTAGAACATTAAAAAAAAAGTTCTTTCTTTGGATATGAGCTCTTAAAACTCATTCAATCCTAAATACCACAAACAGCATGACAAACGGTATTGTTGGTGTTTCCAACATCAGCAGTGCTAATACAATCCTATATACAGGATATATTTCACTCTTTACTCTTACTGAGGAAGCTGCAATTGCAGTTGAAGAGAAAAAAGGATTACTGCAGCTGGAATGTATCACAGCCTGTGTTATGTAAATAATATCACTGGCATTTTCTAAACTTGGCTTTTCACTGTGATAACAATCTGCATTATTAATCGTTGTGTCAGAAAAGAAATTCCTTAAAAATGATAAAGATCACTCAAGCTTCAATTGAATGCAAAAAAAACTTTTACCAAGACTTAGCCATTTGTAGACATAGTTTCAGAATCGCTATTGCAGGTATGGAAGTATAAAAAATTTATTTAACTAGTGTCACAAATAGGCTTACATTAACACAGCAATGAAGTTACTGTGAAAATCCCCTTGTTGCCACACGTCAGCATCTGTTCTAATACACTAAAGGAGAATTTAGCACGGCAATACACCTAACCAGCGCATCTTTCAGAGAGTGGGAAGAAACAGGAGCACCCAGAGGAAACCCACACAGACATGGGCAGACTCTGCACAGACAATGTCTCAAGCCAGGAATTGAACCGACTTCCTGGTGCTGTGATGCAGCAATGCTAACCACGGTGCCACGTCATTACTAGACCATTAACCCAGGTTGCCCAAACTTCAAATTCCTGTGCTTTAACTACATAGCATGGATATTTGATTTGATTTTAATTTGATTTATTATTGTCACATGTATTGGTATGCAGTGAAAAGTACTGATTCTTGCACAATATACTGACAAAGCATATCGTACATAGAGAAGGAAAGGAGAGAGTGCAGAATGTAGTGTTACAGTCATAGTTCGAGTGTAGAGAAAGATCAACTTAATGCAAGGTGGATCCATTCAAAGGTCTGACAGCAGCAGGAAAGTAGCCATTCTTCAGTCGGTTGGTATATGACCTCAGACTTTTGTATGTTTTTCCTGACGGTAAAAGATGGAAGAGAGAATGTCTGGGGTGTGCGGGGTCCTTGCTTATGCTGGCTGCTGTTGTGAGGCAGCAGGAAGCATAGACAAAGTCAGTGAGTTGGACGCTCTTTCACAATCATCTCAGAGATCAGTAGACAATTTAAAAGGAGTAATAATACTGAGGAAAATACTCTAGACCATTTTGAAGTCATGCTTTTTCTGCACTGACTTAGGTTCTCAGAATCCTGAATACCCTGATTTGTCGCGTGGCACTCTGGTAATAGGATGAGTGGGGAGAGCCTATTCACACTGAGAAGCCAGCTGCTGAGCTATAAGCAATGTTGGCAGGTACTCCTGGGATCTGTCGGGCTTGACCTTCAGTCAGGGCCTCATTTCCCAGAAGGAACTCCAATCAGTCCACAAGTGGACACTTAATTCTGGAGATTGGCTACTCACCTCAGTCAGATAGGTTGCCACTGATGGTGATGTCCCACCTCTGGGAACACAATGGCACACTCACCAGGCACTAATATATTTGAACTTTCTCCCAGTCTTACCTTCTAACCCACTCAAGGCAGGGTCCCGGAAGATTCTACGCAGCGTGTGCATGTACATGCTTCTTGGTTTATTTGGCACTTGGCAGACACAGAAAGGATCATTTTAAAACAGTGAGAATAAAAGCAAGTTGAAGCCAAAATAATGTACTTTTCCAAAGATTTTAGAGTTAGTGAATTCAGGGACACAAGACGTGGAAAGCACCACTCATGAACAGTAGCATAATGGTTACATTTCTGGTATAGTAGCCCAGAGGTCTGGATGAATGATCCAGATATTTTAAACCCTACCATGGTAGCCAGGGAATTTAAATTCAATTAATTAAATAAAAACTGGAATTAAAAAGCTAGTATCAGTAATGTGAACCATCTAACTACCTGACTGTTGTAAAAACACATTTGGTTCACTAAAGCGTATGGAAGGAGAGAATTACCCTTACTCAAATCAGTAATGTGGGCCTGTATTTTTAGGAAGGGTGTGCCAGGCTCTGACGGTCCACTGCCGTTTCATGCTCAGGTGATCGTTGCTAGGCAAAACTTCTGTCCTCACCTGTCCCTGGAGGTGGGCGGTCAGCCAATCTGATTGGCCAAGAGCTCAACCGCTCATCCGGGTACAGTGCTGCAAGTGGCCAAAAGAGGTATTGCAGCACTGTACCTAAGACTAACTCCTGAGAACAGCAATGTATCCAGTGTCACGGGTAGGAGATGTCCTGGAGGCAAATGGTGGGGGGTGGCACGGAGAGGGTGATCACACTGTTGGGGAGGGGGAGGGGGCTGAAGGAGGCCTGGAAAGGAGCACCTTCCAACAGAGGTGCATCCCTGCCTGAGATTGAGGTGGGCAAGAACGTTTTCTGTTCCCCACCTCAATCATCGGGTGCCCGGCCAGACTAAAAATTGAGGCTGGATGGGAAAAGACCAATCAATGGTCACTTCAGGCTCTTGAGTGAGATATGGTTGGGCTTCCCATTTGAGGTTCTGTCTTCCCCACTGTAAAATCATGTCAGGGTTAGAGAAAGTCAAGCCCTGAAGGGAACACTGTCCATGCTTTTTTATGCTGCCCTTACTGTCTCTGAACCTACAGGGTGCTAAAGTTCTGGCTGTAGTTGATTTTCAATTGTCCACTTACATGACCTAACAAGCCAAGTAAGGATGGACAATAAATGCCAGTGATGCCTCATGTCAAAGAATTAAAAGCAAGTCCCTGTATTCTGTTTTGAATGGCTTTGGGACAGGTTGAATTGACAGCATAATAATTTCAATAGGCCATTGAAGTTAGTATATTGGAATATGAACTCCCTAATTAAGGATCCAATTGATAGGCTAATCAGGGAATCTTTGCCTTGTATTTAACCGGGAGTGTCAGTTCCTCTGACACCCCCAGAGGTAGATTGCTGACTGCTAACACTCAGTGTACTGCTCTTAGAATTTGGAAATAAAGGGATTTCTGACACCAAAGACTTATTACAGTCAGTAAAATGAAAAAAGAACAATTAAAACCTTCCAGTTTATCATGGATAATTGTTGGTGAAAGTGGTGTGTTTACTCTTACTCAATTATCCTGTAGTCATTTGAACTCTGTTTGGTACAAGTCTCCAGTTTATTGCCTTTCCCCTTCTGTTACATGCTGAATGAGTCTAAGCAGATGCAATAAAAGATAAAGAAGAAAAACGTAGACCTGTTAACTGTGAGTCTTTGATACAACACACATTTCATAGAGGAATCATTCTGTTACAGGCGTAGAGTTCCATGGACCAAACCCACTTCCATTATGCAAAATTCCACCAGATTAAACCACTTCTAATTTCACCCTCCCGCTCTCTTCCTTTATACAGAATTCCCAAAGGATCAAGCCACTTCCTATTAATTTCTCAACCACATGTTAAATTTTAATGTCTTGACATCCGCATAAAATATCATTGTTTTTTCAGCAGTTTTAACTCACTATTAGTCATTTTCAAAAGAATGTTTTTTTCTGTCGGATGTTTAATTTAGATAAGTCAAAGTGTGAACATTCAGAGTGCACATTATTATGGGTTTTGTGAAGCAGTATTGGGAAATGTTGACCTGAGCGTGACTCTGATCCCAGTATCATTCCGCGTGTTCTCCTCGTGTCTGCATGAATTTCCTCCAGGTGCCCCGGTTTCCTCCCATCATCTGAAAGACATGTTGGTTAGGTGCATTGGCAATGCTAAATTCTCTCTCAGTGTATCTGGAGAATCGCACTGTGGCAACTAGAGGATTTCACAGTAACTTTATTTGCGGTGTTCACACTTGTGACACTAATAGATAAACTTTAAAACTTCAATTTTCAATAAAAAGTACATTTTTGAAGTGAGTAGGACTATGGTAGATTAGAATATATGGATACCCAAAGTTAAGCTGAGGACAATTTGGTGTTTTGTGAGAAACTATACACCACATGCGCAGCATGCTATCAAACTTTAGTGATCTGATGGTGCAACCCACTGTTGATGTAAAGAGAACAAGATTATTTTTAGATATATTTACAAGTTTTCACATGCACCAGGAAATGAATCACAGCCATTTTAGATCACTTTAGTTCCCCTGATTTTGAACTCTTTTTTCCCATCATCTTACTCAAAGCCACCTATCAGGCCTTGAATATCCAATGCCTTTGGTAAATTGTACAAAGTGGTCAACCTCCATTTGCTCAGCAAGTGATGGAAAACTAATCAACAACGTAGATATAAAAACTCCAAACAACCACCACAGCCATATATTTTGCATGAAGGAACAGTAGGGTTGAAATCAAGTAACTCAGCACCTCTGAGGAGAAAGCTGTGAAGATTGCTGGGGAATAGGGCAACCAAGGCATTACAGATAATGTATTCAAGAGGCAGCTGGCTACAGTACGAGGGGAGAAGTGGGCAAAAGCAGGATTAGGCTATTGAATTGGATGAGCAGCCCTGATTGTAATGATGGCAGAGCAGACTGGAAGGGCCTCCTCCCTTGTATGTTTCTATGTGGCAGGAATTCTTTTCTTTGCTTTCATTTGTGGGACATGGGTGTCATTGGCTGGCCAGCATTTATTGCCCTTCCCTAGTTGCCCTAGGGCAGTTGAGAATCAACCACATTGCTGTGACTCTGGAGTCACATGTAGATCAGGCCAGGTAAGAATGGCAGATTTCCTTCCCTAAAGGACATAACTGAGTCAGGTGAACTTTTGCGACAATAGACAATGGTTTCATGGTCATCAGTAGATTCTTAATTCCAAAGTTTTTTAAATCAAAGACAAATTTCACCACCTGCTGTGATGGGATTTGAACCAAGGTCCCCAGAATAGTAGCTGAGTTTCTGGATTAATAGTCTAGCGATAATATCACTAGGCCATTGCATTTGCCAGATTGCATAGTGAGAACACCTCCAACTCTGTGTTGATGCAAGTAACAGATGTAAAAGGTTCCTTATGGACTGTGTGGATCCTAAATATCTTTCTTACAGTTCATACTGCAGCTCACTGCCATCCAGAGTGAAGGCTGAAGCCCATTGATAACAATAGCTGCTCCAACTCTGTATTAAGATCACCAATGTCCAAGGGATTCATCATAACCCGTCTTTCTCATATCATCCATTCTAATGTTGACACTCGCATTAGCCTTCGTGTCTAGGGATCAGTTTAGCTCAGTTGGCTGGATGGCTGGTTTGTAATGCAGAGTGATACGAACAGTGCAAGTTCAATTCCTGTACCAGCTGAGGTTATCCATGAAGGCCTCGCCTTCTCAACCTTGCTCAAGGTGTAGGGATTCTCAGATTAATCATCAACAATTGCAGCCTATGGTCATCTGGACTGTGGTAACCTTACTTTAGTTTTCATGGGAATACATGTTGAATTTGCAGCACATAGAATCATAATAAAATCCATACAGTATAGAGAGGATCATTCAGTCTATCGAGCCTGCACTGATAACAATCCCACCTATCCCTGTAACCACATGTATTTACCCTGCTACTCCCTGACACTAATTTAGCATGGCCAATCATCCAATCCACACACATCTTTGGACTGTGGAAGGAAGCGGAGCACCCGGAGGAAACCCACGCAGACACAAGGAGAATGTACAAACTCCACGCAGATAGTCACCCAAGGCTGGAATTGAACCTGGGTCCCCAGCACTGTGAGGCAGCAGTGCTAACCACCGTGCCACTATGCTACCTTATGTTGGTGATCTGTTTGTAGATACATACATGCAGCTAAAAGAGGCTATGTCAGCCTAGCTTCCTGACAGAAGTCAGATCAACGCTGAGCCCAAAGTTGGTGACAGACCTCTGGTTCAGCTTACTCAAAATGCAGAGACAGGCAGGGGAAAATCTGGTGGAGCTACCAAGGGCTAAATGGAGCCTTGAGTGAACAGTCCGTTCACTTCTTGAGTTCTGTCCTGGTTCAAGCATATGAATATACAGCTTCTTCCATTGCAAAGTGGGCAACTGTCATGGAGTACCTGGTCCATCATTGGACTTGTACGCAGTTGGACATTCAGTCCATCACTCAGACTGTGTGCTCATGACATCACTGGCTGAGGGAAAGGGGAATGAGGCACCTGGATCTTCCTCCAGGTCAGTCTTCATTTGGTTGTTGTCACGAGGCTTTGCCTATTTTTGAAAATAAGGCTTATTAACTTTCAGCCGACTGTACATTTTGCTGTTTGGAGTCAGACAGAACAAGCTAATTCAAAATGCACGGCCATCTTCCGAGATAAAGATGAAAACACAAACAAGACACGCCCCAGGGGAATGTGAAGAGAGAGACATTTCCTGTAAGTCAAAAACCCATCAAAACTCGTCACTGTCTAAGGAAGAGACATTAAAAATGCAAAATGCTGGAAATTGAAAGAATGGCTACCACAAGTAGACTCATCCAAAACTTCTGGAAATACACAATGGTGAAATATAACAGGCAAGGCTCAGCCGCTGCAGGGAGATTGCAGGTCATATAGGGTGTGTTCAGAAAGTTTACAGCAGACAAAGCAGGGTAAAATACTGCATTCTTTCCCTCTATCTCTTTTGGAAAAGGTGTGTGAGAAGTTAATTATCAGAAATCTAACAGCCAACCGAGATCTTGTAATAATTGCAGCATCTTCTACATCTGATTGTATCCAAGGAGCAATTGCCATTTGGGCAGCAACCTTTAAAAACTGCACCTCAAGGAAAATCAAAGGACATTTAACAGTATATTATTTTACAGTTTTTCTTGGACTCTAACTTGCCTCATTTCTGGTGTGTGTGTGTGTGTGTGTGTGTGTGTGTTCATGTGATACTGCATTTTTAATTTTGTTTCCTGGGTTCAATGGTTAATAAATTTGCTCTTTTTAATCTCAATAAATCCTTATTTGATTGACTCCATATTGCTCAGTGCTTAGATTGTTGGAATAGATTTAGATTTGGAAGAGGCATATCTTCAAGAAAAAGAAACTTAAACAATTGTTGTGGCCAAGCGAGAAGGTTGAATAGAGGGGAGTCAATTCACTTGCTCTGACCTAGACAGAACAGTGTGTGTGTGGTAAGATTTATCTTCTCACGGCTGAGCGTGCAGTCTCAACTGACCCTGCAATATCTGCCATAATGAGGAAATTGATTTGATTTATTATTGTCATATGTATTAGAATACAGTGAAAAGTTTTGTTTCTTGCTTGCTATACAAAGCATACTGTTTGTAGGGAAGGGAAGGAGAGGGTGCAGAATATACTGTTATAGTCATAGCTTTTGATTTGATTTGATTTATTATTGTCACATGTATTAACATACTATGAAAAGTACTATTTCTTGTGCACTATACAGCCAAAGCATACTATTCATTGAGAAGGAAAGGAGAGGTTGCAGAGTACAGTGATACAGGCTGATTGGAGAAGGTTACTTGCTGTTCGTGATTTATGGGCTCTGTCCCTGAGGTCAAGGATCTGAAAACTTGCTCATAATACCTTCAGTTATTTATATCCAAATGTGAAGTCTATCATTCACTGGGATTTTGTGTGAGGAAATTCCACTCCCTTTGGCTTTCAAAGTGGTGAATGGCATAGGTAATGGGAAACTCTGGATAGAGGCTTTCAGAGCAGGCAGTGGTCCATAGGCAATGTTAATGCTGGTCAGGTAGTGTCCCATTTCTACACAAATCAATGAAAAATGAGGCTGGCTTTGCCAAGCTTGGCGTCCCTCTCCAAGGCCCTCACATCTGCCTGCCTCCATTGTCATTTTGGCCCAGTGGTGGACCAGATTCCCAGTGATTCCTTCCTTCCCAATATGAAAATAGGATGCGCAGGCTACTCCAGAACAGAGACAGAATTGTGGGGACAGGAGCATTCCCAACTCTTTGGTGACAATCCACTTCCAGGTTGGATGGATGGAGAAGGCAATACAACAACAACATTAAAAGGCATCTTGACAAAAGCATGAATAAGTAAGGGAGTAGAGGCGTATGGACCGTGTCGAGCAAAAGGTCTTTGGTTTAGAAAAGTGTCATGTGTCGATGCAGGCTTGGTGGACCAAGGGCCTGTTCCTGTACTGTATTGCTTTTTGCTCTTTTTTTGATCAGAAGGGATGGTAAAAGTGGGGATGGAGGGAGCATAAGGGGAATGAGGGGGAATGGAGGGACATAGGCCATAAAGCCATAAAATATAGGAGCAGAATTAGGCCATTTGGCCCATCAAGTCTACTCTACCATTTAATCGTGGCTGATAAGTTTCTCAACCCCACTCTCCCATCTTTTCCACATACCTTTTGATGCCCTTATCAATCAAGAACCTAGCTATCTCTGTCTTAAATATGATCTGGCCTCCACAGCCTTCTGTCTCTTTTCTGTAGATTCCATAGATTCAGCAACCTTTGGCTCAAAACATCCCTGAAGACAGCATCATGGCCAGTGCAGGCTTGGAGGGCCAAACAGCCTTTTCTTGTGCCGTGCTATTCATTGCTCTTTGTCCTCATTTTGGTAAATAAGGGATGCATGGGGACAGGTGAGGAGATGAGAGAGAGGGTATTGGACCCAACAGCCATGAACAGAATTAGGATGACGCCCCAGGGAATCAATGGAGCTTTATATCCAATTTGCTTCACAGCGTACCTGGCGAGGCAGAGACCCGAACCTTTGATGGAGATAAAAGTACTGTTAGGCTGGGAGGACGTGGCAGGGCACGGATGTAAAGTTGAGAGACACCATGACTCGCAGTTCCCCACACTTGAAGGGACAATACTTCTCGTATTAGAGGACTGAGGTGTAGTAGAAACTTTTACTTTTTTATCTTATGTGAAACGTAAGGGACATTATAGAATACAATAAGGCAGCAAAAGGTGCAGAAAAACTGAGTTCAGAGAATTCTTTGAAACTAAGCCATGGGGATAGGGCAAAAATGCTGGTGGCTCCAAAAAGGAAAGTTGCAAAGTTCCTCACCCACACTGTGACTGACGTAAAATCACTTTACAGTGTGGCAGTGAAGATAAAAACCCTGAAATCATTCACAGTTAGCACCGCTGCCTCACAGCACCAGGGATCCGAGTTCAACTCCTGCTCCAGGTGACTGTGTTGAGTTTACACATTCTCCCTATCTCTGCATGGGTTTCATCCAGGTGCTCTGGTTTCCTCCCATTTTCTAAAGGCTTGTGGGTTAGGTGGATTGGCCAGGCTAAATTGACTGTTAATGTCAGTGGGGATTAACAGGTTAACTACATGGCGTTACGGGTATCAGGCCTGGGTGGGATTGTTGTCGGTGCAGACTCAATAGGCTGAATGGTTTCCTTCTACACTGGAGGGACTCTAAAATTAAAGTCTATTTTTAGTCACAAGGTGGCTTACATTCACGCTGCAATGCAGTTACTGTGAAAATCCTCTGGTTGCCACACTCTGGCGCCTGTTCACGTTCACTGAGGGAAAATTTAGCATGGCCAGTGCACCCTAACCAGCACATCTTTCAGACTGTGGAGAAAACCGGAACACCAGGAGGAAACCCATGCCGACACGAGCAAATTCCACACGAGAATTGAACCTGGGTCTCTGGCACTGTGAGGCAGCATTGCTAACCACTGTGCCATCTGTATAATTCTATAATAACTGAAAGCTGTGATTTGAGGATTGTAGAGAAAGTGATAGGGTCTAAATGCTTTTCCTCAGTCATTATTATCGTATCTTCTCGCAATGCGAGTTCACTGCATTTTGTACACAAACTACTGACACTTCCTGAGAGCAGAATTTGCCCGATTGATGTGATGGTCCTCTTTCGAAAGCAAAAGTCACTATCATTAGGATGTTGAAGAGAAAGAACTAATTTGGAACACGTTACTTTTGTTTCATTGTAAACTAACATTTTTAAGTTGTTCACAATGATGCACAGATGGGCTTTTTTGCAAATAAAATGAAGCGTGAGCAGAATAATTAGAAGCCAAGCTCTCAATGCTGGCTGCAATGCCCACCTCCCTGGGGAAAAGTCGTGGCTCCAGGCTATAACAGTGCCTGCATGTAGCAGTCTCACAGCTCTGTGGGTGAAGCAACTTTATTTAATAACTGCTGCACAATTCAGTGAGTAAATATTCAGATGAAAGCAACAGGTCCAGTCTCAGTGATAGGGAATTACACCAAAATGCAATGCAAAGTTTGGAGCAAAATCTTAGCATTGGAGGCTGCTACCCTTCCCTGTATTCAGCTAATCTGATTATTTCAAATCATTGTTGGAGTAGAAATTGGAAAATGAGGAAGGGCTTAAAGTTTATTTATTAGTGTCACAAGCAACCTTTCATTAACACTGCAATGAAGTTACTGTGAAAATGATCTAGTCGCCACACTCTGGCGCCTGTTCGAGTATAATGAGGGAGAATTTAGCATGGCCAATGATTCTAACCAACATGTCTTTCAGACTGTGGAAGGAAACCAGAGCACCCAGAGGAAGCCCACACAGACACAGGGAGAATGTGCAGACCTGTACAAACAGTGGCTCAAGCTGGGAATTGAACCCGGGTCCCTGGCACTGTGAGGCAACAGTTGTAACCACTGTACCGCCCTTAAGGCAGGGCCTTCTGTTGCTGTACAGTGATTACTCCATTTCTGGTCTATTTATTATTCTGTTGAAACATTCTCCTGACCCCTCACCCCCATCTCTGCCAAGCCACACCCATATTCCTCTACCCCACCACAATACAAACCACTGCATCTTTTGTCTTTGTGGATTTTTCCTGTCTTTTACCACGAGAGATCCAGATGCTTCCATTATTGTTCCTCCTCCAGAGCATCAAAGAAGCTAATGAACAGCTATTTTTAACATCTATCCTCGGTGTGTGAGCATTGTTGGTCATGGTGACATTCACTGCACATTGCTGATTACTCTGAGAAGACAATGATATAATTGAAGTACCACTCCAGATGTTGAGAGTCAGCCATGTTGGTTATGGGACTTGTACCACACATAGAAGGATGTAAACTTCCCTTCTCTAAATGTCATTAATGGACCAGTTGAGCATTTATGATAACCCAAGGGCTGCAACATCACTTTATTGAAGACTTCTAGATTTTTAAAGATCAAATTCATATTCTCAAACTGGGGTTTAAACATGTCAGGTGGAAATTAATCAGGAGGAACAATGGCAACCGGGCCCACTTAATGGGAATGAGCCGTACAACAGTCTCCTGATAGGGGCAAAAACATTCCCTGATTAAGTCAGAGGATGGAAGGGGCTGATCTAGGATTCCCATTTGTCGGTAATAGGATGTCAATTAGATTCGTTCATGAATTAATTGATTCCCAATATTTCTGAGCCCACTACAATTCAGTGGCAGCAGAGGGAGCCTCCTGGTATTCCCATATCTTCTGAAGGCAAGTCCTCCAATCAGTGAATGCAATGTTGGGGCATTGCCCCTTTAAGGGAACTGGTCAGATGACCTGAGGATGGGGTAAGCTATTGGGATCCACGTTGAGCAGGTAGTTGACATTTGAATGTGGAGCAAGTAGACTGAACAAGAATCTGTGTTCCATGACTGCCTGGCTGTGGAATGGTTCTTGAGGAAACACCTCAATTCTCAGAGATCTAACGCTGAACAAGAACCATATTGGGCTGATTAAATCCTAACTACCTTCTCTGAATTATTAGACCAGGGCTTCAGATGGTGAGCCCAATAACGTATCTGTTCTGACATTATGACATTCTCAGTGAAAAATGACATTAAAATGTAGTAATATTGAAACAGGAATATTGACAAGTAATGGAATGAAAAGAATGATATTAGACTAGCTGGTTGATGTGAAGATGTGGGCCAGACTTTTACTGTCCCACCCACCATGACAGGTAGATTGCAGAAATGTCCGTTGATCTCACTTGAGATCTTATGGTTTCAGGACAAGTGAGGCCATAAAATCCCGCCTGCGATGTGTACAATTTTGATGGGTTAAATGGCTTCTTTTTGAGCTTTGATAGTCCATAATTAACTAAGAGCCATTTTGGTTCAGGCTTGAGTACCAGATTGTGTAGTGGTAGCATTTTATGTATCTAAACACTATTGTGTGGAGGTGATGGCTTGATAGTACAGCGAAATCCCGAGTTTACATGTCCCGATTTAGTGTGAATTCGGATATAATGCGATGAATCATTGCACTTTTTTTTGCTCTGAAAGCATGCTAGATTTTGCTCACAGTCAGCGAAATGCTACGTTCAAGCAAGGAACACAATCACTTTTTTAAGAAATAAACTGTTTTGTTTATTAAAAAGCTTTACTAAAAATTAGTATTTTAATTTCTACTGTAACAATGATTTATTCGTGGAATTCTTTAACTAAATGGTAATTTATTTGCCAAATGGTACATGTGCAAAAAACAGGTCAAATAGGGTGATAATAGGAGTGATTTAGGATGTTAGGTCAACATTGGGTCAGTTTGAACACTGACTTTCTTCAACCCCAATTTAATGTGACTCTGTTTTTGTCATAATAACATTTTATGGACTCCAACCATTGTGTTATAATGGCATTATCGCTGAACTATTAATCCAGCTGATGTTCTTGAAAGCTGGGTTCAAATACTATCCCAGCTGATGTTGAAATTTGGATTCAATAAAAACAATCCGGAATTAAGAATCTACTGAAACTACTGTTGACTGTCATGAAAAACCCACTAATGTCCTTTTGACAAGGAAATCTGCCATCCTGACTTATTTGGCTTATATGTGACTCCAGAGCTGCAAGCAATGTGGTTGACTCTCAATTGCTCTTGGGCAACTAGGGATGGGCAATAAATTCTAGTCAGATAATGATGCTCATGTCCCACAAATGAATAATAATACTAGCTGTTATTAGAATAAGGTTTTACATGAATATAGTCTCTAAAGACCCCAGTTTGACAAAACTGAAAAAGTAGCAAGTATGTATGCAAGGGAGAATGGTGATGCAGGCTTTCTACAATACACTATTGAATTACATTATTTTATGTTACAGTCTGATAGGTCAAATGTTATAACATGGCATTAACCTTAGAATGCTTGTTCTGTCAGTGGCCCAGTAGGTTGCACTCCTGCCTTTGAGTCAAAAGTTGTGTATTCAAGGGGAGGCAATGCCTTAGTGGTATTATCACTAGCCAATTAATCCAGAACTAATGTTCTGGGGATGTAGGTTTGAATCCCATCACTGCAGGTGGTGCAAGTTGAATTCAATAAAAAATATCTGGAATTAGGAGTTTTCTGATTGTTGGAAAAATCCATCTGGTTCACTAATGCCCTTTTAGGGAAAGAAATCTGCCGTCCTTATCTGGTCTGACCTACACGTGACTCCAGAACCACAGCGATGTGGTTGACTCTGAAATGGCCTAGCAAACACAGTAGTTAGCTTTGCTGCTTCACAGCACCAAAGACCTGGGTTCAATTCCGGCCTCAGTTCACTGTTTGTGTGGAATTTGCGCATTCTCTCTGTGTCTGTGTGGGTTTCCTCCGGGTGTTCTGGTTTCCTCTCATGGTCAAAAGATATGTGGGTTAGGTTGATTGGCCATAGTAAATTGCCCCTTAGTGCCCGGGATAAATAAGTGGAGTTATGGGGATAGGGCCTGGGTGGGATTGTGATCGGCACAGATTTGATGGGCCAAATGGCCTCCTTCTGCACTGTAGGGATTCTGTAAATCTTAATCAAGGGGCAACTAAGGATGGACAATAAATGCTGACTGATTAATGTCATTCACGTCCCACAACTGAATAAAAAAATAGCTCATTCTAGATAGTTGAATACATCATCCAGTGCGGTATTGAAGGAGTGCAGCACTGCCCAAGCATTGTCTTTTGTTGAGATTAGGTTCACAAGGCTGATACCTGAGATGAGGGGGTTAGCCTATCAGAAGAGATTGAGTAGAGTAAGTTCGTACTCGTTGGAGTTTAGAAGGCTGGGATCTTATAGAGACATGTAAGATAATGAAGCAGATGGATAGGGTAGAGGTAGAGAGATTCTTCCCACTTAGAAAGGATAGCAGGACTAGAGGGCACAGCCTCAAAGTAAGAGGGCTTAGTTTAGATCGGAGTTGAGGAGGAACTTCTTCACTCAAAGGGTGGTGAATCTTTGGAATTCTCTGCCTGTTGAAGTGGTGAAGACTACTTCGCTGAATATATTTAAGTCATGGGTAGATACGTTTCTGACAGACAAGGGAATTAAGTGTTATGGGGAGAAAGCGGGAAAGTGGAACTGATCCACTTCAGATCAGTTTCATTCTCCATATTCTTATGGAGAATGAAATCTCCATAATCTTGTTGAATGGCAGGGTGGGCTCGAGGGGCTAGATGGCCTACTCCTGCTCCTCTTTCTTATGTTCTTATGAGATGTTAAATATTGGCCATGTCTTTCCTCTCAGGTGGATAGAAAAATAATCCCTTTATATTATTTTCCCCAGGATAGGTGCTTCTCGGAGTTCCGGACAATGTTCACCCATCAACCAACATCGCTGGAGAGAGGATGTGGTCATTAATCACATTGCAGTTAACAAGACCTTGCTGTGTCCAAAATTGATTGCTGTATTTCCTACTTTACATCAAGAGACACACTTCAAAAATCAGTTATAACATGCCTTCAGGCTTATTGAGGCTGTAAAAGATGCTATATAAATGCAAGTCCTCCTTTCCTGTTCTAACATCAAAGGGAATAATTTGTTCCCTGTACAACACAGATTCACATTTGAAAGACTCCATCCATTTCTAAATTAAACAGAGCTCAATAGAATATGGAGAATGAAACAAAATATTCTCTAAGGATCCTGACTGACACACATTAGCTTTTCTGCTAAGATCTACGTGCAATAGCTTAAGATATCTCTAACCTGTTTCTAGCCAAATGCAAGATAGAATTTGTGGTTTGTCTTTTTCTAAGCATAAAAAAGAAAGATTTTCAACCTGATTACATGTCATTTAATAGCCAAATTTACCAACCACATCATCTCATGGAGAAGACATTATCTATTTAGGTATACAATTATTTCCTTCAATTTCCATGTAGAATCTTGATCATTGCTAACTGAACAAGTAACAAAAGCTAGAACAGACTTAAAACATTTATCATTCTAATCCTATCGTTTAATGATGCCACCTCTGGTTTTCGCCATGAACTGGAACGTTCCATTGACATTGTTTCCAATTTCCGGCCTTCCCTGATCCATCTCTGAGTTTTCCCTTCCATAAGACAGAAAAACAGAAGGAGACAGTTCAGCCCATCGAGTCTGCTTCCTCATTCAGTGAGATTATTTGGTGTTAGCTATGTCTCAATGAGTACCAGTGATTGGGAAATTCTTTTTTTATTAATTCGTGGGATGTGAGCATCGCTGGCAGGACTGGCATTTACAGACCATCCCTAATTGCTCTCGAACTGAATGGGTTGCTAGGACATTTCATTTAAGGGTCAACCACATTGCTGTGGTCTGGAGTCACATGTAGTTCAGACAGGATAAGGACGGCAGGTTTCCTTCCCTAAAGGACACTAGTGAATGAAATGGGTTTTTACAATAATCGACTTTTTGTTTCATTATTAGACTTTTAATTCCAGATTTTTATGGAGACTCTGGAGAGAGTGCAGAGGAGGTTTACCAGGATGCTGCCTGGCATGGAAGGTCTGAGTTACAAGGAGAGGTTAGGCAAATTGGGGCTGTTTCCTTAGAAAGACGTAGACTTAGAGGAGATCTAATAGAGGTGTACAAGATTATGAGGGGGATAGATAGAGTAACAAGGTTAAGCTTTTTCCTAGGATGGACTCGAATAGCACGAGGGGTCACGGGCTTAGGGTGAGGGGGGTAAGGTATAATTTGGATGCTAGAGGGAGTTTTTTCACACAGAGGGTGGTGGGGGTATGGAATGCGCTGCCAAGTAAAGTGGTGGAGGCAGGTACTCTGGAGTTATTTAAGAAATACTTAGATGGGCACATGAACAGAATGGGAATGGAGGGGTATAGAAAACTGATTTAAAATAGGGATCATGAGCCTTGGGAGTCTCTGGGAAGTGTGTAAATAGATGATGATATTGATGTACTTGTTTTTATCCTACAGGTGCTTTGGTCCACCTTGTTGTCTAACAAGGGGCATACACGCGATGGGTCGTGAGAGGGCTGCTCTTGGATTTTTTTGAGAGTATCCTAGTGCTTCATGTCGTTAGTGTACGCTTGACCTGGACCATTTGATGGGCAACACGACAGCTCAGTGACTATCGCTGTGCTGTGCAGATACATGGATTTGGGCCTGTGTCTGTGGGAGTTTGCGCATTCTCCCCGTGCTTGCGTGGGTTTTCTCCGGGTGCTCCGGTTTCCTCCCACATCCCAAAGATGTGCTCTTAGGCTAATTGGCAAAACAAATTCTCCCTAAATTGTCTCAAATTTGGTTTTTAATCCATAGATCTATAAACATGGACAGGGATCGCGGGTAGAGGTGGGAACATCGGGGTGGCAACATTGGGGTGGCAGCGCGGGCTCGTTGGGCCAAAGGGCCTGTTTCCCGTGCTGTTTTGTTCTTTGAATTCAAATTCCACTGAGAGCTGTAGTGGGATGCGAACCCGCGTCTCCAAAGCATTAGTTTGGGTGCTAGATTACTAGTCCAGTGACAACACCATTATACCACTACCCTGTCTCTTTTCAAAGAAATATTTGCATTTATATATGCATGCTACCCCTTCTCTTCCCCCTCACTTCCTCTAACTCAAGTCTTTACCCTTATGGTTTTTTTTTTAAACTGGAATTTTCTGTTGAACAAAGAGAAGTAAGATAGCTGCTACAAGTCATCTGACCATAGGATTAGGATTTGTCTGGGAGCTACTAGCAGGAATTTCAAGGAACCAATTTCTCCATTTCTGGAATCTCACAGCTGGTTACATTAAGCAAGCCACTCACAGTCCAAAGATGTGTACGTTAGATGGATTGCCCCTTGCCCTTTAGCTATGCTAACTTGCCCCTTAGTGTCAGGGTGACTAGTTAGGGTAAATGCATGGGGGTATGAAAATAGGCCCTGGTTGGGATTGTGGTTAGTATAGACTCAATGGCTGAATGGCCTCCTTCAGCACTGTAGGATTCTATGTTACGTTTTCACTGTCAGAGAGAAACATTGGAACCCTCAGGTGTCCCTGTGTGACAGAATTTCGAAGAGATAAAAGGACAAAGAATAAATGATTCACAATTGAATCTGTAGTTTCCGATGGGTGATCGTTGTTTTTCACTCCAAAGCAACTCCATGCACCACAACATTATCACAGTATTTCATTCCTCAAAAAAAAAATCATAAAAACAGCAAGATAGAGGTAAGTAGAGAAAAGGATAAGATTAAAGTCAATGGAAAAGACTCCTGGGAATCACGTGCAGGGTTAAACAGGTTACTGAAATAGCATGAACTCATTAGACACTTCTGTCCTGGCCACTTCACATAATAAGCCCTGCTCACAGAAAATATCAATTAACAACAAAGTAAACAGAATTCCACCCTCTGTTTGCAAGGAAATTATGGATAACACAGATCTAATAGCCCAGCTCATCTCAGCCATCCAGAGTGACATATGAACATCCATCTTAGAAGCAAGAAGAGGCCATTTTGTCCCTCCAGCTGGCTTCATCGTTTGGTAGGCATATTGTCAGGTACCAATTTGGAGGTGGGGTACCTTCCTAGGTAAGTATTCTTTGAGGCACTCCCAGACCTCAGTTACTTAGCTGTTGGGGAGGGCACCCACATTATGTAATCTATGCTTTTCCTCCAGTTGTTGTCTTACCCGTGTCTGCCACTCCCAGTGGCACTGCTGAACGGCCAGCTCTCTGATTGGCTAGTGATGCTGTTGAGGGGATAGGCAATTGTCCTTTACAGAAACATGGCCTTGGCTCCTGCTTCCAGCAAAATGCAGTCACCTCACACTCTCGCCCCTGCCATTTTTGGCACTAGTACCCCACTGCCATCACTGAAATTTAGCCATGGAAACTCTTCTACACTCAATATGATGAAAAATGTTTTCTTTCTCAGGTGCCAATCGATGCCATGTCAATCATTAATTTGAGAACCAAGATTGATGGATTTTTGTTAACCAAAGGTATTAAGGAATAGGAGGCAAAAGGCAGCACAGTGGTTAGCACTGCTGCCTCACAGCAGCAGGGACCCAGGTTCGATTTCTGACTTGGTTCTCTATCTGTGCGGACTCTGCATGTTCTCCTCATGTCTGCATGGGTTTTCCTCCGGGTGCTCCAGTTTCCTCCTACAGTCTGAAAGACATGCTGGTTAGATGCATTGGCCATGCTAAATTCTCCCTCAGTGTACCCGAACAGGCGCCAGAGTGTGGCGACTAGGGAATTTTCACAGTAACTTCATTGCAACGTAAGCCTATTTGTGACACTAACAAAAGAAAAAGGTAGGTTATGTGCAGTTAGATTACAGGACCAGCCATGTTCTCATTGAATGGTGCAAGAGGTTCAAAGGGAAAATGGCAACCTCCTGCTATATACTCCTGCTCTTAAATTTTTCTGTCACTCGTGCACCTTCAGTGTTTGTCCTCTTAGCTCTTGGAAATGGTGCACCTTTCGTTAAACCTCCAGTTATTGCGAGCCAGGTTTGCCCTGGTTATCTTGCATTATTTGCAAATTTCCCAATGGGAAAGCCAAAATCCCTGTTGGAAATCTGTCCTCTTAAAATGTTGATCTTATGCTTCTAAACTCCTTGTTGTATTTCCGCTCAAATCCAGCTGAAGGAAATGCCTTAACATTGAAATGTTATTTTTCCACTGAACGTTCGCATTAAAAAATCATTTCTTTCTCATTTCCTTTTTTGTTTCAGATCGTTCCTGGGTTATTTAGTTATGATTGAGGTCTCTGATTTGCAGAGTTTGTGGAAAAGTTGCTGAAATTGCAAGCAGGGACCCTCAAAGCATATTGAATATCCCCGCGTAGACTCACAGCAATCTCATTGAATAAAAGTTGGGTGTGACTGATCCAATCACCAGAATCCCATCGACCCTTGTGCTGTGCTCCAATACATGGTGAAGTGCAGACTAGCTGTTATACTTTAAAACTAACCACATATAGCTGGAAAAAATGACCATCCAAGGATCCCCTGATGTTTTTATGGATTGAAACCATTGCTGGAATTTCCACTGACTCACCCATGATAGAACGACAGCAGGCGCAGGGCAGACAGGAATTTCTGGTCTCGCTTGAGCGTGGGCGTAAAATCCCCTTCCTTGCCTCTGCCTCAAGAGGGGACAAAAAGATGTGTGGGTTAGGTTGATTGGCCATGCTAAATTGACCCTACTGTCAGAGGGATTAGGGTTATGTGAATAAGGCCTGAGTGGGATTGTGGTCAGTGCAACCTCGATGGGCTGAATGGCCTCCTTCTGCATTGTGGGGATTCTCTGAACCTTCCAGATTGATGTTGTATTGATGGCCTTTCCTGAAAGTAATTTCAACACACAGGTCGTAATCATCTGACCGTTCACACCAGCGGGATTCTCCCATCCCACTGAAGTGGGATTGACTGAGCACCAAAAGCTCCGCCCTCTCTGGCAGCAGGGTGTGATTGGCCAGAGAATCCTGTCTGTGATTTTGAGTTGAAAGCACGTTTCAAATACAAAGACCCTAGCTGTCTCAGATTCTCAAGATATCAAAGACAATACAGGATGTGTACTCAACGTAACCATCATCTTGGAAAAGGACTCAACTTGTAAAAGGTCACATGATGAGTGAGTTCCATCTGCTTCTAAATCAGCAGACGTTGCTACACAGACAGAAGCTGTTGCACCAACTGCAAGTCATCAAAATAACCAAGGTAATAGACAGCAAAATCTTGAAAGTGGAAGAAGGACTCCCTTCAACTTATTCCAACTTCGAGTTCACCTGGACAGTCGGTTTAGCTCAGTTGGCCAGTTTGTGATGCAGAGCAATGTCAACGGCATAGGTTCAATTCTCATTCCAGCTCAGGCTGTTCATGAAGGTCCCGCCTTCTCAATCTTGCCCCTTGCCTGAGGTGTGGTGACCCTCAGGTTAAATCATCATCAGGTCTCCCCCTCAAAGGGGGAAGCAGCCTTTGGTCATCTGGGATTATGCTGACTTTATCTATATTGGGATGGCAGGGAGGCACAGTGATTAGCACTGCTGCCTCAGAGTACCAGGGACCCGGATTCAATTCCCTGCTCAGGTCACTGACTGTGTGGAGTTTTTAAGTTCCCTCAGTGTCTGTGTGGGTTTCCTCCCACACTCCAAAGATGTGGGGGTTAGATTGATTGGCCATGCTAAAGTGACCCTAGTGTCAGGGATTAGCAGAGTAAATGTGTTACAGGAATAGGATCTGGGATTGTGGTCAGTGCAGACTGGATGGAAAAAATGGCCTCCTTCTGCCCTGCGGTGATTCTATGAGAACCAGACTCCTGGAAATGCAACTACAAGAAACCTCACAGTTTACCAACTATTTGACTACAAGAAACTTTGCTTTACCATCAACTCAACTTTAAAGCATCGCCCCCACCTAGAAACCTGTCACAAAAGAGACTGAGATAATTATTAGCTGCAATCATATTGCTGTACCGTTATTTCTACCTAATCTGTGTGTGTGTGTGGGTGAGACAAGTGAGTGAGACATCATGGTTTAAAATCTAGGGCGAGTGTGTGATAATAAATAACCTTTTATTTTAACTCACAAAAAGCTGGAATTATTTCATTGAGCTTCTCACTCTGAGGGGAGGCAAACTATTGCCTTTTACACAGCATACTGAGAACAGACAAGTAAAAGAAACATAATTTTTGTCTGTAACACAGATTATAACAAAAGATTAGAAGTCAAGTTGTGTGCAATACAAAAGGAAGTTCGTATAGGGAGCTGAATGGGTAAAAAACAAGTGCAGGCCTCTGAGAGCTTGTTAAGAGCAGGATACAAGAAGCAGGAAGACATAACATAACATAACATAACCATGTCTCATGGTCCACATCTACCCAAAGGGTGGTTCGGGAGTGGAATGCCCTGCCTGCGGCAGTTGTAGATGCGCCAAGTTTGGTGGCGTTTAAGAGGTTAGTTGATAAGAATATGGAAGAGAAGGGAATGGTTTAGTTTGGAGAGTATTGCTTTTTATATTGGTCGGCGCAACATCGAAGGCCGAAGGGCCTGTTCTGTGCTGTAATGTTCTATGTTCTATGTTCTATAACTCTACAAGATGTATCTCAAAATAAAGCCTGATTAAGATTCGCATTCTAATCAGCAATCTGTAACTGTCTGTGTGGATATGAGTGCCTCTGCAGATCAGAACACTGCATTTGCCTGACGAAGGCACAACATAGTGTCGAAAGCTCGCGGATTTACTATCAAATAAATTGGTTGGATTTAAAATTGGTGTTGCAAAACTTTACTAAGATTAGAATAACAGAGTGTGTTCAAATAAAATCATACATTTTTAAAATTCTTTCATGGATATGGATATCACTGACTAAACCACTATTTATTTTCTATCCCTAATTGCCCATGATAAGGTGGTGCTGAGCTGCCTTCTTGAACCACAGCAGGTGTAGGTACACCTGCCCCAAGAGGGAGCAAAAGGAACCTTCCGTACTGATGTTGTATTGACATCCTTCTCAAACATGTTCCAGATGTAGGTGCTGTTAGGGAGGGGGTTCCAGGATTTTGACCCAATGACAACGAAGGAAGCGTGCCATCTTCCACTGCCGGGAAATATTATGGCTGGGAACTCAGAGAATCTCATCCGTGGTGTTGCATCTGCAACCCTTGTCCTCCTACATGTTAGAGGTTGCAGGTTTGGAAGGTGCTGTCAAAGGAATCTTGGTGAGGTGCTGCAATGCATCTATATAGTGCTCCTTTGAGCCTATTGTGCTATTCTGTTCAATCATGGCTGATCTGTATCTTAATTCCATCTCTCTGCCTTGGTTCCATAACCTCTAACCTCCATCAGAAATCTATCAACTTCAGATTTGAAGTTTTTAACTGACCCTCTCCTCAAGTCTCAGTATCTCATGAGAGAGATTCAGATTTCCACTTCCTTTTCTGCCAAGAAGTGCCTCTAAATATCACCCCTAAATGGCCTCCTGTCAGTGTCATCCCTCTTACAATGTATAACTGTGAAAAGTCTTCCCTTGCGGCTGGGATTCTCCGGTGTTGCTGAAAAAGCATGGAGTTTTGGCTGGAATGCCAGATTCCCTGCTCTCGCTTGCAGCACAGTAGGCATGGAGCAGATTGAAGAATCCACCCTATCATTGCTTCTCAGTCTTTTGGCTAAGATCAAGCCCAAGATCAGGTGCAATGCATTTTCTTTTCACCATGGAGCTTGTGTATTTCTCTGTTTTGTGGGGACCATGTATTGCATTCAATTTGAATCTGAATTGGGTTTTTGAGCATGGATTAAGAAGCTGTCTGCTCTGCACATTGGCTTTGTAACTGAAAGAAAGGAATAAAGTTTATTTTAAAATAATAGTATTTTTATTAAAGAACATACAACCTGGTCAAACCCAGCAAACTCCATCCAGTGATAAAACCATTTGCTTTATACATTTGCACTCCTTTGTATTGAAGGAACAATCCCTTTCAAGTATTTAAGATGTCATAAGTTAAAAGAGAGGTGCTTCACTTAGTGTCACATGCAGGCTAACAACAGTTGCTTATTTCCAACATCTCGGAGTCATTCACATAATCTTGGTCTGTAATTGGAGCTGTAGTGAAGGGGCCCAATCGGAACCAGCTTTCTGTTCAATAATGACCCTGCAGATTTTAGAGTCAGCGAGACTTGGGAGGCTGACATTTAGAACAAATTGGTTAGGGCACAGAAAAGAACAAAAGTAAGATGAAATGGTAGGACTTTGGGACTTTAAGCAACCAAGAGACTGTAATAAAGAATCAAGTTGAGTCCTTGCTACTTCCCTCAAGCCCTTCCAAAAGACTTAAAAATGAGACCAAAAAAGAGTGGGATTCTTCAGCAATGCTTGTCCCAAAATCGGAGAATCCTATCCGAGATCAATGGATCTTTGCGTGATTCACCTGCCCCCACCCACTATGATTCCCATAGTGGTCAGGACAAGAGAAACAACACCCCTGCCCCCTACTCCACCCCTTCCCCAAGAGCTTTCATAATCTGATGACTACCCAAAATATTTCACAGCCAATGGAATGCTTTTGAAATGCAGGAAATGTGGCAGCCAATGAGTGCACAGCAAGATCCCACAGCTTGCAATTTAGGCATAATTTATTCTTCACTAGTCACTTTGACAATATTGGACAAGACTAGGCCCTGGATTTATGCCTGTGTTGCAATTTCTTTCATCAGGTGACAGGAAGAGTGATGCTCTAGTCATCTTCCTCTTCCTTTTGCTGGCATGATGGCACAGTGGCAAAGTGGTTAGCACTGCTGTCTCAGCTCCAGGGACCTGAGTTCGATTCCCAGATTGGTGACTGTGTGGAGCTTGCACATTCTCCTCGTGTCTGCATGAGTTACCTCCAGGTGCTCCAATTTCTTCCCACAGTCCAAAAATGTGTGGGTTTGGTGCATTGGCTATGCTAAATTGCCCCGGGATGCATTGAATAAAGAATTATGGGATAGATATGTCAGGAAAGAGCCTGGATTATTGTTGGCGCAGGCTTAATGGGCCGAATGGCTCCTTCTGCACTGTAGGGATTCTAAGCTCCAGAGTTGATTTCTCTGAGTCCAGCTTTGTCTGTCTCAGGCAAAACAATGTCTGTGCTGGAGCAGATGTTAAATAACACACAAAGAGCTCTCTAGGAGTATAGGTAAAGATACCTCATTTGTCCTTACCTAATATGGAAGTCAGAGCATCTCCAGCTACCATTTTGGGTGCAAAGTATATGGTGTCCTTGGTATCTTGACCGTGGCAATCAAGTTCAGATGGAAAGAAGCCAAATCAACCATCCTTGGCAGGTGTTTTGGAAGCTCTGCCAGGCAATGAAAGCAACATTGTTCCCAGTTACAGGAAACAGACTTGCAAACCATTCCTCACTTCAGAAAAATGTGAACAGATTGGCAATGCCAGTACATCACACCAAAAGAACGATCACATTGAATGTTCATTAGAAATGTATCTCCCTTTGTATACAGTTCAAACAATAATTGACTGAATCATAGAATATTGATGCTTACAGCACAGAATAAGACCATTCTGCCCATCATTTCTTTTTAATCATAGAATCTTATAGTGCAGATGGAGGTCATTCAGCCCATCAAGTCTGCATCGACCACAATCCCACCTAGGCTCTATCCCCATGACCCCATGCATTTGCTCTGGCTAGTCCCACTGACACTTAGGGACCATTTATCATGGCAAATCCATCTAACCCAAAATCTTTGGATCGTAGGAGGAAACTGGAGCATCTGGAGGAAACCCACACAGACACAGGGAGAATACTCAAACTTCATACAGATAGTGACCTGAGCCAGGAATAAAATCCAGACCCCTGGTGCTGTGAATCAGCAGGGCTAACCACTGTATGCTTCTGTATTGTTCAACAGGGAGCCATCCAGTTTTGTGGTCAACAGAAATTGTGCAGGTTCAAATACTATTTTAAACATTATGGGAGGGGGTTTCTGCTTTGACTAACCTTTGTGGCAAAATGTTCCAGATTTCCACCACCCTGAGTTTAAAGGTTTCTCCTCAGATCTCATCTAAACATCCTGCCTCATGCTCTACATCTATGCTTCCTGTTATATGAACCTCTCAACAAGGAAAATAGTATCAAGTCCTAACCACTCTTTCCAGACCCTCATTATTTTGTACCCTTATATTAGATCTCCCCTCTCCTGTTCTAAAGAAAATAACCCTCACTTGGCAGATCTTTGTCGATAACTAAAATCCTCCAGTCCAGGTGAAATCCTCATAAATCTCCTCCATACCTACTCACCTGGTCACATCTTGCTGATAATGTGATGACCAGAATTGTACAGTTCAGCCCTGGTCTTTCTAGTATTTTAATACAGTTCCAGAATAACCTCTCTGCTCTTACATTTCATACTTCCGTTAATAAAGGCGAGGGTTCCATACAGCTTTGTAATGACCTCAAAGAGGCCCATGAGTTTGGTCTCAGAGTATGATCTCCCTGACTGAGGCAATGGCTGCCTGCTGAATCAGAGAGTCTCATCTGTATATAAATACAGGAGTGTTAAGTCCACTGGGACTCCAGATTCTGACTATGTACCTGAAGCACTCTTCAGAGTGACATTGAGTTTGTAAATAAAGGAATCTTGTAAAGGGGCATTGGCCTCTGAGGAGTTTTTTTTCAATCTTTTTGCCATCCTTGAAATCTGTGGATATGGATTCCAAGGTTCCTCTTCACAATTTGTGACCATTCATTCTCTTGCCTTGCTATCCTTTTGTAATAAATTTTTTAGAGGCAGCTTACAATTCTAACCACAGAATGCTATCAGTCAGCAGGCTACCTTCAAGAACCCCAGAGGGCCTGGCACTCCCAGTTAAATACAAGGAAAAGACTCCCTGATTGGTCCATCAATTGATTCCTTAATCAGTCAGTTCATATTCCAATAGGCCAAGCTCAATGGCCAGATTGAATTCATTACACATTTGCTACTGAAGAGGTCCCAGTCTGAATTTGCATAAAAGGTAAAGAATGTTTGGGGGAAAGCACAATGTTCAAATAAAGGGTTCTACTCACAAAATCACACCCGTACTTATTCCCAATTTTTTGGCATTGACACAATTTAATTTTGCTTCATGGCTGCCTCAGTTCTAAAGCAAACAACAAGGTGGCAGATTCTAAATTGAGGGCATGTCACACACAAAGACCAAATTAAAAACTAATCCGTTATATAAATCCATTCGAGGTTGGGTGTGTACTTGGAAAAAAAAACAATCTTTTAAGTGTGAATGAGTTATTTCTGCTTGTTAGTAAAAAAACACGGTAGTAAATAAAAATCTCTTACAAAGAATGGCCACTGACAGTACTATATGTTTTTGTGAAAATTGGACTTTGTGATATGATGAGCATAGAATCAATTCTGAAATATCTTTGTGCAATCACTAACAATGCATTCTTTCATGTTGCAATCCACTGTGCTTGGGCAGAGGTAATTATTGCGCATTTTTAATTAACTATATCAGTTCATGAATGAGGTTTTGTTCAAATAATCTTTTCGGAATATTTTTACCTCCATGAGCACCAGTTCCTGGTTCTATTTGATTTATTTTTAACAGTTCCTTGATTTGATTTGATTTGATTTATTATTGTCACATTATTGGGATAGAGTGCACTATACAGACAATTGCTGTCAATTAATTTATAACGTTCTCGTTCTTACCTCTTTGAAATCATGTTGTGATGTTTAGTTTAAGTAAGCAATTAAATTTAACTAGCCAGTACGAAGATTGGATAGGCTTGGGTTGCTTTTGCTCGAGCAGAAAAGACTGAGGTGTTCAAGATTAGAAGGGGCATGGACAGGATGGATAGGGAGCAGTTGTTTCCCTTAGTTGAAGGGTCAGTCACAAGGGGACACAAGTGAAGGATGGGAGATTAAGGGTGGATTTAAGGAAAAATGTTTTTAATCAGAGGGGGTGATGATCTGGAATGCACTCCCTGGGAGGGTAATGGAGGCGGGATGCCTCACATCCTTTAAGAAGTATGTGGATGAGTACTTGGCATGCCATAATATTCAAGGTCATGGGCCAAGTGCTGGCAAGTGCAATTAGATGGACAGGTCAAGGCATTTCATGTGTTGGTGTAGACTGGGAAGGGCCTCTTCTGCACTGTAATATTCTGCGATTTTAAACGGCCAGAAAATTCTGCCCATAGTCTAAATATCATTGAATTTTGCCACCCTGGTGTGGGTCAAATGCATTAGGTGGAGCCAAAAAAGACAAAGGTATTTGATTCTGGCATTCCTGACCCCATTCCTGCTCTCTGTAATTTTTAAGCGTGCGTGATAAGGATGTGAACAATGATCCCATGTTCAGCAATCCAGTTGGGAGAGGTGATTTCAGAACCCCCACAGTATTCGGGACAGCTTCAAAAGGTGGTGTGCTTTATGGTCAGAGTGGTTGTGAACCTTAGCTATAGTCAGGATCACCATCACTCATTGATCTTCCTCCACTTAACCCAATGTTGCTGAGGATCACACCGTGACTAAAGTTCATTATATCAGCACAGATTGGGGATGGTAACTGGGCCAACGTTTACTGATTCAATAACTCCACAGATCAATTCAGGTGGATAATAAATTCTATCAGAGGAAAGCCTTTTTGAGTAAAATGTGTGTATGAGGCATCATAATTGATAACCGGAGATACTTCCATCAGTCTGTCGATAGAATGATAGGTAGGAGGAAGGTATGAAAAGATGTCCTTCGATAGAATTTATTCCACACAGTCACGGTGAACTCCTCCAATACAATTTCTCTGTTTTTAATGTTCAATAATTCTCATTTTCAAGTGTCTCACATTTGCCCGTTTATGCAATACCCACTAAAGATGGTGTGCTGAATGGAGTTGAGAAGGAAACTTATTGAAACTTGCAGGATGCTGAGAAGCCTGGATAGAGTGGACATGGGGAAGATATTTCCATTAGTCGGAGAGACTAAAATCCGAAGGCTCAGCTTCAGAATAAAGGGACGATCTTTTAGAAATGAGATGCGGAAGGATTTCTTCAGCCATAGAGGTAAATCTACGTAATTCATTGCTACAGAAAGCTTTGGGAGATTGTCACTGAGTGTCTTTAAGACAGAATTAGATAGGTCCTTGATTGGTAAGGGGATTAAAGGGTACAGGGAAAAGGCAGGAGAATAGGGTTGAGAAATTTATCAGCCATGATTAAATAGCGAAGCAGACTCGATGGACTGAATGGCCCAATTGTGTTCTGATATCTAAGTGGTCTTATGGTCATAACAAAGTTAATTTCACCAATGATTTTATACTTGAGTAGCCTTTGTGAAATTATTTCTAAGTCTTGCACTTTTGTGCTTTTTCAGACTATCGTAGAGACTGATTGGGAAACGGCAGAGCCTCTGGAAGAGAGGCACATTGGAAATGAGTGCTTCTCAGGCACTTAGTTGGCCAGCTTGGTTCTTCCCCAGGATTAAGGACCTCAAGGGCAGAAACCTTCCCAATCAGAGGCTGGCAGCTCTCCAGTTTAGGCAGTGCCATTGAGTGTGGTAACTGTTGATGGTAATGCCTGCCCGGTTTGCCTAATGACCCTAGCTCATAGGTGAGCAAGAATAGGATGGCGATCAGGAGTGAGAAGATTCGGAGGCAAGGTTGGTGGGATGTTGGGAGAGGGGGGCTCGGCTTTCAATGACCAGTACCCTCCCTGATGCTCAGTCCCTCGATTCAGCAGTAAGTGTCCTTAAAAGAGAGACCATCTGCCTTTTCCATCAAGAGGGCCAAAGGAAAGTTAACAGGGTTTGTCTGTTGGCCTTTTGGAGATACAGGGGAGCCAACTCCCAGTTAAATTCTGATCCACCATTACATCCTAGTGAACTCGGGGATATTTGATGTTAACTGGTTAAATAATTTCCTCACCAAAGGACCAGTCTCCTCCATGTGCCTGTTCCTGACTTGTGGGAAGTTACCCCTTTGCCAGGATACCAATGTACAGTCTATGACCAAGCAAGCCTAGCTGATATGTTGCCCACCACAATGCATTAAATCCAGACCACGACCTCAACTTGATGTCTGTTTCTGCATCTTCCTGGGTTAAGGTTCTGGATCACCCTCACAAATACACTATAGGAATACCTTTAGCACGTGGTGAAGGTTCAGCATCAGCACCATCACCATAGATTAGTGGGATAAATACATGAGGTTACAACATATGTGAGGATGGATTGTCCCAACTGAAATGAGGAAGATGTTCCTTGCGCGCAGAACTTACCCATCCTGCCCTCCACGGGAATCATATCAGGTGGGACATGGACCATACAAAAGCCTGTTGACCTTGGGTGGGATTTTCCAGTCTTGGGGCGAGCGCGGCTGGAAAATTTTGCCCAAGATGTCAACAGGACAGGAATTTTCACCAGTGTGGCCACAGACATGGCGTGTAAGAACCACCCAAGATGTTCTAGACAACTGTTTCAGTTGTAGTCTTTATCATCACTCTTACACAACCTACAAACTTTACAATTAAATTTTGAGAAAATTCTCTTTAAGGTAACACGACTGCTGACATTTTAAATGCAATTTCTATTGTTCCCTGTACTTCAATGATATATTTTATGCTTCTTCTGTAAGGACCCTGGCATCAGATGTTAAATCCAAGCCCTATGAGGATGATATAAAGTATCCCCTCCCCTCCAGTAACAAGACAGAACAGGGGAGTTCCCTCTCTCGTCCTGTCCAATATCTATCCTTCAAGCGACATGACTAAAATAGATTGCAGGGTCGGTATGACATTGAGGTTTATGGGAATTTGCTGTGTATTTATTGGCTGCCTCATTTCCTCCATCAGAACAGTGACTAGACTATGAAAGTAGTCCATTGGCTATAAAGTGCTTTGGGACATCCTGAGGTCACAAAAGGTGCTATACAAATGCAAATGCTGTCTCTTCTGTGCATAAATGAGTGAAACTGCTGAACAAGCGTTGCCAAAGACTGGAAGGGGAAAGGCAGTGAGGCTACATAGATTGAATGGTGATGTCAGATTCCTTTCCCATCACATATCTCTCTGATCTATCACACCCCTGTTTTTCTGCCAATATTGGATTTCAAAAGTAACAGTTTGTGCCAAAAATGTTAAGCCCAACTTAGCTTATTTCTCAAACATCCTCATTGGATTACAAAGTTGGATTCATGTGGTTCTTTTTGTAATGTTAGGATATATCCGCAAGTAAGCGAGCTGCAAACATGCACTGCACGGCAAAGGGTCTAGTTCCCAGACCAGGGCTGCCCGACTTCCAGTCGTTTGAAGTTACGCTGCCAAAGGCCACAGCAAGTGGACTGTGACGTTCATTTGAATAAAAGAGTGAAAGGGCTCCTTTCCCATTAACTAAAGCAAACACCACAAAACCCAGAGGGTAGATTTCCACCAGAGGAGATCAGCTTACACTTGCAATTCATTTAATTAATTTCGTTTTCTCCTGCTTCCTCTCCACTTTGCTTGCTACTACCTTCATGCCCTGTTCCCACAGGGATGAATTGTGTTATGTTGATAGATTGAGGATCTCTGCTTATATTCTACACTCTTTACAGCAGATTAGTCTACTGCACTAATCTAGTAACAGTTAATATCTATGAAAGACATATCCATAAAAGTCCATTAAAAGTACAACTAAAGATTCACGTTTAAATAAGGAAACTACTCAACTTACATGTTCACCTGTGTGGTGCATGCCGCATATTTTTAAAAATACAAAATAATTTTAAAGCTTTAAAGTTTATTTATTAGTGTCACAAGTAGGTTTACATTAACACAGCAATGAAGTTACTGTGAAAATCCCTCAGTGTCACTCTCTGGTGCCTGTGCGGGTATGCTGAGGGAGAATTTAGCATGGCCAATGCATCCAATCAGCACATCTTTTAGACTGTGGGAGGAAACTGGAGCACCCAGAGGAAACCCACACAGGCACAGGGAGAACATGCAGACTCTGCTCTCACAAGTGAACCAAGCCAGGAATCGAACCTGGGTCTCTGGTGCTGTGAGGCAGCAGCGCTAACCACTGCGCCACCCTTCTGACAAAGGGTCATCCAGGCTTGAAACATTGTCTCTATTCTCTCTCCAGATGCTGTCAGGCCTGCTCAGATTTTCCACGTGGTTTCTGTTCCAAGCATTGGGAGAGTTAATTCTAGTTAAATGCAATTTAAATGCAATTGGTGAGAGTGTCCATTGAAATTTTCAAGCCGATGCTCCCTTTAAGTATCATTGCGCAGCAACACAAAGTTCCCATGCAGCCCGTGCACAAACCTGCCTCTTTAAGTTACTATGTGTGCTCAGCCAGCCAATTAAATTTAAAGGGACCTTGCATTTAAACAAATTGTCCATACGCAACAAACAAAATCCGAGATTAAAGTTGCTCCAAGCACTCCTAAACTGCCATGTTTTTATAAAAATGTTTGATACTGTTCTTCTTCTTTAAATACTTGATCTCTGCTTTTGATTGGTACCCAATAATTTCATTCTTTGGAAAAGAGTTCTTGACGTTAAAAAAAATCTTTGCTTCATGAGTGAATAATTCAGAATGAGAAAGAACTGATATAGCTCAGGAATGTACTAACTCTCCAATCCCACCATCCGTCAACTACATAACCCTGTCCTGTAGTGAATAAACTTTATCAAGGACAATATAGTAGACTTCCAATTGGAGGGGGAGACAGAGTGAAAAATAAATCCCAGCTCAGGAAAAGGAATACTCACTCTACTTGTAACACCTCCCATTGCTTGCAACTGCTATGGACCTTACATTCTGTATTTCCTTCCTCTAGATCTTAGGATAGATGCAGATAGGTGGGGGTAGGGGGGATGTGGAGTGGGGGGGTGCAGGCTCTGGTATTCTAGTCCATCTAAAATGAAGCCATGGCTCCATCACATCTTCAGTGATTCGAGAGTTTCTCAGCCCCACTGAAGTGCTTTCCACTTGAAAAATTCCTTCCTGACATTTATCCTAAGCTGTCTTTTCACCAATTTTAACTTGTTCCCCCTTGTTCTGTTTCGATGTACCTTGAAGTTGTGCTCCAGACAATCCCTAATCATGTAGTTTAATATGCTGACATCTTCCTCTCCCTTTCAAGGATAAAGCACTCCAGTTTATCTTATATCTCAATTGCCTGATGTCATGCAGGGATCAACCTTACTGACTTGATGTACATTTTTCTATGACTTACTGTCATATACAGACTGTATAACTTTAACTTGTTGAAAAGCCTGATACTATTAGCATTTGCCTCAACAGGGAGTAAGTACTATAGGGGCTGTATTTGGTAATATACTATCCATTCATTTTAAACCCATTTTATATTAGAATTGAGCCTATGAAACTTTGATAACCTGCCTATCCCCTTCGCTGGGTCTGATAGACTGTTTTTGGTGTCTGTTACAAAATTGAAGTTCACCACTTCCTGTTTTATGTCTCTGAGACTTCCCATAAAGTTCTGTCTCAGGTCTTTGAGAATTTTAACTAAAGAAAACAAACAAAGAAGCCAAGGAAAACAGAGTGGGGTTGTGAAGATCAGTCATCTTTTGGGTTCACTTAGTCTGTGTAAGAAAGAGCGTTTCACAACCCCAGGAAACAGGAATATAAAAAACATTATTTAAGGCCACGGGGATTGGGTGGTGCAATGAATTAGTAATCTATTCTACAAAGGCTGTCCTTTCAATTCCAGCTCTGGAGATTAAACCCAACTAAACCTGAGGAATGAGACTTCCTACTGTTCAAATGGAGATTCTGAGTCACAAACGAAATTAGGCTTTGATAGATTCGATCCATTTCTTAGACGATGGGAGAGCTGTAGTAGGAATATTTCTTGTAGGCTTTATTGATCTCCAAGACAGTGATATAGGTTGTAGAGTTTCCACTATACTTCACTCCTAAGCACATGTATATCATTTTGTTTCATATAGTTCAGCTCACCTTCTGAGCTTTGCAGAACTTTAAGATCCTTAACTCATTAGCTACTGGCAGTAACTATGAAAGAGCTCTCACCATTCTCACACTATCTTTCTAATATATTAACCAGCAGTCATTAATACATGTTATGAATTCAGATATGCTGACTGCCAGCCATAGGATTCAGAGTGGGTGAGGGGCCAACAATGGGAAGATATGTTGACCTCAGGTAGGATTTTGTGACTAGGGAGGTCGTAAAATCCCTATTTCTCAGTCACACTACAAGTTGATTGCCAATAGTCTCACATAAAGATCACACAGCTCTAATGATGATTAATAAATACAATCAGCATGGTGGTACAGTGGTTAGCACTGCTGCTTCACAGCGCCAGGGATCCGGATTCAATTCCAGCGTCGAGTCACTGTCTGTGTGCAGTTTGCACATTCTCCCCACATCTGCGTGGGTTTCCTCTGGGTGCTCTGATTTCTTCCCACAGTGCAAAAATGTGGAAGTTAGGTTGTTTGGTCATGTTAAATTGAACCTGTGGGGTTATGGGAATAAGGTCTGAGTGGGATTGTTGTTGACACAGACTTAATGGACCAAATGGCCTCCTTCTGCACTTAGGGATTGAATAATTATAGAATACACCCAGTTTTATTTGGAAGAAATATTAACTGGTTCATCCATTACTATTAATGCAACAACTTCAATATTGTCCACACATAGCTAACACCGAATAAATTATTTCTGGGTTTAGGCTGACTTGATATCTTAATTATTGTTAATATTAACCTGGAAATGTTAATGCTATCACTGGTAGTATCACTAAACAACAAAAGAAGAATATTAAAGTTGAAAATAGCTTACAATCAGATTGTCCTGTGTAGAATGACATGGGATGTTGCCATGTTCAATCTACTCATTCATGAGACATGGGCATTAATGGCTGGCAAATATTTATTGCCCATCCCTTGTTGTTCTTAGAGGGCAGTTGTGAGTAGAGGGCAGCTGTGGCTCTGGAGTCACATGTAGGTCAGACCAGGTAAGAATGGCAGATTTCCTTCCCTAAAGGACATTAATGAACCGAATGGGCTTTTCCGGTAATCAATGATGGTTTCTAACTCATCAGTAAATTCTTAATTTTTTTTTATTTCAAATCCCACCATCTGCCGTGATGATATTCAAACTTGGACCCCAGAACATTAGCTGAGTTTCTGGATTAATAGTCCAGCAATAATGCCACTAATAATGCCACCTCCCCTAATAGAAGCTGCAATTAAATAGAACATTTCCCCATCTAACGTTTTAAGATTTAAAGTTCTTTCTTAAAGTTTTAAAATTGAAAGTTTAGCGTCACAAGTAGGCTTACATTAACACTGCAATGAAGTTATTGTGAAAATCTCAGGATGTTCCAAAGTACTTTACAGCCAGTTTCTGAATTCAAACCATTTAGTTATGAGGAAATTCAGCAATCAAGTTGAGAACAGCAAGCTCCCACAAATAGCAACGCAGAAACGAACAGAATATGTTTCTTTCTCTCAGTGATTTGAATGAGAGATAAATATTGACCAGCAGGGGTAACTTCCCTGCCCTTCTTCACATTGTGCCCTGGAATAGGGCAGATGAGACCTCTGAATTATATTCCATTCGTAAAGCAGCACCATCAGACACTGCAGTACCTCCTCAGCACTGCACTGGATGCTCAGCCTGAATCTTTGTTAATTCAGGCAGTGAATTTTTTTGCTACAAGGGAACAAATTTCATCATGGTTGACAATAAGTAAACTAATGATGTAATGCACATATGATGGTGTGGTCTGGGCATCAATATTTCAGATAAAACTTCATTAAATCGATGGGCCAAATGACCTCCTTCTGCACTGTAAAATTCTATGATTCTATGAAATCAATGTCTTCGATGCAAATTAGCAAGGCAGCCTTGTTATTCTGGAACAATATTAGAACAATCTGACATCCATTGGAGTTTAGAAGAGTGAGAGGTGATCTTATTGAATCAGGTAATGTCCTGAGGAAATTGACAGAGTGGATGGTGATGGCATGTTTCCTCTTGTGGAAGAGACAAAAACTAGAGAACGTAGTTTAGGAGTAAGGGGTCTCCCATTTAAGATAGAGAGAAAGAGAATTACTTTTCTCTCAAAGGGTCGAGATTCTATAGAACTCTCTTCTCCAGAGAACGGTAGAGGCATGGATGTCAAAAATGTTTAAGACAGAGTAGATAGATTCTTAAATAACAGGTTAGGGCGGCATGATGATACAGTGGTTAGTGCTGCTGCAGCAGAACGCCAGGGACCTTGGGTGATTGTCTGTGTGAGTTTACACCTTCTCCCTGGGTCTGTGTGGGTTTCCTCCGGGTGCTCTCGTTTCCTCCCACGGTCTAAAAATATGCAGGTTAGTTGGATTGACCATGCCAAATTGTCTCTTAATGTCCCAAGATGAATAGATTAGGGGAAATATATGGGGTTATCGGGAAAGGGTCTGGGTAAGATGTTCTGTTGCAGTGTTGGTCCAGACTGGATGGGCCGAATAGGTTCCTTCTACACTGTAGGGATTCTATGATTGAACAAGGAATTCAAAGGACTTAGATATAAGGCAAAGTAATAGTGACTATTGATCTTATTGAATGACAGACAAGGCTCGAATTCCAAATGGCCTACTCCTGTTCCTAATTCATACATTCATGTTCCCCCCCACCCATGACCTGTGGCTCTTAAAACCTCATCCCATGTCAAGGTATGCTCCTCAGAAGTCCCTTTGGTCCCTCATGACCCCATGCCAAGGTAACACTACTCACCCTATCTGTACCCTCATTTCCTCCACAGTAAAATATACACCTCCCCCAACCTTTATGGCCTCTCGTATCAAAATATTTCCCCCAAACAACCCATGGCCTTTCTTGCTCTCCCATGGCAAGCTATGGCACTGCCATGCCCATATATCTTCTATACACTGTATAGAAACAATGAACTCTATAATGATAAAAATGTAAGAAGTTTAAAAATGTTTGTGAAAACTTTCCACTTTCTTATCAACCTTCTTTTTAATTAGAACCCAATGAAACTATTAATAAATCAGACCCATTAATGTACTGATAACTGAAACGGTAAGCACTTGAAATCTTTTTTCTTGTATAAATAAACATTGTGAAATTGACAGTATGAATCAGAGAATTCAATCAAGCATTATTTTCCCTGGGACTCAGGAGTTTAAACAGGCTAATGGATAGCTGGGCTATCAGCCAGGTTTCTTTACTTAATTTTGGCTGAGATCCCTTCTGGCTACTTGCAAACTCTTTCCTAGGTTAGCTGGCTCAACTGCAGCCTCCACCTGTCTCCCCAAAATGTAAATTGTAATCTGGCTGACAATTTCTCCTGGATCAGGTGGGCCAAACCAGGAAACTTCCTGACTCCTGCTACCCACCTCAGGGATATAAATCTCACCCACTGTGAATGTTCTAATTTCCTCAGACATTACATCGAAATTTGAGTCAGCGTTCCCTTCAATTAGACTGTAACCTAACAGATACATACCATTGTATCCAGGAAAACCAAGCATGAAATGTCAGACCTACTAGCATATCAGAAATATGTATTAGAAATGCAAAGGTCAGGATGCTGGTAGTTTTAAAACACTTACGTGGCACTAAGATATACCAACTAATATGCTGCTAGATTTGAATCACGGTCTATGTATAATTAGCTAATGTTGGCTGAGATGGTGGTATGTGCTGCTGCAACTGTTTCATTTCCTTTGGGGATGGGAGAAAATTGACAATGACCCCTATTTTTGATTGCTACCAAGTGTTGCCTACTAAATATGTGTTTGCAGTATCACCTTTCACTGTTTCCTTGTATCACTACTATCGATTCCTCCCAACCTCCTACCTCCCCCTTATTGCCCACTTGCTTCAATGTTACCCCTGGGAAACAACTCTTCTCTGAAGTCACTACCAGTTGTATTTTCAATCTCATTTCCTCTCAGTTTTTGGCTCTCTTTTAAGCGTAATATTACTGCAGCCATTGCCACTGCCTCTGATGTCCTTGTCACCAGCAAAGCTCTCCTTGTTCCCATTTTAGTTATTTTTCTCTGCGTGTACCATTCACCCTGATCCTCTTTAAATCCATGTAGCACAAATGCGTACCTGGTGTACAACGACTTAACCATTAACCACAAGACATTGTTCGACCATATCAAGCTGTCATGTGACTCCCTCTGCCCAAACCATTAATGTCATTTGGGTCATCCCAGAGATCAGAAATAACTTCCAAATTTTTTAAAATTCCAAACCAACTGCTTTCACAAACTGTTCCCTCAACACTTATCTCTGACAGCAATTACAAAGAGCTCAGGAACTTTTGTCATTTTGATACAGACTACTTGTTCAGCTGTGACTGTTACTTAACCACCTACCTCCGCCTCCTTCTCCCCACTCTGCTGGCCTAGTGGTATTATCAATAGACTATTAACCCAGAAACTCAGCTAAGGTTCTGGAGACTTGGGTTCAAATCCTGCCAAGGCAGATGGTGGAATTTGAATTCAATAAAAAATATCTGGAATTAAGAATCTACTGATGACCATGAAAGCATTGTCGATTGTCGGAAAAACCCATCTGGTTCACTAATGTCCTTCTGGGGAGGGAAATCTGCCATCTTTACCAGGTTCTGGCCTACGAGCTATTGAGGCCAAAACTTTATGTGATATCAAGGAGAAATTAGATATAGTTCTTGGGAATCAAGGAATATGGTGGAAGGTGGGATTGGAACATTGAATTTGATGATCAGCCATGATCAAAGTTAATGACGAAACAGGCTAGAAAGGCCGAATGGCCTACTCCTGCTTCTATTTTCTATACTTCCATGTTTAAATTGTGAACTCTCTTCTCTATCATAAAACTGTTTTTAATATATTCTTTACGTTTATTGGCTGGAATTTTACTGTCTCGCCTGCAAAGGGAATTGGAGTGGACGAGGGGCAGACAATGGAAGGGTCTGTTAATCTTGGATGGGATTTTAAAGCTTTGGGATGAGTGAGGCCATAAAATTCCCCCCTCCATCTCAATACAAAAATCCTCTCTTCCCCTACCCCCTCCTCCCCAACTCCCACTCTTCCAATAATAGATTATTGACCTCTTGACCTTTAAGGTTATTCATCTTACTGCAATCTTTCACAGCTCCAGTTTAATATCTAATATATTTTTCCCTCTCCTCAGTTCTGATGAAGAGTCAAATGGGTCTCGAAACATTAACTCTGCTTTCCATCCCTACAGATGCTGCCAGAGCTGCTGATTCTTCCCAGCATTTGCTGTTCCTGTGTTGAAAGTCTCAGATTTGCGTCTCGAGCAATCCGACAGATACTGAAGATGAGGGTAATCTTGGGGAAAAGGGGAACATGAAAGATTCCTTCCAGATCCCCTGCCATCAAACTTCCTGCCCCCAGTAGGAATCACTCCTCTCCACCCTGGGGTCAGACCCTTCCCCGGAACGAGATCAAATGTCTCCCCCTCAAGGATCAAACTCCCCCAGAATTGGAGACCTAACTCCACTGGGATCAGATCCTTTTATCTTATGTATGTCCATCCATTCATCAACATCATGGTTTGCCAACCCCACCCACCCCACCTCAGGGGTTTTGATTAGACCCCGAGTATTCCTAACAAGTCAAGTCTATTAAATACCAACGCTGACTATCATACGGGAAGGCTATCACTGATAAAGACAAAAACGGTCAAATTAATTATTTGTGCATTCCACCCTTCACTCCAATGCAGCACATCAGGATCCAGTTTCCACATATACATTAATGAATCCCATTCTGCCTCCCTCAGCCTCTTTTCCCTAGGAATGCTTGGCCATCATCCAGTCTTGGATGGTTCACAATTCCTTTCAACTTAGACATCAAAAAGATAAAAGCCATCACTTTGGGCCCTGCCACATATCCTCCTCGTCAACCTCTATTCCAATTCCTGACCACTACTGAACCAGATTCAATCCAACTTTTGCATTTCTTTTTACCCTGAGATGAGCTTCAAATCTCATTGTCCCCATCAAGAGATCTTCCGTGTGGTAACTGCTCTTATTTCCTCCTCGGCTCAGAACTTGTGCTGCCTGACACCCTTATCCACGCTGTTAGCATCTCCTGGGTATTCTGAGGCTCCCCTGGGCAACACCTGATCTCCGAACTTATGTACTCCTCCAGACATCTAAACCCTTTATTCAACTCGGCATCCAATCACAATCAACCATCACTCCTGTCTTCAATCATCCACATATGCTTTCAACGACAAATATAAAATATTTAAAATGTTTAAAATGTATTGTGGCATCACTACTTTCTACCATTTTAACAGCATCCAGCATTGCAGTGCTCATAGAATCCCTGCAGTGCGGATGGAGGCCATTCGGCCTACACCAACAACAATCTCACCTAGACCCTATCCCTGTAACCACACATATTTACCCCACTAACTCCTCCAACCTACGCATCCCAGAACACTAAGGGACAATTTAACATGGCCAACACATCTAATCTGCACACCTTTGGACTGTGGAAAGAAACTGGAGCAAAAGAACAAAAAAAATTACAACACAGGAACAGGATCTTCAGCTCTCCAAGCCTGCACTAACCATGCTGCCCGACTGAACTAAAACCCCCTATCTTCTGGGGACCATATGCCTCCATTTCCACCCTATTTGTGTATTTGTTAAGATGCCCTTACAAGTTACTATCATATCTGATTCCACTACCTTCCTCAGCAGCAAGTTCCAGACACCCACCAACTATGTAAAAATCTTGCTTCACTGTCGTGGTTTGCTTTCCCAAGACCCTCAATGTGAGGTGGGGGAGGGAGACTGTTGTCAAGAATTGGAAACCCACTAGGACAACATTCTGCCCCACTCAGGATCAAGGAACACAGATAGGACTGTCTGAAACTCTTCCCCATCGACATAACCTGATGATAATAATATCCAGGCCAAAGTATTTGAACAAAACAATTGTGGAAATGTCCTAAATTGAATAAAGCACAGAAAATTCTGAAATCCTCTAGCAGGTTAGGCAGCATCTCTGGAGAAAAAAGAGCGTCAGTGTTTCATTTCCAAAACCTCTCACCAGAACTGGAAGATCTCTGAGATTAACTTTGGAAATGATGGAGACACAGAACCGTGGAGTTGGAGAAGGAAAGAACAACACATAAATTAGGAGTAAGCCACTCGGCCCCTCGAGAGGAAAGTCTCTGGTAGGTTGAGTGCAGGAGAGAGGGGTTCAATAATCAAAAGGGAATTGGTGCAAGGTGAACGGGGTTATTGTAGAAAGGAAAGATGGATTCCAGGAAGTGTACATGGCTGCAGAAAAATAACAAAAGAGAAAAGGAAGCAAAGAAAACACAAGAAAGGAGAGAAGGATCCTATTTCACAGGGATAAATGTGGTGGAGATGATGGCCTCATGATAGTCTCATGATCTGAGACGGATCCTGTTATTATGAAACCATGTCCCCTTATTTTATATTCCCCACAAAGGAAAACATCCTCCCAGCATCCTGTCACACTCCCTCAGAACTTTGCATTTCCATAAGATCAGCTCTCATTCTGCTAAACTCTGATGTGTTTTAACCCCAATGTGTTCAATCCTTCCACACAACACAACCCCTTCATCCCCACAGCTATCCAAATGAACCTTCAATAACCCCAGTTAAATCAGGAGCCTTAAGATGTACACAGTACTCTCAGTGTGATCTCACTAATGGCCAGTCCAGCTCCAGCAAGGCATTCCCACTTTTATACACCGTCCCCTCACCTCAAAGACCAATAAAATCATGTTGTCTTGGCTTGATTGAGTGACCCATCAAATGTCTTGTTGCAATCAAAGTATGAAGTTGGTTTTAAAAGTCTTTACTCTGACTGCTATAAGATGAGGTGACCTGAATGAGGGCTGAGACAACTGTTGTTAATCATTTGAGTCAATCAGGAGGAGTCAGGAAGGAGAAATTCAGAATTTGAGGATGAAATTCGAATTGGAAGTGCGTTAATAGAGAGGAAATAATAATCTTGAAGATATTAATAAACTTGCTGATTGGATGTTTCACTGGGAACTGATTTCAATATATCTTAGTGTGAGGCGCAGCCATTTGATGGGAAGAATGAAGTTCCCAAAAACTCCCTGAAAAACCTGAATGGGGAAAATTTACTTGATCTCTCATGAAAAGATCGGCTGTGCGCTCTTAAATTATCTTTCCAAGGCTTATTCAAGAAAATAATTAGTAATATTTCATCAAACTTGACTCTTTTGAATCTAAATTGGCTATTCTTTGTTAAACTCTGTGTTTGCAATTGAGCTTCAATTACATTATTGAGTAAGGATCCCAATCTTTTTCCACACACTGATGCTTGGGTACCAGCTGGATGGATTTTTTTGCCTGATCAATGTAGAAATAACATTCACCGTCCAAAAGATCTCTGACATAATTTGAATAATAATTTTTTTTTACTATCATTTTCCTGTATTATTGTGTGAATCTAACCCAACCACAAGTGTTAGCCAGTCTTTATTTTATCAAATATCTTCTGCTTTTGAACTGTACTGACCTGAATGAATTTATTCAATTATAATTCCATAGTTCAATTCCTATCCTCATGGATCTTTCTTCATTTCTAGTCTCCGAATCTATATTCACTGGTTCATTCTGCTCCGACTGTCCCACAACACATACAACTTCTTTCTAAGCTCAGAGCTGTGGTCCACTTGCCCATTTGTCAGCTGGCCTCTCTCTAGTCAGAATTCTAGTAAACCCGAGTTGCTTTAACTTCTACCTTTAACGTAGCAAGACATTTTGTAAATCACACAAACAAACAGAATCAGCATGGCTCTATAGGAATTCAATGCAAGCAGATGGAGTATAAAAAACCCATTTAGAATTGGTTTGTTTCCGTTCACTCCTCTGATGGAAAGGAATAGGGGCTCCAATATATGGAATACGGAAGGATGTGGAATCCTTGGAGAGAGTGCAGAGGAGGTTTACCAGGATGCTGCCTGGTATGGAAGGACCGTCTTATGAGGAACGATTAAATAGACTGGGGTTGTTTTCCCTTGAAAGACGTTGGCTTAGAGGGGATCTAATAGAGGTGTATAAGATTATAAGGGGTATAGATAGAGTAAATGGTGGTAAACTTTTTCCACCTTCAGAAATGGATAGGACGAGGGGTCATGGCCTTGGGGTGAGGGGGGCTATGTATAAGACGAATATTAGAGGGCAGTTTTTCACACAAATGGTAGTGGGGGTGTGGAATGCACTGCCGAGTAAGGTGGTGGGAGCAGGCACGCTAGGGCTGTTTAATGGTCTCTTGGACAGCCACATGAGCGTTATGCAGATAGAGGGATATAGTAGGACTGTTTAACTACGGCTTTTTTTCCACAGGTAATTCGGTCCAACTTGACCAACAAGGAGCGTGCATTCGGCAGGTGGTGCGAGGACAGCTCTTGGATGTTGATTCATGGGTTGCCTGGTGCTTCATGTCGTAAATGAGTGCTTTATCTGGACCATATAAGGACACCATGACAGCTCAGTGACTATCGCTGTAGCTGTGCAGACACTTGGAATTGGGCCGGTGTCTGCGGGAGTTTGCGCGTTCTCCCCGTGGTTGCGTGGGTTTTCTCCGGCCGCTCCGGTTTCCTCCCACATCCCAAAAATTCGCTCTTAGGCTGATTGGGAAACAAACTGTCCCTACATTGAGATTCTTCCATATTAGGAATAACCTAAAATTAGAATAGGATAGAATAGAAAATTGTTACTATATAGTTATGACAGCGGCGCGGGCTCGTTGGGCCGAAGGGCCTGTTTCCCGTGCTGTGTTGCTCTAAAAAAAAGATAGAAAAAAAATTAAAAATTACTTTTCAGTAAAACCTGTAGCAAGCTGCATTTTCTAAGAGCAAAAGTTGATTGAGCAGATACATCGTCAAACTCCCTTCACATCAATGTGACATTGCTGATAAAGATTACACAGATCTGGACAGTATGGCGACACACTGGGCTGCACAGTGGCACAATGTTTAGCATTGCTGCCTCATAGCTCCAGGGATCTGAGTTCGATTCCTGGCTTGGGTCACTGTCTGTGTGGAGCTTGCATGCTCTGCGCGTGTCTGTGTGGGTTTTCTCTGGGTGTTCCAGTTTCCTCCCAAAGATGTGTGGGTTGGGTGGATTGGCCATGCTAAATTGTCCCTTAATGTCAAGGGGATTAGCTGGGATAAATGCACGGGGCTTGGGTGGGATTGTAATCGGTGCAGACTCGATGGGCCAAATGGCCTCTATGATTCTATGAGCAACCATTTGATCCTGACTTTTAGTCTGATTCATGGTGATGTACAGAGTGTGTGAAATTCATTTTGAGAATCCCATTGAAAAAAGCAAACAGGATTCACTCCAATTTTTACGCAAATTCACGTCTAGAATTTTTTTGCCAAAATCCCACCCACGTTGCTGCTTACATTGTACAGAAATAACTCAGTAGTAGAACAGAAGACAATGCCCTGATATTTAAAGGAGTTGGTGGAAGAGGCTAAGGAATAAGGCAAGACCAGGTACAAACCGAACTTAACAGTAGGATTTGAATGACTGGCGATATTCCCATTTTCCATTAGAGAGCTAGTCATGGGGATAGTGAGTTGGGAGGACCTGAACGCCATTGGCAGCAAGACCCGTTGGACATGATTCCTAACATTGAGGATGGGGAGAATATGATGGGGAAAGCTGGGGTGAGGTTGGAAATTGGGAGGGTGAGGAAAAGGGGTTGTAGAGGGAATGTGAAGAGAGGCCATGAATGAGGGAAGGTGGGGTCAGACACAGGAAGGCTGGGAGGAAACAGAAGATGGGAGATCACGCCTGCTTTGTCTGGTCCACGGGGAATGCTGCAAACATCATATCCCTTGTGCAACCAGCAGCTCCCACCTGCTTTTCCCCGCCAGACTTCCCAATTTCTGCAGAATTCATGGAGTAATGTGCATTTTAAATTGGGCTGTCAATTGCACTGCGGTAGCCCAACCTAATTACAGTAATTAAATGTACAGCCTCTCTGTGGGATACCCCAATCTCTTGCCAGAATAAATAAAGACAACTGCTACATGTGCTACAGGTTATGGGACGCCTTTCTCTGTTTGTAACCCTTTCCCAACAACTCCCTGCATTCCAACCCCACACCCAACCCTTTACCCTCCTCCCACCTATTATGGGGAGACAATAGTGAACAAGCTGTTCATATACGGAAGATCGTGATGGAGTAAGGATTTGAAGCAGTTGTTGTTTTTAACGTGGCTATGATGGAGTACCTTGTAAAATTGTCGTCACTGGACTTCAAGGAAAGCATTCAGGCATGAGGGAGGGAGCAACAAAGGCAACTAAATTGATAATTGGGGTTAGGCTGAAGAAGTTGGAAGTGATATTTTTCCAAATTTTATTAAAGTTACAAAGCCAATGTGCAGAGTGGACCGAGAAAGCCTTTAATCCAACTATTGGCTTGCTTCAAAAACCAATTCAAATTGAATCCAATCATGGCCGCCACAAGAGAGACACGTGATCCAAGCAGACAAGTAAAGGCATTGCACCCTATCTGGATCCATTGCTTGATCTTAGCCAAAAGGCCAATAAGTGATAGCTGGGTGATTCAGTCAAAATATTCAATATTCGAAAAAGTGGAGATAGATAAATACTTAACACAAACTCTGGATAAAAATCAACTTTTGGCTGAGGGAGGGGTGGAAAACAGTTTAGATTTATCTATTGCTATGTGTCTTGTCATTCTTTAGATCCCAGGTGTTGTAAGTAATCACATTTTAAGTTTGTAAAAATCAGAAACTCTTTGGGTGGGATTTTCTATGCAATCCACCATGGCAGTGGATATGGCCCATCATTGATGGGCATGGGTACCTTCTGGACTCTCTGTAAGTAACAGGAGTTCCCAATAAATGCATCCCTTGTCATCAGGAATCCCACACTGGGGATATACCATTGGCAGGATCATAAGATGTCACCGGTGTGAAGAACCAGACAATTCCGTCTTGCATATTTTATTTCGCCATGTTGAGTGGTTCAAAAGAAAAACCAGATTGAACTGGTTATGTACACATCACCTCAGTCTCTATTGCAGCTGTGAAATGTGGCCCAATGAAACACTTATGCACAACGCTTTAGTTCCTAGCTAAGTAGTTCCTAGCTATTTACAGGTATTGATAGATAATGCGATCATTCTACCACCTATTTCATAGAGGACCATGAAGGTCTGGAATGGACTGGCCAATGGAGGAAGAAGGGGATTAGAAATATTAGCAAATTCAGAATAGAGTAAATACTTGGCAAAATAATAAGGGAGGGGTATGAAAGGATTGTTTAAAATGTTAACTCCTGGGCACATGGAATTATTGAACTACTGTGATATTTTCCAGTCTTGTGCATTGCTATGTTACTAATAGTATATTCACAATTCAAATCTGCACACTGTTATGCTCATAATTATTTTCTTAATTGGGCTTTTCTTTTGACAGTGTGAAATAGTGAGGTTTTTGTAGGATGCGTGGAGGAGCATTGGGCATTGGAAAGCATGTGTTTCACCCAAGGATTCCTGTCTAAGAACAAAGAACAAAACAGCATGGGAAACAGGCCCTTTAGCCCAACGAGCCTGCACTGCCACTTCACTATATGTCATGTAAACTAATGGCTACATTATAAAACTGGATTGTGTCCCCGTTATCTGCATGGTTCTTAAGCTATGCCAGCTTTCACTCATTTAGTCACATGGGTGCATCTGAGTTGCAAGGTTCCAGGTTCAAGTCTCGTGCCAGGACCTCAGCACAAAAATCAAATACAAAAAAACAAAGAAAATTACAGCACAGGAACAGGACCTTTGGTCTTCCGAGCCTGCACCGACCATGCTACTCGACTGAACTAAAACACTTACCCTTCCAAGAACCATATCCCTCTATTCCCGTCCTCTTCATGTATTTGTCCAGACGCTCCTTTAAACTCACTATTGTATCTGCTTCCACTACCTTCCCTGGCAGCGAGTTCCAGGCATCCACCACCCTCTTTGTAAAAAACTTGCCTCGTACATCTCCTTTAAACCTTGCCCCTCGAATCTTAAACCTACACCCCCTAGGAACGGACTCTTCCACGCTGAGAAAAAGCTTCTGACTATTCACTCTGCCCATGCCCCTCATAATTCTGCAGACTTCAATCAGATCGCCCCCTCAACCTCTGTCGTTCCAGTGAGAAAAAAAAAGTCTCCCCAACCTCTCCTCATAGCTAATGCCCTCCATATTTTTTCTGTATCCTCTCCAAAGCTTCCACATTTTTCTGGTAATGTGGCAATCAGAATTGAACACTATATTCCAAGTGTGGCCTAACTAAGGTTCTATAAAACTGCAGCATGAAGTACTGCAGCACTGCTACATTTTTGGAGATTGTCTGCTCTCCCGAGTGGGTGTGAAAAGATCTCAGGACACTAGTTCAAATGAGTTGCCTCGTTTCCAAAATTACAACCATAACTATGCTTCAAAAGTACTTCATTGACGGTGGAAGTTGCTCTTTAGAGGAATGAGAGGCAATCTTATTGGGAGGTTTACCAGGATGCTGCCTGGTATGGAAGGTCTGAGTTACGAGGAGAGGTTAGGCAATTTGGGGCTGTTTTCCGTAGAAAGACATAGACTTAGAGGAGATCTGATAAAGGTGTACAAGATTATGAGGGGTATAGATAGAGTAAACAGGGTTAAGCTTTTTCCTAGGATGGACTCAAATAGCAAGAGGGGTCATGGGCTTAGGGTGAGGGGGGTAAGGTATAATTTGGATGCTAGAGGGAGTTTTTTCACGCAGAGGGTGCTGGGGTATGGAATGCGCTGCCAAGTAAAGTGGTGGAGGCAGGCACTCTGGAGTTATTTAAGAAATACTTAGATGGGCACATGAACAGAATGGGAATAGAGGAGTATAGAAAACTGATTTAAAATAGGGATCATGAGCCTTGGGAGTCCCTGGGAAGTATGTAAATAGATGATGATATTGATGTACTTGTTTTTATCCTGCAGGTGCTTTGGTCCACCTTGTTGTCTAACGAGGGGCATACACGCGATGGGTCGTGAGAGGGCTGCTCTTGGATTTTTTTTCGAGAGTATCCTAGTGCTTCATGTTGTTAGTGTACGCTTGACCTGGACCATTTGATGGGCAACACGACAGCTCAGTGACTATCGCTGTGCTGTGCAGATACATGGATTTGGGCCTGTGTCTGTGGGAGTTTGCGCATTCTCCCCGTGCTTGCGTGGGTTTTCTCCGGGTGCTCCGGTTTCCTCCCACATCCCAAAGATGTGCTCTTAGGCTAATTGGCAAAACAAATTCTCCCTAAATTGTCTCAAATTTGGTTTTTAATCCCTAGATCTATAAACATGGACAGGGATCGTGGGTAGAGGTGGGAACATCGGGGTGGCAGCACGGGCTTATTGGGCCGAAGGGCCTGTTTCCCGTGCTGTTTTGTTCTTTGTTCTTTGACATAAAAGATTCTCGGGGGCTTTACAAGGTTGATGCTGAGAGGCTACTTCTCCTTGTGGAAGAGTCTAGGACCAGAAGGCATAATCGTGAGTAAGAAGTCACTCATTTAAGACCGAGATGAGGAGAAATCTCTTCGCACAGAGGATAGTAAATCTCTACTGCAGAGGGCTGTAGAGGCTGGGTCACTAAGTATGTTCAAGGCTGAGATAGGCAGATTTTTAATCAGTAAGGGAATCAAAGGTCATAAGATAAGGAGAGAAAGTGGAGTTGAGGATTATCATTTCAGAGCAGTCATTATCTCATTGAATGGTGGAACAGACTTGATGGGCTGAATGGCCTTTCTCAGCTCCTACAGTGGGCAGCACAGTAGCACAGTGATTAACACTGATGCCTCACAGCGCCAGGGACCACGGTTTAATTCCGGCCTTGGGCGACTAGGTGGAGTTTGCACATTCTCCCCGTGTCTGCACGCTTTCCTCCAGGTGCTCCGGTTTCCTTCCACACTCCAAAGATGTGTGTGTTAGGTTGATTGGCCTTGATGAATTAGTGTCAGAGGGATTAGCAGGATAAATACGTGGAGTTATAGGGATGGGGCCTGGGTGGGATTGTTGTCAGTGCAGGTTCGATGGACCGAATAGCCTCTTCTGCACTGTAGGAGTCTCTTCTATGATTCTACATCTTATCGTCTTATGGAACACTTCAGGACATCCGATGACTGTGAAAAGCACTGTTCAAATACAAATTTGTTTTTCCTTTTTTAACAACTCTTGATGGTTGGGCTCAGTACTTATCTCCCAGTGCAGCAACTGGACTGACAACAACCCTTGTCAAACCTCCAGGCCTAAACTACTCAAGCAGGACGAACAAGTAAGAAACAGAAATAGAAACAGAACAGAGTTGGCTGAGATAGATTACCCAAATTCATGGATCAAATATGACCCTAGGCTGTAGCATGGAAGCCCATGAGGTACATAAAACAGCTGCTGAACATAGCTCAAGAAACAATAACAGGAAAATGGAGAGAGGTATTGAGTAACAATGGACAGGCTCCAAAAAAACAAGCTCAAAGCTATGTTGTGACCAAGTAGAGGAATATTTTGCTCAATATTCATACGAGATCAAGTTTTGAAACAATGTACAAACTTTTTTAAAAAATTCATCCTATCATTCTTAGAAGAGAGTAAGTTTTAAACATATGGTTTTAAACTAGTTTTGGACATAAAGAATATTATTCTCCTTATAACAGAGAATGTTACTGGGAGATACAGTCAGGCATTCTCTGATCTCGTTCGCCCCACTGCTGCTGCCAGCAAAATGGGGGAATTTGGTACTCAGCCAAATCTTCATTCGCAGCAGCAGGTGAGGTCGGAGAATTCTGGCCTAAATATGGGCATTTAAAATCACGAAGGACTTTCATAGATTAACTTAAAACAAACTATTTCCAAAATGGTTTGCAGAGCTTGGGGAAAAGAGTCGGAGAGTGGAGTTAATTGGATCACTCTCAAAGTGCTGTCATGGGCACAACGGGCCGAATGGCCTCCTGCTGTGATGCATCGTTCTGTGATTCATCTGAAACGTTTTTCTGCCACTGCACCATTGTAATTGCAAATAAATACCTGGAGGAACCACCAGAGGGCAGGCATTGTTCCTTGTTTCCAGATGGATGGATCGTACATCTTCTTCCACTACCCACATACTGACACTACTCAGAAGTCCGATCTACAAACTTCCAATCATGGGCAATTGCATTGAGGTTTGATCAATTAAAATACCCTTATGGAGGATACATAAATGTTTTATTGGAATTGTACAGGGTGTTGGTGACACCATACCTGGAATATAGTGTACAGTTTTGTTGTTCTTTTCTGAGGAAGGATGTACTTGCTACAGAGTGAAGGTTTACCGTGCTGATTCCTGGGATGGCAAGTCTGTCATATGAGAAGAGACTGAGTGGGTTAGGATTATATTCACCAGAGTTTAGTGAATTATTAAATTCTAACAGGATTAGGCAGGAAAGATTCAGAAAGAATGTTCCGATGCTGGAGGAATCCAGAACTGGGGGTCATGGTTTGAGGATAAGAGACATCTTGGACCGAGGCAAGGAGAAATTTCTTCACCCAGGGAGTGGTGAATGTGTGGAATTCACTACCACAGAAAGTAGTTCAGGCCAAAACATCATGTGATTTCAAAAAGAAATTAGTTATAGCCCTTGGCTCCAAGGGATGGGGGGGAAGGTATCAGAATTTAGCGATCAGCCATGTCATTATGAATGGTGTTGTAGGCTTGAAGGACCCAGTGGCCTATTCCTGTTTCTAGTTTCTAAGTTTTGGTTAATCATACCCAAAGAACAACAAAATGCTCCACGGAAGCATGGGGGCACTGGCACAATAAGTTTAGATATTTCAGACATTTCAAGATAACTGTTAGATGGATGCCCGCAGGGTTTAAACTCAAGTTTCAGTGCTTTGTTTGAGAAGAATGGGGTATAGTTGGTCCATTTTGATTCACTGTCAATGGTGCATTACACACCTATCTACCATACGTCTGTCTACTTCCATTTTCCTGTCATTCTCATTTTTAAAAATGTGTCCCCTGTACACATCCATACTTTGTCAAAGAATTGGACAACTTGTGTTTTGACTCTTACCTTCCTGGAGTTGCAGACTTGAAATTGATTGATGCAGATAAAGATCTTCAATTTGGTCTGACATAGATTCTGCGATACCTGGTGTAGCGCACAGCAGGTGTGAGGCCAGGAGCAGATGAAGGGAGCTGAGGTGTAGATCATCCATGACATGTTCCAAAGATACATACTCCAAAGATGTGTGGGTTAGGTTGATCGGCCATGCTAAATTGCCCCTTAGTGTCTGGATAAATAAGTAGGGTTATGAGGATAGGGCCTGGATGAGATTGCAGTGGGTGCAGATTCAATGGGTCAAATGGCCTCCTTCTGTACTGTAGGATTCTATGATAAGTGAACGACAGAGCAGCTCCCGAGGGGCCGAATGGCCTCCTTTTACACTATAGAATTCTACAATTCTATGATATAAGCGAACGGCAGAATTGTTCCCAAGGGGCCGAACGGCCTGGTCCTGTGCCGAAGTTTCACTGCATGTTTTCAATCAGGAAATATCTCCCAACCATCTTCCCTTAATTTTTAATGCTGCATATTGTTAAAAAAGAAGAATAAAGAAAACGTGGAACTATAAATGGATTCCTTAATTTTAACACGCCTTGACTGACCTAAATAAAATATACCACAGGAACGCAAGGGCATGACAGCAGTCAGCAAATAGTTAATTGAAGGAGTCAGGCTCGGATTTTTCAGAGCATACATTAAAAATACATAATTGCCTGGCAAAATGAGCAAAAATGATACAGTGCTGTGAAGGTGGGCTCACCCAGGGGAATACAAACTGAATGGAAACGACACCAGTAACTGAATGCAGATGGAGACCGTGCACTCTGCAACAACGCCGATCCCATTATAATTATAATTATGATTTGTTCTGAGAATATAGAATACGTTTAATGTGTGAGGTGCTCAATTATTTATCTCACGGTGCATGTATTTGTTTCAATTTCCTAAAATTAGCATATGGGCGTTGCAGCCATCAATCTACCACTGACCCGATCCACCAGTTGTTTTTGTTTTAACTAGTGTTCATTATTACAGCTTCAGTACTGCTGACGCTGTCAATCAGCTTGTAACGAGCGATGCACAGAACCAAACCGATGCCCACAGGGTGAGGGGTATATTGTAACTCCGTTGCTCAGTAGCTTGAGGATTGTACTGAATACACTCCGAGGAAAGTGTGGCTCGCAGCATTTCGACAGCGAATGAAGGGAGCGGTGACGGAAACAGCCTAAAAATTCACTGATTAAAGTAATCCCAACATGAACAATTTCCACCATAAACTGTGCTATGTGTTCAGGAGCGACGGTGCGTCACTGTGAACCCATTCTGTACTGAAGGGTTGGTCCCAACAGAATCAGAATATAATAGAATAATATGTATTTAGTTTAGGGAGCAGCCAAATGTCCATCAATCCCTACAATTTCCTAAATCCCAATCGAAAAATTCAACAATTTTCAGAAAAATAATAATTGGCATTGCCAGGAAGCATTTTATTAAAACATATTCTAAACCCTAGTTTATATGCAGTAATTACTTTGCACTAATTTAATATTTGTTATTCACGTTGATCCATCTTTTATACCTGTGGTTACTCTTGGGCTTTGTCTGCATTTTTTTTAACAAAGTTTATTTGCCACAAATAGGCTTATGTTGACACTGCAAGTAAGTTACTGTGAAAAATCCCCTAGTTCTCTCAACGTACCTTGTTTGGGTACATTGAGAGAATTTATTACAGCACATGCACCTAACCAGCATGTCTTTCAAACTGTGGGAGGAATCCAGAGCACCCGGAGGAAACCCATGCAGACACGGGAACACTTGCAGTCTTTACATATAACAGTTACCCATGGCTGGAATTGAACCCAGATCCCTGGCATTGTGAGGCAGCACTGCTATCCACTGTGCTATCATGCCATCCTTTGTGTGTGTGCCTATACTAAGTATCTGTCTACATTGTACATTTCTGTATACTGGTGTATGTGGTAGAACTGAGCCTACTTGTAGGGCATTTGTATGCATGCCTATCTGTTTTTGCCTATGTCTGTATTTTGGTGTGTATATTTAAGTGTTGTGGTCTGATTTGTGATTCCACAACAGCGCAATTATACAGAAAGTTATGCACTACCACTGAGATGATTGAAGATTTGCAGAGCTTTGTTATTTGATTTGATTTGATTTATTTATTATTTTCACAAGTATTAGCATATAATGAAAAGTATTGTTTCTTGTGAGCTATACAGACAAAACATACCATTCATAGAGAAGGAAAAGAGAGAGGGCAGAATGTCGTGTTACAGTCATAGCTTGGGTGTAGAGAAAGATCAACTTAATATGAGGTAGGTCTATTCAAAAGTCTGATAGCAGCAGGGAAGAAGCTGTTCTTGAATCAGTTGCTATGTGTCGTCAGATTTTTATATTTTTTTCCCGATGGAAGAAGATGGGGTGCGTGGGGTCCTTAATTATCTGGCTGCATTTCCGAGGCAATGAAGTGTAGACAGAGTCAATGAATGAGAGGTTGGTTTGAGTGGTGGACTGGACTTCATTCATGATACTTTGTGATTTTTTGCAGTCTTGGGCAGAGCTGTGATACAATTAGAAAGAATGTTTCTATGGTGCATCTGTAAAAGTTGGTGAGATTCATAGCACACATCCAGATTTATAATGGGCTAAATGTTGAACTTGCGCTCCTGCTCCGCGTTCTGGTTTGAAAGGGAGGGCAGATTCAGGGTGATGATCAGCCCAATGTTTAGCTCTCCCGATTTTTCTGGTCATTAACATTGTGAAAAGTGAGTGAGCCTCACAGCAGTCCTCCGACACCCTGTGCTTAATGTTGGATTCCGTTGTCCTTTAGTTAATTTGTGAATTCTTGTGAAATGAATGGCATCCCATTGTCACTAGCAAGCTGTTCAGGGTAAGCAAATCTTCAAAAACTGTAATCCAGTCTTTCTACTGTTCGTCAAAGGACATTGTCTTCATAATGGTGACTTTAAGTCATTTCCAGTGGGCGTTGACCACAATGAGAAACGAACACCCTTTGAATGGTCCAGTATAATCTATACAAACTCTTTCCCATGTCCTTCTGACCATCCCCCATGGTCTAATGGCAGCAGTGGCAGCAGATCCTGAACTTTTTTTGCAAAATGACCACTTTGCCCCCTTTTCCTCAATTTCTGTGTCGAGCCCTGGCTACCAAAAATAGATCTTGCCTATTGCTTTCATCCTTTATATTTCAGTGACCTTGTGTCATTAGTTTAGTACACATTTCCTTTAATAATCATGGAAAGATGATCCCATTCCCCAGAGGAGGCAACCAATCTATATAGATATTTGGAATTTTTGGGTAACATACGGCTTCAACTTTGGGTTTGCTCCTGTGGTCTTGTCACAAAGTACCATGTCCATAAGTTTTGAAAGTATTGGATCATTTCTGGTATACTTCTTAACTTGTACTGTGGTTACGGGGGAGTGTTAGCTAATTGTTTGAAGTAGAAAATATTTCTTCTTGAACTGTATTGATGACTTTTTGGGTAAAGGAAATCAGGAGCTCATCTGTGTTCTCATGGAGATTTGACCAATCTACTTTATGGTGTGTATGTGTGGTGATAACGGTAATGGCCATCTCTGTATAAGGCTCATTACCAGAGATGGACGCCTGGTATGAGGCCCAAATATCAGTGATTGATGTTGGTTAATAAAACAACATTTCTTCCAGGTAAGTATTGGTAGAAATGTTTGATTCCGAAAGTTATTCCTGGAGTTTCTTTATCTCTGCATAGTTCATTTCTGTTTTGTTCAATGACCTTGATGCAAAAGCTATCGGCTTCTCTTCACCTTTGGAGATTATGTGAGAGATCACCGCTCCCACCCTATAAGGTGATGTGTCACATGTGCATCACCTGCCAATTGCAAAGGTAAATTTGGAACAAAGTTTCTCAAAGGATGGCATGGTGGCACAGTGGTTAGCAGTGCTGCCTCAAGCACTAAGGAGCGCGGTTCAATTCCCAGCTTGGGCCACTGTCTGTGTGGAGTCTGCACATTTTCCCCCGTGTCTGCATGCGTTTCCGTTGGGTGCTCTGGTTTCCTCCCTCAGTCTGAAAGCCATGCTGGTTAGGTGCATTGGCCATGCTAAATTCTCCCGCAGTGTACCCGAACAGGGGCTGGAGTGTGACCACTAGGCGATTTTCACAGGAACTTTGGGCCTGATTCTCCTTCGAAAAAATTTGAAGTGCTGAGTTGGTGTAATTCATGATTGCTTTTTCGATGGGAATTCAGGCTTGAATCTTCACACTCTGTGCAATGCAGCGGTCAAATTCATGAATATCATTTAAAGGTCAGAGGGGGATGGGAATAATCATGCCAGAGTCTAGAGTTCTGGAACTCTGCACATGCGCAGTGGCCTCGAACTGTAGGCCTGCAGTTTGCTGACTGGCTTGATCACTGGCCAGCCCAGAACCCCAGTGGAAGAAAGTAGAAGAGAGTATGTCTCGGGTGAATGAGGTCCTTGATTATGCTGGCTGCTTTTCCAAGGCAGTGGGAAGTGTAGGCAGAGTCAATAGATGGGAGGCTGGTTTGCGTGATGAACTAGGCTACATTGTAGTTGGTCAGAGCAGGAGCCATACCAAGCCGTGATACATCTGGAAAGGATGCTCTCTGTAAAAATTGGTGAGCTCAGTAAGAGGTCTGACAACACCAATTTTAAATCCAACTGATTTATTTGATAGTAAACTTGCAAGCTATCAAATAAATCGGTTGGATTTATTATTGGTGTTGTGAGACCTCCTACTGAGTTTACTCCAGTCCAATGCTGGCATCTCTACATCATGACTACTATCAATTGGTGAGAGTCATAGCAGACATACTGAATTCCCTTCACCTCCTGAGAAGTAGAGATGTTGGTGGGCTTTCTTAACTACAGTGTTGGCATGGAGGGACCAGGACAGTTTGTTAGTGATCTGGACATCTGGAAACTTGAAACTCTCGATAATTTCCACTTTATCCAACAATCTGCTACTGCACTCCCAGTTTTGCACATCACTGGCAATTTTGATCTTATGGCTGTGTTCCAATCTCAGTCAACATTTTATGGATTCTATTTCTCGAATGTAACTGCTGAGAACACACAAGAAACAGAAGCACGATTAGACCACCAGGCTACAAGCCTGTCCTCTATTAAATAGAATCATGGCTGATCTATGCCAGCCTCAGCTCCTTTTCTGTGCCATTTCCCCATAGCTCTCTGTTCCTTAATCTATCAAATATTTATCCACTCTACTTTAAATACTTCTAATGATCCAGCCTCCACTACCCTTTGGGGCAGAGAATTCCAGAGATTCACCACTCCCTCTGCGAGAAAAAATTTCTATGGACCCCAGTTTGAAATGACCAGACTTTATCTTGTAGCTATCTTGACTTGTTTGAGGCTCTCCCAATAGTGAAAATATTTCACTATCTACCCTGTTAAGCCCCCTTCAGGTTCTTATATGTTTGAATAAGGTCGCCCCTCGCTCTTCTAAACTCCAAGGGATACAGACTGAGATTATTCAGTCTCTCTTGATAAGACAAATCTCTCATCCCAGGATTAGCCTGGTGAATTCAACCTCGAGCTTCCTTGGTTACCAAATCCATGGACACTGCTTTCTAAAGCCTTCTTTTGTTTTCTGTTAACAATTGATTTTGAGTAGCTTTGCTTCTTAACCACACTAGTCTGTCTCTAAAGGCGTCTTTCACAACACCTCTGAATTCACCATATTCAGCTAATTTCTGCAAAATAGCAACAAACTGGGTGATTGATTCATCTTCATGTTGGTTACCTTTATGGAACTTGAGCCATTTGGTGATGACAAATGTTTAGGTGAGAAGTTGTCCTGCAATATTTGCGCTATCCCATTATAGGTTTCTGAGCCTGGCATCTTCGAATGTGCCAGACTTGTCAGGAGGTATAGAATTCAATCCCCCCTCCCACCCCCCACACACACAACCCACACGCAATTGCACTCGGGAAAGTTGGAACTTAGAAAAAAATAATAAAATCTTAAGTATATGAGCTCCATCACTCAGTATTCTCATCACACAGTCCCATTTGCACCCAAACCTTCTGCCATTTGTATGATGGAAAGGACTTATATAAGCACAATGTGCCATAAGCACTATCTTGGTTCTTTTTTCAAACCAAGTACCTCTGAGCTCAGCCTGTTCCCTTCTGCATTTTCCAACTGCTCTAGACATGTTATTGCAGGGTAACTGCTACTCATAGTGATCCCTATACCATTCCAAATCTTATCGGGCAGAGCATGTGGCAAGCTTCTTTTTGATGCTGTTTCTCTACACTCTGTTTAAATTTTGATTCCTTTGATAGTTGCTACCGTTAATTAGCAATTCTCTATCGCCAGCTTTGGTGCAGCAATTTTTTTTAACATCTTAAGTCTTTCTGGATGTCTACAGCATGGACCAATGATGTTCCTCATCTTCCATTAGATTTCTGTAATTCTTTCTCAGGCGTTTGCAGTGTTGTTCAACCACCTCGTCATTAGTTTTCTTTGTGGTATTTTTAAAGGATAGGCTTGCCAACCACAAACAAACAAGAGCTTTATTGGGAAAATGTTTACTTTACAGGTTGTTAGGATAAACTGCCTGTTTGCCCCCATAAATAGTCAATGATGCCATCAGGAAGTTAGTTGATTGGTTCCTTAAGGTGCTCTAGTTACGAATAAGAACAACATGAATACACAAGATGAATTAATTTGGGAAAGTTGGCAAAGAGGATTCTCTTTGGTCACCTTGTCTCATTTTCAAGATTTAGGAAGGGAGCACACTAAAGTCGTTTCAGGTTAATTGCTCATTACAGAGGTTCAAATATCTGTGAACACAAGTTAAGAATTAAAAGGATATTAGTTACAGAAGTAAGTCAGCTGGAACAGTTTTGTTTGTACAAGTAATGATCTTGAGAAATAGATTACCAGGGAAGATTATTGAAGCTTTCGGTATAAATAGAATGAAGAAGCAACAGACTTCTTGCTGCAGGAAGAAATTCAAGGGCATTTGAAAGAAAGCTCCTAGCTTAAGTTGCAATTAATGATAAAAGAGGAATATAATCTGGGTAGGTGGGTGGCGGGTTGGTCACTTTCTCCCCTTTGGTAGCAGCCTCACTTTTGACTCAGAAGACTGTGGGTTTGACTCCTGCAGTGGTTTAAGCACAAAATGTAGATAGTGTTGACCCAACTCAGACTATCGGAGGCGGTGTGGCATTGGGTGAGTGGTTAAAGTGTGATTGTTTATGCAGATATGAAATATCCCATGGATTATTTTGAGGAAAATCTGACCAATAATTATTCCTCTATCAATATTACAAAAATAAATGATGTGGCCATTATCATTTGGGTTCTTGCTGTACGTTAATTAGAACAGTGGCTACAATGGGATGTAAAGAACTTTGGGTCGTTGGCCTGAGGCCTCAAAAAATGTCACAGAAAATATAAATATTTATTTTTCTTTTCCAAATCCCACTGCCTTGGAAAAAGCAGCCAGCATAATCAAGGACCTTACGCATCCCAGACATACTCTCTTCTTCAGTTGGAAAAAAGATACAAGAGAGTGAGATCAAGTACCAACAGACTAAGAACAGCTCCTTCCCTGCTACCATCTGACTTTTGAACAGACCTACTTCATATTAAGTTGATTTTTCTTTACAACCTAGCTGTAACTTTATAAAACTACATTCTGTGCTTGCTCCTTTTCTTCTCCCTTACGTACTCTATGAATAGTATGCTTTGTCTGTATAGTGCGCAAGAAAAAAAATACTTTTCTCGGTATCCAAATACACGTGACAATAATAAATCAAATCAATTCAATTCACATTTATTCTCACTTTGTCTACCTGAGTGACCACACGTATTTTTAACTCCCACCACTTTAATGCCAATTTTTTAGAACACTTGAATGAGCTGCGCCTTCTTAGAGTCGCACTTCCTGTTATCAAACCCAATGAGTCAGAATCTGAGGCCTGGAAGCTTTCTGATAACCATGGATTGTCAGTACCCGTTGCACTTTACTTTTTCGAAACTGCTTCAGGAGATGAGTGTGACCATGGTATACTCAAAAGGAGCGGCACAGTGGCTAGCACTCTTGTCTCACAGCGCCGGGGCAATTCCCAGTTTGGGTCACTGTCTGTGCAGAGTCTGCATGTTCTCCCCATGTCTGTGTGCGTTTTCTTTGGGTGCTCTGGTTTCCTCCACAGTCTGAAAGATTTGCTGGTTAGATGTATTGGCTGTGCTAAATTCTCCCTCAGTGTACCTGAACAGGCGCTAGAGTGTGGTGACTAGGGGATTTTCACAGTAACTTCATTGCAGTGTTAATGTAAACCTACTTCGGCACTAATAAACAAACTTTAAATAGCCTCAGAGTTGGAATTAGCCAAATAGATTTACTCCCAGAAGCAAATAAAAAATGGGTAAGAATAAGCTTATGTATAATGGTAATAGAATATGGCTTAATTATTTCAAACTCCTGAATACAATACCAGTCTCTGTATCAGCAATGTTGTAGCTCCTGTTTTCAATTTCAGCTCACCCAAGACTATCCTAGTTCCTGCACTTGTCTGATTCAGTCAGTTACTCTTGCCTTGTGTCTTTTATCTAAGATGTCCCTGGTATGCAGTCTGAATTCTAAGCAGACAAAAGCAAAACCTGTATTAACAGCTGAAGGTTTCCTCCTGCTCTCATACCTCCGAGTTGAATGATGGACAAACAAAGTCTTCCTGACATCATTAACACATGAATAGTCTTTGGAAACAGGAGATAAAAGTCTTTTTCCGTGAATGTGTCATGCTGGAGCCTGGTGTCCACACAATGGCAGAACCGATACTCCATCAGCTGTAGATATGCCCCCTTTCATTCCATCTCCATTTACATTAAAGGAATATAAATCAGACATTATGGAAAGGCGATTTGATCCATTGGATTATTGTAGTGAAGACAAACATTAACTTTATCATCTAGGCTGACCATTCAGTGTAACACTGTGGCAGAAGGACACAAAACCAGGTTAAAGTCCAACAGATTTATTTGATAGTAAACACCACAAGCTTTTGAAACACTGTTCCTTCATCAGGTGAGTGGAGAGTTCTGTTCAGAGACAGGGCATATAAAAGCACACACAGTTTACAAAATACTGATTAGAATGTGAGTCTTTACAGCTATTCAAGTCTTAAAGGTGCAGATAATGTGAGTAGAGATAGCATTAAGCGTAGGTTAAAGAGATGTGTATTGTCTCCAGGCAGGACAGTAAGTGAGATGTTGCAAGTTCAGGCAAGTCATAAGGGTTACAGATAGTGTGACATGAACCCAAGATCCTGGTTGAAGCCGTCCTCACGCGTGTGGAACTTGGCTATCAGTTTCTGTTCAGCGACTCTGCACTGTTGTGCGTCGTGAAGGCCGCCTTGGAAAACGTTTACCCGAAGATCAGAAGCCAAATGCCCATGACCACTGAAGTGTTCACCAACAGGAATGGAACAGTCTTGCCTGGTGATTGTCGAGCGGTGTTCATTTATCTGTTGTTGTAGCGTTTGCATGGTCTCTCCAATGTACCATGCTTTGGGCCACTCTTTCCTGCAGCGTAGTAGATAGACAACGTTGGCTGAGTTGCAACAGTATGTGCCATACTGGTGGATGGTGTTTTCATGTGAGATTATTGCATCCATGTCAATGATCACTGCCAGAGGGACACTGCCAGAGATGTGATTTTTAGGTGAATCATTAATCCAGGCCACTGTCTAATCTTTCAAGTGCAAAGACAAACATAATGCTAGTCAAAGGAGAGCAGGCAATTTCTCCAGATGTCTTGGGTGGCACAATGGTTAACACTGATGCCTCACAGCACCAGGGACCTGTGTTCAATTCCAGTGACTGTGTGGAGTTTGTATGTTCATAGAATCATAGATTCCTTACAGGGCAGAAGGAGGCCATTTGGCCCATCGAGTCCAGACTGACAAAAAGGCCATCCAGGCCCTATCCCCATAACTGCACATATTTACCCTGCTAATCCCACTAACCAATGCATCCCAGGACACTAAGGGGCAATTTAGCATGGCCAATGCACCTAACCTGCGCATCTTTGGACTATGGGAGGAAACCAGAGCACCCAGAGAAAACCCATGTTGACATGGGGAGAATGTGCACACTTCACACAGACTGTGACCCAACTCGGGAATCAAACCTGGGTTCCTAGTGCTGGGAGGTAACAGTGCTAACCACCATGCCACCACGTTCTCCCCGTGTCTCAATGGGTTTCCTCTGGGTGCTCCGGTTTCCTCTCACACTCCAAAGATATGCAGGTTGGCCACGCTAAATTACCCCTTAGTGCCACAAGATGTGTAGGTTAGTGGGGTAAATGTGTGTGGTTACACAGATAGGACAGGAGAGAGGGCCGGAGTAAGATATTCTGTTAGGAATTTGGTACAGGCTTGATGGGCTGAATGCTTCGTTACGCACTGTAGAGATTCCAGGACTAGATGATCTGAATATTTACCTCATTGTGACTTATGGGACATTGCTAAACTCAAACTGGTTAGCTGTCTACCTAAAGAATTGATTGGCCATGAAAAACATTATCCTTTCTTCTAAAAGAGGCATGTTAATTAATAGGACAGGTTATAGGTGGGATGTGGAAAGAGTAAACTGGATTTGTTGAATGGTCTCCTGAAATTTCTTTCCTTGTTTCCATGATAAATATGGATTAACATCAATGTACAGAACAGCCCTGAAGAACTCGTGATACTCCAATAGAATGACCTCAGCGAGGGCTTTGAAAGGTGATTTGTACTTTGGGTTTTAATTGAAAGAAATGGGGATTGTAAAATTTTGGTCTAATCTTCTTCACCTATCCACTGACGATGGGGTGTTGGCTGGCACAGCTTGATTAATAATAATAAATACTAGCTTCAGCTTGCTTGCTCTGTGAGTTTAGATTTTTGCCGAATCATTTAGTTGCATTTTCTGTTGGTTGGGTTGATACACAGGTGAAGTGACTGGAAGAACTGGGTCCATGCTGGGAGCTTTGAAGTTGTACCAGGCAATTACATGAGTGCAGCTCATGACTTACACTGTGGGCCAGATTCCAAAGTGTTGATATTTCAAAGTCCTGCCACACTCATAAGCTTAGAGAGAGCCGCTCCTAAGATTGGGCTCGCAACCAGGGTTAAAATTTATGCCAAGAAAACTGGACTCAAAATGCCATCAAACATATAACACAACGGATAAATTAGATGAAATGTCAAATATGATGGTTTTAAAGTGAACTTTTGTCTGATATTGAAGGAGCTGCTCAGATGATATTGTGAGTGGCACGTTGCAGCAGCTGCCCCCTTTAAGGAATGTACGCTAGGGGTCCAACTGCCCAATGGGGAATGAGCAGGGGGGGGATCTTGGTGCACAGTGCAGGCTTTTGCAACCAGAGTATTTTGCAGAACTGGAAATGTTCACATCAGAAAGTACTCTGTATATTCATCTGCTTGTAAATAAACAATTATAGTGTGATACACTTAGTGATGCTCATCAATCCTTACACACACTCAGAATAGTTTGAACTCATATCAAAAAGGAAACATGGATTAATGTAGCAGCTGAATTCGCTGACAATCTCATTGAAAGACACGCAGGAATCGTGAAGAAGGAGAAAGGCTGATGACATAAGTATAGCATGTTGGAAAGTTCAGATTTTGTTTTATTCATTCGTTAGACATGGGTTGTCTGTCCAGTGTTCATTTCCCATCCTGAGCTGCCTGATCGAAAGGCTCGTTTGGCCATTCTGAAGGTCATTTTAGAGTCAACCGCATTGCTCTGTCTCTGGAGTGACATGCAGGCCAGACCAGGTAAGCACGATAGATTTTTTCTCTAAAGGGACATTAGCAAACCAGATAGGTTTTTCCGACAATCGACAATGGTTTCATTTCATCACGTTCATTTGTGGGTTGACTCTGCGACAGAGCCCAATCCCTGTACACCCACACATTTACCGTGGCTAGTTCTCCCAAACCCATACATCCTGGAATGCGAAAGCGCAATTTAGCATGGCCAATGCACCCAACCTGCACATCTTTCGTGCTGTGGGAGGAAACCGGAACACCTGAAAGAAACCCACACAGACATAGGGAGAACATGCAAACTCCACAGAGACAGTTATCCAAGCTGGGAATTGAACCCACGTCCCTGGTGCTGTGAGGCAGCAGTACTAACCTTTGTGCCACTGTGCCACCCCAGACGTTAAAGGTGAATTAATTTTATTCAAAATTTCTATACACGTTTTTATTTCAAGAAGCACTTTGGGAGCTGTAAACTTTTTAAAAGGTTAAATATGCCTCGAGCTGAGGGAAAACTGAGACAGTCACAAATCATTGCTCTGGACATAATGCATTGAGCCTAGTTGTTTAGGATACCTTAATTGTCACAATCTCTTTCTCTCACTAAGAAGTATGAGGGAGCTAAAAACACTCTGTTTCTGTTTTAGGGCATCATTATACAATGAAGAAAGGTGTGTTTTAATGCAGAAGTTTCAGTTACATTAGGCTCCACGGGGAAGCGGAAGATTGTAATTGCTGCACTGACTACTTCACAAAGACAGGTAAAGAGATGCTTCTTGTCATCTGTGTTTGTCCTTGTATCGTATTCCTGTTGATATGTATCAGTTACAAGAAATCAAATGTAGACCCACGTTGGCCATAGAGAACTTGCCCTATGCTTCACCACTTTACTGGTAATGGTAAACACGCGACTTTTGTGGGAAAGAGTGTAAAACATGTTCTTACGTAGAAAACAGGGTAACCACCCTCAGCACAAAGAAAATGTTATTATATTAACCACCATCTCTGCCCAATCCTATCAAGTACCTCCAAACACCCACCTACCCAATCTAATCTTGCATGTTGACATAGATTCTGCTTAACTTCCAGCACTAGAAGTGAACTCTACAAGTCACTGCTTAAAGGGATTTTTCCCATCTTCTTTTCTGGATTTCTTACCTTTAATGTTGTACCTACAGCTCCTCGCTCTTGATCGCTCAGCTACTGGAAACCATCTGCATCTATCTATCTATAGATTCACTTGATGGCCATCCAGCCCATCAAGACTGCATCTACCCTCTGAAAGAGCATCCCACCTAACCTACACATCTTTGGATACTAAGGGGCAATTTAGCATGGCTAATAAACCTAACCTGCACATCTTTGGCTATGGGAGAAAACTGGAACAACTGGAGGAAACCTACGCAGACACGGGAGTATATGGATGGAGGAGGGAGCTCACCGTCAGCTGCCATTGGGATCTTTCTATCCCTCTGAAGTTGAAGGTGATTTACATTCTTTGCCTGTGCTGCCACTTGGGAATCTGCAGCATGGGGGTGGTTGGAGGCGGGGAGGAGTGGGGGTCGATTTTTGTGGGACCAGAAGATCCCACCTGCTGGAATGGCCGGAAAATTTCACGTTGGTGTACGTTGACGTATAAAATATCCTGAATATTGACTACAATTGTAAATGGGGCAAGCATATGCAATATTGGAAGAAACTGATTTGGTTTTGAAGTCATGTCGACTTCAAAGTTAAAAGTTTTTAAAGTTTATTTATTAGTAGGTTTACATTAACACTGCAATGAAGTTATTGTAAAAATCCTCTGGTTTTCACACTCCAGTGCCTATTCGACTCAGCCGAGGGAGAATGTAGCATGGCTTTCAGACTGTGGGAGGAAACTGGAGCATCTAGAGGAACACCACGCAGGTACGGGGAGAACGTGAAGACTCCGCACAGACCGTAACCCAAACCTGAAATCAAACCCAGGTTCCTGACACTGTGAGGCAGCAGTACCAACCACTGTGCCACCGTGCCTTCCAACTTAAGTAGTCATGTACTATATTTTTATGAATAAAGTATATTTATTGCAAAAAAAAAGACGCATACCGAATGCAATCGAAAGACACTTTCCCAGAGATGTTAGAATGTTGAATTTATCACCACAGGAATAGTTAAGGTGAATAACAAAGATTCTGTTAAGGATAGGCTAGGATAAGTGAGTGAAGAAAGAAAAAATATTTTCAAAGGATTAGTTTAAGTACAGCGGGAAAAGGTTTGGCTGGAACTTAAACATTGACATTTGAACTGGATAGCTTTTTCTCAGTTTAAATTCAATGTAATTCATAAGGAATATTTCCTCTCCTGAAGGGGACATCCAGCTTGTGTTTGGCTTCTCTCCCCGACAACCTCATGATAACGATGTGCAGGGAATTGTAGGGACCAACCCATTTCCTATCATCATTATACTGCTCTGCAACACTTCAGATTTAACACTGCTTCCAGCTTCACTCATAAAGAGGTTTCTGTTACCACAAAGCCGTGGCTTGAGGCTGACTTTTATTATAATTATGCCAACAGATTTCGACAGCTAGATTGCACTAAGATTAAAACAAAACATGTACAAATTAGTCGGAGAATCTCAGAAGCCGCTGGACTTGCCATTGAGCTGATGCAATATTAACTGAAACGGAGACCATTAAAATGTCCCCTCAGGAATCCTTTGTAGGGATCTGGTTGTGGAGAAAGCTCAATTGCGTTTGCAAGGTGAAATAAATTGGGCTTTCGAAAATATGAGTCAGAACATGCCATTGTTATGCTACTCGCACTTTCTCTTCCTCTAGATGTTCTTAACACTAAGACTTACATATAGGAGCAGAATTAGGCCATTCAGCCCATTGAGTCTGCTCCACTATTCGATCATTGCTGATAAATATCTCAGCCCCATCCTGACATTTTCCCATAATTTTCAATCCCCTTACCAATCAAGAACCTATCCATCTCTGTCTTAAACACACTCAATGACCTAGCATCCACAGCCTTCTGTAGCAATGAATTCCATAGATTCATCACTCTGTGGCTGAAGAAATTCCTCCTCATCTCGGTTCTAAAGGATCTTTACTCTGAAGCTGCACCTTCAGATCCTAGTCTCTCTTACTAATGGAAACATCTTCTCTATGTCCACTCTATCCAGGCCTTTCAGTATTCTGTAAGTTACACTGAGATTCCCCTCTCATCCTTCTAAATTCCATCGAGTACAGACCTCAAACACTCCCCATAAATCAAGTTTTTCTTCTCATATATGCACACAATGTCATATTTATTTAGTTAAAATATATATTTTCAGACTGTCCTTTTCATTAGGACTGATATAGCTCATGATTCGATCTGGGTCTGTCACCAAATATTTCCAGGTTTTGGGATACCTTACCTGGTTATAGGGGGTGATGGAGACATGGAGGCAAAATCACTGGATTTGTCATCTAAAGGTCCAGCTTCACCTCTGGGGACACAGCTGGTGGGATTTAAATTCAATGAATACATCTGGAATATAAAGATGGTTTCAGTGATGCTGACCACGACAACTATCATTCATTGTTTTAAAAACACAAACACTTCACCAATATCTTTTAGGAAGGAATATAAGAACATAAGAAATAGGAACAAGAGTGGGCCATCCAGCCCCTCGAGCCTGCCTCGCCATTCAATAAGATCATGGCTGATCTGTAGTGGTTCAGTACCACTTTCCCACTTTCTTCCCGTAACCCTTAATTCCCTTGTCAATTAAAAACCTATTCACTCTTGACTTGAACATGTTCAGTGAGGAAGCCTCCACCACTTCATCAGGCAGAGAATTCCAAAGATTCACCACCCTCTGCGTGATGAAACCCCTCCGCAACTCCGATCTGAACTGCACCCCCCCCCAACCTTGAGGCTGTGCCCCCTAGTCCTGCTATCTTTGTTAAGTGGGAAGAGTCTCTCAACCTCTACTTTATCTATTGCCTTCATTATCTTATATGTTTCTATAAGATCCCCTCTCAGCCTTCTAAACTCCAAAGAGTACAATCCCAGCCTATTCAGCCTCTCCTCATAATCCAACACCCTCATCTCTGGTATCATATTCTCATATTTTTGATTTTTTTAAATTTGATTTGATTTATTATTATCACATGAACAGTGAAAGGTATTGTTTGTTATGCTCCATGCAGACAAATCATACCATATATACAGAAGGAAAGGAGAGAATGCAGAATGTAATGTTACAGTCATTACTAAGGTGTAGAGAAAGGTCAGCTTAATGCAAGGTAGGTCCATTCAAAAGTGTGATGGTAGCAGGAAGAAGTTGTTCTTGAGTTGGCTTTTTTCACATAGCAAGTGGTTAGGATTTGGAATGGGCTACCTAAGAGTTGGGAGGAGGCAGATTCGGTCATGACTTTCAAAAAGAAATTGGATAAGTGCTTAGAGAAAAAAATTGCAGAGTGACAGGATTAGCTGAGTTGCTCTTGCAAAGAACCAGTTTGAACATGATGGGCTACATGGCCTCCATTTTTGCTGTATCTACTCATGATTCGATCTGGGTCTATGAAATCAGGGCCTTGTTAAGTCCAAAGGCCCTGATTTCATATCCCAGGCTTGAGTGCATAATTCAGATCGATAACTCAGCAGGGTAAGCCAGGGAATGCTGTGTTGAAGATACTGATCAGGATTTCCCAGCCTCTCCTGCCAGCGGGATCTTCTTGTCCAGCTGAAGGTGACCCTCCCTCTCTTCCTGCGAAAGATTCCCTGCCTCAGCATTGACAAGCAACACAAATGGCCAATGACATTAGCAGGACTGGAAGACGTTGTCAGCAGTCAATGGCCAGCTACCTCCACCACCAGAAAACACACTGCATGGTGGAATGGAAATTTCTGACAATTGTGGAACTGTGATTTGTTTTGGTGGGACAAACATGAATGCGGATTACAGGACCAACGACAGGGTTCTGAGGAATGTGGAGCAACAGAGAGATCTTGGGGTTCATAGCCACAGATCTCTAAAGGTTGCCATCAAGTGGATAGAGCTGTGAAGAAGGCTTATAGTGCGTTAATGTTTATTAACAGGGGGTCTGAATTTAAGAGCCATGAGATTATGCTGCAAATATATATGCAATCTTGGTGAAACCACATTTGGAATATTGTGTGCAATTCTGGTCACTTCACTATAAGAAGAATGTGGAAACATTGGAGAGAGTACAGAGGAGATTTACCAGGATGCTGCCTGGTTTTGAGGGTAGGTCTTATGAGGAAAGATTGAGGGAGCTGGGGTTTTTCTCTTTAGAGCAGAGGAGGATGAGAGATGACTTAATAAAGGTTTATAAGATGATGAGGGGGTAGATAGAGTGGATGTGCAGAGAATATTTCCTTGGATGAATGTAGCTGTTACTAGGGGGCATATAGGAGGGATGTCTGAGGTAGATTCTTTAGTCAGAGAGTGGTTGGGGTGTAGAGTGCACTATCTGCTGTGATTGTGGAGTCGGACACCTTAAGTACTTTCAAGCAGTTATTGGATAGGCACATGGAGCACACCAGAATGATAGAGAGTGAGATAGCTTGATTTTGGGTTCGGTTACAGCTTGGCCCAATATTGAGGGCCGAAGGGCCTGTACTGTGCTGTACTGTTCTATGTTCTATATCTTTCAAGCAAGATATTTAGCTAGACACTGAAAAACTCCCGTGACACAACATCTCTCCCTCTAGAGAGGCTGAGGGATTTGAGGTTGTTTTCGTTAAAAAGAAGGCGGCTAAGAGGAGACCTTATTGAAACATATAAGATGATTAGACGTTTAGATAGGGTGGACAGTGATAGCCTTTTTCCTAGAATGGAGAAAGCTAGCACGAGGGGACATAGCTTTAAATTAAGGGGTGGTAGTTATAGGACGGATGTCAGAGGTAGGTTCTTTACCCAGAGGGTGGTAAGGGTATGGAATGCCCTGCCTGCTGCAGTTGTAGATGTGCCAAGTTTGGGGGCGTTTAAGAGGTTAGTAGATAAGTTTATGGATGAAAGGGGAATGGTTTAGGTTAGAGGGTCATTGCTTTTTCTTAATTGGTCGGCGCAACATCGAGGGCCCAAGGGCCTGTTCTGCGCTGTAATGTTCTATGTTCTATCAGTGAAACGTACTAACCTTGCCAACAATCTCATCTGCTGTTCATTGTCTCTTGCTATGTGTGAAGTCACTGGGGTACTTGTTGCACTCTGAGACATTCCGAACAAAAACCAGACTTATTTCCAGAAACTTGTTTTCAGATTCATTTCAATTCAAGACTTGAATGTTTATATATATTCAAGTAGCCTAACACCTGCTGCAGGGGTGGGGAAATCATGCCTCATTTTCCCTTACACAGTACCATTGTCAGCACACTTTCCGCCAGATAAAACACGCTCGCTTCCTGCAGGCCAACCTTTCAAACAGATCAAGAAACATTTGGAGAGTCAGTATCCCTCTGGTAGTTAAAATATACACCGTTGCAAAACACAGATTTCCAACACAGAGAAACATTTGCTTGTAAACTGGTGTCAAAAATATACAGCCCTCGTACTGAAATTGTTAGCATGGTATTTCCTTTGTCCTGCCGCTTGGACATATGATGTGTGTCAGGACTGTGGTGCTTACCAGAATTAATGTTTTATTTGAAAGTGTGTCTGGCATGGCTTGTCCTTTCCTTCACACTTCAAAGAGGAATCTTTACCCTTTCCCAGAATCTGACATTTGGGAACCCTTCTGCATTCCTGGGGAACCAGTGGAGGAATTGTTGCTTCAGCGTTTTACTCAGAAGTCACCAAGCTTTTGCCAGGGGATTCCTGAAAGCTGAATGATTTTGCAGAATGCCCGACATCATTTGGGCAGGAGGCAACTCAAACTGACAGCTTGGCTGTGCTCTACTCAGGAATTGGTAATTCCAGGTCTGTATCACATCAGGAAGAGCAATCACACTTACAAGGCCTTTGTTTTCAGGCTCAATTGGAATTAAGACAGTTTTGCTTCTGTTTCTGCCCCTCAGAAGATTGGGCCAGAATATTTTGCTCCCGTCTCCACTGAGGCAGGGGTGAGATAGTGCAAAATTGCACGGATGCGACTCTCTCCCTGATCACCTACCCTTCCATCGCCAGTGTTATGTTTGTAACTACTGGGGAGGTAGCTTCAAATAAGTCACACTAAAGGCAAGCCACAGAATCAGTAGGCTTATCTGACAGTCTGTACAACTCGCACTCCAGCCCTAGAGTGGATGTAGGGGCAGTTTCTTGGGCAGGTCACTTCACCTTCTGGGTCATACGTAAAAACCCTGGGCCCCTGATATTTACCTGCAGTGCAGTTCCAAACTTCAGAACAGTCATGGAGCTACAGTACCTCTTCCGGCCACTGCAGCGCTGTGCCTGGAGGGGCTGGAGATCTGTTGACCAATCTGGATAGTAAACAGCTGTCTAACGTGGGATGCCCATCCAAGGCAGACAGAAATCCTGCCCACTGCCAATCAATGCTCAGTTGAGTGTAAAATTGTTGGGAATGCATTCCCCAATGACTCTCCAGCACTGAGCATTCATCATCCTGGAAATCTAGGCCATGGTTTACTTTATGAGGCAGCCTCTACAAGTGGCAATACTTTATTTATCACAGCGGGGTATCAAAGCTGTACACCATCCTGACCATACCTGAATTGTCAAATAGAGATCATTGGGTAGGGAGCAGGGTGGCTTTTGCTACCAAATAAACACACTGGATTTAACCTGGTGTTGTGAGACTTCTTAGTGGAGAACAGCAGCAGGAATGCTGGCAAATTTTCTCTGCCACCCAAGCCCACAGAAGCTGTGGCCAATTGTCATCCCAAAGTTGGATCAAGGAGACTGAATATACAGCACAGAAACTGATCGTTCAGCCCACACAGCCTTCCCTTCCTCTCAATTTGGCAAATTCATCTCAGCTTTTTAGCATATCGGTTTACTCCTTTCAGTTTCATGTTCTGGGAATATGGTGACATAGTAATATTGTCACTGGACTAAAGGTCCAAAGGCCCAGGAGAATGCTCAGGTGACACAGATTCAAACCCCACAACAGCTCTACTGCCCTGGAGCATGGATTCAAATCTGACCTTAGTGGAATGAAATTTCAATTAATAAAATATGAAACTGAAAGGTCTCAATTGATGGTAGCCATGAAACTATAATCGATTGTCGTAGAAAACTATTAATTCACTTCATAGAATCCCTACCGTGCAGAAAGAGGTCATTTGGCCCACCGAGCCCATATTGACAACCATCCCACTTTGGCCCTATCCCTATAACCCCATGTATTTACCCTGCTAATCTCGCTGACACTCAGGGGCGATTTAGCATGGTCAATCCACCTAACCTGCACATCTTTGTACTGCGGGAGGAAACAGGAGCACCTGAAGTAGACCCATGCACACACGGGGAGAATGTGCAAACTCCATACGATAGTGACCCAAAGCTGGAATTGAACTTGGGTCTGTGAGGCAACAGTGCTAAACATGTGGCCTCAGCCACCGTTGCGTCCTTCAGGGAAGAAAATCTGACATCTTTATCCAGTCTGAGCTACATGTAATTCTGGATTCACAGCAAAGAGATTGACTGTGAAGTAAACTAGCAAGCTAATTTGAAGGGCTCTTAGGAAGGAGGCAAATGGTGGCCTCGCCAGCAATGCCCATACCCCAGGAAGGAATAAAAAAAAATCACCAAATTTCCTTTTTAATTTAATTGCCTCAGCCTAGTAATAAGCTAAAACCACCTGCTGAGTAAAAAATCTTCTCTGCATTTTCTACTGGATTTATCTAGTAACTATCTTCTATTTATGAACACAATTCCCTACATATCTATATTGTCCACTCATTTATTATTTTAAAGGCCTCTAACATGTCTTTTTAAGGAAAATTAATCCAGCCTTTTTATTTTGCTCATTCATGGGATGCAGGCATCACTGGTTGGCCAACATTTATTACCCATCCCTAGTTGCCCTTGAGAAGGTGGTGGTGAGTTGTCTTCTTGAATCACTGCTTTCCACATCCTGCAGGTTGGCCCACAATGCCATTAGAGAGGGAATTTCAGAATTTTGACCCAGTGACAGTGATTACAAATCACAATGGTGATTGTTCAATCTTTGTCCACAACTATAAAGTGGCAATTATGCTACAATTCTTATGGATTTTTTTTTCCCCTCTCCATTTCTCCGGTGTTTCCACGTCCTTTTTCACTTTGTGGAATCCAGAATTGGGCAAAGTACTCAAGATGAAGTCTGACCGGATCCATGAAGTGGAGTTGCCAGCATTGGATTGGGGTGGACGTAGTCAGAAGTCTCACAGCACCAGGTTAAAGTCCAACAGGTTTATTTGGAATCACAAGCTTTTAGCGTGCAGCCCCTTCAACAAGTTGAATCATATCTTTGTGACTCACCTGATGAAGTAATGCACCGAAAACTCGTGATTCTAAATTAGCCTGTTGGATTTTAGCCTGGTGTTGTGAAACTTCTCACTGTGGCCAGACCCAGGCAACTTGCTTCAAGAGCAACAGCCCAAAGATTTAAGTCTTTAGTGGGAGGTGGACATGTACAAGTGACCACCATGAATGAGGCGTCTGGGATGCACCCTTAAACTTCCTGCTTTCACAGGCAGGTATTTGGCTCACCCAGACGCAATAAACAGGACTTTGAGAATAAGGCCTGAACTGTTCCTTCCTTCTGGGAGAAAATGTACCTTTGCTCAGAAGTGAAGAATCCAAGGCCCAAGATCTGTTCTATCCATCTCTACCTCTCAGAGAGACTAGAAATTGGAAATAGGCCCTCTTTTAATATATATAAAGGACCCACTGATTGTTTTAGGTGGCTAATGAACTGCCTGAAAAATGCCCCTACCCCTGATATCAGACACAGATTCCTGGTGTTCTTAACTGGGGCACATGACATTGATTCCCAAAGCTGGGCCTCGTTGTAGCCATTTAACACCCAGAACAGAATCTAAATTCTAACTCGCTTCAATTTTATTCCAAGGCATGTGGAATTTAAACACAGAAATTAAGCCAGAAAATAAATGCACAGTTAGTATGAACATGCAGAGCTGATCTGAGTGATGATACAGAATGGAAACGGAGGATATTTGCAGCAGTTACAAGTTAATGCTTTCCTTTGCTTTTCCATCCAGAGGATTCCAGAAATGTTTTTCATACTAGCGTACCTAACAGGAAAGATCTTCCAGCAGGAGTGTTTAAATAAGCCCAATAAAATGTCAAGATTTATAAAAAAAAACTTGGCAGGATGCAGGGTGGGCGTAGGGGTTGTTAAGATGCAATACAGTTACAGGAATACAAACATGAGAAATAATTTTTCCTATATTAACAGGACTACAGGTGTGAGCTCAGAACAGATTTCCAAAAAGAATTAAAGAATCGCTACAATACAGAAATAGGCCATTCAGTCTATTTAGGCTATACCGAGAACAATCCAACCCAGGCCCTATCCTCACAGCCTTCTGTATTTACCCTGTTAATTCTCCGACACTAAGAGGCAATTCACTATGGCCAATCCACCTAACCCACACATCTTTGAAGTGTGGAAGGAAATCGGAGCACCCAGAGAAAGCCTACACAGACGTAGGAAGAATGTACAAATTCCACACATTGAACCTGGGGCCCTGGTGCTGTGAGTGTTAACTATTGTGCTATCTTAACTTGTGTCTTTAAGGGGATATGGGCCTCTATTTTTACTGAGGGATAGTCAGAGTGGATGGGGTGGTGTAGGGTAGTTGGCCAGACCTCCTTAGGGATTGAGGCCTGTATGTAACTTCTCAAACTCTGGACACTCACTACATTTCCAATGAACCCTCACTACTATTACGCCCACAAGGTGCTTCCAGCAACCTATTAAAAGACCTTACTGGAATCATTTGACCTTTTTTTAAACCAAATCCTGATTTTTTTTTCTCTTAGAACTGTGTTCAAAGATCTTGGCCCATAGCTGTTGGTCTCTTCACCTTTTCAATTTTGTCTTTAACTGAGGAGAAATGGATTTGAAATGTGGTGACTTGCTTCATGAAATGTCTTTTCTGCAATCCATTTTCATTGTTAGCAGAGGAATTATAATGTAGCTTATACCCTTAATATTTTAGTATCCATTTAATGCTCCTCTCACTTTATCCTTCTTAACACATCATCTTTAAGTTTCAGTTTATTTATTCGTATCACAAGTAGGTTTACTTTACAATGAAGTTACTGTGAAAATCCCCTAGCCCCCATACACTGGCATCTGTTCGGGTATACTGAGGGGGAATTTAGCATGGCCAATACACTCTAACCAACACATCTTTCAGACTGTGGGAGGAAATGGTATTGTGGATACACCTACACCACTGGGACTACAGCTGTTCAAGAAGGCAGCTCACCACCACTTTCTCAAAGGCAACTAGGGATGAACAATAAATGCTAGTCTAGATGAATTTTAATTTATCTCAGCCTACACAGGTTGCTGGTGGTGAGATGAAAGCAGGCATGGCCTGAATTGTAGGCTTAGAATACCAGAACGAAGCACTGGGGGGCAGAATAGTGGGTGTTATACACCAGGCTGATCTCACATTCTAGCTGGTTAGACAATAGTTAATGATGACACTGTATGTCCAAAATGGAATTGTTTCTTTCCCTATCACATTCTTCTTGTCTTCACCTTAAAAATATATTTATATAAAAATATATAAATTAAAGAGCTGGGGGGGGGGGTGGATATGCAGGGTTATGGGGAAAGGACAGGGCTGAGGGACTAGAGTTAAAGTTGCCACTGTCCACAGACAGCTCTCCTCCTAGTTGTATAATGGAAGCTGTGAGCGCAATGGGTTGAATAATAATAAATAAATTCATGGATAGCAGATCTGAACGTTTATAAGGCCAAGATGATTGTTAAGAGTATCAATATCAGCATGCTATTTTAATAGCAGAATAAAAGGTTATTATACATATGGGGCTCTATTGTACTATTTTGATTCTAAGTGCTGTCTAGACATGAGATTGGGAATGTTTCAGATCCGACTTTTAGACCTGTTCTCAGGTACCCCCATATATACACTGCCTGAAAAAATATCAGCCATTCTGAATCATGCTGCAGAATCCTGTGGGAGAGGCTTAACGCACCCAAAACCCTGCAGCTCTGATCGGCATCACCAACTGCACATGCATAAAAGATAAATAGAACGCCGCTCTTCTGCCATATCCCTCCTGGGCTGGATAATGTCTCCCCCTGGCCCCCACAGACATTGCCCCACACCCCCATAACATTATTGACCCACTTATCCACCCATCCACCTGCCACTCAGACTGATCGTGGGGACACTCAGCACTCCCCATTTTCTCCTCAACTGATGTCAGGCAGAATAGCAGTGCACCTCCCCCTTACCACCATCATCCCTCCCATCCCCTAACCTGACCAATCTCAAGCAGAGAGCCGCTGGACACTCGGCGCTTACTTCCTCACTAACTGGAGCGACTAAATCGGATTTACATGGAGCCTGTTTCATGCGGATTCTAGATGGGCGAGCAGGATGGTAAAGGAGGGAAATGCCGGTAAAGTTGGACGTGCAGCTCATTCAGCCCATTTAGATGCATGCAAATGCTTTTAAATGGCCATCATGCTTATTTCGGGCCTGGTCCCGATCGTGGCCATTTTTGGGCTTTAGTAAAGGGGAACCAGTGCAGAGGCAGGCATGGATTGCATCACTTGCCTCACACGATGGGAAAATCGAGCCTACAGCATTGTTAGATTGATTAATTGGACACAATGGGCGTTTTTGCACTCCTGAACAAAGTGCTGCATATCTGGGCAAAGCTATCACTCTGCTGTTTAGCTGACAGAAGATTTCAGCTGGGCCACAGACAGAGTAGCTAGCTTCAATGTCCTTGGGCAAAGAGAAGGTCAGTCTGTGTTTACCCTGTCCGTCAAGGTCCAGTTATCCCTGCTGAAACAGAGTGAATACAGGTATCTGAATACAGGATTGGACGAGGCTGTGATGCTCTGAACAGTTAAAAAGAGCTCATTCACACTCAGGCGTGGGATTCTTCTGCTTCCCCTACTGAAATCAGGGGTTTAGGCTTGTAGATAACAGGGAATATCAGGCAGCGAGACCTATGCTCATGGATCATTCTCAATTCCATTCTCCTCACACAAGGAGGGTCCATGGTTGGACATTCTTTTCCTATCCGTCAGTAGAGGGAGAGAATGAATCAGGTTCTGATCAGTTACCTTGATCCTCCACTCCCCTTTTGGCCACTTCCTTGGACTGCCTGGTTAAAACTATTGAGAAGTCTGGGTAATGATGGTAATGGTTCCAAGTGCTGGAAATGGAGCAAGACAGCAAAATAAAGGCCTTTAATCCACCCAAAGATTAAACAGCTAAAGGCCTTCAGTCTTTATGGTCTTGTGAAATGGGGTGTTGCAGTTCATTATGTTACTATGGCACCTTTATGTGCACATTGTAGTTTGTGCATAGTGATGGTAAAGATCAAATTGTCTTTCTATCACATAACTGACCAGGAATATCTCCCGCTCTTACTGCCTGTCTTTGGCATGTGTCAGGAGGATTTACAGTCCATAGAATCCCTACAGAGCAGAAGAAGGCCATTCAGCTCATTGCGCCTGCATCAACCCTTCAACAGAGCATCTTACCCTGGTGGTTTGGGAGTGGAATACCCTGCCTGCAGCAGTTGTAGATGTGCCAAGTTTGGTGGCGTTTAAGAGGTTAGTTGATAAGTATATGGAAGAGAAGGGAATGGTTTAGTATGGAGGGGCATTGCTTTTTATATTGGTCGGTGCAACATCGAAGGCCGAAGGGCCTGTTCTGTGCTGTAATGTTCTACGTTCTATGTTCTACCCAGGCCTAATCCCCATATTAACCTCAGTAATTCCCCTAACCTACACACCTTGGACACGAAGGTGCAATTTAGCATGGCCAATCTGTCTGACTTGCACATTTTTGGACAGTGGGAGGAAACCAGAGCACCTGGAGGAAACTTGCACAACATGGGGAGAATGTGCAAACACAACGCAAACAGTGACCCAAGGCCAGAATTTAACCCAGGTCACTGGCATTGTAAGGCACCAGTACTAACCATTGTGCCACCGTACCAGCCTATACTCAACCAATTTGGCTGTGTTGATGGCTTATTTGGCTGCAAGAGCCTGGGCAACAAAATGTGGCCTCAAAAAAAGGTTGAGATGCTGGTGAACAATGTTCACCGTAACAGCGAGCATTAGGATTGTGAGACTGCACATGGAGCATTGGTCTTTGACTAGGATGGTGAGAGCCGTGTGCAAGAACCTCTGCATAATACTTTTCTACTTGCCTCCACTAACCTTGAGATTCGATAACAAAACCACAGCCCTGGTACCATATAAAGATTAACTATGGGTGGGATTTTACAGCTTTGCTCGAGCAGGGGGATAGAATTCCAGTGTATATGTCTTTTATCAGTAACAACTATTCACCCAGGAAGATGGAGGCTTGGAATAGGGAGCTTGCTGCTCAATGCAAGCCATGCCACTTGAGGACATGTGCCTCATCCCCCTCCCCCACTCCCTCTCTGCATCTCTCCCTCGACTGCAGCAGATAAAAAATGGCACCAAATGAATGGCAGCTCTACATCTTGCTGGAATCTCAATGTTATGACACCCTTGAGTTGCTGTGTGGGTTGCCATGTGTCAGATTTTAAAAACGATCCGTGTCATTTTCTAGCCTCATTCCTCCACCTTCTACCCTCTCTCTATCATCCACCATCTTGCCTCCCATCACCCTCAATCTACCGAATATCCTCTTTCCTCTGGTGACCTCTGGTGACCTCAGAGTAATTCTCATTACTCTGAAACCTCTCACATACCCACCACCACACCTTTCCTCCTGTCGGAGCTGATACTTTTCCCTGCCCTCATGCTCAACTCGTCCCTGCCTCTTGGTTTCCTAGTTGCCTATATAGTCCCCCTCCTTAGGATCCCCTTCACTGACCAATCTGTCTTGCTGGACCAGCCATCCTACCACATCCCTTCTTATCATCAATGCCCTGAGTTCACCTCTCATATGGCAACACCATGGACTCCACTTTCTAAGACATTATCTCCCCCATTTTCCCCTCTAGCCAGCCTCCCGTGTCTAGCCTTCTTCTGTCACCATTCAATATGAATGAATTAAGGACTCCATGCACCCTAAACATTCTTTCTTCCACTTTCTTCCTTTGGGAGAAAGATGCCCAAATCTGAGATCATGTATCAATCGACTGAAAAACAATTTCTTCCCTGCTGCCATCAGATTTTTGAATGGACCTACCATATTAAGTTGGTTTTTCTCGACATCCTAGCTATCATAGTGGCAGAATGGTTTGCACTGCTATTTCACAGCAACGGGGACCCAGGTTTGATTTTCAACTTGGGTCACTGTCTGCGCGTTTGCCCTGTGTCTTCGTGGGTTTCCTCCTGGTGCTCTGGTTTTCTCCCACAGTCTAAAGGACATGCTGGTTAGGTGAATTGGCCATGCTAAGTTTTCACTCATTGTACCCGAACAGACGCTGTAGCATGGCAAGTCAGGGATTTTCACAGTAACTTCATTGCAGTGTTAATGTAAGTCTAGTTGTGAACTAATAAAAATTAATACATGACTGTAACACCACATTCTGCACTCTCTCCTTTCTCTCTCTTGGGTGGTGTGTTTTGTCTGTATAGCGTGCCAGAAACAATACTTTTCACTATATCCCAGTATTTGTGACAACAATAAATGAAATGGGATGAAGTTATGTGAGATCCCAAGGAAGATGAAAGGAGCATCTATGGGAACTCAAAGTCATGGAAGAAGTGAAACTCACAAGGCGCACGGCATGTATATTGTTACGATCCTACTGGAGAGTCAGATCCCAGAATGAAACCTGGTTTTGATAGATCCTAACTTTTATTTTTTTAGAAACCGTGGAGGCAGTTATTGGCCAAATTCACAGGAGTCTGCTCAGGAATTTTTAACACAAGGAATAAAACATTAAACAAGAGAAATGAACTATATTACACCAGACAAAAATGTTGGAAAGATCTCAACACAAGCATAAGAAAATGTGTCAATTATTCCCTATTCCTTCATCCCAGCTGTATCTTTTACAGATACATACAAATTCAGAAAGTTGAGAGAATTGACCATATCTATCTTATATTCTGGTATTTGGGTATGAGTTGCATGTGAACCACACCAGACACACCGCATTTCAAAATAAATGACAGATGTGACCAAAGCAGACACTATGGATTTCTCAATAACCCACCTAGACACAGCCGTGAGCCAACTGGCCCCAGTGAAACCCTGCCATTCTCACAAGGATTTTCAGTCTCCATGTTTGCCTTGGAATTCTCTCCAAACATATCTTCCACTCAGATAGGTTCAAAAAGAATCCACCTCCAGGATTTCAATCTCGCTTTCTGAGAGCTCTTCCGTTTAGATCTTTGCAAACGCCCACGCTTCAAATTCCAAGCACACTTTCTAGTCTTTGACTGCGCCAAGCAGAACACCACTAGTCTAAAAGGGTACCCTTGCCTCGATGGCCCACAGCATTGATTCACCAATCTTTGGCTGCCCCCTAAGATCTTCACAACTTCTTCAGCCCACTCTGCTTCAAGTCTGCTCCCCCACAGCTCTTACCTTAGGTTAAAACTGTTTTCTCTCTTCCTGTTGTCCATCTTGACTCAGCAAGATCCATCTCTGAACCTTGCCATTGTTCCTATCTGAGATCTTCTTGATTTGCGACCTGTTTCCTTTTCCCCCACCCATGCCCCACTCCCTGGGACACCTGCTCTTGAATGACTCTCTTGTTTGGGTCACCATTTAATTTCTTTACATATTTATCTTTTAGTCAAGGATGCAAGGCTAGTTCCCATCCTAAAGATGGTGGAAGACGGTGGCAAAGTGGTTAGCACTGCTGCCTCACAGCGCCAGGAACCCAGGTTCAATTCTGGCCTTGGGTGACTCTATGGAGTTTGCACTTTCTTCTCGTGTCTGCATGGGCTTCTTCCAGGTGCTGCAGTTTCCTCCCATAATCCAAAGATGTGCACGTTAGGTGGATTGGTCATGCTAAATTGCCCCTTTGTGCCCCAAGATATGTAAGTTAGATGGATTAATCATGGGAAATGTGTTGGGTTACAGGGATAGGGATAGAGTGGGGGCAAGAGCCTGGGTAAGGCACTTTGTCAAAGAGAGTGGGGTCAGACTCGATGGGCAAGATGGCCTCCTTCTGCACTGTATGGATTCTATGGAATTAACCAACTGCACACATGCAGCCATTTCTCAGCTGATGCATGCAGAGGAAACATGAGGCCGACTGGGAATGTAGTTCTTGGCCTGCAACTCCCGATCTCCGACTGTCTGTAGAGGTAAGTATCAGAGTTTATCACAATGCACAGTTGTAGCATTGGATTCCCACTGGTGGTTGTAGAGTCCGTTCATTTCTTACAATAGACGTAGGCAGCACCGTCTAAAGTTGAGCTTTATTTTATTGAGCATAATTTAAAATTAACACATCAGAAAATGAATAAGGATTACTTGAGAGCAAGAGAGAGAAAGAGAAGCTCATCATGATGCAGACTTGATCCAAACCTTGCACAGGACTAAACACATAACAGTTACTACAATATATGATTTCTTATCTGTTCTACTGGAATTGCTGGTACAAACTGTGTCCCTAACTTTCATAAACAATTAGCAGCTGTGGCCAAGAAAAACTTCTTTCTAGACTTATGGGAAAACCTTGCTTTCAAGGTTATTTTCAAAAAATGCTGTCAACTTTCCAAGCTAATCCCAAAATGCCTGCTGCATTTAAAATGTGGCCAAGTTAGCCTTAAAGCTTAGCATAGTTGGTTACAATGGCAGAAATGTTAGTGCATGTCAATGGACTTCCTCGCATTGTTCACTGGCAAGCTCAACTCGCCTTTAACCCATCTTGGCCAATTGGCAACACAGGTGGAAAAGGTAATCAAGATGGCATATGGCATGCTTGCCTTCATCAATCGGGGAATTGAGTTGAAAAATTGGCAAGTCATGTTGCAGCTTTACAGAAACTTAGTTACATCACACTTGGAATATAATGTTCAATTCTAGTCACCACACTACCAGAAGATTGTGGAGACTTGGAGAGGGGGCAGAAAAGATTTACCAGGATGTTGCCTGGCATGGAGGGCATTAGCTATAAGGAGAGATTGGAGAAACTTGGTTTGTTCTCACTGGAACAACGGAGATTGAGGGGAGACCTGATAGAAATCTATAAGATTACGAGGGGGTGGACAGAGTGAATAGTCAGAAGCTTTTTTGCTGGATGGAAGAGTCAATTACGAGGGGGCACGGTTTTAAGGTTTGAAGGAGATGTGCGAGGCTGTTTTTTTTTACACAGAGGATGGTGGGGACCTGGAAGTCGCTACCGGGTGAGGTAGTGGAAGCAAATACGAGAGTGAGTTTTAAGGAGTGTGTTGACAAACACATGAATAGGATGGGAGTGAAGGGATATGGTCCCTGAAGGATAGGGCATTTTAGTTAAGTTGGGCAGTGTGGACAGTAGTAGGCTTAGAGGGCCATAGGGCCTGTTTCTGTGCTGTAATTTTCTTTGTTCTCTTTCGTGAAGCAAAATTCCACCAGTTTATCTTACCATTGGAAAACAGATTTTTTTTGCCTCTCACCAAATTAAGTGTCCCCACTCCCGCAATACACACTACTGGAGAAGTCAGAAGTTTCAACCTTTAATGCTGATTTTGGAGTTTGATTTATCTGTATTGACTGAGATATCACAGGTATACCATCCATTCATATTACTAACAATTTGATATAAGGTACCCATGCCGTTTTAATATGAAAAGACCATAGCTCCCAGTCAATTATGTGGATGTTTACTTCAGGACAGCACTCAGAGTTATTGGAATCTGAGCTATGAATAAAATAATTATAGCTAAAATCATGAGGCAAATGACATACATTACTCTATAGTAGCAAAAGGTACAGGGACTGCAATGTCGCTGCTATTGAAGTTCTAATGATATTTGTACAATTTCATCGTAGATAATTTGTGGTGGAGGGAATTGGCTTCCTTTTATTAATTCTTGAATGTGGGCATCTCCCAGGCTAACATTTATTGCCCATCCCTATTTGCCCTTGTGATGGTGAACTGCATTCTTGAATCTGGTGCAGTACAGTCACAGTGCTGTTAGGGAGGGTGTTCCAGGACTTTGATTCAGTAATTGGAAAGCTACGGCAATATTATTCCAAGTCAGGATGGTGTGTGCTTTGGAGGGTAACATGTAGGCAATGGTGTCCCCATGCATCTGCTGCCCTTATCCTTCTAAGTGATAAAGGTGTTGGACAGTGCTGCTGAAGGAGCCTTGGTGATTGGCTCTGTGCACCCTGTAGATGGCACACACTGCTGTCACCGTTTTGGGATGGAGGGAGTGAATGTTTAAGGTAGCGGATGGAATTTCACTCAAGTGGACTGCTTTTTATCAGGGCTGCATTCATCCAGGGAAATGAAGAGTATTCCGCCACACTCCTGACATGTTTCTCGTAGATTCTGGACAGGCTTTAAGAAATCAGGAGTTCAACTCCTCACCACAGAATTCCTAGCCTCTGACCTGCTCTTGCAGCCACAGCATTCATGTGCTTGGTCCAGTTTCTGGTCAATGGTAACTCTCAGAACGTGGACAGTGAGGGATTCAGCAATGGTAATGATTGTCAAGGGGAGGTGGTTAGGTTCTCTCTTGTTGGAAACGATTATTGCCTTGCATTTGTTTGACATGAATATTATTTGCTAATTCTCAGCCTGTGCCTGAATGTTGTGCAGGTCATACTGCATACAGGCATGGACTGCTATTGTATTTGAGGAGTTGGAAATGGTGTTAAACATTGTGCAACCATCAACGAACATCCACACTTCTGACCTTAAGAAGGAAAGGCAAATCATTGATGAAGCAGCTGGAGATGGTTGTACCAAGGTCACTACCCTGAGGAACTCTTGCAGTGATGTCCTGGAGCTGAGGTGACTGACCCTCCAAATGACCACAACTATCTGTCTTTATTCTAGGTATGATTCCAACCAGTACTGAGCTTTCCTCCTGATTCCCATTGACTTAAGTTTTGTGAGGGCCCTTTGATTCATATTCATCAAATGCGACTTTGATGTCAAGGACAGTCTTTCTCTCCTTATTTGCTAAGTTCAACTCTGTCAATATTTGGACTAAGGCTGTAATGAGGTCAGGAACTGGAGGGCCGCTGGTGAAACCTAACATGACCATCAGTGAGTGGGGTACTGCAGAGAACATGCAGTTTGATAGCAATGTCATAGAATCCCTACTGTGCAGAAGGAGGCCATTCAGTCCATTGAATCTGCACCGACATCAATCCCACCCTGACTCTATTTCTGTAACCTCACATATTTACCCTGCTAATCCCCTGACACTAGGGTCAATTTAGCATAGCTAATCCACCTGATCCACACATCTTTAGACTGTGGGAGGATTCCAGAGCACCCGGACGAAACCCACGCGGAGAATGTCACACAAACAGTGACCTGAGGCCAGAATTGAATCCGGATCCTTGGCTCTGTGAGACAGCAGTGTTTGCCACTGTGCCACCCTCTACTATTACATCCTTTATAAAGGAGTCTAACATTTTCCCAATGACAGATGTTGAGCTGACTAGTCTATAGTTACCTGTTTTTTGTCTCCCTTTTTGAATAAAGGTGTTTGCATTGGCAGTTTTCCAACCCACTGGGGACTTCTTCAGAATTTAAGGAGTCTTGAAAGATTATGGAGAGTGCATCCATTATCTTTGTGGCTATTCCCTTTATTAACCTAGAATGAAACCCATCAGGTCCAGAGACTTATTAGCTTTTAGCCCCATTAGTTTCTCTAGCAAGTTTCTCTCATGAGAGCTGTTGTATTTATTTCCCGATAACACTTTGCATCACGTTTGGGAATAGACTGATGGGGCAGTGATTGGCCAGAATGGATTTATCCTGGGTCTATGGACTGGGCATACCTGGGCAATTGACCACATTATCGGGTAGGTGCCAATGTTGTAGCTATATTGGAATGGCTAGGCTAAGGCTTGATTATTTCAGCTAGCCTATTCTGGAGCAGAAGTCTTGCTGGAATGTTATTAGGGACCATAGCCTTTTCAGAATCCAGCACCTTCATCTGTTTCTTGTTGTCGAATGGAGTGAATTGGATTGATTGGAGACTGGCATCTGTGATGCTGGGGACCTGCAGAGAAGGCAAGGATGGATCATCCACTCCATCCTTCTGGCTGAAGACTGTTGTAAATACTTCAGCCTTATCTTTTGCACCGATGTTCTGGACTCACCATCGTTGAGGATGGGGATATTTGTGGAGCCTCCTCCTGCAGTGAGTTATTTAATTGTCCAGGACTGCAGAACGTAGATTTGACCCACTGTTTGCTTAGTTCAGTTGATCCCAGTCAAGGATCTGAGCGATAAGCAGAGACCGGATAGGCTTGGATTGTTTTCTTGAGAGTAGAGAAGGCTGAGGTGGGGTTGGGAGTTGGGGGGGATATGATTGAGGTGCAGAAAATTTTGAGGGGTCAGAACAGAGTGAATAGGAAGCAGTTGCCCCATTGGTTGTGAGGTCAATCATGAGGGGACATAACTTTAGGATGAGGAGCAGAAATTTGAGAGGGGATTTGAGAAAAGAATTCACTCAGAAGATGGTGAGTGCACTGTCTGGGAAGGTAGTGGAGCCCAAAAACCTTACAACCTTTAAAAAGTGCTCGCTTTGAGTGTTTGAAATATCATAATATTCAAGGATATGGGACAAGTGCTGGAAAATGAGATGAACACACCTTTAATGGTAGTTATTGTCACTGCAGACTCAATGGGCTGTAGGCTTTTTCTGTGCTGTATGACTCTAGGCCGGGACACGATTACCTCACCCACCATGGAATAGGCATGGGCGAAGGTCCAACAATAGAATCTCAGTGGACTCTTGAGCGGGAATTTCCTGTATCGCTTAAGCAAGGCTATAAAATTCTGCCCTATGACATTATCACATGTTGTTTGTGTCATTTGGCAAGTGATTCTTTTCAACAGACTTTTATTTGGTGTACTTTGAAGATGCTGTTTTTGTTTATAAAACTAATTCAGCAACACATTACATTCATGTAGCATCTTTATCTTTAAATATTTCCAGATATCTCACAGTTTGGGGTTAGAGAAGCACTGGAGTAGTGAGGAAAGGAAGGAGAATGCACAGAAGGGTTGGAGCAGTAGATTTGTAGAGCTGAAAGTTATAGCAAAAGAAAGACAGTGGAATTTTATAATCTATGAAGGGATTTGCGGAAGGGGACATCAATTTTTGAAGTCAACATGCTAAGGGAGGAGAACCATTGGATGCTGGCAAGTTAGCTTTTGTTTTATTCATTAATGGGATATGGGCATCACTGACAGGCCAGCATTTATTGCCCATCCCTGGTTCCCTGAGGATAGTTGAGAGCCAACCAATTTCTGCATCTCTGGAGTCACATGTAGGCCAGACCAGATAAGGATGGCAGATTTTCTTCTCTAGAATTGAAATTAGCTGAGTTTCTGGGATTAATAGTCTAGCTATAATACCACTAGGTCATTGCCTCCCTTCGCAGCAGCAAAGGGTAATAAATCGATTTTCATGTGAATTGGAATTCATGGAGCTGGGTGTTTTGGAAACATTCAAAGAGGTCATTGGAAAAATTGAGTATACAGATGGAAAAGACACAGGTAAGGGTTTCAGCAACTGTAGTTTGAAGGCTGATGTGGAAATGGGCAAAATTTCATTGCAGAAAAAAGGTCTTAGCGAGGAACTTGATGTGAGGTTTGAAGGTTAAGTTAGAACTCTTAAGGATTCCCTTGCAGCATATAATTGAATATGTGGAAGCTTCATGACAAGAACTCAACAGATCACACTAACCAGTTGCAGGAACAGATGAAGTTTTATCAGACAGCAGCTGGCCATGACAGCAGTGCCAGCTCCGTACAAACACTTCTCCATCATTATCTCTTTCAGTAACTTTTTTACACATCTCTAATGGTTAACATGGACAAGATCATCAGATCTGTTGTTAGCAATTCAATCTTGTCAGGCTGGATTCTTAAACTGTCTTAAAATAGTTATTGCTTTGATCCTCAGAATTCCACGGAATTATTCATAAAACTTTGTTTTCTTTTTAACTCAGGCATTGTGGTTAGTGTAGGGTCAGATTGCAACATGCTAATTCTACACTGGAGCCCCTTGGGACAAGAAATAACCGTATTTGTCACCCTCCATGCCAACCCACAAACTAGATTAGGAATCAAGAATGCATCTCCTTTTCTTTGGCTTTGATATAAAACAAATTTCGATGAGTAATTATGTCACGGATTTACTATTTAAACAAAGAATATTGGAAAGAAGAAAAGGGTCAAAAAGTTAATGCTATCAGTGTTCCAAATTGCATCCTTTCTCAAATGCATTGCCAATTTGGTTGGAGTTTGTGGAAAGTGTATGTGAATATAAGTCTTTCTTTGCCTAAAGTGTGGATAGAGACGGTTGAAGCCTGTGTGGAACAGGATAGTACTGAGGTGTGAGATAATGGAAAGTATGGTTCTGGGACAGATGTCTGATTCATGATGTATCATGTGAATTATAAGGCTACATAAATAATATGGAGTTTTCTAAATGTTGCATTGGCAGACTGTGCAAATTCTTTTCTCAGTAAACGGATTGAGTAAAGCCCATGAATTGTAGACGGCTCATAGAAGGACTTGGATTAAGTAACCCTTTCTTGCTTCAATATTTTCTTAAATGCATTTTAGGAAACAGTTTATGCCAAGTTGAAAAGTCAGATCCAATTCTTTCTATTCTGGCTGTTAACTTGCAAAGCAAAGTTGTTTTATTTGAGATTGCAATTTAATTTGCATGCGAGGTGAAATAGCACCACTGTCACACAACCACTGCACACAATAGGCTTGCGCAAGAATGTAATGTGGGTGAAGTGAATTGGTAGTCTGTTTCTCATCTCTCCCTTTTTAAAAACATTCCCTTCAAATGAGAAAAAAGAATCAGAAGAGATGGTCAACCAGTCTTAGAATTGTTCTCATCTATTTTGTGCAAAGTCAAAATCTACCTCAATAAATATGGGTTATCTTTATAAGATTGTTCATCGTAACAACAAGGCAAGCAGAAAAATGCTAATAGCCAACTATAAAATAAATTTAAAGTTTATTAATTAGTGTCACAACTAGGCTTACATTGACACAACAATAAAACCACTGTGAATATTCCCTAGTTGCCATACTGTTTGGGTACGTCGAGGGAGAATTTAGCACAGCCAATGCACCTAATCAGCACGTCTTTCAAACTGTGAGAGGCAAACAGAGCAAACAGAGTAGACATGGGGAGAATGTGCAAACTCACAGGCAGTGACCCAAGCCAGGAATCAAACCTGGGTCCTGGTGCAATGAGTATTGTCTCCAGACAGCACAGTAAGTGAGGTTTTTTACTAACCCAGGCAAGTCATGGGGGTTACAGATAGTGTGACATGAAGCCAAGATCCCTGTTAAGACCGTCCTCATGTGTGCGGAACTTGGCTATCAGTCTCTGCTCAGCGACTCTGCACTGTTGTGTGTCATGAAGGCCCCCTTGAAGAACATTTACCCGAAGGCCGGAGGCCGAATGCCCATGAATGCTGAAGTGTTCACCCACAGGAAGGGAACTGTTTTGCCTGGTGATTGTTGAGCAATGTTCATTCATCCGCTGTCGTAGTGTCTGCATGGTCTCCCCAATGTACCATGCTTCGGGACATCCTTTTTTGCAACGTATTAGGTAGACAACATTGGCTGAGTTGCAAGAGTATGTACCGTATACCTGGTGAATGGTATTCTCACGTTTGATGATGTCGTCCATGTCGATGAGGCGGCAGTGCTAAGCACTAAGCCATCATAGTGCTGCACAAGGCACTAATAGTTTGCACAGGTGAAAAGTACAGAACTGTATCATGGAACTAATAAAACAACTTAAAATCCTAAATATTTTGGTCATTTTTTTTGGAATCTGTGCTAAGCAAAGACCAGTTATGTTTACCAAACACTGTGCCGTCTGGTAGTTATGGTCTCTAGTCATCACTTTCTCTATCACATTCAGCAAGCTCGTGAAGACACTGCCTGCTTCCCAGCCAGACATCACTAATTGCACTGGGATGTCTGTAGCCTTTTTGACCCTTGCTTAAAGGAATGTTTCAGCTGCCACAGTCAGAAGTCATTAAAACTATTTTTGGGCATTCTTCACTCCATGAGAGGTGCTTTTGTGTTGTGATGGCTAGGTCAAAGAGGCAGTATCCTTTTTCTGTTTGCCAAGATAGGCTGTTTGTCAAGAGGCATTTTGAAAAAAAAAGCATTTTACACAGCGCTCAATGCACTCACTTCAAAGCCTTTCGAAGAATTTTACCTAAATCTAATCTTAAATCATCCTAAAGAATTCCTGTCTGTGAGCTTGCAATATTTTTGAAAATGTTGTTGATCCAAAACACAAATCTGTTTTTTTGTTCACTCTCATTGCTGTTTTTGCAGCTATTTATTAGCCATGTTTTGTCGTGTTAAGTCTGTCATGGCAACATAACCTCACTATAAGCTCAGCTGAATTGCCCTTTATAAGTTTCTCCATAAGGTAAAAGGAACAGAATTAGCACCCGTGTAAGACAAAGAGAGAATTGTACAGGATTCCTTCTAGTAACTGAAACGAAGATAAAGTGGAAAGTCTCACTCAGTTTTCTTTCCGCATGGTTAATCCAGGTCAGTTTTTCAAACACTAATGCTTCAGAGTTATTCTTCTTGTTGCCATTACATGAGGGTTGTCATCTGAATGTTTGCAGTTGGACAGTCTGTTCTTGAACAGACTATCCATTTATTTTGTTAAAAAATCTCCAATGTCTAGCCTTCTGGGCTTTTGCCCATTTTCCTTATGGTTTCCAGCAGATTTTTACCATTTAATATTGTGGGATTCACACCAAAATACAGAGACAAGATTGATTTGAATTGTTAGCTGCAGACAGCATCAGTGAATGAATCTCTGCACCAGCAGCAGGGAGAGAAGCTGCATTCACATAAACACCTTTTTATATAGGTTGAATGTTGAGATCACACATTAGGTGAAGTCAATTCTGATAGAAGGTCGAAGGCAGCACGATGGCACAATGGTTAGCATTGCTGCCTCACAGTAACAGGGTCCGGGTTCAATTCCCGGTTTGGGTCATTGTCTGTGTTAAGTCTGCACGTTCTCCCCGTGTCTGCGTAGGTTCCCTCCGAGTGCTCCAGTTTCCTCCCAGAGTCTGAAAGATGTGCTGGTTAAATGCACTGGCCATGCTAAATTCTCCCTCGGTGTACCCAAACAGGCACCGGAGTGTGGCGACTGGGGGATTTTCACAGTAACTTTATTGAAATGTTAATGTAAGTCTACTTGTGACACTAATAAATAAACTTTAACTCACTACGGATGCTGCCTGTCCTGATTAGCATTTCCAATATTTATTGCCTTTAGCTATAATAATTAAAGTTATTTACCTTATTGTAATCTGAAGTAATTTTCCTAAGTCGTACTTAAATTGCCATAGTCCTAGATGACCAAATGCTGCTTTTCCCTTTGGAGGCAGCTGACTGGTGTTGATTTAACCTGAGGGCCACCACATCTCAGGCAAGGCTGAGAAGGCAAGGCTTCATGAATAACCTCAACTGAGACAGGGTATTGGCAACACCTGATGAAGGAACAGCATTTCCGAAAGCTTGTGGGTTTACTGTTGAATCAACTGGTTGGACTTTAACTGGAGTTGTGAGACTTCTTACTAAAGCTATATATCCCCAGATTCTGAGAATATTCATACCACTCTTGCCAAAGCTTTAGAAAAATTCCATGACAATAAAAATGTTTTTAGAACTTTCAATCTATGCTATTGTGAGAAAAGATGCATTCTGCATTTCTTTTTCAGGTAGCCCACTCATTCACTGTTGCAGAGACAGGAATTTGAATCAAAGAATACCTGTCTCTTTAGATTACAGGCTTCAATACATGCAGTCTCTCTCACTGGCATCATGTATAAGTGCGTAAGAATCCCTAATTTATTTCTAGGTTTGGTGCTATGATGTTTGAGGCAATTAAGGCAAAATTGGTCTTTAAAAAAGGGAAGTACAATAGGTAATATCGCAATTGTGTGTTATTCTCACCTTGCCCAATTTTCAGCTGCACTGCCTTCAGCAGATCTGAATATCTGGCATTGTCAATAGACAATGAGACAGCACAGTAAGTGAGGCTTTTTGCTAACCCAGGCAAGTTACGGGGGTTACAGATAGTGTGTCATGAAGCCAAGATCCCTGTTAAGACCGTCCTGAGGAAGACACAGAGTGTTGAAAGCTCGCGATTTTACTATCAAATAAATCGGTTGGATTAAAAATTGGTGTTGCTAAATTCTTACTGAGTTCTTGTCAATAGTACCCAGTCAAAGATTTAACATTCAAGCCAAGGCAACTTGCTACTCCAAACCAGCAGTTCCAGTCTTCTAGCCATAGTCAGAGTCATAGGGGCAACCAGAGTCGAATAAGTTTTCTTTTCTTCATTTGTGGGGTGTGGATGTCACTGGCTAGGTCAGCATTTATTGTCCATCCCTAATTGCCCTTGTGTAGGTAGTGGTGAGCTGCCATTTTGAACCAGTGCATTTCTTTTTCAGGTGGAAGATATGAGGTGGAGATACACCAATATTGTTGCTCGGGGTGGGGGGGGGGGGGGGGGAGTTCTGGAATTTGGACTCAGCAACAGTGAAGCAACAACGATATATTTCTAAGTCTCAGATTGACATACTCTCTTCCACCTTCTTCCTTCAGAAAGAGATACAAAGCCTGATACATGTACCAACTCAAAAGCAGCTTCTTCCCTGTTGCCATCAGACTTTTGAATGTTCCTGTCCTATATTAAGCTGATCTTTCTCTACACCCTAGCTATGGCTGTAACACTACATTCTGCACTCTCTCCTTTCCTTCTCCTCTATGTGCTCTACGAATTATTTGTTTTGTCTGTATAGTACACAAGAAACAATGGGCAGGATTTTAAGGCCTCACTTATCCTGTAACCATAAAATCCCGAGCAAGGTCAACAGGCCTTTCCATGGTCTGACCCTTCGATTCCCGTGGCGGGTGGGGTGATAAAGTTCTGCCCAGTACTTTTCACCGTATCCCAATACATGAGACAACAATGAATCAAATCAATAGTAAGGTGCATGGGTAAAAGTTTAGAGGAGATGTGCGAGGCAAGTTTTTTACACAGAGGGTGGTGAATATTTGGAATGCGCCACCCAGGGCAGTGGTGGGAGCTGGTATAATAGTGTCATTTAAACGGCGTTTAGACAAGTATGTGAATAGGATGGCAACGGAAGGATACAGATATGTAAATTCATATAGTTTTAGTTTCGGCAGGCATCGTGATTGGCACAGGGTTGGAGGGCTATACAGTTCTTTGTTCAAATCAAAAGTAGTGGTGTTAAGGCTTGCCCAGGTCAATGTGAATGAGCATTGGAAATGGCCATTGAAAGGAAAGCATTGCAGCAGTGGGCTTTCTTCAATCTCAGCAAGTCACGTGGAATAAAGCCTTTTAAAAAACACTTGAAAATACATTTTAAAAGCTGTCAAAGGTCACACCAAAAAAAAAGGCCCCGATTATAATTAGAATGAGATATTTGCCCAAGCATTGATTCCATCTCTGCACACTCGGTAGTGTTTGCCCAGGAGGATGAACTTGATAAAGTGGACATTTCACTCACTTATGCTGATGTGAGTTTAAAAGCTTAACCGCATATTCCTGAAGTGTCAGCAAGCTGCAGCTCATGCATTATTTAACGCACCGTACCAACCAGTACGAGACATTCATACCTGCAGTTGTTGACATTACTTGTTTCTGAGCGAGGGGAAAAACAAGCCTTCCAGCTTTAAATTATGCACAGCTTCATTCCTGTCAGACACCCACAACATCAACAAAGAAGATTCTCATTTACATTTTGAATGCCAAGATCTATAAGCAGTACAGTACAAACACAAATATTCAGATAATGACTGGTATCAGAGAATCATAGAAACATACAGTGCAGAAAGAGGCCGTTCGGCCATCAAGACATTCACCGCCCTCTAGGTAAAAAGACTTGCCTCACACATCTCCTCTAAACTTTCCCCCCCCCGGGCACTTTACTGTTGATCTGATGTGATTTGATTTGATTTATTATTGTCACATGTATTGGAATACAAAGCGTTGGCCAGAAATTTACCATTCCCCCCGCCACAGGAATCAGAGTGGGCAAGAGTCGGACCATGGAAAGGTCTGTTGACCTTGGTAGGATTTTATGTTTTCAGGATAAGCAAGGCCATAAAATCCCTCCCATTGTTCCTTGCACATTATATGGACAAAGCATACTGTACATAAAGGAGAAGGAAAAGAGAGAGTATGGAATGTAGTGATACAGTCATAGCTAGGGTCTATAGCATCCCATCCAAATGCTATCCCCATAACCCCATATATTTACCCTGCTATTCCCCCTGACACTAAGGCCAATCATTGTAACCTGCACATCTTTGGACTGTGGGAAGAAACCGGAGCATCCAGAGGAATCCCACACAGACACAGGGAGAACATGCAGACTCAGCACGGACAGTGACTCGAGGCCAGAATTGAACTCAGGTCCCTGGCAGCAGTGCTTATCACTGTGCCACTGCAGGCAGCAGATAAATTGAACATCCTGTGAATGAACGATTAAATTGAACATGTTCTGTCAATTTTACTTTAGGGTCAGCATTGGAACTGGGAATTATTAAAAAATAAGCAGTGCCCTAGAAATTTAAGTGTCATTAGGGAGTATTGGGGAACTGTGGGCACCACTCACAACCAGAGGGCCCAACCTTTGCTACCAAAGCACGTGGTTCAATTGGGGAACGTTCCACTTTGGCAGGAAGTGCGCAGTCCGGCCCTATTTCTGCTCTGAGGAGACAGTGATGAGATGGAGTTGCATCTGCCACACCTGATAATAGATCAGAGAGAGCTACACGGGCAACAGATGGCAAAGCGTGTTGGTTAAATGGTCCACCTTGGTTACTGGGACGTTTTTCAGTTGTTTGCTTAGATTATAGATCCCCTAGCCCTTACCTCCTCACACACTAACATGTCTCCTCCCCTCCCCATGCTTTCTCCTTTTCCCTCATAACCTCCGTACCAATGTAAAGTACATCATTACACATAGGCCCAACATTCATTCTGTATAGAACCAATTGAACTCCTTTGTAACTATGGCATATGAGGACCTGCTTACAAAATATGTATTCACATTTTTCTTAAAATATGTGGCTACCATGTAAAAGTGTCAATCAACCAGACCCTTTGAAGCTTTAAGTGTTTGTCATGTCCTTATCTTGTGCAAATAAGTACTGCGCCATTAACAAAAGAGATCACAGGGGTAAACCTTTTAGAACTGAGGCGAGGAGAAATTTCTTCACCCAGAGAGTGATAAATGTGTGGAATTCATAGAAAGTAGTTGAGGCCAAAACATTGTCTGATTTCAAGAAGAAATTAGATATTGCTCTTGGGGCTAAAGGGATCAAGGGATATGGGGGGAAGGGGGGGATCAGGATATTGAATTTGATGATCAGCCATGATCGAAATGCATGGCAGGATAGCCTTGAAGGGCCAAATGGCCTGCTCCTTCTCCTAATTTCTATATTTCCATCTAAACCTTGACACGATTTGATCTTTTCCATCTTGTGCCTGCTGTGTAACAATTTATTCACACACTAGAGCAGAGGACATCTTCTGGAGCCTTTTCCACAGGATTTCTTCATGAAGCTCTCACAAGTCAATCAGGAACAATGTATGAACCTGGGGTGGATTTTGTTCCTTCGATAGGCATCCAATTGGCACAGTGCATGGGCACAGAGTGATCTTCACACTCAGATTATGGGATCTCAGGGTTGTTTGCTGTTGATCTACTTAAGTTTAAAAAATAATCTAACAATTTTCAGATTATTGTATACTTTGTTCTCCTGCTGCCACACAAGATCATGAACCTCTAGAACAATTGCTTAGTCAGTTGGCTTGGCAATGGTTTTCCTGATCAGAATTGGAGAACTTTGGAGGAAATAGATAACAGTGCAGGGAGGTATCAAACAATTGCCACCAGCCTGACATCCACCCGACCTTGCTTCTGCTGATGAGTGCTGTAGGGGAAGGAGTCTTATTTCCAGAGTCAGCACTGGCACCATAACTAGTAGCATAGATTCATGTAGAGCTGCCATCAGTAATGCTGAAAAGCTCTTTGTAAACATCCAAATCATTGCATACCATTCTTTCAGTGCTAATACTTAAAGGAAGAAATGGCAGGGTGATTAATGTTCAATATATTTTCTGTGTTGCACCTACAAGATGCTATTGACCATATGGGCAGCACATTGGCATAGCAGTTAGCACCGCTGTCTCATAGCTCCAGGGATCTGAATACAAGTCTGGCTTCAGTCAACTGTCTGTGTGGAGTTTGCACATTTTCCCCGTGTCTGCATGGGTTTCCTCAGGGTACTCGGGTTTCCTCCCACACTCCAAAGATGTGCAGGTCGGGTGGATTGTCTGTGCTAAATCGCTTCTTAGTGTCAGGGGGATTAGTGGGGTAAATACATCAGGTTATGGGGATAAGCCCTGGGTGAGATTGTTGTCAGTGCAGTCCCAATGGTCTCCTTCTGCACCGTAAAGATTCTACAATTCTATATCCACTGATCCCCTGAATTAACCATGCACCTTCTTCAGGCCTGGGTATTCAGAGAGCCAGCTGCAGGCTATCCATTCTCCCATGAATCAGCACAGTCAGTACCAATACTCACCTGTTTCTCAGTCAAGTGCCTATGGACCAGTAACCGCACAATGGCTTTCTTTTCCCTTTACTTTTGCCTGTACACCTTCTCCCATTTGTCTTAGATATTAGCCCCAATGGGTTGACATACTTCTCTGTGTTTCTAAAGGCTGCAGAGCTTATTTCTCTCTTACATCCGCACTATATTCCCAATCTCCTTTATGTTTCAGACCTGTCACTCAATTGCCTCTCTGCATAATCTGCACTTAGAGCTGTGGCTAATTATTCATCTAGTCTGACCATACAGAACTGACTCACACCTGCACCCAAAACTTAATCACGCTTGGTTGTATATGGAAATGAGTAGAAATTACAAACAATACAAAATAGACAATTTGGCCCAACCAATCTTTGTCTTTATTTATCCTTCATGTGAGCAAATGGTCCTAATCATATTTACAGATCATCTATCTGATGTAATCTTGAATGCTGGCATTGCTTCTGCTTCATCCAATAGCTCAGGAATGTACCTCCTTACATTGTGTGAAGAAATGTATCCTACCCTTTGTTTTAAATCTCTAACATTTAATTTTGCATCTAGTTGCTTGTTCTAGATGACCTCCAATTGGGGGTCATAGTGGCACAGTGGTTAGCACAGTGCCAGGGATTCAGTTTCAGTTTCTGGCTTGGTTCACTGACTATGTGAAGTTTGCATGTTCTCCCCATATCTGCGTGGGTTTCCAGGTACTCCAGTTTCCTCTCACAGTCCTAAAACATGCTGGTTCAGTGCATTGGCCATGCAAAATTCTCCCTCAGTGGCGACTAGGGGATTCTCACAATAACTTAATTGCAGTGTTAATATAAGCCTACTTGTGACACTAATAAATATACTTTAAAAAACCAAACTTAATTGCTTGGAAATGTGCTTTTATCTGTCTTGTCCCATCCTCAAAAACAATAACAACTGTTAGGAAAATAAAGGTAGTTTTAAGGGATTTATATTAGTATGTTAAAAATTAGAAATTAGAAGTATAGTTTTAAGTGGGATCAATTTAATCTTTCTGTGACTGGAAAGATAAAACCGACAGATCTATGCTAGGTAAAAGTGATTTTATACGTTTGGGGTTGGTTCAGTTCCAACTCTGTGTCTATTGTGCTTAGAGAGGGCTATGGCATGAAGAGTAAGTAAACCAGCAATAGTTTCTTAGCAATGGGGTCTTGTAAGGTAGAGAAGTTTTTAAGTTTAAGTTTAGCTAACTTGATTGCAGTCAGAGATGGACAGTGAGAGAGAGAAGGCAGCTTTCTCAGCTCTGATAGAAGCTGTTAGGTTAGAAGGCCAGAGGGGGACCATTTATCTCAGTTTTGCTGGAAGAAAATTATACTATGGAGGAATGATTAAGCAATCTCAAGAGCAGCTAATTAAGGAAACTGGAGGAATTTTCAAGAAGTCTGGAGATAACAGAACAGAGGAAATTAGGAATCAGAACAAATTTGTTGTTCAGTAAGGTCACAGATCTGAAAAGGCTTTGGATTGTGAAAGGCCAGAGAAATATTTACAGTTTATTAAGGTTCATGAGAAATCCTTACAGTTTGAGAGGCATTATTAGAAACATTTGTGAACAGGATGCCAGGATTAGAGGAGTACAGATGTCTTGAAGGATCCGGAGGAGATTACGAAGGTAGGGTGGGGTAAAGCTACGGAGGTTTTGAAAATAAGGATGAGGATTTTAAGATCAAGAGATTGCCTGTCTGGAAGCCAATATAGTTCAAGAAGCACATGGGTGATTGGGGAACAACACATTCTGCAAGTTAAGGCACGAGCAGTAGAATTTTGAATATAAAGGCTTGAATGTGAGAGGCCAGCTAGGAGTGCATTGGAATAATTGCGTCTAGAGGTAATGAAGGTCTTAGCAACAGTTTCAGCAGCAGATGAACTGAGACTGGTAAGGTGGAGACAGGTATTCTTAATGGTGGCATGAATGTGAGGTCAGAAAGCTCAAACTGAATCCAAGGTGACACCAATGTTCTGAATAGACTGGCTTAATCTCAGACCGTTGCCAGGGAGCCTTTGGAGTTGGTAGCTAGGGAACGGAATTTGTGCAAGGACTAGAAACAATACTCTCATTTACAACACTCCCATCTTATCGCCTTGTAGTCTGTGTTGTTCAAGCGAAAAAGGTTCCACTAACTGTAGCTCTTTTTACATCCGATTCATCTGGGCAGGTTAGAAAATTTGAAATTTCAACAAGTGCATTGAATGTATTATTTTTCCACCTGTCTATGTGCAGTTAATGGAACTAGGCTGTAGGCTGTGACACTGCCAGATACACACTTGTAGCTTACGCATGGAGAGCATCAGTTAGATGCCTTAACAAGAGAAGATTATAGCCCATTCCCCCCCCCCCCCCCCCCCCCCAAAAAAAAAAGGTGCAGTGATGTTCTGCCTTTTTAATCCAAGGATTTTACAATTTGAAAGGCCCCTGGAATTTGGAATTACACAATGGCAATAATTTAATATTGTTGTGCTGCTTGTTCTCCAGCCAGATGCAACTGCCTGCTCTGTAATTAAACTATTCCACTGAATGTTGTTAAATCTTTACAATCAAGATGTGCGATGTTATTGTTGGCAAGATAGCTGCAACATAATTTCAAAATATAGGCCCACAGTAAAACTTCTGGCTTTATTATCATGTTTTCAAAGGATAAAATCAGCCATTGTGTTTATTTTCCTTGCTGTTTTTCCTTTCCTTTTTACTGTGCCCAATCTTTGTCAGTGTGATAACATGGCCCCTTTAAGGGATGACGCTTTGCTAGTCACATGATCAGGCCAGAACCTATAAAGAAGCAGGAAACCGGGCCAATTGGTATTATAGGTAGGCTCCTGGAAGGAGGTGTACCTTCAGCTGGACCTAGGAGGAAGAAGAGGAAAGTAAGCGTGTGTGAGAATTTTCCATCAGGCCCTTAATTTATCTGTAGATATATTCTTATTTTTGATTAATAAATCTTTGTTGTTATGGCACAGTGGTTAGCACTGCTGCCTCACAGCACCAGCGACCTGGGTTCAATTCCTGGCTCATGTTATATCTGCTAGACTTTACACATTCTCCCCATGGCTGTGTGGGTTTCCTCTGGGTGTTCTGGTTTCCAAAGTCCAAAGATGTGTGGGTTAGGTTGATTGGCCATGCTAAAATGGCCCTAGTGTCATAGAGATTAGTAGGGTAAATGTATGGAGTTGCGAGAAAGGATCTAAGTGGGATTGTAGTCAGTACAGACCCAATGGGCCAAATGGCCTCCTGTACTATAGGAATTCTATGATTCTATAATCAGAGCATGTTGCCTTAACACCATATATTTAACCCACTAATTCTCCTAACTTATACATTTTGGACACTGAGTGGCAATTTAGCAATCTACCTAACCTGCACATCTTTGGACTGTGGGAGGAAACCAAAGCACCTGGAAGAAACCCATGCAGATATGAGAAGAACATGCAAACTCCACACAGGTAGTCACCCAAGGTCAGAATTGAACCTGGGTCCCTGATGCTGTGAGGCAGTAGTGCTAACCACTGTGCCGCTTCCAGTTATTATGATTTCAAATGTGGGGCCAATCCCAGGTCTCTTTCAATATAGCCCTATAGTTAACATTTAGGGCGCATGCAACAATTGGCATGATGACTGTTGCTCTGAATTCACTCACTTCCCTTTGGGTCAGTACCCAACCTTCACCTGGCACCACCTCATTGGCACAGTGGAGCATGCAGTGCATCGAGGATCTTTCACTGGTGAATGGATTACCTTTAATGCACCCAATGTACGTCGCAGCTCTAATTTTACTGTGGTCTTCTGATCTGCCAACTGTTGGAACGATTTACTGATGGTACTTAAACCCTTTGTCCATTGCAATGCAATCTGGCATATTTCAACCTGCAGATATATCCAGGATGCCCATCTAGTAGACAACGTCTGCCCGGTGAAAGACCTGGATAAAATGTCCTCTAGGTAAAAGAAAGCTCTCATGTAACCACTTACTAAGCTTCCAAACACGCCATCAACAACATGGCTGATCTTCCTTCTCTACCTTTATTGCACACACTCTCACATTAGACCTTGCTTCAGGTAGGATTATATTATTCAGCGCTCCAGCGACACCATAGAGTCATTCTTTTTTAATGAAGAGCTTTACATTTATTGAACAATTCTTTTGTTTACTTCCGTTTGTTCTAAAATGTGTCCCACGTTTTAGTTTGAGAATGTATCAGTGTGAGTACCCACTCTCGGGAATGAAAAGATTGTGATAAAATGACAATAAAATAAGCTATTGAAGATAACAAATCACCTAGCCTGCTGGATAACAGAGACTAAAATTTATTTGTCATGTGACAAATAAATGCCACACAAGTAATGAACTGCACTTGTGTGAAATTACTTTGCCAATTGTTTTAATCGTGGTGTTAACCTGCTTGAAGTAAATGGAATGCTATTAAGATTTCAGACAAAGGAATCACAGAATGATTACAGAATAGAAGAGGCCATCCGGCTATCTCCTTAGGAACATTATCCCATTGTTGTTATGTATGCCCTTAGAGAACGGGTTAGGTGACCTGCTAGGAAACTGCCCCTACAGCACTTGAGGGCTGGAGTGCGAGGAATATTGTTCTTCATAAACCCTTTTGTTCCTGTTTTCATTTTTATTCTTTATTTTCCTTCCTCATCACTCTTTTTCCTCCTACTTTATCTCCCTTTCTTACTTTTTCTCCCCCTTTGCCTTCCTTCTTCCCCTTTTTGCTCAATTTCACTTCTCTTCCACCCCCCGCTCTTCCCCCTTCACCCTATATCTTCATTTGTCACAGTTTATCTTCTGATTTCAGCTTTTCTGCCATTTAGCCGTTCTCTCTGTGGACTGCCAATAGCAGCCTTTCCCCTTGTTTTTGTGGCTATGATTCACTTTTTGTTCCTTCCCCCTGCAATATAAATATCTCCCACTTTCCTTGCCTTTTAGCTTTGACCAAGGGTCATCTGGATTCGAAACGTCAGCTTTTTTCTCTCCTTACAGATGCTGCCAGACCTGCTGAGATTTTCCAGCATTTTCATTATTGTCCCTGTGGCTTGCCTTTCTGTGTGACTTCTTTGGAGCTACCTCTCCAGTAGTCTCAGACTTAACTGTAGCTGTTCCTTCTCAGATAACAGCCATTAGTACCATGATTAAATTTGCCTCTACCGCACACTCAGGCAGTGCATTCTAGATCCTAATGAGAGTCATAGAAATGCAATGGTGCAGGAGGAGACCGTTCAGCCTTTCATGTCTCTGTTAGGTCTCCAAAGCAGCAATGTGCTTTGTGCCACTTCCATGCCTTCTCCCTGTAATCCTGTACATTCTTCCTTTTCTGATAATCCAATTCTCTCTTGAATGAGTCGATTGAATCTGCATCCACCACCCCATCAGGCAATGATTTCCAAACTTTGACAATTCACTTTGTGAAAAAGTTTTTCTTTGTCATCTTTGCTTCTTTTGCTAATGGCTTTAAACCTGTTCCCTCTCATTTTCAATCTTATCACGATTTTCAATTTTCTTTTTTTATTTGTCATTAAGATGTAGCTGTCGCTGTCTTGAGCAAACACTTATTTCCCAAACCTAATTGCTCTTGAGAAGGTGGTGGTGCGTTGCCTTCTTGAACCACTGTGGTGGAAGGACACTGGCTGTTAGGATGGGAGTTCAAGAGTTTTGACTCAGCGACAGTGAAGGAATGGGAATAGCAAGTCAGGATGATGTGTGACTCTGACCAGACCCCTCATAATTTTGAAGCCTCTGTCATATCACTTTTATCCTCCTCCTCTCCAAAGAAACCAGTCCTAACTTCTTATATTTATCTTTATAACTCAAGTTCCTCATCCATAGAACAATTCTCATGAACCTTTCCTGCCCACTCTCCTAAGGTTCCACATTCTTAAGTGCGCTGCCCAGAACCTTTCAGTTGAAATCTAACTAGTGACTTATCCCCATTCAACATAACTTCCTTGTTCTTGTATTTTATGCCCCTATTAATAAAGCCTCGGACACTGAATGCTTTATTAGCCAAGCTCACAACCAAGTCTCTCAATAAATACAGCCAATCCTCCCACTTTCATTCCTTTCCTATCTTTCCTGAATGCCTTGTATCTGGGGTTATTAAGCACTCAGATCTGCCCTTCTCTGATCCAGGTCTCTGCTTTAGCCACAACGACTTCAACATGTCAATCTGTAACTCACCAATTTTAATTACCACACTCTGCATTTTCACGCATGCTCATTAACCCTGATCTAAACTTTATTACTTTCTCTCTTACTCTGACAACTACCCAATATTATATATTATATAATATATATTATATCTATTATATATTATTATATTAATATTATAATATTTTCTTACCCCAACAACCTAATATTCTGCACTCGAGTGCCAGTTCTCTCTCCATCCTGAGTGCTCCATTCATCTTGTTATTCCTCTCTGCCATTTCACCCTGGTTCCAATATCTATGCCAAGTTAGTTTAAACCTTCCTGAATAACATGAACAAGTCAGCCCATAAGAGACCTGGTTCTATTTAGGTGCAAGTCACCTGGAGTTTACAGGTACTGTTTTTCCAGGAATCAGTCCTCAAAGTCCCAGGAATGTAAAACCCAGCACCATCATTCCAGCCGCACATCCATCTGTTTTATCTCCCTGTTTTTATATTCAGTTGTGCTTGGTACTGGGAGTAATGAGAACACTGCTACTGAGGCAGCATGTTGGCCTAGTGGTTAGCACTGCTGCCTCACAGCACGAGGGACCCAGGTCAATTTCCGGCTTGGGTCACTCTGCGGAGTCTACACGTTCTCCCCATGTTTCTTCAGGGTGTCCTCCCACAATCTGTGCCATGCTAAACTCTCACTCAGTGTACCTGAATAGATGCCGGAATTTGGTGACTGGAGGATTTTTACAGCAACTTCATTGCAGAGTTACTGTAAGCCTACTTGTGACTATAATAAATAAAAACTTTAATCTCAACATAGAAAAATACAAGATAGAAGCAGGAGGAGGCCATCTGGTCCTTTGAACTTGCTCCACCATTTATAATGGTCATGGCTAATCATCCAACTCACTATATCTAATCCTGCTTTTTTCCCATAACCTTTGATCCCATTCACCCCAAGTACTATAATCCAGCTATCTTGTGTACACGTTCAATGTTTTGGTATCAACTATTTCTTGTAGTAATGAATTCCACAGGCTCACCACTCTTTGGGTGAAGAAATGTCTCCTCACCTCTGTCCTAAATGCTCTACTCTGAATCCTCAGACTGTGACCCCTGGTTCTGGACTCCCCCACCATCAGGAACATCCTGTTTGCATCTACTCTGAATAGTCCTGTTAGAATTTTATAAGTCTTTATGAGATCCTCCTCAGTCATCTGAACTCCAGGAGAATAATCTTAACCTAGTCAATCTCTCCTCATACATCCCACTATCCCAGGAATCAGCCCAGACTAGGGCCGGAATTCTCTGATCCTGTTTGTTTCACCACCATTGCCAATGAGAAGAGAGAATTTGGCACTCAGCCAAAACACAAGTCACTGCAACAGGACTGGAGAATCCCACCCGCAGGTTTGGTCAGAGAATTCCAGGTTAATTATTTTTGAGGTTCCTACACAGTTTCCTGAATTCTGATTGCTGGATCACGTCCTTTTTTCCACCAATGTTGTTGATACCAAGACTGCTTGCTGCCAATCCTCCCACCTCACTGTGCTCTGCAGACCTTCAGTGACATCCTTAACCCTGGCATCAGTGCGATGGTGCTGGATTTATCTCTGTGGTCAGAGAAACACTCTTCCGTTCCCCTAACTTCTAGATCACATGTCACTAATGTACTTCTGGTCTTGTAACCCCCACTCTATAGCTGAACAACTTCCCCCCTCCCGCACTGGTGTTGTGGACTCCCCAGACAAACAATCACACTGATCACTATTCACAACTGAATACTGTCTGGGGAGTGGGATACACTCGGGGGACTCTTGCACTACCTGCCTGTTTTTTCTTGACCATATGGTTGTCATCCATTCCCCACTCTCCCTGCATACTCCTAAGTTCCCGAAGGAGGTCATGTCTATAAACATGCTCTCCGTGGAGCTCGTAACTTCATGGATATACCATAGTGATGCAAGCTCCTGCTTGAGTCCAGAAATCCGATGCAGCAAAGCGCAACTTCTGCTGCATAAATAGTTCTCCAGTGATGACACTTTCTGCATGAGTATTTATCTAGGACACAAGAAACATCCTGGAATTCCCACGTAGTACAGGGTATGCACTCTCGAGGTTGGAGCAGTCCTGCCATTCTTCTATCTAATAATTAACGACATTGCTATTCTCGGCATTGCTTATTTTGCCAATCACTTTTAAATGACTTTTTATATGAATATATTAAATATTCATACTAAGATTTGAAGAATATTTCACTATTCAATTGAATATTGTTAAATCTTTACAATTCTGACAAACTTGTCCTCATTGCCCAAAGCATGGCTTAAGCAATAATCTGTAACGTGTTGCCAACCTAGACATAACGATGCTTTATTTTCAGTCTACAGAGTCAGGAAGGCAAAGTATGCATGACAGGGGTTTTCCAATAGATTTGTTTGCACTACCTCTGGCAAACTTATTATTTAAATCATAGTTAGTTAACTCAACTACTTCACAAGGTCCTCAGATAGTGGGTTCCAGATTTCAAGTACAACTGAGCTGATGGATGTGGTGGGTACATAACTGATAAATGGGGAAGGCTCTAAGTCGGAGATGTGGTTAGAGATGAGATAGTCTAGTGGTATTATTGCTTGACTATTAATCTAAGAAACTCAACTAATATTGTGGGACCTGGATTCAAATCCTACCACAGCAGATGGTGAAATTTGAATTCAATAAAAAAAATCTGGGATTAAGAATCTACTGATGAACATGAAATCATTATTGTCTATTGGGAAAACTCATTTGGTTCACTAATGTCCTTTAGGGAAGGAGATCTACCATCCTTACCCGATCTGGCCTACATGCGACTCTGGAACCACAGCAATGTGGTTGACTTTCAACTGCCCTCGGGCAACTAGGAATGGGCAATAAGTATTTCTAGCCAGCAACGCCCATGTCCTACGAATGAATAAAAAAAAATATTGATTCCGAATCATTGTGAGAGTAAAAGAAAGAGGATAGATTGGACAATGCATATTCAGGGTTTTTCCAGTTACTTTGCCTCGATGGAGAAAGGATGTGTTGTTACTATTTCCTCTTTTCTCAGTTGTGCGAGAGAAAGGTCACAGCTATCATCACATCGATGGAGTATTGATACTGTGTGATATTGAAATTGGGTTGATTAAAATTTAAGAACATTAGAACAGGAGGAGGCCATTCAGCCCTTTAAGTCTGTTCCACCATTCCAACATTCAATGAGATCATGGTTGCACTGCTACCTAACTCTACACACCTTTCATTGCCCAATATTGTTTGATGCTTTTGACAAAAATCTGGTTTGTGTTTTGAAGTGTTCCCCTTCACATGTTGAAAACTTCAATCAAAACATCCTTTAGAATGGTTGAAGACTCTGGGTCTGTACTTTGGAGTTCAGAAGGATGAAGGGGGATCTTATTGAAATTTACAGGATACTGTGAGGCCTGTATAGAGTGGATGTGTAGAGGATGTTTCCACTAGTAGGAAAGAATAAAACCAGAGGGCACAATCTCAGGTTAAAGGCATGCTCCTTTAAAACAGATGAGGAAGAATTTCTTCAGCTAGATGTAGTGAATCTATGGAACTCTTTGCTGCAGAAGCTGTGGAGGCCAGGTCATTGAGTATCTTTAAGCAGAGATAATAGGTCCTTGATCAACAAGGGGAATAGGGGTTATGGGAAAAGGCAGAAGAATGGGGATGAGAAAAAAATCAGCTATGATTGAATGGCAGAGAAAACCCAATGGGCCAAGTGGCTGTATTCTGCTCTTATGTCTTATGGTCTAAATCTTCCAAATGGTAAGAAATAGAACTCTAGTTTGAGGCAATTCTCCTGAGCTAATCCTTGGAGCATGGCATCATTCTGTAAACCTACGCTGCACTCCAACCAAGGCCTTTTGAATGTGTGGTGTCCAGAATGACTCTCAGAATTCCAGGTGAGGTCTAATCTGGGCTTTGTGTTGCTAACAGCGAAGACTGAAAGACTTTTCCAGCCTCGACACCAGCAGGGCATTAGGGGGGGCATGGATTTTCCTGTCTCACGCATGACAATGCCCATTAGCATCGAGGCTGGGAAGTTCCGCCCTTAAACTTGATAAGGAAGATGGATCTAAATGAATGTCAGCATTTGAGGGGTTATATACCTTATTCTTGTTCCTCTGCCCCTAACTTGATGCAGAAAATGGATAATGAATATCCACTGAATGAATGTGCAATGGGTTATGGGCCTCCAAAGAATAACATAACATTATCCAGTTTCAGCAGGTCAAGCAGTTATTAACCAGGGGGGTGGGGAGGGGGAATGTTTTCGTTCTTGTATAGAATTCAACTATTCTGCAGAGAGTTATTAGAATTTAAAAAACTGATATTAGGGAGGAAGTTTCACTATCAGGACCTTTGAAGGAAGTAACACTGGCGATGGGGGCAGAGGAGCAGCAAGCAGACAATTGACTTCTTAGATTATTAGCAAAACGGGCAGCACGGTGGCACAGCAGTTGGCACTGCTGCCTCATAGCACCAGAGAGCTGGGTTCAATTCCCAGTATCGGGTCACTGTCTGCATGGAGTTTGCACATTCTCTCGAAGTCTGCGTGGGTTTCCTCTGTCTGCTCCAGTTTCCTCCTACTGTCCAAAGATGTGCCGATTAGGTGAATTGGCCGTGCTAAATTGCCCCTCAGTATTGGGTGGGGGGGGTTAGCTAGGGTAAATGCATGGGGTTATGGGGATAGAGGTGGGATTGTGGCTGGTGCAGACTCAATGGGCTGAATGGCCTCCTCCTACATTTAGGGATTCAATGAAACTATGAAAACCAGGGAGTATTGACACAGGCTGCAATGAGAAATGAATGCCTTGTACTTTCTTTGTAATATTTAGTCTGGATGCTTTTGTTGAAAATGCTGGTAGTGGAGAAAGCATGTTGGGGTCAAAGGGCAAAGATGAGGGGATTAAGTTAACATAATGGAAGAGGGTGACTGCAGTAAGTATCCTTACAACTGTTAATATGAGAGCTCAAATCCTGTTCTTAGTTAAGAGTCTTGTCAATCAATGACTGACACATCAGTTTCCCCGGCTTCACATCAACCCCGGCAAGCTCTCTTAAAATATCCTTGAAGGATCTCTTCAAGAGGAAATTTCTTTGGTGGGAGAAACTAACCCATCGTGAGGATCTTTCAAAGGTGTTGGCCGACTATTGGTTATTTCAATGTTTTCCTCAGAAATTCTTCTTAGCAGGAAAGATTGTTACTGCTAAAAAAAAATTAAAATGGTGAGACAGGAAAAGAATATTCAGTTAGTCATAATTAGTTTCAACTGTCAAGATATTACAGAATTATAGAATCCTACAGTGCAGAAGGCCATTTGGTCCATTGAGCCTGCAACAACAACAAAAATCCCCTACCCCCACACCATATCACCGTAACCCCACATATTTACCCTGCTAGAATGCTTGACACTAAACAGGCAATTTAACATGGCCAATCAACCTAACCTGCACATTTTTGGAGTGTGGGAGGAAACCGGAGCACCCGGAGGAAACCCATGCAGACACGGGGAGAATGTGCAAACTCCACACAGACAGTCACCTGAGGCCGGAATTAAACCCTGATCCCAAGCGCTGTGAGGCAGCAGTGCTAACCGCTGTGCCACTCTTAATGAAACTCTTATCTTGAAAAATGTTACGGGTGATAATTGGTATAGGTTGACACATGACTGCATTTTAACATGTATGCATTTTACACCTGATTCCTGACTGCTGCTCATATGTGTGCATGTTTATGCTACACATTCATGTCTTTGTTGCAAACACCTGCCAATGTGCAGTTTTTTTGCTTCTGTGTCTTTTCTGATGAACGGTCCCAGAACCTTCCATTTTATTTCAAATTGTAGCTTTGTGAAAGCTTAGCACAGAGAAATCTGACACGAAATGTGTGTGTGCATCCCTCTGGTTGGCATGTTTATTTTTCTCTACATCACTGAGCACCTCACTACCTGTGGTTGTAATGGTTTTTAGTGTGTGTGTGTGTCTTTAAATGCCTTTCTCTGTTTCAGCAGTGTAATTTTCCCTGTTTTTTTTTCGTGTGTCCACTTCAGCAGTGTAATTCTCCCTCTGTTTTTCTCTGTGTCTCTCTAACTGTATGTGTCTCTGTTGCTCTGTGTGTGTGTGCACCCTTCCCTGCTTCAGCAGTGTAATTATATATACACACACACCTTTCTCTGCTGTAGCAGTGTAATTATATATGTATATATATATACACACACACACCTTTCTCTGCTGTAGCAGTGTAATTATATATGTATATATATATACACACACCTTTCTCTGCTGTAGCAGTGTAATTATATATATATACACACACACACCTTTCTCTGCTGTAGCAGTGTAATTATATATATATACACACACACACCTTTCTCTGCTGTAGCAGTGTATTACTCCCTTGGTTTTCATAGAATCCTCTAGTGCAGAAGGAGCCCATTTAGCCCATTGAGTCTGCACTCGATCCCCATAACTCCATGCATTTCTCCTACCTAGTCCTCCTGACACTAAGTCACAATTTAGCATGGCCAATCCACTTAATCCACACATATTTGGACTGTGGGAGGAAACCAGAGCACCTGGAGAGAACCCACACAGGCATGGAGAGAATGTGCAAACTCCACACACACACTGACCCAAGGCAGGCATTGAACCAGATCCCTGGTGCTCTGAGGCAGCAGTGCTAACCACTGTGCCACCACGTTTTCTCTAAGTGTCTCACCAATTGTGTTTGTCTGTCTCTGTATCTGTGTGTGTGTGTATATACACTCTTCTCTGCTTTAGCAGTGTATTTCTCTCTCTGTTTTTCTGTGTCTCTTTGACAGTATGTGTCTCTCTGCATCTGTGCGTGTGTGGCTTGTGGTCTGTGTTTTATGGAGCAACATCACATTTTTTGATTGCACACACACTTCAAAGAAATGAAGATGGAAAGAGTTCTGCTTTTAATGAAAACTCTGACCCAAAAGGGAAAAAAAAATACATCAAAGATATTTAGGAAAACTTTAATTAAAAACAAGCCTCAGATTTTCAGTCAGTCTACAACTGCACCGGGTGAATAACTGATGAAAATGTTAATCACATTACTTCGTATGTGTGCCAGAAATAAAATCAGTTTAATGACTGATATCTCTCAATGAGAGTAGATAATTGCAGATATAACTCATTGCGAAGGTCAGTGTCTAATCATCCATTTGTACTCTTTGTTGTACCATGTCTGTGGCCTGGATGCCACGGTGTAGATAATAACCAATCAAGATGCTATCATCTTTTGCTTTATGTATTGTGGGCTCCTCTCCCCACCTCAAAATCAAACTGGTTTTACAAGCAAAAGTCTAATTTGCATGATTGATGATTGCTTATTAATAACTTATGGAAGATATTGGTTATTATGATGGCATTTTGTCTGCCAGTTGCAAGATTATGACAGATTATAACAAGCTAATGATTCATTAAACCAGTACTTTCTATTCATTTTCATTCTGGAAGAAGATGCGGAGCTGCACACAGTTGGAGAGGGAGAACTAAACTGCTGGATCAGCGAAAAGGCCTTTATATACACATGCACAAGCACAGAACTGTGATAGCCACAGGTACTGAGATGCACAGTGATTACAGAGAAAAATAAATCCTATCAAGGGAAAATATCAGCAAAGGAAAGTAAACTAAAAATAATTTAATGGAGGAACTCACTGCATCCAATATTAGTTTAGGAGAGGAATGGTGAAAATAATAGGACTTGGGACATATAAATCTGAAAGACTTGAAAATGAGAAGACTTAAAAAGATTTAAAAGACTGAAAAAGTTCCCAATGCCAGTTCATTATTTAAGAAGGATGAGAGCAGAAACAGTAAAGTCCCACAACACCAGGTTAAAGTCCAATAAATTTATTTGATAGTAAACCCACAAGCTTTTGGATCGCTGTTCCTCTATCAGGTAAGTGAGATGTCATCTGAAGAAGGAACAGCCTAAGAGCACATCTTTGGGATATGGGAGGAAACCGGAGCTCCCGGAGAAAACCCACGCAAGCACGGGGAGAATGCGCAAACTCCCACAGACACAGGCCCAAATCCATATATCTGCACAGCACAGCGATAGTCACTGAGCTGTCGTGTTGTCCATCAGATGGTCCAAGTCAAGCATACACTAACGATGTGAAGCAGTAGGATACTCTCGAAAAAGGTTCAAGAGAAGTCCTTTCACCACCCATCGCGTGTATGCCCCTCGTTAGACAACAAGGTTAACTATCAGATAAACTTGTTAGACATTAACCTGGTGTTGTGAGATTTCTTACTGATTTTACCCCAGTCCATCGCTGGCATCTCCACATCATGAGACCAGAAAGCCAGGTAGCTACAGGTCTGTCAGTTTAACATCAGGTGTGGAGGAGCAAACAGAATCTTTTATTAGGGAGAGACTGCCTCCACACTTGAACAAATAGGGTCTGATTGAAGAGCCGGCCTGTCTTGTTAAGGGAAGTTGCGTCTGATTGATCTAGTTGGCTTTGAACAAGATAGATAAGAGAGAGCCCTTAAATGTTGTGGATGTTTTTATGGAAAGCATTTTGAAAAGTTCCACATGAGAGATGATTGGTAAATATGAGAGATTATTGATAAAGTTGAAGTTTTAATCTAGTTTAGAAAATTGATAGGTAGATAGGACAGTGGGATGAAAGAGAAGTGATCATACTGAAGGGATGTAACAAATGGATTTGCTCTGAAGATATGACTTTTCATAGAATCCCTGCAATGCAGAAGAAAGCCATTTAGCTCATTGAGTCCGTACTGAGTTCCCAACATAGTATTTTACCCAGGGCCCATCCCTCTGCCCTATCCCTATAATGACATGGTTCACCCCAGTCCCTGTGTAGACAGTAGACACAGTAAGAAGTCTCACAACACTAAGTTAAAGTCCAATAGGTTTATTTGCATCAAACACCACTAGCTTTGGGAACTGGCTGTTCCTACATCAGGTCAGAAACTCCCACCCAACTGACGAAGGAACAGCCAGTTCTGAAAGCTAGTGGTGTTTGCTACAACCTTTTGGACTTTAACCTGGTGTTATAAGACTTCTTACTGTGTCTATCCCTGTAACTCCAGTAGAGATGCTGTCCCAGCCTGGTGAGCTGCTTGTGGGCTGGGAGATCTGAGCGGTGTTGCAGGCTATCCACTGAGTGCAAACTCCACACAGATAATGACCCAAGCCAGGAATTGAATCCAGGTCCCTGACACTATTAGGCAGCAGTGCTAACCACTGTGGTGCCCTTTCTTGAAAGCTAAGAAGCTGAAAATATAAAGGAGCAAAGACAATTAGGAGAACAATTGGGGCGGCAGGGCAGCATAGTGATTAGCACTGCAGCTTCACGGTGTCAGGGACCTGGGTTCAAATCCACCCTTGGGTCACTGTCTGGGTGGAGTTTGCACATTCTCCCCATGTCTTGATGTTTTCTGGATGCTGTGGTTTCCTCCCACACTCCAAAGATGTATGGATTACGTTGATTTAGCCATGCTAAATAGATCTTTGATGTCAGGGGTAGGGGAGGGGGTGTGATGGAAGAATTAGCAAGGTAAATTTGTGATATTATGGGAATAGAGCCTGGGTGGAACTGTTGTCAGTGCAGGTTCAATGGGCCGAATGGCCTCCTTCTGCACTGTAGGGATTCCATGATACAATGATTCAAAGCACAAATCATCTATAGGGAGTAGACAAGTATAATAAGGAATCAAATAAAGCCATTCCGACGTCAGACTTTATCTCAGAAAGTTGAAGTACAAAGAGGAAGAAGTACAGCTGTATAGAGCCTTAGCCAGGACCCATCCAATCAAGTATGGGTGCTACAGCCCTGGAAAAACATTTTTGTCTTGGAGGGCGCTGGGGTTTAAAAGGTGAAATGATGGTGGCCAGTGTTCATGAACCTAGCTTGTATTCCTCGCGCTGTAGAAGAGTGAAGGGAAACCTGATCAAGGTGTTTATAATGTTAAAATTATTTAATAGGATTGAAGAGGAGAAACTGTTTCCCTTGGTAGGGAATGAAAGATGACGTGAGATCATCTTAACATTAAAGCTGGGCTGGGTTAACAGGGAAATCAGAGCGGTTGAATGTTCTCCCTAGAAAGGCTGTAGATGCTGAGGAACAATCAAAGACTGGAATCAATAGATTTTCCTTTGGGCAAGGGGAAGAAAAATGGATTTTATGCACCCCTGCCAGTTGTGTTTTCGGCAGGGTGAAAGGGGGTACAGGTATGTGACAGGTATGCAACCTTTCCACCCACTCCCAACCCAGTCCACACAATAAGGAAGGATGGGTAAGACACCTACTAGCCCACCCACCCTTATGTTTATTGAGTTCCTTAAATGGGCTTAAGGACCTCAACCCATCTCCACAAACATAATAATGGAGAGGAAGATAGGCAAGAGTGGGAAAGTTGTATTTTGTTCAAAGTTAGTGAGTGGATGGGAAGGAAGCAAAGATATCATCCTGAGTGCATTAGGAGCACCAACTGCCTTACAATTATTCCTAATCCTCACTTGATGCTTTCTCCTGGTCTCCAAAGCAAGCTGCCTGAACTCTCTCCATAGGGTCCTCTATCCCTCCCTACCCAAACAGGCCAAATTTACCTGTCTCAGGGATCCAATTTCAAAGGCGGAACTTTCTGAGTCCCACTCTCAACTCAATAAAGCTACCCATGGTGTAATATTGCTGTGGGGTTGATTGTTTTAAATTTGGTTGGTTTGCTACTGACTTTCCTAGTAGGGTGGAGTCAGGAGCGAGGAATACGCCCTCCCTCCTACACCTCCCCATAACATTTAGCCCATGGAGATGAGAGTTGAGGGGCAGATCAGCCATGGTTTAATGGAATGATAAGGGGTTGAATGTCCTTCTATTTAACATAATCAATTATTATAAACCTGGGGCAGCACAGTGGTTAGCACTGCTGCCTCACAGCGCTAAGGACCTGGGTTCAATTCCTGGCTTGGGTGTAGAGTTTGCACATTCTCCTTGTGTCTGCGTAGATTTCCTCCTGATGCTTTGGTTTCCTCCCACAGTCCAAAGATGTGCAGATTAGGTGGATTGGGGTCATGCTAAAATGAATCTTAGTGTCAAGGGGATTAGCAGGGTAAATGCTCAGAGTTATGGGGATAGGACCTGGGTGGGATTGTGGTCAGTGCAGACTTGATGGGCCAAATGGTCTCTTTCTGTGCTGTGGGATGCGATGATTCTATGGTGCAAGTTTAAAAAATGGACATTTTCACTGGTTGAAACAAAGATCAACTGCAGCACAAGCAAGTGATAATATTTTTACCAATCTGCCAGAATCTGTGGCAAACGTATTTTATGGAGGAGAATATTGAGTCATTTGCTTCACTATAGGGGGAGGGCAGGTGATTGGAACAGACATCAGTGGGAGGTAGTTGGAAGAAAGATGCAGTCAGGGGAACATTCCTGCTCTGCCTGCTTCCACCTAAAGTTAATGTTAAATTTTATTTTGAAAAGACCTTGTTGGCAGCTGTTATTCTGGGCCACAGTGGCCACTGAAGCATACTGACCATTGAATATAGCCTGCCTGCTGCCGGATTACTGTGAGGGAATCAAATAACAAGGGCCAGAAACTTACATATGTAAATGAGGGGGCCTGATGATGATTTTAAGTGACCACCAGGAAGGCCTGCAAAATGGTTTCTACCCCGCTTTGGGTATTTTTCATGTGCCATTGGGAGCAGGGGGTTGGGGTGTAAGGCTCTCAAAACGGTGCCTGATTGCACCTGTTTTGTGTTTGCAAAGCAGGCAAAATGGGGTCAAATTTCACCCTCATGTTCTCTAATTTAGTCAATAATTATGTTTTAATTTAACATTTTTAGCTGTTACGGTACACTAGAGAATTGGGTGGAGGTGATCTGATATAAGTGAATATTTAATCAAAGTGGGAAAAATGAAGGAGTTGTGGTAAAGGTGGTCAATACATTGGAGGTACCATGGGTTCAATTGCTCCTTCAATATCTCCCGAATTTTCTTTTATTCTTACTCTGGATAAAGAAGTCCTGGTGAGGTATTGAAAGGGCAGCCAGTGGAAAATTAAAGGTGCTGCCTTGCGTCTCCTTTACATTATTATTATGCTCATTTTGAGGGCACTTTCATTAAAATGATCATCCCTTCCCCTCACCTTCCCTAAGGGTACTGATCCAAGATGGAGAATGATTGTAAACGTAGGGCTGGAATCCTCTGACCATCCACACTCCAAATAAACCTGTTTGGACTTTAAACTGGTGTTGTGGCATTTCTTTCTGTTTTACCCCAGTCCAACGCTAGCATTTCCACATCATTCACACTCCGCCATTGCTTCCAGGAAGACTGGAGAATTTGGCACTCAGTTGCAATAGAATTGGAGAATTACAGCTGCGAGTGAATTCAGCAAATTCTGACTCGTGATCTCTCCTAAGTGCCGCTCCTTCATTGACTTTACTTTCTTCCCTGATCCCTTTCATAGAATCATAGAAGTTAAGAAGGAAGTCATTTGGCCCATCGAATCTGTACCGACCAGAATACCACCCTATTCCCGTAATCCTGCACATTTACCCTGCTAATCCTCCTGACACAAGAGTCAATTTAGCATAGCCAATCAACCTAACCTGCAGATCTTTGGGCTGTGGGAGGAAACTGGAGCATCCGGAGGAAACCCATGCAGACAAGCGGAGAACGTGCAAACTCCACACGGACAGTGACCCAAGCTGGGAATTTTCCACCGTGCCACCCCTCTTTCAACTTCAGCCTTGAGCAGGTAGGACTGTGCATCTCCAGTGTGCTTTCTCAATCAGATGGGGCAGGTCAATCTTGAGATGTTCTACGGGCCAGATTTTTGCCGTCCCTTCCTGCCAGCGGAATCTTCGATCTTGCCAAAGATGAACCTACAGGGTGGAATTCCCGTTAACAAACAGGCAAGCCATGGAAAATGCTGCGGACCTCAATAGGACTGGAATATTTTTTCAGTGGTCATGGTATGCTACCACCCCCTCCACTGGCATACATGCCATGGGACAGGGCAGAGGGGTGGGAGAAATGGGGGTAAAAAGATTTGTATGGAGTCAGCATCCAGTTCATTACTGGGAAATCTGATGTCCTGTGGATTTTATACAGAGAATAATAGATAGTGTGGGGTGTGTGCCACAAACACTAAACAAAATCTCAGGAGTTCAGCTCCATTACAAAGTGAGCTTGTGTGCTTTATGAACATTCGTCTGAACCCTGAGGTGAGCTGGTGCCAGAATGCATTCCAATATATTATTGCTCTTTGCAATACAACTTAGAAAGATTTAATAGATGTTCCTGGCTTGGAGAAGAAAGCTGGACAATGAGTTAACAGTGAGCCCGGATGAAAATAGCAAGCATAAATAATCTTACAGACTTCCATAATTTAATGATTTTGCTGTATGGATAAAGCATTTGTCTCAGTGACTCATATACACTGTCTGAATGCACTGTGTATATTTCAAGCGTGACTCAAGAAGGTGGGATACATGAACCAAGATCAGCTTTCAGTTGCTGAGCTCTTTATATCGACATACTTTAACAGCAGACAAGTAGCTGGAGTTTCAGAAATCTCAGAAGTTTCATAAAAAATCCCTCTTTTTGAAAAGTGCAACACAGCCTGCAGGAAGACAGCGCACGCTTATATTCACAATTTATTTGTTGTCCTCAGGCTTAGTATTACAATTAGCCAGCGCTACATTGAATAGTTAGCATTTCCTATGAAACTCAGTGAACACTCTGCGATAATAAGCAGAGGAACAGTCTGAGGGACTGTATATATAAATGTAGCGTTGTTATTTGTAGCAGAGATAATTAATTTAAACAGATAGTCAGAATAGGGTGGGGGAGGAAATTCTTATGATAGAAAGATGGGGAATGACTTGCAACCACATTATTAGACTGAACTGTTTGGAACTGGAGCGCTGCTGCGATACAGACAATCCATTCACAGTGCTGGGAAAAATTCCACAACAACAGAAGAACATTCTCACATGTAGCAGAAAGTCACAAGTTGTGATTTTAATTTTTGGCCATAGGTCTTTTGCCAATGGCTAAGGAAGACATTTCAGCGTCTGAAACGTAGCAGATCATGTTGCTGAAGTGTGTGTATGTGTGTGTGTGTGCATGCATGTGTGTGTGCATGCATGTATATGTGTACACGTGTGTACGTGCATGCGTGTGTGTACATGTGCATTTGTGTGTGTGCACACTGAGGATGTGTGAATGTGTTTGTGTGTGAATGCATTTCAAATACTCAGCCGGAGAAAAGATGACAGTCTTTACCATCCTAGCAGGTTTTTAGGTAGTAATGCCTTTAGAGAAGTACAGATACTGGATAAGAGCTAAATGCTGTGGGTGCTGAAATCCGAAACAAAAACAGAAAATGCTGGGAAATCTCAGCGGGTCTGACAGCGTCTGTGGAGAGAGAATTGATAAGAAACATTGGGGCAAATTTTCCAATCCCATCCACCATGGGAATTGTAGAAGGTGAGAGGGAGACCTTGGAAAGGTCTGTTGACCTTGGGTAGGAATTTGGGGTGAACGTGGCTGGAAAATCCCGCTGGTTAGCTCTACACTCTCTCCACAGAGGTTGTCAGACCTGCTGAGATTTTCCAGCATTTTCTGAGATACTTGGATAGCTGCTTTGGCTGCAGTATGGGTGTAAATTGACTTCTAAATTACATTGGCTTTCTTAAGTGAAGATTAAAAGTCAGCTGATATTCATTTACATAATCATCAATGTAACATTTTCAGTGAACAAAGGCATTCGGGCAGCTTTTTGGAAAGTTTATACATCCCCCCTCATATTGAAAATGTTCCTTGGTGTATTTTAGAATGCTAACTTGGTGCAGTTTTATTAATGCACCTGAAAAGGCATTCATCAAACCTTAAGCGTCTGAGCTCAGTCAAGTCCCCCACCTGTTTGAAATAACTAAAAAGAGATTCCGTGCTCGGTAATGAGTTTTATCGGTGTTGTTAGAGTCAGGGAGGAGATTGTAGAATCTCTTGTCTTTCTCTGTTTCCATACTTGCTTGGCTGCAATATTTTTTTCCCTAGAAAGAATGTGTATGCCAGTTCAGTGAACATGTAACAGTGTAAGAGACAGATCCAGACAGGTTCCCTTGTCTTTCTTTATCAAAAGAAAAGAGCATGGAATCATACTTAATGTCTGATTGAAATAAAAAAATATTAAAAACACTTTGACTCTCACGTTCCTATATGCATTCAAGAGTTCATAAGTAAGTTACAAAATTGGAGGACAGATTAAGTAATTTAAAAATTCAAAAACACCATCATATACAGATTCTGTCTTGAGGAGTTCCAGGCTGGGCTCAAGGATCTGCCTAACCTCAACAAAGGGACAATTTAAAAATGTTAATGAATGATTTCTATTTGGTCTCCTGGAGCCAGCAGCTGTTAGGCTGGATTTTAGACATTTCTAAATTAGATAGCTGGTCAGGTATCGGTCGATTGGTGGATTGCTCTTTCCTGGGATAGAAAAATCAAGTATTAGGGGACATGGGTTAAAGGTGTGTGGGGAAAAGTATAGAGGAGATGTGCAAAGCAAGTTTTTTACACAGAGGGTGGTGAATGTCTGGAATGTGCTACTTGGGGAGATGGTAGGAGCAGGTATGATCGTGGCATTTAAGAGGAAACTAAACAAATACATGAATAGGATGGGAATGGAAGCATTTGGACTCCGTAAGTGCATATTGTTTTAGTTTAGGCAGGTGTCATGATTGGTGCAGGCTTGGAGGGACGAAGGGCCTGTCCCTGTGCTGTACTTTTCTTTGTTCTTTGGTCAAACAACAGGCAGGGTTTAAGATTGCAGGATGGATGAAGAGAGCGAGTGCCCTCAGGGATCTTCTGCCTGGGCTGGCCTGGAGAAAATCAGTTTCTTAAAACACAAAGTTAGTTGGCTCATCACATGATCCCTCTCACCAACTTAACAGTTAGACAAACATGGTCGTAACAAGTTGGTTCCAGTCCCTAGTTTAGACCTGATTAGATTATAACCAAATGACTTCCCTTCTCAGCCAGTGTCTTTTGTCTATCGAATGAATTATTCTATGTCCAGTTAAATACAAAGGCCTTGATATTTTCTGAGTGGTTCAGGAGAAGAGATCATTTACATTCCTCTAAGGTGATTGCCTCTAATGGGCTTTTCTACACAGCCTGGCTCCAGCTCGGTGGCTTTGGAATTTGAAAGATATAGTTACATAAATGTTTGGCTGTCTTCAAATCTGATGCTTTAAGTCACTGAAATGTTTCACAGCGCCAGGGACCCGGGTTTGAATCCTGGCTTGGGTCACTGTCTATGAGGAGTTTGCATGTTCTCCCTATGTCTATATGGGTATTCTCCACATACTCTCGTTTCCTCCCGCATTCTGAAAGACGTGGTGGTTAGGTACATTGACCCAATCAAGTGCTGGACTGTGGCGACTCGAGAAATTTCACCATAATTTCATTGCAGTGTTAATGTAAGCCTTACTTGTGATGAATAAATAAACTTTAAAACTTTGCTGTGGTTCTGTAATTCAAAACAGTAATTCAAAGTAATTCAAAACTCAAGCAGTCCAATATAAAAAGAGTGATTTTGATATCAAGCATGGTTTTACAACACAATGCGTTAGTCAATTTCTTCGTAAAGTTAATCTTTTCAAATCTCTATGACTCAATGACTCTTTTATTATAAACACTTCAAAGGTGTTTACTTGTGCCTTGAAGAAAATGTGATTTTAAGAGCTTCTTGAAGGGCTGAAATTGGGTGCAATAAACATAATCTTGCCATGGGAACCTGGTTAGATTTGTGTGGGGGTGGGTGGGTGGTGGGCTGGCTTCCAATGCAATGTGTTTTTAACCCAAATCAAAGATCTTGAAAATTCAATTTGTGACTTATTGTGACTTAGGCTTGAATTTCCTCAACTGTCCGTGTGGGTTTGAGAGATTTCAGGCGTGGGTTTTCTCCAAATGTTCCAGTTTCCGCCCATAGTCCAAAAATGTGCCTGTTAAGTGCCTTGGCCATGTCACTTTGTATCTTATTTTCAGAGGCATTAGCAGGGTAAAAATGTGGAGATAGGGCCTGGGTGGGATTGTTATGGATGCAGGCTCAATGGGCTGAATGGTCTCCTGCACTGTAGAGATTCTAAGATCCTAGGATTCTATGAGTCCAGTTATTCACATCGAGAAAACTTCTCCTCACTGAGGGGAATCTGCTGGGGTAAAGTTTCCGTTTTGGGTATAGCCCCACAATGCTGGAATGGATTGTGATCAAAATGGCGCTATTTTGAAAACTGTTCTTTAATTTCTGAGATTCGACTCAAACTGATTTACATTTTGACGGAAACGTGACTTCTCATGAACCCAGCACAACTGAGCAACAGTTTAAAATGTAATATTAAAAACATGCTTTCAGAAATGGCATGTCGTCTTAATATATTGATCTCTTGTGCTGCTGGTCATACCAACGTTGAATAAAATGTGCCAAGAAAATTCAATTGAGTGAAAACTCCAGACTGCAATGTACAAATTGTTAACTATGCTTGAGAACACACGAAATAGGAGCATAAGTAGGCTTTTAGGCCCCTTGAGGCTGTTCCACTATTCAATAGGACCATTACATACAGGAGCAGAATTAGACCATTCAGCCCATCAAGCCTGCCCTGCCATTCAATCATGGCCAACATGATTGTCATCCCCCTTCTCCTGCCTTCTCCCCATAACCCTTGATCCCTTTATTAATCAAGAACTATCTATTTCTATCTTAAAGAAACTCAATGACCTGACCTCCATAGCCTTCTGCGGCAAAAAGTTCCACAGATTCACCGTTCTTCAGTTGATGGAATTCCTCCTCATCTCTGTTTTAAAGGACCATCCCTTTCGTTTGAGGTTGTGCCTTCTGGTTCTAGTTTTTACACCAGTGGAAACATCCTCTCCATGTCCATTCTATCCAAGCTTCGCAATAGCCTGTAACTTTCAATAAGATTCTCCTTCATCCTTCTAAACTCCAATAAGTACAGAACCAGAGTCCTCAACCATTCCTCATATCGAATATACATTCAGGATCGAGTGTAAATGTATAATACAGTGTAATAGTGTGGAACAAGCAAAACCTATGATACATCCCAACAGCAGATGATACCACGATGAATGCTGCAGTTCTTTGTTACAAATCAAGGGCTCTAAAATGTTTGCTGCCCTCAGGTTTAGTAACCTGTTCATGTTCAGATGCGCTGGCACACCTCATTCTCAAAGTGGAAACTTACTTCCGCACAGAATGGTGGAGATGACTAACACTAATGCAGTCAAAGGGAGCTCGATAGGGATGCACAAGGGGAAGGAAGAGAAGACTTTGTCAATGAGATGAGGTGAAATAAATAAAGCGGGAGGAGGCTCATTGTGTGGAGCATAAATATTGGCGTTGCTTAGCCTGAAGGGCCTGTATCTGAGCTGCATTTTCATGAAAGTGCCAGAGCAGAGAACCAGACACTTCTCACAACAGGAATCAAAGTGGGTGGCCCTCGTTTGTCTATTTTTGGGCGGCTGACCGGGGATTGGCCGGTGTTCTTTTAAGGAACATGTAGGCAGGACCTGAAAAGTTGAGGAGAAAAGAAATTTTTAAATGGAGTTTAAAAAATTTACCCTGCCTATCAAAAAATAGTTTAATATTTGCCTTTTCTTTCAATCACATTTACTGTATGTTTCAAAAAATATGGGATAAACTAGATAGAATCTGTTTACAAAAAAATGAAACATATTGCTATATATATATGAAAGTAATTTTAGATATTGTGTTGCTTGTAGACACAACAGGATGTTCCTTTAGGAGAGAGTGGGGTTGAACAAACTGATACTAATTATAAAATGGTCTCTAAGACAGCACCAACTTCAGAATTGAATTGTCCCAGGTATTGATTGATAAAATGGACTCTGGCGGGGGGGCAGCTTACATCTCCAACAGAGTGTTACAACTGCAAATGACAGGTTGAATAAACACAAGTCAGTCTGAGTGAAAATAGCCATCTGCCTCACATTAAGGGAACACTGGGCCTTAGACAGTGCTGCTAGTGACTGAGCAGCCAACATTGTGATTCTAATTCTGAATATCTGCCAAGTGCAAGCCGTACAGCAAAGACAGCCCTCATGTTTTTGTCCTACAATTCAACTTGTTAAAGCTTCTAACTCGCAGCCATTGCCAATGTTAAAGCTTATTTATTAGTGTCACAAGTAGGCCTACGTTAATGCTGCAATTAAGTTACTGTGAAAATTTTCTAGTCGCCACACTCCGGTTCCTGTTCGGGTACACTGAGGGAGAATTTAGCATGACCAATGCACCCTAACCAGCATGTCTTTTGAACTGTGAGAGGAAATGTTGATTGGCCATGGAACATTGCCCGTTAGTGTCAAGGTGGTTGGCAGGATAAACTCAGTAAGATAAACGTCAGGATAAACATCAGGCTCATTCGCCTGACGAAGGCACAAACGTCGAAAGCTAGCAGATTTACTATCAAATAAATCGGTTGGATTTAAAATTGGTGTTACCAGACCTCTTACTGAGTTTACCCCAGTCCAATGCCAGCATCTCTACATCGTGGCAGGATAAATACATGGATGTTATGAGGATAGGATGGGATTATTGTCAATGCAGTCTCAATGGGCTGAATGGCCTCCTTCTACACACAGATTCTAAGATTTCAGTCTAGGATAAATCAGCGTGACAGTTTTAGGTACACATCCTGCTTCATTAGTACAATCTTCAATGCTTACAGTGCGCTATATTCTCCAATAAAATAATGCCTAACCTCCCTTTGTATGAAAGGTAGTAGAAAGCCGGATACTCCCACCAAAAGGCAATGGATGTCGGGGGAACACTGAAGATTTCAAGACTGTGATCAATACATTTTTGGCTATGAAGGGGGCGAAGCTGATCATCGACAAAACTTTTGGCTCCTTTATTATCAAGTCCTTCTTTAGGCTGGTGTTATATATCTGAGGTTAGTTATAATAAACCTAGATGTCACCTCTACCTGTCATGCGTCCTTCCGCAGACTGTCATAGTGAAGAAGGAACACAGGCTTCGGAAGATGTTTATCCATCACACTGATAAATGGTAAGAAACCCAACCATTATAAGATTAGATAGTAATTGCATCGGAATGAGATCTGAAGTGTTGTACAATCAGGCAATATTCACTAACTGTTCAGGCTTCATCCTCAGTGCAGAGTTGAACATTACACCCTTCATTACACATTTCAATATTAGATTGTGATACACAGCCATTCAGTCATTTGCTCCCACATACTTCTTGAGCCAGCGTTGGACTGAGGTGGGTACAGTAAGAAGTCTCACAACACCAGATTAAAATCCAATAGGTTTATTTGGAATCACAAGCTTTCAAAGCGCTGCCCCTTTATCAAATGAGACCCTCACAATGTTCGTACTTATAAAAACTCACATTCCAATCATTCTTCACATTCCATCTGTATCTATCTTGCAGTTGTGTCTTTGCCTATATATGCTGTGTTTTTCAACCGCTCACCTGATGAAGGAGCAGTGCTCTGAAAGCTCGTGATTCCAAATAAACCATTTGGGTTTTAACCTGATATTGTGAGATTTCTTACTCTCTTCTTGATGCAGAGCAGTTATTACAGTGTTACCCTTAGTTTATTCATGTCATAAGTAGGCTTACATTAACACTGCAATGAAGTTACTGTGAAAATCCTCTCATTGCCATCGCCTGCACCTTATTGGGTACACTGAGTGAAAATTTAGCGTGGTTAATGCACCCAACTAACATTTGGATTGTGAGAGGAAACTGGAGCACTTGGAAGAAACCCATGCAGTTCGTGGGCAGAGAACGTGCAGACTCTACACAGACAGTGACCCAAGTCAGGAATCGAACCCAAGTCCCTGGCGCTGTGAGGCAGCAGTGCTAACCGCTGTGCCACTGATCCAGCAACAGGGAATGTCAGCATGGGCACTCAAGGCTGAGCTTAGCACCAAGACAAACAAAAGGAATGAGAACAATCTCGCCAAGCGCAAAGAGAAATAATAAATACTCTGAAAGTTCTACAGCTATAATAACCATCTGCGTGCTCAGGCAGTAAGTTGGCCGCTGCTTGTGTTTCACTCTGGTGGTTCTTTTTCTTTCTTTCTGTTGAACTCCTGGATTGAAGTTACTGGCCTTGAAATCATTCCCAGACTTCCATCGTTCTCTCTGGAACTACCCGGAACAGCCTGTGTATATTCTGGAAACCAGTGGGGGAAAAGAAAGCAAATTGGAAAATAACTATATACATGGGTGAGAGTGAAACCGGTAATATTAAACAAATACTTTAATGCTGCTATTCTATTTAAACAGACAAAGCAAAGCTTCCAGTGTTTTTTACCAGTACACCATGAAATTTACAGCATTCTCTTTAAGTTAACGGGACATATTAAAGGCACTCTTCTGCGGCTAGGCACAGATTTTTATACTTTACCATGAAGCACTGCCCCAAATCACTGAAAAATGTTAAATGCTCGCAGCATCAAGGGTCCATGTTGAGTCACACAGCCTTGAACTGTGGCAGTCTGTTTGTAAACCACAAATCTTCCCAAACACACGGCCGACAGTCATCTCTCGTCCTGATCTCCTGCTACAGCTTTCCAGCAAGAGCAGCCGTGCCAGATTGTCCCAATCAATCGAACAGATACTAAGGGGTTTTTTCCCCCTTCTGTTGGACTCCACAGTCTGATTTTAATCAAATAAGATCACTATCTCTGCCATGTGATTTGTCAGAAATGTCAGTGTTTTTCTAACAAACAGGGCATTATTTTTGCTGTAGGTGTCTTGAGACATTTGACAATGCCAGCTTATTTTTCATAAATGACATGTTTCCCTGGTATCTTCAATGTGGGTGACTGTTTGTTGATCTCTTAGTTGTAGGGCGTTCTGAGGGAAATATGTTTCTCTGCAGACTATTTTGACTGGGAAAACCTGTCCACGCCATCCAGTAAACAGAAGTGTAGGTTTATTTATTAAGGTCATAAGTAGGCTAACATTAACACTGTAATGAAGTTACTGTGAAAATCCCCCAGTCGCTACATTCCAGCACCTGTTTGGGTACACTGAGGGAAAATTTAGCAAGACCAATGCACCTAACCAGCACACCTTTGGACTGTAAGAGGAATGATGTAGAGATGCTGGTGTTGGACTTGGGTAAACTCAGTAAGAGTCTGGCAACACCAATTTTAAATCCAACTGATTTATTTGATAGTAAATCTACAAGCTTTCGACTTTCATCTTCGTCAGGCAAATGCAGTGTTCTGGTCTGCACTAGCACACATTTCAGCACAGACAGTCACAGATTGCTGATTAGAATGCGAATCCTTACACCTAACCTGCTATTCAAGTCTTAAAGTGGCTAACAATGTGGGTGAAGGGAACCCTGACCATTGGTTAGAGAGATGTGTATTGTCTCCAAACAGCACAGTGAGTGAGGTTTTTGGTAACGCAGGCAAGTCATAGGGGTTACAGATAGTGTGACATGAAGCCAAGATCCCTGTTAAGACAGTTATTGACATGGATGACATAATCAAACATGAGAATACCACTCACCAGGTACACGGTACACACTCCTGCAACTCGGCCAATGTTGTCTACCTAATACGTTGCAAGAAAGGATGTCCTGAAGCATGGTACATTGGGGAGACCATGCAGACACTACGACAGCGGATGAATGAACGTCGCTCGACAATCACCAGGCAAGACTGTTCCCTTCCTGTGGGCGAACACTTCAGCAGTCACGGGTATTCAGCCTCCGACCTTCGGGTAAATGTTCTTCAAGGGAGCCTTCATGACACACGACAGTGCAGAGTCGCTGAGCAGAGACTGATAGCCAAATTCCACACACATGAGGATGGTCTTAACAGGGATCTTGGCTTCATGTCACACTATCTGTAACCCCTATGACTTGCCTGGGTTAGCAAAAAACCTCACTTACTGTGCTGTCTGGAGACAATACACATCTCTCTAACCAGTGCTCAGGGTTCCCTTCACCCACATTGTTAGCCACTTTAAGACTTGAATAGCAGGTTAGGTGTAAGGATTCACATTCTAATCAGCAATCTGTGATTGTCTGTGCTGAAATGTGTGCTAGTGCAGACCAGAACACTGCATTTGCCTGATGAAGACGAAAGTCGAAAGCTTGCAGATTTACTATCAAATAAATCGGTTGGATTTAAAATTGATGTTGCCAGACTCTTACTGTAAGATGAAACCAGAGTACCTAGAGGATTTTGATTTGATTTGATTTGATTTATTATTGTCACATGTACTAACATACAGTGAAAAGTATTGTTTCTTGCCTGCTATACAGACAAAACATACCATTCATAGAGAAGGAAACGAGAGATTGTAGAATGTAGTGGTACAGTTATAGCTAGGGTGTAGAGAAGGATCAACTTAATGCAAGGTAAGTTCATTCAAAAGTCTGACAGTAGCAGGGAAGAAGCTGATCTTGAGTTGGTTGGCATGTGACCTCAGACTTTTGTATCTTTTCCCCGCAGGAAGAAGGTGGAAGGAAGAATCCAAGGTGTGTGGGATTCTTAGTTATGCTGACTGCTTTGCCAAGGCAGCGGGAAATATAGACAAAGTCAATAGGTGGGAGATTGGTTTGCGTGATGGGATTGGGCTACATTCACGACCTTTTGTAGTTTCTTGGGTCCTGGGCAGAGCAAGAGCCATACCAAACTAATGATACAACAAGAAATAATGCTTTCTACGATGCATCTATAAAAGTTGGTGAGAATTGTAGCTGACATGCCAAATTTTCTTAATCTTCTGAGAAAATAGAGGAATTGGTGGGCTTTCTTAACTATAGTGTCAGCACAGGGGGACCAGGACAGTTGTTGATGATCTGGACACCAAAATACTTGAAGCTCTTGACCATTTTTACTTCATCCACGTAGACAGGAGTATGTTCTCCTTTATGTTTCCTGAAGTCGATGACAAGCCCCTTTGTTTTGTTGACAATGAGGGAGAAATTATTGTTGCCCCATCAGTTCATCGGATTCTCTACTTCATTCCTGTATTCTGTCTCGTAGTTGTTTGAGATCTGACCCAGTACGGTGGTGTCGCCAGAAAACTCATGTAGACATGTAGAGACCATGCAACTCCACACAGACAGTGACCCAAATGGGGAATGGAACCTGGAAAGCAAAACATGACCAGGCAGTTGTTGAATCTTCCTGAGGTAAGCACACATCAGCACAACACAGAGGGAAGACGGAAGAGAATTGATGATCAGAGACATGGAGAAAACAGGTGTGTAGATCAGTGCTGCAGCATTTTTGTCTCCTACCCTTCTAACAATAAAGGAAAGAGGCAGAGAATCGGGTGAAATGGTGCAACAACAATAATTTCCCCCTCAATGTCAGTAAACTAAAAGATATTGTCAACCACTTCAGGAAGTGCAGTGGAGGAATTCCTCTGTCTATATCAATGGGATGAAATGGAAATGGTCGAGAGCTTCAAGTTTCTAAGTGTCCAGATCACCAACAATCTATCCTGGTCTCTCTGCGCTGATGCTACACTTTTTCAGGAAGCTTTCTCACAAAATTCAGCATGTCAGTTATGACTCTCACCAAATTTTACGTGCACAGTGGAAAGCATTCTTTCTGGTTTTATTATGGGTTGGTATGGCTCCTACTCTGATCAAGACCATAAGAAACTACAAAGGTTGTGAATGCAATCCAATCCATCATGCAAAATAGCCTCCCGCCTATTGACTCTGTCTACACTTCCTGCTGCCTCGGAAAAGCAGTCAGCATAATCAAAGACCCTGTGCATCCTGGACATTGTCTCTTCCATTTTCTTCCGTCAAGAAAAAGACCCAAAAGTCTGAGTTCACCAAATGACTCAAGAACAGCGTCTTCCCTGTTGCCATCAGGCTTTTGAATAGATATACCTTATATTATGCTGATCTTTCTCTACACCTACCTGTGTCTGCAGCACTATATTCTGCATCCTCTCCTTTCCATTTCCCTTATGTACTCTAAAAACAGTATGCTTTGCCTAAATAGCGTGCAAAAACCAATACTTTTTATTATATCCCAATACATGTGACAATAATAAATCAAATCAAATTAGAAGCTCAAAGTAAAAAATAACATAGAAATGGCTCCACATTACTTATTTTTGGGTTTGACAGTTTATTTTTAGTGAGGAGGGGCAAATTTTAAGTGGTGATGATGTTCCCGCAGACCAAAATCCCACACAAGTTTAAGTGTCATCAACCATAATTACCACACCGTTGGCCTCTTCAATCAAGAGAGGTCAGACTAACCCAGCAAATTCAGCCTGCCTGCAATACATTCATTAAGCTGCTCAGGGAAGTGTAGATGAGTCCCTCCCCTCTCCATCTGGCAGGGCTTTTTCCTCAGTCACTCAGGTAAACTGATGGAAGTTACCCTTGGGCTAATTCTTGTGTGAGTGATATGTGCCACTTTGACTTGAATTCAGTCTTCATGGCTCCCTGATTGACAATCTCCGACACTCGCTTGCTGGTTAGATGTTTCACACTGGGAACTGGAATATGATTGATGCCCATAAATAATGTCAGTGCTGCGTTCGGTACAGCAGAATTCAGTGCTAGTTTATTTCAGTCTCCCACAGCGATGACATCAGTGGATTTCAATCCTTGGGTCTTGACCTGGTCCTATCAGTGAGACTAACTAGTGCATGGCCCAGCATGTTGCCAGGGTGACATTTGCACATGGGGGGACCTCTGTCCTCAGCGAAGCAGGGTTTCAAATGGATTTTATACTGCCTGTATCAATTGGGCATTTTTTTAAAAAAGACTCTCCTTTTATTCCCAATTCTAAGGAGTTATGGCTTTAGTGACAGGATGAATCCATTGCCATTTTCCACCTAACTGTTCAATGGCAGCAGACAAGAAACTCTTTCGAAAAAATGACGAAAATAAGTCACAAAAAGAATTCCATCGACTGGAATAACGGAATGGCTGTAATAGCTGTCTATTTTAACACAACAGAATTAAATCCTTTTAGTTGCAGTTTTAAGAAACCCACCCCAAAAGATTCAATTGGCAGAGGTTTTTTAAAAAAATCTGCACAGTAAGTAGCCAAAGGGTTAAAGAAAGAGAATTGCAGACAATTTGTTTTTATGGTTCTGTCAATTTGTGGGCAACACCATCAAGTGGCATTAGGTGCCCATTGTCACTGCCCTCACGATGTAGGATTGACTCACTGCAGGGCTGGGCAAGGTTAGGACATTCCTTCATTGATGTTTATGATTTGATTCATTATTGTCACAGGTATTAATAGACAGTGAAATGATTGTTTCTTGTGCGCAATACCAACAAGGCATACAGTTCATAGAGAAGGAAAAGAGAGAGTGCAAAATTAGGGTTACAGTCATAGCTAGGGTGTAGAGAAAGGTCAACTTATTGCGAGGTAGATCCATTCAATAATCTGATGGCAGCAGGGAAGAAGCTGTCCTTGAATCAGTTGGAGCATGATCTCAGACTTTTGCATTTTTTTTCCCAATGGAAGAAGGTGGAAGAGAGAATGCCCCGAGTGTGTGGATCCTTAATTATGTTAGCTGCTTTTCTGGACAGTGTCAATGAATAGAAGGCCAGTTTGAGTGATGGACTGGGCTTCATTCACGACCCTTTGTAGTTCCTTGTGGTCTTGGGCAGAGCAGGACCCATACCAAGCTGTGATATAACCAGAAATAATGGTTTTTATTGTGCATCTGTAGAAGTTGGTCAGAGTTGTAATGGACATGGCAAATTTCCTTAGTTTCCTGAGAAAGTAGAGGCATTGGTGGGCTTTCTTAACTATAGTGTCTGCATGGAAGAACCAGTACAGATTGTTGGTGATTTGGGCACCTAAAAACTTGAAGCATCAACTATTTCTGCTTTGTCCTCATTGATGTAAACAAGGGTATGTCCTCCACTATACTTCCTGAAGTTTGTTACATTGAGGAAGAGATTATTGTCATTGCACCAGTTCACCAAATTCTCTATCTGTTTTCTGTACTCAGTCTCATGGTTGCTTGAGATCTGACCCACTATGATGGTGTCATCAGCAAACTTCAAAATTGAGTAAGAGGAGAATTTGGCCACACAGTCAGGTGAGTCAGTTGTACAGTTGACTCTGGATATTCTTTGCTGCCAAATCACAAATGATTGGATTTGCTTACAGATATGTCTCAACTCTTGGCTGTTGGTTTCAGTTCAATCGTAATGTGTGTAGCTGTCATTCAGAGGATGTTGATCTACAGTTGTTCGAACCAATGCAGACTGAATTTCACACTCCGCCACTGGCAGGTTTTTAGACAGGTGGGAGAGAAGGGGGAGTGAAACTGGATGAAGGGTCTTCCCACTGGGTTTTACACTGGGATGGGTAAGGCTTCAGCCTCAATTACTAGTGAATTAAGGGCTGTTTCCCACTCAAAGTCAATTTCTAGGCTAGCAGGAAGATTTCCCAGTTTGAAAATGATGTGTTTAGGGCTCAGACAGAAAGGGACATGCAGCACCCTAAGCAGAAGTCCTCCTCTAACTTTGAGCACCTCCCATTTAATTTCTGGCGACTATTAGACCCCAAACCCCCAGTTTCTTCCCTGATATCCAATTTCCCATGATGCACTCCCTTTTCCAGGCCTCCCCTACACCAAGACCATGAAAACAGACCTTTCCATTCAGTCCCAGTATTTTAATTCTGTCACCTTTGTGAAATTCACTGCAGCTTTAGTTGCTCCAGGGATATGGGAGATCAATGGAATGGCATGGTGGCACAGCGGTTAGCATTACTGCCTCACAGCGCCAGGGATACAGGTTCAATTCCCAGCTTGGGTCACTGTCTGTGTGGAGTTTGAACATTCTCCTTGTGTCTGCATGATTTCCTCCGGGTACTCTGGTTCCCTCCCAAAGTCCAATGATGTGCTGGTTATGTGCACTGGCCATGTTAAATTCTCCCTCAGTGTATACGAACAGGCACCAGAGTGTGGCGACTAGGGGACTTTCACAGTAATTTCATTGCAATGTTAATGTAAGCCTAATAAATAAATGTTAACTTTTCAACCTGATTAAGGTGGGACTTCACCCTGAAGGCTAAAACCCTGCCTACAGCTAAATGATGCTCATTTGAGTGTAAAATGACTGCAGTCTAGGCATTGTTGATGGGGGTTCTTCGGATGGTGGAACAACAAAGAATGATGTACATTTAAAAAGCATCCAAAAGTGCTTTTCAGTGAATGAAGGATTTTTGAAGTGCATTCACCTGTGTAACCCATAGACAGTTTGTGCACAGTGAGCACAACTTTTAATAGTGTGATATGTACCAAAGAGGGGTGTTCTTTGAGGAAAACATTACCTTTTACTTCCTCCTGAGAGGACAGACAGGTCCTCAGTTCAAAACTGGCCTACACCAGCAGAATAGATCAAATTTGGTCTGCTGTAGACTGCGGTAATTTATTTTCTATTGACTCTGAAAATATTCCCAAAATCTTTATGTTCAAACTAGTAAAACCAGCAGTGAGATGAGAAAGCCAGCCTCCAATAAAATGTTTGAACAATCGGCCTGCCAAGTTCAATGGAGAAAAGATCAGAGGCTGTGAGAAATCCTGGATCTCTTTGGAAAGTCGGCATTTACGATAACTCAACACCACCTTCTGAGAAGTCAGTCTGGATTCTGTGCTTGAGATCGGCAGGGGGGTTGGATTTGATTTGGGGAGACAGTGGTGCAGTGGAATACTAATCCAGAGACTAATCCCAAGGATCCGGCTTTGAATCCTAACATGGCAGATGGTGAAATTTGAATTAGAAGCCTAGTGATGACCATGAAATCATTGCCGGTAGTGTCCTTTAGGGAGGAAATTTGCCGTCCTTACCCAGTCTGGCCTTCACGTGATTCCAGACATACAGCAATCATAGAATCCCTACAGTGAAGAAGGAGGCCATCCAGCCCATTGAGCCTACACTGACAACCCCCGTATTCACCCTGAAAGTTCCCCTGACACTAAGGAGATGTTGAGCGTGGCCAATCAACCTAACCTGCACATCTTTGGGGAGTACCTGGAAGAAACCCACACAGACAGGGGGAGAAGATGAAAATGCCACAAAGACAGTCACCCAGGGTCAGAATTGAACCCGTGCTCCCAGTGCAGTGATGCAGCAGTGCCAACCACTGTGCCACCGTGATGCGATGTGGGTGACTCTTAATGGCCTAGCAAGCCACTCAGCTTATGGGCAATTAGGGATGGGCAACAAATGAGTGAGGCCAACATCCCATGATTGAGTAGAGGAAAAGCTTTCTATTCGGCACTGCTCATTGAGATGTGGCTGACCCGAAATGGTCATCTTTGGGATGTTAATGGACAGGTGGGATTCTGACCTTAGCTGTACAGTCAGAGAGAGAGAGAGAGAGAGAGAGACAGCCGGAAGTGCCTTCAAGTTCCCCTCCAGGTACGTGCAGAGGGATGAGAGGCCTAATTTGAGCCGGAAACTTCAATTGCCACAGCCATCCGCAGCTAGTCACCAGCACCAGATATGGAGACAAGATAGCCATTGCACTCCCCACCTCAGGCTTATATGGGGGCCAGGAAGAGGTTGTACAGATAAATAACTTGGAGGATGCAGAACTATAATTGTACTAATCTTTCAATCAGTCCAATTCTTTTGAGTGAGATGGAAAGTCTTTTGCTGCTTAATTTAAGTGACTTCAAAAATAAATAAAGAGCAGCCAACCTTTGAAGAATCCATATCGTTTGTTTTTACTTCATAATGGGACATTAAAAAATGTTTTCGATTTGTGTGATTTCTCTGCTATTCACTGCATAATTGCTGTGTGATAATGTCCTGCTCCAGCTGTTGTTGAAAATCCGCTTTAATGTATTTAATTTGAACCATGTTTGAGTCTGGGATAAATCAGTGATAGTGCTGAAGTAAATGCCATCTCTTTAATGCATCTGTAAAACATCGCCCATGTCACGGTTACAATTTGAGATTTTTAAAACTGCTTGTTTTTCATAGAATCGTACAATAGAATGCTGCAGTGCAGAAAGAGGCCATTCGGCCCATCAAGTCTTCACCGACCACAATCCCACCTGGATCTCATCCCCGTAACCCCATGCATTTACCCTAACAAGCCCCCCTGAGAATAAGGGGCAATTTAGAATGGCCAATTCACCTAACCCTCACATCTTCGGAGTGTGGGAGGAAACTGGAGCACCCAGAGGAAACCCATGCAGACACAGAGAGAATGTGCAGACTCCACGCAGACAGTGACCCAAGCGGGAAACGAACCTGTGTCCCTGGTGCTGTGTGCTAACAACTTTGCCACTGTGCTGCTCCATGAATAATGGTGATTCATATCAACGGATGCCAACCTTTACAATTCAGAAGCTGCGCCTTTTCTGAACTATCTTCAAAGAACTCCATACCTGAGAAGTTAGCATTGTCTCCACACTGTAACCTGTTTCATCTATTTCAAAAGAATGGATACCAAACTAAAATGCGGTGGTGGGGGTGGATGGGAGGGAGGGAGCACGGTGGCATAGGGTTAGCATTGCTGCCTCACTGCACCAAGAACCCAGATTTAATTCCTAATTTAAGTCATTATCTGTGCGGAGACTGCATGTTCTCCCCATTTCTGCCTGTGTTTCCTCCGAGTGTTCCAGTTTCTTCCCACAGTCTGGAAGACATGCTTATTAAGTGCATTGGCCGAGATAAATTCTCCCTTAATGTACCTGAACAAGTGTCAGAGTGTGGCGGCTAGGGATTTTCACAGTAACTTCATTGCAGTGTTAATGAAAGTCTAGTAGTGACACCAATAAATAAATTTTAAAACTTAAAACTTAAAAACCAAATATACTACAGTTGTGTCCTGTAACAACAGTAAAAAGGAAACAAGATCAATTCAACTCATCAGTCTACTCTCGATCATCAGCTAAGTGATGGAAGGTGTCTCCAACAGTTTATTTGAGCAGCACTCACTCAGCAATAACCTGTTCACTGGTTGTTCTGTTTGGGTTCCATCATTCAACTGATATCATTATCGCCTTTGTCCAAAAGAGTTGAACTCCAGAGATGAGGTGAGACTCACTGCTCCTGTCATCAAGGCAACATTCAACCAAGTGTGACATCAAGGGCCAGAATGTTTTAGCTCTGCCTGCCATGGGAATCGGAGCAGGAGAGGGGCAGATCATGGAAGTCCGTTGACTTCGGGTTGAATTTTCCGGTTTCAGGAAGAACGAGGCCAAAAAAAATCCCACCTAAGGAGTCTGAGCAAAACTGAAGTCAATGGATGTCAGGAGGAAAACTCTCCACTGGTTGGAATCCTAACTGGCACAAAGAAAAATAGTTATGGTCATCTCAGCCCAGGACATCGCTGGAGGGGTTCTTTGGGATAATGCCCTAGGCTCAACCATCTTCAGCTGTTTCTCTCCATCATAAGGTCAAATTAGGGGATGTTCACAAATGATTGCACAATGGTCAACATCATTCACAATTCCTCAGTTCAGCAAGACCTGGACAATATTCAGACTTAGGCAGATAGTGGCAAGTAAGATTCATACCGCACAAGTCAGCCTAAAAACACGTTTTTGGGTGTGGGAGGAAACTGGAGCACCCGGAGAAAACCCACACAAGCACGGGGAGAATGTGCAAACTCCCACAGGCACCGACCCAAGTCGGAGATCCGACCTGGGTCCATGTATCTGCACAGCAAACAGTGATAGTCACTGAGCTGTCATGCTGCCCATCAGTTGGTCCAGTTTAAGCGTACACTAACGACATGAAGCACTTGGCAACTCTTGAAGCAATATCCAAGAGCAGCCCTCACATGACCCACCGTGTGTATGCCCCTTGTTGGCCAACAAGGCAGACCATCCAGAGGAAACCCATGCAGGCACAGAGAGAATGCGCAAACTCTGCACAGAGAGTGACCTAAAGCCGGAATTGAACCCAAGTCCCTGGCACTGTGAGACAGTAGTGCCAACCACTGTGCCACCCCACCATCATGTATTACTTACTCTATGACTAAAGAACAAAGAACAAAGAACAAAGAACAACACAGCACGGGAAACAGGCCCTTCAGCCCAACGAGCCCGCACCGCCATCCTAACGTCTTAATGACATATAGAGACCAATATAGGGACAATTTGTTACCCAATCAGCCTAAGAGCACATTTTTGGGATGTGGGAGGAAACCGGAGCACCTGGAGAAAACCCACACAACCATGGGGAGAACGCACAAACTCCCGCAGACACAGGCCCAAATCCATGTGTCTGCACAGCAACAGCGATAGTCTCTGAGCTGTCATGTTGCCCATCTGATGGTCCAGTTTAAGCATACACTAACGACGTGAAGCACTAGGTCACTCCTGAAGTAACCTCCAGGAACAGCCCTCGCACGACCTGCCGAATGCATGCACCTTGTTGGTCAACAAGGTAGACCGAATAGCCTGTGGAAACAATTAAAGTATTTAAACAGTCCTCATATATCCCTCTATCTGCAGACCGCTCATGTGGCTGTCCAAGAGACCCTTAAACAACCCTAGCGTGCCTTCTCCCACCACCTTACTCGGTAGTGCATTCCACACCCCCACTACCCTTTGTGTGAAAAAATGCCCTCTAATATTAGTCTTATACATAGCCCCCCTCACCCTAAGGCTGTGACCCCTCGTTCTATCCAAATCTAATGGTGGAAAAAGCTTACCACCATTTACTCTATCTATACCCCTCATAATCTTATATACCTCTAATAGATCCCCTCTCAGCCAACGTCTTTCAAGGGAAAACAACCCCAGTACATTCAACCTTTCCTCGTAAGACAGCCCTTCCATACCAGGCAGCATCCTGGTAAATCTCCTCTGCACTCTCTCCAAGGCCTCCACATCCTTCTGGTAGTACGGCGACCAGAACTGGACGCAATACTCCAAGTGAGGCCTAACCAACGTTCTATACACTTGCAACATCAATCTCCTACTCTTGTATTCTATACCCCTTCCTATGAAGGCTAACATACCATATGCTTTCTTTATCACCTTTTCCACCTGTACTGACACCTTCAGAGACTTGTGAACCTGCACCCCCAGGTCTCTCTGCGTCTCTATGCTCCGGATAGTTTTACCTTTTATCCTATAACTCCCCTCTATATTCCGGCCAAAATGCATCACCTCGCATTTATCCGGATTAAATTCCATTTGCCATCTATCTGCCCAATCTACCAGCCTATCAATGTCCTGTTGTATTGCCTGGCACTGCTCCTCAGTCCCCGCCAATCCAAGTATCTTAGTGCCATCAGCAAATTTGCTGTAACTCTACAGGATGGGATGTAATTGAGAGGAAAGGCATGGGGAAAGTTAACATAAATAATGATGATAAAGGTTGAGAAAGATGTTAAGAGATTGGAATGCGTGGATAGCAGAACAAAGGGTGCAGATTATCAGAGGACACCCTGAGGAATGTGGCAATTGGCCCAGGAGGCGGTGGTTGTGGGAAGACAAGGTGGATAGTACTGTGGGAGTTCTGCGCTGCCATTATTCAAATGACAGTAAGAAGTCTTATAACACCAGGTTAAAGTCCAACAGGTTTATTTAGAAGTAAACGCCACCAGCTTTAAGAGCGCTGGCTGCCCCTTATGCAAATGAGACTTGAACCCTGGCTGCCATCTCAGGTAGACATGAACGGTCCAATGGTACAACGTTGAAGGAGAGCTGGAGAGTCCTGCCCAATGCCCTGACCAGTATTTATTTCACTCTCGATACGACAAAAAAACACATTATTTGCTCATTATTACATCACATTCTTTCTGGACACAAATTAGCTGCTCTATCTCATTCTGCACGATATTTCAAAACATGCTTCCTTGGCTCCAAGATACTTTGAGAATTGTGGTTGTCATGGAAGGTGCTATATAAATACAGGCCTTTCATTTAACTCGCTACAAGCATTTGAGGGAAAGCATAATCCATACCTCATTACTGCTATACAGTGTCAAGGGAGATCTACCAATATATTTATTCCTTAAGTTTAAATTATTCATACATTCAGCTTTCCTCGCAGTTTGGAAGTTTGACTGCAGCTTCCAGTGGAATACATTCCACTCCCCACAAAACTGTACAAAGGCAAAATTACAGACAGTAGTGCCCTATGTTTGGATGCCAAGGGGCCTTTATCTTCCAAAATTTTGTCTGCGGTGCATGAAAAGTGCATCAGAAGCCATATTGCCAAAGGTTCGTAATATCGATTCCAAAAGTGAAGGGTTTGTCATATGACAGATGGAGCAGTTTAGGCCTACACTCTCTGGAATTTAAAAGAATGAGAGGAGATCAAATTGAGGTGTACAAGATGATAAAAGGTGTGGATAAAGTAGATGCGGAGTGGATGATTTCTCTTGAGACATTGTGGACGAGAGGTCATGGTCTTAGGATAAGGGGTAGCAAATTTAATACAGAATTGAGGGGAAACTATTTCTCCCAAAGGATTGTGAGTCTGTGGAATTCACTACCCCAAAGTGTGGTGGATGCTGGGACAGTGAGTAAATTTAAGGAGAAATTAAACAGATTTTTAATTGGTAATGGGTTGAAGGGTTATGGAAAGAAGGAGGAAAATGGGAATGAGGAGCATATCAGCACTGATTAAATGGTGGAGTGGACTCGATGGGCTGAATGGCCTAATTCTGCTCTTATATATAGAACATAGAACATAGAACATTACAGCACAGAACAGGCCCTTCGGCCTTCGATGTTGCGCCGACCAATATAAAAGCAATGCCCCTCCAAACTAAACCATTCCCTTCTCTTCCATATACTTATCAACTAACCTCTTAAACGCCACCAAACTTGGCGCATCTACAACTGCCGCAGGCAGGGCATTCCACTCCCGAACCACCCTTTGGGAAAAGAACCTACCTCTGATATCCGTCTATAACTATCACCCCTTAATTTAAAGCTGTGTCCCCTCGTGCTAGCTTTCTCCATCCTAGGAAAAGGCTATCACTGTCCACCCTATCTAAACCTCTAATCATCTTATATGTTTCGATAAGGTCCCCTCTTAGCCGCCTCCTTTCTAATGAAAACAACTTCAAATCCCTCAGCCTCTCTTCATAAGACCTGCCCTCCATACCAGGCAACATCCTGGTAAACCTCCTCTGTACCCTCTCCAAAGCCTCCACATCTTTCTTATATATTACGAGCTGATGCACATATAAAGGGCTCCATGCAGTTGAGCGTGTAATACCCATCAGACACAAACAGTGCAGGCAGATCAATGCTGATTTAATACCAACTCTATCATTTGCAGCCTCTCATTACACAACCTAAGCTATCTCAGCCTTCCTTACCTGAACACTACGTTCAACAGCAGGAATATAAACCTTTAAAATGAAATTTAGAGATGCACAGCAGCACAGTGGTTAGCACAGTGCCAGGGACCTGGGTTCAATTCCGGTCTTGGGTGACTGTGTGGCGTTTACACGTTCCTACCCAGTATCCCTTCCACTCCCTGCACCCCCTACCCCACCCACCACCACTGCCCCCCCAACCTATTGCCATAATCCTGTGTATCCATGTGTATCCTGTGTATTCAAATGAGACACCTAACCAGCACATTTTTGGACACTAAAGGGCAATTCAGCATGGCCAATCCACCTAACCTGCATATCCTTGGACATGATCAAAATGGTAGCTGGTACTCAGCTAGCAACAATAGGTAGCCAATTTGCTCATTTACGGGATCAACTGTTAATAAGTTGCTGTTGCTGTCATGATCTTTCTAACATTTTCCGACCGAGACTGGAGCCTGGCAGATACCTGGAGGTGGCCTACATGCAGCGGGGTTGGAGGAACCACCAATGACTTCCTTTTATTCCCTCATCACAGAGCTTGATAAGACCCCAGTCATGGCCACAGCAGTCCATGGAGGAGTGCCCCCTTCATAATGATGGCCTGAGTGTTGTGGTCAGGTACCTCTTGTGTGTCAGTATAAACTTGATGGGCGGAAGGGCCTATTCTGCACTATATGATTCTACAATCCTATGACTTATTAAACTTCAGAGAGTGTCTTAGTTCCAGAGAGTGGCTTATTATTCAACTTTGACGAGTGTCTCCCTTTTCTCACTGTCCCCAACCGACCTCAGTAACACTTGTCTTTCCAAACAGAGTTGTCAGCTGTCCAGAGCTTTTGACTCTCTGGTTGTTCAACATACCTCCTGAACTTGATCCTAATGAGGAGGCAGCCTCGTTAGTGAACAACTCCAGGAAGATCACAGTTCCTTGTAGTCAGTCTGCATCAGCAGGGTCAGGACCTGCTTGTAAATAGTTGACATTTATAACTAAAGGAATAGAATATAAAGGTAAGGAAATATTGTTGCAACTATACAAAGAATTGGCGAGACCGCAGCTGTAGTGTTGTGCACAGTTTTGGTCCCCATATTTGAGGAAAGATGTAGTGGCATTGGAGAGAGTTCAGAGGAGGTTCATTAGATCGATTCCAGAGATGAGGGCTTTGTTGTATGAAGAAAGATTAAACAGTTTAGGCCGATACCTCTGGAATTTAGAAGAATGAGGGGAGATCAAATTGAGGCATTCAAGGTAATAAAAGGTATGGATAAAGTAGATGTGCAGGGAATGCTTCCTTTTGTGGGACATTCTAAGATGAGAGGTCATAGTCTTAGGATAAGAGATAGCAAATTTAACACTGAGTTGTGGAGAAACTATTTCTCCCAAAGAGTTGTGAATCTGTGGATGCTGGGACAGCGAATAAATTTAAGGAAGAATTAGATTTTTAATTGGTAATGGGTTGAAGGGGTTATGGGAGAAGGCAGGAAAATGGGAATCAGGAGCATATCAGTTGTGATAGAATGGCCTAATTCTGCTCCGATACCTTGTGAACTTATGAAATTATAATCCTTTTAGCAGAAATGTTTCAGAGTGGATAAGATTCTACCCACAGTTCTGGTATCTCCATGAGATGAAATTGAGTGCCTTCATCTTTATTATCTTCCTGCTCTTGCAGTACTGTCTAGGCAAGTTAAAGTTCTGCAATAAAAAAGGGGTTATACAAGGGAGAACAGAAATTAAGGAGAGCATGCTTATACCATCAACAGCTTGTAAGTTAGAAGAGACGGGTGAAGAAGAAAGCGACATCATTGTCTTCAATATCTTCAGCAGTGGCCATCACTTCAGTAGTAGTTCATTCTGCAATCAACAGGAACACCTACTCCATGGATTATGACATGTTAGTTCCTGCTGCCTCTGTGTTTGTCCTATCCTTTCCTGTAAGTGGGAAGGAAGATTTTTAAAGCTATGCAATTTGTTTGGGTGATGTCGCTATCATGGTTGAATAGCTCATGATGCATGAGCAAGCATGTTACAAGAGCAGTCAGGAGTGAGTATATGTATCAGGAAAGGATAAATGGACTTGACTCCTTTTAGCTGCAAAAGAATAAATAAGCTCTGGGTGAACTAATAACATCTTGAAAATGAGGTTTTGACAGAGTGGGTCATAAAATGTAGAAGGAGAAGTAGACCTCTTGGCCCATCAAGTCTGCTCTGCCATTCAACCTGACAGATGTGGAGAGAATGTTTTCACCAATGGTAAAGGCCATGACTGTAAGATGGGCAGCAAAAAATTTAGAAACAACCTTTTTACCTGAAAAAGTGATGAGAATGCGGAACTCACTAATATAGTGAATGGCTGAAATGAATCATGGAATCCCTACAATGCAGAAAGAGGCCTTTCAGCCCATCGAGCTTACACCAACACCAATCCTACCCAGGCCCCTTTCCTGTAATCTTATTTAGACTGTTCTTCTCTCTGATACTAAGGAGCAATTTAGCATGGCCAATCCACCTTCCCTGCACACCTTTGGCATGTGAGATGAAACTGGAGTACTTAGAGGAAACCCACACAGACGTGGGTATTGATGTATTTAAGAAGGCAATAGACAAGTAACTGAGGGAGAATGGAATAGAGAGTTACAATCATCAATTGGAAGATGAGAGATGGAAGGAGGCTCGAGTGGAGTACAAACGGCACGGTGGTACAGTGGGACAACATGGTGGCACAGTGGTTAGCACTGCTGCCTCACAGCACCAGGGAGTTGGGTTCGATTCCCAGCTTGGATTACTATCTGTGTGGAGCTCGCATGTTTCCTTGTGTTTGTTTGGGTTTCTTCTGGGTGTTCCAGTTTTCTCCCACAATCCAAAGATATGCAGGTTGGGTGGATTGGCCATGCTAAATTGCCCTTAATGTCAGGGGGACTAGCTAGGGTAAGTGCATGGCGTTATGGGAATAGGGCCTGGGTAGGATTGTGATTGGCACAGGCTGGATGGACTGAATGGCCTCCTTCTGCACTGTAGGGATTTTATGATTCTATAAACATCAGCATAGACTGATTGGACCCTCTCTATGATGTATATCCAATGTAATCCTTGGTAATGTGGTGTGAATTTTGCCACAGTGCGAGAATGAGGTGAAGCGTACAACTGTTGGACACGAATGATAAGGATTATGTTGGCAAGTGAAAAAATTTGCAAAATATTTTTACTCCAAATTATTTATTTTCATCTAACATTTGGCACACACATTGGTTTTCTGATCTGACGCTTGTTATGGGAAAATTTGACAAATGCACATTACAGGATCATATCAAACATCATCTGCAGAACAAAGTGGCCATAAAGATAATTCAATTACTGCTTAGTAATGCAAAACAGAAGGAGATAACAAATGGAAGAGACTGTCTGAGTTTCTGTCCATCAGGATTAGGAACACTTGCCAGGATTTGGGGCTGGGGGAAATCATGTGCTGAGGACCCAAACAGTGCTGCAATCCATCTAAATTTTTCATGCATTAAGCAAGTTCATGATTTATAGATCTTTGTGCCAGCTAAGGGTTTCATGCATTTTTCCTGTGTTTGTTGGTTCAGGTTATCGAGTCTTTCTGAAATAAAAAAAGCAGAATAAAAATATCACAGAGAAACTGACTGCTTAGAAATGCTTTCCAACAGTTTGACAAAATCGACACCATCTGACTTGGAAATACATTACCGTTCCTTCGCTGTCGCTGAGTCAAAATCCTGGAATTCCGTCTCTAACATCGTTGAACCATAGAACATGGACAGTAGCGATTCAAGAAGGCAGCTCACCACCACATTCTCAAGGGCATCTAGGGATGGGCAATAAAATCAGTGATGCTCGTGTCCCTGAATGAATAGGAAAAAGGATCAGGAAAGAAGGTGAAAACATTAGAGTGTTGGTTTTGATGCCAACATTCACACTAACTTCGGTGCACCAAAGCACTTGGAATAGTAGGTCTGCCATTACGAGGTTGGGGTTATATTCACTGGAGTTTAGAATTATAAAATTCCTACAGTCCAGAAAGAGGCCATTAAACCCGTCAAGCCTGCACCAACTACAATTCCAACCAGGCCTTGTTCCCGTAACCCCACACATAGTCAATCAACCTAATTCGTGCATCTCTGGACTGTGGGAGGAAACTGGAGCACCTAGAAGAAACCCATACAGACACGTGGAGAATGTACAAACTCCACAAATCCAAGGTCGGAATTGAACCCAGTTCCCTGGCGCTGTGAGGCAGCAGTGTTAACCACTGTGTTACCTTGAGTGAGAGATAAAAAAATTATAAAATTCTAACAGGGTGACAGAAGATAGATTCAGAAAGAATGTTCCCGATGGTGAGGGGAGTCCAGAACATCGTTTGAGGATAAGGAGTAAACCTTTTAGAAATGAGGTGAGGAGAAATTTCTTCACCCAGAATGGATGGAATTCACTACGACAGAAAGTAGTTAAGGCCAAAATGTTGTGTGATTTCAAAAAGCATTTAGATATATGTCTTAGGCCTTTAGGGATCAAGGGGAAGACGGGATCAGGATATTGAATTTGATGATTAGCCATGATCATAATGAACGGTGGAGCAGGTTTGAAGGACTGAATGGTCTACTCCTGCTTCTAGTCTCTATGTTTCAGGCAAAATGGAAAGTACAGCAGGGACGTGTTCTTTGCTGAGTCATTATTACCATCAGACTGGGAGCTTTTGTGAAAGCGCTCAGCTATATGACAATCAGAGGAAACAAAGGTAAGCTAGGGGGATCAATAGTCACCAGCAGGAGCTTAGACACACCAACAGTGATACATCGGCCATGTCTACAGGCCCAGACACACCTGCTTCACAGTGGCCATTGTTAAATTGACCCTCGGGCTCTCAAAGCCACTTGTTCCATCAGCTGCAAGGACGTATGCAACCATGTCATCCCATGGAGATAACAATCATAGCAGCAAGTGAAGCTACTCAAATTCTTCCCCTCTCTCTTCTTCCAGTGTAGGGATTGTCTGCCTTATCAGGCAACGTTTGTTGATCAGAATTTACCAGCTGTATTGCTGGTGACAAACAGGATCCGTCCAACGGTTCCTGCTCAGCTTCGCAAAGTATGGGAGGAGGAGGGGCTGCCAGTAAATGGGCTATAGGTTGCCAAGTAACAAGTTGTGGCACGTGTAGTTCAGGGAGAGTGACTGGTGATTTGTAGCGTGGGATTTTACAGCCTCGCTGGGCGAGACCGGTCAAATGGAGATTTCTGTTGTTGGATCCACTCTAATTCTGGGTGAACAAGGTAACAACCTCTGAGAGGCTTTTGGAAGTTTCTTTAAGCTTTGCTGCCTTTGTCTGTATCCTACGTCTTGTGGGTAGAGCTATAAATGTTAAGCCTATCATTCTAGCTGTGTTTTTTATATTCATTCATGGGATATGGGTGTTGTTGGCAGGCCAGCATTTATTGCCCATCCCTAGTTACCCTTGGAGGACAGTTGACAGTCAACCGCGTTGTTATGGCTCTGGAGTCACATGTAGGCCAGACCAGGTGAGGATGGCAGATTTCCTTCCTTAAAGGGCATTAGTGAACCCTATGGAGTTTTCCCAACAATTGACAAAGGTTTCATGGTCATCAGTTGCTTCTTAATTCCTGATTTTTTTTTAATTGAATTCAAATTCCACTATCTGCTGTGGCAAGATTTGAACCCAGGTCCTCAGAATATTAATTGAGTTTCTGGATTAATAATCTGATGATAATATCACTTGGCCATTACCTCCCCTTAGTTGCACTGTAATCCCTGAGGACAAGTGCCAAACATTCTCTTCATATCCACGTTACATTAAAAAAAGGACATCAAATAGAATGTTTCAAAGCTGCCACATAAGATGTTCAGTCCCTATCTCCACATATGATTGTCTGATGCTGCTGTTCAGTAGCCTATATTGCAGCCTACATTTCATCCCCAGCAGCCTTGATTAAAAGCTTTATCTAAAATGATTGACCCTTTAAGATAGCTGACAGTTTCAAAACACCCTTTTTTGCAAAGAGTCCCATTCATTTTGTATAAACTTATCTCTGTCACCATAAATATAAAATAGAATCCCTCAACCTTGCCCGCGGTTGAGTTCTCTGGTTTCACCACAGTGAATGGAGATTTGGCTGAGTGCCAATTTCTCCGTTCTCGCTGGCAGCAGTGACGGAGTGGATAAGATTGGAGACTCCTGGCTGTAGCTTTAACTAGACATATCCTTTCGAAATTGCCAGTAAGAAGCCTCACAACTCCAGGTTAAAGTCTAACGGGTTTATTTGGAATCACAAGCTTTTGGAATGCTGCTCTTTCATCAAGTCAATCTCATTCACTTGATGAAGGAGCTGTGCTTAGAAAGCTTATGCTACCAAATAAATCTGTAGGACTTTAACCTGGTGTTGTGAGACTTCTTACTGTGCCCACCCCAGTCCAATGCTGGCATCTCTGTATCTTTGAAATTCGCCACAGTATAATGGCAGCAACTCTTTGAGGCTCAGAACTTGCCAGTAAAATGTAACCAGTACAATTTCCAATTAACAGAAATCTTCCAAAGTCTATCTGTGGACAATGGGGCTGACATAAAGCCTACTGTAACAATGTTTGCCAGCAAATTTATATATAGGCATCATTGTGGCCTTTATCTCATTGTGTCCTGTTGAGTGTTAATGGAAATGGTGAGCCATAATTTCCTTACTCCCCAGCATCCGATCTGGGGGACTACCCCAATGATACACTGGGGAATTCCTCTCGCCAGTACACACTTAAGTATTCACCCTAAATTGTCCATATTTAATTTCAACCATTCCTTCAAGTTCAGATTCCGAGAAATTTCTACCTAACAGCATTATGAGAATACCTTCATGATATGGATGGCAGCAGTTCAAGAAAATGGCTCACCACCACTTTCTCAGAACAGTACAGGATGGGTACTAACCGCTAACATTGCTGAAGGTACCAAATTTGGACAATGAACAAAGGAATGGGCCCTTCAGCCCTTCAAGCCCGAGCCAATCATAGTATCCTAATTAAACTAAAAGAAATCTTATTCGCTCTGTATCCCTCTAAGACTTTCCTATTCATTTACCCATCCAGATAACTCTTAAGTGTTGCTAATGTGCCCGCTTCCATCGCAATATCTGGCAGTCACCACTCTCTGGATGAAAAATGTCTTCTGCACATCTACCTTAAATTTTCGCTCTCCCCTTGATACATGTGTATATATTAAATAATGTGCATATATTAAATAATGTGTATATATTAAATGATGTGTATACATTGAAAAATCAGAGGAACACAGTAAGTCAGTGAAAAAGAATTTGCATTTACATGGCATCTTTCATGTCTTCTGGAATCAATTAAGTAGTTTTGAAATGTAATGGCGGTTTGTAATGTAAGGTTGGAGAAAATCCAAATTTTCACACTTCAGGATGATATATGCTTCATAAGTTCGCAATCGAGGCAGCTTAATTTGATGTCCGAGAATGACACAGCACAAAAGAATCCAGCCCATTGGACCTGCGCACGGTCTTTGATAGAACTGTCCAGTTAGCCCCTCTCTCCTGCTGTCCCGCCTGCATAATCTCCCCCATTGAGGATTTGCCCTACTCTCTTTTGCAGGACATTACTAAACCTGCTTCTGCCCTTTCAGACGTTGCACTCCAGATTGTTAAAAACTGACTGCATAAACAAGAGATAGCTCTCAGCTGCCATTTTGTCCATTTGCCAAGTACCTTTAATCTGGTCCTCTGGTTAAAAATGCTTCGGCAACTGGAAACAATTTCTTCTGATTTATGTTAGCAAATCACTTCATAATTTTGAACATTCCTATTAACTCTCCCCTTATCTTTCCCTGCTCATTCTAGGAAGTCTTCTTCACCCTTTCTGAAGCCTCCATATCATTTCCAACATCTGGTGCCAAGAACTGGCCACAATACTCCAGTTTTGGAATAACCAGTGATTTATAATGCTTTAGCACAATCTTCTTACTTTTGTGCTCTATGTCTTTATTTATACAGCAAAAAGCCCTATACTTTTTAACTAGCCTTATCAATTTGTCCTTTCAGCATTTGTGTACGTATTTGCCCAGATCTCTCGGTTCCTACACCCCTTTTAAAATCGAGTACTGCTGAAAAAAGAGACATACTGTCAAAGCTTTTCATTTTGCACTCATCAGGACAAATTCATAAGAATAAAAAAAAGTAATAACTTCAAAAGTGACTCGTTGCGGCTTAATGTTATTAAAAGTTTATCACCAATGATAAATACACATTTATATGGGCGGCATGATGGTGCAGTTTTTAGTATTGCTTCCTCACAGTGCCAGGGACATGGGTTTGATTCCTGGCTTGGGCAAGTGTCAGTGCAGAGTCTGCACGCTTTCCCCATGATTGCATGGGTTTCTTCCAGGTGCTCTGGTTTCTTCCCACAGCCCAAGGACATGCTGGTTAGGTACATTGGCCATGCTAAATTCTCCCTCAATGTACCTGACCAGGCACCGGAGTGTAACGACTGGGAGATTTTCACAGTAACTTCATTGCAGTATTAATGTAAGCCTACTTGTGATAAATAAATAAATAAAAATATGCTGACAGAACTGAGTACACATCTACTCTCCACTCCCCCCAGTTCCAAACGAGATTCCTTTCCAACCCAGTACCCACATCCTTGCACCTGATTGGCTTGGCTTTCTATGCTGTCTCTCCATAGGATCTGGCTCGATCATGTGGTCCTCTGTGGTCACCCATTAAATGAACCACGCTCCCACTAAAATCTCAAAGGGTACAGTAATGTATACTGCATGAGAAGAGGATGCTGATTGGTTACTAAGTTGACTCTAACCATACAGAACCAACCGGTGCTTGGAAAACTCAGAACATCAGATGTGATTCTACAGTTGGACAAACTGAATAAATAATCCTAACTGTGCTCAACAGTTGATTTAAGATTATCAGTGACTCACATGGGCATGCTAAGAGTTACATGTATTCACAAACTGGGATCGGTCCTTTATAATCAAAAGAACACATCCACACATTCCACCCTTTCAGTAAAACAAAAGCCTGAGGATAGCTGTTCCCTGGTCCATTCCCCATGGCAAAACATGATTTAACCTGCCCATTGTGACTTTGAACAAAAGCTTGACAGTTAATTATTCCCTGTTGTAATCTCCATGGTAATACCTCTACCAGTCAATGTCTACTTACCAATCAGCACATCCTTCTCATACAGTGTAAATTGTCGTTCTCTTTGAGATTTAGCATTCTCCCGACTCTGTCCTAATGAGTGCAAGACAAAAAGCTTTGACAGTGTGTCTCTATTTTCAACAATATTCAAATTCTAAACTACCAAACAACTATTTGTGTGGTAGAACTGCATACAAAATGAAACAAAATGGAGACAACTGGAAATAAAAATGTTTCAAACTCAATGCAAATTCTGGGTACAATGGTATAATCGTTATGTTGCTGAAACTACTGATTGCCTTAAAAAAAATCATCTCATTCACAAGTGTCCTCCAGGGAAGGAAATCTATCATCCTTATCCAATCTAGCTAAATGCGAATTCAGACTCAAAGCAATGTGAGTGATCCTGCCCTCTATGTCCTCGGATGGTACTTAGATGTATTCAAGAAGTTGGCTCACCATAATCATCTCAAGGTTGGACGGTATGGTGGCATAATGGTTAGCACCGCTGCCTCACAGCACTGGGGACGTACGTTCAATTCCAGCCTTGGGTCACTGTCTGTATGGAGCTTGTACATTCTTCCCATTATCTGCGTGGGTTTCCTCCAGGTGTTCCGGTTTTATAGAATCATAGAAACCCTACAGTGCAGAAAGAGGCCATTTGGCCCATCGAGTCTGCACCCACCACAATCCTAACCAGGCCCTACCCCCACATCCCTACATATTTACCCACTAATCCGTCTAACCTACGCATCTCAGGACACTAGGGTGCAATTTTGGCATGGTCAATCAACCTAACCTGCACATCTTTGGACTGTGAGAGGAAACCGGAGCACTGGAAGAAACCTACGCAGACACAGGAGAATGTGCAAACTCCACACAGACAATGACCAAAGCGGGGAATTGAACTCAGGGTCCTGGAACTGTGAAGCAGCAGTGCTAACCACTGCGCTACCGTGCCACCCATCCAATGTTGTTCAGCTTAGGTAGATTGCCTTTTTGTGTTTTTTTTTCAATTCATCCGTGAGACATGGGCATCATTGGCTGGCCAATATTTCTTGCTCATCCCTAGTTGTCCTTGGAGGGTGTTGAGAGTCAACTAACTTTGCTGTGGTTCTGGAGTCACATGGAGGCCAGATCAGGTAAAGATAGAACATAGAACATAAAAAAACTACAGCACAAACAGGCCCTTTGGCCCACAAGTTGCACCAATCATATCTCTACCTACTAGACTTACCTATAACCCTATCAATCCTATTACGTCCCATGTATTCATCCCAAAGTCTCTTAAAAGACCCTATTGAATTCGTCTCCACCACCATCAATGGCAGCCAGTTCCACTCGTCCACCATCCTCTGAGTGAAAAATTTACCTCTGACATCTCCTCTGTATTTACTCCCCAGAATTCCAAACCTGTATCCTCTTGTGGCAGCCATTTCAGCCCTGGGAAAAAGCCTCTGAGAATCCACCCGATCAATACCTCTCAACATCTTATACACCTTTATCAGGTCACCTCTCATCCTTTGTCTCTGCAAGGAGAAAAGACTGAGCTCTCTCAATCTATCCTCATAAGACATGCCACCCAATCAAAGCAACATCCTTGTAAATCTTCTCTGCACCCTTTCAATGGCTTCCACATCCTTCCTGTTGTGAGGCAACCAGAACTGAGCACAGTATTTCAAGTGGGGTCTGACTAGGGTCTTATAAAGCTGTAGCATTATCTCCTGACTCCTAAACTCAATTCCTTGATTGATGAAGACCAGTACACCATATGCCTTCTTAACCACATCCTCTACTTTAGTATGGTACTTAGTACTCTACCATAGTATGGCAATATAGGATAGCAGATTTCCTCCCGAAAGGAGTTTAGAGAACCAGATGGATTTTCCCAATGATTGACAATGATTTCATGGTCCTCAGTTGGTCCTTAATTCCAGATTTTTTTTACTGAATTCAAATTTCACCAGCTGCCATTGTGAAATTCGAACCTGGGTCCACAGAACATGAGTTGAGTTTCTGGTGTAATATTCCAGCGATAATACCACTAGACCATCATCTCCCCCAGTGTCCAAGGATATGGATGTTAAGGGGATTAATGGGGTAAATATTTGGGATTAAAAGGATTGGGTTTGGTTAGGATGCTCGCTGTTGGAAAGTCAGTGAGGCACAATGGGCTGAATGGCCTCTTTCTGCACTGTAAGGATTCTAAGAGCAATTAGGAATAAGCAATAAGTTCTTGTCTTGGTAATATTTCCACCTCTCATGAGAGAGTTAAAAAAAACTGACCCGGGATCCGCAGCCAAACATTAACCATTATTAGTTCCACAGACTCTGCCTGAGCTGGATTTTTCCTGAATTTTCTCATTTGTCTCAAATTTCAAGTGTCCAGTTTGAAGTTAGACGATTAACTGGTTATGAAAGAAACCAGAATGATTAAGGGATAAGTACAGAGATTACCAGATCAAGTACTCTGCAAAGCACAAAGGAAGTTGGCGAGGCAGACTGACTTTTGGGATGAAATTCCAAAGATTCTCCTAATTGGGGAGAAAGAATTGTTGTTCAGGATGGAGGGTGGGATTGGAAAATGTGAAATTGTTGTGTCCGAGGAGCAGAGACTGTGTGTTGAGATGTATTGTGAATGTAGCTATAGACTGCGATTTTACAGAAAAAGAGCTAAGTGCCAACGGGCGGAAAATCAAAATTTTTTCCACCTGTTATTTGAGTGAATATGGTAAAATGAGTTTTTGGCACTCTGTGCAGCACAAAGGGTTTAGGATGGTGGGTGGGAAGGGAGCAGTTTAATGCCATCCGAGAGGCTGGCACTGTACTGCTGAGCAGCTGGTGCACATGCACCGATCTCCCTGTATCTCCCTGTAATCTCCCTGTGAATAATAATCTTATCTCTTTGCAGCTGATGCCATTGCAACATTGAAGCTGTTTGGCCAATGCTGAATGTCACTGGTCCAAACTGATAGTATGCCATTTCCCCCATGATTAGTACATGGAAAACATACAACTGGTATGGTTCCTGCTGTACACAAGAAACTGCAAAGGGTGGTGATTGTAGCCCAGTCCAGCACACAAACCAACCTCCTATCCACGGACTCTGTCTACACTTCCCTTGGAATAGCAGCCAGCACAACTAAGGACCCCAGGGGCATGCTGTCTTCCACCTTCTTCTGTCTGAAACAAGAAACAAAATTCCGAGGTCACATAATAACCGACTCAAGAACAGCTTCTTCCCTTCTGCGGTCAGACTTTTGAGTGGACCTGCCTGATATTAAGTTTATCTTTCTCTGCACCCTAGTTAAGACTGTAACGCTTCATTCTGCAATCTCCTTTCCTTCTCCTGTATGTACTCTATGAATGGTAAGTTTTTGCTGTATAGCATGCAAGGAACAACACTTTTCACTGTATCCCTGTGACAATAATAAATCAAATCAAATTGACCCATTTATCCAATCACCCATGCAAAAATTCTGAACAGCCATGCAGAATATCTTCTATTATTAATTACAAAGGTAGTAATATATCCAAACCGCACCACAAGTAATCTGCTCCTAATTGTCAGTGTTCCCTATTGACTTACACAAAATTCCTATTTTACAAGCCGCTCCATGGTTGGAAGATCATAGAATCCCTGCAGTGCAGGACCATTTGGCCCATTGAGTCTGCACCAACCACAATCGCCCCTGGCCCTACCCCCCCATATCCCCATGTACCTCCCTACCCTGCTGTCTACTACCCTTTGACCATACATCTCTGTCGATCCTCTGACTCCCAATCTCTGCGCAACCTCCCCCCTCCCAACAGCCCCACCACCCGCAGCCTCTGCCATTCAACAGAGGATTTCTGTCATCTCAGCGCCTCCCTGTGCTATTCTCTCCCAACAACTTACGACTGCTTTTCCCATCATATAAATCTTCCTCTTTTCATCCATGGGTGGAATTTTACAGTCCTGTCACAGTAGAGAATGGGTTGTAAAAGACAGCCAACATTCGAAAGTCTACCGACTTGGGCGGAACTGGAAAATCCTGCTAGGGCAGAGGGGCTGTAAAATTATACCCCATGTTTTCGCTCAGGGGTCTGAGCGCTTCTTACAATGCATAGATGGTGGTGTCATGGTTATCTAGAAGCCCAGATTAATCCTTTGGGATGTGGGTTTAAATCCCACCAGGATGGAATTTAAGGTCAATTAATTTTTAAAAACCTGGAAGCGAAAGCTAGTCTCAGTAATGGTGGGACTGCAATAATCAATGATTGTCTGAAAAACCCATCTGGTTCACTACAGTCCCTTAAGGAAGGAAATCTGCTGTCCTTACCCGGTCTGGCCTACAAGTGACTCCAAAGGCACAGCAAAGTAGTTGATTCTTACCTATCCTCTAAAATGTTCTAGCTAGTGACTCAGTTCAAGGGCAGTTAGGGATGGACAATAAATGCTAACCCAACCAGAGATGCTCTCATCTCAATATAGAATAAAGAACAAATGTTTTGCTTCTGTGAAGAGCCTGTAGTTATTCATTGTGTATAAAAACAAGTGGTACAAATGTGGTTTAGCTATCTGTTGTGGAGTAAACCGAGATGACCAATACTGTTTTAAATTTAGACAGCACAAAACTCATGAAAGCAGATTTCTCTGTACAAAGACATAACATGTATTCAGAAAAACAACATTTTTTTTCCCAAAGGTAGGGGAGTCTAAAACTAGAGGGCATAAGTTTAAGGTGAGCAGGGAGAGAAATAAAAAAGTTCAAAGGGATATTTTTTTCACAGAGATGGTGAGTGTCTGGAACAAGCTACCAGAGGCAGTAATAGAGGCGGGTACAATTTTGTCTTTTAAAAAACATTTAGACAGTTACATGGGTAAGATTTAGAGAGGGATATGGGCCAAATGCAGGCAATTAGGACTCGTTTAGTGATTACAAAAAAAGTGATGACATGGACAAGTTGGGTTTAAGGGCCTGTTTCCATCCTGTAAATCTCCATGAATCTGTGACCCTATGACCTTAATAAATAACTGCAAGGAGATCATCAAAAGGATTAAGTAGCTCTGAGATAGAGCAACAGAACTTCTCCAATTGATCCGTCCTATACAATCAAAAGCAGATCAATTGTAGTTTCCCTTATCATTCCCAACTTATATTCGTTTAAAATTAATGATATTTAACATACAACATCAATAATAATCCCTGACACTCACAATTGCATTTTGCCATCCAGTATAACAATATTTCATTTGATCATTTGGCTAAAGTCACTTCCTTGTTACCTGGCTCCCTTAGATCTATTACAGGGTCAAAGTGGACATCAGGTCTTTGCCAACTGGATAGACACATGATTCCATGTCAAGCATGTCTTTATCCTAGGTCTACACAATGAATACTCCGATTAATTAATGTTGCAATCTTGTTTCCACATAAGAAACTTTCTGTTATGGATTTCGCTAACTACTAGTGTTCCCAGGCCTTTGACTCTGAATTAGTCACATTTACCATCATGCCTTGCAGTAACCTGCTTTTGGCTGAAGTGAACAATGATTCATACAATACTTAAAACACTTTAAAAATATTAACATACATGTTTTAAAATCCTGATTACTTGTTTAATTCTCTTACTGCATTCACATGTGTGTAAACTATTCTCTTGTTAGCTTATTAACTTGTTTCAAGATTCATTTAGCACTTTACTGCTGGTTTCCGTAAGTGCCTTAAGGTATCCTGTTGAGATACCTTAAGAACTGGCGAGGAATTTTACCCTTCGCTATCATTCTGTAAATGTTTTTCACCAATGTAGAAAGTGATTATTTTCCTAATATTCAGTCACAACATTGAGATTCATTTACTGGTTCCTTTATAACAAGAGCACGATCATAGAATCATAGAACCCTACAGTGCAGAAGAAGGCCATTTGTCCCATTGAACTACGCCAACAATAATCCTACTCAGGCCCTATCCCCATAACACCATGTATTTACCCTTCAAATCTCTGAAACTAAGGGACAATTTAGATTGGCCAACCAACCTATCTTGCACATCTTTGGCCAGGGATTATATTAACTGCAAGAATTACACTGTACATGCCTGTTTTTATATAATGTCAGCCTCATCAGTCACACTTGCACCTCTTTGTCAGGTTCAAGGCCAACTCAGGACACTTGAGCTAAGGATCTAAGTTCATTACAGTAATGAAAGAGTGCTGCATTGTCAGAAATTGTGGCCGGAATTTTACCGTCTCACCCGTCATGGGAATCGGAGCAAGCAAGGGGCGGAACATGGGAAGGCCCCTTGACCTTGGGCAGGGATTTCTGGTCTTGGGACAAGCAAGACCACAAAATCCCACTCCGTATTTTCTGATGAGATGTAATACTTGGGTGGATGAAAAACACCCCCTGGCACTATTTTGGAGAAGAGCAGAGGAATTCTCCCTGCAGTCCTGGCCAATTTGTCTATCTGCACTTTAAAAAAACCACAATTATGTTGCAGTTTGTGGGAGGTTGCTGTGAGCAAAGTTCACTGCAGCATTTCTCTACGTTACAAAAAAATGGCTACACTCCAAAAAAGTGCTTAATTGGCTATAAAGCACTTCGGAATACCTTGGGACTCTGGGAGTTGCTATATAAATGCAAGCTCTTTCTTTATTAATATATGACTGCATGGTAGATATTCTTTCCTCTCTATAATTGCTCTTTGAGAATTTATGTTCATGGATAACACCATGAGAGCAGTTACTTATATCAAAAGGTTATAAATCAGTTCCTTGCTACATTGGAGATTAAATGGGGGGAACAACATTCCCACTTCAGTCTTCCCTTTGGAGCTAACTGCAAATTTTGTCCGAATACTTTGCTTTGCTATCTTGTGATTTAGGACAGTGTAAACACCCTAAAGAATTTGCACGTGGTATTGGGAGCAGGCGAACAGAGGATGCTCTGTTTATCACAGGGCATAAATCGGAGAATAGAGGCACACATTTCAACTGCGGTAATAATCTACAATGAATTCTTCCTTCCTTTGAGATGATGAATTACATTAAACCTTTCCACTGTGCCGAGAGAAGTCAGAGGGCAGGACTTTCTGGCACACTTGCCTCAAAATTGGAAAATCCCGCCTGAGATCAATGGACCTTTGTATGGTCTGCACCACTTCCCCCTTACCCTTTCCACACCACCCCCGCCCACTACGATTCCCATGGCAGACGGGATAGCAAAATGTTGCCCAGAGACTAAAACCCAGATTCATCTTTTACCGTGATGGAAATATTCGTAGTGTCGTAGAATCCCGACAGCGCGGAAGAGGCCATTTAGCCCATCGGGTAGGATTTTATAGCCTCGCTAGACCAGAAGGGGTAAGATCCTACCCGAGTCAATGGATCTTTCCATTGTCCACCCCTTGCCCACTCCAATTCTGTGGCAGATGGGGCGGTAAAATGACGGCCGATGAGACTGAGCCAACTCGTTGATATAGCATGTTCTCCAGGCCCTCTCCTTTATCCTATCCCTGTAAACCCACACGTTTATCCTTGGCACACTAAGGAGCAATTTAGCACAGTCAATCCATCTAGCCGGCACACCTTTGGACTGTGTAGTTATCGTGTGCCCTAGCAGACTAGTGAAGAGCCAGGTGTCCCAATGTGAACCTCCTTTCCGTAGAAAAGTGCCTGTTTTCCACGAACTGCACTTTATGCCTGTGAAAGAGTTAATGTTCTGCAGCTGCTGTGAGATGCCTGAGAGTTAATGATTTCCTGCTGGTGACTACAACACAAAGCCCAGGAATAATGACTGAAAATGTGGCCACACGTCCATGGTTCCTGTTGGCTCGAGGCGAAACTCCTTTCAAGTTATTGATTTGACAGAAAAGGAAATGGCTCTGTGTTAATAGAAGCACCTGAAAACACGCGAGAGGCAGCAGAATGGCAGGAACAGCCAGCTCCCCCTCCAGAACACAGGCCAGAGGCCACAATTAGCAAATTAAAAACAATTCATTTATTTATACACTTACAGAACCACTTTCGCTACATTAATGAATGAAAGGCCAAGGATTCAACTGATTTCTGGGATAGCTGAGCAACTTGAAATGTTCAGCCTGCCGGCAAGAATTATTTTTAACCCAGTTAGGCAAAGAAGTAAGCTGTACTCTGTTTATTAAAGACAAAGAAATAAGCTGTACTCTGTTTATTAAAGACAAAGAAATAAGCTGTAGTCTGTTTATTAAAGACACTGTGATTGTTTGCATGGCTGCAGTAATTCAGTGCTAAAATAGAAAGCTACTCATTAACATAACAATAAGTGTGATCAGCTGAGGGGAGAGCTTGTTCCAAGCCAGACAACATGTGCAATTCGCAGAGAATGCAGTTACTACCTGAGTGGCAGGTTTACACTGTGATGTCCCAGTGGGATAGTACACCAGTCACTCAGTGGGATAAATTTTCCAGTCCTGTACACCAGAGGAATTGTCATGAGTGCGACGGAAATTTTGATGGATCATTTAAAGGTCCATTAGAACCATTGAAGCCATATGGTGCAGAAGGTGGCAATTCGGCCCATCTAGTATCCATTGACTATCCAGAACAGCATCTTACACAGTCTCAGCCTTATCCTTGTAACCCTGCACATTTACCATAGCCAATTTACTTAACTTATGCATCATTGGAAACTAAGGGGCAATTAAGCATGGCCAATCCACCTAACCCGCAAATCATTGGACACTAAGGGGCCATTTATCATCGCCAATCCACCTAACCTACTCATCTTGGGACAATGAGGGGGAATTTATCACGGCCAATCCGCTTAATCTTCATATCTTTGTACCGTGGGAGGAAACCAGAGCACCTGGAGGAAACCCATGCAGATAGGGGAAGAACGCGCAAACTCCCCACATACAGTAACTCAAGGCTGGAATCGAACTGGGGTCCCTAGCGCTGCGAGGCAGCAGTGCTAACCACTGCGCCACCCTCAGATATGTATTTCTGAACTTGAGGCGGGTGAATTGGAAAACTCTGCCCAATATTTTTGCAATGGCAAGAATAGTATGGCCATATTGCGTATCGAAAAAGCACAATTTGAAAGCTAGGCAAATAACACTCTACAGCTTTGTGATGCTCTGCGAAAAAGCATCGTTCACCAAGCCGCCATTTCTTAAATTCATCAATTAGAAGGAAGTGGCTTTAGCTTTGACCTTTTTGTTTCTGTCACAGTGTTGATTTTCTTGAATCTTTCTGTTGAAGTCGCGGCAGACTAACTTGGCCTAGAGGAGTTAGCCATGTTAATTAAAAAAAAATCTCTCACTGTGCTGAGCATTGTGACTGTTATCGAGCCCAAGTCTGTGATGGATTTAATTAAAATGCAGAAAAATTTAAATGACACGATTGCTGAAGCAGCCTGGGTTAATAACCGCGGCTCTGTTGATATTAATTTAGCTGCCTCACGTTGTCAGGTTGTCAGGATCACTCGCTCCTCCACACTCGCTGACAATAATTGGTAGAATTCCATCTCTCCCCCACCATCCAATTCAGAGTAAATTGCAGAGAAGTTCTTCCCGGTGTCACGAAAGCTCATTATTTACAGAGATGCTACAAAAATCAACTGGAAGAGGTGCAGGGAAATAGAAGGCTGCTCGAAGCCATCACCATAATTCTTTGTAAGCATTAAGCATTTGATTTCTTAAGGATAATTATTGTTAAGCTCTATAGAGATTCTATAAGTATTTATTTCACTGAGATGCATATTACAAATATACAATTCTGAGTCCAGCAACCATTCTAATCTATAGGAACATAAGTGAAAGCTCAGTTAATGCCTATTATCTGCACATTCAAATACAAATAGTATACAATCAACAGACAAGGTTTAATATCTAATTTAAAACACAGCACTTTGACAGAATAGCACTCTCTCACTATTGCACTGAAATGGCAGCCTTGATTTAGTGCTCCTGTAGGGGAAGCGATGGTCTAGTAATTTTATCGCTAGATTATTAATCTAGAAACCGCGCATGTGGGGAGTTCTGGAACTGTCAGACTTTGGTGTGAATAGGCCCCACCCTTCCTTGAGCTTTTAATGATATTCGCGATTGTGACCTTTGCATTGCACGGAGTGAGGAAGATTCGAGTCTGAACTCCCACTTTAAAAAAAAACAATCATGGTTTATACCATTTTTCTCACCAATTCAGCACTTAAAATTTTTTTGGAAAAATCAACCCTAAAATGTTTTCCTTTAAAGCCATGTCAATACTTTGTGCACTGCCTTCTCAGCACTTGTGCTGCTGCCAACTGTTCAACATTGTTCCCCAACACACACACACAAACACACACACATGCGCACACACACATGCGCACACACACGTACATACACACACACACGTACATACAGATACGCGTGCACACACACACACATACAGACACACACACATTCACACACATGCATACACACACACATATGCGTGAACACACACATACAGACACGCACACACATACTTAGACACATGTGCACACACTCATACACACACGCACACACACGTGTGCAACACAGACACAGACACATACATACGTACACACACACACACACACACACACATCTGCTCAACTGCCCTCCCTCAACAACATACTCAGAAGCCCCTCTGCCCAATTCTTGCCCCTTTCCCTATCTCCCAAAACCCCTTTCCACTGCCCATTTCAGAAGATCCTCTGCCCCCTTCCCCTCTCTGACTTGAGCTTTGCTGCCAGACCCCTCATCTCACTCTACCAAACGAATTTCAGAGCCAATGAGTAAGTCTAACTGGTGGCCAGCCCTCCTGCTCCCCTATGGGCTGAATGTGGATTCTGGGCTGTGCATACTCAGACATCAAAGATCTTAGACAATGACAAGAGGACACTCCAGCAGCCTCCCCGGTTGCTGCTTAGAGAAACCTTGGATAAGTAGTGTCCCAGGAAACCTTCACACGGGGACATGGGACAACAAAGAAAATCAAGAGGCAATTCCATAAGTTACAGGACGGTTGGTCACCCTGTTCCTTCTCCACCCCATTGGGAAGATGATGCTGTCAACGACAGAATTTCAAATACGAATTTTAAGACTGAATATGGATTTAATTCCTTCCCGCCCACAAAATCATTTTGCATCTGCCACAAGTGATAGAGGTACATTGTCTTAAAACTGGCTGTCTCAGGACTGAGGCCATCCCAGATTTAGGTTTGAGCAGCTCAGGCCATGGACAGTTTGGGTTGGATGGAGTCGAATCAATTGGAATGTGGAACTAGACCGGCATGCAGGCGGTGAAGAGGGTAACAAACCTGGCTCCATACTATATGCTTAGCCAAATTGATGAGGTAGATTTTTAAAAAAATTTCTCAATTAAAATTGGTGTACGGTGCAATCTATAAATATTTCCCTTCCGATAACGTAGTTTTTGGACAATGGGTTTGAGGCATTGTACTCTTTACTGCTGGCCTGTCACGGTGTATCTTTTTGTTGATCACTTGACAAATGTTGGCAATGAAGATATTTGCAGCAAGCAATAGCATTCCTGTTTATATGTAGGAGGTGTGGGGATTAAAACTCCGGACAATCCCAGTGCATGGAGAACCTTGGGGTGCAATTTTCCATTAAAAATTCTAACTGACAAACAGGTGAGAAAATGGTGGGCTTTCTCGCCAACTTTTTCAGTGAGATAAAGAATGTGAATTTTCAGCACTCTGCAAAATAGGAGCTGCCATGCGATTATTGTGAGTGGGATGGGTGGGGAAATGGAGTTTAATCTCAATGGGGAAGCCAGCTGCTAAACTCGTGGGGCACCATTGATCTCCCAGCATACAGGGAAATCTCTTACTCCCCCCCAACAGTCATGGGGACTCATAGCCTATCACTCCCTGTACTGGTCTCTCTCCCTCCCCCAACCTCCCCCACCTCTCTGCCTCTCCCTCTGAAATTGCTTTTCCTGAACTCGAAGCCAATTTCATTGGCAAAACAGTTTGGGAGATTGAGAGAGGTGAGAAACAGGGGCTGATTTTTTGATTCTCACTCTATCTTACCGGCTTACCACGCCGATCGACCCTTTGCTCTGAATTCCGGGTTGATATTGAGCGGGATATTTATGTTTATGTACCTCTTCCTTGTCTTATTGTATGGGCCTATTGGAGTCTATAGAATCCTCCTGTCAGAAAGGACTAATCGTCCTATTGACTGATGTAAAGATACTCAAAGTCAGCACATTATTAATCAACCTTCAAATTCTTCCACTGTGTGACACTGTTCCCTTTCAACTGAAGAGAGGGAATCAATGACAGCTCCTGTCCCTTCCTGATGAACATGAGAGGCAATAAAAGCTAACGGAAACCAGCTCCACCCACTGGAAGGATTTATTGAGAATAATCACATGTTTGGATTATGCCAGCTCATCTATTAACCTTGAATCAGGGCGTGTTCAGGTCTGGCCTTTCTGATTGGTTTAGTGTTGATACATTAGTTCGATGCCTTAATGACATGGAGGAAGTGTTTCCACTTGTGGGTAAATCAAAACTAGGGCCATAATTATTAAAATGCCACTCATGGATCCAGCAAAGAATTCACCGGGCTGATTCCTCTGTTGAGAAGGTTTCCTTACGAGGAGAAACCAGGCAGACTGGGCCTAAACTCCCTATTCTCTAGAATAGGGGCAGCATGGTGGAACAATGGTTAGCACTGCTGCCTTACAGCACCAGAAACTCAGGTTCAATTCCGGTCTTGGGTCATTGTCTGTATGGAGCTTGCACATTCTCTCCGTGTCTGCGTGGATTTCCTCCAGGCGCTCCGGTTTCCTCCCACAGCCCAAAGATGTGGGGGTTAGATTGATTGGCCATGCTAAATTACCCATTAGTATCAAGGGAAACTGGAGTAAATATGTGAGGTTATAGGGGTAGGGCTTGGATAGGATTGTTGTGGTGCAGACCTGATGGGCCAAATGGCCTTTTTCTGCAGCGTATGGATTCTATGATTCTAATTTAGAGGAATGAGAGACTGTTTGAATGAAACATGTAAATTTCTAAAGGGATAGTTAAAGGAGGATATTTCCCTTCACTGGAAAGTTGAAACCAGGGGGACACCATTTCAGATTAAGGGATTGGGCATTTAAGACTAGGAAAAGAAAAGATTTCTTCCTTCAAAGGGTTGGGAGTGTTCCCTATCCCAGATGAATGCTCAATCATTAAATATATTTGCATCAAAGACTGATCGTTATTTTGGGTACTGATGAAATTAAGGGATATGGGGATAGTGCAGGCTGTAAGATTGAGATGAAGTGAGCTAGAGGCTGGAATTCTCCAGCCATTCAAGCCCCTTTGCCGCTGCCAGCGGGAATGAAGAACTTGATGTTCAGCCAAATCTCTGTTCACTTCAGCAAGACTGGAGAATCCCAGCTGCAGGCGAGGTCAGAGAGCGTGGCCCATAATTTTATCAAATAGCAGCATAGGATAGAAGAGCTATATGATACTTATTATATATGCACATATGGACTAAGAGTGCTCAAAGAATCATGAGGTGGGCTTGATAATCTGAACATGGGGAGCTATTCATTGGAGGTATGCACTGATTCACAGTCAGATCTAAGATTGACAACAGGCTCCCATATTGGGAGGAACTAATTACTAATTAAAGCTGCACTCCAAACGTTAAACCCCAACATACAATAGATTTATGTACATCACAATACTCTTCTTCCTATTTCCTATATTCTTATTTTCAGGAGAAACTTCTTTACTCAGATGGAATGTAGAGTTCATTGCCACATGGAATGGATGAGGAGAATAGCATAAATACAATCCAGGGGATGCTGGATAAGTCTGTGAGGGAAAAAGGAATTGAACAAGGTGATGATTTTTAAAGTTTATTTATTAGTGTCGCAAGTAGGCTTATATTAACACTGCAATGAAGTTTTACTGTGAAAATCCTCTAGTTGCTGCACTCTGGCACCTGTCCAGATACACTGAAGGAGAATTTAGCAAGAATCCCTTTAGAATTTTATATGTTTCATTCAAACCATCTCTCATTCCTCCTTTTGGATTGTGGGAGGAAACCGTTGCAGACATGAGGAGAACATGCAAACTCTGCACAGACAGTGACCCGAGTCAGGAATTGAGCCCGGGTCCCTCGTGCTGTGAGGTAGCAATGCTAACCATTACGTCCTTGGATAAAATGAAATAAAATGGGTGGAACTTTGTGCATAAATACTGGTGTCTTCATATTGGATACAATGGTCTGTTTCTGTGCTGTATATGTTTTATGAAGTTCTATATTTATGATTGGTTAAGAAGACGTTTTCTTCAAATGCAGCTATTATGAACATGTCATCCTCTTCAACTGGTACATCAAAGACACAAGAACAAAAATGTCCAAGCTTAACATCCAAAGCTTGCCAGCAGACTCTCTGGTACATAGCCATTATGTCTCCTCGTCCATGGCCATTCCATTAGATAAGCTCCCCACTCCATGTGAGCCTTTCTTTCTATCTTCTCTCTGCGATCTTGTGCTATTTGATTGGTTGTAGTCCTTGCTACTGCTCATCCCCCACTTTCACTTGCTACCCTGCAATCCTCCCCACTCAGTCCAGGCCCCCAGAGTTAACCCCACCTGTCTCCTCTATCTGTGGGCAATTGTGTGCTCGTCAGCCACATTTTAAGTCTTCTCCTTTTGTTTCTTAAGCAGGGGACCACATGATTCTTCCAAAGTCAGAGACAACAGGAATACAAGAGAACAATTTGTGATGGGAATTTGGATTCAAGTCGAAGGGAAGAAGGAAAAATGTCAATCAATAACTACATCAATTGTAGGCAGAAAGTTTGCGTATGTCAAAATTCCTGTGGTTTATCGAGAAGTTTGGGCCCAGAGTCAATCCTCTCTGCATTGGCCGTCGCTGTGAATCTGATTTGACCCAAGGTGGCTGTCAGCAGACTAGAGTCACACAATGCTAAAATTTCTTTCACATTGCACTTACTCACAGAAAATAATAATAAAACAAAAATTGTTTCCTGACTTCATGTTCCATTCTGCGAAGCATACATAAAACAACTGGATGCTTCTGTAAAGATGATAGGCTTGGCTAGGATTCAGCTCTAAGCTTGACATTAATTGAATCAGGGTGATGTTTTGATTGGAAAAATGTATAGCATTGTTCTCCCAGCCTCCAGTGCACAATGGAAAGCTCCAGCACTTTTTCAGGACAGAGATAGTGGTGCTGTCGGTTTCCCTTAACAATTGCTGCAAGAATCACATTCTTCTCTTACCTTTCAGTTGTTACAATGGATCTCGAATAGGATACATAGCGCGACCATAAGGAAACAAATAATAAATCACGAACCATCATGGCACTTGTTTGAGTTCCTCTGTGCAGAAATTGATATTGAAAAAAGACTTGAAGGTGGGTTAATATGATTATCACCGAATCATAGAATCCCTACAGTGCAGAAGGAGGCCGTTCCATTCTATCGAACCTGCATCAACAACAATCCCACCCAAGCCCTATCCGTGTAACCCCTGACTAATCCCCTGTGACACTAAGGAATAATTGAGCATGGCCAATCAACCAAATCCTTTGTACTGGGGGAGGAAACTGGAGCACCTGGAGAAAATCCACGGGGGAGAACGTGCAAACTCCGTACAGACAGTGACCCAAGCCGTGAATTGAGACCGAGTCCCTGACACTGTGAGGCAGCAGTGCTAACCACTGTGCTGCCCCTCCATTATGAGGGAATTAATGCCATGATCTGACTAGAATATTCATTTTGACTGATGATGACAACAACTTGAATATTTTGCCCACTGGCTGAGCAGTCACAGATGGCCTGGAAGTGGATGTGAAACAGTTTCCCGGCCACACAGCGCAATTTCACACTGTCTGGCCAATCAACGACCATCAGCATGGAACGCGCTGTGTGAAAGGTTGAGCACTGTCAGGGAGGGCGGGTAAAGGGCTGGTGACAGGAAAAGAAGACCATTCGGACTGTCATTTCTAATGTGCCTCCTGAGGGGCCAGCCACTGTGGAGCTGCCTCAGGGAACTGCGGATCCATGAAAACTAAATATCAATGTCAGAACAATGCCCCGCAATCATACACACGTCTCAGTCCCAGACACTTTTATTGGACACGGTCTTACAAGCTTATTCATACCCGGTTTCTCGCTTCACGTAACCAGCGGGATTGGCTTTGCGCCCTTTCTATATAATTACCATGTCATTAGTGAGCCCTGGATGGCATCATCTGGCTCACTTATACATGCCAATCGGCACTCACACCAACCAAAATCATCTCTTCTGTACTAGTGGAGACCAGAAATGATGGATGAGAGTTGGGGGCAGAGTGGGGGGGAGCATTGGACACCATTGAAGGCTTGAGATGGTTGGGGGCATGTCCAGAGTGTGCCCATGAGGCAGTATCAGTCTGGCAAAGCCCACATGGCACCCTGGCACTGGTCTATCTGGTACTGCCCACTAGACACTATAGCTGTGCCAGAGACAGTGTTATAAGGGGATGTGGTTGAATACAGATTGAACCTGAGGGGAGGCTGGAGATATGCAAGGGGAAGGCAAGGATGCTGCTGGAATGGGGAGGAGCTTTGCAGGGAGATGGAGGAAGCTCTGCAAGGGAGGGAGGGAAGTCCACAAGGGGTTGGAGGGGCAAGGGTGGAGTTCAGCAGAGGGTTGCTGTGCAGGAGATTGATCAGCTGGGAGAGTGTGCAAGGGGAAGGTGAGAGGTGGGCGAGACTGGTACTGGGATTGATTGGAGGGAAGGGCGGGAAAGAGGCTGGCACAGGAACAATTGGCAGTGAGGGAGGGTTCCTTGGCACTGTGAAGCAACAGTGCTAATGACTGTGCCACAATACTGCCCAAGGACAAGGACAGCACTTGGTGGGTGAAGCTTTTAAAGAATGTTTTGCAACTCCAAAATATGGAAGTAGTCACTTCATTGGGTTCTCCTGTCCCAGCTTGATGCTGGTATTGGACACAGTCCATAGAACCTTCAAAAAGAACATGAAGAGGGAAATAAAAGAAACAACCTGAATCATAAAATCATAGAATTTCCAACAGTGCAGAAGGAGGCCATTTGGCCCACCACTCGACATTAAATCTTCGACAAAGCAGATCACCTGAGCCCTATTCTCATAACCCCATGTATTTACCATGCTAATCCACCTAATCTACACGGCAGATCTTCATAGCTTTAGGGATTGATTCCTGGCTGTATGGAGTTTGCACATTCTTCTGGTGTCTGTGTGGGTTTCGTCCAGGTGCTCCTGTTTCCTTCCACAGTCCAAAGATGTGTGGGTTAGGTCGATTGGCCATGCTAAAATTGCCCCTTGGTGTCCTAAGATGCGTAGGTTAGAGGATTAGCAGGTAAATATGTAGGGATATGGGGTTAGGACCTGCTGTGGGATTGTAGTCGGTGTGGAGTCGATGGGCCATATGGCCTCTTTCTGCACTGTGAGGTTTCTATAATCCTACATGTTTTGTCACTAAGGGGCAATTTAACATGCCCAATCCACCTAACCAGCATTTTTTGGAGTGTGGGAGGAAACTGGAGAAAACTCATAGAGACATGGGGAGAACATACAAACTCCGCTCTGATAGTGACCCAAGCTGAGAATTGAACCCGAATACTAACCACCCTGTTGCCCCAACTCTCTCTGCTTTTGCACCTCTTTCAACAGCATTTCCAGAGAGCACCTTTGACTGGCAGCCAAGCACCACAACATCTCCAGTGCCTTGAACCTTGCAGTGAGCATCATCAGCCGGACCTGAGACAGAAGAAACCCAGTGAGGCGACCCAAAGACCAAAACCAGCCATAGACGAGAACGGAAACCCAAAACGATGACTTCAGATCCTGAAACATCAGCCAACCCTCAAAGAGCGAGAAACAGCCTATCGCAGCTTTAATGAATGGCTATTACCGGTCTTTTCAAACAGTTCAAATACAGCAATAGGGACCAAAGCATAGGGTGGAGCAAATCCTCAGAAGCTCCTGCCAGAAGTAGGTGCTACTGTAAATTTAGACTGTTTATTAAAGAGTCCTGTGAAGAGATTGGATATTGTTCTTCCTTGATCAAGTTTCAATGAAGTGGTGTTGAACCTTTACGCGACTCTTGCCCCTTTGTCTCTCTCACCATGCAACACACCTGAGTTAAAAAGGCTTATTGCAAACTAATCAAGGTTAGTCACAGTACCATTTAACCAACTTTCACTTTACAATAATTGGATGAATGGGAATAATGGAACAGTTCACATCACACATTGAAACACAAATTTAAGACTTTTGTTGAATTGTATCAAAGCACAGGATATTAATCTCTCCGACTTTGAAAATAATCTTTCTGCCAAACCCAGATCAATGATGCACGCACACATCTCATCTTTCCCATCTCAATCAATCCATGCCACAGCATTAACACAGTGGAAATCAACTCTGCATCATCTTGTCAACAACTTGGTTGAAGATCAAAGTTGGTGGGGATCAGGTCAGACAGCTTTCATCTTTATATGGTGCATGGCTTGACAGCACACCTGAGAGGAGAAAATGGCATACAATGTAAAGTGTAGGTTATCATTGAATCAAGAAGATAAATGCCGAATTCCACAGGAACATCAGAAGAGTGGAATTTAATGGCCCCTCCTGCCAATGGGATCTTCTCTTCCCACCAAAGTCAGTGGGGTTTGAAATGGCTTGCAATACTTTATTGTCCCACCCTGGCTACATGAAAGATGTAATATTTCCCCCCTCCCCCCACTGCCTCCCCACCCCGCCCATGTACTCTGTGCAAGCCTATTTCACCTCACACATAATACATGTGTATTGCTTAAATTCATTATACAGGCACTGTGAAGAGGTAACAAGGCCTTAGTCCCTTCACAAGTTGTGTCAATTCTGACAACACTAATTTAACCTAAAGTGAGGAACTATTTGGGACTTTGTGGAAAAGAAACCGCACTCCCCCCCCCCCCCCCCCCCCCAACCCCGCAAGGTCTGGCTTTAATCCAGAGAGGATAAATAATAGAATGGTGATTTACCAAAAATAAACCACTGAGTGAAATCAGAGTGCATGTATCTCAACTCCGCAGTTATTTATTTGGTTCTTTTGGATTCTCTTCCACTTGCAAGGGACTCAGGTCTGATTCCTGGCTTGGGTCACTGTCTGTGCAGAGTCTGCATGTTCTCCCTGTGTCTGTGTGGATTTCCTCCGGGTGCTCCAGTTTCCTCACACAGTCCAAAGACATGCTAATTAGGTGTGTTGGCCATGCTGAATTCTCCCTCAGTATACCTGAAAAGGTGCCGGAGTGTGGAGACCAGAGGATTTTCGCAGTAACTTCATTACAGTGTTATTGTAAAAATACTTGTGACTAATAAATAAATATTGGGCAGCACAGTAGCACAGTGGTTAGCACTGCTGCTTCACAGCTCCAGGGACCTGGATTCGATTCCTGGCTTGGGTCACTGTCTGTGTGGAATTTGCACATTCTCCTCATGTCTGCATGGGTTTCCTCCGGGTGCTCCAGTTTCCTCCCACAGTCCAAAGACATATGGGTTAGGTTGATTGGCCATACTAAAAATTGCCCTTAGAGTCCTGAAGTGCGTAGCTTAGAGGGATTAGTGGGGGGGCTTTGAGGAAAGGGCCTGGGTGGGATTGTAATCGGTGCAAATTCAATGGGCCTCTGAACTATAGGGTTTCTATGATTTAATTAATGTAATGAGTTGTTTTCACTAAATTATACCTTGCCGCCAATTTCTCTGGTTTATATTGGGCTGATTCTCTAGTGCTGTATTATTGGAGGTCTCTGATAACCATCAGGACTTGCACGAAGAGCTATTGATTGACCTCCCTGTTGGACTGGTGGAATACGAGCTACTTGGTGATTGATAATGATTTTACCACATGAAGCTTGTATACCAAGCCTTTTATACAACAGGTCCCTGGGTGGGTCCATTGATGTGTTGTCCCGGTTGGGACCTATTTGTGTTCACCCACAGGTTTGTGGTTTTGCCTGACTATATTTTGTGCAATAAATCTCTGTTACTTTACAACTGACTCCTGGATTATTATAAGATCTCTTTCAGAATTGACATTAAATCAAGATTCCCACCTTCTTCACCGTAGTTCAGGTAAAGGTTAAAGATCCCATGGCACTAACTGAAGAAGAACAAGTGACTCGTTATTAGTACTCTGGCCAACACTTCTCTCTTAACCAGTTATCACAAAAAAAAATCAGTTAACCTGTCACTCTTTTTCCGAGATGTTGGCAGAGGGTAGTAACAGGTGTCAGTCAATTCATTCCAAATGTAACTCACAATGTAAGGGATTTTGAGATATTGCAACAAAAGCTTTCAAATTTATTTAATGTCACAAGTAGGCTTAAATTAACGCTGCAATGAAGTTACTGTGAAAGTCTCCTAGTTGCCACACACTCAGGCGTCTGATCGGGTACGTTGAAGCAGAATTTAGCATAACTAATTCACCTCACCAGCACGTCTTTTCGACTGTGGGAGAAAACTGGAGCACCCAAAGCAAACCCATGCAAAGAGTACTGCATTCTGGATCATCCTGACTCAAAACATTGTCCTATTTTCTCTCCACAGATGCTGTCAGACTTGCTGAGATTTTCCGGCATTTTTTGCCAAGATATTGTAATGTGGCATGTATTTTATAAATCCAAGTATTGTTTATCTAGATTATATTTGGAATAGGGAGGGAATTAAAAATTAAGTGGTGAGAAATTCTTTGCAAGCCTAGCAACGAACAGCCAAGGTCCTTGCAGAAATAATTTGATCAGTTGTAGACAGGTTACATCTGCTGTGTTCCAGTTAAGCTGAATCAATGGTATTAAACATAGATGGGAATATGTAGTCACTGAATTTTAGCTCAGATATCCATATGGTAGTTCCTATATTTGAAGTCTACTATTAATATTATTGGACCAGTTTAAAATAGCTTTTAATGGCAGATTTGATCTGTCCATAATTTTGATTTGATTTATGTCACACGTTTTGAAACACAGTGAAAAATATTGTTTCTTGCACGTTATACAGACAAAGCATTCTGTACATAGAGAAGGAATGGATAAATTGGAGAATGTAGTGTTACAATCATAGCTAGGAGAAAGATCAACTTAGTGCAAAGTAGGTACATTCAAATGTCTGATGATAGCAGGGAAAACGCTGTCCTTAAGATGGTTGGTATGTGTCCTCAAACCTTTGTACCTTTTCCTGACAGAAGAAGGTGGAAGGGAGAACGTCTGGGGTACGTGGGATCCTTTATTATGCTGGCAACTTTTCTGAAGCAGCAGAAAGTGTAGATAATGTCAATGGATGGAGACTGATTTGTTCAGTCAATGTACCCGATCAGACGCATCTGCAGAAGTTACTGAGAGTCATAGTGAACATACCAAATTTCCTTCATCTTTTGAGAAAGTAAAGGCGTTGGTGATTGTTCTTGTTAAAAAATGATTACATGAAAGATGAAAATGTACAATGATTTAAGTATTTCTATTGACCGATAACAGTGAGTTTTTAGCCATTTTGAAGTTGTTATCCATTAAAATAATGATTCAAATGCTGGAGCGTATCCTGTGATCATGTGGAATCACATTTTGAATATTGTGTGTAACCTCCAAAAGAGCAGTGATTCATCAGAGAGCAGTGATTAGAAGGATCACAAGTTAAGGACTCTGTATTATCAGATTTTCACAGAATTAAACTTGTTTTCAGTAGAGAAAATGACACTGTGTGGATGGGTAAATGCAAATTACTATGTGTGGATACTAGAATCTGAAACAAAAACAGAAAATGCTGGAAAATCTCATTAGGTCTCACAGCATCTTCTTCGTAAGCTTTGTGGAAGATTCATCCAGACTCAAAATGTTTATTCCATTCTCTGTCTCTACTGATGCTGTCAGCGCTGTTGAGGTTTTCCAGCATTTTCTGTGGGTAGGAATGATCTTGATCTTTAAAGTGCTGCAAGGAATGGGTGATAGGAATGTTGGGATATAGAAACAAGAGTAGGCCATTCAGCCCATTGAGTCCGCTCTGTCATTCAATTAGGCACCACTTTCCCACATTGTCTCCATATTGGTTCATGTCATTGGTATCTATAAATCTATTGATTCCTATCTGGAACATATTCAATGATTGAGCCTCTGGATGAGAGAATTCCAAAAATTTGCCACCCTCTGAGTGAAGAATTTCCTCTACATCTCAGTGTAAACGGCCCACTCCTTATCCTGAGATTATGTCCCCTGGTTTTAGACACATCAGCCAAGGGAAATATCTACATCTTACCCTGTCACATCCTGTCAGAATTTCAGTGATGCCTTCATTCTTTAAAACTCTAGCAAAACAAACCCAGCTTTCTCAATCTCTCTTCGTAAGACAATCCTGCCATCCCGGGTATTAATCTAATGAATCTCCATCTACTCACTCTGGCAATTACATCCCCCCTTAGTAAAGGGACCAACACTGTACACAATACTCCAGTTGAGATCTATCTAACTGCAGCAAGACAACTTTATTCTTGTACTCAAATTCCTTTGCTATGAAGGCCAACATATCATTTGCCTTCCTGATTACTTGCTGCATCTTGCACACTAACTTTTAGTGACTCATGAACAAGTACACCAAGGTCTTTTTGGATACCTGCATTTGCCAACCTCTTGTAGAATTGAATCAATGCAGAAGGAGGCCATCTAGCCTGCACCAACAACAATTCTGCCCAGGCTCTATCCCCATAACCCCATGTATGTACTCTGCTAATTCCTCTGAACCAAGAGTCAATTTACCATGGCCAATCAACATAACCTGAAAAGGCAGCGAGAGCATCTCTTCTAAGCTGTATGATTCTGTGATTCCAATTACTGTGCCTCTGTACCAATTTACCCAGGCAGCATGGTGGCACAGTGGTTAGCACTGCTGCCTCACAGCACTAGACTCGAATCCCATTGACTGTGCAGAGTCTACATGTTCTCCCCATGTCTGGGTGGGTTTCCTCCGGGTGTTCCGGTTTCCTCCCACAATCTGAAAAATGTGCATTGGCTGTGCTAAATTCTCCCTCAGTGAGCCCAAACAGGCGCCGGAGAGTGGTGACTAGGGGACTTTTACAGTAACTTCACTGCAGTGTTAATGTAAGTCGACTTGTGACAACTAATAAATAAATTCAGAAAGCTCTCCATTTCCTGTTACTAAGCCACTAAGCCTCGACTTGAAACTAGACTCTCTCCACAGAAGCTGTTGAGCATCTGTGAGTATTTCCAGCATCTTCTGTATTTATTTCAGATTTCCAGCAGTTTCTTTCTCTAGCATTAAATCTTAATGGAAATAGGACAATAGATTTATATCTATTGAGAATATTTCATCACTACAGCCCAGAAGATGATATTTGCCAGTATTTGCCAAATACTCGAGAAGTTTTTTTGTAAACCTGTTCTTATAGGTTGATTTTATCTCATGGCAGACATCAAGTGGGGGCAGTAGGTGGGTTTGACTCTTTAAAGTTGATCCATCTTCCACACGAAGTGCCTGATTCACTGACCTCAGTCACAACTGGGGTTCTCTGGACTTAAGATTTGGCTGAGTTCCAAATTCTCTGTTCACACTGGCAACGGTAAGAGGACATGAATGGATGCCAAATTCTAGCCTACATTTCGCGTTATGACGCCATTTTGTACCGTTTAATAACCCCAACCTTAATTTTTACTCTGCAGATCATTTCAAACATTCACCACTCTTTTTGTAGTAAATATTTTCCTGTCACTAATTTTGAATTTATCACTTGGCCATACCCAGTCATAGAATCCCTACAGGTCACTGTCAGCATAATCAAGGATCCCACACATCCTGGACATTCTCTCTTCCATCTTCTTCTGTTGGGAAAAAGATACAAAAATCTGAGGACGCAGAGCAACTGACTCAAGAACAGCTTCTTCTCTGCTGCTGTCAGACTTTTGAAAGGACCTACTTTGCATTAAGTTGATCTTTCTCTATACCTATAGCAATAACTGTGACACTACATTCCGCATTCTCTACTTTCCTTCTCTATGAATGGTATGCTTTTTACTTATACTGATACATGTGACAATAGCAAATCAAATCAAAAATAACATTCAGGGCTAGGGGCCAAATGCTGGCAAATGCGATTAGGTGAGAGTTCGGGTGTTTTTGATGTGTCGGTACAGATATGTAGGGCCAAAGGGCCATTTCTACACGGTATGATTCTATGATTCTGTGATTCTAGCCACTGTGCCGCCCAAGTTGTGCTCAATGGCCCTAGTTACTTGGTATCTCCTCAAGGCAAACTGGAGGGATTGTCCAATGCAACACCATATAACAAAGCTGTGCGTATGGTGCTGTTTAGTCTCTGTTGGTATGTTGTTGATCTTAAAAATAAATTGTTAAATCTGTGTGACCTTTGAAGTCCAGGTAAGGGTGTCATGGGGAAATATTGTGATCACTACGGCCAATTGAGCATACAGTAAATGGCTGCTTTGAAGAATTATTGGATGGTAGCCAGTAGGATTGTAAGTTGGGAAAGAAGAATTTCTAATTTAGGAAACAAAAATGGCACCCACATCCCAGATTGTTACATGTTTGAGGGCACTTTTCATCATCAACTCAGTTTTTAAAATCAATTCAAAATGAATGGAAACATCAGGCGGCAGTAAAAAACCGTCAGTTCACTATTGATATCTAAAACTGTCAGTTCACTATCGATATCTAAGACTGTCAGTTCCCTATCGATATCTAAAACTGTCAGTTCACTATCGATATCTAAAACTGTCAGTTCCCTACCCATATCTAAAACTGTCAGTTCACTATCGATATCTAAAACTGTCAGTTCACTATCGATATCTAAGACTGTCAGTTCCCTATCTATATCTAAGACTGTCAGTTCCCTATCGATATCTAAAACTGTCAGTTCACTATCGATATCTAAAACTGTCAGTTCCCTACCGATATCTAAAACTGTCAGTTCCCTATCGATATCTAAAACTGTCAGTTCTCTACTGATATCTAAAACTGTCAGTTCCCTATCGATATCTAAAACTGTCAGTTCTCTACTGATATCTAAAACTGTCAGTTCACTATCGATATCTAAAACTGTCAGTTCTCTACTGATATCTAAAACTGTCAGTTCACTATTGATATCTAAAACTGTCAGTTCACTGTCAATATCTAACACTGCCAGTTCACTATTGATATCTAAGACTGTCAGTTCCCTATCGATATCTAAAACTGTCAGTTCTCTACTGATATCTAAAACTGTCAGTTCACTATCGATATCTAAAACTGTCAGTTCTCTATCGATATCTAAAACTGTCAGTTCACTATCATATCTAAAACTGTCAGTTCCCTATCGATATCTAAAACTGTCAGTTCTCTACCGATATCTAAAACTGTCAATTCACTATCGATATCTAAAACTGTCAGTTCCCTATCGATATCTAAAACTGTCAGTTCCCTATCGATATCTAACACTGTCAGTTCACTATCGATATCTAAAACTGTCAGTTCACTATCGATACCTAAAACTGTCAGTTCACTATCGATATCTAAAACTGTCAGTTCCCTATCGATATCTAAAACTGTCAGTTCCCTATCGATATCTAATACTGTCAGTTCACTACTGATATCTAAAACTGTCAATTCACTATCGATATCTAAAACTGTCAGTTCACTATTGATATCTAAAACTGTCAGTTTTACTATTTCTGACAATCATTTCATGGTCATCAGTAGATTCTTAATTCCAGATTTTTTTTTTAATTCAAATTCCACCATCTGCCTTGGTGGGATTCAAACCTGCGTCCTCAGAACATTAGCTGAGTTTCTGGATTCATAGTCCAGCAATAACACCACAAGGGCATCATCTTTCCGTTCTTCCTGTATGTTAACAAACTGTGCACCTTGACCGGAATTGTGTTCAGAATGCTTTAATATGTTACATGGTTCTGACCTCTGGCTGAACAAACAGTGTCTATCAGATGTACTTTTCATGATCAGTTTGACTTGAAATTTAGACAAGGGTGACATTATTTTCAGTGGGAAAGAAAATCCATAAAATATGCATAAGTGTTAAGAGTTGAATATTGCGTTTATTCATTTAGAAAAATAGTTATGTTGGACAGAAAGAAACATCATGTTTGTTTTACACTGAAATTAAATATTCAGAGAAGCTTTCAAAATGATGTTGTGACATCAAGTGATCAGCTCTGACTATCCAGCTAGCTAATGCTTGGTTGTAAATTTAAACATTGTTTCAGTATTTTTAGAACTTCCCTCCAGCTGAGTGCCCACATCTTGTAATGCAAGATATTGTGGTTCAGAAATTAAACATGTAAGACTTAGTAGTCCAGTTTCCATTGCAACTGATTGCAACCGTGTCCATCAGTGTAGGGGACAGTTAAACTCAATTAACATTGATAGATGGCCATTGAATATTGCTGGATGTTTGACAAAATGCTAGGTTGCCAAGGGCCAAACCATACCAGTTCTATTAATCAATCACAGAAGGGTCGTACTGCTTCTATTATTTCTTATTAAAAGGGTCAAAAGGCATGTCTCGTTCCATTTAAGGAAAATGAGAACTTAAACAACAATTTCCTTCCACTTTGCATATTCTCTCAATGCTTCCTACACACACGCACATCATGGCTGAATTACACTGGAAGCACGATCATAGGACACCTTTTTGGGCGCAACAACTTGGCTGAAACTGTTTAAAACTATGTGGACTAACCCCAGGCAACAAGATTATGCCCTATTTCATTTCCCGAATGCAAAACAGCAGGATTGCATTAAGTGAGAAGATGCCGGAAAACTGGCTCATTTTGGCCCTTAGGATAGGCTGCGTTTAGGGAATCATGCAAAATGTATTGAGACAACCATACTTGAAAAACATTGGCCACAAGATTGGGCTCCATAATGCTACTCGTGCTGGGATTCTGGAGGCCTGGAAGTCATAATACTTCTGTTGGCGGGACTGTTTCTGTTCGTATATATTTGCTTTTACCTTTCTTGCTTACATTCATTCGTGGATGTGTGTGTTGCTTGCCAGGCCAGCATTTATTGTCCATTTCTAATTGCTCTTGAGAAGATGAACCATGCATATAGATGCACCCACAGTGCTGTTAGGGAGGAAGTTCTAGGATTTTGACCCAGCGACAGTGAAGGAAGGGACAGTGACATATTTCCAAGTCAAGATGGCAAGAGGGGAACTTGGAGGTGGTGTTGTTCCCATGTTTTTGCCGCCCTTGTGACTGCCTGGCCTCCATCAAATCTGGAACATATTATATAATCACAATCAGAAAAGAAAGAAGGAATCAGCATTTGTGCCACATCATTTTAAATAGAAACAGAGAAACTAGAAGCAGGAGTAGGCCATTCGGCCCTTCGAACCTGCTCCACAATTCATGGCTGATCATCAAAATCAATATCTTGATTCCCCCTTCCTCCCATACCCCTTGATCTCTTTAGCCCAAGAGCTATATTTAATTTCTCCTTGAAATGACACAACATTTTAGCCTCAACTACTTTCTGTGGTCATGAATCCCACATACTCACCACCCTCTGGGTGAAGAAATTTCTTCTCACTCTATCTTAAAAGATTTACCCCTTACCCTCAAACTATGATCCCTAGTTCTGGATTTCTCTACCATTGGGAACATTCTTTCTGAACCAATTCTGTCTAATCTTGTTAGAATTTTATAAATTTCTATGAGATCCCCTTTCACTCTTCTAAACTCCAACGAATACAATCCTAACTGACTTAGTCTCTCCTCATATGACAGACCTGCCATTGCAGGAATCAGCCTGGTAAACATTGGATGCATTCCCTCTATAGTAAGGGCATCTTCAAGATGCATTTTACAATTAATGAATTACTTTGGATGTGCAGCCAATATTGTTAGGTAACTGTAGCTAATTTCTGTACAATCAGATTTCACAGATACACTAAAGCAAAGCACTTTTATCTGCAATGTTTAGGGGTTAGAATGCTTCCCAAATATTACAAACTGGTCACTTTGGACTTATCATTGAAAAGACAGAATCTTTGATATTAGAGGACTTTCTCATTCATTTGCATTTTCAGGTCCTTCGTTTTTTAACCTAATTGCACAATCATATCTTCCAATATGACGCAATTAAGTAGGAAATCCTTCCCTCTGATAACAACAAGCTATGACATGGCTCTCAAAATGAAAGGTTTGCAATTAAAAGTACAGTGGGCTTATCTTATTGACAAATGGAACTAAAGAAGCATTATATTGTACAAACAAGCTTACTCATTTCTCCTTCGAGTGACTGTAATATGTTAAAGCCACACCAAAATATCATGGTCTCAAATTGTTGATGAATTCCTTCTTAGTAAAATACAAGGCCAAAGTGACCCTTTCCCACAACTTCCATTGTGCAACTACCAATGGGTTAATCGTGTGTTACATGAGACCCAATGTTCAATGAGGTGCAGATGCTTTCAGGTTTGATAATGATGGTGTTTGTTGTTGTAGAATCGTTGGAGACAATACATTATCAATCATGTAATCTGGCATTAAGCACCAGACTCATGAATAAAATACAAAACCCTTTTGAGTTTTGCGGTGGTGTTTTGCACTGGTGACGATTTCACAGGCTTGCTGGAGAATGGGAATGAGAGAAGTTGTGTTTTCTTACATGTTAATTCTTTTACATTTTGCTTTGTTTTGGGATGTACTTTCTGGATAAGCACGTTGCCTTGGAATCCTCCTGAATAATCATTAACTTAACATCTGGTGATCAAGCACAGAAACTCAACTGACTTCAATGGAGGTCAGTTGTACATGTTACGTCCTTGTAAGGTAACTTGTGCAACTTAAAATTCTGTCCTCGTGAACTTGCATTAAAACTTCTAAAGGAATATAGCGTAGGATTTCCTGGTATATACACACACACACACACACACACACACACAACACACACACCACACACACACACACACACACACACACAACACACACACACACACACACACACACACACACACACCCAGAGCAGAAATTCCCGTCCGACATCAGCAGATCTTTCAATGATTTGTCAAATTTGCTGTTCTGCCCACAACGATTTCTGTGTCAGGCAGAACCTAAGAACTTAAGCAAATAAGGTGCAATCTTACCTGCTGTTCACACCACGCTCCCATTGCAGCGAGGTTGGGAAATTTGGCATCCAGCCAAATCTCCGTTCACTGGAATGGGTTGGGAAAATCCTGCTGGCATGGATGGTGATATCGTTCCTACTACAGGGTGGAATTTCTCCATCCCTCCTGCCACAGGATTTGAACAATACCAAGCTCCGTTGACCTTGGTGTGATTTTACAGCCTTGGGGCAAGCACGGCCATGAGTGGCATGGTGGCACAGAGGTTAACACTACTGCCTCACAGTGCCAGGGACCCAGGTGCAGTCCCAAACTTGTGTCATTGTCTGTGTGGAGTCTGCACGTTCTCCCTGTGTCTGCGTGAGTTTCTCTGGGTACTCCTGTTTCCTCCCACAGTCCAAAGATGTGTGGGTTAGGTTGATTGGCCATGCTAAATTGACCCTAGTGTCAGGGAATTAGCAGGGTGAATATGTGAGGTTATGGGATTAGGACCTGGGTAGGATTGCGGTCAGTGTAGGCTCAATGGGCCAAATGGCCTCCTGCACTGTTGGTGTTGTATGATTCTATTCTATTCTAACAGTCAGGCTAATTTCCCTCCTTTACAATTGATGCTGAATTATTGTAAATTTTCAATCAGATTTTGATAGATGTTTGTTACCCAAAGTTATTATAGAATATGGGGTAAAGATGGGTCTATGAAGTTAGCTCACAGGTTAGACATGATCTTATTGAACAGTGGAAGAGGTTTAAGAGGTTAAAGGATTTCCTTCTGTTTTTACATTCTTAAATTTCTGTGAAAATATTTCCACGCTTCTATTTTTAAAAATTATTTTCGAAGAGATGTGACATCTGTAAGAGTAATCGTCTGTGTTATTCTGATTATTCACTGTAGACCAACAATCTGGTTTGTTAATTCCTAACCACTGCATGTTCTGTGCTTGAATAGATGCAAACATCAACACCAACAAGGCTGTTAACCATTATTGTTGCCTCACTGCATGCATCGCTTGCCGTAACATGTCTTACTTATTAAAATTTTCAACTCCCTAATGGCTCACCAGGAGCTGACATGCCTCATGCCTGTTTGCAGCAGCCCCCTCCCCCCGCCACCCCAGCACTAATGCACTGCGGAGTGGGTAAGTGAGGGCCAAGTGGGACAGCTGCCCCTCGCTGGGGAGGAATTGGGACTGGAACTGTCAGCCAATTCCAGAGTGCACCAATGGCTGCTGCTAGGATACAGTAAGAAGTCTCACAACACCGGGTTAAAGTCCAACAGGTTTATTTGTTAGTAAGCACCACAAGCTTTCGGGGCTCTGTGCCTTTGTCAGGTGAGTGGAGCACTCTGATCACAGAGTTCTGATCATATAAAGACACACACAGTTTACAGAATACTGATTAGAATACGAGGCTTTGCAGCTAGTCAGCTAATCTCTGTCTGTAATCAGAGCTCTCCACTCACCTGACAAAGGAGCAGAGCCCCGAAAGCTTGTGGTGTTTACTACCAAATAAACATGTTGGACTTTAACCTGGTGTTGTGAGACTTCTTACTGTGTTTACCCCTGTTCAATGCCGGCATCTCCACATCATGCTGCTGGGATTGCAAGATTTCCAGGGGAGATGATGGCCTAGTGGTATTATCGCTCAACTATTAATCAAGAAACTCAGCTAATGCTTTGTGGACTTGGGTTCAAATCCCACCAGGACCAATGGTGAGATTTGAATTCAATTAATAATAAATAAATTTGGAATCAAGAACTACAGATGACAATGAAACCATTGTTGATTGTTGTAAAAACCCAGTTGGTTCACTAATGTCTTTTAGGGAAGGAAGTATGCTGTTCTGACCAGATCAGGTCTGCATGTGACTCCAGAGCTACAGCCAATGTGGTTGACTCTCAATTGTCTTCCAAGAACAACTAGGGATGGGCAATAAATGCTAGCCAGCCAGCAACACCTTGTCCCATGGATGAATGAAGAAAAGGTGAAGAAGGCTTATGGAGTCTTGGACACAGAGTGTTTGGGTAGGTCAGGGAGAGAGGTTAGGTTTAAGGGTGAAGGCGGATAAGGAGTAAGGTGGGACTCAATCTTGGCAGGTGCCAGCCCATGATTGGCAAAGGGCAACGCTTGATGAGTGAACTCCCCATTCTTTGAGTTTATTTTTAAATTGGGTTGCCTGCCCCCTCCCAGATGCCCACACCAAACATTTTATAGTGTGGGCAGTATATTATCAGAGACAACTGGCTTGATTATTACTTGAATAGGAGTAAATTGAGAAAGGCAAATACTTAATGAGACCTTGGAGTCCTCATGCATCAGTCGCTGAAAGTAAGCATGCAGTGAAGAGGTCTTCATAACAAGAAGATTTCTATTCCCATATCTTATGGTCTTATGATTTGAATATAAGGATAACAATGTTTTGCTGCAATTGTATAGGGCACTGATGAGGCCACATATGGAGTATTGTGTGCAGTTTTGGTGTCCTTATCTGAGGAAAGATGACCTTTCAATCGAGAGAATACAGCGAATGTTTAACAGATTGATTGCTGGGATGGCAGGTCTGTCACATGAGGACAGACTAAGTCAGTTAGAAGTATATTCATTGCAGTTTAGAAGAGTAAGATGGGATCTCATAGAAACTTATAAAAATCTAACAGGGTTAGACGGGGTAGGTTCAGAAAGAATGTTCCAGAACTAGATGATCATAGCTTGAGGATAAGGGGTAAACCTTTTAGGGCAGAGGTGAGGAGGAATTTCTTTATCCAGAGGGTGGTGAATGTGTGGAATTCATTCCCACAGACACCAAAGAGTTGTCTGATTTGAAGGAGAAATTTGATTTTGCTCTTAGGGCTAAAGGGGATCAATACATATGAAGGAAGGGAGGAATCAGGATATTGAATTTGATGATCAGCCATGATTAAAGTGAATGGCGGAGCAGGCTCGACATGTTTCTCTCCTGTTTCCTGTTTCATGCCTACTCCTGTTTCTAGTTTCTATGTCTGATCTATAGATATTGAAAAAGTCAATATTTGGAAGGCCGCATTTCCAATTGGGTCCAAATCCCAGGCGGTCTAAAGGCTGAAACAGATACACCCTTTATACTTGATCAAACACCGATTCAGCATCTAAAGATAAGGTCATAGATTCACAACTGAGTTAAGTTTATTTATTAGTGTCACAAGTAGGCTTACATTATCACTGCAATGAAGTTACAGTGAAAATCCCCTAGTCACCATACTCCAGTGCCTGTTCGGGTACACTGAGGGAGAATTTAGCGTGGCCAATGCTCCAAACCAGTACATCTTCAGACTGTGGGAGGAAACAATAGCGCCCGGAGGAAGTCATGCAGACATGGTGAGAATGTGCAAACTTCACACAGACAGTGACTGAAGACGGGAATCAAACATAAGTCCTGGCACTATGAAACAGCAGTCTTAACCCCTGTGCCACTGTGCCATTCTGATAATAAGGAGCCTGTCGTCAGAATAATGCCCCATTATAAATCTAGTTTGGTTTGGGTGCATAATCTCAGTTACTAATCTATTCTATGGCCAGTATTGATGTTAGAATTTTCAGACTGAGATCATGAAATGATATTAGGTGGTATTTTCCAACTCTATTGTGTCCCTACTCTGTTTACGAATGACTGTTACAGCTGCAGCGCTTCACTAAAGAACCAATGATCCAGTTTCCAGTGAGTGATGATTGGCCTGGTTTTTAAAAGTCCTATAAAATGTGTTTGTGTAGCCATAGAGGCCAGGACTTTTATTATTTTAAGTGCATCTTTTACTTCATCAATTTTCAAAATGGTGATAAGAACATCAGAACTAGGAGCAGAATCGGGCCTCTCAAGGCTGCTCTGCCATTCAATAAGATCATGGCAAATGTTTTGGTGGACTCAGCTCCACTTACCCACCCATTGACCAGAACCCTTAGTTCCTTTACTGTTCTAAAATTTATCTATCCTTGTCTTAAAAAATATTTAATGAGGTGGCCTCAACTGCTTCATTGGGCAGGGAATTCCACAGATTCACAACTCTTTGTGCATAGAAGTTCCTCCTCAACTTAGTCCTAAATCTGCTCCCCCTTATTTTGAGGTCATGCCCACTTGTTCTACTTTCACCTGTCAGCCTCTCTGCTTCTATCTTATCTATTCCCTTCATAATCTTATATATTTCTAAAAGATCTCCCCTCGTTTTTCTGAATTTCAATGAATATAGCCCCTGTCTACTCAGTCTTTTTGGAGACTTGAATAGCAGGTTAGGTGTAAGGATTCACATTCTAATCAGCAATCTGAAAACTGTGTGTGTTGGTATGTGTGCTTTTGGAGACCAGAACACCTCATTCGCCTGACGAAGGCACAAACGCCGAAAGCTAGCAGATTTACTATCAAATAAATCGGTTGGATTTAAAATTGGTGTTGCCAGACCTCTTACTGAGTTTACTCAGTCTTTCCTCATAAGCCAACCCTCTCAACTCTGGAATCAACCTGGTGAATTTTTTCTGCACTCCTTCCAGTGCCAGTATATCCTTTCTGGGGGAAGGAAATCAAAGCTGTACACAGTATTCCAGGTGTGGCCTCACCAGCACCTTATACAATTGCAACATAACCTCTCTGTTTTTAAACTCCATCCCTCTAGCAATGAATTTCAAAGTTCCATTTGCCTTCTTAATTACTGATGCATTTGCAAACCAACTCTTTGTGATTCTTGCACAAGGACACCCAGGTTCCTCTGCATAGTAGAATGTGCAGTTTTTTTACTATTTAAATAATAGTCTATTTTGCTGATATTTGTACCAAAATGGATAGAATCCTAAAATCCATATAATGCAAGAGGTTGCCATTTAGCTATTGAGGCTGCGTTGACAACAATTCTACCCAACCCCTATCCCATAATCTCAAACACTTATTCTGCTAATCCCCCTGACACTAAGAGGCTATCTTGCATGGCCAATCTGCTTAACTTATACATCTTTGGACTATGGGAAGGAAACTGGAGCACCCGGAGAAAACACACGCAGACATGGGGAGAATGTGCAAACTCCACCCAAATAGTGAGCCGAGGCCAGAAGTAAATCCCAGATCCCTGGCACTTGGGGCAGAAATCATAGAAATCCTACAGTACAGAAAGAGGCCATTTGGCCCATCAAATCTGCACCGACTACAATCCCACCCATTCCCTATCCCCATGTCTGAACATATTTTACCCACTAATCCTCTAGCCTATGCATCTATGGTCAATTTATCATGGCCAATCAACCTAACCCGCTCATCTTTGGACAGTGGGAGGAAACCGGAGCACTGGGGGAAATCCACACAGACACACGGAGAATGTGCAAACTCCACACAGCCAGGAATCGAATCCAGGTCCTGGAGCTGTGAGGCAGAAGTACAAACCATTGTGCCACTGTATCACTCATCGTAGATTTGCCCAATTTTTTTGCGCTATTTTCTGACAACATTGTCACTTTGATGCTTTGTAAAAGGTTGTTCTAGAGCTCTGCAAACCTGTGAGAGGGAAGCCAGCAAATCTTGCTGAGTGTTATTGCTGTTCTAAATTTTGAATTTTCTGTTTTAATTTAATCCATTTTTCTTCCTTTTGGCACAAGCAAATGAAATGATGCCACCTCTCACACATTCGTGCAGTCCCAGATGATCAAGGTTGAGGTATCTGGTGCTGCATTGACTTCCAGATAGAATCGTAGTTCTTTTCTCACCAAGTCAACAAATTCTTCATCATTTAGGACAGATGCACCCCTTTGAGATAGATTTTTATCTCAGATCTCAAGTCACGGTTATGAGCCCATGATTGCAGAGAAGTATCAGTAGGATGTCAATTACTCTCTGAGCCTCTGACTGAGTTGGTAAAATAGGGAAAAAAAGGGAGAAGGGGAAGTAAAGCGGGGAGACTCAATGTTGAGTTCAGAAGTGCCCTGTATGGAAGATGAGGTTCTTGAGCTTACAGTGACCAATCCGGGTTCCACATGTATAACAGTTACTTTTAAAGCTGAGGTGACCCAAGATTGGTTTTAGCTGTGTTGCACTTAAAAGGTACATGGAGTACCTAATAACCTTCCTTGACCAAATTACCGGAAGCTAGCTGAGTCGTTCTGGACAATGACAACACTTGTCCCTTTCTGAACCCCCTCAGTACATGCAGGCAGCTCTCTGTATTATCTTCTATCCCTTGGTGCGGCACTGTCTGTGAGGAGAACAGACAGACCAGCATGAGTATCACTCAACTAATACAAATTATACAATCAAATTTTCCCAGATATAATTCATAAGTCTGTTTCCAGTCCTTTCCGTTTGTTTATTTGCCTCTCTGTGAATTTATAGCAATTAGTCCCTTGATGTGGGTTTGTGTGACCTAAAAATGTCAACAAGCAAACTGAAAACAAAATTGGAGTTAAGAAAATTACAGGGTATTAAACGAGACGCAGAGTCTTGAACATGCCTTACAGCTACAAGCAACAATTTGAGGTAATTAAGTATATTTAAATACTCTGTGTGGATGGACACTTTTGTGTAATGTTACAATGTAATTGTGGATCTGACAGGCTGTAATCCTGCACTTTTTAAAGGGAGACCCTAACACCATAGGTATGAGTTACTATTCCAAAGTTAAAACAGAATCAGAATTGCAAAGATATGTCGAACCTTGCTGCACAAAAGAAGGCCATTTGGCCCATCATGTCTGTGACAGCTCTTTGAAAGAGTTGGCCAATGATTTCCACTCTCCGATTCGACTCCCTTCACCCTACAAATTCTTCATTATCAACTAAGAATCCTTGGGTTACTGTCTGTGCCGAGTCAGCACGTTCTCTCTGTGTCTGCGTGGGTTTCCTCCAGGTGGCCAGTTTCCTCCCACAGTCCGAAAGCCGTGCTGATTAGGTGCATTTAGCCATACTAAATTCTCCCCCAGTGTACCCAAGCAGGGGCCGGAGTGTGACAACTAGGGGATTTTTATAGTAACTTCATTGCAGTGTTAATGTAAGCCTACTTTTTTTTATTCATTTGTGGGACATGGGCATTGCTGGCTGCACAGTATTTATTATCCATCCCTAGTTGTCCTGGGAGGGCAGTTGAGAGTCAACCATATTGCTATGTCTCTGGAGTCACATGTAGGCCAGACCAGATAGGGACAGCAGATTTCCTTCCCTAAGGGAAATTAGTGAATTAGATGAGTTTTTCCGACAATCAACAATAGTTTCATGGTCATCTTTAGATTCTCAATTCCAGATTTTTTATTTAGTTGGATTCAAATTTCACCCTCTGCTGAGTCCCCGGAACATTCGCTGAGTTCCTGGGTTAATAGTCGAGCGATAAAACCACTAGACCATTACCTCCTCTTATTTGTGACAATAATTCCATTTGAAAGACACAGTTGGTTCTAATTCCACTTTATGTATGCACAATTGATTCCAGGTCAGAACAATTCACTTGGTAAACAAGAATCAGCCATTTTCCCTCTGTTTCTTTCCAAAAAGGATGAAACTGTTCAGACCAGTTTAAGATTGAAATGGTCCAAACTTGTGGGAATTGGTTTTATTTTGGTCTTGGCTGCATTTTACCAGATGTGACTGACGAACAGGTAATTCTACTGGACACATCAGGAATCCAACAAGGATCCTCATTGCTGTATGAGCAACGATACTTTTCAACTGACTTCACCTGGAACGGTGAAAACTGTTCTCAATTTTATTCTGGATCAGAAGTTCTCAGTGCCAGTACTGGAGCGGAAACTCTAGCTCATTGGTTATAGGGTCCGTGAGGTTCAGGAGCGAACTAGGCCTTGTTCACTAAACCTGCCGGTGGTTAGGTTGCCCCAAAATCTACTCCCTCAGCCTGTCAGGAGTTAGGACATCCCAGTCCTCACTCCCGAGCCTATTAGTCTGTCAGGTTGGGTTACCGCAGATCCCACACCCTCAGCCTGTCAGGGAGTAGATTATGCTAGACCCCACTCCCTCAGCCTGTCAGTGGATGGGATGTCACAGACCCGCCTCTTTTAGTTCGTCACTGGGCTTGAAACAAAATAACTGAGGTTTATATAGGAGTTCAAATCTTGATGTGTCTCTGCATGGGGTCAGTTTTGGGGATGCAATCCATCCCTCACCCCGTCCTTGGAGCAATCTCTCCTGTCATCCCATGCCTTGTCTCTCCCCTGTTTCTTAATCTTGTGAGAGAGTCATAAAGGGATGAGCAGGGGTGAGATCTCAGTTTGAGACCCACTCCCCACCCACCAACACCACCACCCCCCCCCTCCTCCCCCCCGCCCATCCACCCATCACCCTGCACCAGTGTTATAATCAGGGTCATGCTCAGAAAGGGCATGAAACCGATTTCCATAAATTTGAATGAATTAAAATATCATTATTTGGCTTAATGCTATTGCTTCCCGTCCTGTTAAATGCTCACCACCAGCACCTGGCACCCCCACCCCCCTCCCCTCTCTCTGACTCCTCTGTTGAGAGGTCATGTCAAAAGGAAAGCCAGTCGTAATGGCAACACCAGGGTCGTGAAGGTGGCTTTGGCTCCCAGGTGGCAAAAGACATAGTAGAGAAATGCACAGCCAGGGTTGGCAGTGCCAGGGTTGGCAGTGCTAGAGAGGTGGACAATCTGGGTAGCCTCATTGGTGGTTGGGATAGCATGGGGGGGAAATCCCATTATGAGTATGAGTTGTGGCGGGGAGACCCGATGGTTGAGGGGGGTAGCATTGGTCCTATATTGGGGTGTGTGGGTGCACAGTCTGTAAATGATGGGTGGCCATGGACACAGTGAAGGGGGAATGTCCTGATGCTGGCAGGGAGGGGCAAATTCAGGTCACCTTGATGCCCAATAATTGAGTGGCGGAGGAAACGGGTGAGAGGAGGTTGCCCACTTGCATTTGAGGAATGGGGCTGCTTCCCTAGAAAACTGGGGCTCTCAGTGCCATGGAGGGGCAGGGGCCTTTAACTTTATTTTGAGATCGGGGCACCCTTGAAAAAGGGTGCAGGGGTTTGGCAGGCTGGCCAATTAAACCATGGAGAAGATCATGGATCTTAACAGAAGATCAAAGTCAGCCAGAAATCAATCAGCTCTATAGCACAGTGATAGTGAGCAGTTATTTGTTCCTTATTTGGCAGGGATAAAATTGGTGCAGCTTTTACTGAAACTTTAATTTGGAGTTTTGTTTCTCTGGGTCAACTCTGTATTTTAATTCTGTATAGGGAGGCATGGTAGCACAGTGGTTAGCACTGCTACCTCACAATTCAAGGACCTATGTTTGAATCCTGGTTTGGGTCACTGTCTGTACAGAGTTTGTACATTCTCCCCGTTTCTGCGTAGGTTCCCTCCGGGTGCTCTGGTTTCCTCTCACAGTCCAAAGATGTGCGGGTTAGGTTGATTGGCCATACTAAATTGTTCCTTAGGTTGGAATTCTACTAGTGTCGGGGAGAGGGTTGGCAGGTTAGATACATGTAGTTACAGGATATGGTCTGTGTGGGCTGGTGGATGCTCGATGGGCCGACTGTCTGCCTTCTACACTGTAGGAATTCTAATCTATACTCTGTTTCTAATTATCATTTTTTTCACAATGAAATTTGCACAGCTTTCATGCAATCTTTTATATTGCCTGATTACTTGGAAATAAGCTTTGAATCTGCAAAAATCTCTTATCAATCCTCTTGATGATGTAAACAGTTTATCTCTTTCTACATAGCAGAGCGTTCTTGGGTCGGGGGAGGAAGGTGGAGGAAAGGTGGGTGCGGGAGAATATTTACCTAAATGAAACGCTAAAACATATCAGTTCAAAAACTGCTGAATATACAATAAGCTTAAAATACACCTGATTAGAAAATATATGTGTTGGAAGTTGGTGAAGGGCCAAGTTGGAATGTACGGTATATCACAAAGATTCAAAAGAATAGAAGAAAACATAGTATAAATCAAATGGCTTTTAGATGATGTCTGTACATCCTAGTGGTACGAAATAAACTGAGGGGAGTTAACATGCTCCTGAAATATGTTTTGTTACATATTTAAGTGGTTGCATGAGTGCTTTAAGAGCAGGTCACATGACTTGATCATGAGGTCATTGGAGAGTTTACTGGGCTTCTGTCTTAGTTTCAGTTTGTACTCCGTGTGTACAAAAGCTCCCACAATAAATCTGTTGTTGTTAGTTTGATCCATAGCTGGGATTCTTCCAAAATAAATTTAAATTCCCAACGGGCGGGAAAATGGGAATATTTCCCACCTTTTTTTTGTCGTATTTACTAGAGCGAATCTATGACACTTTGACCACTGTGGATTGCCTCAGTGGGATTCATCTTGGAAAGTAGGGGGTGGGGGCAATTCCCGCCTGAGAGATCGGCAGCAAAATGCTGAGTGGGCCATTGCGCATGCGCCAATTTGTCAGAGTGGAGATTGGTGCATGCACAGTGGCCCCTTTCCCCTGCAAAACCCTGAATGCTGGCCTCCTAGACCTCCATGGGCCAGCTCCAATATCCCCTTCCCACTTGACCAGCCCCGATCTTCCAGTTCCCTCTGCACCACCAACATCCCCACCCCACTCCGGCCAGCCTCAACTCCTCCTCCCACACTGATGGCCAGCCCCAGTAGCACTCACTCTCCCCCCTCCCCATCAATCCTACTGCAGTGGACAGTGCCAAGGTACCTGGTGTGCAGTGCCTGTTTGCTCCTTGGGCAATGCCAGAGTCCCAAGCTGGCACTACCCAAGGGATATATCGCCTTCCTGAGGGGTAGGAGGGAGCTCAATGATCTCTGTTCCCTCCAGTGAGGTTGGGCACCTGCTCCCTGTTAGTGGGGAGCAGTCGTAAATGCTATAGGGGGGAACCACCCCCTGGGGAGGGTGGGGGGCAAAGTTGGAGACATTCGTGGATGGAGAGACTGACTTCCCATGTTCACTAATCATACAGCAATTCGATTTCATTATGTTCCTCAGCCATGGAGCTGATGACAGTAAGAAAAATAGACTGGGAGACACGGAGAGACCGTGGTGCCCAGTATAAATCCTATGAAAGAGCTGCTTCTGATGTCTCCTGGCCCACTGCATTATTCGAGCAGCGCAGCGGGGTGGGAGAATCCTGGCCCACGTCTTTTTCTTCTTGTTTAAAACCCACAACCCCTAACATAAGGCATTACATGTGTCAGGATCGATGTGCAGTGAACTTAACTTCAACACATTTCAACTATAGGAAACCGAGAAGGCACAGAATGTTTGGAACTTAAGAAGAATTCCTTCAAAGGAGAACTGCCCGCAATAGTCTGGGTAACATAAGGGAACAAGAAATGTTTCAATACAGAGAAGAGATGGGAGATGTGGGGGTCAAAGAGATCAAGTGTCAAATGCCAATCTTTTTATTTTTCTTGTGTTTTTGTCTGTGAGTAAAAGCAATGGTGTAATATTGAAACTTTGTTCTTGGAAAGTGAGGAATCCTTGATCTTTACAACAGTTTTCTACGTGGCGCACCTTCTGAATATATATTAAATGCCCACAGCATATCTATTGGTATGGGAGTGTTGTATTTCTGTTTCCACCACATATCCAAGACTCACTGAAACAGAAATGTGGCTCCTCCTTGAGTAATGGTCACTGAAAATAATTCAACTGTGCCTTTATCATATTTTCCTTTGAATGTTGTGATGAGATTGGCTAAAATATGTTAACATTTCATGAGAGAAAACATAAACAAACTGTATAATTTATCTGGCATTTTAATGCAACACATTCATACGCAGAGTCTCAATAAACACTGCATGGTTGATCTTACCAGTGAAGCTATTTTTTCCCCTAGTGATCCTCACACTACATGTAAACCTGTGAGCCACTCTCTCCACTCACATCATAGCAGACAACTTGCCAGAGGTCAAAGGTAATGGAATGTTCCAGATGCCATGAATGGGTGGAAATACCTGACTCCGCTAATGATGCTCTTAACATTCCTTTGACCCTCACTGGCTGCTTTCTGTCTCCAAGCCTTGCCTTGCTATGAGTACAGTAAATAGTATGTCGGCACAGTTTAACAAAATTGTAAAGGTCTGGAGTCCTTCAGAATTGTATCAAAGTGCTCTCTCATCCACACCTTGCCCATTACAAATCGAATTATTCTAGTTCATACTACTGGAAAGACATTTGTTCTGTGAGAATAGGCTTGGCAACTCTGCTTTGATATATTTCTTCAGATAGAATCTATAGTGCAGAAGGAGGCTATTCGGTCCATCACATCTGCACCAACAACAATCCATCCAGGCCCTATCCCCGCTTAGTTGCCCTGCTAATTCCTCTAGCCTATCACATTCCAGGACACTTAGGGTTAACTTAGCATGTCCAATCAATATAATTTGCACATCTTTGGAGTGTGGGAGGAAACTAGAGCACCCGGAGACATGTCTACACAGACAATGACCCTAGTTGGGAATCGAATGGGGGTCCCTGGACCTGTAAGGCAGCAGTGCTAACCACTGTGCCACAGTATGCCCACAATGGAATTATATGCCTCTCTACTACCCCACACCATGAGTGGGCTAGCAGGCCTGGGGAGGGGTAAAATCAGATGGCTTGGCAGGAGACATTATGCCAATGCCAGTGGTCTCTGCTGGGATTTTACCAGTGGTAGGGTGGTTGGCATTTGGCATACCTGCCCTTGGACCAATTGAGGCCCTTAAACATTGCTGAGCCAACTTGTTTCCACAACCACCTGCACCCTTGTCGTGCCCCTGCCACCACCCACCTCATCAGGGATCACCAGATTGGTTGGCCCTAGTGAAACCTGCTATCTGGCCTCCTGCAAACTGACCAATAAGGACTGACTGCAATCCCAACAATGGCCACCGCTCCTAGAACTGGGAGGTGGGACATCAAACCACATGGGGGCAGAAGGCATAGCCTCAGGCAGTTAACAGCCTGACAGCTGTTAACCCTGGTCATGATTTGAAGATGAGAAGTGTGAGTTTAAGTCCAGTGTTTTAAACTTAGATAATAGTGATTATAAGCATATGAAGATAGAGTTGGCTAAAATTTACAACAGAGCACAATAACAGGTTCTGTCTATATCCTGCACACTTCAGAATCAGTGTTATCATGGAGTTTTTCCCATTGGCCATGAGAGTCCAACAATTATGAATCCTCTTTGCAGGCCTCATTTTGGCTTGGCTAGAAGCAATTGGTGATATATACCCATGTGCCTGGAATTGGCTTAAGAATCCAAAGTATTTGGCACCTTCCCAACTGCAAGCAAAGGTGGAAAATGATGTATCCCTATGGATACAGGGGCTTAACAAATGTAAGTCGGGAAGATACAGTTTGTGCCACCTGGCTACTTGGCTCCAGTAGTGAGCTAAATGCCAATGCTGGTTATGAGTTTTAAAGCACTGAATCACTGCCTAGTTTAGTTGAAGTCAGAGGACCTCAATCTGACCACATTGCCCTTAGCATTATTGTAACAATGAAGGTGGCATTTATCAGACTCCCGTGGAACTGTCTGTGTTTGAGTTGACCTTCAAACAGTTTACTGCGATTGACAATTGTAAAGATTTACTTCTATATTTTCCTCCATTTTTGTTCTGTTACTTAGCTACCACACTATAAATTCAAGCGATGACAAAGCAGGGAAACCTTCCATTAATATGAAATCAGTGAGCAATGCAATGCTTCTATTAACTGCAACATTGAATGTGCAGTACTGTAAAAATGTGTATTGTTGATAATATTAAATTGAAATGTTTGAATGGCTTGAGCTGGCCTTACTGTGTAAGAAAATACTTCAACAAAAGGTATAGTTTTACCAAAGCAAGAAGCTGAAAATAATCAGAAAAAAACAGTATTTTTGTTTTATTTATGGGCCAGCATTTATTGCCCATCCCTATTTGCCTTGAGAAGGTGATGGTGAGCTGCCGTCTTGAAATTCTGATACAAGTGAGTGGCTTGTTCGTCATTTCAGAGGGTAATTGACATTGCTATCGCTCTGGAGTTACACGTAGACCAGACCAGCTAAGGACGGCAGATTTCCTTCCCGAAAGAACCACACGGTTCATTCTGACCAATGACAATAGTTTCACAGTGATCAGTAGATTCTTAATTCCAGATATTTTTTATTGAATTCAAGATCCCCCAGCTGCTGTGGCGAGATTCGAATGCAGATTGAAAATTAACTGAGTTCCTGGATTAGCAGTCTTGCAATAATACCACAAGGCCATCACGATGGAGGTTAAAGCTCAGATTGACAGGCATTATGTAGGAATGCATAAGTATTGATGTAAGGAATGGTGTAAGTGAGATTGATAAGCTACAGGTACAAATTGCTTCATGGGTTCTGATGTAGAGATTGAATTGGAGACCTGACTTCACTTGGACAAGAATAGGAACTAAATATTAATTGGCATCAAAGTTTTCAGAAGAAATAGAAAAGGGAAAAAAAAGGAGGGGACATTATTCTTACAGCATAATATCACTGTTCTGCAAAGAGACAATACCGGAGGTTGAAAAGTTGACATCGGAATTCTCTATCTGCGCTGGTTTAAAAGCCAGAAATTCCCTCCCGACTGTCAATAGGCCTTCATATTGTCCGCAACCCACCCGCTATAGAATTCCAGTCTGAATCTATTTCGATGTTGTTCTGGGAATGAAGTAGTATAAGTGGAATGTGCTACTGTGAAAGATCATTTAGGCAAAAGTGATCATTATATGGTTATGGAGAAGAAAATAATCAAAGGTACATTTAACTGGAATGGTTTGAAATGATCTGAGAAGGGATTGAGCGCAGCTGGACTAGAAAGAAAGATTGGCCAGGAAAACATAATAGGGAGAATTTATCAATCTCCCAGCCATATGTTTCTCAGTGGCTGGAGGGGTTACGGTGTTCGCTAATGATGGGATTCTCCAGTCCCATCACTGTCAATGGCATTTCCCAGTGATATCACTCCATGCAGCCACAAAACCTGCAGACGGGAACGTGCTGCCAGTGGAACTGGGAATCCCACCAGTGTGAATGGCCAGAGAACCCCCCCACGATGAGCACTGGCAGATCTTCAGAGATAATTGACAGATTTTTAATCGGCAAGGGAATCCAGTGGTTGTGGGGATATGGTGGGAATGTGAAGTTGAGGATTATATCAAATCAGCCAGGATCTCATTGCATAGCAGAACAGTTAGAGGATATTATCTGGAACATTAGAGGATATTAGCTGGAATTTCACCCGCCCCTCTGCCACAAGAATCACAGCGGGTGAGGGGTGGAGCATGGAAAGGTGCTTTGACCTTGGGCCAGATTCGGGATGGTCAAGACCATAAAATCCTGATTGAGATCTTTGAGGAAGTAATAGTAATGGATGGTGCAGCATATTCTGTAAATATGCACTTTCCGAAAAGCATTTGAAGTACCTCATACCAGTCTTCCTCAGAAAGTAAAAGCACTTGGTATTAACAGGAGTGTGGCCACTTGGGAAGGAAAGGGTCACATAGAGGTCAGTATTAGGACAGTCATGTTTCTTACCACAAATGAATGATTTGGACTTGTGTTGGGGAATAAAATTTCAAGTTTACAAATGAGAAAGAACTTGGGAATGTAGCAAATAGTTAGCAGGGTAATTGCAGACTTCAGAGGGATGTAGGTAGATTGAAATGAGTTGACATATGGCAGATGAAAACAAATACAGTTTAATGCAAATAAGGGTGAAGTGATGCATGTTAAGTGACACACTGTTTGACTGTTATTTCAATTACACAGGGTAAATATATTTCCTTTGGTGGCAATGGGTGGGAGATGTCCACTGATAACTGTTCAATAATCAGCACCATTCACAATTCCTTAAATACTGAAGAAATCCATGTTCATATACAGCCAGACCTGAGATCTTTGCTGATAATTACAAGTAACATTGATGCCACGGCAAGCTCCAAGAAATTACCATCTCCTACAAGAAAGAATTTAACCATCCCCTCTTGAGCTTGCCGTGGAATTACCATCATTGAATCCCCTGCTATCAATGTCTTGGGGGTTACCGTTGACTAGAAATTGAACTGGACCAGCCATATAAATGCTGTGGCTACAAGAGCAGATCAGAGGTTGGGAATTCTGAGGTGAGTAACTTACCTCCTGACTCCCCAAATCATGCCCACTGTCTATAAGGAATAAGTCGTAAGTGCAATGGAATATTCTCTTATTGCCTGGATCGGGCAACTTTAACAAGCTTCATAAAGCTGAACATCACCAAGACAATGTAATCTATTTGACTGGCATCTCATCTACCACTTTAAGCATTCCCTTCCTCCACTACTGACACACCTGGGCCATATGTTACTATTTTGATTCTAAATGCTGGGCGGACTTGAAACTGGGAGTGTTTCAAATCTGACTTTTAGACTCATTCTCTGGTGCCCCCATACTGCGTGAAATAATATCAGTGATTCTGAATCACGCTACAAAGTCTATAGATGGGGCTTAAAGTGCCCAAAATCCTGCAGCTCTGATTGGAGCCTCCAACTGCACGCATGCAGGAAAAAAGTGATAGAATGCTGCTCCCCTGCCACATTCCTCCCGGCCTGGAACCCGGCTCCAAAAGATATTGCCCCATCCCTACAACATTACCAAACTCCTTATCCCCCACCTCTCCACCAACCAGACCAATCGCAGACCCCTCCCCCTATTCCCTCTCACTGATCACAGGCAGAGTGGCAGCGGACCCCACCTTCCCTCTCCCCCACTGATCTTGAGCAGAGAGTTATTGATGCTTGGCACTTATCTCCTCACTAACTGGGGTGCCTGAATCGGACTTTGGATGAGCATGTCTGCTTCGCACCAATTCCTGGATGGGCAAAGGTGGTGGTAAAGAGGAAAGTGCTGGTAAAGTTGGGCTTGCGGCCATTAAGATGATTTAAATGCATTTAAATGGCCGTCACATCCAAAATGGGCATGGTTCCGATCCATTTTCGGGCCTTGATAAAGGGGGAAACAGCCTGGAGGCAGGTGCGAATTATACTACTCGTCTCACACCCAACTTTACTGAGTTTTTGCGCCTGAAAATGGGCGTAACTTGATGGTAAAATTGGGCCCAGTGTGTACCATCTGCAAGGCGCACTGCTCTAACTCACCAAGGTTCTTTTGAAAGTACTTTCCAAACCTGCAACACTCTACCACCTGGAAGGACAAGGGCAGCAAATACATTCCAAGACTCTTACAATCTGACTTGCAATTATATCGCTGTTTCTTCACTGTTGGTGGGTCAAAATCCTAGCAGCATTTAAGATGTACCTTACTTGGACTGCACCCGTTCAAGGAAGTAGGTCACACCACCTTCACAGGGGAAATTATGGATGGTCAATAAATACTGGCCAAGTCAGTGAAACCGGCATCCTGTATCCTCGCTACAGCTCTCTGCCTCTCCATCTCACCTTCTTCCTTAAAGACATTCCTTAAATCTCACCTCTTTGAACAAATGTTTGGTCATCTGAATTAAAATCTCCTGAGATATTTTATTTTATAATGTTTCTGTGAAGAACCTTGGGGGAACCTCATTATTTAAAAGGTGCTATAAAATTGAAGTTCCTATTCTAGGCTGAATTCTGACCCACACATGTATATTTGACAATTTTACTGCTATTATTTTATTATAGAAGCTACCTCGAACAATTGCTCGTCAATGAAAGCCTCAAGAGTGTCTGGTGATGTAATTTTTTAACTGTGTAACGGATTTGCATTTTAAATAAAAATTATTCATTTGCACACGTAGATTCACACTAGCAACAGATTTATTGCAGGAGCTATCACCTGTGCAGTGTAGAAAATGAAAATAAGCAGGACTCGAATGACATTACCCTCAAGTCATGTGATTGCAACTTAAAGCAATCATGCAACCACTTAAATATATATCAAATGGCCTCTCAATAGGGGTGGGCTTTCCAGCTGTCTCACAGCATGTTTTCCAGTGGTAGAGATGACTCACCATTGGTCCCCATTGGGCCTGCCAAGTCTATGACATTTTGGATGCTTGCCACCGAGGAACCTGCCATATAGACTCACCTTTTGCAGGACCGGAAGTTCCCGCCCAATAAACTGAAACAATATTTTTCAAAGGAGCTTTGAAAGAGAATGGTCTCAGTAGAGTTCCAAAGAATATCTCTGTCTCGCTCCTCCAACTCCCTATCTGTTCCCCATAACTGCACACACACAGAGAAATAGTTCCTCTTTAGAATGAAGTAAAAATAAAGAACGCTGAAAGTAGTCAGTAGATCAGTTCTTTCTGTGTGGGTAGAGAAACAGAGCTGGTATTTTAACAACTAAAATGATTAAATTAACTTGAAACCTTTTTTTTAATTCATTCCTGGGACATGGGTGTCACTGGCTGGCCAGCATTTATTGCCCATCCCTAGTTGCACATGAGAAGATGGTGGTGAGCTGCTTTCTTGAAAAGCTGCAGTTCACCTGCTCTGTGTTGACCCACAATCTCATTAAGGAGGGAATTCCAGGACCTTGATCCAACAACTGTGAAGGAACGCTGATGTATTTCCAAGTCAAGACGGTGAGTGGCTTAAAGGGGAACTTTCAGGTGGTGTTCCCAGTAACTGCTCACCTGGCCCATCTAGATGGAAGTGATCATGGATTTGGAAGGTGTTGTCGAAGGTTCTTTGGTGAATTTCTGCAGGGCATCTTGTAGATAGTACACTCTGCTGCTATTGAGCATCAGTGGTGGAGGGAGTGGATGGTCGTGGGTGTGGTGCCAATCAAGCGGGCTGTTTTGTCCTGGATGGTACCAAGCTTCTTGAGTGTTGTTGGAGCTCTGTGAAGTATTCCATCACATTAATGCTATCTCTCCACAGATGCTGCCTGACCTGGTCAGTATTTCCAGCTTTTTCTGCTTTTATTTCAGGATTCCAGCCTCCACAGTACATTTTCAAAGAACAACACAGCATAGGAAACAGGCCCTTCAGCCCTACAAGCCCACACCGCCCATTTTAACACTCAGTGAGTGCTTTATTCCAATCCTTCTTCTACCTATGACTTTTGTCCATGTCCCTTGGACTCCACAATAAAGGGGTGCAAATTTTTCTTTAATACAGTGAGAATGCTGCTCCTTCTTTTGAAAAGATTGGGTGGAATGCTGCGTATTAATTGAGAATTTCCTCAGAAGGCCTGAGAGAGTGCCTGGACTTCCCATGGGCTCCTAATGCTCCACCGCTGAAGCTTTGGCAGAATTTTGGCAGATGCTGTGCTCACATGCATTCGGTCAAAGTGTCAGCAGATCAGGAGAAGCCCAGAGGATGTTCTTGGTGATTGGTTTCCATCATTTTTCAAGACAGCGGGATCAATAATATCAAGTGCAACAGCAAGAGGGTTGCATTGAACTTTGTGAGTGAGGTATATAACCCTCATGCCACAGAGAAGTCCACTGATAGAGGAACATTATTACAGTGAAACTGCCATCTATAAAGAACTGATATGCCGGTTATTAGAGACTGGACCATAGAATCCACTGAATAAAATCCCTACATTGCAGGAGGAGGCCATTCAGCCATCAAACCTGCAGCTACAACAATCCAACGCAAGCCCTATCCCTGTCACCCCGTGTATTTACCCTGCTAATCCTCTGACAGTAGGGGCAATTTAGCATGGCCAACCAACTTCTTTTGAACATCGTTGGATTGTGGGAGGAAACCAGAGGAAACCCACGCAGATACGGTGAGCATGTGCAAACTCCACACAGACAGTGACCCAAGGCCAGAATCGAACCTAGGTCCCTGGTACTGTGAGGTAGCACTCAGGAAGCTTGGTACCGCCCAGGACAAAGCAGCCTGCTTGATTGGCACCACACCCACGACCATCCATTCTCTCCATCACTGATGCTAAACGTTATGTCATCCCACTGACTAAGTTTCTAAGATGTGAGCATATCATCAACCACATAGATTCATAGAGTCGTATAGTTTACATGGAAAGACGATTGGGAAATTCATTATTGAACAATTCCATCCATTCTCTGTAGACAGTTACATGGGGAAGATGGGCACAGAAGGATATGGGCCAAATGTGGACAACTGGGACTAGCTTAAAGGTTTAAGATAAAAGGACAGCAATAACAAGTTGCACCAAAGGGCCTGTATCCATGCCGTAAACCTTTATGACTCTTGGCTGGGATTCTCCAGTCCTGCTGAAAGTTAATGGAATTTTGTTTGGGATGTCAAATTCCCCGATCTCACTTGCAATGGAATGGGCAGAGATGAGATGGGAGAATCCCACTCATTCCATACCTGTGTCAGTTCTTCCAAAGAACTATTTGGCCAGTCTCATTCCCCTGCCTCTTCCTCAATCCCTTCAAATGTTTTCATTTTGCAAATATCTATACACTTCTCTTTGAAAAGCTATTAAAGAGATTTATTTGTTTTTGTGAGAAAGACACATATACAACATGGAAAAATGTGATGACTGGTTTAGTTCATGTATCCCTAATAGGGAAATGTGAGATGAAAAGAACTTTTTCTGGTGAGGAACATTCCCATAACTCCACAAGCCAGTTCAGTCATGCTCACTTGATGTAGCAACAAATGCTGTTCAAAACATCGAGCAATTGCCTGTTCATTAAACATTGCGAGCGAACAAGTACAATTACATCTTAATCTAGCAGACATCAATGCCTTACAAATAAACAGCAGCTCGCTGGAATGTTCATGGCTTCAAATATGGCTGTTCAGATATCAATTACTTGCGCCTATTTTCGAGACCTAATCCAACCCTTACTTCAGTCATTAAAACAGAAGAATTTCATTAGCTGGAGGCAACAATAAAAGTGGAGGATTCACATTACATGGTTACTCATCTGCTTAGGAAGTCTAGAATCCATACCTGGTCTGGCCTACGTGTGCCTCCAGACCTACACAACATGGTTGACTCTTAGCTGCCCATCAGAGATGGACAATAAATATTGGCCCAGCAATGACGACATGAACTGATAGAAAAATGGAAGAAGTACAAATGTGTAGCAACCTTTAAATGACCTTAGGATATTTCAAAGTGCTTAACTTGACACCAAGGAAGTACTTCTTGAAACAAGGTCAATGTGACAGGGTGGCACGTTGATTAGCACTGCTATCTCATAGCGCCAGGGACCCGGGTTCAATTCCTGGCTTGGGTCAACTTCTGTCTACATGTTCTCCTTGTGTCCACATGGGTTTCTTTCAGGTGTTCCAATGTCCTCCCACAGCCTGAAAAACTTGCTGGTTCGGTGCATTGGCCATGCTAAATTCTCATGTCAGTGTACCTGAACAGGCTCCGGAGTGTGGTCACTAGGGGGATTTTCACAGTAACTTCGCTGCAGTGCTAATGTAAGCCTTACTTGTGATGCTAATGAATAAATTCAAAACAAAAATAGAGGATGCAGCCAATTTGTGCACAGTAAGGTGCCAGAAACAAGCAAAATAAATGGCCAAATAATCAGCTTTTGTAATGTTGTTGAGGGATAAACAGAACCAAGTAGTCTCTTCACATCTCTTCAAAATAGGGCCATGGGATCTTTCCTAAAGTGGCTAGATGGAGTCTTGGTTTTCTATCTCTCCCGCCTGCCCCGATACCTGAAATTACCATGTGAGATAAAACAGGCCTTTCAATGGTCATAGAATCCTTACTGTGCTGAAGGAGGCCATTCAGCCCATCGAGTCTGTAACAACTCTCAAAAACAGCATCTCACCCAGGTCAGCCCACTGCCTCTTTTGAGCACTAAGGGTCAATTTAGCATGGCCAATCCACCTAACCTGCACATCTTTGAGCTGTGAGTGGAAAGCGGAGCACCCAAAGGAAACCCACGCAGACATGGGGAGAATGTGCAAACTCCACCCAAGGCCAGAATTGAATCTGGATCCCTGGTATTGTGAGGCCATAACGCTAAGCAACGGTCTGTTAAATTGTCTGTTCTGCCCGTGATGATTCCCGCAGCGGGCAGCAATGGATAATTTGCTCTCCTATGTGTAAATTGCTCTAGGCACTAATTCAATTTATGAATATTAGAGATACAGCACTAATTGAGATGCAATGATAGGAATTCCAATGCTCCAGTGTATACTAACAGCTGGAGAATACAGTTTCCTATTTTCTAGAATGAGAATTTAAAATAGTCAGGACCTATTTTAATCGTATAAGGGTGTCCAGGTTAGTTAGGTTTAATGTGGGGCTGGGAAAACACTACTGCCCACATGATGATGTGGAGGGTGACATGATTGAAGACAATGGCTACAATTTTACCAGCATATCCGTCCCGGAATCGGGGTGGGTGAGATTCGCAGAATGGCATTCCCAAGAGGCATCGGATGGGATCTTATGAGCCTCGGGTGGGCAAGGCAGTAAAATTCCGGCAAAGAATATGGGGGAAATCAGCTTGAAGAAAGCACCTAGTTTGAGCAATGCCTTGGAATTGTTAATAATAAACCATCTAATCACCTATCTAAGTTCACTAATGTCCTTTAGGGCAGGAAATCTGTGTCCTCTCCTGACCTGCTCTGGCCTACATGTGACTTCAGAGTCACAACAATGTGGTTGATTCACAACTGCCTTTTGAAATGGCCTAGCAAGCCACTCAGTTCAAGAGCAACTAGGGATGGGCAATAAATATCTATGTCCCACAAATGAGTAATAAGAAAAACACTCTTAGTGAGACACCAGACAACCATACAACATTTTAAACTTTCTCTATTATGTCATACTACATTCAAATATTTTATTATCCCATTATGTTACATTTCTATAGGACCAGTTATTTTGCCTGTATCTATAGCTCCTACGTGTTATCACTCACATATTGGCATACATACCTGTATACATTTATATCTGCACATGGCTTGAATTCAATGTAATCAGATCTAATCAGTCAGTACTCGCTGTTTAAAATATACCCACATCAGTTTTGTTATATCGCTCTCATTCAAACAAGGTTCAAGACTGCATGTTTAGGTTCTTTGTCGGCCTAATATAGGCAGAAAAGAATCCACATTTTAACTGATTTGACCAAATGTTACTGAGAAAGAATTTTGTCCTTCTGCATGCCATCTTGACAAATATACGTGGACAGGAAAAGTCTTTGTCTTGATATTCCTCACACCTGCACGGAGATCGTTGCTGACTATCTGATCTGTCCTTCATGGGCAATTGCATTCACTCAGCCAGATTTTGCTCTTCTACATTCCTGACCACTGCTGTTTATTGACTCAAAAATTCCATTAATATTAATTCAGCTGCAGAAGCTAGTGGTGCGGTGTTACACCCGGTGTGTCAGCACAATAGAATGTTCACTTTCGCTTTCTTATTAACTTATAAAATGTCAGATGGTTTTGTGGCCTGTCAAATAAAGTGCCAATCAATCATCGGTGAGGAGCTTTATATCTTCTTTAAGGACATGAAAGACAAGAGAACACTTAAAGGCGCATGCGCCCTCTGTGCTACAAATATCCACTTCATTTACATTCTAGCAGTTGCCTGGATTGGTTTTCATCGTGACTCAATGAGTTAAGGATGCACTCATGATTGCAATAATTCTTTGTATAGTGGTTTGGTGAGCAGTGTCTTAAAGATAGATAAAAAATTTCCTTGTCCTTCAAAATGTCTGAGCAATGTTTGTATTTTACACACTGCTATTCATGACCTCAGAATGTTTCATAGTCCTTTGCAACCCATTGTCTTGAAGGGTAATCACTACAGTAATGTTGGAAACACAAAAGGCCAACATCTGCAGAGCAAGGCCCAACAAACAGCAACGAGGTAGTGGCAAGATGATTGTTTTTAACTGATGTTTGTTGAAAGATATATACTAGCCACAACACCAACAGAAAATTCCTCTGTTCTCCTTTGAAAAGTGGCAAAGGATCTCTCTCTGACGGAGACCATGTTACATATAAAATTCTAACAGGCCAGACAGAATAGATTCAGGAAGAATGTTCCTGATGGTGGGGGAGTCTAGAATTTGCGGTCATAGTTTGAAGATTAAGGGAAATAATGGGTAAACATTTTTGGACTGAGGTGAGGGGAAATTTTTTTCCCCAGAGAGTGGTGAATCTGTGGAATTTACTAACATAGAATGTGGTTATGTGATTTCAAGAAATTAGATATAGCTCTTGGGGCTAAAAGTGTGATTTCAAGAAGAAATTAGATAAAGCTCTTGGGGCTAAAGGGATCAAGGGATATAAGGAAGAACGTGGGATCAGGATATGGGATTTGATAATCAGAATAAATGGCGGCAAAGGCTTGAAGGGCCAAATGACCTACTCCTGCTTCTATGTTTCATTTTAACATCTCATCATTTTAGTCTTAAAGCCATGGTCTTTATGGTATTTCTGTGTGATAGTGTGAAAAATACCTGTCCCAAGAACTGATTATCAGAACGCCTAGGACATGAATGCAAGAGTAGACTTTGGAGGGCCTTCTAAACTCTATCGCCTCTCAATATGATTGTGGCAGGTCCTCTACCTCAAATTCACCTTCATGCACTATCCCCATATCCCTGTATTTCCTTAAAATCCATAAATTGCAGTGTTAATGTAAGCCTACGTGTGACTCTAATAAACAGATATAAATATATAATATGCGCTGATCGCTGTCTGGAATCTATTCAACAACTGAGCATCTACAGACCTCGTCTGAAGTGAGGAGAATTCCAAAGATTTAAATGAAGAAATATCTCCACAACTCAGTCTTAAGTTCTCTCTGCCTCACCTCAGTCCAAAAATGTTTACTCATTATTTCCCTTAATCTTCAAACTATGACCGCAAATTCTAGAATCCCCCACTATTGGGAACATTCTTCCTAAATCTATCCTGTTCGACGCTGTTAGAATTTTATATGTAACATGGTCTCCGACGGAGAGGAATCTTCATCCTGGGAATGTAACCTCTATTTCTAGACCATCTTGCAAGGAGAAACATCCTCTCAGCATTTAGTCTATCAGATCCCTTAAGAATGTTGTATGTTTCAATGAGATCATCTCTAATTCTCCTAAATTCCAAAGAATCTAACTCTGTTTTACTCATTCTCTCCTCATCCCTCAAATCAGTCCATTGAAACTTGCATTGAATCTTATGTTCTGGAGACTAAATCTGGTGGTAAATGAGGAAATTGGAGTGATTCCTGGTGGGTGGTGGGATGGCTGAACACTCATGATGGTCTTCAGCTCATTAATCGTAACACAGCAATTCTGGCACTACAGTATTCTCATCATCACTCAGTCCAAACATAAGACAATGCATTTTCAGAAGGCCAATTGCCTGCCTTATCCAAGACCTGGTGCTGGAATGTATAACATTATTTCTGTCCTTGACAGGACAATGGCCATCAACAGCCAAGTCTTCTGAAGGTTCCCCTTGTCCCTGAGGACTCAGTCTTGTAAGCACTGAGTCCTTCAATGTTCTGTGGAACCTGCGAGTTCATCGGGATATAAGAGTGGTGAAGGCTCCCTGAGTTCCTAGCAAAACATGTAACTTGTATTTTCTGCCATCACAAATTATCTGAACATTTGGAGAGTGAAATCCCTTTGAATTGAGCGGGCTCTCAGGGTCACGTGTGTGCGCTCGATGGTGTCCTGCACTTGCAAAAAGCCACATATCACTGCTGTAGTCCTGCCGGCCTGGCTTCTAGCACCCACGTGGAATCAGACATACTGTAGAACTCTGTTGAAAAGGGCATCTGCCACTTTCCTTATGCATATATATGTGTGGCCGATTGTGAGATTCTACAAAGGTGCCTAGAGAATTCCTGGCAAACTCTGGTGGCAAAAACTTTCAATGCTGTAATTATCTTGAAAGCCATTGGCATGGAATGTACTCCATTTGCGAACAACACCTTCCAGTCTTCCCCATCACCCATTCCACCCATCCTCATCTACAGTCACCATCTCCAAATTCCACTCTGTACTGTAACCATCCGGCCTCCCTCAGTTACACTTGACCCCATTATTGTCCATATAGATATCTCTGTTCACAACGTCATTCCTTTCAGCATTTCTATCCCCATGCCTTTTGTTAATCTGATCCCTTCTCTTAACATGGCCACCCGCACCCCCAGCAGAAGACTATCCAATTTCATCCCCAAATTACTGACTTACCGGAATCAATTGCCTCCCTCGGACGTGACTGTGTCCTCTGCCGACCTCCATCTCACCCCTCCCCTCTGGCAGCACTGGATCAGATGTGCACCCAAAAAAGCAGAGAGTAGCTTCTCCTGACTTCCACGCTGTGGATGGAGCGAAGCTGGCCAGGTACCATCATGAAGAGAAACAATGCGCAGGAACGCGGGTAAAAGGCACAGAGCTATGTTGCTCATTTGGAGAGCCAGGTCAGACATGATGGGCCAAATGGCCAGTTTCTGTACTGTAACAATTCTATGATTCTGTGAAATGGAAGGGTCTAGTTAGCCTATGGTGGGAAGTTAATTTGAATTGAAGGCGGTGGGGGTGGGGGTTGGGGGGGGGGGGGGGGGGGGGGTGGGGGGGGGGGGGGGGGGGCGGTGGAGGGGGTGGGGGTTGTAGGGGAGAGGATGGGGGATGTGATTCCAATGAGTTGGCCTTTTAATGAGCATCCACAATGAGCTGTTACAAGTGGTGTACCTCAAAGATCTGTTTTGGGGCCACTGCTGTTTGTCATTTTTATAAATGACCTAGATGACGGTGTAGAGGGTTGGATTAGTAAATTTGCTGACGATACCAAAGTGGGGGGAGTTGTAGACAGCGAGGATGGATGTTACAGTTTGCAGAGGGACATAGATAGGTTGCAGAGCTGGGCCGTGAGGTGGCAAATGGAATTCAATACGGATAAGTGTGAGGTGATTCACTTTGGTAGGAATAACAGGCATATGAAATATAGGGCTAATGGAAGGACCCTTAATAGTGTTGTCGAGCAGAGGGATCTTGGGGTACAAGTACATAGCTCTTTGAAAGTTGGCACCCAGGTTGATAAAGTTGTTAAGAAGGCGTATGGTGTGTTAGCTTTTATTGGCACAGGGATTAAATTTAGGAGTCGTGAGGTTATGTTACAACTGTACAAAACTCTGATGCGGTCGCACTTGGAGTATTGCGTACAGTTCTGGTCACCACATTATAAGAAAGATGTGGAAGCATTGGAAAGGGTGCAGAGGAGGTTTACCAGGATGTTGCCTGGTATGGTGGGAAGGCCTTATGAGGAAAGGCTGAGGGACCTGAGGTTATTTTCATTAGAGAGAAGAAGGTTACGCGGTGACCTAATTGAGGCGTATAAGATGATCAAGGGATTGGATAGGGTGGATGGTGAGAGCCTTTTTCCTCGGATGGTGATGACCAACACGAGGGGACATAACTTTAAATTAAGAGGTGGTAGTTATAGGACGGATGTCAGAGGCAGGTTCTTTACACAGAGGGTGGGGAGGGCGTGGAATGCCCTGCCTGCAGCAGTTGTGGACTCGCCTACTTTGGGGGCATTCAAATGGTCGGTGGATAGGCATATGGATGATATTGGAATAGTTTAGGTTAGAGGGTCCGCTGGCCGGCGCAACATCGAGGGCTGAAGGGCCTGTACTGCGCTGTAATGTTCTATGTTCTGTGTTCTATGTTCTATCCATGAGATTCTAATGAGTGCAAATAAGGTTCCTGGTGGGAGTGGGAAGCATGGGTGGCACAGTGGTTAACACTGCTACCTTACAGTGCCAAGTACCTAGGCTCAATTCCCAGCTTGGATCACTGTCTGTGTGGGTTTGTACATTCTTCCCACATCTGCGTGGGTTTCCTCCAGATGCTCTGGTTTCCTCCCACAGTTGAAAGATGTGCGGGTTAGGTGGATTGGCTGTGCTGAATTGTCCCTTAGTGTCAGAGGAATTGCTAGAGTAAATATGTGAGGTTAAGGGAATAGGGTCTGGATAGGATTGTTGTCGGTGCAGGCTCAACGGGCTGAATGGCCTCCTTCTGCACTGTCAGGATTTATGATTCTACAATAACATCGAGGTGGCGGCGCGGGCTCGTTGGGCCGAAGGGCCTGTTTCCCGTGCTGTTTTGTTCTTTGATCTTGTTCTTTGATAAGCCTTTAATCCGCCTTGAAAGTTGGGAAAACAAAATTCCCACTGTCGGGAAGCTGAAGTTTTTTTGTCCAAACCAAGTGCAGCGCCCCCACCCAGCAGGCTTCCTGCTGCTGGAGGGAGGGAAGAATTCAATGCTTCATTTCTCTCCTAACAGAAACACAATAACTGGTTATCCAGAAGTATTCCGACTAACCACCAGGCTTTCAATTCCCAACTTCCTCTCTCCAAAACAAGTTTATTTTTCAGAATAAGACTCTAAATTTTTTTTTCTCTATTGGAAATAATTCTTTCCCAGTAGCTCTGACACTATTCTCAGAGTGGAGGGATGGGGGTGGAGGGATTTTCAGATCCGATTTGCCGTGGGCACAAATCTCATTATGGTTGCCAACTCTCACTAGAAGACATAGAACATAACAGCGCAGGACAGGCCCTTCGGCCCTCGATGTTGCGCCGGCCAGTGGACCCTCTAACCTAAACTATTCCAATATCATCCATATGCCACGATGGGATTGGTGCCAGGGAGATCTCAGAATGAGATCCCCCCACTCCTGGGGCAGGGTTTTATGGCCTCGCTCGAGCAACAAGGGAAAAACACGCCCAAGCTCAATGGACACTTCCAATGTCCGTCCCTCGCCCGATTCTGATGTCCACCCTTCGCCTGATTCCGATGGTGGGCAGGGTGGTAGAATTCCGGCGCCACTGGTGGCATCATCCGGTTCACACCCAGTAGAGCATGGACTTGATTATCTTCAATTGGTATGGATTTAAATATTCTTAAATGGCATCACAGTGTATTTTCTGAGAACATCAGCTGCCATTGCTTCATTCCAGCGCAAATCGCCACTGCTCTCCAGCAGTGCAGATGACCACGCCAGGGACTCAGAAGCTAGCGTAGCTCCCACTGGATAGGGACACAACAGGGCAGTGTCTTGGCCCTGCCCCACTCCTCCTCTGCCCTACCACACCCCCACCACACCCTCCCCCACCCCCTCCAATACTCTGGTTGGCGTTGCCAAGGGCAGGTTGGGGAGGGGGGGGAGCGAAGGGGTGGAGCTCTAGGAAACCCCACCAGGGAACTTCCCATTGTACGGCACAGTGGGGAAGGAGGTGGTGAGAGTGGGGGTCAAAGGGGTTATACCTGCACTGCAGGAGGGGAGAGGCAAGGGGAGAGGTGGAAGAGGGATATATGAGTGGTAGGGGCGCTGTGGCAATGATGCCCCAATGACAGGGTGGTGGCATTAGGTCACTGTGATGCCTTGTAATGATTGGGGAGGAGTGGAGGGTAGTAACAGAAACATTAAGTTTGGAGGGGAGGTTGCTCATCTGTGGTTGAGAGTTGGGGGTGTTTCCTTTGTCTATTAGTGATCCCAATATCTGTGTGTTGGTGGGGGTGCAGAAGGGATGTGAGTGTAGTGTCTTTAACTTTAATTTGTGATTGGGACTCCCTATAAAATGGCGCTCTCATATCTGTGGAGCTGGTCTTGCCAGTGTCTTTAGGCATCATCCTTCAAGAATGAAGGTGCAATGTACCCCACTGCTCCACGTTATGCTTTTTTTTGACAAAAATCTGCACAGAAAATTTGACTGTTTCTCTGAGGAAACACAGCACTGATTTTCAGACAGAACCTGATAATTTGCCATGTTTTTTAGGAAAGCTCCCCCCCCATAACGTCAGGGCATTTAAAACTTTGGAGCCATGGTGGCACAGTGGCACTGCTGCCTCACAGCGCCAGGGACCTGGGTTCAATTCCTGGATTGGATCAAATATCCGTGTGGAGTATGCACGTTCTCCTTGTGCCTGCATGGGTTTTCTGTGCTCCAGTTTCCTCCTACAGTCCAAGAGACGTGCCAGTTAGGTGCATTGGCTATGCTAAATTCCCCTCAGTGTACCTGAACAGACGCTGGAGTGTGGCAACTAGGGGAATTCCACAATAACATCATCGCAGTGTGAATGTAAGCCCACTTATGACACTAATAAATTAACTTTAGTTTAAAGTCTTAAAACTTTAAAACCTCCATCCATTTTTTATCTGTCTTGCATTCTCTTGCTAATTAGTTGTTGTCCTATTAAAAATGTTTTTTTTCCTATTTGTGCTTCCCAATCAAAAAAATAATCAGTTAATGTTCATCTGCGTTTGTGGAGAAAAAGGGTGACCAGCAGCCAGAGCCATCAAAAATGAGCCATAAACTTAAGCTGAATCACTGAACCTCCAGAGAAAGTTAATGAATAAAAATCTCTCCGTTCCAAGATCTTTGATTTCACATCCATTCAGATTTCTTGAAGTCGAGCAGATCAAACATTTCAACTTCTCTCGAGTCTGACTTATCAACTGAGTACTGACATCATGCCTAGTAATAGGTTCCAAACCACTCCAGTAAAATTCCAAGAATAATGTATCAGAGGCCACGGATTTTTGTGTTTTCGGCATTATCAGAGACTGTTCTTTAGATATCAGCTTTCTCTGCTACCCCCGCAGACTATGACGACAAGATGTGATAATTCAAGACTTTCTATTGATTAGAATAACAAGTAGAAATAAATACCTTTGGGTGGGTGAACTAAACTGAATATTTGCCTCCAGGGCTAGCTATCTACAGCATTGAGAACAGCCAGTCAGCACAACAGAACTACAGTGTTTCAGTTCACACAGCATTCTCCTTCTGAATGATGAAGAGGCACACTGCTGCCTCACAGCGCCAGGGACCCAGGTTCAATTCTGGCCTTGAGTGATTGTCTGTATGGAGTCTGCATGTTCTCCCCGTGTTTGCGTGGGTTTCCTCCGGCTGCTCCGGTCTCCTCCCACAGTCCAAAGATATGCAGGTTAGGGAGATTAGCCATGGTATATTAACACTTACTGTTCCAAGATATATAAATTAGGGGGATTAGCGCATAAATATGTGGGATTACAGAGTGAACCTAGATAACAGTTGGTACAGACTCAATGGGCCAAATGGCCTCCTTCTGCTTTGTAGTGACTCTATGATTTTAAGTGCAGTAAAGATTATCTCTTGATGTAAACTTCTGGGTTGGAAAATGTTGCTGATTAGTGGCAATGACATGGTGATATTGTCATTGGACTAGTAATCCCGAGACCCAGGGTAATGCTTTGGAGACCTGGGTTCAAGTCTCACCCATTTGAATTCAATAAAAATCTGGAATTAAATGTCTAAGTTTTGATTCTCCAATGTTACTGGCAGCTGGGATTCTCCAGTCCCACTGCAGTGAATGGAGATTTGGCTGAGTGCCAAATTCTGCATTCTTGCTGACAGTAGCCATGGGGACATGAACAGTCTGGTCCTAATGTGAAACCATTGTTGACTCATAAAATAGAATGAATCATAAAAACTCTACAGTGCAGGAGTCCATCTGGTCCATCGAGTCTGTACCAACAGAGTCACCCAATGCCAGAATTGAACCTGCTGCTTCAAGACAACAGTGTGAACCACTGGCACTGGGTCACCTTTAAATCGTCATTTAAGGCCCCATCTGGTTCACTAATGCTCTTTTGGGAAGGAAATGTACAGTCCTCACCTATACTAGGTGTGACTCCAGGTCCACAGCAATGTGGTTGATTCTTAAATGCCCTCTGAAATGGCAGTTCAAGGGCAATTAGGGATGGGCAATAAATGCTGGCCCAGCCAATGACATTCGCTTACCGAGAATGAATTTTTAAAAATGGAAAGGCCAAATGGAGGTTGCTGTCTGTGTTTCCGACATTGGGACAGTAACTACATTCCAAAAGTACTCTGTTACTTTCAAAACACTTTATGACATCCAAGGGTGGCAGGCAATGTGCTGTAAATGCCACTGCTTTTTAGGCAGCACAGTGGCATTGTGGTCAGTACTGTTACTCACAGTGCAAGGGGACCCAGGTTCAATTCCCGGCTTGGGTCACTGTCTGTGTGGAGTTTGTACATTCTCCCCGTATCTGCATGTGTTTCCTCCTATAGTCCAAAGAACATATGTTAAAGGGCCATGTTAAATTGCCCCTTAGTGTTAGGGGGGACTATTAGGATAAATAGATGGTGTTATGGGGTAGGACCTGGGTGGGATTGTGGTCAGTGCCGACTTCATGGGCTAAATGGCCTCCTTCTGCAACGTAGGCATTCTATGACTCTAATGTGACACAAATAAAAATAAGCTTTAAAACCTTTTCCTGCTGAACTTAGATAACCTCTGACCCACTCAACTGCAATTGCTCTTCATCCGTGAATCTCGATCCAGGTGAATGTAGAATTGCCGCTAGGTCCCAACAAGCCCTCGAACATTTAATTCCTTCTGGCCTCTGTGAGGGTCAAATGAGGCAATAAAAGTTCTCATTCATGTCATGGCCAATTTCAATCCAGGGCCCAATCTCCGACGGTGACAGCGCTTGCTGCTGTTCGTGACAGCAAATTACAAACTGCTCATTTTGCAATAACTGTTTGCAACTGTTTAGAACACAGACCATTATAAAACCGGAGGCCGTTTCGAAACACACTGCCAGCCTAGTTACACCAAATCAGCTCCCAATTACAATTCTCCTGGTCTTGAAGGCTCCCTGTACACAATTCCCATTGAGAACATTTAATTTGAGACAAACCATCAAATTAAAATAACCAGAACAGCGTGCGCATTTCGGATTTAATATTTGCAAGCAGAAAACACTGATTGTAATAATTGAAGCCTTAAACAGGAGGACATTCCTCCACTAATCCCATCAAAATACAATGACACCAGTGGAGCAGAGAAAGGAAGGGAGCCTTCGGGCCATAATTTAAAACGGCTGAACCTTTGGAAAAAGCTCTGTTTGTGCCAAGCCGTGTTGTTTGTCCTAAGATCTTCCTCCCTGCCCTGAGGGTACTGGCTGATGGCTGGGTGGAGGTCCATGAGAGATCCCCATGTGCATTACTCAGACAGCCTTGGTGTGTAGTGCTGTAAGTGAGCTATTGGAATGTGGGGGTCATCATAGCCAAGAATGTTCTCTCAAATCTCCTTTCCAATGGCCAATTAGAAACAACTGCACAATGCACGCTCCTCCCCAGTCACCCGCAGTTCCTCCCTGGTCCCCAATTCCACCATGGTCCACACACACTTTATTTTGATCTGATTTGATTTATTATTGTCACATGTATTAACATCATAAGAAGTATTGTTTCTTGCACACTATACAGACAAACATACCGTTCATACAGAAGGAAATGAGAGAATACAGAATATATTGTTAAAGTCAGAGCTGGCATATAGAGGAAGATCACATTCAGATCACACTCAGTTACATGCACATACAGACATATGAATGCATGCACAATGCACACACTCAGACACATGCTCACACAGACATATAAGCGCATGCAAAATACACACACTCAGATATGCACACGTACAGACATACAAACACACACGCCATGCACGCACTCAGATAAGCACACGCACAGACATACAAACACACACAATGCATACACTCAGAGATGCGTGTGCACAGACATACAAATGCATGCACAGCACACAGTCAGACATATTCACACACACGAACACATAGACATAACTACAGACACTCAGACATGTGCACACAGACATACAAATACACGCACAACACTCAGGCATTCAGACATGATGCGCATAGATAAATGTGCACACACGTACACACAAACATATAAACACAGACACTCAAACATTTGCACACACTGACATACAAACACACACACAACACTCAGACACACCACACACAGGCATGCAAACGCACGCACAGACATAAACATACACAGAAAATTCTGCCCTATTTTACAAAGACATGAAAGAATAAAGTGTGATACCCCCATTTAGCATCTGTAAATGAACTTTACAAATCAGAAATTTTTGATGTTAAGACAGAACTGAGTTTTCCAATCAAATACTTGGCTGTGCTTTGAAAGTGCAGCACAACCCAAAAGAAGAAAGCTTCTGAAAACTTATCATAGGAAGAAAATTTTGAAGATCTCTGCAATTCATAAACAAATACAAAGCTCTGGTTATTTTACAGAATATTTGTCCTATTATGAGAGCCTTATACATTCAGTGCATTGACTTTTGCTTTGCTTTGCTTTAGTGGCACAGTGGCTGTGTTTGCATGTTCTCCCCGTGTCTGTATGGGTTTCCTCCAGGTGCTCTGGTTTCCTTCCCACACTCCAAAGATGTGCGAATTAGGTTGATTGGACATAGTAAATTGACCCTAGTGTCAGGCGATTAGCAAAGTAAAATATGTAGGGTTACGAGAATATGGCCTGGGTGGGATTGTAGTTGGTGCCAACTCAATGGGCCAAATGGCCTCCTTTTGTACTATAGGGATTCTATGATATGGATTCTATGATTCAGCTGGAATTGAACTTTTTGGGTTTTGATTCCGGTGAAGCCAAAATGCTAACTCAGTCCGTGGCCAGTCAGTCAATCAATGAGCCAGCATTCCCTCATTGGAAAAGGTTACAGTTTTAATGACTGGCTGCTAATGACAACTAATGCATGGATTTGGATGTCATAACGCCTCAAGAAGTCAATCACACAGTCCATGCATGTTATTGCACTCAAGGTTAATTAGACTGCAAGCTCATTTAAACTTATGGAGAAAGATTAGACCACGAGAGAGGCAGCGGCCAATAGAACATAGAACATAGAACAATACAGCACAAACAGGCCCTTCGGCCCATGAGTTGCACCGATCACATCTACCAATCCACAGACCTATCTATAACCACCTATCCTATTCGTCTCCATATACTCATCCAGAAGTCTCTTAAAAGACCCCAGTGAGTTTGCCTCAACAACCTCTGACGGCAGTCGGTTCCATTCACTCACCACCCTCAGTGAAAAACCTACCCCTGACATCTCCTTTGTATTTGCTTCCCTGCACCTTAAATCTGTGTCCTCTCGTAGTGACCATTTCAGCTTGGGGAAATAGTCTCTGAGAGTCCCCCCTATCTATTCCTCTCAACATTTTATAAACCTCTATCAGGTCGCCTCTCAACCTACGTCTCTCCAGTGAGAAGAGTCCCAGCTCCTCAACCTATCTTCATAAGGCCTGCCTCCCAATCCAGGCAGCATCCTTGTAAATCTCCTCTGAATTCTCTCAATAGCCTCTACATCCTTCCTATAATGAGGCGACCAGAACTGCGCACAATACTCCAACTGGGGTCTGATAAGACTCTTATAGAGCGGCATCATTACCTCCTGACTCCTGAACTCTATTCCTCGATTAATGAAGGCCAGTATACCATACGCCTTCTTGACTACTTCCTGTACCTGCGAAGCTGATTTAAGAGTCCTATGAACCTGGACCCCGAGATCCTTCTGCTCTACAGCACAGCTAGAACAAAGAACAAAGAACAACACAGCACGGGAAACAGGCCCTTTGGCCCAACGATCCCGCGCCGCCATCCTAACGTCCTAAGGGGTAGGAGCTAAGACTCCTACCCCTTATATTGAACTCCTTCATCCCATTATTCCTGCCAAAATGGACCACTACACATTTATCTGCGTTGAAGTCCATCTGCCACTTCTCTGCCCAGTCTTGCATCCTGTCTATGTCCCACTGCAACTTTTGGCATCCCTCCAGGCCATCCACAACACCACCGATCTTTGTATCGTCGGCGAACTTGCTAACCCATCCCTCCACCTCCTCATCCAGGTCATTTATGAAAATGACAAACAGCAGGGGTCCCAGAACAGATCCCTGGGGCACTCCACTGGTTACTGACCTCCATGCAGAACAAGACCTATCCACAACCACTCTCTGCCTTTTGCCGGCAAGCCAGTTCTGGATCCACAAGGCCAAAGCCCGTTGCATCCCATGCCCTCTCACCTTCTCCAGAAGTCTTGCATGTGTGACCTTATCAAACGCCTTACTAAAGTCCATGTACACTACGTCCACCGCCTTCCTTCGTCAATGTGTTCAGTCACATTTTTGAAGAACTCAACTAGGCTTGTAAGGCAAGGCATGACCTGCCCTTGACAAAACCATGCTGACTATTTCTAATCAGTCCAAACTTCTCCAAATGTTCATATATCTTATCCCTTAGAAGCCTCTCCATCAGCTTACGAACCACTGAAGTCAAACTCACCGGTCGGTTATTTCCTGGACTATCCCTGTTGCCTTTCTTAAAGATAGGAACCACATCCACAATCCTCCAATCCTCTGGAACCTCTCCCGTTTCCATGGACGATGCAAAGATCATCGCCAGGGGCTCTGCAACCACTTCCCTCACCTCCCACAATAACCTGGGGTACATCCCATCTGATCCCGGCGACTTGTCTATCTTGATAGAATTTAACAGGTCTAACACATCCTCTTTCCTAACATCTACATACTCAATCTTTTCCATATGCCTCAAACCTGCAGTAATAGACTTATTTTTGGGCCTACTAATGACAGGGGGCCTTTTGCAACTTATCGCTGACGGAAAGTCAGGTATGCAGGCCAGCTGCTCGTTATAGAAAGTTACATTTTTCTTTATATTGATTTTAACGAAAAGGAAGTTCAAAGAGTTCCAAATGCAGGTTCCTGACTCAAAACTCTTTTTATAGTCAGCAGTAAGCGACGATGAAGTGACAATTGACTGCTTCACAGCATTTGAAAACATTGAACTCTCATTGACTAAGTTCTGACTCATGTATTTTGAAGAATATTTTGCCAATTAAGTGGCAAAACTTTAAAGGGAGTGTAAGATTTTTAGGCCTTAACAAATCTCTATGACATGAGGAAAAATTGGCAGGGATGTGTAAAGACAAAGGAGGGGATGTCTAACCCTATGGACTTTTGCATTGGGCTCGGAGTGAGGCCAGTTGCCATGTTCAGAAACCCAAGCCGGTCATTTCTACCCATCCCCATCATATTTCAATCTCCAGGAAACACAGGGTGGGATTTTCTGGTCGTGCTAATCCCCAAACCGGAAAATCCTGTCTGAGTTAATGGATCTTTCCACAATCTGCCCCTTGCCTGCTACAATTCCTGGGTGGGCTCCCCTCGCCCTCATGGGGTGTGCACTGTTTAAGTTTTCCGAGGCTGTATTGGAGGGCTGCTGGTGACTGCTGAGAAGGCCTGGGACATCAGCCCAGCACTCAACATAACGCTCACGCCCCCTAAACTTTAACCCTCAACCTACCTCATCATAACAAGGAATGTTGTCCGACCAGGCAACAACCCAAATCACTACGCCTTTAACAAGTCCATTAGCTTCTGTAAAGGAGAGACAAGTTAGAATTTCAGCAACAACAACTTTTGAATTTATGTAGCACCTTTAATATAATAAAAAGATCCCAAGGTGCTCTGCGAGGACATTATGAAACAAAAATGGCACTACGTTACATATGATTAAAAGCTCGGTGAAAATAAAGGAGGTTCAAAGGAGAACAGTGAGGTGAAGAGGATTGGAGCGTAAGAGATGCAATTCCAGAGCTGGGGGCCGTTATTTGAAGACACAATCACAGTTGGAGGAGAGATTACCAGTGGTGATACTCAAGAGGCTAGAATTAGAGGAGTGCAGACATCAGAGACAGGCAGAGGCAAGGCCATGGGGGGATTTGAAAACAAAGTTTGAGTGGATTCAAGATTTAGGTTTCAGTCTTTGCAGTCTAATTTGATTGAAAACAAGCAATAATCAACCACATATTATTTGCTTTAGCATTTATTCTACAATTTTAAGAAACGGTTTCATTTTTGCAGTCACATCACGATTACAATGTCAACATGGTTTCATGGTTTGTGCTTTACAATTTTATTAGAGATTTTTGACTAGTTGGGTACATAAAAGGAATGAGCAAATGTAGGAGACTTGAATTTCCCATAGACATTCAAGATGTTGCCACAAAAAAGGTTAATAGGCAAGATAGAGGCCCATGGAATTGGAGGTAATACATTAGCACACATATGGGATGGTTAATGAGCAGAAGCAGAAGAATGGAGATGCATTGGCATTTTCAAGTTGACAAGCTTTAGCTTGTTGAATGTCACAAGAATCAGTACCAGATCCTCAGTTATTTATAATCCACGATAATAACTTTAAACAAAGGATGTATTTTCTGATCCTGTTTGGTTGGTAATCTTCGGTGGGGGATGGTCTTTTGACGGAACTGGATGTTCCTAATGGTAGGTGGGGCTAAAAAAATCCCACCCTTTGAGACAGAGAGAAATGTATCAAAGTTTGCTGACAATGCAAAGCTAGATTGTGATGAAAATGTGCTAACCACCCTGCTACCCTGTTAATCTGCTGTCTTCGCTTTTAGCATTCTGAATCAATACCAATTCAGATTAAGAAATGTGAATTGAGGCTTAATCTGATATTTTCTTACACTATATCCAGAGCAAAGGAGACATTCAGATCAGTAGATAGCCCATTAAAACAGCACAATCTGATACGGCTTTCAGAGAGAGCTCTAATCCTCAGCAGAACCTTCCATGCTAAGAATGTAATTACCCGTTCTAAGACAGTACTGTGGTATGCTTAACTGAATCATATTTACTAATCTATTAAAGGGTGTAATGTAGGAATACAAGTTTGTTTTGGAACAAAGTGCTAACGTTAGTAAAGCAATAAACTACCACCCTTGGTTGGCAACTTCAGTTTTAATTAACTGTCTGTCCTTCCTTCCAGCACTCTACCTTTGCTTTCATATAGTACTTCCAAAATAAATATAGATTAAGCAAGGGATCTATACGAATTCTTGAAACTGATTCAAAGGGACTGACCTAATTCATTCGCCTCATGAAGAATAATCCATATCTAGCTGTGTTTGGGATTGCTTTCTTGGGCAAGATTGCACTTTGCCACAAAGATAAAGGGCTGAAAACATCAGGAAATGTAAAAAGATAGGATCAGGAAGGAGTGTGTAAACAAAAAGTAGTAACTAAAGTCAATTCCACTTTCTAACCTTTGACATTCCTGGTCCAATAAGACAACATGGTCAGAAGGTTTTCCCTTCTTTGAAGGGGATTATCCAAGATAACTCTGTGTTTTGACCCAATCATAGAATCCCTACAGTGCAGAAGGAAGCCATTCAGCCCCCACCAAATCAGACAAGCTCAGCAATGCCATTGTTATGTCCCTATCCCCTTCCCCACCTCACCCTGATGGAACTCAAGATGTGAAAATTCTACGGTGAAAAATCAATTTTCATTGTGTTTTATTTAGAATCATAGAATCCCTACAGTGCAGAAAGAGGCCATTTGGCCTATCAAGTCTGTACCGACAATAATTGCACCTAGCCTCTATACCCGTAACCCCACACATTTACTCTGTTTATCCCCCTGACATTCGGATCAATTTAGCATGGCCAATCAACCTAACCCAAATATCTCTGGACTGTGGGAGGAAACCCACACACTTACAGGGAGAACGTGCAAACCCCACACAGACAGTCACCCGAATGAACCCAGGCCCCTGGTGCTGTGAGACAGCAGTACTGGCCATTGTGCCACTGTATGTATTGTACTTTCCTACTGCAAAAATACTCCTCAGCAAGGAAATTTCTACTCCACTTATTCTCGAAAGGAACTTCTTATAGTTGAATTCTAAATGTTACGGTGGGATACATCGACACACTAATTGGTACCTCTGGCTTGCCCTTTGCTTCCGTGCTTGCAATTGAAAAGTGCAGTTCAGAGGCAGTTGTGCAATACGCTCCCTCACTAACATCACAAAGTTTTCCTTCATGAATTAAGAATGCTGCCCAGAGAGCCTCCTCACTCCTTCGGATTCACAGCTGCGGCACTCCCAGAATGCAGCAGAGATCAAGGCCACCTGAATGAGATCCCGCAAGACATTTTTATTTCTCTCCTTGCTTGGAATTCTAATCCCATTTATCAGCTTCAGCTGCAAGCCCGGTTTAAACAAGCTGGCCGCTACCTTTAACAAACCCTCAGAGTTTCTCAAGCTCCTTGACGTGTCCCAGTCGAAGGGTCCTCCATGTGTTAGAGATACACCTGTTTACACAAAACTGGGAGGAGTTATGTCACCTGAGAATTGAGTCTGCGTTGTAACGCAGGCAGATACTGCTGGAAACGCAGATAGATACTGAACGATGATGGTAAACAATGAGATCAAATTCCAGCAGAGGTGATATGTATCCGGGGAAGAATTTGATGCAACACACTCATAATGCACTGAGGTCCAAATATCAGAACCACTCAATTCAGACCCTCCACCTCAGCTTTTTACCGGTTACAAGCCGTACGTCAGTTAACCCCACCATCAACAATATTTTCATTCTCCCAGGTTTTCCCAATCAATTCTGAGGCGGAGCGGGGGTTGTGTAAATTTGAATAGCCTACCCAGAAACCTGCCTTGGCTGGGAAACTTATCCACTCATCTCATTAAGGACCTCAAGTGGCTAATTAATGGCCATTTAAGAGCCATATCCCACCCAGCCTCAATGTTTATACCGGCGGGTACGGATACGGTGGGAAAGTGACGGTTGCATTTTTTTTTCCATCTTGGGGGCTAAGTGGCAGGAGGCAGGGGGCACCTCAATTTGAAGTCTTCCTCCACGCTGAGACAATAGAGTTCCAGGACCACCCTCTCACCCCCCTCCATGAGAACCCACCCTCCTCAACCCTAACCCCTGACACTATGGTTGCCATCCTTAACATTCTCCCCAAGGGATGAATCCTAACTCCCAGAAATGGCTGGGTTGGATTTGCCTCGGAGCTCCAGAGCCCATCCATTTCCAGAGGAGAGGGAATAGGCAGCACAGCCACTTGGGGAGAAGGAGCTACTGATTTGAATATTAGAATGAAATGACATGCCTTTATTTTATTCTATTTAACGAAGTGGCATTTCCAAAGGAGTTAATGAATTGAGACTTGGCAGCTTAAAAAAAGTGAGAAGAGCTGAATTCAGGAAGTGATTGCCTTTTCAGCACTGCTTGTGGGTCAAGGGAAGGAGCAGGGCTTCCTCCAGTAGCAGATGGCTGTGTAGTGATAACTTCCCTTGCATAGTAATCCAGAGGTCCAGGCTAATGCTCTGAGGAAGCGGGTTCAGATCCCACTTCGGCAGCTTGTGGGATTTCAATTAGTTAATAAAATCTGTAATATAAATCTAGACTAAATAATGGTGACCATGAAATTATTGTCATGAAAATCTACGTGTTTTGCTACACCCTCTAGGGAAGGAAATCTATGTGGTGTGGCCTACATGTGATTTTGAACCACGGCACAGTGGGGTCACTCTTAAATGCCCTCTGAAACGGCCTAGCAAACCATTCAGTTCAACGTAATTATGGATGGGCAACAAATGCTGGCCTTGCCAATGGCATTCACTCTCCGTGAAAGAATAAACTTAAAGAAAAGCCAAGTTTTAGCTCAATAAAAACTTCCTCTGCACCTACTCATGAACACTATCAAACCCTCCTCATGCCACTCAATCCCTAGCTACATCCATCGTCTGGATCCTTCCCTATGATCTCACAGTTACCTACCTGCTTTTGGAGGCTTCAGGCCTGGGAACCTTACCTGTGGTCTACTCTGTGAGGGACCAGATCAGAAACCCCAAGGTAAGTTACAAAGTTAGACTAGACCCCATTTTTTTTTAATCATCTGTGTGAGAATAAAGTCTTTTTTTACTCCAGGTGTGATTCTAATGACCCACTAGGGGCCATTTATCAAAACAAACGTTATTTAACAATGTAGTTTGACTAAAGCAAAATGAATTAGCTTGGCTTTTACTAATTGGAATACCTAAATCTGACATTTCTTAATTGCTAGCCTTTCTCCACAAGTTCCAATTTAAGCAATATTCCTCATGGACTTATATTCAATAAGAAGTCTCATAATACCAGGTTAAAGTCCCACAAGTTTGAAAGCATGAGGTTTTGGAGTGCTGCCCATTTTCAAAACCAAAAAAAAGTCTTCTGAAGGGTGCCAGTCTTTAAGCCTGCAAAACATGTCTGGAGAGAGAGAGAGAGATCTATTTTCTAGCAGGACCCAAGTAGCTCACTCCTGCTCCTTGCAGACGCAAGGAGAAATAAAAAGTGTTATTCCCTGTAAACGTAATTCCTCCCATTAGCACATGACTCTTTCTCTTGTCAATCAACCAAATTAAACCCTACTCTGAAACCCCAAGAGAAATAATATAAAAATCAACAAATTCATTCGCTCAGATTAAAACAAATGTCCTAGTATTTAGAATCAATTACTCTTCTTCCCTCTCAGCATATGAGCTGCCTATAGCAGATAATTCAGCAATGTATAAACAGAGCAGGCTCTTGAACATACACTTCACCAGAACCATAATGTAAAAACATTTCTAAAAGGCACAGTACAGTCATTAGAAACTCCATTGTCTCTTTTATTGGGGGTGAGGGAATTATATACCAATTTTACATCATTGAATGGAATATCTGGCTGAGCCAGTCGCATGTTCTAGTCTTCTTCTTAACGCTACTGACTGCCCTGTCCCTATCCAGTAATATTGGATGGGATTTTCCAGCCATTCCTAATGGTGGGATCATATGGTTTCTCCCCCCCCCCCTCTCCTGTTTCAGGTTCCCTGGACATTGAGGGTGCAAACACTGAGGAAATCCATTGACCATGTCAAGACCAGAAGTCCCATCGCCAGTCAATGGCGGACTGCCTCTGACTGCAAAGCACACTGCGAGTGGAGCCAGAAAATCCCACTCATTTTTTCAGAAACCCCTTCAAATGGCTTTGTTGCTCCTCTTAAAGGGAAACTTCATTGAAGAATATTGCTGCAGTTCAAATCTTGGAAAAATGAATACCACAGCTGAGAAAATATTCTAGGCTTTTGGATACAGCAATGGAGGCATTAATGATGGAGGTGGGAAAAAGAAGAGATACCATGGTTCTCCCAGAATGCCTTCAAGAACCACTCTCAGATGGGAATGGGAGAAGTGGCCAGAAAGGGGAAACCCTTGGTATCTTGGCCTGAGGACCTGGCATCAGTGCCACACAAAGTCTAGATGGTCAAGATCAGTGAATGCATTTCCACACAATGTCTGTTATCCATCAGAACATTAACCTCCCACATTGCATGATGCACCTGACCCCCACTGCCGTGGCCTATTGCAATCTGCTGTGACTATGTTACAACTTTCAACGTAGACCTCCAAGAATCTGATTTATGCAATGTATGCTAAGCAATTCATGTATTGAGAATGAAGCGGAATTTTGGTTGAACACAATTACGTGAAGTTTATTACTAATGAAAACTACAAGCAGATCTGCACAGGCCTTGATCTGTTCATTCATGGGATATGGGTTTAGCTGGCTGGTCATCATTTATTTCACATCCCTAGTTGCCTTGGAGGGCAATTGAGAGTCAACCACATTGTGTGACTCTAGAATCATATGTAAGCCAGACCAGGTAAGAATGGCAGATTTCCTTCCCTGAAGGGACATTAGTGAATTTGATGGGTTTTTCTGATAATGGTTTCATTGTCATAGTAGATTCTTAATTCTAGATTTTTTTATTGTTGAATTCAAATTCCACTATCTGCTGTGGCGGGATTTGAACCCAGGTCCCCAGAACATTAGTTAAGTTTCTGATTAGTAGTCTAGTGATTATACCACTAGGCCATCTAGCCTGGATCCTAACGCTTACATATACTTGGCTATGTGCCTGACTTATGAGGTACACATGGAGTCTTACTGTTACAACATCACAGACACTATTGAACATCAGGATTAGGGATCACAGGCAGTGATGAACATCTGGAGTCAGGATCATAGACAGTACTGAACATCTGGAGTAGGGATCTTCATCCAAACACAGGGCAACAAAATCACTAACACTTTAAGCGCTAACTTTCAGGAGAAGATGGCACACATAGAATCCCAACAGAAGGAGGCCATTTGGCCCATCAAGCCACCACTAACAACAATTGCATTCAGGCCTTACCCCCATAATTCCACGTATTTACACTTATAACCCCCTGACATATGCAGGCAATTTAGCATGACCAATCAGCCTAACTCGCACATCTTTGAACTGTGGGGGAAACAGGAGCACTGGAGGAAACCCATGCAGACATGGGGAGAATGTGCAAACTCCACATAGACAGTGACGTGAGACTGGAATTAACCAGTGTCACTGGAGCTGTGAGGCAGCAGTACTAACCACTGTGCCGCTGTACCTCCCCATCGATATGGCCAGCTTTCTGTGCCATACAGTTCTATTACAGATCCACTTCTCAGAGGCTGGTAAGAAATTTGGTTTCTGTATCACACTGGGTGACTTTCTGATTGAAAATGTCATGTCACATATACCCACAGATGTTCCCTGAATTGACCCTATAGCATAGACATTGAGGGCAAGTTTCACAGACATTGACAATAATGGTAACTCTGGTAGGAGTTCTTGGCAAGCATGTGCCACAACTATTCTACAAATGATATAAAGACTTATTGTTCAGGAAAGCCTAAAGTGTTTTGCAGCCAATGAAGTACTTTTTGAAGTGTAGTCACTGTTTTAATGTGGCACCAATTTGTGTACAAAAAGTTCCGACAAACAGCATACCCATACATGTAATATTGAACATTACAGGAGGTGATGACCTAGTGGTATTATTGCTGGATGATTAATCCAGAAATCCAGCCAATGTTCTGCTGATCCGAAATCAAATCTCATCAAGGCAGACACTTGAATTTGAATTCAATAAAACAACTCTGGAACTAAGAATTTACTGATGACCATGAAACCATTGCTGTTTGTTGAAAAAAAACATTTCGTTTACTAATGTCCTTTAGGGAAGGAAATCTGCCAACTTAATTTGGTCTGGCCTACATGTGACTCCAGAGTCACAGCAATGCAGTTGACCCTCAACTACCCTCCAAGGGCAACTAGGGATGGGCAATAAATGCTGGTCAGCCACCAAAGCTCATGACTGAATTACTCATTGTTAGAATTCACCAGTGTCTACCATTCTGGATATGTAATGTGAGCTCTCTCCACTAGAATTGCTGGGTTTCTACAAGTGCAAGATATTATTGAATTCTCCCCATGTCACATAATGCATGCCCTTCCCACTTCCTCCGAGGAAAAGGTACTCAGCCAATAAATATTCAGTTGAACATAAACACATACGCAGGGAACATATACTTATAAGTCTATTCCAGATAAAATGTTTCAGTGATGTTGGTTGAGGGATAATATTGGCCAGGACACATGGGAGAGAACGTCACCATACTCCTTCGAAGGAGAGCCATGATGTTGTGTACATCCAGGTAGATGTGACCTCGGTTTAATGTCACCATGGGCAATTCCTCCTGTTGCGTTAGGACCAGCTCACTCTGTAGATACACATGGAGCTCAGGTATCATTTGTACTAGCTAATCAACCAATGCCTTGCTGTGCTCCCATTCCTTATCTTCTTCTTCCTCTTCCAAGTTGTAGAAATATCTGGGAGTTCCTGTTATGTATCTATTAGATACATTATTTTGTTCTTTGCTGGCTGACTGAAGGTCAAAAGAATCCCAGTGCAAAATGAGTTATGATGTAACTGCCAAAAGCTTTGGATGAAGAAAAAATGATTCCCAGTGATTTGTCAAAATCAATTTAAAAATCTCAAGAGGGTTGTTTATAAATCTAAACTCAGAACAATAGAATTCCTGCAGTGCAGAAGGAGGCCATTCAGCCCATCAAGCCTGTACCGGCAATAATCCCACCCAGACCTATCCACATACTCTAACGTATTTACCCTGCTAAGGGGCAATTTAGCATGGCCAATCAACCTTTCTTTGAGCCACGGGAAGAAACCGGAGCATTTGGAGGAAACCCACCCAGACACAGGGAGAATGTGCAAACTTTCAGCCAAGCCAGGAATCGAACCAGGGTCCCTGGCGCTGTGAGGTAGCGGTGCTAACCACTGCTGGCCTGAGGTAGTCCATCTCAACCAGGGCACTAAATGTTATGATGGCTAATCTCAGTGTCTCGAAAAAGATCAGAATTCGCATCTGAACGTGATTCTGTGATACTCCCACTGAAATGGCACTGGTATGACCAATGTTACCCTTAAGATATGCAGGTGCTTGGGTGCACAATAACCTGGATGGTACAATGTGGGCTTTGTTCTGTACGATGCACATCACCCTTTGTGGTCACCCAAAACAGTTTAAAGTTTCTGTGCATTGAGAAATCTGATCGCGTAGAACCACGGCTTACAGGGAACATTGATTATGATATCAGATGAGGACAGAGTGGGCTTGATTGCTGTAACCCCCACTGTCTACTCGCCCGAAGGCACTCATTATCCAGCTCACACATGAAGAATAACTACTGAGATGCAACACCAGAACTGAGAGCTGCCAACAGCTGTGGAAACATAGCCCACTGTGAAATAGCGGGAGAGAGGGGAAGAAAACAACATTGAAAAAAGGCAAGTAATTCTTAACAATGTTGTCAGGAAAATGATGGCATGCCTCTCATTGCAATGATTAAATGAGATTCAGCCCTTGCCCTATCTCACGTACATGTTTAAACATACCCGGTGCATCCCCGGATAGATTTCTATCCTTATATGCAGGGATCTCTGGTGACTGCCCACTGTTAACCTTTTGAGCTCCCCTGTGTCTTCCAAACTCAGTCACTGCCTTTGATTTCATGTTAATCTTCAAACTGCTCCAGCAAAACCCTGCCTGGATTCCTGCAGGGAGGTTTTGGGGGGGGGGGGGGGGGGGAGTGGGCGGGGTGGTAGGGTAGGGTAGGTAACTGGAGATTTCCACTAATCAAATCCTGATGTTACCTGAATCTCAATGGGTGGCAGGGTGGCACAGTGGTTAGCTCTGCTGCCTCACAGCACCAAGGATCCAGGTTCGATTCCAGCCTCGAGTCACTGCCTGTCTACACGTTCTCCCTGACTTGCACGGGTTTTGGCCGGGGTGCTTCGGTTTCCTCCCACAGTCCAAAGATGTGCAGGCTAGCTTAATTGGTTATGCTTAACATCTCTTACTGTAAGAGGGGCTAGCAAGGTAAATATGCAGGGTTATGAGGCTAGGGCTTGAGTGGGATTGTGGTCGGTGCAGACTCAATGGGCAGAATGGCCTCTTTCTGCCCTATAGGATTCTATGATATGGTTCTATGTCCTCCAGCTTTCACTTGGATATCTGTAAAAATGAGGTTGACTTTGATTAAATAATAGATGCTTGGCAGGGAGGATGGCAAGTGGGGGAACGGGGACAGGATGAGGGCCTTTGAACTTAATTATTCATGCTCCTTGGAGGTTTTACTCTTTCACAGAATCATAGAATCCCACAGTGCAGAAGGAGGCCCTTTGGCCCATCAAGACTGCATCGACAACAATTGCACACAGGCCTTATCCTCATGACCTTACATACTTACCCTAACACTAAGGAACAATCTAACATGGCTAATCACCCTAACCTGCATATCTTTGGACTGTGGTAAGGAAACCCATGCAGACACAGGAAGAATGTGCAAACTCCACACAGATAGTGACCCAAGGCCAGAATTGAACCCAGGTCCTAAGCACCGTGAGGCAGCAGTGCTAACCATGGTGCCACTGTTCCACTCTATGGACATTCATTCTATCAGGTACCTGCGGGAAGATACTCTGAAGACTCTTTAATTTTGCTGACTGGTTCATTGCGTTATCAATAAGAAATCAAGAAAACGTGGAATTGGATCATCTAACCGGAAAGTCTCCTTAGCCATCTATCCAGAGAATAATTTCCTCAGCAGCTAGAATTTATTTTTTTGCTCATGTTCAGCAGAGACACAGCAGGATAGCAATACTACATTCCCTGAGACTGGATATGGTCCATCGGAGAGATTTTAATTACCCAGATCGCAGTCCATTGTACACCGGTTAGAAGCCAGCTGTTTCACTGGAGTCCTTGTATATTTCTGCCACAGGAAATAATCACAGGTGATGATGGCAACAGGAAATCATATTCATCCTGCTTAAGCAAATTCCCTCATTGCTAGGTGGCCCTAACAACGTGCTTTCATAGTACAGCTCCTGCAAGGGATACTGAACTGAATGTAAGACCTCACAATTCAAGTAGACAATATTTCTATTGTAGGCTGGTCGGTGCTGCCTTTTAACCCTTTTCTGGACTCAATTAGTCCCTTTGCCAACATGAACCCAAAGTAATTCAACAACCCAAATAATTTGACCCTTGCCAGTTCTGTGTTAAATGAAAGAAAGTGCAAATATTCAGTAGAATATTGAGAGAGGAAAAATACAGAGGGGCAATTTTTTCACACAGAGGGTGGTGAGTATCTGGAACAAAGTAGTAGTAGAGGGCGGGTACAATTTTGTCTTTTAAAAAACATTTAGATAATTATATGGGTATGATGGTTATAGAGGGATATGGGCCAAACGCGGGCAATTGGGTCAAGCTTAGGGGTTTAAAAAAAAGTGGCATGGACAAGTTGGCCAAAGGGCCTGTTGCAATGCTGTAAACCGCTATGACTCTATAGATCACTTGCCTTGTGGTTCCACCTGTTTCCTGTATAAAATAATGAGCTTCCTATTACCATTCTTCTCAACCTCAAAGCTTCCTGTGTCTCCTCCCCCTTTTCTTGCCTATCTAACATATTTTTCTTGATTCTTTCCTGGGATGTGGGCATCGCTGGCAAGGCTGGAATATTTTTTCTCAGAAAATAGGCCATTTGCCCTTTGAGTTTGCACCACCATTCAACATGATCATGGTTAATCATGAGCTTTCAGTATCCCAATAGGTATCCCAATCTCACTTTCTCTCCATATCCTTTGATCTCTTTAGCAACAAGAATTATGTCCAGTTCCCTCTAGAATTTGTTGCCCATTCATGATTGCCCTTGAGCTGAGTGGTTTGCTAAGCTATTTCAAGGGTAATTAAGAGTCAAAGGGTGGGATTCTCCAATGTTATGCATTCCCACCCAGCTCTCAGCCCTCAGCTAAAATTCCATTCACTGCAGCGGCACTGGAGAATCCCAGTGACAGATGAGGTCAGAGGATTTCCCAGCAATTCTCACCAACAAGATTTCTACTGTCCACAACCTCCCCTGGGGCTGGAATCCCTGTTGGCGTGCAAAACGCCATAGGCATCAATGGGACTGGAAGATCCTTGTCATTAAGGATATGTCATTAAGACGTTAGGACGGCGGTGTGGGCTCATTGGGCTGAAGGGCCTGTTTCCCGTGCTGTGTTACTCTTTGTTCTTTGTTTGTTCTTTGTTCACACTGGGAGGAGATGGGGGTGGTGTGGCATTGGTGGGCAGTAAAATCATGCAGGAGAGTCACAATAGGCCAGACCAAATCGAAGTGGCAGATTTCCTCCCCCCACAAGATATCAGTCAACCAGGTGTGTTTTTACAAAAGTCAATCAAAGTTTTTCATGGTCATCATTATTGAGGATCTTTTTATATATTTTAGATTCATTAATTAAGTTTAAATTTCACCAGTTTCCAGGGTGAGATTTTCCCAGGCAATTGAAGACAGAAAATGTCAGAAATGTTTCACACATCTGACAATATCTGAGGAGAGAGAAACAAAGTTAATGTTTTGAATCCGCATAACTCTTCCCCAAGCAAATTTCCCAACCACTTGAAGCGTTAACTCTGGCTGGAATTTTCTTGCCCTGCGCACTGCAGGAGTCGTGGCGGGTGGGACAGGAAATTTGGTAGACCATGCAAAAATTCCACTGACCTCAGGCAGGAAATTTCCAGTCTTGGGGCATGCAAGGCTGGAAAATCTCACCATCTGTTTCTCTCTCCACAGATGCTGCCAGAACTACCGAGCTTATCCAGCACTTTTGTACTTATTTCATATTTCCAGCATCCTCAGTATTTTGACTTTGCTTCTATTATCCCCAGGGCATTACCCTAGGTCTCTGGATAATTAGCCAAGTGACATTGTAGGCACCACTGTGGGGGCATAGAGACTGCTGTCTCTCAGTGCCATGGGTTGGATTCCTGACTTATGTCACTGCGTGTGTTTGGAGTTTGCATATTCTCACCATGTCTCTGTGGGTTTCCTCTGGGTGCTCCAGTTTCTTCCCACAGTCCAAAGATGTGCAGATTAAGTGGATTGGTCATACTAAATTGCCCCTTAATGTCGGAGAGACTAGAAGAGAAAATGCATGGGGTTATGGAGATAGGCCCTGGGTTGGATAATGGTCAATGCAGACCTCAATGGGCCAAATGGTCTCCTTCTGCAGTGTATGATTCCATAATTCTATGACATTAGCAGTGAGTCACCATCTACCTCTCGGCTTTTTAGCCTCAATCCCCTTTCATTTAACACAGTCAATCTCATCTCCCTCTCATTCACATTCCCTTCCCTCCCATTTAACTCTTGGTTTATTTTTCTGCCTCTTCGTTTCCATCAATCCCCCTTCCCTCCTGCTTAGCTCAGTCACTTACCCTATCTACTGACTACAGCCTTTCAAAACCTCAGTGACATTTCTGATTATCCTGTCTCCTCCCTGTGCCACAGGTCTTTTGCAGTAAAAAAGCATGACTGACTGACTCTCATTGTTTGGGTTTCAGCCTGGCCTGAAGCTGTCTGCATATTTTGGGAAAAAGAATGCTGGTATACAACATCCATCTACTTTCAAACGGATACAGAGGCCAAATTTCTGTCAGGCCTCTGAGAAGTGGATCTGTAATGGAACTGTACAGCACAGAAAGCAAGTCATATCAATGGGGTGGCATGATGGCATAGTGGTCAGCACTGCTGCCTCACAACTCCAGGGATGCGGGTTCAATTCCAGGCTTGGATGACTGTGTGAAGTTTGCACATTCTACCTGTGTCTGCATGGGTTTTCTCCAGCGGCTCCAATTTCCCCAACACTCCAAAGATGTGCAAGTTACATGGATTGGCCATGCTAAATTGCCCCCATATTGGTAGAGTAGATTATGGGGATGAGCCATGGTAAATGCATCAGGTTACAAGGACAGGGTGAGACAGAAGGCCTCGGCAAAATACTCTGTCAGAAAGTCAGTGCAATCTTGATGGGCTGTATGGCCTCTTCTGTACTGTAGGGATTCCAAGATCTACGAATCTTTGATACAGCCCGGTAGATCCTTGTCTGTCGATAACTTGTGCTGCCATTCTGGTGCTATCTCTATAACATAATTTCCATGCACTTCAAAAGCTGTGCTTGAGTTTTCCACAATCTGATCTCAGTTACCTGGAGAAGGCATCGAGGAGATAAGAGACAATCACCAATGGGAAGAAGAATTTATCTGCTAACGTGTACCTCCCAGTGAGCCTGCTGGCTATGGGTGATATCGCAATGCAAGATTAGAAGAAACACTATCAGTGATTGTTTATCCTGATTTGGTGCAAAAGAAAAATCACTTAGATTTAAGGAAAGCAACATCAGCTGTGTGCTCATCAAGATGAAGGATGCCAAGGCTGAGGTCTGGAATACCGTCAAACATTTCCATATTTAAGCTTTTTAAGTTTATCTATTAGTGTCACTAGTAGGCTTACAATAACAATCCAGTGGAGTTACTGTAAAAATCCCCTAATCGCCATGCTCTGGCTCCTGTTTGGGCACATTGAGGGAGAATTTAGTGTGGACAATAATGAGCAACAGGGTAGCACAGTGGTTAGCACTGCTGCTTCACAGCTCCAGGGATTCCTGGCTTGGGTCACTGTCTGTATGGAGTTTGCTCATTCTCCTCGTGTCTGCGTGGGTTTCCTCCAGGTGCTCCGGTTTCCTCCCACAGTCCAAAAATATGTGGGTTAGGTTGATTGGCCATGCTAAAAAAATTGCCTTTAGTGTCCTGAAATGCATGAGTTAGAGGGATTAGTGGGTAAATATGGGGTGGGTGGGATTGTGGTCGGTGCAGACTCGATGGGCCAAATGGCCTCTTTCTGTACTATGATTCTATCATCCTATGAATATGCCTAACCAGAACATCTTTAAGTCTGTGGAAGGAAACCACAGAACCTGGGGAAACCCATGCAGACGTGGGGAGAATGTGCAGATCCTACACAGCAGAATCGAATCTGGGTCCCTGGTGCTGCAAGGTAGCAGTGCTAACCACTTTGAAGCTTTAAGCTTTGCTTCAATAACCTGATATTTTTAGGTGATACAACATGGTCTGGATTTATCTTTTAACTGCCTTAGACAACATAACCATGTGCAAGCCTTGGAGTTTCTGTTTCTCAGAGCAGATGGTCGATTTGAGTGACACTATGCCTTATTATTTTCAGTTTTATACATGGAATGATGGTTGTAGGAAAGAACCCTGAGTCTGTCTCAGATGTCTTTCACCTAGATCTCTCATGGGCACTAGAGAACAGGGAACTTTGACTCCATCTTGAATTTGTGGACCTTGCAATTTGACATTCTGTCAGAATAAACCACTGCCCCAATCATAAAAGTAAAAGGATTGGGGAAGTGAATCCCTAAACACAATAAGCATCCCGGAATGGTAATCAATACTGATGATGAAAGTTTCCTCAAGGATTCTTCTGATTGATGACTCTAGAAGCCCGCAGAAACCCAGCATAAACCGTACAGTTGTTGTAAAGGATTAACTCTTCACACTACTCTAATAATAGGTGCTGAGCATAAGGAGCTTTGTCATAATGATGGCAGTAAGAAGTCTTACAACACTAGGTTAAAGTTCAACAGGTTTATTTAGTAACAAAGAAGAACCTAAGACAGGAGCAGTAGCTCTCGCCTGGTGTTTCGCAATCTTGTGCATAGCTTTGGAAATAAAAATATCTTTAAGGAAAGATCTTTGCTCCAAGCAGATCTCTTCCTAGAATAAAGTATAAAGTTAATTTTCACAAGTAAGCTTACATTAACACTGCAATGGAGTTACTGTGAAATTCCCCAACACTCAAGTGCCTATTTGAATACACTGAGGGAGAATTTAGCATGGCCAATGCACCGAACCAGCACGTCTTTCAGACTGTGTAAGGAAACAGGAGCACACGGAAGAAACACACGCAGGCACGGGGAGACGGTGCAAACTCCGCAAAGTCACCTCAGCTGAGAATCGAATCTGGATATCTGGCCTGTGAAGTAGCAGTGCCGACCATTGTGCCATCGTGCTGCCCCCAGGGAGACTCAGGGTGTGGTCTTACCAATCATTCACGCCCATCTGTCGCTGCCAACGAAGGAGAAGGATTTGGCACTCAGTCAAATCTCTGTTTGCTACAGCGGGACTAAAAATTCCCACCAGTGTGAGCAGGCAGAAATTTTCAGCACCCCACCACCACCACCTCTCTCACACCAACAGTGTGAGGCGATAGCCTAGTGGAATTGTGACTAGATTATTATTCCAGAAACTCAGATAATGTTCTGGGGACCGGGGTTTGAATCTTATCATGGCAGGTAGTGGAATTTAAATTTAATTTTAAAAATATGGATTTAAGAATCTACTGATGACCATGAAACCATTGTCGATTGTTGAGTAACCCATCTGGTTCATTCGTGTTCTTTAGGGAAGGAAATCTGCTGTCTTTACCTAGTCTGGCCTACCTGTGACTCCAGAACCACAGCAATGTGGTTGACTTGCAACTACCCTCAGGCAACTCAGGATGGGGAGTAAATGATGACAAGCTAGTGACACCCATGTCCCATAAATGAATTTTTAAAAAGTCTCTCCTGAAATGACGCAATAATAACAGAATTATGTTTCTCACCAACCTCCAATTAAAATGACAAAAGTCAGGGTGATCTTTTTTGAAAAATTCCAGGTCTGAATTTGACTTATTGGGCAATTTTGATTTTGATGGTAAGCGTGCAATACTGAATAAGATGCTAGTTATATATGTCCCCCAATTTCAATTAGACCCAGTCAGATATTGCTCACTTTACATTATCGTACAAATTTGTCCCCAAAAGTTATGATGAACTCGTCACCCTGTGACTGAGCTAGGGTGGGGTTTCTTTGTGCTCCCCATGACAGGATTCCTTGTAGGTGGGGAAGAAAGTTTGACAGACTGGCCGAAAGGTCCATGTGGGATTGGAAAATCCCAGCCTAAGATTTGGGTGTGGCAGACACTATTTCAAAGCATGTAGATGAACCAAAACCTGAAAGTATTGCAAACCATGAGAAGAATTGGCTTCAAGTTGACAGAGATAAGGTGAGTGGACATGTGGGAGGTGAAATTTAATGCAGATACCTGTGAAGTGGAACATTTTGGGTAGAAAGAATGAGGAAAGGCAATATAAAAGAAAAGGGCATAACTTATGAGTTTGTAGGAACAGATGACTCTGGGGGTAAGGAAGCTTGAGAAAGTGGTTTAAAAGGCATACATGATCCTAGACTTCATAAATGAAAACATAGAGCACAAAAGCAAGGGAGTCATGGTGAACTTTTATACAATTCCTGCTTGGCTTCAGCAGGAATATTGCACTCAATTCTGGACACCACATCCATGGCAGGAAGCAAAGGCTTTGGAGAAGATGGATAAAAGATTTATGTAGCTAGTTCTAGGGATGAGAGGTTTCAATCACACAAATAGATTGGGGAAGTTGGGACTATTCTCCTTAGAGAAGAGAAGGGCAAGAGATTTGATAGAGGTGTTCGAAATCATGAAACATCTAGGCAGAAGAGATGAAAAAAAACTGTTCCCACCAATGGAAGGGTCAAGATGTGGAGATGCCAGTGTTGGACTTGGGTAAACACAGTAAGAAGTCTGGCAACACCAGGTTTAAGTCCAACCAATTTATTTGATAGTAAATTCACAAGCTTTTGAGGTTTCCCTTTTGGTCAGGTGAATGGAGAGTACTGGCCTCAGACAGAGCATATAACAGCACAGACAGTTTACAGATTACTGATTAGAATGCGAATCTTTACACCTAACCTGCTATTCAAGTCTTAAAGTGGCTAATTATGTGAGTGGAAGGAGCATTGAGCACAGGTTAAAGAGATGTGTATTGTCTCCAGACAGTACAGTAAATGAGGTTTTGCAAAGCCAGGCAAGTTATGGGGGTTACAGATAGTGTGACATGAACCCAAGAAGGGTCAAGAACCAAAGGACACTTACTTATGGTGTTTGTAAAAAGCAGCATTGTCTTTACATAGGAAATGGTTTGGATCTGGCATTATCTCCTGATAGTCTGGCAAAGACAGGTTTGACTGGGGAAAATGTTTGCAAAGTTATGGAGGAAAGAGGTAGCGGGTGGGAAGGAAGGTAGAGGTGATGGTTAGTGGGATTTGCCAAAGTTGTTCTTGCAGAGAGCTGTCACTAGTCATGATGGGCTGAATAGCCTCTTCTTGGCTTGTAACCATTCTACAATTTTATAGATTGTTTGGAGGTGGGGCCTGCTCCGTTTGTTGTTTGATAAATAATCTCCTGTTCTTCTTTTTGTTGCTTTAAAATTTTTATTTTTCTCTTTTGACCGTTCCACCCAGTTATAAGTCTTGGCTCGTTAGCCAGTGCTAAAGCTGCACTTTCCAAGCCAAGACCAGTGTAATTTAACACAGGGAGGCATGTGGTCACTAACGGAGCCCTCTTTGGAGGTTTCAAAGATGTGTTGCTGTTGGTCGGATCCCACAAGGGATGCAGCGCAGTCCTAAGAACGTTGTCCAAGCTTTTAGTGGTATGATGGCCCTCCTGAAGCAGCCTGGGATTTCCACAGATCATTTGGACAGAAATAAGAACAGGAATTAGTCTGCAGAAAGAGAAATATAACTATAAAGTAACACATGCCCTCATTGTGAGCCACCTTCCAAAAAGCGGTGGGTGGCGTAACCAAGGTTTGCCCACCCATATTTGAGTTACGGATGTTGGCAAGCTTAGAAATTGGGCATTTGTGAAGATTGGTTTGAGTTGGTGAGAAAATTCCCCTCCTTGTTCATTGAAACCAGTCGTGTTATTTTTTCCCTGCCTTGAGTCTGGGAAGGGGAGCCAGATTGATTTCTTCAGGGATGGTTCATTTTTCACATTTTATGGTGTTTGTGCACTTTCTTGGCTCCAGCTGATATGCATCTCCAAAACCACTTTGTTTTATGGGGAGCGAAGAGGAACTCTGCTTTCAGAAAAAGCCTGCCAGGTAGGATTGAGCTGAAGCAAGACGGGAGATCAGAGCGAAAAGCAGAACCCCTTTTCCTGGGGCCCTGCTGACAGACACAGGGGCTAAAAATAAAAACACTTGCAACCAACGGCAAGAACAGAAAACTACTCACCCTCACAACCAAGTGAAATAATTTAAATTATGGCTCGAAGTTTCACATGGGGGAAAAACACAAATTAAATAAATTGCAGCAACATTAATAACAATCATAGAATAGAATCACAGAATCCTAACAATGATCCTACCCAGGCCCTATCCCAATAACACCACATAGAACATAGAACAGTACAGCATAGGAACAGGCCTTTTAGCCCATGTTATTTAGCCAAACAGGATGTCAAATTTAACTAATCCTTTCTGCCCACCATTGGTCCGTATCCCTCCATTTCTTTCATGCTCATGTGCTTATCTAAAAGCCTCTTAAATGCCCCAATAGTATCTGCCTCCATCACCAACCCGAGCAGTGCATTCCAGATAACTCTCACCCTCTGTGTAAAAAACCTGTCCCTCACACCTCCTTTGAACTTTTCCCCTCTCATCCTAAGCGCATGCTCCCTCAGACTCTGGGAAACAATTCTGGAAACCCTATCTATGCCTCTCATAATTTTATAGACCTCTATCAGGTCTCCTCTCAGCCTCTGCCACTCCAGAGAAAACAACCCTCGTTTGTTCAGCCTCTCCTTATTAGTTAATAGCCTCTGATCCATATTTATACTGTTAGTCCCTCCTTACAGTAAGGGAAATCAATCTAATCTGCCAATCTTTGGATTGTGGGGAGAAACTGGAGTGCCCGGAGGAAACCCAAGCAGACACGGCGAGAATGTGCAAACAAGAGACAGATGACCAGGGCAAGGGGGAGTGGGGGAAGAACGGGACATGGAGGGAGGATTTTTGCATCATGATAGTAAATTTTCAAGATTTTAAAATAAAGGGTTTCAGATGGAGGAGAAGGATGACAGTGTAAAGTCCTTGTATTCAATGTTGAATCCTAATGGACCTAGTGGAAAGATGCTGCTTCTCAGGATTGCATTGGGCTTCACTGGAGCATTGCAGGAATGTTGTAGAGATGCCGGCATTGGACTGGGGTAAACACAGTAAGAAGTCTTGCAACACTAGGTTAGAGTTCAACTAGTACCTGGTGTTGTGAGACTTCTCACTCCATTGCAGGGGGACAAGGGTGGACATTTGAACAAGAGAACAAGGTGCTGGCAAACTGACAGGAAGGTTGGGACATGCCTGAGGGCTGAGATAAATTATTTCAGAAAGCGGTCACCCAGTCTGCGTTTAGTCTCCCCAGTGTAGAGGAGAATGGGGACCAGCAAGCTATCTGTCTCATTCTTAAGGTTGCTCCATCTTGTTGCAATCTCTCACTATTACTCTTTAATACCCAGCACATTTCTCCCTCTCTTTTGTTCTTAAGAAGAGTCACATGGACTCGAAACATTAACTCTGCTTTCCCTCCTTACAGATGCTGACAGGCCTGCTGAACTTTTCCAGTTTCTTCTGTTCAGCTTCCACAATAATTTGCTTATTTAAGTGAAATAAATCGATTGAGTTCACTCTGCAATCTAAGGGTCCAAAACTGCAAAGAAACTGAGGCAGAAAGAGAAGCATTTTTTGATACGATGGTTCACAATTTGTCTTCCATGCACAGAAAAGGAAAGTTAAGACTTATTGAGAGACAGGATTAACCAGGAGCAGAGTATGGAGGATCCTTGGAGAGTAACGCTCTCTGACCTCCCTAATATCATGACTGGTGATGTGCTGATTATCATCATAGTTATCATCATCATCATAGAACCTTACAGCGCAGAAACAGGCCCTTCGGCCCATCGAATCTGCACCGACTACAATCCCACCCAGGCCCTATCCCCACATCCCTACACATTTACCTGCTAACCTACACATCCCAGGACACTAAGGGGCAATTTTAGCATGGCCAATCAGCCTAACCTGGACATCTTCGGACTTATTATGTGCATTGGCCATGCTAAATTCTCCTCCAGCGTACCCGAACAGGTGATGGATTGTGGCAACTGGGGGAATTCTCATAGTAACTTCATTGCGGAGTTAATGTAAGCCTAATTGTGACACTAATAAATAAATTTCAAAATGATGGTTGTTCACAGTTCATCATTTCCCTGGAGACATTTTTCAAATACATATACTGGATTTGCAAATTCTCACTAAAATGATGCTATCCTTTTAGATAAAACAGCAGAGAGCCTGCACTGTTGTGAGGAGAAGGATATTTCCAGTTGTCATCAAATATGAGGAAAAAGTGTGGAGGAGGAGTTATAGATTTGAGCCATATGGGATCCATGTGAAATCGAATCCAGTTAGCCTTCTGGCAGCTAAACCAGGAGCTAAAAGTCTCATGGGTAATGGGAACAAAAGCTTTGAGTGCAAATTCTTTAAAAAAAACTTTCAAGCCATACTTGTGGTCCAGCTTTAATTTCTTGTCAATACGAGACATTTTTATGAAATATAGACTGAACTAATGGATTGCACGGTGGCACAGTGGTTAGCATTGCTGCCCCACAGCTCTGGGGGCCCAGGTTCCGTTCCAGCCTCGGGTCACTGTCTGCGTGGAGTTTGACATTTCCCAGCCTCGGGTCACTGCCTGCGTGGAGTTTGTACATTTTCCAGCCTCGGGTCACTGTCTGCGTGGAGTTTGTACATTTTCCAGCCTCGGGTCACTGTCTGCATGGGCTTCCTCTGGATGCTCCGGTTTCCTCCAATACTCCAAAGGTGAGTAGGTTAGGTGGATTGGCCATGTTAAATTGCCCCTCAGTGTGTCCAAGAATGCATAGGTTGGGTTCATTGGCCAGGCTAACTGGCTGTTTAATGTCTTAATATGTGTAGGTTAGGGGGATTAGTGGGATAAATTCGTGGGGTTACCGAGCTAAGTTGGGGCGGGTTGACCTGGGTAAGATGCTCTGTTGGAGAGGCAGTGTAGACTCGATGGGCCAAATGGCCTCCCTCTGCACTGTGAGGATTCTATGGACTTGATTTTACCATTGTGTTCCGGGCGCAGAAACATGGTAAAGTCAGGCGTGAGGCAATTAACGCAATCCATGTCTGCATCCACGCAGATGCCCATTTTACCATGGCCCGAAAATGGGCACGATCCAATTCGTGCCCAAAATGGGCGCAACGACGATTTAAGTGCATTTGCATTTAAATGGAATTAATGAAGGGCCTGCCCAACTTCATCAGCAGTTCCCGCTTTACCATCGCATTCGCCCGTCCAGATTTGGCCCAAAAAGGACCTGCTCGGCAAAGGTCTGTTTTGGGCGGTCCAGCTTCTGAAGAAGTTAGTTCAGAGCTTCCAACATCTCTCTGACTCAGATCGGTGGTGGTGGGGTGGGGTTTTGGGGGGAATGTGGGGGCTGGGAAGGAGGCGGGCCTGATCATTTTCTCATTGTGGAGGGTGGGGGGGGGAGCGCGGGAGGCGGGGTTCAGATGTATCTCCTGTGGATGGGGGGAAGTAGTGGGGGGGAGCAGGGGAGAGTTGAGGAGGCCCGATCGTTATCTGATTGGTGGGGGGGGAAGAGTAGAGAGAGGCATTCAGATGTATCCCTGGTGGGGTTGGAGGGGTGGGGGGAGGACGGATCATTCTCTGATGGATGGTGGGGGGGCGTGGGGGCAGTAGGGTAGGTGGCATGGGGTGGGGGGGAGGAGAGGCCAGATTGTTATCTGGTTGAGGAGTGAGGGGGAGGGCAGAGGGAGACCAGATTGTTATCTGGAGGGAGTGGGAGGCTTGATCACTCTCTGGTGGAAGGGGAGCAGAGGGGACCATGGCCACTTTGCAGATGATCGGTGATGTCGAAGGGGGGACAGAGTGTTGCAATCGGTAATTGGGTAGCTGCGGGGAGTGGGGGGGGGGAGTGGATCAGGAGGACAGTTATGTTATGAGGGTGGGGTGATGTCAGCGAGGCTATCATTCCCACTTATCACTCCTGGGTCACATTATCTGTTTTTTGCGGCCCAGAAGTGATGTGACATTTCTCAATCTTTCTCCTCACTGTGCATGCACAGTTGAAGGCTCCGATTAAACCTGCAGGGTTTCAGGCGTGCTAAGCCCAGCCACAGCGCAATTTAGACTCGTGATTTTTTTTGCAAGCTAAGTGTGCCCAGGAACAGATTTCCAAATCAGATCTGAATTGCGTCCAGATTCAGCATGGAACGAAAGTGGTAAAATCAGGCCTTATGATTAATGTAGGATTACCAACTTTAATTGGATGCTGGTTGACATTATTATGTGGCATCCCCACCCCAACATGTCCCACCTTAACTATAGAACAATACAGTCTAGAAAGAGGCCCTTCGGCCCATCGAGTCTACACCAACCACAATTCCACCCAAGCCCTACTTCCATATCCCTACATATTATTACCTGCTAACCCCTCTAACCTAAGACACTAAGGGGCAATTTTAACTTGGCCAATCAACCTAACCCGCACATCTTTGGACCGTGGGAGGAAAGTGGAACACCCGGATGAAATCCACGCAGACACGAGGGGAATGTGCAAACTCCTCACAGACACTGCCCCGAGCCAAGAATCTTATCAAACAACCTTCTCCCTCCCACGGTATCAAATAATTTTTAAACTTACGAACAAATCTGTTCGCAGAAACATGTAAAAAAAAACTTTTTTTTAATGCCTCAGTGATTTTTCTTCTGGGTTGCTTACAGCAGTTTCTAGGAGGTTATGCTGGAATTCTTGGCAATCTCAGGACAATCCTGGAGATCTGGCAACAAGTCGCGTTGTCTAACTATTTTGGTGCAGTGCATGATAAAGAATCTGTGCTGATGCATCAGCGTAAAATTCAATCCGTGCCCCAGGGTTTGTGTGATCAAATCCATACCCAAGATTTGGAAGCTTGACTCCCAAATCCTCAAACTTGACTGACGGAAGACAGCAAAACAAGGGGATGTTGTGGGAAAAAGTGAGCCATAGCAAGGGGCTGCAAAACCTATCAGTAATGTGACATTCCTCGTGGATGTGGTCTACCTTACCACTTCAGAGAGAAAGTAATTGTCCAGGTCTGCGGGGAAGAACCGATACAAACACTAACAGGCAGACAATCCACAGTAAATAAAACCAGGCGCTTACATTTCGCTGCAGGGTAGAAATTATGTTCAGCGCTGTTCTCGTATGAACACCTGCTGCTCCCGTGCCAAATTACTTTGCTGGCTATTTTGTGGTTGGTAGGAGCACAGGGACAGAGACAGGCCGTTCAGCCTCTCAGGTACGTTTGGCCATTCAATTTGATCATCACTAATCTGAACCTTTACCTGCCTTGGTTCCATAGTTCTTACCTCTCCTACACTATAATCCCTCTCAGAGTTGTAAATCTTAATTAAAGGGAATTTAATGTGTTTTGGGATTTGAGTTCTGAAGTTCAACCTATTGACGTCCATTTCAATTGATATAGTTTAATAAAAAACATTCACGCACTCTCATACATATAGTGTCACATGCATTCTCTCACATGTACACACACACACATACACACACACACATACAGCACAATGCACATGCACATGCACACAATGTACGCACACCTCACATGCATGTGCATACAATACACATCCACCGTACATGTGTGTGCATACACCATACACAATGCACATGCACACACAGAAGTGCACAAATACATAATGCACATGCACATGCACACAGCACACACATGCATGCACACACATACAATGCACACATATGCACACATACTCACAATGTACATGCATATGCACACAATACACACACACACCGTACATGCACACAACATGCACAGTGCACATGGATGCACACACGTGCACACAAATGCACATACACGTGATGCAATACACAGAACACACACATGCATGCACACACACACACATACAACACGCATGCACATGCATGCAAGCAAGCACACAGAAGGAATTGCACCCACTGTCATGGGCCAAATAGACACTCACTCACACATGCAGAGCAGAGATAAAGGGTTCTTTGATTGGTGGGATATGAAAATCCCTAGGGATTTGTACTGGGGTTGCAGCCTTTGACCATACAATGATTAAAATCTTGGATGAATAAATGGAGAGTTTTATACCCCAGTTTGCAAATGCACCTGGAATACAGTGTCGTGTTTTGGTCTCTTTACTTGAGGAAGGATCTAGTTGCATTGGAGGCACTCAGAATAGCTTCACTAGACTGATTCCAGAGCTGTGAGCTTGTCTTATGAAGAGACACTGGGCAGCTTAAGCCTACACTCTCTAAAGCTTAGGAGAATGAGAGGACATCTAATTGAGTTGTACAAGATGATAAAGGGATTGACAGAGGGAGAAAGAATGTTTTCTCTTGTGAGGCAACCTAGAATGAGAGGTCATAGTTTTAGGGTGAGGGGAGGCAGATTTAAAACAGAGATGAGGAGAAACTACTTCCCTCAAAGGGTGGTGAATCTCTGGAATTCACAGCCCCAGAATGTGTTGGAGGCCGTGACTTTGAATAAATTTAAGGAAGTAGTGGACAGATTGTTATCAGTAAGGGTTTGAAGGTTGTGGTGAACAGGCTGATAAGTGGAGTTAAGACCAAGATGAAATCGGCCATGATTGTATTAAATGGCGGGACAAGCTCGAGGAGCTGAGTTGCCTATTCTTCATCCTAATTCTTATCTTTATGTCCAAATGACAGTGTTGAGAGGGACAGTGATCTGTGCAGATGGGAGCACAAAGTGACATCGATGGGTGAATTGAGTGGGCAATACTCTGACAGATAGAGTTTGATGTGGGGAAGCATGAGGCTTCTGAATCCAAGAAAGACAAATCGGACTTTTTTTTTAATGATGAGAAAGAGGGACTGCAAAGAAATAATGGGATTTTAGTGTCCACGTGTGTCAATCATCAAAATCTAGGGTACACATGCAAAAGTAATCAGAAAGGCTAATAGAATAGTGGGGTGTTTAATCTCAAGAGTACAGGAATAAAAAAAGCAATACGAGAACCAGAGACCATAAACACTAGATAGTCACTCATTAAGCCAATGGGCAATTCAGGAGAAACTTCTTTACCCAGAGACTGCTTGGAATATGGAATGCATCACCACAAACTGCAGCTGAGGTAGGGGTAAAAAGGAAATGATTGAAAAGTTTAAATACATTTAATAGAAGCTACATAAGCACACCAGGGAGAGAGAATAGAAACATTTGTTGATGGGGTGTGTGAAGAGCATAAACACTGACATGGACTGCTCTGAGTTGTAGATACTATATAGTTTTCTAATCTCTCCTAATCCAGTTTAGAAAGTAACGTGGCATGAGATTGACAAGTGTTTATAACAGAGCATTAACTTCTGCTCTCACCACTCCAAGGCCTGATAGGTTGAACGAATGCCAAAGCTATGGTATGGATCAATTTGAGAATTAAGTTTAAGTTTATTTATTAGTGTCACGAGTAAGTTTACCTTAACACTGCAGTGAAGTTACTGTGAAAAGCCCCAAGTCGCTATACTCCGATACCCACTCGAATACACTGAGGGAGAATTTAGCATGGCCAATGCACCTAACCAGCATGTCTTTCAGGCTGTGGGAGGAAACCGGAAAACCAAAGGAAACCCACACAGACATGGGGAGAATGTATAAACTCCACACAGACAGTGACCGAAGTCAAGAATTGAACCCGGGACCCTGTGCTAATCACTGTGTCACTGTGCTGCTCCTATGCTGAAAAACACTATGTGGAGTTGCTGGCATTGGATTGGGGTAGGTACACAGTAAGTAGTCTTACAACATTGCTTACAGTAATTACTTACAGTGATTATAAGCAAGTTCCACTTTGCTTGGAATTCACACTGAAAGACGAATTATACCACAACTCTAATAAAAGATTGCCAATCTGGGAGGAATTTCCACCCTGCCAACCTGCCTACCTCAATGGTGCCCCCTCCACCCCTGCCTCTATCCCACCTCCCCATCCCATTGACCTATCTCTCTCCCATGGCTCTGATGATACCAGGTGAATGTCTGAGTTCTCCTGGGGTGGGAGTTTAGCCTTACACTGGGCTTGATTCCACAGAAGGACCAAAATGCCCAGCTTATATTGGAATTCCTACAAAACTTCATTGGGCCTCCCCAAAATGACTCCAGCCTGTTTTCCAACTGCCCGTATGTAAACTCCACCTCAAACATCAAGTTCTATCTGCTGACTGTCTGGGATTTCCCAGCCATGCTCTTGCCCCAGATCCAGAAAATCCCACCCCAGGTCAATAGAACATGGAACATTACAGCGCAGTACAGGCCCTTCGGCCCTTGATGTTGCGCCCGCCAGCGGAGCCTCTAACCTAAACTATTCCAATATCATCCATATGCCTATCCACCGAACATTTGAATGCCCCCGAAGTAGGCGAGTCCACAACTGCTGCAGGCAGGGCATTCCACGCTCTCACCACCCTCTGTGTAAAGAACCTGCCTCTGACATCCGTCCTATAACTACCACCTCTTAATTTAAAGTTATGTCCCCTCGTGTTGGTCATCACCATCCGAGGAAAAAGGCTCTCACTATCCACCCTATCCAATCCCTTGATCATCTTATACGCCTCAATTAGGTCACGCGTAACCTTCTTCTCTCTAATGAAAATAACCTCAGGTCCCTCAGCCTTTCCTCATAAGGCCTTCCCACCATACCAGGCAACATCCTGGTAAACCTCCTCTGCACCCTTTCCAATGCTTCCACATCTTTCTTATAATGCGACGACCAGAACTGTACGCAATACTCCAAGTGCGGCCGCACCAGAGTTTTGTACAGTTGTAACATACCTCACGGCTCCTAAATTCAATCCCTCTACCAATAAAAGCTAACACACCGTACACCTTCTTAACAACTTTATCAACCTGGGTGCCAACTTTCAAAGAGCTATGTACTTGTACCCCAAGATCCCTCTGCTCGACGACACTATTAAGGGTCCTTCCATTAGCCCTATATTTTATTTGCCTGTTATTCCTACCAAAGTGAATCACCTCACACTTATCTGTATTGAATTCTATTTGCCATCTCACGGCCCAGCTCTGCAACCTATCTATGTCCCTCTGCAAACTATAACATCCATCCTCGCTGTCTACAACTCCCCCCACTTTGGTATCGTCAGCAAATTTACTAATCCAACCCTTTACACCCTCATCTAGGTCATTTATAAAAATGACAAACAGCAGTGGCCCTAAAACAGATCCTTGAGGTACACCACTTGTAACTGCACTCCAGGTTGAATATTTCCCATCAACCACCACCCTCTGTCTTCTATCAGCTAGCCAATTCCTAATCCAAACTGCTAAATCACCTTCAATCCCATGCATCTGCACTTTCTGCAGTAGCCTACCATGGGGAACCTTATCAAACGCTTTGCTAAAATCCATATACACTACATCAACTGCCTTACCCTTATCTACCTCTTTGGTCACCTCCTCAAAAAACTCAATAAGGTTTGTGAGGCACGACCTACCCTTCACAAAACCGTGCTGACTATCCCTAATCAATTTATTCCTCTCTAGATGCTTATAAATCCTATTCCTTATAATTCTTTCCAAGACCTTGCCCACAACAGAAGTCAGGCTCACCGGTCTATAATTTCCAGGATGGTCCCTACTCCCCTTTTTGAAAAGAGGGACAACATTTGCCATCCTCCAGTCTTCCGGCACTATACCTGTAGGTAACGACAACATGAAGATCAAAGCCAAAGGGTCTGCAATCTCCTCTCTAGCCTCCCAGAGAATCCTAGGATAAATCCCATCTGGCCCAGGGGACTTATCAATTTTCATACCCTCAAGATTCGCTAACACCCCCTCCTTATGAAGCTCAATCCTACCCAGTCTACAACCTGGTATCGCAGTATTCTCCCCGACAACATTGTCTTTCTCCTGCGTGAATACTGACGAAAAATACTCATTCAGTGTCTCTCCTATCTCCTCAGGCTCCACGCACAACTTCCCACTGCTATCTCTGACTGGCCCTAATCTTGCCCTAACCAATCTTTTATTATTTATATACCTGTAAAAAGCTTTAGGATTCTCCTTAATCCTATCCACCAAAGTCTTCTCGTGTCCTCTTCTAGCTCTTCTCAACTCCCTCTTTAGCTCCTTCCTGGCTGATTTATAGCTCTCTATTGCCCTAACTGAGCCTTCACGTCTCATCATTATATAAGCCTTCTTCTTCCTCTTCACCAGAGATTCAACTTCCCTAGTACACCATGGTTCCCTCACTCGACCACTTCCTCCCTGCCTGGCAGGTACATATTCATTAAGGACATGCAGAAGCTGTTCCTTAAATATGCTCCACATTTCAGATGTCCCCAGCCCCTGCAATTTCCTGCTCCACCCTATGCATCCTAAATCTCTCCTAATAGCCTCATAATTACCTTTCCCCCAGCTATAACTACTGTTATTCGGTACGTGCCCATCCCTTTCCATCACTAAGGTAAACGTAACCGAATTGTGGTCACTATCACCAAAGTGCTCACCCACCTCCAAGTCTAACACCTGGTCTGGTTCATTACCCAGTACCAAATCCAATATAGCCTCACCTCTTGTTGGCCTATCTACATACTGAGTCATGAAACCTTCCTGCACACATTGAACAAAAACTGACCCCTCTAACGTACTTGAACTATAGCTTTTCCAATCGATATTAGAAAAGTTAAAGTCCCCCATTACAACTACCCTGTTACTTTCACACCTATCCAGGATCAACTTTGCAACCCCTTCCTCTACTTCTCTGGAACTTTTTGGAGGCCTATAAAAAACTCCCAACAGTGTGACCTCTCCTTTCTTGTTTCTAATCTCAGCCCACACTACCTCAGCAGACAAGTCCACATCAAACGTCTTTTCTGCCACCGTAATGCTGTCCTTAACTAACAATGCCACTCCTCCCCCTCTTCTACCACCACCTCTGCTCTGACTGAAACATCTGAACCCCGGAACCTGCAACAACTATTCCTGCCCCTGCTCTGTCCACGTCTCTGAAATGGCCACAACATCGAAGTCCCAAGCACCAATCCAGGCTGCAAGTTCATCCACCTTATTGCGTATGCTCCTCGCATTAAAGTATACACATTTCAAACCACCCTCCTGTTTGCCATTATACTGCTGTGACCTAGAAACCTTATCCGTGACCTCCCTATTCACATCCTCCTGCATACTGGCACAACAATTCAGGTTCCCATCCCCCCCATTGAATCAGTTTAACCCCCCCCTGAATAGCACTGGTAAATTTACCCCCCAAGATATTGGTACCTGTCCAGTTCAGGTGCAGACCATCCCTCTTGTAGAGGTCCCACCTTCCCCAGAATGAGCCCCAATTGTCCAAATATCCGAACCCTTCCCTCCTGCACCATCCCTTTAAAAGTGCCTTTGCAAGACTTTTCCATGTGTGGATGGGAAAATTCCTCGCCTTTTTCTTTTTCTCTCCACAGTTGCTGCCTGATGTGCTGAGTATTTCCAGTATTTTCTAGATTTTCTTTTCCCCAATTGTATTACAGGTTTTGCACAGATGTGAAAAGTGTTTTAGCTTCATTTCAATGCACAATAATGTTAGCATGATGCTGGAGTGTGAAGTTGCCAAACTGATGGCATTCACATTTTAACAAGCAGCATGAGGGCTTGCTTTAAGAGTCCCAGCAGAACACAGTTTGGGCAATCTTAATGCAAACTGCAGTGTTCATAACGATGTAGCTTGATAACTCACTGACTGGTTAGACTTCCTTATCAAACAGGACGGATAATACGAAAGGTGAGAACATATTTTTTGTGCACTGCTTTTGCTTTTTCCAGTCTGCATGTTGATTTTGAAATCACTTTCTTCTTAATCTTTTAAAATGTTTGTAAAGAATTGTTGTCAGGTCTTTTCCAGTCTTCAAGGTAACCTCACTGGAAAGCAATGTTGAACTCAATACTGCCAGCAGTTTTTGTACAATATTGGTTTAAAGACCTTGTGAAGTCTGGGCCATGGACATGGTTACTCAGTAGCTTTGAGCAAGTTATCAAGTTATTAAAATAAGAGGGCGGCATGGTGGTTAACCCTCACAGCGCCAGGGGCCCCGGGTTCAATTCCCGGCTTGGGTCACTGTCTGTACGGATCTGCATGTTCTCCTTGTGTCTGCGTGGGTTTCCTCCGGGTGCTCCAGTTTCCTCTTACAATCTGAAAGACGTGCTAAATTCTCCCTCAATATACCTGAACAGGCATCGGAATGTGGCGACCAGGGGATTTCATTGCAGTGTTAATATAAGCCTACTTGTGACATTAACAATTCAACTTTAAATTTGTAATTCCAATTAGCTTCTCGCACCAAGTGGTGCACTGAGGCACAGCCAGCACAGGTCCTCTTGTCTTTTCCTGGGGGCTTATAACTGGAGGGGCAGCACCACTACACATCAAGCATGGCTGACCAGGAGTCATTCCCGCCCTTACCACCAGCCACTGGCATGTTTGAAAGGATTTTGCAGGTTAACAATCAATTCACTTGACCGCATTATGAATGCATTTTCCTTGCCCATTATGATCTGGAATGGGACTCGAACCCAGGGCTTCTGGCTCAGAGGTAGGGATGCACCACAAGACTTCCTACAAGGTGGAAAGTATCAAAATATTAGTGGGTTAAGTGTATTTTGTTACTAATCATAAAAAAGGCAGAATTGCATCTTTCACAGCCTCCCCAAAACACTTTAGAGCCAAATTGACACCATGAAAAATAGAAAGTCAGCAAACAAAGAACATGATAATGATCAGATAATAGTGATGCTTGTTGAGAGATCATTGACCAGAATACTAGAGAGGATCTCCCTGCTCTCCCCTTGATAACCAAACCCTGAGATCTTTTATATCCAGCTGGGAGGCAAGATGGTACCTTGATTTTAACACTTCACCCACAGCATGGATGTCCAACCTTTCAATGCATCCTCAGTGTAGTGGAGGACATGACCCTGTCAACATCAACAGGGATGAAGTGGAAATTGTGAAGAGCCTCAAGTTTCTTAGTGTTCTGTCCTGGTCCCCCAATGCTGACATTTAAGAATGCCCACCAACACCTCTACTTTCTCAGGAGACTAAGAAATTCAGCATGTCTGCAATGATTGTCGCCAATGTTTTACAGATACACCATAGAAAACATTCTTTCCAGTTGTATCATATCTTGGTGTGGCTACTGCTCCGAACAAGACCGCAAGAAACAGTAAAGGGTTGTGAATGTAGCCCAGTCCGTCAGGCAAATCAGCCTTTCAACCATTGACTCCATCTACACTTCCCACTGCCTTGGGAAAACAGCCAGCATAATCAAGGACCCCACGCACCCTGGACACTCTCTTTCCACCTTCTTCCATTGGGAAAAAGATACAAAAGTCTAAGATCATGTGCCAACTGACTCAAGGACAACTTCTTCGCTGCTGCCATCAAACTGTTGAATGGTCCTAGCTTATATTAAGTTGATTTTTCTCTAGACCCTAGCTATTACTGTAACACTACGTTCTGCACTCTCTCCTTTCCTTCTCCCCTCTGTACTCTATGAACAGTACGTTTTGTTTATATAGTGCACAAGAAACAATACTTTCCATTGTATCTGAATACATGTGGCAATAATAAATCAATTCAAATCAAATCAAAGAGTTGTTGACAATTTTGTGCTTAAATCTCAAGTGTGAACAAGTCCCAGGACCTATTTACTCAGAGTCAAAGGACATATCCCCCAATCAAAGCTGAGATTTACATCAAACAATAAAGGAATGCAAGTTAAGTGTGCTACTTGCCCATTACACAGAATGGGTATATTAGTGGGTAATTAACCCTTTAGAGATTATGCATAGCTTCATAATTCCCCTTTACTCTTGATATAACTTTGGTGCAGACTTGGGTCATAGTGTCATAGAATCACTACCATGCAGAAGGAATCCCTTCAGCCCATTGGGTCTGCATTGACAACAATCCCACCCAGGCAGGCACTATCTTTGTAACCCCACGTAATCCCCCTGACAGTAAGGGTATCTAAATCTGTTTCCCGTAAACCCAAGTATTTACCCAGCTAAATCCCCCTAAATTACACATCTTGGGCTGCTGAGAGGCAACTTAGCATGGTCAATCCACCTAACCTGCATCTCTTTTGGAAGGAGCACCAGTGGAAACCCATGCAAACACGGGGAAAATGTGCAAAATCCACCTAGACAGTGATCTGGGGTCGGAATTGAACCTTGGTCCCTAGTGCTGTGTGACAACAGAGAGAACCACAATACCTTTGTGTGTTCCAGAGTACATCCATTCACCACATCCAAGTCCTTATGGGGAGGATTTCCATGGTAGACTGTCAATGGGGTAAGTGACAACAATGATACTAAACATATCTGTCACATGGGATTGTCCAGGGTCATTCTGACTTGTAATGTTATCTCTATTGTGTCTCCACAGATGCTGCAGAGATTTTCCATGTGATATGTTTTCATATCTGTCTGTTTACAATTGACCAAAATTGAGTGGAATTGAATTAATGTCAGCTCCAAATTCGGCCACTATCAGGCTATCTTGGCATTTTTTTTGTTTTAACAAGTAGAAGGATATCAGTCCTTAAAGCACCCTCTATCCTTAAGTCTTCTGGCTTAGGAAAGGGAGTGAATTCAGCTAAAGTTTCTCCCTGATCAATGCCATCTGTATCTTCTTATAACGACGTGTGAATATTTAGATGATGAATGAATATTTGACATTGGGTTTTTTTATGGTGAAGGTGACTTGCGGCTAACTGCTGATTTGGCTCAAACGTTCTTCCACATTTATAGAATTCAGACAAAAGTACAAAAGTTAGATCCCATCAAGCCTGTCCCATGGGCCTAATGATGCGGAGGTGCTGGCATTGGACTGGGGTAAACACAGTAAGACGTCTCTCAACACCAGGTTAAAGTCCAACCTGGTTGGACTTTAACCTGTTGTGAGACTTCTTATCATGGTCCTAATGCCAGGAGTGTCACGACAAAACATCTCCTTCAGTGTACCACCACACTGGCCCACAGATCCTAAGAGTCATAGGGATGGATTTTACCATGGGAATTGGAGCAGACCAAGGGTGCGGACCATGGGAAGTCCCATTGACCTCCAGCAGGATTTTCCAGTTTCAGGGCAAGCAAGGCCAGAAAATCCCGCCCTAGCATCCTAGAGATATATAGCACAGAAACAGGCAATTCAGCCCAACTCATCCATGCCAACCAGATTTCCTTAACTGAGCTAGTCCCATTTGCCTGTGTTTGGCCTATCCATATACCTTTCCAAATGTTTTTTAAATGTTGTAATTATACCCGCCTTTACCACCTCCTTTGGCAGCTCATTCCATACACGCACCATCCTCTGTGTGAAACAGTTGCCCCTCAGTTCCCTTTTAAATCTAACCCCTCTCAGCTTAAACCTCTGCCCTCTAGTTTGGGACTCACCTATCCTGGGGAAAAAAATATGGCTATTCACCTTATCCATGCTCCTCATGATTTTATAAATCTCTAAAAGGTCACTCCTCATCCTCCTACGCCTCAGGGTGAAATTCCCAGCCTACTCAACTTCTTCTTGTAATTCAAACCTTCCAGTCCTAGTAATATCTTTGTAAACCTTTTTTGCACCTTTTCTAGTTTAATAACATCCATCCTATAGCAGAGAGAGGCATAAAAAAAAATCAGGAAGTGAAATAGGAAATGGAAAATTCTTCTCTTACTCTTCACTTCAGATGATCAACTCCTGCCCACGTGATCATATTGATCATGCCAGTATTAACTGTGAAAGATTCTGAATCAATTATTTTAGTGATACTGTGGATAATCTCTTAATTGTTTATTTATTAGTGTCACAAGTAGGCTTACATTCACACTGCAATGAAGTTAGTGTGAAAATCCCCTAGTCGCCAAACTCTGGCGCTTGCTTGGGTATAAAGAACAATGAATAGGACAGCAGGAACAAGCCCATTGGCTCTCCAAGCCTGCACTAACCATGCTGCCTGTCTGAACTAAAACCCACTACCCTTCCAAAACTATATCCCTCTTTCCCCATCCTATTCATGTATTTGTCAAGATGCCCCTTAAACATCATTAAAGGAGAATTTAGCATGGCCAATGCACCTAACCAACACATCTTTTAGCCTGTGGGAGGAAACCAGAGCATCTGGAGGAAACCAATGCAGATACGGGAGGAGACTGTGCAGACTTCGCACAGACAGTGACCCAAGCTGGCAATCGAACCCAGGTCCCTGACATTGTAGGAAGCTGTGCCACTGTGCCACCCTGGTACCTTGTGATGCAGTGGCACAGCCCCAACACTGGACCAGAAACTCCAGAACTTGCTGGCCAAGGAAGGAAAATTCAACATGGGTCAATGGGTTGATTATCAGCTCGAGAAGACTTCCCTATTTCCCCCAACCTCCAAATCCCCGAAGACTACTAAACAGAATGGGTTTGAAGATGCACTAGCTAAATTATGGGCAATTATATTGGGAACAGGTGTCATACAACTTTGACCTAAACAAGTATTGGCTGTGCAGTAGCATTTGGGGAAGTAGTAGTGGGATATTAACAGGATTAAGGTTCACAAAGTGCCAAGCCCTTCTCAACAAGATAATTGAGCTATATAATGGGGCTGAACAAAACACTCACTTCCTAGTTTTGATGGAGGACCTACACCTGAGATGTTATGCTGTATATTCCCTTCACAGATTTGGACAGGCCAACTGTGTATTTCCATCATTTTCTGATTTTATTCCATAGTTTCAGACTTTCTACTTTTTCTGTTGCAACAATCTTAAATCAGCAATGCTTAACTCTGGGCTGGAAATGTGGCAGTCCGGAAACTGTTGCACTGGGAGAGAAAAAAAAAATTCCACAGGGAAGAAAATTAGCATGTGAACCGTTGCCACGAATATCCTGTGGAAACATTTTGCATGGAAATAGTCTTAAGGTCCAGTCTTTAGTCCTTCCATAAATAATGGAGGTTTTGGCTTCAGCCCCAGTAATCCCCTGTGTGGCTGCTCCATCTTATGGAGAGCAACGTGGCAGATTGACCTCTCTGATGTCAAGGACAGTGGGCTTTTAGTATGGGGTAACCATCCTCACTAGTCTGTGTAATATTGGACACATTGAATCAAAGAGGAAGAGGTGGAATTTGCTCACTGTCTGCAGAACAGAGTGCCGCAAGAATATTCAAAATATTTTATAAAGACTGGCATCTTAGTATTGTTACTACGCTGAGGTTGTTCCCCTTTAAGATGTAATGCTGAATGCCCCTCACAGGAATACCTCACTGCGTAACCTGTTTAAAGTTTGTAGGAAGGGGTGAACTGTCTTTTGGGAGCGTTTAGTGGGCAACTAACAGAAATACCCGACAATCACTTCAAAATGAACACTTAACAATTTATTCATTTAACTAACAGGGAAATTTAACCAAGCAACTATCATCTGAATAAAATAAGGAAATGCTGTTCAAATAAATGCAATACTTGTCCATTAATCAAAACTATAATAATAGAATTCTGTCACTCTCAAAAAAATACAACCAGGTTTTCTGGCTTTCAGAAACTTTTGAAGTTCTTCCGTTGATTCCCTCTGTCTGTGAGTTCTTTTTGATTTGCTATCTTTCATTTGTTTGATGGTGCATTCTCTTAAAGGACATGTATAATTGGCAGAGTGGAGAGCTGCCTTCTCTCTCTCTCTCGACTTGAGATATGGCAGTTGCCAACTCCTGTTTTCTTCTTGCCCCCTCTTTTATACCTGTGGTGATCTATCAATTTTCCTAAGCAAAATTGGTGTGATTTTTTTTCAACATCATCACATTCAAATCTTATATGTTCTTGGTAGCTGAATGCCTGCTTTAAATTGATTGGGCAAAATTCAAATATTTAAATGTCTGAAACCCATTACCATGGCAACCCTGTTGTCTGGCCTTGGATACAAATGTTTCAGTTTGGACTCTGGTGGACTTTGCATTTTAAACCTCCAAGCACTGAAACAAAATACTAGCTTTTAAAGGGACCATGCACTGTTTTATCCCTCTAGCATTTTCTTTGCATGTTTATAAACTCAACACTGCAGCAGTATAACCAAGAGAATGCACAGGAAAATGGCTGCTGTGGGCCTCAGGCATGCCAATGTTTGGCCTGCCATATAAGACAACTCAAAAGAAGGATCAAATTGTTCAAAAATATTAAATGTTGGCTGTGTTTTCCTGCCCTTTCTGCTAGTGGAATCTTCCAGTAGTGGCATAGAGACACAACGGTTAGCACTGCTGCCTCACAGCATCAGGAATCCGGGTTTGATTCTGACCTTGGGTCATTGTCTGTGCAGAGTTTGCGCATTCTCTCCGTGTCTGCATAGATTTCCTCCAGGTGCTCCGGTTTCTTCCCATAGTCCAAAGATGTGCAGGCTAGGTGGATTCTTCTGCGCTAAAGTTTTCCCTTAGTATCCTAAGATTCGTAGGTTAGAAGGATTAGCAGGTAAATATGTAGGGATAGGGGGGAGGTCGAGCCTGGGTGGGACTGTGGTCAGTGCAGACTTGATGGGCCAGATGGCCTCTTTATGCACTATAGGGTTTCTATGATAAAGTGCTCCTTGGCATCCAAAGAGGTGTAGGTTTAGATGGATTGGCCATGGTAAATGTTTGGGTTTGCAAAGGGGAGCGTGATTGTGCCTAGCCACGGTGCTCTGTCGGACAGTCAGTGCAGGCTTGATGAGCCAAATGGCCTTATTCTGTGCTTTAGGGATTCCATGGTTCCAGTCTATGGATCTCCTGCGGTAGGTTCCCTGGCTCTAGATGAGCCAAGAAAACACCAGAAAACACGACACAGGGCAAGGGGCAATCCCACCTTTTATAATTTTGTGTGGTCCACTGCAATTCTTAACTGTCCTCTTTTTACGTAACTCCCCTCCTGCACATCATAACAATGTTTGGCCTCAGGAATAGGTTATCTTCCCTGCCATCCACTGTTGATGTGGCTCTGGAGATGTTGTGCCATTGAAATAAGGCCATCCATTGTCAATGAGCTCCATCAATCCCAATAGAAATTCCTCAACCAATATCCACATGCCATTACTTTATAACAAGATGCAAGTGGCAGTGATCAGGGAGAAATCTTTAGCTGGATTATCTCCTTTTTCTAGGCTAGAAGGTTAGAGTGAGCTTTGAGAACCTATTCCCTTCTATTTGTGAAAATCAAGATAATGATAGGGCAGTTTTTCCTGAATGTTTTTGATTAATATCAAAAAAGAAATTTACCTAAGAATGAATTTCCCATTGGCTGCTTAGAAACTTAGTTTGCCTCTCTTTCTTTCTTAAATATCACCCCCCCTTGCAACATTATCAACATGCATTGAGTTAACTTCTCACACCAGCTCTATAACCAGCACAGTTCAGTAGCACTATGCTGTCAGCTTACCTCCTCAGATTAAATCTATAGATAAGCCAGAATTTTCTTCAGCTTAGCGCCGGGCAGACTAAAGCCATAATGTTTTCTCCCAGTAAAGTGCCAGCATCCCCATTCCTCACTTCATTTCCTTTCCTGGTTGAGGTTGAATAATTTCCAATCTTAGTGACCTGTTTGACTCTGAACTGAGAATCAAACCTTGTCTCCTAATAATCACCAGGTTTTATGCTGGCTGCTTTTGCCAATAATTCATTACTCTACTCACACAATTCTTACCTCCAGGCTTGACTTCTCTTTATACTGTCCTGAGCTCACTCTATCTAAGTAGTAATTCCCTCAAAACTCTATTCTCCACTATGTTCCACTGATCCATTCAGCCCCACCAACTGCACCCCGCCGCCCCCCACCAAAGTCCACAGCTTGCCAGTCTTTTTTTTAAATTCAGTTCAAACTTCATCCCCAACACAAAGGGCAGGAAAAGATAATGGAATGAATTTTATGATGTCGTGTGGGTAGGATTGGAGGTGGGAAGTGCGTAAAATCCAATGACTGATCATCCCACTGCCTGTCCCCCAGTCTGTCTGAAATTGAATTGGGGGGAGCTGGGGAGGAAGAGTTGGGAGCGGGGTGGGTGGAATTGACCTGCCTGTTCTTGGGCCTTTTGAGGGTCACTTCAGGGCCTCATCCCACTACCACCAGTATTTCACCCATGGTGGGAGAGACCAATGCGATGCATGAAGACCAGAAGCTATAGTTGCACTGGTTGGTGTCAGGCAAGGCAAGTGGGGGGACTTCCTTTGTGAGCCCACAATCTTGAACCATCACTCACATCCTCTGCCCTTCCTACATCATCAAGCTTCCTCAAGCTCTCCCCCTTTGGCTTCTTAAACTCAGCCCCTTGCCACATTGACAAGGGCAACTAGGGATGGGCAATAAATGCTGTAAGAATTTAGCAACACCAATTTATAATCCAACTGATTTATTTGATAGTAAAAAAGCGAGCTTTTGACTCCTGTGTCTTCTTCAGGCAAATGCAGTGTTCTGGTCTGCAATAGCACACATCAGCACAGACAGTCAGAGATTGCTGATTAGAATGCGAATCCTTACATCTAACCTGCTATTCAAGTGTTAAAGTGGCTAACACTGTGTGTGAAGGGAATCCTGAGCATTGGTTAGAGAATTGTGTATTTTCTCCAGACAGCACAGTAAGTGAGGTTTTTTTGCTAACCCAGGCAAGTTACGGGGGTTACAGATAGTGTGTCATGAAGCCAAGATCCCTGTTAAGACCGTCCTCATGTGTGCGGAGCTGGGCTATCAGTCTCTGTTCAGCGACTCTGCGCTGTCGTGTATCACGAAAGCCCCCTTGAAGAACATTTACCCGCAGGTCGGAGGCCGAATGCCCATGACTGCTGAAGTGTTCGCCCACAGGAAGGGAACTGTTTTGTCTGGTGATTGTTGAACGATGCTCATTCATCCACTGTCGTAGTGTCTGCATGGTCTCCCCAATGTACCATGCTTCGGAACATCCTTTCTTGCAACGTATTAGGTAGACAACGTTGGCCGAGTTGCAAGAGTATGTACCGTGTACCTGGTGAATGGTATCCTCATGTTTGATGATGTCGTCCATGTCTACGATCCGGCATGTCTTGCAGAGGTTGCTGTGGCAGGGTTGTGTGGTATTGTAGTCACTGTTCTCCTGAAGGTTGGGTAGTTTGCTGCGAACAATGATCTGTTTGAGGTTGTGCGGTTGTCTGAAAGCAAGAAGTGGGGGGGTGGGGATGGCCCTAGCGAGATATTCATCGTCATCAATGATATGTTGAAGATTCCGGAGAAGATGCCGTAGCTTCTCCGCTCCGGGGAAGTACTGGACAACAAAGGGTACTCTGTCCATCATGTCCCGTGTTTGTCTTCTGAGGAGATCAGTGCGGTTTATCGTTGTGGCACGTCGGAACTGTCGATCGATGAGTCGAGCGCCATATCCTGTTCTCACGAGTGCATCCTTCAGTGTCTGGAGGTGTCTGTCACGATCCTCCTCATCTGAGCAAATTCTGTGTATACGGAGGGCTTGTCCATAGGGAATGGCTTCTTTAACGTGTCTAGGGTGGAAGGTGGAGAAGTGGAGCATTGTGAGGTTGTCTGTCGGTTTGCGGTACAGTGAGGTGCTGAGGTGACCGTCCTTGATGGAGATGCGTGTGTCCAAGAATGCAACTGATTCTGGATCAGCCATCGACACCCATGTCCCATGAATGAATTTTTTAAACCTCTCTTCAACCCCCCCCTTTGGGACTTTGGACCCCAGACTTAACTGGGCTCCTGAGCATGATGGGACAGCCTATAGTCCTAACAATGGCCACTGTACCCAGCTAGCATTGCAGCTCTCTGAATGGGACTTCCTTCTAAGAAATGGGCACAAGTCTCGCCTTAAAGCCGCTCCCAGAATTAAATTGCTGTGGGACAGTCCTCGGGATCACGGGTATGCTCCAGTCAACAACCCCAGGTTTATCAGTGGTGTAATGGTATTGTTGGTAGACTAGTAATCCTGGTCCCCTGTATTGCTCTGGGGTCCTGGGTTCAGATCTCTCCATAACAGATAATGAAATTTGAATTTAATGAAAATCTGGAATTAAAAGTCTACTAATGACCATGAAATCATTGTTGTTTATTGCAAAAACCCATCTGGTTCATTAATACCAGTCCTCTTACCTAGCCTGGTCTATATGTGACTCCAGAATGTGGTTGACTCTTCAATTTCCTCAAGGGGATGGGCAATAAATGTGTCCAGCCAATGTCGCCCACATCCCATGAACAAAGCAAAATAAATTACGTATCAGACTTGCCACACCATTTCTCTGTAACATCCCCTAGCCTAACCTCACAACCCATGTGCTTTATTTGCATATTGTTAGCTGAACACTAGATGGCCCTCAGGTGGGAGTAGGAACACAAGAGTAATTGCATCGCTGGTTGTCTCTTGCGTTGCTTTTGTTATCTCACCTGTTATATTTTCTATTTTGGGACCATCAGCTTCTTGCATTAAACCTTCTCTAATGGGATGAATTTTGGCATTAGTTTCATTGTTTAATTGGTGATTGATCTATTAAAATGCCCAGTAATTAATCAATCTCATTGCAACAAAATTGCAAATAAATCTGTTCCACCGTGAGACATGAGATGACTGCTACGGGTGACACACCCAACTTCTGGAAGCTGTGTGACAGAGTTTTATGGACAATGGCAAACTTCAAGTAATATGACCTCTTATAAGCACATCCCTAACCTGAGCGCTATTACATGGATTAACGGTTACGGCGCAGTGAGTTATGGCCTGTAATACAATCTGTGGTTCATGATTTCATCTGAATCCCTTGGTCACGTTACACCCTTTGTAACACACTCCAACCCAACTGTTATTCTATATGTAATTAAATGCAGCCCAGAAAAATTCCCACAAACACAAATTAAACTCAGAGACAAAGCAGAAAAAGACAGGGAACGTACTTAGCATCATGCCTCAGCTACAGAATAACGGAATGGGCCAATGGCAAACTCAATATGCTAGATACATATTTGTCTAACAATCAAATTCTAATTCTCTTTCTGGACCTAGTGGTGCACTAAGGCAGACTTTTAGCTGTTTCCGTAGCTAGTAATTCCTGGAGCAGGTCGCTAGTCTGTTGCCAGAAGCTTATAGCTTGAAGGGCATTAAGTATGGCTGACTAGGAGTTCCTCCTGCTCTTACCACCAGCCATTGGCATGGTTAGAAATATTTGCAGTATGTAATTGAAGAGATCGGGTGGCACTGCAAAATGTGAGAACAAAACTCACGTGAAGAACTCATTATGGGCCTCGGGTGGGACTCGAACCCAGAGCTTCTGGCTAAGAGGCAGGTACACTCCCTACTGTGCCATGGACCTCCCTTTGTCTAACTAATGAGGAGAGAAATGTCCATTCCTGTTCCATCAGGATGGGCCTCCTGCCTCTCGGTTTAATGGCTGGTGGTAGGTCTCTAATACTTCGGTGAACTAGCCATTCGCCATGTGTGAATCTAAATGGTGAACAGCAACCCAACTGGTTAGGTATGATGGCCAAGATCAAATCCAAACTCGTTCAGCAGGCGAACAATTTCCACAGGGAGACTTAGTAACAATCAAAAATCAGGATTGCTGGCTGATTTCCTTTCTCCTCTCTAACCTAAGGGGCACTGAGGCCAATTGTAGGGCTCTAATTCCTGCCCCAGCTGAAATCAACTAACTTAAACCAGACCGAGGATTGAACCTAAGGTTTTCCTGGGCTGCACCACAACAGATGTTAAATTAATCCAACACTCCACTGGGGGAAGTCAGAACAGGGCTTTTTTTGTTATAGCACAGTCTGAAACCCATAATCATGTGGAATCTTTTAGAAATGGTGCAAGGAGACACCTCAAAGTATGACAACTATTATAATCAGGTCACCCTCCAGCCCACTTCATAAACACAGCTCCGACACAAATGGCTTGGAAATAGAAAGGAAAAGGCCCACACTCAGTAATGGTTACACTCACACCTAATCAGCTGCAATTTACAAGGGAAGAAATGCCTCACCAGGTGAAAAATATATAGAGATGAGAATTCAATGAGCCCTGGAGAGAATAATGTGGAGTTGGGAGCAGGTCACACACAATAACATACTGAAATGCCAAACATGAGACAGAGTGGGGTGGGGTGGAGACTGACTTGAGTTCTTCACTTGAGTTTTGTTCTCACATTTTGCAATGCCACCCGATCTCTTCAATTACATTTCAGTGTGTAACGTACCCCCAGTCAACTATTATACTCTGGAAAAGAAAATCGAATCCCCTTAATTAGATTACAGTGTGTAATTCTGTCCGTGGCTCTCAGCACCATTTGGCCCCTTCAATTAGAATTTGGGAGGTTCTGTAAAAAGCATTTTTTAAACCGTTCACTGTTGTGGTGTCTGTTCTCCCATTGATGGCTGTGACTTTCTGTAAATTTTAATCAGCAGATACTTATACTCAAGGTATGATTCCGCACTGTAACTTACTCTGTCTCCAAATCTGGCCCTTTCACCATGTTATGGTAAAGTTTATTTATTAATGTCGCAAGTGGGCTTACATTAACACTGCAATGAAGTTACTGTGAAAATCCCCTAGTCACCATATCCAGCGCCTGTTCGGGTACACTGAGGGAAAGCTTAGCGTGGCCAATGCACCTGACCAGCCCATCTTTTGTACTGTGGGAGGAAACCAGAATACCCAGAGGAAACCCACGCAGACACGGGGAGAACATGCAGAGTCCACACAGACAGTGACCCAAGCTGGGAATCGAACCCAGATCTCTGGTGCTATGAGGCATTATAAAGCTCAGCCCCTGCTTTATAATGTTTTGCCCAGTACTTATTAGCCCTTCATACATCTTGTATATTACCAAAAGGTTTTCCTCTCAACACCGCGTCCTCCCCCCACCCCCGACACAACAACCCCCCTACACGACACCCCCGACTTGTGCACTTTGGTTGATTAGGTTTGCAGTAGCCATCACAAGAATGTTAGACCTCCTTTGATTCAAAGCAGTTTGTATCGGAGCGTAGAGTCTGGTGGAGGTGGCTGTAAGTGTTGGAGGATGCTCTGTGGAGTCGTTGCAAAACTTCAGTGGTCACAGTCGAACGAGAATTCTGAAAGGCTGCACAAGCAGCTCCTTTCTTCCATGCGAGGTTCAGACATGTCTTGGGACTGGAAAGCAAGTGACTAACCCCGAGCTTTTACTGCTCCCCATGCGCCGACCTCTGATATTCACAGCCTCTCATTAATGGTTGCCAGATGATGTCGAACAAAACTTCAGAAGCTGAAATGAGGCCCCACGCTCAACCGGGCAAAAATACATGCATTAAAAAAAAACCCTCCATCAGCATCAGGATTATATACATGACTTTCCAAAAAAAAATGTGTAACAGGGTGAATATGTTCCTCAAATATTGGGTGGATCAAACCAATCTTATCTCTTTCATCTAAAGAGATTTCCGACAGAATGCTTCACTCATCACAGACTGCCTGACAACCAGCCGAACATAGCTGGAGAAGGAAATGAAACAGATTGCACATTTTAACACTTTGCGGCTCACAATGTTCTTTCCCCCTCCAGCCCAAGAGTAAAAGGCCCTGGCACCTTTGACTGACAGTCCAGTCTTGGCAACCGAATTCTCAGCTAAACTGATTACATTCTGAAATTTAGTCACTTCCCCAACCCTCACTCAACACACAACTTTCAGTTGTAATAATATGTACCATCACAATACTGGATATTAGCTGCTATCGCTTAAAATCTTCTCTTTTTAAGAATATTTATTCTTAACCATGGCTGGAAGCTATTTTTTGAAAGACAGTTTGTAGCAACACTTTAAATATTTGCCTTATGATGCAAACTCACTAAAAGGGTTTGCAATATGCCACTTCACTCTTAATCATAGAATCATCATAGAATTCCTATAATGCAGAAGGAGGCCATTTGGCCCTTCGAGTCTGCACCAATCACAACCCCACTCAGGCCCTATCCCTATAACCCCACGTATTTACCCTATTTACAGGAGAGTCCCCCTGACTCTCATTGGAAATTTACCATGGCCAATCCATCTAACCTGCATACCTTTGGGCAGTGGGAGGAAACCGGAGCACCCGAAGGAAACCCATGTAAACACAGAAGAACATGCAAACTCTACACAGATAGTGACCCACGTCGGGGATCAAAACTGGGGGCCTTAGTGCCGTGAGGCACTAATCATTGTGTCCCTGTGCCGCCCACTCAAGGATGGTTTCTTCACCTCCATTTCTGATTACCTCCCACCACCAAACAAAAAAATGACCTTCCTTGTGATTGTCCCTTTAAGGGCCACATAGCAGAAGAACATCACCTGGCTTCAGGGACCAATTGGAACCAAGACTGGGTAATCACCACGGGAGTGGAATCCTCTCTTAAACAGAAGATATCCAGAAGGCATTTAGTAAACATGAAGGTCTAGGGCAGCTGGTGAAGATGACGGCCTCTGCATAGTTTTTCCATGTTAATAAATAGCCTGATGAAGTTTGTGAGTGTGTAAATCACCACAATCACCTCACCACTCTTTCATCTTTCCTGACTCAGACTGAAGTATAGCTCCACAGAGGGAGCTCCTATGGCACTGTGGGTAGTTTCCCTACCTCTAAGCCAGCAGTTCGAGTCCCACCCCAGGACTTGACGGCCAAGCAAGGTGCATTCATAACGTGACTTTAACAGGTTTCTCTTCAATCAACAATAAGAGAGGAAGACATTCTTGGTCAGTCATGTGATAGGAAGAAAATTGAAGCTTCTACCCTCACTATTCATAGCTCCAAACTACATGGTGCAAGCAAACCTAGTGCATGTCGCCATAGCAACATGAGGCTCTATGAGTGATCTACAACCCATTACCAAGTACCATACGTTCTTGCTATCACCAAATCATACAATACCTACAGTGCAGAAGGAGGTCGTTCAGCCTATCAAGTCTGCACCGAACACAATCCCATCCAGTCCCTATCCTGTAACCCCGTATATTTACTCTGCCTATCCCCCGATACTAAGGTTAATTTAGCATGGCCAATCAACCTAACCCACACATCTCTTCGACTGTGGGAGGAAATTGGAGCACCTGGAAGAAACCCACACAGACATGGGGAGAATGTGCAAACTCCACACAGATGGGGTCACCCAAGGCTGGAATTGGCGCTGTGAGGCAACAGTGCTTTAACTATTGTGCCATCATGCCACCCTGGGTCTCCTCGTGATCTTAATTACATTACTAGTATTCTGATATGAATGTAGACTGGGATTGTCAATGAACCATCCAAGTGGGTGGCAGCTCCCTGAATTGACTAGTAGCTGTTGCAGGGACTACAGACAGTCTCCAAAGAGTAAGTGCCATGGATTTTGGGTTTCAGCTAAGTCTGGGAATTTAGTGCTGGCCTACTTGGAAGGCACCATGATGCAGTGAGGGAGGGGGGGAGGTTGTGTTTTAGAAGCCGTAGGGGGAGACTTAACGGGGAAGCACAATCTTGCAGGGATTGCCTCTGATGGACAGGGGGATTGGTGGGGAGTGGATCCCAAAAATAAGAAACCTCCTCTTCCTGCCTCAGAGCAATGAAAGCTACAGGCCTTGCTTCCTCCTTCCCCTTATAGCAGCAGCAGTGACATGAGGCCCTTAATAGTCCGAGTGTACACAGTGTGCCTGATGCCTTACCTGCCCACATTAACATGGGAGACAGGTCGGAGGTGGCAGGGGTAGTGGTGGGCACCTGGAGGGTTGTAAAATCCTTGGATGGGATTTTCCAGCTGCGCTCGACCCAAAACCAAAAAAATCCCACTCAAGATCAACAGACCTTGCTGTGGTCCACTCTCCCCTCATCGGCTACAATTCCCGTAGTGAGCAGGACGGGAAAATTCCAACCTAAAATCGAGAATTGCCTTCCAGAACATTCTCTAGCTTTTCTTTTCCTTTAAGATACCCCTTAAAATCCACCTCATCAAATGTCCTGATGTCTCCTCCTTTGGCTTTGAATTAGTTCTTTAGACTCATTATGCGCATGTGAAATGTTTTGGAACAGAAATGGTGCTATAAAGGCAAAATATTATTGTCACAAACTGGGTCATCAATATTCTACAGTGATAAGGCAAGAATTTGACTATATATATCAAGAGGTGTGGATGTCACTCAGGTTTTAGATCTGTTCTGGACCATATACAAAATCTGCCCGTTTAACCATTTCCTAGACCTTGTCAGCCCCTGACATCAGCATATATTCCCGAACAACAAGCATTGTGTTTCCATGGCAACACTCATACACAAGAGGTTACAATTGGGTTCCAGCGCTGGAATTTCAATTACTTTTATTTTATTGAGTGCAAAATTCAATTATAAAAATTCATTACATTTAAGATACAAATTTAGAAACGTCTTTAGTAACAGCAAAAGAGCGATTGCCTTCCATACTGAGAGGGTTTTTCAAGCAAGTAGAAACCCTTTGATTAGTGCTTTACAGATGGGAAACCGAGCAGAAGCGTCCTGAACCTTCAACACCCAGCGAAATGCTATCACATTTGATGCTACGGTAACATTGAGGTCAGTTGGTTGGACAGCTGTTTAGTGACACTAACAGTGTGGGTTCAATTCCTGTACCAGCTGAGGTTATTCATGCCTTCTTAACCCTACTCCTCATCTGAGGCGTGGTGATCCTCAGGTTAAATCGCCATTTGTCCCTTCCCCCCTTCAGGTTGGCACTGCTGCCTCACAGTGCCAGGGACCCAGATTCGATTCCAGCCTTAAGTAACTGTCTGTGTGAGGTTTGCATTTTCTGTCCATGTCTGCAGGTTTTCTGCAGGTGCTCCAGTTTGCTCCCACAGTTCAAAAATGTGCAGGTAAGGTGAACTGGCTATGCTAAATTACCCCTTAGTGTCAGGGGGTTTAGCAGGCGAAATATGTGGGGTTACAGTGATAGGGCCTGGGTGGGATCATTGTTGATGTAGGTTTGATGGGCCAAATGGCCGACTTTTGCATTGTCGGAATTTTATGAATGCAGAACACTAAAATCTATGAATGCACTATTTGTTCAAAGCAAATGATATGTTTCAGATTCATGAGCCCCATCTGACAAGTTAAAATTGGAGAAGTGAGTCTATTTCAGCCTCATTTGCTGCTTATTATTAGAGAGCAGCATTCATAGAAAGAAGAAAAGACCAACATTTGTATAGCACCTTTCTTTATTTCAGTATATCCCAAAGTGCTTTACAACTAATGAAGTACCTTTTTATCAAAGTGTAGCCACTATAGCAATACAGGAAACACCACTGTCGATTTGTGTACAATAACCTCCCACAAACAATGTGGTAATGGCTAGAGAATGTTCTTAGGTGTGGGGTCAGGGATGAATGTTGGCCAGGATGCTGGGAAGTATCCCCCTGTTCTTCTCGAGAAATAGTGGCTTCGGGTCTTTCCGGCCGATCGGAAAGGACGACGGGCCTCTGTTTAGCATATCATGTGCGATCTTACTGGCCGTCCACATCATGTTCCCACTGCAGGAGGTTGGGAGAATTTGGCACCCAGCCAAATCTCCATTCACTGCAGCGGATGGTCATATCCCTCCGGTGTGAATGGCTGCAAGATTCTGGCCAATGTCTGAAAGATGGCACCTTCGAAGGTGCAGCATCTCCCTCAGTACTTCACTGGGTTTTACAGGCTATTCGTTGATTTAATATAACAGCATCTTATAAGAGCATGATATAAGAGAATGAAAATGGTGTTTGGGAAGAATTATGTAAGTTCTGGTGTCCTTATCTGAGGAGGGATGTCCTTGCCATAGGGGAAATACAGCGAAGATTTACCAGGCTGATTCCTGGGATGGCAGATCTGTCGTATGAGTAGAGACTAAGTTGGTTAGGATTATATTCACTGGAGTTTAAAAGAGTAAGAGAAATTTATATCTCATAGAAACTTTTATAAAATTCTAACAAGGTTAGACAGAGTAGATTCGGAAAGAATATTCCCAATGATAGGGGAATCCAGAACTAGGGATCATTATTTGAGGATAAAGAATAACCTTTTAGGACAGAGGTGAGGAGAAATTTCTTTACCCGGAGTGTGGTGAATGTATGGAATTCACTCCCACAGAAAATAATTGAGGCCAAAACATTGTCTGATTTCAATATAGTTCTTGAGGTTAAAGAGGTCAAGGGATATGGGAAGAACGTTTTTATGATCACATATGATTTCCCCATATGATCTCCCGAAGGCAGATCAGGATATTGAATTTGAAGGTCAACCATGATCAAAATAAATGGCAGTACAGGCTTGAAGGGCCAAATGGCCAATTCCTGCCTCTAATGTATATATTTCTATGAATCAACAGAATGGGAGGGAGGGTGGGGAATAGATACTTGATGATATTATATAGAAAGTTGATTTGGTAGCACATTATTCATACAGAATTTAGCCAGAGTGAAATGCAAAAGCACCTAAGTAACCCTACTGAAGTCAGAATCTGTCTTGAGGCAGCAATGGGATGAAAAATATTTGGCCGTGCAAGAGCTAACAAATCTCGTAGGTGCGCTAAGATCACACTGGAGAATTTTTCAATGTTATCGACTGATCAAAAACACAGTCCTTTCATTTGAGTTTGTTCAATGAGGACATGTATATACGTAGTTTGTCCTTATCTGTAGAAAGCAGCTGCATTCTTCATCAATAAACAAACTATTCAACTCCATATTGAATGGGATCTGCAATCAAGATTGGGGAGATTGGGCCGCGATGATACTTGCAAAATGTTTTTCACATGAAGGTGGACATTTCTTTTCATGATAATTTTAGCAAAACAGTGTGGTATGAATACGTAGAAATCCAATTTTGTACTCAGAGGGGGCCAAGAACTTGCTGTCACCAGCATTAGCTGAGAGGCCACAGCACACTACAGGTTATAATCCAACAGGTTTATTTGAAATCACAAGCGCTGCTCCTTCATCAGCAAAATATTTGGGCAGCACGGTGGCACAGTGGTTAGCATTGCTGCCTCAGAGCATCAGGGACCCGAGTTCGATTCCGGTCTCGGGTCACTGTCTATGTGGAGTTTGCGTGTTCTCCCCGTGTCTGCGTGGGTTTCCTCCAGGTGCTCCACTTTCCTCCCACACTCCAAACATGTGCTGGTTAGATTGACTGGCCGTGCTAAATTGCCCCTCAGTGTCAGAAGGATTAGGAAGGTAAATATGTGGAGTTACAAGTGTAGGGAGTAGGACTTGGGTGGGATTGTTGCCGATGCAGGTTTGGTGGGCTCAAAGGCCTCCTTCAGCATTGTAGGAATTCTATGATTTTACATATAGATGGAGTGACGATAGCCCGACACTAATCAAGAGTGACCAAGGATAAGTACAGACTGTGAAGTGCAGTGTAGGTTGGCTGAGTCACCAAGAAGAAACTGATAGCCAAGTTCTGCACTCATGAAGGTGGCCTTAACTGCGATCTCGGGTTCATGTCATGCTCCATGTAACCCTGTCCATACCATCCTGTGGGGGAGCATCTCCTTTACTGTCCTGTTTTGACACCATGTACTCTTGGATCATGGGGATATCTGACTGCCTGAATTAGACTCCATAGTGTAAGCACCATCAAACTCTTTGATTATAATTATCTCTCTGCCTTAAATTATCAGTTCCTAGGTCACCCCTTGTTCCATAACCTGTTGACACCTTACACATACTGATTATAGTTAACTGCTCGCATTTATCTATTAGCACTTGTGATTACTTATAAAGACTTGTTGTTCAGCCAGCCTACTCAGCACTACATTGTCTATAGATTATCTACACTCCTGATTACGTGTGCATTGGGTTATCTCTCAGGCTCTGCTTATATATTCTGTGCCTGCGCACCTCACTCCACTTCACCCGATGAAGGAGAAGTGCTCCAAAAGCTTGAGATTTCAAATAAACCTGTTCAACTATAATCTGGTGTCGCATGATTTCTCACCTCGTCCATCCCAGTCCAACACGGCATCTCCACATTACAGTATTAGCTAATAAACATCGATCGCAGTGCTTTGCATCCTGCTGCTATTTTAACGGAGATGTTAACACCTTTTTCTTTCAAATGGGCTCATGTTGGTTTGGTGGTTTGTCCATTAATACCGACTGTGAATGTAGTCCAGTCCATCATGCAAACCAGCATCCCACCCATTCTCTCTGTCTATATTTCTCATTGCCTTGGAAAAGCAGCCAGCATAATTAAGGACCCCACACACCCTGGTCATTCTCTCTTCTACCTTCTTCTGTCGGGACAAAGTTACAAATGTCTGAGATCGTATACCAACTGACTCAAGAACAGCTTTTTCCTGCTGCCGTCAAAATCTTCAATGCACCATCATCGCATTAAATTGATCTTTCCCTGCACCCTAGCTATGACTGGAGTACTATGGCCTTGATTTTACCGACACAGCCATCCCGAAATCAGGGCAATCGAGGCCACAGGATGGCACCCCCCATTGGCCTTGGGCATGATTTTATGACCCTTGGGCAGCCATGCTGATAAAACCGGGTCTATATTCTGCACCCCCCTCTTTCCTTCTCTCCTATGTACTCTAAGAATGATACATTTTATCTGAGTAGCGCGCGAGAAACAATACTTTTCATTGTACCCCAATGTATGTGACAATAATAAATCAAATCAAGTTAAATCAATGCTCCATCCCAGGCGACATCCTGATGAAATTCCTCTGTACCCGTCTACTGCTATCACATTCTCCCTATAGCGAGGTGACCAGAAGTGCACACAGTACTCCAGCTGTGGCCTACTCAATGCTCCGTACAACCCCAACATTACCTCCTTGCCCTGATACTCTGTGCCACGACTGATGAAAGCAAGTATCCCCGTGCCTTCTTCATTGCCCTATTCATGTGCTCTGCCAGCTTGAGGGATTTGTGAATAACTACTCCAATTTTTCCTTGAGCCAGTGGGTTTGCTGTGGCAGAGAGTGGGTTTGAAATCCAGGAATGGGTTCGCCTCCTGAGTATTTCCAAAGTTGGGAGAACTCAACCCATTGCCTTGACATTGGGCCGCTACATAACAAGACATGGAAGATAATATTTCTACGCTGCGTATTATTATTTTACAATGCCCTTCCATTGGGCTATGTCACAGTGCATTGTTATTGTACAAAGGGGAAATTAATTGAGATGAGTTCTCTGTCATGATTAATTCTAATGCTTTAATACTTTACTGCCATTCTTTCAGTTTCTTCATAGGCGGGCTTCATGGAAGAGTGAAATATTATGAAGCTCACAAGTTCCGTTTTGGTAGAAGTGATCTATTCATGGTTGAAATAAACCAAGAAAATAAAAACAGCTGAACACATCAAAAAGCGAATACATCAAAGGATCCGTCCCTGAAAGAGATCAGAACAGCACAGCCTGATGTAGCCATCTTTCAATTAACTGTTTCGTCACAAGTGTTACACGGAAAATTAAAAATGGGGATGTTCCGACGGATGTATTCCCGGGAACTGGAATGCTTTGGTTTTAATCTCCGGCTTATCGTGTCTCAGCCAGGGCAGAATTAAAGATATTGCAAATGGCCTCGGTGCCTCTGGGCTGGAGAGCAGGGGAAACATCAACTGGGATTCTCTTTACATTCAAATAGGAAAAAAAAGGGCTTACATTTATGTAGCACCTTTCACTACCACACACCATTCTAAAGCACTTTTTCACCAGTCATATATATTTGAAGTGCAGGAAATGTGTGAGATGCAGCAGCCAATTTACACTCGGCAAAGTTCAACAGGCAACAATGAAATGAATGAACAGATAATCTTTCTTTCCTGGCGTTAGTTGAGGGATAGGTATTGGCCATGACACGAGGAGAACCTCCTTGTTCTTTTGCAAAATGATGTGGTTTTTTTTTTATGCTCATCTGAGGGGGTTCTGCTGTAGACCCTGGGTTTAACAACTCATCCGAGGAATGGCAGCTCAGACAGTGCAGCATTTCTTCAGCACTGCACTGGATTGCTAGCAGGGGTCACATGCTCAAGACTCCAGAGGAAGACCTGAAGCAATCACCTTCTGACTCAGAAGCAAGAGTGCTACCTCTGAGCCAAGGCTTGACACAGTGACATGCAAGGAGGAGGCACAATGGTTAACACAACTGCCTCATAGCTCCAGCATCTGGGTTCGACACCCATGTTGGGTCACTGTCTGTGTGGAATTTGCACATTCTCCCCATGTCTGCATGGGTTTCCTTTGGGTGCTCCAGTTTCGTCCCACAGTCAAAAGATGTGCAGGTGAATTGGCCATGCTAAATTCTCCCTAGTGTACCCCAACAGGCACCAGAGTGTGGCGACTAGGAGATTTTCACAGTAACTTCATTGCAGTGTGAATGTAAGCCTACTTGTGACTAAAAAATAAACTTTGACTCTGATAATTTCCACACGACAAATGGTCACTTACTCTGGGTAGAATAGAATCCCTGCAGAATCCCTACAGTGTAGAAGGAGGCCATTCGGCCTATCAAACCTGCACCCACAACAATCCCATCCAAGCTCTAATCCCATAACCCCATGCATTTATCTTGCTAGTCCCCCTGACACTAAGGGTCAATTTAGCAAGACCAATCAACCTAACCTGCACACCTTCGGACTGTGGGAAAAAAACTGGAGCACCCGGAGGAAACGCACACTGACACAGGGGAATGTGTAAACTCCACACAGACAGTGACCCAAAGTCAGAATTGAGCCCCCAGGTCCCTGGTGCTGTGAGTAAACAGCGCTAACCATTGTACACTGTGCCACCTGGTATTAAAGGAAAGCACTAGTTGTACAATCCACATCCCAACACCTGCAGAAGGAGAAAGGAGACAAGGAGAGAGGGAGGAAAATGATAATGAGAAAGATTGAGTGTATCAAAGGCTGTAATATATCAGTGATTCCAATGACATCAAAACTCAGCAGAGTAAGGGATTGAATTTCAGCTCATTAGCTATGTGTTAAATGGCACTATAATCTTTTAAATTCAGAAACATCAGGTGGGAATTGCCTCCTGCTGTGATCCTGAGATTATCAGGGGATAAATAATCTGCTTTATTTTAATCCACATGTACTCTGTTCTCATCAAGTATACTGGGTTAAAATTGAGGGTTTTGTGAATTGGATCTTAGTCATTTATTAGTTAAGTATATAACACGTAAGCACAGTGAAAATTACATTTAATATAAGCTAATGGCATAAGTGCTTCATTATTATCACAGACCTGTTGTCCACCATTACAGACCTGCTGTACACTATTAAAGACCTGCCCTCCACCATTACAGACCTGTAATCTACCATTACAGACCTGCTGTCCACCATTACACACCTGCTGTCCCTCCCTCACAGACCTGGCCTCCACAATTACAGATGTGCTGTCCACCATTATAGACCTGCTCTCCACCATTACAGGCTTGCTGTCCACTCTCTCACAGACCTGCTGTCCAGCTTATTTATTTAATTAATTGTGAAATTTTGCATACATTATTCATCAATGAGAGGAAGAGCATGAATCAACCATCAGGTTCTACAGAAATGGAATACTCAACCTTCTTTTTCTCAAACACGCTTTACTCTCCAAAAACACAAGTAATGGAGAGATGGATAAGCAGACAGGATAATGGATTTCTATTGCTATTGAGTCCAAACTTCAATGGAAATACTTAAGCTTTGCTGGCAATCTAACAGCTAAGATGAGAAGGCTGAGTGTTGGAAATGGAATTTTCTTTCATACAGGCAGATGTAAAGTTCCCACTCTTCTGTCCCTACCTTAGAAGTGCACTTGTACCCAGTGTGATGTTTTTCCCATTTCCCACAGCAGTCATGCCCTGGCTTGTCTACACCTACAGCACAAGTTAAATTTGAGACAATTCTGTGTGATAGATCCCTGTAAACATGGAGCAGGATCGAGGCTTCACAAGCTCATCTCCCCGGAACAGTTATAGTGTCATGATGGTGCGGGAAGACTTTGAATTATGTACGGATGTACAACAGGCAGCACAAGCTGTTCCTTCAAGAGGAGAGACTGTCAGCAACAAAATTATTCATAATGTACATTAAAGAAAAGCAAGAGACCCAGTCTGAGGTGGAGCAGGATAGGAGCGGGGAGGGAGAGGGGTTGCGCGGGTGGTGGAATGGGAGAACACAACTACCAGCAGCAACCCAGAGTAAATAGTATATTAATAAACAGACAGCCGTGTTAGCCATGGAGAAGTCTCATTTTATCCTCAGTAAAGTGTAAACACGAACATTCCCAGTGGGTGCATGTCACATCCATGCCAGTCAAAACCAGAGGAGTTGAACAATGAGACAAAATCAAGCGTGCCTCATTGTCTCTCCAGCAATTGCACCATTGGTAAAATATACATCCACAAACCTCCTCCTGGGTAAACAAAGGGTAACTGAAGAAATAACTTGTCTTTGGGTTGTCTGGTTGGAGGAATAATTAGCATCAAAGTGCCATTAGACCACACAATGAATTCCCAGTTACCTTCACTAGCATTTATAAAATACAGTAAGAAGTCTCACAACACCAGGTTAAATCCAACAGGTTTATTTGGTAGCAAACCCCACTAGCTTTCGGGAGCCTGCCACTTCGTCGGGTGAGTCATTTATCTATTAGCACTCTAACTACTTGTAAAGACTTGCTATTCAGCCAGCCTACACGGCACTATGCTGTTTAACTGGAGATAGTGCTATCTCCACTCACATTGTGTGCACCTTTAAGACTTGATTAGCTGATTAGCTGTAAAGACTCACATTCTAATCAGTATTCTGTAAACTGTGTGTGCCTTTATATGCCCTGTTTGTGATCAGAACTCCCCACTCACCTGACAAAGGAACAGCGCTCCGAAAGCTAGTGATGTTTATTATCTAATAAACCTTTATTTAATTTGGTACTGTGAGACTTCTTACTGTGTTATCGAGTGACGCAGTGCATTTATTTGTGAAGAAAGGAACAAAATGGAAAAAAGGACTAATTTAAAATAGTTCCTTTCATGATATCAAGATGTCATAAATGGAGTGCTTTTGCAGTGTTAATTCTGTTGTAATATTAGGCAAATATGATAGCCATTCTATGCAGAGTACTGTGTAACAAATAGTAATGAAAAAAATGATTAAACAATCTGTTTAATGGTGTTAGTTGATTTGATTTGATTTATCATTGTCACATGTATTAACATACAGTGAAAAGTATTGTTTCTTGTGCACTATACAGAAAGAGCATACTGTTCATAGATAAGGAAATAAGAGACTGCAGAATGTAGTGTTACAGTCGTAGCTAGGGTGGAGAGAAAGATCAATTTAGTGCAAAGTAGGTCCATTCAAATATCTGAAGCAGTAGGGAAGAAGCTGTTCTTGAATCGCTTGGTTCATGATCTCAGTCTTCTGTATCTCTTTCCCAATAGAAAAAGGTGAAAGAGAGAATTCCAAGGTGTGTGGGGTCCTTAATTATGCTGGTTGCTTTGTTGAGTCTGTGGGAAGTGTAGACAGAGTCAATGGATGGGAGGCTGGTTTGCGTGATAGATGAGCTACATTCGCAACATTTTGTAGTTTCTTGCAGTCTTGGGCAGAGCAGGAGCCATACCAAGCTGTGATAAAACCAGGAAGAATGTTTCTATGATGTATCTGTAAAAGTTGGTGAGAGTTGTAGCCTTCCTTGCCAAATTTCCTTAGTTTTCTGAGAAAGTAGGGGCATTGGTGAGCTTTCTTACCTGAAGTGTTGGCAAGCTGAAGAATAATATTTAGCAACGAGGAAGACTTCTACTTTTCTTTCAAATAGTACCATACGATCTTTTGTGCATACCTGAAAGGACAGATAGAGTCTCGGTTCAATGTATTTTCGAATCCCTACAGTGCAGGAGAAACCTCTTTCATGATAATGATAGTTTGTAGATTCTCATCTGCCATAGCCTTGCTGTCATCAATTTTTGGCATATTGTGTGTGTCATCCATTGTGTAGTTTTTGTAGCTTCTTTTTGAATTCTAACACTTTCATTAATAATATTCTCCTGAGTTCTCTTTCCTTTTAACTTTTCCCTGATTTTTGATGTAGTTGGAACCTTCTTCCCACATTTTGTCCTTGCTGCCTTCTTCTTGGACTCCTTACATAGGTTCCCATTCCCCTGGCATATTAGTTTAAACCTTCCCCAACTGCTCTAGGAAACACTCCCCCCAGGACATCAGTCCCAGTACAGGTCCCATCTCCCCCAGAACCGGTCCCAATGCTCTAGGGATCTGAAATCCTCCCCCTGACACCATCTCTTTAGCCATGTATTTATCCGATATACCCTCTCATCTCTACTCTGACTAACACGTGGCACTGGTAGTAATCCTGAGATCCGATATCTTAACTTTCTTCCTAGCTCTGTGTATTCTGCTTTTAGGACCTCATCCCTATTTTTACCTATGTCGTTTGTACCAACATGTACTATGACCACTGGCTGTTTACTGTCCCCCTTCAGAATGTCCTGCAGTTGCTCCAAGACATCCTTGACCCTAGCACCAGGGAGGCAACATAGCATCCTGGAGTCTCATTTGCAGCCACAGTAACACCTATCTATTCGCCTTTCAATTGGAACTTCTGTAACTATTGCACTGGCACACTTTTTACCCCTCCCCTCTGCAGCAGAACCAACCATGGTGCAACAAATTTGGTTGCTGTTGCTTTCCCTGGAGAGGTTATTCCCCTCAACAGTATCCAAAGCTGTATATCTGTTTTAGAAACATGGAAACATAGAACAGTGCAGCATAGTACAGGCCCTTCAGTCCTCGTTTTTGTGCCGAGCTATGTCCAAACCCAAGATCAAGCTATCCCACTCCCTTTCATTCTGGAGTGCTCCATGTGCCTATCCAATAACTGCTTCAAAGTTCCTAAAGTGTCCAACTCCACTATCACAGCAGGCAGTGTATTCAACACTCCAACCATTCTGAGTGAAAAATCTACCTTGGACATCCCTCCTATATCTCCCACCATGCACCTTAGTAACAATTACATCCACCCAAGGAAATAGTCTCTGCACATCCACTCTATCTATCCCCCTTATCATCTAATAAACCTCTATTAAATTGTCTCTTATCCTCCTCTGCTCTAAAGAGAAAAGCTCCAATTCCCTCAACCTTTCCTCATAAGTCCTACCCTCCAAACTAGGCAGCATCCTGATAAATTCTTCTGCACTCTCTCTAATGCTTCCACATCCTTCTTATAGTGAGATGACCAGAACTGCAGGCAATATTCCAAATGTGGTCTCACCAATGTTCTATCTAGTTGCAGCATAACCCCACAGCTCTTAAACTCAAATTCCCTGTTTTGCAAGGGAATGGTCACAGGAGATTCCTGCAGTACCTGCCTATCTTTCTTACTCTGTCTAGTGGTCACCCATTCTCTTCCTGATCTGAGCCTGCAAATGTGACCAACTCTCTATACATGCTATCCACGATACTTTCTGACTTACGGATGTTCCATAGTATCTCCAGGCCACTGCTCCAGCTCTGAAACTCGAGTTTCCAGGAGCTATAGCTGAAGACACTTCCTGCACACATGCTGACCCGAGAGACTGGAACTGTCCTCAGCCTCCCACATGGAGCGAGAGGAGAAAACCGCAGCTTGGAGCTCTCCTGTCATGTCTTACCCCTTTAAATTAAACTTTTGAAAGATGTTTTGTTTGAGATATATACAATTTTCTAGGACCCTTCTTTCCTGATTCTTGTTACTACTGAGCATATCCTTTTCAAACTGTAAACCACAGGAATTACACAGAAGCACTATAATAGTGTACAACAACTACAATGGTAAGAGCAAAAATAAAAAAACACTTACCAATCAGCACTCTCACTTGTAGCCTGTGCTGACTGTTTCACTGAACTCCCAGTGTTCATCCAACTCCAAAAAGCACTCCTCTCAGTCAAACAGCACTCACCAGGCTGGGATAAAAGGCAGCTGTAAAATGTGGTCAGTGTGAACCAATGTTGGGTGTGTAACAGTCAGAGTCAAGACAGCAGCAGAAACTCCTGCCAAGGTTTGCTGGTAACTGTCTCTGATTGCTGAAGCAATCCAAGTCAACAAATTTACAGCTGAAAAGGAAGCTAAACAATTCTCAGCTAAACTGATGGATTTTGGAATCTCAAAACTGACTATCCAACTGCTAAAAGCAGCATTACTGGAATCACAGATATCCACAGCCACAATATTCCACCACCTACTCCTCGCAGACAAGCCGAAGACTGATTCGGATACATATTTTTACTTACTTTTGGACTCAATTCCCATTTCTAATCTGTGTGAATGTTTGTGTGTGTACTTTATCATTTTTCTCATATTTAAGAGCTAAAAAAAAATACCTTTTTTTGACATAAGAAAACCTCGTTACTCTGGCTCCTTTCAACTCAGAAATGTATTGGAACTGGGAAAAGGTGTCCGCACAGCAAGGAATCCTTTTTGAAGCAACTTTCTTGTGACCAACTGAGGGGGCTGAATAAAGAATGGGGGCTAGTTTATCCCTCCTCGTCCAGAGCATAACAAAGTTTAAATTATAAAGTCTATTTATTAGCGTCACAAATAGGCTTACCTTAATACTGCAGTGAAGTTACTGTGAAAACTTCAATTTGGATCCATAATTTGGATCCATAACGAATTGATAGATCTCATCCAGAATTTGGAAGATCTCACTTGGGGACTGTTTGTAACAATGGTTAGTAACAGAAGATGATTCATCTCATGAGTTTGAGTTGCAGTGAAACCTCATCCCGCTAACAAAATTACAATATTATCTTTTGCTTTATCTCCTTTCACAACTCAAGCACTAATGTGGTGATTAGGGGATTTTCACAGTAACTTCATTGCAATGGTAATGTGGGCCTACTTATGACACTAATAAATAAACTTATAACAATTGTGACATGAAAATAAAAGCTAATTTTACTGCTATATTTTCCTGAAAAGTATATTTAAAACATTTGAAATAAACATCGAAAACTCGAAACAATTGTAGTGATATGGCCGCAGTTTTCTAAATTCTAAACAGACAGAATAATGTGGAGCATGACAAATTGTTTCACCTTGTGCCAAATTTAAATGTTGGGATACAGTGTATGAGTCATTTTAAAATATGATATATGTGGCAGAGTTGGCAGCAGTAAATGATGTTGGACCTATGTGATTCACAAAGCTTTCCATCAGTGAGACTCTTTTAGGTTCTTGTCGGACTCTGTTGTGGACTAATCAACAGAGAAAGATTGCTATGATTTTCCGACAACTCCATCATCATGAGACAACTGAGGGAGGGGGAATTTTCCACCCCTGCTTTCTGCAGGCGGGAATGGCAGTGAGAGGGGGTGGGGGTGGAGACTCAAGGGGGAATCCCAAAATGGCTTTCACACTAGCAACATTTCCCTGCTTGAATGTTCCTGCTCCTCATCAGTGATGTAATGGGGTTTCCAGAAGGGCTTCCATGAGAGAGGTTTGGTGTTGGAGAGATTTCATGATGGGGAGGACCATGGCTGTATGAGAAGAGCTTCTGGGAAGAAGTGCGGGTTGGGGGCAGGGAGAGATGTCTTGTCTCCATGGGGGAAGTGTTCCTGGGGGGTTGTGTTGGGGGGTGGGGGGGTGGTGTTCATGTCTGTGTTGGCAGGGGAATCCTTTATTATTCTTTTCAATATAAGGACATCTTGACCTATCAGCATCTAAGGTTACTGGTGGGGTTGGGTCATTCAGAGCCCACCCTGCACAGCATGATGTTATGGGACCCACCTTCTTGACTTGCTTTTGACTACAATGTCAAATGTCAAAACATATATCAGATAAAGCCAGCAGTGCAGGCGACAGGCTACACCTTGCTTCTTCTGACTGAGTTGACACTTACTCAAAAAATGAGAAAATTCCACCCAAGGAGAGTAGAAGGGAAAGTTGATGATTTTTAGGGTGGAATCTTATCACTGTCCATGCTGACTGCATTCTCTGGTCCTATTGCAGCAAATGGAGATTGGCTGAGTGCCAAATTCTCCGTCCTCACTGCAGTGGCAACAGGATGCGAATGGCCAGTAAATTTCCACCTTTGGGGTGGGATTTTACAGCCTCATTTGTCCCGTTCTGATTCCCATGGCAGGCGGGAAGGTAAAATTCCTGCCTTGGTCTTCTATCATTCAGCATTCCCTACATTCCGGTACAACCTACTTTTCTTTGGTTAATTATCTTCTAATATTTCATCTCTTGGATGTTTTTTGTGCATTTGAACCTCTTACTCACTTCAATAAGAAGTCTCACAGGTTAAAGTCCAACAGGTTTATTTGGAATCATGAGTTTTCGGAATGCCGCTCCTTCCTTAGGTAAATGCATTCCGAAAACTCGTGATTCCAAACAAAACTGTTAGACTTTAACCTGGCATTGTGAGACTTCTGACTGTGCCCACCCCAGTCCAACGCCAGTATCTCCACATTATCCCTTTCAATATATATTGCTCTTTAAAAATAACTTTTTATTTCTGTGTCTTCCAGATGTCGCCAACTGTCAACTGTCCAATCTGATTTCTGGAACAAAATGACTCCTGATTTTGATGAAAAAATCTGCTGGAAAGTCTATCCAATCATGTCAGGATTGTAAAGGTTTGATTGCTCACATTGAGTTTTCAGGTGGAGCCTGGCTTCTGTATGAACTGCTTTCTCAGTTCTGTCACCAGAAATGATCAGGATACAGCTTTCACAGCCCCCAAAAGATTAACAATACGAAGCCTTTGAGCTTCTCAGAATTGCCAATCGGCCCTCTCACTAATCCATTGGCTCATTGTGTTAAGCATCACATGCTAGATAAGAGAACAATAATGTAAAATGTTACTTTTATTCCATAGCTAAGAAATGCTCTTACGGTTTTCCACTCGGAATAGGAAGGTATTCAGTACCTTACACATGCCACTCATTTAAACAAGTTGTGAATGTTAAGTACATTTTTCTATAGGGGTGGCATTTTGGTTGGCACTGCTGCCCCACAACGCCAGGAACCCGGGGTTTGACTTCAGTTTGGGTCACTGTCTGCATGTTCTCCCCATGTCTGCATGGATTTCCTCAGGGTGCTCCAGTTTCGCACAGATCATCATAGAAACTCTATAGTGCAGAAGGAGGCCATTCGGTCCATCAAGTTTGCACTGACAACAACCCCACCCTGGCCCTATCCCCACAATCCCCCCACTAATCCTTCTAACTTACACACGCAGGCCACTATGGGCAAGTCAGCATGGCCAATCAACCTAACCCACACATCTTTAGACTGCAGGAGGAAAGCAGAGCATCTGGAGAAAATTCATGCTGACACAGGAGAGAATGTGCAAACTCCACACAGACAGTAACTCAAGCTAGGATTCGAACCCAGGCCCCTGGATCTGTGAGGCAGCAATGCTAACCATTGTGCCATTGTGCCACCCACAGTCCTCCAACAGTCTGAAAAGTGTACTGGTTAGGTAAATTGACCATGATAAATTCTCCCTCAGTATATCCAAACAACCATCAAGAGTGTGGCAACTAGAGATTTTCACAATAACTTCAATGTGGCTTTAAGGTAAGTCTACTTGTGACACCAATATATAAACTTTAAAAACTTATTGAGTATTCCTGGGAACTGTGATGAGTATAAATGTTCCCATTAGCCCCACGAGTTGGCTTTTGTGCACCCTGTGACATAATTGACTGCCATTTTAGAAAGACATGGTGATTGATATAGATATTGCTTGGGCAACAACTACAAATATCACTCGCCTTCTAAAACCAAGTTTGGAATGAAGTCAAGATTGATGGGATGAAAATCCTCTCTGCCTACTGGCTATAAGTGTCTTATATGAAATGAATCACTCAGTGTCAATCCCACTGCACGTGAGTATGACCACAAAGCATGGAGGATACAATATAGCTGATAATAAGTGTGAATTGCTGATAAAGCATGTTACTGCTCTGCAATAAAATTCATGACTCTAAGAACTATTATCCCAAAAATATCCTTCTAAAATATTACTTATGAGTGATTTTAGCAAAATAATATGCAGCGCTACTGTAATAATCTTACTGAGACAGGTGAAACAAGTCATGAACAAAGTCTTCCATCACCAATCACCCTTTTATTTACAGTGATGGCTGAATGCCTTTCAACAGCTACAGACTGCAACTGTTTACTACCGGTATCACACTCAACTATTGACCTAAGATCCTCATTTACAATCAGCTATATCATCTCATACATGCTTTGTAGTCACACTCACTAGGAACAGAGTGCAAATCAGTCTATTGACTGGCGATCTGAGTGGTTTTAAATCCCCCAATATTCCTTCCCTCTTGGGAGGACCTCCATTCAATGAGGGTGACAGGGAGGTCTATTGATGATTCCCCATGGCCATCATCACAGTTACAATCGCATGGTTTCTTTCCTGTAAGGATCCTAGGTCTATAGTTGTGTGTGATGCTGATAGTAAACAGTTGTTGGGAGATGAAATCAGACTGTTCAGGATCATAGAACCACAGAATCCCTACAGTGCAGGAAGAGACCATTCAGCCCATCAAGTCCGCAGCAACTCTCCGACAGAGCATCCAATCTAGACCATTCCCTTCACCCTACCCTTATGCATTTGCCATGGCTAATTTACCTAACCCACACACCTTTGAACACAAGGGACAATTTATCATTGACAATCCATTTTCATAACCATAGTTCTTGTAATAATGTACACAATGTTGCCTGAAAGATGTATGCTCCATTTTGTTTGAAAGTGAAACTGTTAGAAACGTTCAAACTTTAAAAGGGAGTGAAAGTGACTCAGTTACGTTTTTATTCTTGAGGGTGTTCACGCAGTTTGCTTTTGCATTATTCCCTGGTGTTTGGCGATAATGAAATGATATATGAAATCTCTTTCCCCAGTATGGATTAACAATGACTGTTCTGAATAATAGGTTTGTTGCACTTTTAAGACTATTCACTACATTAATGCGTGGTTCACCTCTAATTAATTTTGCTTGTCCCTTTAATCAGCCAAAGAAAAAATATCTACAACACTAGAACCCAAGAGAATACATTCACTGTTAGCAGTGAATGTCCTTTGCTAGTCAACAAGAAATCAATTTTATTCTGCTCACTACTTCAGTAATATTGACAAAATCAAGTATGCATTCTGCTCCCTAACGTGCAAACTTGACCTACATTCCAGGATGTTAATGGGCAAATTGACCTCATATCTACAGCCATTCTGTCAGCCACATAATGCTGTAATGCTCTAGTGCTTACCGCACAAAGGCCTGTGTTTTCTTTCTGTCAGAGTCTCATGATGCTGCCGGCATAGTCCCACACACAGCTTCCTCAGCTGATAAGAATTTAGTATTGATTTTTCCCTTGAATGTTTCCCATCAGAGTCAGACATTACCTGCACTCAAAGCTGCTTTTCTGTCTCTTTTTCCACGTGCATTTTTCCAAATATCTATCAAATACATCATGAGAGACATGCCAAGTGAATAGTTCAGCTAGCACGAACTCTATTTCTTCCAGTCAATCTCATTTGCCCTATAAATATTCCTGATGGCTGAAAGGGTTTGCAGTTTGGACTTGTTATTTGTTGATTGTGATTGTAATGGATGGGATTTGGCATGGATACTATCAATGAAGCTACCAGCACTCATTGTTATAGAGGGGTAAATTGGACAGCAACTTATAAATGTGATGTTAAATGTGGATCTCCAGAAGTTCCTGTCAGAGCCACTCAACTTCTCCATAGGTTTTTCTGTAACTGTCATTGTCAATAGACTAGACACTGAAATTGCAGAAACCTGACAGTACAGAAGGAGGCCTGTCAAAGAGAGTCTGCACCAACTCTCTCTGACACACTGCTTTCCAAGCCCTCTCCCCACTCTATTCCCACAGCCCCACTGTAAAGCAACACCGCTACCTCTTTTGTCACCCCCTCTATCTCGCCTGAAGCATCTAAATTCGGAATATTAAGCTGTCAGTCCTGCCCGTCTTTCATTCAATAAATTTCAGGAAATTGAAAATGGATAGGCTCTTAAGGAATACAAAGAAAGCAGGAAAGAGCTTAAACAAGGACTTGTGAGGCTAAAAGGGGCCATGAAATGTCTTTGGCAGGCAGAATTAAGCAGAATCCCAACGCTTTTTATGCATATGTAAGAGGAAGCGGGTAGCTAAAGAAAGGATAGGTCCAATCAGGCACAGCAGAGAGAATTTGTGTGGGGAGCAGATGAAGTGGGTGAAGTTCTTAACAAGCACTTTGTATCAGTATTCACAAAAGAGCAAGATATGGTGGATGGTGAGTGTAAAAAGGAGGATGTTGACATTATAGGAGATGTTGAGATAAAAAGAGAGAAGGTTTTGGAGATTTTGAAAAACATTGAGGTGGACAAGTCCCCAGGGTCAGATAGAATCTATCCCAGAATACTGATAGAAGCACGAGAAGAAATTGCTGAGGCCTTGACCAAATCTTTGTATCCTCATTAGCCATAAGTGAGGTACCAGAGGATTGGAGAGTAGCTAACATTGTTCCTCTGTTTAAGAAGGGCAGAAGAGATAATTCAGGAAATTACAGGCATCTGAGACTTACATCAGTGTGGGGAAATTATTGCAGAAGGTTCTTAGGGATAGGATGTACTCACATCTGGAAGAAAATAGACTTAGTAGTGATAGGCAGCATGGTTTTGTGAAGGGGAGATTGTAACTCATAAACTTGATTGAGTTATCTGAGGAATTGACCAGGATAGGGCAGTGGATGTTGTATACATAGACTTTAGTAAAGCCTTTGATAAGGTTCCTTATGGCAGGCTGATACAGAAAGTGAAGTCACATGGGATCTGAGGTGAGCTAGTAAAATGGATACAAAACTAGCTTAGGCTTAGAAAGCAGAGTGTAGTAGTGGAAGGGTACTTCTCTAACTGGGGGGTCTGTGACAAGCAGTGTTTCACAAGGATCAGTGCTGGAACCTCTGCTGTTTGTAATATATATAAATGATTTGGAGGAAAATGAAGGTAGTCTGATTAGTAAATTTGTAAATGATAAAAAATTTGGGGGCGTAGCGGATAGTTAGGAGGATCGTCAAAGGATACAGAAAGATATAAATCAACTGGAGACCTGGGATGAAAGATGGCAGGAATTTAGTCTAGACAAATATGAAGTAATGTGATTTGGAAGGTCTATAACAGAAGGCAAATATACAGTAAATAGGAGAACCCTTAGAATTATTAGCATACAGAGAGATCTAGGCATGGAGATCCACAGTTCCCTGAAGGAGGCAGCTCAGGTGGACAAGGTAGTCAAGAAGACATATGGCATACTGGCTTTCATTGGTCAAGATGTTGAAAATAGGAATTGGAAAATCATTTTGTAGCTGTATAAGACTTTGGTTAGGCCGCATTTGGAGTATTATGTACAATCCTGGCTGTCACACAGAAGGATGTTGATGCATTGGAAAGGGTACAGAAGACATTTACCAGGATGTTGCCAGGTTTGGAGGATATGGACTATGAAGAAAGATTGTACAAACTTGGATTGGAATATCTGAGGATGAGGGGGGAATATAGTAGAAGTTTAAATGATTATGAAAGGGCTTGGCCAATGAACCTAACCCTTTGGCTATCCTTGGACTGTGGGAAGAAACTGGAGCACCTGGAGGAAACGCACGCAGACACAGCGAGAACGTACAAACTCCCAACCCATTTCAGCAACCAACAACTTCTACAGTCTTTCCACGGTCGCAGCAGCTCCAACCCCTATTTCAACATTCCCTAGACCTAACCTATGGATGGATATTTTTAAATGTCGGGATTGCAGTGTTGGGAAATTTCATGACTCTGTCCACCTGACCGGTAACAAAAATTTGGTTTCTTAGGATCCAAACCAATTGGTGAAGCAAACATCAAGATACAGAACTTTTCTTTATGAAGAATTTATTGACTTGATTGATCTGACATCTTTTGTCCCACATAACCCAGTATTCCAACTATCCCCTATTTATAAATACTCAAATATAATTAATACTCATTGCCCGTTTCTCTCAACCTTGACATATAATTGACAAACATTAACAATTTGGATTCTGGTGATGGCCAAGTGGTATTATCATTAGATGATTGATCCAGAAACTCAACTGATGTTCTGGGGGCCCGAGTTTGAATCCCACCACCCAGATGGTGAAATTTGCATTCAATAAAACATTTCTGGAATTAAGAATATACTGATGACCATAAAACAATTGTCGTTGGTTGAAAAACCTATCTGGTTCACTAATGTCCCTTTAAGGAAGGAAATCTGCTGTCCTTACCTGGTCTGGCCTACATGTGACTCCAGAGCCACAGCAATGTGGTTGACCCTCAACAGCTCTCCAAGGGCAACTAGGGATGGGCAATAAATGCTAGCCAGCCAGTGATGCCCATGTCCACAAATGAGTGAGAAAATGCAAATTTGCCTTGTTTAGGTTATGATTGGTAACAGCTAGCAAGACAATTTCATAGAATCACTGAAGTGCAGAAGGAGGCTATTTGGCCCATCAAGTCTGCACCAACTCTCTGATAGAGCATCTCAGGCCCTATTCCCATAACCCACATATTTACCCCGATAATTCCCATAATCTATAAATCTTGGGACACTCGGGGTTAATTTAGCACAGCCAATCAACCTAACCTGCACATCTTTGGACTGTAGGAGGGAACTGGAGCACCCAGAGGAAACCCACACAGACACAGGGAGAACATGCAGACTCCACACAGACAGGCACGAAAGACCGGAATGGAACCCGGATTCTGACGCTGTGAGGCAGCAGTGCTAACCACTGTGCCATAGTGCCACCCTTTAGTCTCATTTATGCATGATCTGAGTCTCTTATGCCACTCCAGGATTGACTATAGCAATAAAAATAAAGAAGACGTTGATACAGAGCATGCTTTCTGCTATTTGTGGCTGGTTCATTCAGTCAATATTACACAGCTGACCCAAACATAGAACTCCAGTGTGCAGACCACTTCCCATTCCCTCTCATGATATACAAGCCCTGATCCAAGCATAACAGTTCACATTTTGGGAAAAAATACTGATCCTTGTGTAAGCTATTTCCCAAATATCCTGTTTTTTTTAATGGTGGCTACTAAATCTAGACAACTCACGAACACCGCAGTTATGCTTACCTACCTGTTTCAAGGATTATGGAGTTTAATGCCTTGATTATACAGATAGCCCCGGGGCGTGTGATTCCTGCTTCAATGTACAGATCAGAAAACACTACCCCACTCATTCACTGCTCTCTCAGCCTGGGCAGAGCTGTGGCCACAGCCTGAAAACAAAGCGACTCAAGTTGCAGGAACAAATGATCGATGGGTGAATGAGTAAATCCCTGCAGCGTAGAAGGAGGTCACTTGGCCCATTGACTCTCTGCACTGACTCTCTGAGAGAGCATCTCACCTACAGTAGCTGAGATTGACATGCCAATAGTGACAAGGGCAATGTTCTTTGAGCTGATGGGGGGAGGGAGGTGATGCGGAATTTTCAATGGGAAAGCCAGATGGCTGGAATTTCCCACGTGCCGTGGTGTTTTTGACTCAGCTCAGCCATCAGTCTCAGTAGCAGACTTGGCTCCTCCATTGACAGCAAGCAGAATGCCACTTGGAGAAGATAGGAAGCCTATGCCTGTTAGTGGGAGCATGGTGATAATCTGATCTCTGAATCCTAGCTGGGAGGATAGAGTGGTGGGGCTTCTGATTCCACATTGAGGAGTGAGGGGGTTGAGGAGGGAGGTGTCCTTTGGATGAAGCGATAAGAGCCAGATGGAGAAGGAAGAGTCTTTGATAGAGGAGAAGGAAGCAAACATGGAGGGGCCAACATGAGGCCCTCTGCGGCTTCTTGGCCCACCAGCAGTGCTGTTTAGGCAGACCATTTGCCTCCTCACCAAAAAGGTGGAGGAAATCGGAGCACCTGATGGAAACTCACGTAGGCATGGAAGAACATGCAAACATATCAGTCACCCAGGTTTCTCATTCAAAATTCTACACACTTCCCCACTTCCTCCACTCTCCTCCACTTCCATACCCACCCAACCAGCTCAAAAAACATGCCTTTGTCAATTTCAGCTACTCTCACCCCACTGACGCCCTCTTACTCATCTTTGCTGATGTCAAACAGGTTAGATTGAGGCTACCATACTTATTCTAATACATAAGTGGCCAACCTGAGTTTGGATTATTTGCCCTGCCCTCTGTCTCACCTCCACTGAACTTGGAGGTAGAGTTAGTTGGAGACAAGTTAGACTTGAAATTGAAATTTCTTTCACATTTTTCTACCCCAGACCCAGCCCCCAACGTAGCTGATTTTGGTGTTTAAAATTCACCACCTTTACCTGTCTCTCTAGCCACTGATGTTGCCTGACCTGCTGAGAGCTCCCATTACTTCCAGTTTTAATGACTAAAAATATTATTAGATCCGATAAGCCCAACAAAAATCCCCTTGTGTTGATTTAGCTCCATTTACCCAGCAACTGCTGATATCCTTCAAATTCTTCCTTTTCCAATTGTACTACCGCCTTTGGGGGTTCTAGGGGATATTCGTTTTAAGGTGCGTGGGGAAAAGATTGAAGCAGATGTGCAAGGCAAGTTTTTACACAGAGGATGGTGAATATCTGGAGTGTGCTGCCAGGGGCGTTGATGGGAGCAGGTACGAACGCATCATTTAATGGGCATCTGGACAAATACATGAAAAGGATAGGGATGGAAGGATATGGACTCCGCAAAAAACTATATGGTTTTAGTTTAGACAGGCGTGATTGGTGCAGGCTTGGAGGACCTGTTCCTGCGCTGTACTTTCCTTTGGTCTTTGTTCTTTGTTCAGAGACCCTCCCTTTTATCTCGAAAATCATTTCCTTTGAGTGGAAAAATGGATATGGCATGGAAACAGTATGCAAAGTTCGGCCAATATGGGGGCACGGTGGCACAGTGTTTAGCATTGCTATCTCACAGTGCCAATGACCCGGGTTCAATCCCAGCCTTGGGTTACATTTTGTGTTGCAGTTGCATGTTCTGTCTGCGTGTGTTTCCTCTAGGTGCTCCGGATTCCTCCCACAGTCCAAAGATGTGCAGGTTAGGTTGACTGGCTGTGGCCTCATTGTCCCAAGATGTATAGGTTAGGAGAACTATCAGGGTAAATATGTGTGGGCTACAAGGATAGGGCCTGGATGGGATTGTTGTTGGTGTGGGCTTGAAGGGCCGAACAGCCTCTCTCTGCACCTTAGGAATATGATATAACTTCCGTTCAATTTGTAACCATTCTTGGCTCTGTCCAAGAGATAACAGTGGGGGGGAGATGGTAGATATTCCCATTTGAACCTGGTCACAACTTTTTAAGTATATTTTGATGAGGTCAACCTGAGGTCATTATGTCAAAATGATTTTCTGTGGAAAAAAGTACTGAAATGTGAGAGAATATATAAACCCAGCTGCTCGGAAAGAAGATAAATCTAGAACAATAATTGAATATGTCAGGGCAGTAGAAGATGGCAGAGAAACACATTACAAAAGATAAGTAGGACTCAGGTACCAGAGGTAATCATTTAAAAAGGTGAATGAACCTAGACAGAAAATTCATTGCAGCAATGTAACTGAATATTGCAATACTGAGATGGTGGGACTGGTGTTTGAAGATGGTAAAAATCAAATTAGCTAAAGGGTCTTTGTTGTTCGCGTTAAGGCCACACTTGAGCAAGGTTTCCTCTTTTCCTTGATCACACTACAAACTGAAACACCCAGTCTGAACAGCCAGGAGCAAAAAAAGATGCAACAAATCCATTTCTAAAACTTGATTTAAAATGGCAGAATTTGATCTTCATGGAACTTAGCTTTAATATTTTACATAGCAGTGATTGATGTGAGGATGGTTTATTTACCCACTCCAAAAACAGCTTTGAATGAGATCTTTTTGTGTCGTTAAAAAATTCAAACACACACACATAGACATACATGCACACAGACACACGCAGGCACACATATACATAGTCACACATACACTGACACACACTCAAACACACATGCAGTGACAACACATAGACACACATGCCCACAGACACAGACTCACACAGCCACACACACACACACACACACACACACACACACACACACACACACACACACACACACCTCACAAAGGCATATAGACACACATAAACACATGCTCACATACAACCACACAGATACCACACATATACATACACACAGAAACATACATAAACATACATGCAGGCACACACTCACAGATGCGCACACTGTCATGCAACAAATGGAAAGTATGTGTTCAGTAGTCCGATGCCAATTTCTGTATTACTTTTGATGTATATTTTATAATTCATGTTTGAAATACTAGCTGGACTCCAATGCCAGCTATATGGAATCATATCCTCAACATATTTCTGTTAATACACAAATGGTTCCATTGTAAAATGACATGGAAAAGTTTTGTATAATGTTAGTGCATGAAAAAATCTCTGGGCTGTGATCTCTCTGCAGAGTGGAATCGTATAACTGTCTCAGAGCCAACAATCGTTCTTACCTCTGGTTTATGGCTCTTATAGAGGAGCATATCAGCAGCCCCCAACTGTCCTTCAACTCTGCTTCACCATTTAATTGGATTATGATTGATCTGCACTTCAATCTATCCATTTTCCATCCATACCAACACCTTATTTTATTGTTTATTTATTGGTGTCATAAGTAGGCTTACATTAATGCTGCAATGAAGTGACTGTGAAAATCCTCTGGTCGCCACACCCCAGCCCCTTTTCAGGTACACTGATGGAGAATTCACCATGGCCAATGCATCTAACCTGAACATCTTTGGACTGTGGGAGGAAACTGGAGCATCCGGAGGAAATCCACGCCGACATTGGGAGAAGGTGCAAACTCCAGGAGATAGTGACCAAAGCTGGGAATCGAACCTGGGTCCCTGGCACTGTGGGGCAGCAATACTAACCACTGTGCCACTGTGCTGCCTTCAATATGTTGTACCAGCACAAACCTATCCATCTCAGTCTCGGAAAACTTCCGTTGACCTCCACAGTGTTTTGAGGGGAGAGTTTGAGATTTCTCCTGCTCTGTGTGTGACAAAGTGCTCCTAGATTTCACTCCTGTATAGTCTTGTTTTTATTCCAAAATTGTGCCTCATTTTGTTTTTGCTTCATTCGCCATGGGAAATCTTTTCTCCCTATCTACTTTATGGAAACTTTTTGGCATTTAATCACCTGAATTAAGCACTTAAGTTGAAGAAAATACAAACCTAAATATTTGCAATCTGTCCTTGTAATGTAACCCTTTAACCCCCAGTATAATTCTTGTGAATCCTCACTTTAATTCTGCAATGTATCCATTCTGAACTGGAGTCGGAAACAGAATCCAGTTCTAGATGGAGTTATGACAAGGTCTTATACTGCTGAAAAAAATTTTTTTTCCATTTGTCATAAAGGCTAATATCCAGTAATCTTTTGATTACTTTGTCTATCTGTAAACCACCTGCGTTACGAGTATTTGGGAACATGGACACTGTCACAGAAATGTGGAAAAAAGAAGCAGAGTACATCACTTGGTCCTTCGATCATGGTTGATCCACTATCTCAGCATCATACTCCTGCACTCTCCTCATATCCATTGGTGCATTTAGAATCCAGAAGTCTATCTATTTCCTTTTTAAACATATTTGTTTATTTAGTACAGTACAGACATATCATGTAATGAACTTTTAAAAATTGGACACAAACAAGCTGTTTAGATGGCTCTACAAAACATGTGGTTTTTGGCTTTCAGACTACAGATGAATCTCTGATGAATACCTGACTAAATATTGACATTGGGGAAAGTGCCTCATACCCATTTGTAGAATTCACACATCTCGTTGTTTAAGGATGGGTTGTCACAAAAGAACATGGAGTTTCCAGATTGCTTGTCCCTCCGTTTCATACTGGACAAAAGGGAAGATTGAAACTCAAAGGCCACTGTTAATTTCCCATTGTATCACAATGGCCTCCTCATCCAAACTAAACTGGGAAGTGTTAATCTGGTGGTCAGGTGAGGAAGCATGTCATTCTCATAAACTTACATTAATTTGATCAGAAATTGGGTGGGGTACTGGAGGGAGAAATAATTTTCCAACTACTATCAGGATTCTTTGCAATTCACAAACTACCTCTATTGGTCAAAACTTCAAACATGGAAACCTGCTATTGTCAGAATAATGATCAGGAATTTCCACCACCATCTGTCCAGTAATGTGGTGCTAGTCAGATGGAAGCCATGATGCCAGGATAAAAACAAAACACTGCAGATTCCGGGGATCTGAAATGAAAACAAAGAGGTGCTGGAAAAACTCAACAGATCTGGCAGCGTCCGGCAGGAGACAGGAACAGAATTGATGGTGGGATTTTACAGCCTCGCTCGTCCTGGAACCATGAAAGCCCATCTGAGGTCAATGGATCTTTCTGTCCCTCGCCTGCTCTAATTCCCGTGGCAGGCAGGGTGCTAAAATTCTGACCGATGTTTCAAGTCTGAATGACTCTTTTTCAAGATTGGTGATGCAAGCATTGGACTGGGGTAAGCACAGTAAGAAGTCTCACAACACCAGATTAAAGTGCAACGTGTTTATTTGGTAGCACAAGCTTTCGGAGCACAGGCCCTGATGAAAGGGCAGCTGATGAATACTCAGCTCCAAAAGCTCGTGCTACCAAATAAACCTGTTGCATTTTAACTTGGTGTTGTGAGACTACTTACTCTTTTTCAAAACAGAGTCACGCTGGACTGGAAACATTAATTCAAATTGGATTCAAGGGGCTGAATTTTCCCGCCCTTTCCACCACGGGATTCAGAGCGGGCGGGATGGGAAATCTGCAAGACCATGCAAAAGTCCATTGACCACAGGCAGGGATTTCCACTCTTGGGGCAAGCACAGCCAAAAAATCCCTCCTAAAGCGTTAATTCTGTCATTCTCTCTATGATTACTGCCAAACCTGTTGCGTTTTGCCAACACTTGTTATTCATATGTTTATAATGTCAGATCCTGGTTCATTTCACACCTGGGCCATCTTTTGCCAATGTTTCCAACATTCGGTGGAAATATTCTCCTTTCTGTGAGCAGTACTGGGGAAATAATGATGCGACGGCTCCTATTTTTGGCTGTCCTCTCTGTCTGAGTTATGTTCATTCGCAACGACATTAAAACAGATGCTAAGGACTGATTATTGTTCCGCCAAAGGCAGATGAAAGTTTAAGGGGATGATGTGAGTTTACAGGTGATTACTGTGTCAGCTACAAGAGACATCCAGGCAACTCTGAGACAGAGACCTATTGATTGCCACATCTGGCTGTTAGATTAAGAGTCTAAATAGCACTCTGGACAATTCCACATGACCATCCATGGAATGCACACCTACTGTGCGTGGCCTTGTTTACATTCCCCATTCATCACTGCCTTGCTGGTGATAAATTTACACAATTCATAAGCATAGCCTCTTCAATGGGTCACTTTTTGTGGGATGGGGCTGGTTGGGTGTGAGGAGTGCGTGGGGTTGGGGGGTGGTGTTGGAGATGGATGGCATTCTCCATCCTCATCATTCTGAAACTGAGCATGATGCTGAGTGTGAGCAGATTAACATGGAAATGCTGACACCGCAATCTGACCCTCGAGGTTAGGAAACAGGTTGCACTGGAGTCGAACACCGACCCTACCCCTGCTACTGCTCCCCGCCACCGCCCTCCCAACATCGGCCCAACTCCTACATTGAGCTGGCATTTAAATTTCCAGTCCGTACATCCTCATTTGAAATCCCACAATTAAACTTTGTCCCAGTCACAAGTGACTCAAGGCCTTTTTTTTTTAAAGTGATATGGTTAATAAAATTTGAAGACCAACACAATATATCTGGGACAGGACGGTGGCACAGTGTTTAGCAGTGCTGCCTCACAATGCCAAGGACCCAGGTTCAATTCCAACTTCGGGTGACTGTCTGTGCAGAGCTTGCATTTTCTCCCTGTGTCAACAGGGGTTTCCTCCAGGTACTCCAGTCTCCTCCAATAGCCCAAAGGTGTGCAGGTTAGGTTGATTGGCTATGTTAAAGGGAACCTACTGTCAGGAGGATTAGCAGGGTAAATATGTGGAGTTATGCGGATAGGGCCTGGGTGGGATTGTGGTTGGTGCAGGCTCAATGGGCCGAATGGCTTCTTTCTGCACTGTAGGAATTCTCTGATTCAATTCTGTGACCCTGAATAAATAATTAATGATCAGTCAGTGCAATCAAGTGATTAATTAGTCAAATATTAATGGTTCCTTTAAATTTTGGAATATTTTAGCTTCTATCTTCACACTATGTATCTGTCCCAAACTTTAATTTGCTGCGTGTAAATTTCTTTAAAAGTGATTTTATTGAAATGCTTCTTTGAGGGTCTGTGAATATCCTTTACTGTGATAGGCTGCAAGGTTATCTTGATGTCGGGGGGGAAGGCTTCAACCAGTCACAGTTCCACTTCACAGGGAGAGAGAGTGGAATTCTGCTCTTAGATCCATCAGCAAGTGTTTTAGTCAGCAGTCTGCACCCTGACTGCCTCCCATTTTATATAAAGCAGTCCGGTGAAGAACAATGTCCATTTATACCACAGCAACAACAATAACTGGCATTTTCATCACTCCTTTAATCATAAAATAGAATCAAAGAATTCCTACAGGGCACAAGGAGGCCATTTGGCCCATCAATTCTGCACCAACAACAATCCCACCCAGGCCTAATCCCCATAACCCCACATATTCACCACAATAATCCCCCTTTCACTAAGATGAAACTTAGCATGGCCAATCCACCCAACCTGCAAATCTTTGCACTGTGGGAGGAAATCGGAGCACCCGGAAGAAACCCACACAGACACGAGGAGAATGTGCAAACTCCATACACACAGTCACCCGAAGCTGAACTGGAATCTAAGTCCCTGGCACTGTGAGGCAACAGTACAAACTACTGTGCCACCATGCTGCCCTAATGTCATAAGACATTTAAAAGTGTTTCATGGGAGTGCCTTCATACAAAATTTGCCACTATAATGAAATGTTAAGACAGATGATGAAAGAGTTAGGTGTTCAGGAGTGGTTGAGAAGCAGAGAAGTAATGGAAGGGAATTCATGGGCTGAACAGCTACCCTAGTGAAGGTATGTACACAATCATGGAATGTTTAAAATTCAAGAGACACAAAGGGCTAGATTTGGAAAATGGCAAGAGGTCTTAAAGGCTCTGGGATTGGAGATAATTACAGAGATAGTGGAGGGTGGTGAGAAGGGAATTGCGTCTCATACCCTTGGGACATCTCCAAGTGCCTTACAGCCAAGGGATAGCTTTCGAAGCAGTCGCCTCAGTACCATGCTAAAAGGTCAGCCTAGATTACCTCTGTCTACAAGGGTAGAAGTGATTGCAGCTTGAACCCGGAACCATTTGGATCAAAATACAAGAGTGGTAGCCAATCCGAGACCCTCAAATTCTTTTTGGCAAAAAAAAGAATTAAGATTGCAAAAGATTCATCATTTCTAAGTTCCTTACCATTTGAAGAATTTGCCACAGCTGCAGCTACAGGGTTGCAAGCTCCCTATTTGCTTTACTCTTTATCGGTGGTTACTGCCTGCCATTCTTTCACTGACAGGTAAATCTATTGTAGTCGGTATAGAAGACATCCAGTCAGAAAATCCTGAAGGCTCACTTGACAGCCTCACTTGGGAGTTACACCTTTCTCAAAGGGAAATGCTGTCAATAAATGAAAGCAGAGTAAAAGTCTCGAAGTTTACAAGAAACACACAATTTGTTTTTTTGTTCACAGGTTACTGCGGTTGGCAACATTTCTGTTTGATTCTGTATCGTCACCAAGGCCTGCTTATGTGGAATTAAAAATTAATGTCTCGTTTTTTTTTGCCTGCACACAGAACAGCCTCTTTTAATTCCGCTATATTTATGTACAGCTATTGGCAAAAAAAAAATGAGAAGTCATATTACACATAAACTCTAGCTGTCTACTTTGGATAAGTCAAGCCCCTTGAACAGCCGTCAGAAAGATTTTTATCATGTGCTAACTAACATCAAAATCTGGAATAGGTTGTGAATGCAAATACTCAAAGCAGCTCTCTGTCTCCAGTGGTAATGTTGAGGAAATCAAAACCTGCCAACATTTCACTGAACCCAGTCAACTTATTTGCAAAGATAATCTGAGCAATGAGGTTTCCACGCACCATCGCAGTCAATCTCGGCCTCAACACAAATGGAATCAGCTCAATGGCCAGTGACTTCAATACTCAGTCTTTATTTAGCGCAGGGGGTTGCTAGGTTGGAACCCTGACAATCCCAACAATTATGCAAGGTGCCGTTCATATATTGAGGGTAAGTTGTGAGTCTTCTTGAAAGTTTGAAGTGAATTTGAGCTGGAATGGAAGTCCTCCATCTAGCTCAAATCTAACAACCAAAATATCTAAAATTCCATGTGTTAAAGCGATTCGAGATCAGGTATATCCCCATCCACTAAAATGGTTTTTAATATGTGACTGACAATAAGAGCAACTAAAATTGCAGATACCAAACTTTAGTGACTGTAGCTATTAACAGGAACTGACCTCCCCCGTGACTGGGATTCTCCAGTCCCGCTGCAGTACTTAGAGTTTTGGCTAAACGCCAAATCGTCCATTCTCACTGCCAATGGTGGCAGGGTGTACGTGATCGGAGAATTCTGACCATTTTCTCTCCCTTTAAAGGCTCAGTGCCAATTTTTAACCTGATTCTGTGAAATTTCTTGGGACATTTAATTATATTAACCTTGGTATGTAAAAACAAGTTATTGTTGGACTAAGTGATGGGGAGGGGCGGGTGGGGTGTAAAGAAGGTTGTGCATTTTTTTTCCAGGAGAGAAGATGTTCAAGATGTTTTACATTTCACAAGTACTTGCTGATGAATATTTGAACATCAGAGAGGGAAGGGGAAATAATTAGGCAATGAATTTTAACACATTTGTTACAAAGAAAGAAGAAAGTTTACATCTGTAAGGAAAAAGCCAAATTCTGCTGGATTTTCCTGGCCCCCTTTGCCCTGTTCATCCCTCTCCTCCCCCCACCATGGCATATTTTCCAGCAGCCCACTATTGGCTGACAACAGGATCTTTCATCCAATCGAGGTCTATGGAATTTAGTGTGCCATGCCCCTCCCCCACCCTCCACCACCAGAGAATGTGCCACAGATGGTCACCATTGGCAGGGTCAGACGACCCCATTAGCAAGAAGGGTCAGAAAATTTCAGCCAATCTTTCTCTACCAATGTGACTTTTCTTCAAAGAGGTTCTGCTCTTCTCCTCAATGAGAGCTCTACATTTATAAGATGTCTTATCACAGCCTAAGGATGAGGCGGTGTAATCTGCAACTGATAGATTATTCTTTCTTGGAATAAATTATTAGAAATATACAAAATAGGAGCAGGAGGAGGCCATGTGGCTCTTTGAGCCTGTTCTGTCATTCATCACAATCATTGCTGATCATTCAACTCAGCGACCTACTCCTGCTTCCCCTCCATATCGTTTGATCCCTTTAGCCTCACGAGCTACATCTAACTCCTTTTTGAAAAGATACAAGGTTTTGGTTTCATCTGCTTTTTGTGGCAGGGAATTCCACTGTCGTAACATCTCTGGGTAAATAAATTTCACCTCATCTCTGTTCTAAATGATTTATCCCATATCCTTAGACTGCGATTGACCCCCAGATCTGGAATCCCCTACCATCAGGAATGTCCTTGCTGCATCTACCGTGTCTAGCTGTTTTAGAATTTCATAGGTTTCTATGAGATTCCCTTCTCATTCTTATACACAATGCGAATATAATCCTAATTGACTCAATCTCTCACTTATATCAGTCCTCCCATCTCAATAATCAGTCTGGCAGACTTGGGGAAACAGAACTGAGGGATATAATGGTAAATGATTGTTGGTGAGGTAGGAATCTATTAAAATGGGACAGGCCCCGCTGGACTGGTAACTATTGTTGTTTTGAGATAATCTTATAAATGAGCTAACTACCTTTTGTCATGGATCAAATCAAGTTTGCTTTACAAAAACCATGATCCTTTCTCATTTAACACAATCCAGTATACTTTGGAAAAAGGCAACAAACTTTTCCCAGTAAGTCATTTGTCAGAATCTACATTATTCAAACACTGATCTTTTGCTACTTTAGTTCACCTCACAAGCAGCTTGTGGATTTTAAATATCAATGCTGACGTAAGTTTGCATTACTGTCAGTAGATTTCAGGAATTAATTATCAGCAGAAAGTTGCATCATTTATATTTTTCCAGTTAGTGAGGAAAGGTCCAATTTTAACTGTGGCTGTGCTTACAGGAGTCTCCACATCTTGAGGTTCAAGAGGTATTAACTCCAAAACCTTATCTGCTTAGTCCCTGTGAGTCTCCTGCCCCAACTTGTTGGCAAGTGCTTTCCAACTCATTGGCATTCCGCCTGTCAACTGTGCAAATTCTGAAGTGAGCAGGTCATCTTAACCTCCATGCCTCTTGGTTACCTGGCAGGATTTTAAATCATTGCAGCACTCCATTTTGCAGCAGAGATTTCCCTTTCTCCTTGTTAGAAGCTTCAGGTACAAGCAGATCCCTTTGATAGAGAACTGATGTCAATTTCATCTGGAGATGGAGTGGGGGATGGGGGGAAAGGGGGGGGTTCCAGTCTTCCCAACTATGCACTCAGCACTTCCTTTTTTGGTGAAACCACAGGTTGTCAATCAGGATTAGACTAGTCTACATTGCTGTCAGGATCCGTGGGGCACTTGAATTGCAGTCATTAGTGAAGGGAAATTAAAATAAACACAGATAGCTAGAATATAATCAAAATTCATTATCTGACAGCTGAATCTTTTACGAGGCACTGCAGTCTGCTCTTGATCATCAGTAAAGTGATGGAAGGGTCATCAACAATGCTATCAAGCAGCATCTGCTCAGACATAACCTGTTCAATGATGCCCAGTTTGGATATTGCCAGGGTCACTCAGCTCCTGACCTCATTACAGCCTTGGTTCAAACATGGACAAAAGAACTGAATACCAGAGGTAAAGTGAGAGTGACACCCTTAACATCAAGCCCGTATTTGATCGAGTGTGGCATCAAGGAGCCCTAGTAAAACTGGAATCCATAGGTTGGGGGGTGGGGGGGGTGGAGGGGGGGGGTGCAAATCCTCTGCTGGTTAGAGTCATACCTGCTACATAGGAAGATGGTTGTGGTTGTGGAGGGCCAGCCATGTTAGCTCCAGAACATTTCTGCAGGAGTTCCACAGGGTAGTGCCCTAGGCCCAACCCCATTCAGCTGCTTCATTAATGACCTTCCCCCTGTTATAAGATCAGGAGTAGGGATGTTTGCCCACGATTGCACAATCTTCAGCACAATTTGTGATTCCGCAGGTACTGAAGCAGCCTATGTTAAAATGCAACAAGATCTGGACGATATCCAGGCTTGGACTGACAACTGGCAAATAACATTTGTGTCACATAAATGCCAGGCAATGACCATCACCAATAAGAAACACCCTAACCAACGTCCCTTGACATTCAACGGTGTAACAATCATTGAATCTCTCACTGTCAACATCCTTGGGGTTACCATTGACCAGAAACTCAACTGGACTCACCGCATAAACACGGTGGCTACAAGAGCAGGTCAGAGGCTGCAGTGAGTAACTCACCTTCTAACTCCCCAGAACATATCCATCATCTACAAGGCACAAGATGCATTAGGGTCAGTTTAATGAACGTTTACTAGACTAATAACAAAAATAAGAGGATTGTGTTATGAAGAAAGGTTGAAGACATTTGATTTGTATCCATTAGGATTTAGAAGAAGAAGAGGTGGCTTGATTGAAACCTTTAAGAAGGTATTGACAGGGTGACTGGGCAGAGCTGTCTCCTCTTGTCAGGGAATCTGAAACTGTTTAAAAATAAGATGCCATTCATTTAAGACGAGATGAGGAGAATTTTTTCTCTCAGGGTTATGAGCCTCTGGAGCGTTCTTCCTCATGAGGCATTGAAAACAGAATCTTTTTATTTTTAAGGCAGAGCTGGATAGATTCTTGATTAACAAGGGGGTGAAAGGTTATCGGGGAGGTTGGTCAGATCAACCATGATCTTATTGAATGGCAGCGGGGCAGGCTCAAAGGGCCGACTGGCGTACTCTGCTGGTCAGAAACAGTTGCAGCCCCAGCAGTGGCCACTGCTTATGGTTTATCAAGGTGGAACTGAAGAGGTGTCAGCCATTTAATTGGCTGGCAGCTCTTAGAGGTGAGACCTTCTCCCTCAGGGGGCTAAATGCCTGGAGACAGTAAAATCAGGCCAAGGCTTCCAGGGCCAACAGAGGCGACTTTCCAGCTGGTGGGCAGGGCCATGGCCTCCATGTTAAATCCCAGCCAATGTGATCAGGACAATCGGAGTAGAGGATGGTAAGGTCAAAGAAGCAATTAAATGGTGGAAAATATTCTGGAGAATAGGAGGGCATTAAGTTCAAATGAAAGAGATTAAGCAAAGCTAAGATAAAGATTAATATCATCAAATGATAATCAAAATTAGTAACAGGAGTAGGTCATTTGGCCTTTAAACTTACTCTGCCATTCATTTTGATCATGTTTGATCTTCAAATTCAATATCTTGATCCCCCCTTCCTCCCATATCCCTTGATCCCTTTAGCCCAAGAGCAATATTTAATATCTTCTTGAAATTAGATAATGTTTTTGACCTCAACAGAATTCTGTGATAGTGAATTCCACACATTCACATTCTCTGGTTATGGAAATTTCTCTTCATCACAGTTCTAAAAGGTTTACTTCTTATTCTCAAACTATAACCCCTAGTTCTGGACTCATCCATTATTGAAAATATATTTTCTGAATTTACTCTATCGAAACCCATTAGAATTTTATAAGTTTCTGTGAGATCCCCTCTCACTCTTCTGAACTCCAATGAATATAATCCTAACCAATTTAGTCTCTCCTCATATCCCAGGAATCAGCCTGGTAAACCTTTGTTATACTCTCTCTATAACAAGGACATCCTTCCTCAGATAAGAACACCAAAACTGTACACAATACTCCTGGTGTGGTCTCACCAATGCCCTATACAATGGTAACAAAATGTCCCTATCCCTATGCTCAAATCCTGTTGCTATGAAGGCCAACATACCATTTCCCTTCTTCACTGCCTGCTGTACAACTTGAAGCCAAAGGCAAAAAGGAGCTGGAGGACGTCTTGGTCAAAAAACCTAGAGTGGGTTTGGAAGGGATGGGAGACACTGTAGATTTTAAAGGAGAGGTAAGAAAGATGGAGTAGGGTGAGTTGCTCATAGAAGAAGGCAAAGATTGTGGTTGGAAGACAGCCGTGATTGGCTGACAAGGACCACAATGCCATTGCGGAGATTTGGCTAAGGTTGGAACTGGAAAATCTAACTGCCTATCAGGCCCAAACCTGCCTCTTCGACTAGATTAAAATTCAACCCCCGATTCCCAGTCTTGAGGTGGGATGAAGTTGCCTTTCGTTTGGTTCAGAGGTAACTTGGATCATCCATACCCAATGTCCGTATCAAATAGAACTGTGGGAAAAGGAGTCGATTCAGGAGCCATTTTGAGGGGAGGAGTATCAGCCATATTACTGAACATATTACTTGGAGTCAACCCAGATGAAAAGGTAATTAAAAAACAGAATAGGGATATTGGGATTAGGTAACTTTAGGTGTAGTAGCCAGCACTAACATGTGGGCAGAAACAAGTATAATGGTTGCTGTAAAGGCTCGTTCAGTAAGTCTTACAAAGAAGCCTGTTTGGTTGAACAATTGTGTTTCTAGGTAACACATAACTATTTCCATGTATCCCAGCTATAGGACAGATTATGACATATTTACCTCTTTGTGGATCTAAGTCTACTCTGGAGGTTAGAAGAGGGAGGGGTGACCTTATTCAAACATATAAGATTCTGAGGGGCCTGAATGGGATAGTTGGTGAGATGCTTTCACTGGTGAGAAAATCTCAAACAAGGGGACATATCTACAAGATAAAAGGCCAGTCATTTAAATCTGAGAACGTGTAGAAATTTCTTCTGAGAGGGTGGTGGAATTCTCTGCCCCAAAGGATCGTGGAGGCTGGATCATTAAAAATATTTAAAATGAAGGTGGATAAATATTTGGATGATCGAAGAATAGAAGGCTATGGAGAAATGGTACAGAAAAGGAGTTGAGGTCAACATTAATCATTCATGATTATATTGATTGGTGGGGCAGGCTTGAAGGGCTTTATGGCCACCTCCTGCTCCTAGTTTTTGTGTTCTTGTACTCTCAGCCTCTTGTCATGTAATCCTTTACGTCACACTGTTGGTGGTACAGTTCTCCAATCCCACATTAACCCTTGCTATGCCCTTATACTACAGTGATCTCGTGTGCTGTAATTTCTACGGAATATATGGATCTGTTGTGCGCAGTGTTTTGTTAATGGAATGATTGTACATGATCCCCTTGCAACGCTGTGTGGCTTAGGAAGAATCTGGATTGAGTTAAGCCTGCCTCCTGAAGTGAAAACAAACTCTGCCAAAGTTTTCATGCGCAGGGAGTAACTGGCGTATCGCACAATTTGTTCTGTGCTCCTGTTGATCGCTCCAACCCTCATAAAGCAAAAACAAACAAATAGATCTAATTATGAAATAGTCGGGAGAGTGACCCAAGGTAATTTAAAGGTTGAAGCTATACAGTGTTGGTCTTTCTTCTCCACATTGTATCTTGTGGCCTGAGCTGTGTCTGTCGGCTGCCCTTGGGCAAGAATTCGTGGACAGCAAACTGTGAGCTTAACTGGGATATAGTGTACAAATACTTTCCCTAAATAGCAATGCCTACTGTAGTCGATGAATGCTTACAGGCTCCAGCTGTACACTGACTTCGAACTGCTTTAAATTCTGGGCTCAGCTTGCAATTAGATTCATTCACGGAATAAATGAATCATGCAATGATATAACTCAGAAAGAGGCCATTTGGCCCATTTTCCTGTGTCGACTCTTTGCTGGTGCTATCCAATTAGTCCCCAGTTTTTCCCTCTGCAGTCATGAATCAGTCCAAATATTAATCCAATTCTCTTTTAACATGGAATTTAAGTCCACTATCGTTTCAGGCAGTGCATTCCAGATCATAACTCATTGTGTAAGAAAAAAATGTTTCCTCATGTTGCCTCTGGCTAGAGGGTTTGCTGCTCAAGTTAAATGTGTATCCTCTGGTTACTGATCCCTCTGCAAATGGAAACAGTTTCTCCTTCTTTACTCTGTCAAAACGATTCACGGGGTTGGATTTTACGAGCACTCTCCTCCTCTTTTTTGGTGAAGGTGGGGGGGGTGAATGTAAATAGAGTCAGGAGACTCACTCACCAGTTTCCTTTGCATGCGTCAGGAAGACAACCATGAAATGCTACCACTTTCCTTCCATACCATCTGCCTGGAAAACTCAGCAACCCCTCTGCCTACTACCCACTTTCCTCACCCCCCCATCCCACAACCTTCCCTCTCTGGGCTCTGGGATTTCTTCCCATCTGACAACCCAAGGACTACCCCACCTGAGCAACCATGATCCTCTTTCAGCCCTTCCTTGCAGACCCAGCAATACACACTCATGAGTGGGGAAGAAGGGGGAGAGGTCGGGCGAGAAGAGAAAGGGTGGGGTTGAGTGGAGGAGTGGGTCTTTCTCCAACTCAGGGGTGGAAGTATCATATCCCATTGTTAAACTATTTAGCCTGTCCACAGTGTGTGGGGCAGTCTACCTCAGCATGTGTCAGCTTCCACCAATTTCCCTTCTGTGGAGGGTTGGAGGAGGCGGGTGGCTGTTAAATGCAGCTAATGACTCTGAAGACCTTTGCCAAATATTTCCTTAACCTTCTCTGCTCTAAGATCCCAGCTTCTCCACCCACACCTCATAACTGAAGTCCCTCACCCCTCACAAGATTTCCAGTAAATCTCCTCTGCACCATCCCCAAGGCTATGACATCATTCCTAAAGTGTGTGCACAATATTGAGCAAATACTCCAGGGGAGGCCTAACCAGCATTTTATAACTTCCTTTTTTAAAAATTTTTTCCTACATTAATAATCCTTTTTTTTAAAAAAAAGCAGCCTTCTCAACTCACTCTGGATCCTGCTACCTTCAAGGACTGCGCAAGTCAGCCTGTTCTTGCATCAGTTCCGACATACTCTCCTTCACCATCTTCCATTGTAAAGAAGATTCAAAAATCTGAGGTCACATACCAACTGACTCAAGAACAGCTTCTTCCCTGCTGCTGCCAGACTTTTGAATGGACCTACTAAGTTTATCTTTCTCAACACCCTAGCTATGACTGTAACACAACCTTCTGCACCCTTTCCCTCTCTTCTCTATGAACGGTATGTTTTGTCTGTATAGCGCACAAGAAACAACACTTTTCTTTGTATATTAATACGTGTGACAATAATTAATCAAATCAAATTGAATTGAAATCATTGCCAATTCCAACCAAAATTAATCAATTTACATTTCTCTGCATTAGATTTTCTCAGTGTTCTCCTTATTGTTTTACCACATTTCTAGTTTTGCATCATCTGCAGCCTTTGAAGTTATGTCCAGTACATCCATCTCTAGATCATTAATATATATCAAAAAGAGAAGTAGGCCCCAAGGCAAGACCTCAAGAAACAGAAGTGTATATTGCCTCCAGGCTGAAAAAGAACCATTTACCAGCACTCTCTGTTTTCTGCATATGAACCAGTTTTGTATTTATGTTGCCACTGTCCCCTTGATCTAATTTGCTCTAGTTTTGCTAGCAACTCTATTATACATGATACTTTCATAGAATCATAGAAACCCTACAGTGCAGAAAGAGATATTCTGGACCATTGAGAACCACAATCTCACCCAAGCCCTATCACCATATCCCTACACATTTACCGCGAATCCCTCTAACTTACACATCTCAGGACACTAAGGGGCAATATTTTAGCATGACCAATCAACCTAACCAGCACATCTTTGGACTGTGGGAGGAAACTGGAGCACCTGGAAGAAACCTACGTGACACAAGGAGAATGCGCAAACTCCACACAGACAGTGACCCAAGCTAGGAATCGAACACAGGTCTCTAGAGCTGTGAAGCAGCAGTGCTAACCACTGCGCTACCGTACCGCCCATATTGCCAAACACAGTTGGAAGTCCAAGACATAACTAGAGCCATACAACCATCATGAAACCTTCTTACCAAAGAATTCAATTAAGTTAGTCTAGCCTGTTTAGTTTTTAACAAATCTCTGCTAATTTCTATTTATTTGTCCAAGTTTTTCCAAATATCAGGGATTAATATCTATAAAAGCATATTTAAATTCATTTGTGGATACCGCTGGCTGCCAGCATTTATTGCCCATCCCTAGTTGCCCCTGGAGAGCAGCTGAGAGTCAACCACATTGCTGTGTCTCTGGAGTCACATGTAGGCCAGACCAGGTAAGTCCTTCCCTAAAGGACATTAGTGAATCAGATGGGGTTTTTTGACAATCCACAATGATCTCATGGTCATCAGTGGACTCTTAATTCCAGGTATATTTTTATTGAATTCAAATTCCACCACCTGCTGTGGTGGGATTCGAACCTGGGATCCCAGAACATTTGTAGATTAATAGTCTTGCGATAGTACCAGTAGCCCACCATCTCCACATAGTCAGCTTCCTCACCTGTGTAGTTCTTTGATTTGTCCCTCTTCTCTTTTTTAAACGTAGTAACATGTGTAATGTCCTCTAGTACCAACTGCATGTCAAAGGGGTACTGGAAGATCAATAATTCCCATCCTGCACCCCCCCACTCCACCTCAGCATTCAAATATCAGATCTTCTGTACCAAGGACTGCCCGCATTTGAAGCACTTTTCATTTATTTACTTTTATCTTCTCATCACCCCCTCCTACTGCTATAGCCATCTCCTGAAAATGTGCAGGTTAGGTTAGACCATGCTCAATTTCCCTTTAGTGTCAGAGGATTAGCAGGGTAAAATGTATGGGGTTACAGGGAAAGGGCCTGGATGTGATTATTGTCGGTGCAGATTCAATAGGCCAAATGGTCTCCTTCTCAGACGCAAAGTACTCATTTCAAAGGCAGAATTCTTTTCCATCCCACCTGCCACAGGAATCATATTGGACAGGGGATGGACCCTGCACGGGTCCATTGATCTCAGGCGGATTTTCCGTTTTTGGGCAAGCACGGACAGAAAACCCCATGCCCTACCTCTCCCACATCCACACGGAAAGTGAGTTCCCTCCAACGTAGGTGGGAAAAGACCAAAAATTGAAATCCCCAAGTTGAGACAAAAATTGGAAAAGTTGAAAATATTGGATAAAACAGGCAACTCGCCGGCCATTTCCTTGTCACTCTGCAATATTCCGGGGCTAGAATTAAGACCACAGTGCTGGAGAGGCGCCATAATTTGGAAGCTCAAGGGAGGCGGGGGTGGGGGCAGGAAGGTTGAGTCAAAAATATCTAAAAGCTTTATTTTTTTGATAAATGTCAGTGCTTGAATGGTCACTCCCGTGTTATAAACTACTACTTCTGATAATAAAGCTGCTATCACCCACACGCCCTCAAATTCTTTGCTCCATTCATAACAGTTGTAAGTTTCTTGGTGCTGTGAACTCTCAGCTGTTGGTTTGGCAGTTGTGTTTTGTGACTCAATGTGAGGTTTTCCTTGTGTTAATTTGTGACAGCCCGGAGATGACAAGATGATTTATTTCACCTCAGGAACAAGGCTTCTTTTATAGAGTGAATCCCTTGAAAAACTCCAGCATCATGTTGAAGGAGGAAAAATAACAAACTGGGAAAACATACTGTGATTGCCCTGGTGGGTGACATTGTTGTAATGTTCCTTACTGGGTCTGGCAGAGGCGTTTTATTGCTCATTTTTATACAATTGTCCAACACTGCTCCAAGTTAAATTCCCATCCGATAATTAACCTGCAAAGCTTTCAGCAAGTTTGTAACCTGGATATGCTGTAATGATTCAAGGTCATTATTCCACCATCAACCTTAACCAGTTCAACTTTGTCACCCAGAAGAGTTTTCTGGACAAAAACTATTGAATCGGGTATTGAGGGAATAGAATCATAGAATCTCTACAGTGCAGAAGGAGGCCATTCAGCCCATTGTGTCTGCATTGACTCTCTGACAGAGTATCTTACCCAGGCTCTATCCCTGCAAGCCCATATGTTGCTGGCATCCCATGTGTTGGCACAGTGGCACAGTGGTTAGCACTGCTGCTTCATGGCGTCAGGGACCCCGAGTTCAATTCTGGTCTTGGACGACTGGGTGTGGAGTTTGCATGTTCTCTCTTTCTCTGCATGGGTATCCTTTGGGTGCTCCAGTTTCCTCCCACACTTCAAAGATGGACAGGTTAGGTTGATTGGCCATGCTAAATTGTCCCTTCATGTCAGGGTGGTTAAAGGGATAGGGGCTGGCTGGGATTGTTGTTGGTGTAGGCTCGATGGGTTGAATGGCCTCTTTCTGCACTGCGGGGATTGTATTTCATGATTGCTCAGCAGTGTCACTGGGAAGATAGTGGCTGCTGCTGGTAATGCATCCACCTGAGGCTGAGGATCATTGATTGCCCAAGGCTGCAAGTGAGTGATGGAGGTCGTGAGGCGAGGATGGCAGGGGCAGAGGCATCGGCTCTGAGAGGGCTCCTTTCCTGATGATGAACGTCTTCGAACAAGAGACCAAATTGCCCATCAGAGCAGGCATTAAATTCCACCCAAAATTTCAGATCTCTGACATCTCGTCAGAACTGAGAAAAGTTAGAAATGTTTTGAGCAAGTGAATTGAGCAATTCCTAGATGTCTCTGCAATTATCGAACCGACTTTTCATTGTAATGACAGGTTACTTTTATTAAAACAATTTCTTTTACTGTTGTTCTCAATTGCTTTTATATGCCAATTCCAACCTCCTTTGAGATTTGGAAGGAACTGCAGTGTGTTTAAAAGTTTCAATTGGTTCTTTAACTTGTTTGCTGGACTCCAGTCAAAGTCACTAAGAGAGCTTAGCTCAATGTGAAGAAAGCACCAGTGTTGTAAAGAAAGAAATATGCTGTAGTTTATTCGAGATAGGTGCTTCAACTAAATCTATACCAGATTCTTGGAAGCTGAGTGTTGTGGATTTAACCTCTTGCAAGTTGACTTTAACTTAATAGCATCATCTTAATACGACTTGATCTGAAATCCCTCTCAGGACAAGTAGTCGAAACTCTCAAAACATGACACAGGATATGTAGAACACGCATATTTAGATTGTCTGTGTGGGCAAAGTCCAAAATAAGAGGAGGGCGAAGTGGAATTTGTGCAGTTTGATGCCAAGTAATGTGACTTCACCATGGTTAGCCGATCAATGTAGCGTTAATAATTTGGATACACTCCAGGAACCAGGATTCGCAATTGGGAACAGGCCTGTTGGGGAAAACTAGGAATTAGCATGGTCCTGAAGGATTTGTAAGCTTCCAGCAGCTTAGAGTGGAAGACAAGTGGAAAATCCATTTCACAAGGGATTGAAAACTTTCTTCTGATTCCAGCCAGGAGAGTGGAAAGCCCTGAAATTCACGGGTACTGCCGGGAAGATGGCACAGTGTGCCAAATCAGCAGGGGAGATGGAGTCCTTGTTTGATGTAGAACAATGAAGGTTGCCAAGGAGTGCAATGATGGGTTGGTACATTGTAGAGAAAGTAGTGCCAAAAATGAGATCATAGATGAGATTTAGGGTATTGCTTCATTATTACTGGGCGGCACTATGGCACAGTGGTTAGGGCTGCTGCCTCATAGCACTAGGAATTCGAGTTGCGTCACTGTCTGCCATGATCTTATTCAACGTCGGGGCAGACTCGAAGGGCTAGATGGCCTATTCCTGCTCCTATTTTTTATGATCTTACGTCTGTGCAGAATCTGCACGTTGTCTGCATGAGTTTTCTCCGGGTACTCCGATTTCTTCCCACAGTCAAAAAGGCATGCTTGTTAGGTGCATTGACCATGCTAAATTCTCTCTCAGTGTACCCCAACAGGCACCAGAGTGTGATGACTCTGGGATTTTCACTGTAATTTCATTGCAGCGTTAATGATAGACTATTTGTGACACTAAGAAATAAACTCGGAAAAAGTAGAATTTACAGTGAAAAATGGATGGGTGAAATGTAAAGAGAGGTGCAGTGTAACGACTGTATCTGATTTCTTATTGTTTGATTAATATCACAGAAGTTGAAGGGAACTTTAGATTCGCCAAGTTATAGACGGAAGAAAAGATAATAAGCAATGACCATTTTCTCATCTATAGTTGGAAGGCCCCTTGTGGCACCTCTTCCATGAGAAGTTACAAGAGAAAAGTTCTTGTCAAATCAAGGATTCTTCTGAAACCTGATTCAAAATTACCTTCCTCCTTGCATGCTCAGTTTGTTAAAACACGTCCTATCTCCAACTCTATCTTATTTATGAAAACAAAACTTCTTACCTCCCGCAGTCTTCCCTTAATGTTAATTCCTACTTCTGCATAATACATTTTGTCTCAAAACATTTTGGCACAGCGATTTGTTATTGTTAGAAATGGCGTGACAGTTAACGTGTAGGTAAGCAGAGTATCCCTTCAATGCCAGCAGCTTCCCAGAGCTGGTTTCCTTGCTGTCAGTTTACTCGTCTTATATCCAAACTTGGATGAATCACAGATTCCTCCAGTACAAGCATGGGCAGATGGTGGTTTTGGTCTTCAACCACCACCACAAACTCTCTGCCCTCGTCAGTGATTCCACTTCCCTTTGCCAGTCACTCTCTGAGGCTACACGATATTGTTTATATTCCTGGTGTCCTCTTTGACACTTAGCTGAGCTTTAAACCTCACATCCTGTTCATCCTCAAGGCTACTTACCCCAGAGCATTGCCTGTCTCTGCTTTTATCTCAACCTGCCCTCCCTGAACCATGCCATGTCCCCCCCACTGGACACAGCGGGCGGCATTTTACGACCTCATCGCGCCTGTTTTGCGATGGGAAAATATCGTAAAATCAGGTGTGATGTGACTATTTGGAATGGCACCCATTTTTGCACCCATTTCCCATTTTATCAAGAAATAATTTGGCGCAATCATGAGCCTATCTAAAACAGGTGAAACACCTATTTGCATTTTTTTGCATTCATCATGGACTACAGCAGTTCAAGAAGGCATCTCACCGCCACTTTGTCAAGGGCAACTAGGGATGGGTAATAAACGTTGCCTAGCCAGCAATGCTCATGTCCCACAAACGAAAAAGAAAAATCACAATGTAATTAGTGAGCTTCATTCCTGACCATCCTAGTTCACCTATCTTAACGATGTCTCTCACTGTAGCCAGGTCACTCTGGAAACACCTCATGCCTAAAAGTCGGATTCAGACATTTGAGCAGTGAATGAGGAGGTAAGTTTCTGCTTTCAAATAGCTCCATGCTGCTCGGGGTGATTGTTTCATGTTGCGTTTGGGGTCGGGGTGGGGGAGTGCAAGCGTGTGGGGGTATGTGGGGAGCTGTTGTTGTTCACAGGGTCCAATCCTGGACTTTCAGCAGGGGCCGAGTTCAGAGCTCTGACCTTGGGTCTTAGCGCTCACTCTGGGTCCTCGTGCAGGCAGCAACAAGCACTGTTACAGGTGGGGGATGGGCTGAAAATTCTCTGAAGTGGCAGTGTTGCTGTGTCAGGACTTGTCAGATACCTATGGTCACTACTGCTTGGGTTCTGGGTGTGTAGGCAGCTGGCCAGCTCTACCTCAACTATAACCACAATATTATTAGAGAAGTAGTTCCAGGATTTAAGAATTATAGAATCACAGAATCCCCACATTGCAGAAGGAGGCCATTCGGCCCATCGAGTCTGAACTGACTCTGTAACAGCGTATCTTACCCAAGCCTCTGCCCCACCCTGTAAACCCAGTTACTTATGATGGCCAAATCTAACCTACACATCTTTGAACACTATGGGGCAATTTATTATGGCCAATGTATCTAACCCCCACAACTTGCGACTGTCGGAGGAACTTGGGACACCCAGAGGAAACCCACAGAGACACAGGGAGAGCATGCAAATTCCACACAAACAGTGATCCAAGGTCAGAATTGAGCCCGGTTCCCTTGTGCTGTATGGCAGCAGTGCTAACTACTGTGCTGCGCTTTGATGCTAGTGTGATCCAATGGAATACATCTCACTGGTCATTATTCTCAGAGAAATTTGAATAGTGACATGATTCATTGACAAAACCACCTACAGAGAACGCAATATTCAACTTCTGATGCTTGGAATTCCTCAATTTTACAGTGAGCTTTTATATGGTTACTTTGCACACTTATGCTTATTTCTGAGCAACTAGGCCTGACACAGAATTGGGCAATCTACATTGAAAAGCAGTCAAATTGCATTCACAGCCATGCCTGATGAGAAATCGGGCTAGTCAAGTTTAACACACAAACATTGTCCAACAAGGGGCATACACGCGATGATTTGTGAGAAGGTTGCTCTTGTTTTTTCGAGAGTAGCCTAGTGCTTCACGTCGTTAGTGTACGCTTGAACTGGACCAGCTGATGGGCAACATGACAGCTCAGTGACTATCGCTGTGCTGTGCAGATACATGGATTTGGGTCTGTATCTGTGGGAGTTTGCGCATTCTCCCCATGCTTACGTGGGTTTTCTCTGAGTGCTCCGGTTTCCTCCCACATCCCAAAGATGTGCTCTTAGGCTGACTGGCAAAACAAATTCTCCCTAAATTGTCTCGCTAATTTGGTTCCAATGTAGATTTGTATAAACATAGACAGGGATCATGGGTGGAAGTGGGAACGTCAAGGTGGCGGCATGGGCTCTTTGAGCCAAAGGGCCTGTTTCCCGTGCTGTGTTGTTCTTTGTTCTTTGTTGTTCTAATCACAGGTCAGAGGAGAGCAAGGACGAGTTTGAACTTGCCCTAGGGGCTGGAACCAGAGGTGCTTAGCCCTGACCACAGTTTATTTATTCGTGTCGCAAGTAGGCTTACATTAACACTGCAATGAAGTCACAGTGAAAATCCCCTAGCTGCCACACTCCAGTGCCTGTTCACATATATTGAGGGAGAATTTAGCATGGCCAATACACGTATTTTCAGACTTGTGGAAAGAAACGGAAACACCCAGAGGAAACTCATGCAGACACAGGGAGAACGTGCAAACCCCACACAGACAGTGACCCAAACCAAGAATCAAACGCTTATCCCTGAAATTGTGAGGCAGCAGTGCTGACCAATGTGCCACTATGCCACCTTAAAAACCAAATAAGGACAGCGGAAGTGTATTCCTCAGTTTTGGTCAGACTGTTGGGGTGGGGGGAAAGTGGGTGGGGGAGAGAGGTGCCAACTCCAATCAGGGTCAAGGGAGAACCCTCTGAGACCACCATGCTGGCCTGAGGGAGATGCGGGGGGAGGGGGAGGTTTATTCATGTTCTGATCAGGGTGCCCTTTAAACATAGTGCCCCAATCTCAGAGCAGCCAGGTGTTGCTGCTGTCTGCCCCCTGCATGATGGTGTGAAACAGGCCCCGCTGTTTTGGTTTTGACACGGTGTGGTGAGATCTGGAGAGAAAAACTGACCTATTTCTTCTGGACAGCCGCATGTTGATTTTCTCGTCGATACCAACATTCTGCCAAATTCTGGTAAGATCACCCCCACCACTGCCCCCTCCCCCCACATCCCGCCCTCATTGTTTATTCATGAGGAAATAGCTGAGTTAGGGAGTTGAATCTTTGTGCAATGGGCACTCCAGCCCACGCCTGCAGCAAGGAAGCACATTTCTTACCCAAACCTAAAGGATATTGAAGCACAGTCTAGAAGGTGTTCAAAAGATTGGTGTGGTGGGCGTGGGGAGCAGGGGGATGACAAACAATAAACAAAGAGTAAATAAAGATAGACAATTTTTTGTAAATGCAAACAAAACAAAATATATGTAGTTTAGAGGGTAAAAAAATACTTCCCAAATCTTTTCCTGACATGACCCTATTTTAATACCTCAGAATTTGGGTGACTTCAGAATGAAAGTTAGGGTGCAGAGCGGGGAGGGGGGTGTTAGTGTGGTAATGTGCCCTTTTAAGGGACAAGCATTCGGAAGGTCATGTAACCTGTCTGGCCAATCAGACAAGAATGTGTGAATCTCAGATCTGAGCATGGATTTTCTTTCCAGTTAGGAGTTTGGAATCATGGAGAACAGTAGCCTTTATATCTCTCTCCATATATAATTACTTAGCTTAATAAATTGTTCATTCATTAATCTACTTAATGACTGCCTGTCTTTGCTACACTTAGCAATGAGGAACAATCAGAGCACCTTCTTACCATTGTAGGAATCGAGAGAGCATGTGGACACCTCATGAAATAAGCTCGTTTAGCAATCTATGAGTATCAAAATGCCCTTTTTGGGAAACTAGACCCATTTGACTCTAAGAGGGAACAGTGAGTGCAATATGTTTGAATGTCTGTGCTATTTTATTTAAGACCAATGAAATTGACTGGAGGTGGGGGAGGGGAAAAGAAGCAGCAAGTAATCTTATTAAAAGCCTGTGGGGTTCCAACCTATAGTCTGATGAGGAGACTGACTTCTCCAGATGCCCCCGACCTTTCGAGGAGCTTAATGAATCAGTCAAGGGACGTTATCACTTGAAGGCCTCAGTGCTAATGCAGCAATACAAATATAATTCAACAACAAGAACACCAGGGCAGTTGATAGTGGCAAATGGCTGAACAGTGCGAATTTGTGTTGCGCTCAATGATAGATTGAGAGACAGGCTAGTCTGTGATGTGAACAACACGACTATACTGAATAAATTATTAGCAGAGGCAGAGATTACATTAAAGAAGGCATTAGAGATTGCCCAGGCTTTAGAAAATGCCAAAGGAGGGAGGGGGGGAGGGAACAGAACTGCAGCACATGCAAACAAGCAAGGTCCACCAACTTTGGTGGGAAGCCACTGGTAATTAAGGCACCAGGGAATAGGGCGTAGTCAGTAATGACTAATGAGGCTCCGAGCAAAAAAATGCAGAGGTTTTGGTCCATAGACCATGTTGGAAGCATATTTAATAATAGAAGGTAATGATGGCACAGAAAAATTAGCAGAGATCACCACTGAAACCCACCCTCTGAAGTTTAAATTGCAGGGCAAGGATTTTGTGATAGAAGAGTCTCTATGGATCTTGATTTCCCTGTGTTACAAGTGGAGGACATTATATTTCAATGGATGTTTAATTTTGGCCTGTTGTCAGTGAAGGAATCGCCTAAAGCTCCACTGATTTACTTTTGCTGCCTTTTCAGCTGCAGCTATAGGGTTTGTTTGCAGTGGGCTGTCAAATTGTATCTATAAACCCAGCTTGGCAGAGGAGCTGTCTACACAATCAGCATTTGGGCTGGCTCCTTCTGCAGTCACCTTTGACATGGTGCTATTAGCGGCTGTAAAGATGGCCAGTGACCTGAGCTAGTTATGCGTCTACCTTCCTCCAGGCTAGCATCAGGCGTACCTGTGAGATCGGGCCAATTTGCTGTCCATAGATTTATTGAGCAAATAAAATGATGTTTTATCCACTCAGACTAATATCTTGAGCTCTTTCAGGTTTGAACAACACAACAGCTGTTTTAATAAGATAAAGGCAAAATACTGGAATCTGAAACAAAAGTGGAAAATGCTGGAGAAATTCAGCAGTTCTGACAGCATCTGTGGAGAGAGAATAGAGCCAATGTTTCAAATCTGGTTGGCCCTTCATCAGAGAATGTAGCTGCTTTAATCTGCTGTTCAATTTCTCAACACGACTACATTTCTCAATGTTGTACTTCTTTGGAATGTTGACGCTAGAGATAAGGAACAACTAACAGATGCTTAAAGGTAAAGATTATTTGTTAGTCACAAGTAGGCTTATATTAATGCTGCAAAGAAGTCACTGTGAAAATCCCCTAGTCTCCACACTCTGGCGCCTGTTCTGGTACACTGAGGGAGAACTTAGCATGGCCAATGCAACTAACCAGCACACCTTTCAGACTATGGGAGGAAACCAGAGCACCCCGGAGGAAATCTGCGCAGACGCAGAGAGAGTGTACAGACTCCATACCGACAATTATTCAAGCCGGGAATCAAACCCGGATCCTTGTCGCTGCAAGATAGCAATACCACTGCGCTGCTTATGTGGTCCGTGCAATTTTTCTTTACTTTTGACAACAGCGAAGAAAAGTTTCTTTTTAAGCTCTATTTTTGTTCTATGCCTGCTTCAGCTGGCTGTGTTTAAGAATTGGCTGGACAGGGGGTTGGAGGGGGGTTGGAATTCGCAGCAGGTAGGTTAGTCGTTTGCCTCAGCTACTTCTGTGATGGATATTATTTCCAGGATATTGAGGGAAATGTCAAAGGAGACAATGCATTTTCCATTCATGCAGTGGGTTTTCACTGAGACTCTGCATAATTCAATCTCCCAGGTATTTTGGAGGCTAGCTGGCCAAATCTAATGTTCTGTTGTTTGTTGTAATCACTATGGAGAATAAATGTTTCTTTTTTAAAATAGCCTGAATGCGATTGGATTGTGGGAAAGTGCTGGCAAACATGTTTTGAATTTGTCGAGGTAATAGCTGGTGTCTGGGGCAAGGATTGCTCACTGGCTGGACCCGGTAGAGTGAGGTAGAGTCTTTCAATATTCCAGAGTTATTGTTTACACTGTGTGCCAGATTGTTCATTATTGAGAGCCAGCAGCATACGTCAATGTCTTCACCATGTGTCGGAAGTAATTGTGTGTTTTGAAGCAATATATATTATCTATGTGAATTATTTGGAAGGAACAGAGGAGTTATTAATACATAATGAGATTTTGCAAAGCAATAAAAATGCATATGGTGGTAAGTATTAATATTTTGGAGATGTGGTATAATACATTTAAGCTTAAATGAGAGAATCAATTCCAGTATATCATCCAGATTGATGACCTACATACTTCAATATTTCAATTGCTCTCACTCTTGCACATACTGGAAGATAGGAATGCCCCATCATTTCTTGATTTGGGAAGGTCAACATGACTAAAATTAATGAATTCCATTCAATGTCAAAATGGTATCAACAAGCCTTATTAAATTGTTAGTCAAATGTATAGGTCAAGTTAATTCACAGAATCATAGAATTCCTACAGTGCAAAAGGAGGCCATTTGGCACCAACAACAATCCTACCCTCACCCTATTCCCATAACTCCATGTATTTATCCTGTTAATCCCCCTGACACTAAGGGGCAATTTAGCATGGCCAATCCGCCTAACCTGCAAATCTTTGGAGTGTGGGAGGAAACCGGAGCACCCAAGAGAAATCCATGCAGAGACAGGGAGAACATGCAAACTCTACACACTTAGTCAAGGTTGGAATTGAACCCGACTCCCTGGCACTGTGAGGCAGCAGTGCTAACCACTGTGCCACTGTACTGCATTGAGTAAATTAGACTTGGCATGCTGTGTGTAGCCTTTGCACCTCACTTTCGAATGCTAAGAGTGTTCAAAGCAATGCATTCAAAAATTGTCATGAGGTTCCACACTCAGCTTTCTCTCACCATTATCTTGTTGGATGCCTCCAATGCCTCTGATATATCAAACTCTTTGTCTTTCTCCAATATTGGATGAGGAGAAATTTCCTCCAACTAAATATTAGGAAAACCAAAACCATTTGGCAGGATCTCCCAGCCCTTCCTGCCAGCAGGATCTTCCAGTCCCTTTGAAGGTGACCCCTCTCCCCCAATGATGGGTTCTCTGGCGGCACAGCGGTGAGAAACAGAAATGGCCATTAATGTTGGCGGGACCTGAAGCTTTCATTGATGGCCAATGGCTCGCATCTCCGACGTGGGAAAACCCACAGTGGGGCCATTGGAAAATCCTGGGCGTGGTCTTTGATTCCTGACACAATCTCCCTTTTCTAACCACCATTCCCATCCAGGCCAATGTCCTAAACTGAGAAGACCACAACCTTGGTCCTAAATTGAATTTCCAACCACATATACTTCCATCTCCATAATACTGATCAATATTGACTCTGCTTCAGCTTTTTGGCTGACAAAGCTACTGGATGGCTTCATTATTCCACTACTCTCTTGGCTGGTTTCTCACCTCATCCTTCATAAACTTGTGCTCAACCAAAACTCTGTTTCCGCTATCTTTTTGCTCTAGATCTCGTTCACCCATCATGCACACTGACATTCATCATCTCCAACAATGCCTCAATTTTAAAATCTTGTGCCATGATTTCCCTCCCTGGTCTTGTTTCTCCCAATCTCTGTCAATTCTGTAACTCTATATACCTTGGAGGTCTCTGCATTTTTCCAATTCTGATCTCTTATAAATCACTAATTTCAATTGTTCCACCATTGGCCGCGTTGGCCCTCCTTAAAACTCATTGAGGGGGGCGAAATCTCCCATTCTACTTGCCATGCGAATCACAGAGGGTGGAGGAGGGAAGAAGGGGAAGGCCGATAATGCAAAGGTCTGTTGACCTTGGGCAGGATTTTCTGTTTTGGGGGTGAGCGAGACCGTAAAATCCCACCGATTGTCTTTCATCCTCTAACAACTCTTTTAAGACGGTCCCTAACGCCTACAGCTTTGACCAAGATTTTGACCCTCTGCTCTGTCACTGGTGGTTTGTTGTGAACAATCTGCCTGCTGATATCACTCATGGATAATTTGCAACATTAATATATCTGTAACTATGTGCTGTCATTATATTTGAGAATGGCACAGTAAAGGAAATCAGAGTAGAAGGATCACACACTCTTAACAGAAGTGATCTGATTAAAATATATTTATTTAAAAAAAGTCAATGTTTTTATACTTTGCAGTCATTCCTACCTGATATGCCCGTGTGAAGACAATCAGATATTTCCAAGCAGGATAACCTGATGATCCCAGGACTATGAACATTAATTTTAGCAGAAATACCAAGAGAGATTACAGTAATATGTATGGATAATACAGAGTTATGGAGATCTTTTAACATGGGCTGAGAGTGCAAGATTGGAGAACAAGGATGGAAAAAAATTAATAAGCCTCAAACCAAACTGGGTAGCAGAAGGAAGTGTTTCCCAGAAGTTGCAGATGCCTAGAATCACCGGAAGGCAGAGTGTCGAAGGAGTCCATTTGTTCCATTATAAGCACCACTTTCTTGGAGGAGTTGTTCAGTTAGTCCTTCTCTCCTGCTTTTACCCCAGCACCTTGCAATTTTTTCCCCTTCTACTATTTATCCAATTTCCTTTCAGAAGTTATTACTGAATCTGCTTCCAAAACCCTTTCAGCCAGTTCTCAATTACAACAACTTGCTGCATAAGTAACCTCCTTACATCATCCCTAATTCTTTTGCCGATTACACTAAATCTGTTTTTTCTGGTTAGAAATCCTTCTCCCACTGGAAACAGTTTCTCTATATTGACTGCATCAACAGCCTTCATGATTCTGAACACTTCCATCAAAATATTTCCACAAAATGTTGCTGCTCTAAGACTATGAGATTTTTTATATTATCCATACCTATTACGACATCTCCCCTTGGTATCTCTGCTAAAATTATTGTTCGTAGTTCTGGGATTCTCAGATTGTTCTGTTATGGTTCTTTGAAATATGCAATTCTCTGAGAAATAGGCCATTCAGCCCATCAATTCTGCTCCATCACTTGAAAAGATCATGACTGATCTAAGGAGGAAAATCCCAGTTTGTCAAATCTTCCCACATTGCTAATCTGATAAATCTCCTCTTCACCCTCTCTAAGACATTGATGTCCTTTCTAAAGTGTGGGAGGCAGAATTAGACATGGTACTTAAGCTTGAGTTTAACAAAGATTTTAAAAAGTTTGATAATTTTTGTGTTTTGTACCTTTATTTACAAAGCTTTGGATCTTGTTTGCCTTTCTATCAGCCTTCCCAACTTGTCCTGACACCTTCAATGATTTATGTTATGTACAATCCCAGCTCCCCCTTTAAAACTATACCATTTCCATTACCTTTTCTCAATTCTCCTATCAACATAGAGTCCTACAGTGCAGAAGGAGGCCATTCGGCTCATTGAGTCTGCACTGACAACAATCCCACCTAGACCTTATCCCTATAACCCCACATATTTACTCCACTAATTCCGCTAACTTCCACATCCTGGGACACTCAGGGGCAATTTAGCATGGCCAATGTTCCTAACTCACACATGTGGAAGGAAATCAGAGCATGTGAAGGAAACCCACGCAGACACGAGGAGAATGTGCAAACTCCACACAGACAGTGACTCAAGCTGGCAATTGAACCTGGATCTCTAGGGTTATGAGGCAGCAGTGCTAACCATTGTGCCACAGTGCTGTCCACAATCACATGAATCACTTCAAAGATCTCTGCATTAAATCTCATCTGTATGTGTCTGGCAAATTCACCCGACTGTGTCTCCTGGTTTTAGGAATAAGAAAGCAGAATATTTTTTTTGAAGATATGAAACTTGTATGTGTTGATGTTCAAAGTAACTTGGTTGTGTTTGTACAAGGGATGCAGGTGCAACAGTTCAGCAGGCAGATAGCATGTTGGCTTTTTGATTTGATTTGTTATTGTCAGATGTGTCAGTATACAGTGAAAAGTATTGTTTCTTACACGCTACGCAAACAAAGCACACCATTCATAGAGAAGAAAAGGAGAGAGTGTAGAATGTAGTATTACAGTCATAGTTAGGATGTAGACCTACGTTAGTCTGATGGCAGCAGGGAAGAAGCTGTTTTTGATCAGCACATGATCTCAGACTTTTGTATCTTTTTACTGATGGAAGAAGGTGAAAGTTGGAAGATGGAAGACTCCGGGGTGCGTGGAATGATTTATGATGTTGGCTGCTTTCCTGAGGCAGTGGGAAGTGTAGACAGTGTCAATGGATGGGAGGCTGGTTTGAATGATGGACTGGTCTTTGTTCATGACCTTTTGTAACTTCTTGTGGTCTTGGGCAGATTGTATCAAGCTGTGATACAATCAGAAAAAATGCTTTCTATGATGCATCTATTGAAGTTGGTGAGAGTTGTGGTGGATATATCAAATTTGCTTAGTCTCTAAGAAAGTAGAGGATTGGTGAGCTTTCTTAACTATAATGTTGGCACACGGAGACCAGAATAGGTTGTTGGTGAGCTGGACTCCTTAAAATGTGAAGCTCTTGACCATTTCTACTTCATCCTGATTGACGTAGGCAGGGGCGTGTTCTCCTTTACACTTCCTCAAGTCATTGACTATTCTCCTTCATATCGAAGGAGAGATTATTTTCATCGCACAAGTTCACCAGATTCTCTATCTCTTGCAAGGGAACTGGAATATAAGGATAAAGAAGTTTGTTATAGTTGCAGAAGGCTTTGGCGAGGCCAATTCTGAAACATGGTGTGCAGTTTTGAATGTTTAAGAAACAATTTACTTGCATTAGAAGCAGTACGGTGAAGGTTCACTAAGTTGATCCCTGGGATGGGGAAGTTTAATCCAATGGTGAGAGCTGACTTATTTGGGTTCTATTCTTTGGTGGTTGGATGAATGACCAGCGATCTCTTTGAAACCTATCAAATTCTGAAGGGGCTTGTTAAGGTTAATGCTGAGAGATTGTTTCTGTTGGTCGGAAAGTCTTAAACACGGGGGAACAATAATGTAACAGGCCAATCATTTAGGATTGAGATGAGGAGAAATTATTTTACTCAAAGGGCTGTGGATCTTTGCGATTTCCTACTCTAAAGGGTTGTGGAAGTTCCATTGCTAAATACATTTAAGGCTGGGACAGACAGATTTATAGTTTCTCAGGAAATTAGGGGATAGAAAGAGTGGTGGAAAATGGATTTGAAGACCAAGATCAGTCACGATTGTATTGAATGATGGAGTGAACTCGATGGACCATACTTCTGTTTCTAATTCTCATGTTCTAATCTGTTACTATCCTTTGCACTCTTTGCTATATTTCTGAGTTTTTGTCATCTGCAAACCCTTATAACACCATTATTCCTATGAAACTCATCTCCGAGCCCTGTGGCCTGGGCCTCAGTTCCTCCCTGTGTGACTGGATCCTGAGCTTTCTAACCCACAGGACACAATCGGCAAGGACAGGCAAAAACACTTCCTCCATGATTATCCTCAACACTTGCGCCCCATAAAGCTGTGTTCTCAGCCTTCTACTATACTCTTCATACACCTAAAACTCCTACTTGATTTTCAAGTTTGCAGATGACACCATTGTAGTCGGATTTCAAACAATGACAAGACGCAGTACAGTAAAGAGATGGAGAATCTGTGAACTGGTGCAACGACAATAATCTTTCTTTCAATGTCAACAAAATGAACAAAGAACAAGACAGCATGGGAAACAGGTCCTTCGGCCCAACGAGCCCGCACTGCCACCCCGATGTTCCCACCTCTACCTATGATCCCTGTCTATGTTTATAGATCTATGGATTGAACCCAAATTTGAGACAATTTAGGGAGAATTTGTTCTACCAATTAGCCTAAGAGCACGTTTTGGGATGTGGGAGGAAACCGGAGCACCCAGAGAAAACCCACGCAAGGTGATAGTCATCAACTTCAGGAAGCAGTAAGCTGGCACAATGGTTAGCACTGCTGCCTCATAGCGCCAGGGACCCGGGTTCGATACCCGACCTCGGGTCACTGTCTGTGTGGAGTTCACACATTCTCCCTGTATCTGTGTGGGTTTCCTCTGGGTGCTCAGGTTTCTTCCCACAGTCCAAAGATGTGCAGGTTAGGTAAATTGGCCATGCTAAGTTACCCCATTGTATCAGGAGAACCAGTTAGGGTAAATGCATGGGATTATGAGGATAAAGCCTATGTTGGATTGTCATGGTACAGACTCAATGAGCCAAATGACTCCTTCTGCATCTCCTATGATTCTATAAAGCATATTGGAGAAAGCACCCCTCTATACATCAATGGGGATGAAGTAGAAATGGTTGAGAGCTTCAAGTTTTTTTGTGTCCAACCAGCAATCAACTGTCCTGATCCCTTCACGCCTCTATAGTTAAAGATGGGAGAGTGTTTTGCTTGATGGACTGGGCTTTGTTCACAACCCTTTGTAGTTTCCTGTGGTTTTAGACAGAGCAGGAGCCATACCAACTTGTGATACAACCAGAAAGAATAACAGAAAGTGTGGGACCCTAATAGCAAGGAGTGCCCATGTGATCAGGGCACCGTCCAGAGGAGGTACCCCCCTTCCTTTTCCCATTTTTCCACCAGAATTGGTGACCCCACTGTTGTCTGCCTTTCATTGGCATGGGGATGGTATTATTTGAGTCAGTTGGCTTGCTAACAAGTTCAGTTACCCATTTTTAAAATTGGTAGACAGGCTTGCCACCAAGCTGACTTCTAAACTATGGGAAGTCACCGTGTTGCTGCTGGGTTTATGATCCATATCATTACACAAAATTGTCCATATGTATGGGATGGCAGCATTCCCGATTTCCCATTGTTTTTTTCAGGACTAGAGGATGCTCCTCATCTGGACCGGCTGATGCTTCAATTTAGAAGATTACTCGATAACCTTTTAAATGCCTCTTAATCTGTTTTTATCCTGTCCAATTTTTCTCTTTTCAGTAACACTGGCACTAAACTCTTCTTTAGTGAAGATAATTGCAAAGTATCATAGAAGCATAGAAGTCCATACAGTGCAGAAGGAGGCCGTTCGAGTCTGCACCGACAACAATCCCACCCAGACCCTATCCCCGTAATCCCACGTATTTACTCCACTCATTTCTCTTACCAGGGACATGAAGGAACAATTTTAGCATGGTCAATCAACCTAACCCGCATATCTTTGGACTGTGAGAAAGAATCGGAGCACCCAAAGGGAACCCACACAAACGGTGACCCAAGCCAGGAATCGAACCCAGATCCCTGGAGTGTGAGGCAGAGGTGCTAACCACTATGCCATCATGATGCCCATGGCACAGGACGATCGAGGCAGTACTCTTTTGCCCTACTCTTTGCTATGAAGCATCTCATCTTAAGAAAGAATAAACTCAGTTGCTGTAATTTTTTTTCTTGTTGTGTGTGATTTTAGGTGATCCGTCAGTAAATGGATCATCTTTCACATGCATTATCATTATCAGTGTTTCGCACCCTCAGGTATAATCTAGTTAATATAGAATACAACTCTCCCTGCTGTGATTTAGTAATGTATCTCAGCACTTGGAAAACATTCCCTTTTGACCTCACTAAGAGCAAAATTCAATGCTCTCCCCCGAGGCAAGTTAGAAAGAGCTGAGAGCAACCCGCTGCTCTTTCTTCCAGCTGCTTTTCTTCCTCCTAGCCAGTAACCCACCCCTCCCCCACCCACCCCCACCTCCTCTGCAGTTTCAGGAACAGATCAGCTACCTGCAAGCATCCTGTCAGCAGCAGACCAAAGTGTTGTAGAGCCGTAGAGGTTTACAGCATGGAAACAGACCCTTCAGCCCAACTTGCCCATGGTATGCTTTTTTTAAACCCTAAACTAGTCCCAATTGCCTGCATTTGGCCCATATCCCTCTGTACCCATTTTACCCATGTCTAAATGCTTTTTAAAAGACAAGATTGTACCCGCCCCTACTGCTGTCTCTGGCAGCTTGTTCCAATGTACCAGGCACATTGCCATCCTCCTAGCCTAGCCAATCACACCTGTAACCCCAGGCTGCCCTGTAGTGGAGATTCCTCACAATGTTGGGCCGACAGCCATTTTCCAATGGACATTTCTTTAAATGGATGAGAAGGCAGTTCCCCCCCCCCCCCACACCTTCCCCTTCCTCCCTTACCTGCAGCAACAGGTGGCTTCTTCCCTATCTTCAGCAGCCCACTCACTGCCCTTAACTGGATGGGAAGCACGTTCCTGGCCACTAATTGGCCAATTCAGGAAAAATCGTTGCAGCTCCTGACACAGTGTGGTGTTGTGGGTGGCGGAGGATAGAGGGCTATGACCCAACTATTTGAGTGCTGATACAAAACCCACACTCCTGTGTCAGTCATTGAGGCAATTCTGACACCAGGTTTCATTGAATACAGATACTTGAGACCATTGGATAAATGCCCTGCTCTGCGATCTCAATGTAAAATCTGATCTTTGCTGATTTTTCACAACGGTACAGGCATTCATCGAATCATAGAATCCATAGAGTGCAGAAGGAGGCCGTTGGGCCCATCGAATCCGCACCCATCATAAATCTACCCAGGCCCTATCCATGTAACCCCACTTATTTACCCTGCCAATCCTCCAAGGGGCAATTTTATCATGGCCAATCAACCCAACGTACCCATCTTTAGAGAGCGGAAGGGAGCTGGAGCAGCTGGAGGAAACCCATGCAGGCATGGGGAGAACATGCAGACGCCACAAAGACAGCCACCCAAGGCCGGAATTGAACCCAGGCACTTGGCACCAAGTGTTGGATATTGTGGCCCTGGTCCAGAAACTATAGAATCGGTCTCGGTCCAGCAGCCTACTTGAATACTCCAGCCTTCATATACTCCTGGCACAGAGGGATCTTTGAATTTTACTCATTTCAAAATAATCTTGTGGCTTTTTAATCAGATTTCATATCTTGCGTTGGGTTTGTCAGTACAAGATGTTTTGTAATCGCAGCTGTCATCACCATTCAGGAATTCTTGTTGACATATAATTTTTCCCCTTTAATGTTCGGGTTTGCACGCTCTCAATTTTGTTTTGATTGAAGAAGATTTTGATTTAAAGTTTAAAAAAAAAACATTGATTTAATTTAGAACTGTTTTCCAAAGGATAAATGAAGAGCCAATAAAAATAAAACGGGACTATTAGGGAATTTTAAACTTGATAGGGTGCCACCTATATTGCTGTTTTTTTCTTAAAAGTCCTTCCTTTCTATAACATTTTTCATGTCCTCGGGACAATCCAAAATGCTTTAGAACCAATGAAACCCTTTTTAAGAGTAATTGCTGTTGTTAGGGTGGAAATGGAAGTCAACTTCTGTGCAATGAATGCTACAATGAATGGTGAAATAGATGAAACCAAATTACTGCTGGTGTTGGAATCTGAAACAAAAACAGAAAATGCTGGCAAATCTCAGCAGATCTGACAGTATCTCTGGGGAGAGGATAGTGCCACATTTGAAATGTGGGCTCTAGTCTCTCTCCGCAGATGCTGTTGGACCTGCTAAGATTTGCCAGCGTTTTCTGGCAATGAAATAGATGAACCAGGTAACATGTTTTAGACATGTTGGCAGATCTTCCCTGTTCTTCTTTGAATAGTGTCCGTGGATCATGTTCCCAGCGACGTACTCTGAGACAAACATCAGCTGCTGCCGGAGGATCATCAACTCGATGAAATTCACACTTTGGTCTGCCCGAAACTTGTTGCGACTTCCAGCACAAAGAGTTAGAAAATAGAACATAGAACACAGAACACTACAGCACAAACAGGCCCTTCAGCCCTCAAGTTGTGTTGATCATATCTACACTTACCAGGCCATAGAACTATCTGTAACTCCCAGTCCCATTAAATCCCATGTACTCATCCAGAAGTCTCTTAGAAGACCCCAGCGAGTTCGCCTCTACCACCACTGACAGCAACTGATTCCATTCACTCACCACCCTCTGAGTGAAAAACTTACCTCTAACATCTCCTCTGTACTTAACCCCCCAGCACCTTAAATCTGTATCCTCTCGTAGTGACCATTTCAGCCCTGAGAAATAGCTTCCGAGAATCCACTCTATCTATTCCTCTCAACATCTTATAAACCTCTATCAGGTCACCTCTCAACCTTCGTCTCTCCAGGGAGAAGAGACCTAGCTCTCTCAACCTATCTTCACAAGGCATGCCCTCCAATCCGGGCAATATCTGTGTAAATCTCCTCTGCACCCTCTTCCCCAGTTATCGCCAACTGAGTGTTACAGACTGGAACATTCCAAAGCCTAGGCTGAAGGATGCATAAAGGCTTGGCGCAGCTGCTGCGGGAATGCAATGCGGGGGGAAGGTCACTGCCTAAGACCTTTCAGCCATAGTGAACTGAGGGAAGGGGAATTGCATAGAACCCCCTTGGGCTGAATGACTCACATTGGAGGTAAAGGATGATAATTATATGTATTATAACTGCACTGAAGCACCTCAGTGTGCAACGTGATCCAAATAGACAAAAACCATTGCTTCATTTGTAATGGCCATTTTGAAATGTCTGGTTTTTTTTAATCCTATTGAAGTACCTCAGAATGTATGAAGAGAACCTGAATATTAGTGCACAGTGATGGCCTTTTGAAATGTTTGTGATGTTCTTTCAGATATTTTCTGAATAAAGTATATGTTTTGCAAAAATAAAAATGATGTCCATGGATCATTGCATCCAGCCAAGAGGGCAGATGGCTTCTCAGTTTAACATTTCACCTAAAGAATGGCACTGCTGACAGTTGAACACTCCCTCAGTGTTGCGCTAAAATGTCTGCTCAAGTATCTGATTTACACCCACGGTGCACTGAGCAAAGTATGGTGCTAACAATGGAGTCACAACAGACACAATTAATAAAGCACTGAGGGAGTAATGTGCTGAAACTATTGGTGAAAGTCACCAAACAGGAATGACTTTTCTGAAAGGTAGATGGGGAGATTTGAAAGGACGAGAAACCAAGATTATAGCTGTAATAATCATGCTTTGAATGACAATCACATTTAGAGCATTTAGTGTGATTAATGATTAATCAGAACTGAAGAATAACAAAGAATGCAAGATCAACCTGATTACAAAAATGAACAACTGAGTTATAATCAGTTCTCCAGAATGGCCATGCCAGATTTCCCTTAAAGCCAGAGCAAAGTGAAAGACATGAGGACAGTATGGTGGCAGAGTGATTAGCACTATTGCTCTCACAGCGTTCAATTCTGGTAACTGTCTGTGTGGAGTTTGCACATTCTTCCTGTGTCTGTGCGGGTTTCCTTTGAGTGCTCCAGTTCCCTCCCACACTCCAAAAATATGCAGGTTAAGTTCATGGGCCATGCTAAATTGCCCCTTAGTATTCCAAGATTTGTACGGGGATAGGCAAAGTAAATTTGTGAGGTTATGGGGTTAGGGTTTGGGTGAGGTGCTCTGTCAGTGACATGGTGCAGGCTTGATGGGCTGACTGACCTTCTTCTTCATTGTATTGAGTCTATGATTCTATTACTTTCTTATCTGCATCCCCTGTGGTTATTGGATTCCAATTGTGCCTTTAATGCTCTGATGTCAGACCACTGATATTAGAATATTGAAAGAAATCAACAGAAATCATAGAAAAGAAGGAGGCCATTTGGCTTGCTGTGTCTGTGTTGGCTCTCAGAGCAATTCAGCTAGTCCTATTCTCTTTAATCCTGCAGATATTTTATCTTCAGATAATTATCCAATTGCTTTTTGAAAATCCCAATTGAATCCACCACCACCACCCTGTCAGGCAGTGAATTCTAGACCCTAACCACTCGCTGCTTAAGAAAGTTTCTTCAATGCTGCCCCTGGTTCATTTATCAATCACCATATATCAGTATTGCCTGGTTCCCAACCTTACTGCCAATGCTCGTCACTTGATAATCAGTCCAGAATCATTTTTATATACCTTTGTCAAATTTCCCCTAGCTTTCTCTTCACTAAGGAGAATAATGCCAACTTCACCAGTGGAATAAGGGACACAGAAACTGGCAAAGCACAAGGGCATATAATTTCTCTATCTGGCCCGTCAGCACCCACTTCAGAATTATCATTTATATTGCCTCTCTTTGTACATCATATCATTAGATTTCATTGACCATGTGACTGCCCTTTCCACTTTCCAATCCTTTTGAAGTTTATCATTATTCTCCTCACATGCTTCCCAATTTTTGTATCCACTGCAAATTTTGAAATTGCACCTTGCAATTTCAAACTCTCAATAATCAATATACATCAAGAAAAGGAGTGACTCTAATACAGACTACATAATCCCTATATATTTATATCTTCCTCCAGTCTGAAAAACAACTGTTCACCGCTACTCACTGTTTCCTGTCACTCAGCCAAATTTGTATTCTCACTGCTACTGTCCCTTTTATCCCAGGTACTGTAACAACAATGTTATGTTCTGGAACAAGTTATCAAGTACCTTTAGCGTGCTGTGTCAGCTACCTTACCCATGGCAACGCTCTCTGCCACCTCTTCAAAAAACTCAATTCAATGAGTTAGACAGAATTTAACCTTTGGATTTCCTTAATAAATCCATACTTGTCCAAGTGACCAACAATTTTGTCCCAGTTTCTGGAAGTTGTGACACCACCGAGGTTAAAATAACAACCTGAAGTTGCTGAATTTATCCTTATGCTCCTTTTTGAACAAGTTTTAAGTTTATTTATTAGTGTCACAAGTAGGCTGATAATAACACTGCAATGAAGTCACTGTGAAAATCCCCCAGTCACCACACTCCGGTGCCTGTTCAGATACACTGTGGGGGAATTTAGCATGACCAATGCACCTAAGCAGCACACGAAGGAAACCAGAGCACCTGGAGGAAACCCTCACAGACACAGGGAGAATGTACAAATCCTGCACAGATAGTGACTCAAGCCAGGAATCGAACCCAGATCCCTGGCGATGTGAAGTAGCAGTGCTGACCACTGTGCCACCGTGCAGCCCACTCTTTTGCAACTCTTCACTCCTCTGACATTGTTATCGTATCTATGAAGGATTGGAAGATTATACCCAGTTCCTCCACAATTTCTACTTTTGTTTCTCTCAGTATCTTTTGGTGCTTCCGATCCAGTCCTGGTGACATTTCAGCTTCAGGTATGGCCAGCCCATCCAGTAATCCGGAGTCTTATCACCCTTTCACACGAGTGGGACTTTCCAGTCCTGTGCAATAAACAGACGTGCCAAATTCTTGGACCTTGCTATGGCAGGAGGGTGGTGTGAACGGCAGGTAGGATTTCTTTACCAATACTTAGCCATTGCCTATTATTTCACAATGACTGACCTATTCTTTGTAAAGACAAAGTATGCATTTGGTACCTCAGCCATGACCCCTACCATCACGTGTAAATCCTTTATGATCCCTAATCAGCTCTACCCGCCCTTTGACCAGCTTTGTTTTCATTATTTATGTCGATGGAAGACCTTCGTAAGCAACAGTAACTGGAATCATCACAAGCTACACAGTACCTTACACTACATCACTACGTCATGTTGCAACTGTACAAAACTCTAGTGCGGCCGCACTTGGAGTATTGTGTGCAGTTCCGGTCCCCGCATTATAAGAAAGATGTGGAGGCTTTGGAGAGGGTACAGAGGAGGTTTACCAGGATGTTGCCTGGTATGGAGGGCAGGTCTTATGAAGAGAGGCTGAGGGATTTGAGGTTGTTTTCGTTAGAAAGGAGGCGGCTAAGAGGGGACCTAATCGAAACATATAAGATGATTAGAGGTTTAGATAGGGTGGACAGTGATAGCCTTTTTCCTAGGATGGAGAAAGCTAGCACGAGGGGACACAGCTTTAAATTAAGGGGTGATAGTTATAGGACGGATATCAGAGGTAGGTTCTTTACCCAAAGGGTGGTTCGGGAGTGGAATGCCCTGCCTGCAGCAGTTGTAGATGCGCCAAGTTTGGTGGCGTTTAAGAGGTTAGTTGATAAGTATTTGGAAGAGAAGGGAATGGTTTAGTTTGGAGGGGCATTGCTTTTTATATTGGTCGGCGCAACATCGAAGGCCGAAGGTCCTGTTCTGTGCTGTAGTGTTCTATGTTCTATGTTCTATGTTCTACTCATGGTTACACTTTGGTTCAATAGGTTTATCCAGTGAGTAACTGAACCATTATAAAGCAGGAGATTCTCAGCCCAACTACTGAACTATACTTAAATTAGCAGATCGCAACAAAGTAATAGTAAGGGGGTTACAACGGAGGAGGTGATGGCCTTGTGTTATTATTGCTAGACTGTTAATCCAGAAACTCAAATCACATTCTGCAGACCTGGGTTCAAATCCTGTCATGGCAGATGGTGGAATATGAATTCAATAAAAAAAAAATCTGGAATTAAGAATCTACTGATGACTGTGAAACCATTGTTGGAAAAACCCATCTGGTTCACCACTGCCCTTTAGAGAAGAAAACCTGCTGTTCTTAACTAGTCTGGCCTGAATATGACTCCAGAGCCACAGCAATGTTGATTGAGTCTCAATGGCCCTTGATCCCTGTCTACACCAATGAGGAAAGGGTCGAGAGCTTCAAGTTTTTAAGAAAGTCCACCAACACCTCTAATTTCTAAGAAAACTAAGGAAATTTGGCAATGTCAGCTATGACTGTCACCAATGTTACAAATGCACCATAGAAAGCATTCTTTCTGGTTGTATCAATGCTTGGTATGGCTCCTACTCTGCAAGGAATTACAAAAGGTCATGAGTGTAGCCCAAACCATCATGCGAACCAGCTTTCCATTCATTGACACTGTCTACACTTTTCACTGCCTCAGCAAAGCAGCCAGCATAATTTAGAACCCCATGCACCCCAGACATTCTTTCTTCCACGTTCTTCGTTCAGGAAAATGATACAAAAGTCTGAGGTCATGTAGAAGCAACTCAATAACCGTTTTTTCCCTGTTGCGGTCAGACTTGAATAGACTTATCTTGCATTAAGTTGATCTTTTCTACACCCTAGCTATGACTGTAACATTACATTCTGCACTCTCTCATTTCCTTCTCTATGCACGCAAAAAACAATATTTTGTACTGCATGCTAATACATGTGACAACAATAAATCAAGACAAATCAAAACAAAATCAACTAAATGCTGGCCAGCCAGCGATGCCCATATCCTACGAATGAATAAAAAAAAAAATTGGTTACAGCACATCTGGGTTCCTGAAGGTAAAAACAAACAAGTTCACTATTTCTTATCTCGCAAGTTACAAAAGAACTCTGATAAATTATATAGCAGATGAAGATGAAGGTCAATGTAGGAATTGATCAGGCCATCTACATTGGACCCGAGAAAAGCAGATCAGAGTGTTTTCTAAATGGTGGGTTGTTATATGAACTATGCATGAGCAAAGAAAGATTCAAATAGTCATGTCTGAAAGTTAACTGACAGGAACAAAAAATTGTTAAAATGCGAATGGAATTTTGCTTTTTTTTTATCTCAAAGGAGCTGAAATATGAAAGAGTTTGAAGTTATGTTACAGTGTGAAGCTCTGGTCAGACCCCACTATAGTAGTCATAATGTGGAGATGCCAGATCCCTTTATGCCAGAGTACTAGTGTCCTCAGGAAGAATTGACTGGCATTGAAGTGGGGGCAGTGCAGGTTCACCAGAATGATGCCAGGGCTACACACATTAAATTGTGAGGGCAGGTTATACAGACTAGTCTCCCATTTCCTTGCATATTAACAATTACGGATGATCTAATTGAGGTATTTGCAATGACTAAAAGGTATGCTGCGGAAGAACTATACTTCCTGTTCTATGATGGCCCATTTAAGGACCAAAACTTTTTAGGAGCAAAACCAAAGGGCAGTGGGAATCTTGAATTATCTCCCCTGTAAAACGATTGAGTTTGGGGCGATGAGACGGGGCACCAAGGAAGATAGAGCTAGGGGTTGAATGAATGTGGGAGTCAATCGGAAATGTCAAAACTGACATCTGTGTAGTAAGGGTATTAATGGTTACAGAATCATAGCAAGTAGATGGAGTTAAGATACAGAAAATATAGCCACACATCATCTACTTGAATGACAGAATACACTCATGGGCTTGACTGTTCTACTCCCATTCTCATGCTTCTACAACAACTATCCAGTAATAAGTGGGTGTAAATAACTCATCCAAGGTTGAATGTTGGACTGTCAATCTGACAGCTTGAAGGCAATGGAGTAGTCCATGGAACCATAAGACCATAAGATATAAGAGCAGAATTATGTCGTTCGGCCCACTGAATCTGCTCTGTCATTCAAACATGGCTAATAAGATTCTCACCCCCATTTTCCTGCCTTCTCTCCTTAACCCTTGATCCTCTTATTGATCAAGAACATATTTATCTCTGTCTTAAAGACACTCAGTGCCCTGGCTTCCACAGCCTCGGAGGCAATGAGTTCCACAGATTGACACCCTCTGGCTGAAGAAATTCATCCTCATTTCAGTTTTAAAGGAGTGTTGCTTCATTCTGAGGTTGTACTTTCGAGTGTTAGTCTCTCCCATTAATGGAAACATCCTCACCACTCTAACTAGGCCTCTCAATATTCCTTAAGTTTCAATCAGATCCTGCCTCATATATCTAAATCCGATTGAATATAGGCCCAGATTTCTCAACAACTCCTTATATGACAAACCCTTCATCCTGGGAGCATTCGAGTGAGCTTCTTCTGAACCCCCTTCCTTAGGGATGGGCCTCAAACTGCTCACCATATTCCAACTGCAGTCTAGCTAAATGGGATAGTGGAGAGGATGAGCTCGGTTTTATCCAGTCAACCTGATGAATGCCGATGATATTACCAAGCAGCGGTGTGTAGGTAAGGAACAGGGCAGTGGCAAGAATATTTCCTTGAGGGTCTCCAGATGTGGTAGTTCAAGTGGAAGGGTTGTCAGATTAGCAAATGATGGACTGGAGTGATGGAACAATCAGAAAATGTTGGGTTCTGACAGAATGGTAACCCAGCAAGAAGTCAATGTTGTAAAGGAGAAAGAATGAAGGAAGTATGAGTAGAAAACAAGAGTGAGCCTGTGTCGACTTTAACCTGGATTAAATTGTTCCAATGTAATCCCTTTATGGCTTTTGTCTTACAAAAGCCATAAAGACCTTTTGTCTTACATCAAAGGTCAATGATGTATGGGTAGCAGAGGTATAAAAGTTATATCTGAGGCTTCTCTGCCAAGAAGCCAGGCGAAATATCATTCATGTCACACTTCCAGACCTGCGGTTTGCAAAGGCCAGGCAGTGGCACAGAGCACGCATGTAACCTCATCTTTTTGATAATGTGGAGCTGGAAGCAACATTTGAAATCAAGCAGCCACAAGAACTGAACTGAAATGAGACTACAAGAGCATGGCAGGGGGGGAGGTCACAGGGGGTTAGATAAGAGAGTGAAAGTGGGAGGTGGAGAGGAATGGGAGTTAGGGCAATAACAGGCAGGCACAGCTGTATATACATGATTCCATTCTGACCTTTAACAAACAACTGAATGCAAATAGCAGAGTCAAGATGTCTTAACATTCCAGAACCCAATGCATTACCTTTTCGGAGTGTAGTTGTTGCTAATTGCAATGCAGTTGTGTGTATGAAATATTTTGCAGTGTGTCCTAAGCGTGGGATTGCTGTAAAGGGGAAATATTGGGCCCTGGGACACCGGGAGAATTCCCTGTTCTTTCAATATCGCTAAGAGGTCTTTCTCCTCATTCAAGACAACTCCCATTTTATACTCCATCTGAAGAGAAACACCAAGCGATGCAGCCGTCCCCCTCGCCCCGCCACCTTCTCAATGGTGGATAGTTGGAAACTCAGCACTAATGTTTTCACGCGATCAGAAGTGATATAAAAGGACTTCCATTTTTTTTAATCACTTGAATGAATGGAGCCTCAATATGCCGCCACCCTCTGGTGTTTTGTCTAACTTCCGCATGCCACCTTCCCTAAAGAAGATTTTGATCTGCTCTAATGGAGATTACTACAGTACTAATGAGTTTCTATTATAAAAAAGCGTTACCCTTTCAGATCTCAGTTTCGAAAGGCGGCGATTGACAGTGGAAGGTAGATCTGGCACAATGGCAAAAAACTCGCTTTCACAACCAAAGCGCAACAAAAAAAAAGATTGTTTGGCTACAGTTGAACCCTCTGACTCAGATACTGTGACTGATTTTCTTACAACTTGTCCGTATCTGGATCCACTTAAAATGATTCCATTAGTTAAGCATGGTATACAACATCACTTCAAGAAAATTCTGTTTTAGATTTACAAGATGGGAACTAAAAGCCTTTAAGTGCGACATTTGTAACCACAAGCCCTCATTTCTAAATAATGTGTGAAAATAGCCCATTTGGAGGAATTACATGATTGCTTAATTTGGGGTATCTGATTTGTTCTTAAGTGCACTCGGAGCGTAACAGGCGCCCATGGGATAAGCTTGTGACTATTGTGAAACTTCACATACATATTTGAAAGCAGAATGAGCAATAACACAAAGAACAAATTTGTTCGTTTTATTTGAGCCTTTAGATGTTCGCCACTGTGCCTGCGGTTTAGCCGATTCTATTGTCTACTGTGGTTTCAACATCGGAACGCTCAAGGCTAACCTTAATGTTAACTGACACAGTCCCTTCCTGTATCGTAATTGCGGCTCGGTGTAGAACTTGCGTCAGATTTTAGCTGGACTGAAGAAGATACAACTCTTCACGGATTTTGGCTAAGATCCGAAGTGTCAGATCCAGCCCAAGATGGGGTGCAACGCCTTATCTTGTTAGCTTGAATCCTGTTTGTCTCCCTTGTGGGGATCGTGAATTGAATTCAGTTGGATTTTGCTTTTCTTTTGGATGGAATAAAAATTTGAAAAAAAAATGGATGTGGCCCACTCCACTCTGAGTATTGACTTCCTAACTTTAAGATGAGTGAAAACATACGTATTCTTCTCGACTGGTAAAAGTAAAGTTTATTTATTAGTCACAAACAGGCTTATATTAACACTGCAATGAAATTACTGTGAAAATCCCCTAGCTGCCACACACCAGTGCCTGTTCAGGTACACTGAGGGAAAATTTAGTACAGCCAATGCATCTAACCAGCATGTCTTTGGACTATTTCGCTGTATGTGGTGTATTTAAAAATCCAAGTGATGATAACAGCCTTTTGCTCACCCTGTTTTGACTCTAATTGACTTGGTGGCATGGTGGTTAGCACAGCCACCTCACAGTGCCAGGGATTCAGGTTCGATTCCCGGCTTGGGTCATTGTGCGGATTCTGCAATTTCACCCCATGTCTGCGCAAGTTTCCTCCAGGTACTCTGGTTTTCTCCCATAATCCGAAAGACTGGTTATGTTAAATTCTCCTTCAGTGTACCCGAACAGGTGCCTGAGTATGGCAACTAGAGGCTTTTCACAGTAACTTAATTGTAGTGCTAATGTAAGCATATTTGTGACTAATACTTAAACTTCAAAAAAGCTGTCCTGTTATTGTACTCTACTCACTAGATTCCCAAATTCGTGACATACGCTATAGACCCAAAGGATTCCCCCCCACTCCTGCCCCATACATTTCACTCCCCCTGCCGCTTATCACTAACTTATTTTGTTTCATGGGTATTAAACATGGGTTCCTTCTGCGGACATGGAGCTAGAACACAAATTCAACAACACTGCAGAGATCTGTGGCGCTTGGTCTGTCAGTTCCACACTTTTCAGTGAGGGGTCATGGGGACAGGAATGAGTAATTGGGACTATCTTCTTCCTTCCTCAAGGACTGGGGGAAACATTTACCAGCTTGGAATTTCTTTTAGAATTTTCTTTAAAATGAAGCAGAGGATCTCTAAAAGAAAATTCAGAGTAAAAAAAAAGGGAAAAGTGGAACTCTCTGCCTGCAATTAGTTGAGACTAGCAGCACATGTTTGAGAGAAAGTTACTCAAGTACTTGCTGGGGAAATGGAATAGAAGGAGATGCTTTTAGGATGAAAAGAAGGGTGGCCGTAAACACACGCAAAGCATTAATGCCAGCGTTGAAACGTTGGGTCGAATTGGGCTTTGTGTTGTAACCACTAAGGCCACAGAATCCCGACAGCGCAGAAGGAGACCATTTGGCCCATCAAGTCTGCACTCTCTCCAACAGAACATCTTAGCTGGCCCAATCGTCTTAACCCTACATATTTACCTCGCTACCACCCACTAACCTACATATCATGGGACACTAAGGGGCAATTCAGCATGGTCAATCCACCAAACCTACACATCTTTACACTATGTCATTTATAAAATCTATCATTGGAAAAATAAGCTTGATATAAAACATCTCAAGCAATTTCAGTAGACACCTTTAGTCATTTTTGTCAAATGATTACGTAATTTAGAAAGTAAAGAGTATTTGTTAAAATAAGTATGCAGTTATTTTTTCTGGTGGCAAGGGCAGTGGATTTTTGCAAGCACCTGGCTGTGTTATTTGAACTGTTTAGGATTAGTATTGGCCTCCAGTTATGGCCAATGTTACTCAAAAGCATTGCCCTCAAATGCACAGCTATTGAATGGTCCACAATTTTCCTAAAAGTTGTACAGTTTTAAAGTTGGTGGGGGGGGGGGGGGGGAAGCAAACCTATGAAAAGGTTTATTGTCCACATGAGATGAAAAATCCAGAGATTAATAGGTTACTTTATATATGCCAACAAAAATTATTGGGCATCTTTACCTTATAATAAACTGATATAACTGAAATCTATAATTCCATTGAATGCCTACAATGCAGAAGAAAGCCATTCATCCCATTGAGTATAATATCTAAGTATAGCCTTGTAATCCTTCAAAGGATGTTACCTCGTGAAGCAGCATCAATGTTTCATCTTAAGGTTTCTTGGATTTCCACTAATTAACAGAGCTCAGGAATGTTTTGTTAAAAAAAAATCCCAAATCAATCTTTACAACTGCTATGTGCTCACAGTAGACAAAGAAACAGAAGAAAATCTCCTGGAGATATCCTCAGAACCTCCTCTTTCGGATGTTAATGAATTTGATACAAGTTCATAGCTGGATAATAAAGTGCCTCCATTGCAACTCAAAACTCATCTTCTTGCTTTGGCTGTTCCAAGTTTTGTTTTTTATACTGAAATGGTTAGTTATATAAAGCAAAGCATTGTATGGGATGGAAAACAGAATCCAGCTATACAGCAGAAATAGGTACTTGGGTCAGCCAGGTAACAACATTTTGGAAGAGTTGTTTCTGTAAAGGTTTCATTTCCAGTGTAATTTCTGCCCGGTTCTTAAAGGCCATGGGCCATGTAAAAAGGAAAGTTATTTTCCGCTGAATACATCCAAGAGTTAATACATTTACAGTGCATCAATTCACAAGATTAAAATTATTTGCCACTGAAGAGTTAGTGACATATGGTAAAAACAAACACCTCCACACCCAAGTCTGATAAAAAAAAGTTCTGGTTCTTCCAAACTCGCCACTTTTACCACTTGCCTCCTTTTTTTTCTATTTTAACCATTTTTCAACTCCTCATTTCTGTTCCTCTAGCTCCTTCAGTTACTTATGAAATCACCATACACAGCAACAAAACAGTAGGGTTTCATCTCAATTGGCTTATACTTCGGATTCAGCCAATATCAATTGGAAATAAAATCTGATTAGAGTGTGCACTCGTATCAGCAACTAGTATACTTCCCTCCCAGTTAGGGAATTACTGGCCAAAAAAAAAGTCATTTCTGAGATTCTCTCAGACACCACTCCTCACCCCCAAACACACACACCAGTCAAAAGTGCAATTGCAGGAAAGATTCATTGTATTGAATGTGTTTGCCAAATCACTTCTTTTTCAGCCAATTTCCTCCTGCTTTATTTTTATAGATTAGTGCCTGCATTTATTTTTTCCCCATTTTTACAATGCTTACTGATGTTCATTCGGTTCCCCATTCCACTTTGCAGTTGGTTGTCCCACCTGTTGTGCATTTTAACAATAACTCTTCAAAATGCAGCTCAGTAACTCCTACTGCGCTCTTCATTAAAATGGGATATCATCTAAAACCAGTTAGTAGTTTGGAAGACATGAGATTTAAGAGACTGGGCCAAAAAAAAGACATGGGATTAGATGAAATTGGAACTTGGTTCGATCAGCAAGTTGTGATCAGGAATGTGCAGTCTGAAGGGAGGTTCGAAGCATATCCAACAATAAATTTCAAAAGGGAATTACAAGGAGTACAAGCAGAGAACTGGACTAATTATGAACTGTCCAAGAAGCATACATGATGGGCTGAATGGCCTTCACTTGTGCTACGTTTCTACTTATTTAGTAACTACAAAGTGAAAAAAAAAACTTGAGAGTAGTGTTTTAGAATATGGATAGCAGTCTTGCCTCAGATTAAGGAAGCTGAGAGATGGAATACAAATACAGGATCCAAGATAACACTTCAGTATAGTACTGAAAGAATACTGTTCCCAGAGAAACCATCTTCTAAATAGGTAAACAGACATCATTTGCCTATGCAGTTCAATTGCAAAGATACTATGTCATTTATTAAAGGACCTCAGGGTTTCTCCGTGTCCTAGTCAAGCCAGTAAGAAGTTTCACAATACCATGTTAAAGTCCAACAGGTTTATTTGGTAGCAACAGGTTTATTTGCTAGCACGAGGGGACACAGCTTTAAATTAAGGGGTGATAGTTATAGGACGGATATCAGAGGCAGGTTCTTTACCCAAAGGGTGGTTCGGGAGTGGAATGCCTTGCCTGCAGCAGTTGTAGATGCGCCAAGTTTGGTGGCGTTTAAGAGGTTAGTTGATAAGTATATGGAAGAGAAGGAATGGTTTAGTTTGGAGGGGCATTGCTTTTTATATTGGTCGGCGCAACATCGAAGGCCGAAGGGCCTGTTCTGTGCTGTAATGTTCTATGTTCTAAAGTCACTAGCTTTTGGAGCATTGTCCCTTCACTAGCTCCAAAAGCTAGTGATTTGTGCTACCACATAAACCTGCTGGACTTTAACCTGGTATTGTGAGACCCCTTACCCTAGTCCAACACCGACATCTCTACATTCTAGCCCATCACCAAGAAAAAAAAGAATAAATGGTTCTTCATGCATTTTTAAAAATTATTCGTTCATAGAATGTGGGTGTTACTGGCTGAGCCAACTTTTATTGCGTACTTCTGAGGGTATTTAAGAGTCAACCATGTTGCTGTGGTTGTCACATATAGGCCAGACGGGGTAGGTTGGCAGATTTCCATCCCTAAAGAACGTTAGTTAACCAGATTGGCTTTTATGAAAATCGACAATGGTTTCATGGTCATCAGCACACTTTTAATTCCAGATTTTTACTGAATTCAAATTTATCCATGATGGGATCCAAATCCAGAGCATTACCCAGAGTTGCTGGATTACCAATTCACTGACGAAAGCACTACGCTACCACCTAACCCTAGATATTACTGCTGTTTGTGTGATCTTGCTGTGCATCATTTCAATCACATTTGCCTACACAACAGGACTGCAGTTCAATAGATAAAGCACCTATAGATGCTTCGTAGGTGCAGTGCTATTCTACAATACATGCTATTTTAGCATTAGAATTGACTTTCATAGAAGAAATGTAAAATTTATTTGAATATATTTGACCATGTAATCTGGACACATGAGAAACTAGAAACCACCAGTGACATCTCATGAAAATATTTTTGTGCAAGGGACTGAGGTATAGCAAAATATTACAAAAAACTGGAAGATAGCACAAACCACCTACGATTGTACAAAATATTAACAGTCATCTAAAGAATGGTGAAGACAAATTGCCTGCAAAACAAAATAAAAGATCGGCAGCCATTTTTTAAAAAGATATGGAACTCATACTTGGTTTAAAATAAACAAAGTACTTAAGAAGGGAACCTGTCCAGACCAACAAAGAAATCTACCCTGTTCCCTACACCAACATCACAGAATATTGCTCTTACTGAACTTGTGCTTTCGTTGCCTGCGAAAATGAAATTGTTAAATGGGCAGACTTTTGTGAAGATTGTTCTGACATCACCGACTTAAAAACACATGGCAGTCCTGGGAGAGAAAGGTGAATGCGCTTAGCATAATTCACAGAGAGCATGGATCCTCCTCCCTATCTGCACTTGGAATCCATTTACTCCTGAAATTGTTCTCCCTTGTAAATTGAACATAAAAGTGACACACAGCACAATGTGACAAATACACTAAAAAAGGGAATACTAAGTTTATGCAAACAAATATGTAAATATCAGAATCATATATTCCCATGCTCAAGAACCTGAGGAACAGGTGTACTTTAACAATTGTTTATGGGGTGTCAGTTCCATTTTTTCCACCAGGGGAAAAAAAACACACTCCCAGATTAAACAATGATGTGCGTTTGAGTAAGGGGCTGAAACTTGCATTCAAAGTTATCTACAAGAGTGGAATAAAACAGTATATAAATATTTTCCCCGACATTTAGCAAAAGAATTGCACAATTGTACGAAGGCAACAGAAAACACGATAACAGTTCATTCCCAAACTTTCCCTCAGATTTAGCTCTAGCATATCTATCTAAACAAAAGCACCCAAAACAAAAGATGTTTAAATTGACCTTTTAGGGAGAGCGATTTAGCTAAATGATACTTTTCTTTTAATTCACTTTTTTAGAAATGCGAAAGTTCAGAGTTTTGCTCAAAAGCAGGATGATACAGATGTCACCAAAGAGTGCATCTTGTATCTCAGTGTACAGGAACCATGGGAATGCATTTGCACCATTAACCGCGCACTTCGCTAATCAAAAAAAATACATTCAGATTATGTAATCCATGCAAAGTATATTTGAATCAATTCCACTGTCCATGTTAGATGGAACTGCATTACTGACTTTGTGATAATTAGTTACAGAAAAGAGTACAGCTTGATGCTTGGAATTATCCCGTTTACTGCACGATGGAAGCTATGTCACTATGGCTTCTAGAGAAGTGTTTTGGAATTTGTTTGAGATTCAAAATTTCACTCCTCAGACTGAAAAAAACCTTGGAATGCCAATGGAGTTTTCAGTAGGCAAGAATCAATCAGGCACATGGGAAGTGGAAGAAAATTGTAAAATGTTTCTGTGACCCCAGTTGTACGAGAGCAAGATGGTACTGGCGCTGGTACTTGACCTGAACATTGACTGAATGTCTGGAGACATTTCAGAAAAGGAGAGTGGAGAAAGCAAGGTCCTATACCTAAAGATAAGGAAGTTTTTTTCCCCCTGTCGTGCGTGGGGGCGGATTTAACTGACTGGCATTCCATCAGGAGGCTGATTCATGCGCACATCAGTTCTATTTCTGGCTCTCTGAACTTCAAAGGAGGGTGAGGGGAGGTCGGTGGCACTACAGAGAAAGCAGCTATCCACATGCCCCTCAGCTGAGAAAGCAACCACATGCCCCTCAGCTGCTGTGGTGCCCTATCGCAACGGGGCGATCGAAAGCTGTGTGGATAAATTCCAGGAAACTTAAGAGACACCCCCCTCCCGTAATCTAATGTGAATGACTTGTGCCAAGTGCCCACACATATTATAAAAATATCACTTGTGCTGGAATTCTCAAACAGGCAGGTCTTAAAAAAAACCCAACTCTTCCAAAACTTTTTTTTAAAATGAGCGACAGATTTATCTCACAAGAAAGAAATAATTTACAAATAAAAGGCACTTGAGTCTCTCCGGTGAGAAATCTTATTTAAAACTTAAGCGACAGTGATGAGTTTATAACCGCGCTTTAAACTTAAATGTCCTTTCCTAAATGGCTGGCAGCTATGGAGCAGGGGAAAGGCGGACACAAAAATCCTTATGTGGCGATGAAGGAGACCTCCACTTTAGGGCTATGCAGCCTTTGTTGATAAAAGGGCTGCAGTCACAGTGCAAGGAGTGGGAAAGAACGTGAAGTTTGGAAATACCCACTCACCCCACCAGCAACTAAAAATACCAGCACTCCGAAGTAAAGGACATGCAACTCCCGACTTTATACAAAAAGTGGAATTTTATTTAAAAAAGGGGGCAAAAATATGCCAAATATAGAAACAATTCTATCGTTCTATAAAGAATTGCGATCGTATATGAACTTTTGAACAAACCCAGGCTGAACACAACAATTCAAACTAAAAGCACTTGGTGCTCATATTAAAACGGGTATCTGCGCACAGTTTTAAACACACTTTTCTGCGTGTTATTTGCAAAGTTTGGAGAATTAGACGGTCGAAATACGAAAAAAAAAACGATGTGTCTCAACTTAAAGAAGTTTCTTGAGAGTGTAAAATTAGAAACAAACTTCGGCTTCAGACACAGATCTTAGAAAGATCACTATTGCTCAAGCTCCCTGCAGTCATGGCAAAGAAAAAGAAGTCATGTGCTCTACATTAGATTCCGATTGGGGGGGGGGGGAATGGAATCGTTTCACATCTGTATCCATGGCTATCTGAGAATATGCAGTGAGCGCAGCGACTTTTACATCACCTCAGTGGGGAGGGGAACAATATATGTTTTATTTTCCAGAATCGAATAGTGTGGGTGTGTGTGCTTGTGAGTTCCATTGAACCATAAGTTATTTTCAAGTCCGACTCATGGTTTCGGAAATCCATTGGTTAAGTAGCACAGAAGGACAAAAAAATTCTCAAGTAGGATTTTTGTTTTAAATACAAATATATAATTAAAACTTTTTTTACAAATGCTATTTACAGGTTTTATTACACCTTGGAAAGTTATCCTAATGCAACCGTTAAGTAAAACCAATTTTCCTTTTTTAAAAAAGACATTAAAAACACATAAAGGAAAAGTCCCGTGTTAAATTGTGTCCCCTTTCTCTCACACACATTCCGCCCCTCCTTCCCTCTCACACAAAAGGAAAAATCCCGCGTTAACTTTTTCTATTTCCTTTTTCTTCCTTCCCCCTCCCAAAAAAAGGGAAAGGTCCATATTAGCTTGTGTCCCGTTCTCTACCACATTCTCTCCGTCTTTCATCCTCTCACACAAAAGGAAAAAGTCCCCGTGTTAATTTGTCCCCTTTCCTTCCCTCATCCCTCACACTTTCTCCTTGCCTCTCACACAAAAAGGAAAAGTTATGTTGTGTCCCGTTCTCTCCGTCACACTCTCCCCTTTCTTCTCCCACACTCAGGAAAAAGTCCCGTGTTAAGCTGTGTCCCCTTCTCTTCAGTCTTTCCAGTTCTCACACTGTCTCCCCCTCCCCGTGTTGTTCCCGTTCTCTGTCACCCTCCCTCCTTCCCTCTCTCAGAAAAGGAAAGGTGTTGTGTTAAGCTGTGTCCCCTTCTCTGTCTTTCCCTCTCACACAAAAAGGAAAAGTCCTGTGTTGTGTCCCGTTCTGTCACACTCTTCCCTTTCTCTCCCATTGCATTCTCTCCTTCTCTCAGAAAAGGAAAAGTATTGTGTTGAACTGTGTTCCATTCTGTCTTTCTCTCTTCTCCCTCAGTATTGTGTTGTGTCTCCCTCTTAATTTTTCGCTCTCTCAATCTTTCCTTCCCTTTCTCACACACACAGACTCTCCCTCCTTCTCCTCTCGCAGGAAAACATGTGTTAAGCTGTGATTCCTTCTGTCTCTTTCTCACAGTCTTTCCCTCCCTTTCACAGACACACACATTCCCTCCTTCCCTCTCTCAGGCAAGGAAAAGTCTTGTGTCAAGTTGTGTCCCCTCCTTTCAGTCTTTCCCCCCCCCCCCCTCTTTCTCTCTCACACACACACATACATGCATACAACACACACTCTCTTTCCCCACCCCAGCCCGATCCCCCTCCCCGTCTCTCACACGGTGGTCTCGCCGTGCTTGCTGTTGGTCAGCCTGGTGTAGAACTTGCGCCACGAGTGCAGCGTCTTGCCCGACCAGATCCAGAAGCCGGAGGTGATGCCCACGATCAGGGTCATGAGGTACTTGATCATGTAGACGGTGAAGTCGGGCCGCATGCGGGGCTGGTAGCGGAGCGGGCAGGGGATGGCGAAGGCCTTGCAGGTCTGGCTGACCCAGCTGCGCTCCCACTGCTCGCGGAAGGCCTGCTCGTAGAAGTAGCAGGCGATGACGATGGTGGCGGGCACGGTGTAGAGCACGCTGAAGACGCCGATGCGCACCATCAGCTTCTCCAGCTTCTCGGTCTTGGTGCCGTCGTGCTTCATGATGGTGCGGATGCGGAACAGGGAGACGAAGCCGGCCAGCAGGAAGGAGGTGCCGATGAAGAGGTAGACGAAGAGCGGCGCCAGCACGAAGCCGCGCAGCGGCTCCAGCCGGTTGAGGCCCACGAAGCAGACGCCGCTGAGCAGGTCGCCGTCGATTTGGCCCAGCGCCAGGATGGTGATGGTCTTGACGGCGGGCACGGCCCAGGCGGCCAGGTGGAAGTACTGCGAGTTGGCCTCGATGGCCTCGTGGCCCCACTTCATGCCGGCGGCCAGGAACCAGGTGAGGGAGAGGATGACCCACCAGATGGAACTGGCCATGCCGAAGAAGTAGAGCATCATGAAGAGGATGGTGCAGCCCTCCTTCTTGGTGCCCTGCACCACCGTGCGGTACGCGTCCTCGGCGAAGCGCTCGTTGCAGACGGCGCGGTCGCCCAGCGCGAAGCCCGCCATGTAGGCCACGGCCACCATGGTGTAGCAGCCCGACAGGAAGATGATGGGCCGCTCGGGGTAGCGGAAGCGCTGCATGTCCACCAGGTAGGTGGTGACGGTGAAGAGGGTGGAGGCGCAGCAGAGCGCCGACCACACCAGGATCCAGAGGCGGGCGAAGCGGATCTCCTCCCGCCCGAAGAACATGTAGCCGTTGCCGCGGCTCGGCTCGCACGGCGCGGCGCACTCGCGCTCGCCCAGGAAGCGGTAGTTGAGGTAGGAGGGCACCCGCAGCGCCCGCGGGCAGTGGAAGGGCCGCTCGGCGTCGCCCGGCTGGCGGGCGGGCGGCCCGCGCGACGTGCCGGCCCCGTCGGCCGCCGCCGCCTCCCCCGGCTGCTGGTGCTCGCCGCCGGCGGCCTCCCCCGTGGGCGCCCCCTCCGTCGGCGGACTGCCCTCCTCCGAGTGGTTCTGGCCCACGCACAGCTGCTCGGCGCCGTGCACCGGGAAGTGCTCGCAGCGCAGCCGCTCGGGCCACTGGAAGCCGAACTTGTTCATCAGCGCCTCGCAGCCCTGGCGGGCCCGCTCGCAGATGGAGCGGCACGGCGGGATGGCCTGCTCCAGCACCGTGCACACCGGCGCGTACATGGAGCACAGGAAGAACTTGAGCTCGGGCGAGCACTGCACCTTGACCAGCGGGTAGAACTGGTGCACCTCCAGCCCCGCGTCCTCCTGGTTGGTGTGGCCCAGCAGGTTGGGCATGATGGTCTGGTTGTACGCGATGTCCGTGCACAGCGGGATGGAGATGGGCTGGCAGAAGCCGTGGTCCGGGATGGAGATGCCCCTCTCCCCCTGGAACTGCCCCCGCACCCTGGCCGAGTCCCAGCACAGCAGCCAGGGGGCCAGCAGCAGCCCGCCCAGAAACACCTTCACCCGCATCCTGCTGCACAACAGAAAGAGGCTGTTTAAAAAGTTCTGCCTTACGAAGATAGCCTGGGCACTACGAAAGTCCTTCCTTGCAAAGGGTGGGCAGTCAGAAAGTCCTTCCTTGCGAAGACTGGGGAGTTAAAAAGTCTTTCCTTGCGAAGACTGTATAGTAAAGTCCTTGCTTGCGAAGGCTGAACAATAAAGATGTCCTTCCTTGCGAAGATTGTATAGTAAAAAAATGTCCTTCCTTTGCGAGGATTATATAGTAAAGTCTTTCCTTGCGAAAACTGTACACTAAAGTCTTTGCTTGCGAAGATCGTACGGTGAAAATGTCCTTCTTTGCGAAGAATGTATAGTAAAATGTCCTTGCGAAAATTGTCTGGACAGTTTTTTTTAAGAAAAGTCCTTGCTTCCGAAGATTGGACAATAAAAAAAGTCCTTTCTTTGCGAAAATTAGACAGCAATAAAGTCCTCGCTTGCAAAGATTATACGGTTTTTAAAAAGAAGTCCTTTCCTTGCGAAGATTGTCTGCACCGTCAGAAAGTCCCTGCGTGTGAAGGTTGGGCACTCAGAAAGTCCTCCCTTGTGGAGACTGAACAGTAAAAATGTTCTTGCTTGCGAAGATTGGACAGCAAAAAAAAAGTCCTTCCGAAGATTGTCTGGACAGTTATAAAGTCCCTTGCTTGCGAAGATTGTTCGGGCAGTCAATCAATTAAACCTCCAACATTTGGGAGCTGAAGGAGAAACTTCCAAAAGGGGGTTGTATATGGGGGGATGAGGGGCGGGGAAGACGGGAGGGGACTTAAACTGGGGAAGGAGGAGGGGGGGGGGCAAAATAAAAATAAAATTAAAAAAAAAGCAGCCTCAGAAGCTCCCGTTCCGCAGACCCAACTCACTCGCTGCGCCCCCGTTAAACGACTGTCTGACTTTTTCTTTGTGCAACTAACATCATCTCAATTACACTGTTTCAAGGGACCCCCGCTCCGGGAGGGGGAGGGGGGGGGAGAGGCTTGAAACGGACCCCCCCCTCTCCCCTCCCTCTGCAGAGGCAGCCAATCAGGTTAAGAAATTGACGACCAGCCCTCAGGGCAGGATTGGCCCAACCGCAACACAATGATCTCAGTAATGAGATGCCAAACTCCGGCGCTCTCATCACTTAAAGCGGCAGCGTGCTGTGGGGAAGTGTACTGGAAGAGTCAGCCCCACAACACAAGCCAGCTATTCCCCCAACCCTCCCCATTCCTTCCCACACCGCTACCCCTTCTCCTATCAGGACTCCCGTTACAGCCAGCTCCCTCCAAAATAAACCATGTTGGGCAGCCTTTTAAACACAGCAATCTGAGCTTTCGCAGCGATTCCCAACACAGAATCGATGATTTTTTTTTTTGAAAATCTCAATCCCTGAATTGCTGTCTTTTGAAAATCGACGGTTTTCCAAAAACTTTTTTAAATTCCCTCTTCCCCTCTCCCTGTGGCAGGGGAAGCGATCTTTAGGGAAGGCATCTTCTTCGATAAATAGACTTCTCTCTCTCTGAACTGGCAGATTCGAGAATATTAATGGGCTTGACTCCCTCTGTTTCTCTCTCTACGGGTGCTGCCAGAAAGCTGCTGAGTTTTGCCAGCCCTTTAACATCTTTCCATTTTTTAAAAACATAATAAAGTCTCCCTCCGCCCAATTTTCTAGTTGTGATATTTCTTGGGAACGTTTCTCAGCATTGCAGAGCCCGCACGCAGCGACATGGGACACCGTGTCAGAGCACCCCGGGAAAAGAACAGGACGTGAATTCACCTGATACCGGCCTTCAAAAAAAAATTAAAGGGTTCAAAAGGTTAAGTACAAGTCGAGATATTTCCACTTGGGGAAGGGAGTACAGCAAGGAAGGGCCATCAGTGAAAGAGAGATAGCCACTCATAAATTCAATAGAGAAATTCCGAACAAAGTTCTTTATTCTGCGATTGTGAAATATACTACTAGATGGAGTGGTTGAGGCGATAAACATGCGTTCATTTAAGGGGAAAAGCACGTTGGGGAAAACAGGGGTATGATGAATAGGATGAGATGGATTAAGGTGGGAGGAAACTCGGGGGGAGTACAGCATTAACCCATCATGTATCCCAGTGGCACAAAACTAGCAATTTGATTACATCCAGTGCCGTTTCATTCTGCTGAATCCCAGATTTAAAAAAAATGTATGCAGTGAATCAATTTGTAAAGTGGTGCTATTTTTACAAAACTATTTCCAATATCGGCTAACGATTTTTTTTAAAAAAACGAACGCTGCGATATATTTTAGTCTGGGAAGCGGAATAGCATGTGGGAGCTTCAGCCAGTTCCTCTGGATGCCTCAGTCTCCGTGTTAAATCGCCGCAAGCCCATCGGAATGTTTAGATAGGACTTCAAGCACAGGAATTGCAACCTATAAATCTAAGCACGTTACTTGTGTGCATCTGATTTATATCAAGCATGTGCATGCTTTGGGCCTGGAATTTCTTTTTTCGCACTTGAGGTATTCCCGATTAGCAGATTTCTTTGAACACATTTAAAGTTGTCTGGACTCATTCGAAACACAAGGGCTATTGGAAATGCGCTGGGGAGGTTCTTCTGCGACAGAGATCACAGACTCAAATAAAGACAATAAAGCGGCGAGAGCAGAACAGATTTGTCCTGACAAATGAGGGCAGCTCCTGTTCCAAAGCCGTACCCTCAGTAGAAGCTTTGGCAGAAACCTCATTGACACGCGTCCGCAACCGCACCAGAAATGCCGGCGTTGGACTGGGGTAAACACACTAAGAAGTCTCACAACACCGGGTTAAAGTCCAACAAGTGAGTGGCCAGTCAGCCCACTCACCTGACGAAGGAGCAGCTCTCTGAAAGCTGGTGGCATTTGCTACCAATTAGACCTGTTGGACTTTAACCTGTGAGGCTTCTTACAAAGTTATAGTGGTACAGCGGGAATGGAAAATGTTGTCCCAAGCATTTTGGGCACAACCGTTTGTCAGAATTCCTCTGATTCCAGATCCAAAAGCTGAATATATCATTCTTTCACAGGCACTGACTGGTCTTCTGTGCTTTTCTCTCATTTCCTGTTTTTATTTCGGACTTGCAAAGATCAGGTTATTTCTTTCCCTCATTGCCCCGCCTTATATTAAATTGACCTTTGCACCCTAGTTATGACTTGGTATCATTACATTCTGCATCCTCTACTTCTGTACGTCCTGTATAAACATTATGTTTTGTCTGTAAAGTGGCAAGAAACAATACTTTTCACTGTATCCCAATACATGTGACAATAATAAATTAAATCAGATGTTCAGATTGATCGCTTTGCGATCTTTTTATAAGTCTAGTCGTTTGTGCAAGAAAGGGTGACACCATAACTCCTCCCCATTTCTATTTCTACTTTTGACTAGAGATCTTGGCAGAGTCTAAAATTCTTGACTATCCTTCCAAATATCCTGAGCCCTCCAAGCACTGGAGTGAAGGTTTCTCCAAAATTACAAGGCCACGGCTCCCTGGAAACCATTCATTGTTTGTATTTAAAACAATAGTTTAAGAATGCATTTTTTAAAACTTTTTTTTGCTTTGCAATTGATACATTTTTAATGTAAAACATATTGTGAAAAAAGTTGCATTTGGAGTTCATCCATATTCAACAGACCTAACAAAGCCATCTTTTTAATAGAAGCTTCCTGTGCAGTTATTCTATTCTACTTCTTTCAGAATTGGGCTCTTCTCCCGGCCCTGAATTTTTTTGTCCAGAAGATGTGCTGGTTAGGCGCATAGGCCATGCTAAGTTCTTCCTCAGTGAACACAAGAAGGCAAAAGAGTGTGGTGACTAGGAAATTTTCACAGTAACTTCATTGCAGTTCATAAGCCTATTTATGAACTAATAAAGAAACTTTGAGTCAGCAGGCCTGGAGGTAAAATCAAAATATGCTTCCCAGAACAAGATTTCATGTTGGCTGGCAGATTAACATTGCCGGCTGGGAAAATCTCAGCATTGCCAGGGAAGGCAGAAGCCGAGACCAGCAAAATGTGGGCTGCTGATTCTAACAGGCTTCCTCCGTGGGACAGCAGTGGCTGCACTGTCTCAGGGATCTGCAACCCTGTAAGACAAAATTGCGATGGAAAAGAGTGTTATTCAAACACAAACCTCAGTCCTCAGACATTTTCCATCTTATTTCAGCCTGGACGCTTCATCCCACCCTAGATCCAGATTGAAGCTAAAACATAAAGACCGCTTGGTGAATCGGTCCACCCACCAACTGCAAGAGCTGATGGGTCACATAAAATTGAGTTTGGCTGGCCCCTTGATGGGCTAAATTGTCTGCTTGAGTGTTGATGGGCACCATTCCAGCTTTCAAGGGTGCCAACCAACCAAAATATTGTGCAAGTGTGCAATGAGGTTGACACATGTGCCCGACATATTTTCATACGACTTATGTCCTTGTCTGTTAGGCATGAGTGTCATAGAATTCTAGCCCTGAGAAATGTCATTCAGCCCATAGAGCCTGATCTTTCTCTGATGGAGGGTCAGTTAGACTCAACTGTTGGCTCTATTCTCTCTCCACCGATGCTGTCAGACCTGCTGAGATTTTCCAGCATTGTTTTTGTTTCAGATTCCAGCATCTGCAGTATTTTGCTTTTATGAGAATTAAGATATAAACCATCCATCATCTATCTTTAAGCATCTTCAAACCTTTAATAATCTTGCCAAACAAAATAGGTTGCCCCAATTCTCTTCCCCCGTCACAGCAAAACTTCATTCCTCACAGCAAAATTCTACCCCCCTGATTATCCATACCTCACTAAAGGAATAGAATTACAGAGGTTTACAGCATGAAAACAGACCCTTTAGCCCAACTTGTTCATGCCACCCAATTTTTACCACTAAGCTAGTCCCAATTGCCTGCATTTGGCCCACATCCCTCTATAGTTATTTTACCTACGTAACTATCTAAATGCTTTTTAAAAAACAAAATTGTACCCACCTCTACTTCTGTCTCCGGCAGCTTGTTCCAGACATCACCCTCTGAGTGAAAAAATTGCCCCTCAATTCACATAGAATTACATTACAGAAGGATGCCATGTTCCCCATCAAGTCTGCACTGACCACAATCTCACTCACAATCTATTTGCGTAACCCCATGTATTTATCGTACTAATTCCCTGACACTAAGATCAATTTAGCATAGCCAATCAACCTAACTAGCACATCTTTGGACTGTGGGAGGAAACCTGAGCATCTGGACGAAACCCACGCAGACATAGGGAGAATGTGCAGACTCTGCACAGACAGTGACCCAAGCCGGGAATCAAACCCAGGTCCCTGGCACTATTAGGCAGCAGTGCTAACCACTATGCCACCATTCCACTCAATTGTTCCCCCAATTTCACAAAGGTACATTTTATTTATTTCTTATTCCTTCAGTGAAAGGCACTCTTCCCTTAAAAAAACCTTTGAATTGAAAAAACTCTTCCAATCTCAGCACCCAGTTTACAGAGATGCACGGCCTCCCTCCCTCTTTCTTGAAACATGTCTTGGCTCCAGTTCCTCCCTGACACCACTGTCAGTCTAAGCCTCATGCGGATTCAGAGAAACTGTTGTGAGATTAGGTATTCCTGTCCATGGCTTGTGGTTCCAAGTCTGTTCTTCGAACAAAGCAGCAGCATCAGGCGAACACTGGATGTTTAGACTGGCAGTGAGAACGGTACTGGGGAATTGAAGCAGCATTAATCCCTTGGCCAAATCCCTTGAAATGGCAAATCAACTGCTGTGCAGAGCGCACAATTCAATGGTTGATTTGCTACCACAAGGTGCACATATTGGCAACTATAATATGCCTGACTGCACTGCTATTTGTATTCAGAGACTGTGATCCAATTCAGTTAGTCTACAGCTAGCAGAGGGGTTGTTGGATTCACCAAGTTATTTTTAATGTTAGTTCCAGAGATGTGGACATCCTGGATTGACAAGCATTTGTTACCCACTCCAAGTTACCCTTGAGAAAGTGATGATGCAGCGCAGTCCATGTGGTATAGCTACATTCACATTGCTGTTTGGACAAGAGTTCCAGGATTTCGACACAGAGAGACAGTGATGGACTAAATATAGGAACATAAAAACACACTCATTAGGAGCAGGAGGTTATTTGGTCCCTGGAGCCTGCTTCAACATTCAGTAAGATCATAGCTGATCTGATTAGTGGCACAGTGCCACAGTGGTTAGTACTCCTTCCTCACAGCGCCAGGGACCCAGGTTCAATTCTGGCTTGGGATGACTGTGTGGCATTTCCACATTCTCCTCGTATCTGTGTGGGTTTCCTCTGGGTGCTCCAGTTTCCTCCCACACTCCAAATGTGTGCGGGTTAGGTTGATTGGCCATGCTAAATTGCCCTTAGTGTCGGGGGGGCTAGCAGGTTAAATACATAGAATTACTGGGATAGAGCCTTGGTGGGATATTGTTCATGCAAGCTTAATGGGCCAAATGTCCTCCTTCTGCACTGTGATGATTCTATGATTGTGTCCTCAACTCCATATTCTACTGATCCCCAATAACCTTTGACTCCCTTGTCAATCAGGAATCTTATCAAGTTCTGTCTTAATAATATCCATTGACCCAGCCTCCTCTGTTTTCTGGGAATAGAATTCCAAAGATTCACAGTCCTCCGAGGAAAGAAATTCTTCCGTCTTAAATGGGAACACCTTATTTTCAAACTGTGTCCCCTAGTTTTAGTCTCTCCCACGAGGTGAAACATTGTCTCAGCATCCACTTTGTCAAAACCAAAAGTGTCTTCTTGTGGTAGAAGGTAATTTTTTTTCCCCTATTTATTACTGTGTCTTTCGATGTAGATCTGTTAACTATTAAGGTTACTGAAGTTTTCAATTTATTTTCATCAATAAAACATTGTAACTCAAACTGATCCAGCCCTACCTTGCCCCCTTCCTGCTGCACTGCTTCCTGCCACCAAATCCATAACATGGATAAAAGAAAAAGCCAATTATAAAGGCCCCACTAAAACAATTGAAAAAGGTATTTTTAAAGTGCATTGCGTGGATCGCACTTGGAATGTATTCTGCACCAAGGTGAAGATTTCACACATGGACTACATAATGCATTGCAGATCACAAAATCCAGAGACTAGACCAAGTAGTGAGAGATGCACATGGTATGTACACAAAACTAAGCCAGTAGAATGGCTTCATGTTCTGTTCATGCTGCTCAGTGCATCACAGTAACACTATACTTTTGGGATAGGATTTCAGCAGATGTCAGTGCAACACCAATCACAAAATATTGTACAATTGTGGTCTTACACTGTGCTGACAGCAGAGTCATAACAGTATGAAAGCTACATCTGGAGAGGTTTGTTTTATTTTGCACTATGATACCCATCAGAGATCAGATTGAAGTCGGGTCAGAGTGAACTGGACAGAGTGTGATGCCCCAATGTTTCAACAGAGAGGTTCCCTTGAGGAAGATCATTCCCAAAAGGTATGAAAGTATCTGCCCACATCAGTTTCTGGTTTTTGCACTGAGCCTGCAGGAGGTTTGCATCAGGTGTTTCTGCTTGCCTGGATCTCTGGCTTTCAAAGGCTGGACAAACCCATTGGGAATAGACTGGCATTTATAAAACATAATGCGAGTCCACACCATTTAACATGGAACCAATTGCTGTGTCTATAGTGCAAGTTCAAAACAAACTTTAATTTACAGTACAAGGTGGAATTGAGGCTCAGTTTCATTAAATGGCTAAATCAAAGCAAGCAGTTAGCCTGAAACCAAAATATTAGTGTCAACATGGTTTTAGAAGTGAATGGTTGGAATGACCTTTTTTTTTCAATGTATTTTCACACCCACACATACTGCTCTTTACCCTTTTGGGAATAGTGGGGGGTGCAGAGGAAGAAGCTGCTTAGAAGTCAGTTGAACCATGTTATAAATGGTGTTTCCACGACCAACAAGGTCTGGCATTGGTCTCAAACCTGGGGCTTTTGGCCAAGAAGTAGTCATGCTCCTACTGCATCACAAGACCTCCCACAAGGGTGGCATGGTAGCACAGTGGTTAGCACTGCTGCCTTACAGCGCCAGGATCCAGTCTTGGGTCACTGTCTGTGTGGCATTTACACATTTGTCTTGTGTTTACATGGGTTTCCTCCCACAGTCCAAAGATGTGCGAGTTAGGTCGATTGGCCATGCTAAATTGACCGTAGTGTCAGGTGGATTAGCAGAATAAATGTGTGGAGTTATTGGAATAGGACTTGGGTGAGATTGTGGTCGGTACAGACTCAGTGGGCTGAAGGGCCTCCTTCTGTACTGTAAGAATTCTATGATATGGATAAACTGTATAAATAGTCTATGCCTATGTATAATAAAAAACATAAGGTTGTAGAAAACTATAATTATTTACTCATCATTTACAGGTTGTGGGAATTGCTAGCCAGACCAGCATCTACTGCCCATCCTTTGTTGCTCTTCAAATCATTAAATGATACATTGAACTTGGTGGGCTAATTGATGAGTAGTTTAAGAAGGCATCCTGATGAATGGACTCACCATGGACTCAACAGCCTCCTTCAATGTTGTAATGACTCTCTGTGAGGAGTTTTCCCGTCCCACCTACACTGCAATTGTAGCAGGCAGGGTAGGACAGATCTTGTAAAGAGTCCATTGACCTCAGGCAGGACTTTCCAATTTTGGGGTGAGCGTGGCTGGAAAATCCCATTCATTGCCTTGATTGCATTTTTAAGCTTACCTCCGCACCCAGACTGTTTTTTACCCTTTGAGAAAAAGTGAAGGGGAACTGGTGGATGGATTCCCGAGCTGGCCATCAGCCTGCTGAATATTCCTTCTGTGGTCAAGTCCAGGCATTGAACCTGCACAAGAAAAGACTAACATGAATATAAAAAAAAATGAGAAAATTTCCTGGGGACAAGAAGACAATACGCCACAATATTAAGGCAGGGCACCACAGGGGGTAATAAGGGTTGGACATGAGCCAAATGAAAAGTGGCAGAGCAAGAAGAAGAGAGGACATGTCCTCTCTTTGTCTGACCTCAAAAATCTAGCCTTGAGCTTAGGGTTCAGAGATAGGACGCAGCTCACTGCACCACAAGGTCTCCTTCTGACTCTAGGAAAGGTCATTGATCTGAAACATTAATGCTGTTTCTATCTCCACAGATGCGGCCTGAGTTGCTGAGCTTTTCCAACATTTGCAGCTTTTATTTCAGATTTTCAACATCTGCCCCTTTTTTTTGCACTTGCAATGATTTAAAAAGAGCAGCTACGAGAGCAGATCATGATTAGCCACACGGGGCACAGAGAATTTACTGGCAGGCACAGTCTGACTTGAAGCCAGACTGTGTAACTTAAACCTTTCCAGCTGCATTTCACACCTTCCAGCTTTAGTTTCAGACTGATTGCATAGTGTAACTGGGCAATGAGTGACCAAAGCACAATGTTTCACAGTATGGCTGTTACATTCGCACGCTTAATGCTGTCAGGTGAGCTGCACAAAGTCCCTACGACTTTACCTTCAATTTGGTGACCGATTTGACAGGTGAGCTGTGCAATGCTTGAGTTTGCTCACAACCTTCTCAGCATCACACATAATCATCTGCTCACAGATTGTTATGCTAGTAATTTTAGCTATTGACCTTTGGGGGAGGAATGGCTCCTTTTTTTAAAAAAAACTTAGTTAAAGGTATTAAATAATTTTAGCAAAAGGTGAAAAAAGGAAACATAAGCTCAGCAAAAGCTTTGACAGTTACCTGGGCTCGACAGATCAGCTGCTTTCTCTCCTTACAGATGCTGCCAGACCTGTTGAGATTTTTCAGCATTTTCTCTTTTGGAAGCAAAAGCTCACATTTCTATAGCACCTTTCCTGACTGCGGAATGTCCCAAAGCCCTTTACTGCATTGTAAAGCCAATAAAGTATTTTTAAAATGTAGTCACTATTGTTATGTAGACATGAGAAAGAGATAGGAAGCCAGGCATGTAGTGTTATCTCTGACATATAGCCTGGGATCCAGGCTAATGATAGTCTTTTTGCCTATGCATGGTTATTTTTATCGGTGACAGTATATATAAAGACAGTTGCAAATCCAATACTAGCTATGGAATGTTAAGGACATACCAGTGTGATTTATTCTGAATTGAGCCTCTGATCATTAGCAAAGCACTTAAACTTTGATTTGCAACAGTGATTACCATTAAAGCATGTAGTTAAAATTACGTTCATGTCTTTATAATGGAGTAGCAAATTACTGTGGATGCTGCAAATCTGAAATAAAAACAGAAAGTGCTGAAAAGCACTGTGGAACAGTGGTTAGCACTGCTGCCTGCCTCGCACACGCCAGGGACCCAGGTTTGATTCCTGACTTGGGTCACTGACTATGGGGAGTCTGCATGTTTTCCCCATGTCTGTGTGAGTTTCCTTCCACAGATCAAAAAGTATGCTGGCTAGGTAGATTGGCCAGGTAAATTCTTCCTCAGTGTACCGCACAGGTGCCAGAGTGTGGCGAATAGGGGATTTTCATAGTAACTTCTTTGCAGCGCTAATGCAAAGCTACTTATGACACTAATAAATAAACTTTAAACTGTAAAACATTAAATGTGCCAGGCTACATTTGCAAAGAAACAGGACGAACATTACAGCAAGATGTTCTTTCCTCAAAACCTCCAGTATAATGATATTCTTCATAATTCACAATTTCACTATATAATCTGTTCCCTTTCCGCAAATCCCCAGATGCTATTTGCAAAATCATAGAAAACACAGAACATACAGAACAGGCCCTTCGGCCCTCAATGTTGTGCGGAACTATGTCCAATCCCTTCCCTATAATTCTGGAGTGCTCCAAGTGCCTATCTAATAACTGTGTGAAAGTTCCTAATGTAAAATCAATTCATTTCTAAACGGTAACAATATAATCCTGACCCTGTAACACTACAATTAGTAGGAGTGTATAATCAGTGCGACAAGCTTGCACAGTTTTCATTACAAATGCGAACACGGACATTTGAAATGGAAATACATAACAAAAATATCAGTGTGTGGTTTTAAAACACAGGGGCAAAATAACCCTGGTTTGTCCCATTTCCAATTACCTCCGCCCTCTAACCCTGCTTTTCCTGACGAGTGCTGTCTTGACTTCCCATGTGCAATGTCGGGGAAGGGGGGTTGGGGGTAACTTAAGAAGGATAATATACTTAAAGTTTGTGTCTAGTGTACACTTCCTGTTAATGGCACTACATACTTCCCGTAAGCAAAAGTAGCGGATCCTGAATTTCGTAGTGAATAATAATCAAGGAAAGATAGGGATCATAAACTTTCAGTGTTACATCCACACAGGGTGGGAGGAGAAGGTGTTAAGATGCCTTTGGATCCCACCGCTCTCAATTTATAGGAATTTTATCCCTGGAGACAGAGATTGTTTATAAGGGGCATTTTTTGATGGACAGAATTTAGACAGCTTTGAGACTCGTTTAAATGTACATTTTTTTTCTGTTGGTGGACATTGTTTAACTTTCTGTTCTCTAAGGCCTGATTACAGCTACAACCATAAAGATGAGTTCTCATTTTTTTCAGGAAAAAAAACACCACAGTTTTAAACACTCCTCCCAACCCCATCGGGATGGGGAAGAGGGGGGAGTCACATGAAGTCTGGGCAGTTAGATTTGCAGTTCTGTCGGTGGTGTGGGCAAACAGTCTGAAATGTCATCATTACTAACAAGAAGGTTAAAATTTCCCTTTTGAATGGATTTGTTTTCGGTATTCGATCTGTTGCAAAGTATCTTTTACCCCTTCTAACCAGTTCAAACTTTAACTTTTCTCGGTAATTACTTTTGGAGGGGGCAGTGGTGTAACGAGTGGGAGGTCTGGGGCATAATCGACTTTAATTATGAGTCAGGATTCTCCACCTCGGTTTTTAAACCAATTCGGCCGGCGGGGCTAATAACAAGACACCAATTAAAGTCGGTCCTTTTTTTAAAAAAACAGTAGTCTCCTGCTCGTCAGAAACAAGGAGAATCCAATGATGAGTCCACTTTCTCACTTAACACCTTTTAAAGTGTCAGAAGCGTTTCACAGCTAGTTGCTACAAAGGTTTATGATTTGTTTTTTTTTGGGGGGGGGGGGTTGGTGAGGAGTGGTCAGGAGAACGACAGTTGATGACTGAAATCTCCCATTTTCAGGGTTGTTTAAAATTCCTTGACCCAAGTTCTTAATGCAATCCTCACAACTCTGAATGAGTCTTGGGTGCGTAGAAGAAGCACAAAAAGATATAAATAAAAAAAAACCCGCAAAGGCTGTTCCTCAGCGATTGAAAACGATGCTATTTATAAATTTGATTTGGAATTAATCATTTCTGGAATTTGCCTTCAGGGGCTGACGGGCTGTGTCCAGCCGCTTGGATGAGGGAAAATTCTTGAAGTTAAAAAAAATTCCCAGTCTGAACTCAATTCGAAACTGGGTAACACCCCTACATACCAACATCTCAAAACTAAACGTTTAAAATATCGAAGGTTTTTGTTTTAAAAATCATTGAAAGTAATAAAGTTTATTAGTGTCACAAGTAGGCTGTTACTGTGATCAAGTTGCTGTTTGTTGCTAGACTAGATTTTACTCACTAGTTGGTGTTTTTTTAAAAAAAGAACGTTTGAATAAAGTTAAGGAGTAGACAGATCTGCAATCCTCTCTGCACTGTTTGCCAGTCTAATTTGTTCCCTCCCAGGCCCTTGTCAGGGAGCGGTGGCCCCGGATTCTCTTTGTAATTACACGATAGTAATTGAAACCATCGTGTTTTTTCCCCCTCTTCCTTTCTCTGAGAAACAAGGGGGAGATAAAACGGGGAGAGGGGGAATTCGATCCTTCAGTCGGAACCTCTTGGAAGAAAATATATGAAGGGATTTTGTTTTCCCTCTCGTGATCCTTGCCAGTGATACAAAGGTCTTGTCCCCTCTCGTTTCCGGATGATGCATTTCTGATCCGACATCACAGAGAGAGAGAGAATGCTGATTTATTTTTAAAGGGGCAGGGCGGCTGTGTTTTTTTTAAACCACCGACCCAAAAAAGCCTTGTTAAAACTAGTACATTGATTAATGTTGCTCCACCCGCTTTTCAGACTTGTAACTTTGAGTAAAGTCGGTATCGTGCCAGATGACCCCCATATGCAGTTCCCCACTTTGAGGGAAGGAGGGCTGGTGGCGATTTGTGGGGATGGGGGAGGGAGGACTGACTGGTGGTGATTTGTGGGCGAGGGGGGAAGGGTTGACTGATAGTGATTTGAGGGGGGAGGAATGACTGGTGGTGATGTTGGGGGAGAAGGATTGACTGATGGTGATTTGTGGGGAGGGGGGGTGACTGGTGGTGATGTTGGGGGAGGGGGAGGTGACTGGTGGCGATGTTGGGGGGAAGGGGAGTGACTGGTGGCGATTTGTTGGGGGGGTGGAAGGAGGGTTGATTGGTGGTGATGTAGGGGGAAGGGTTGACTGATAGTGATTTAGAGATGGGGGTGTGGGCTGACTGTTGGCGATTTGTATGGGGGAGAAGGAGGGCTGGTTGATGGTGATTTGGAGGTGGGAGGGGTTGCTTACTAGTGGGGATTTAATCTGAGGATCGCCACACCTCGGCCAAGGGACAAGGTTGAGAAGATGGGGCCTTCATGAATAACTTCAGCTGTAGCTCAATTGGTTAATTGAGTTAACCAATCTCTACTGACATTTATGTAACACTTTTTGCAAGCTGTTTGTAGGAGCCTCACAAGCACTGATTTGCATTGCAGTCGCCATTGTCACAGTAACATAATTGAACAAATGTAAGGAGAAAATTATTGGCTAACTGTTGGTAAAAGGAATCTTTCATATCCTCCTGAGTGAGCAGACATGACAGAAGCAAAATACTGCAGATGCTGGAAAATCTCAGCAAGTCTGATAGTATCTGTGAGGAGAGAAGAGAGCCAATGTTTCCAGTCTGGATGATCCTTTGTCAGAACTTGGTTTATGGATGGCACAGTGGCATTGATACCTCAGCACCAGGGACCCAGGTTGCATTCCAGTCTTGGGTCACTGTCTATGTGGAATTTGCACATTCTCCCCATGTCTGTGTGGGTTTTCTCCAGGTTGCTTGCCAGAGTTCAAAGATGAGCAGATTAGGTTGACTGGCCATGCTAAATTATCCCTTAGTATTCCAGGCTGTGTAGGTTATGGGGGATCAGGCCTGGGTAAGATGCTCTGTTCGGGAGTCGGTGCAGACTCGATGGGCCAAATGGCTTTCTTTTGCATTGTAGGAATTCTATGGAAACAAAACAGCACTCCCCCAGTGTCACACTGGTCTAGATTTGTTCAGTCAGAAGTCTCACAACACCAGTTTAAAGTCCAACAGGTTTGTTTGGTAGTCTGAGCTTCGGAGTGCTGCGCCTTCATCATCTGAGCCTACGCCAGTCCAACACTGGCATCTCCACATCATAGATTTGCTTGCTCAGGCTGTTGCAATGGGGATGAAGCCCATAATTCTATTATCCACATGCAGGAGTCCTACCACTGACCAGTATTTGAAGCCTGCAGTAAAAAAAGCAAATGTTGGATAAACTCAGCAGTTCTAGCAGCATCTGTGAAGAGAGAAACAAGGGTTAATGTTTTGAGTCCCTATGACCCTTCTGTATCGGGGGGGAAAAAAAGCCAACTTTTAAGGAAAGCTTTGATAAAGAATTACCTGGACTCAAAATGTCAGCTCCTTTTTTCCCCTTATAGATGCTGCCAGACCTGTGAGATTTTCCAACATTTTCTCTTTTGGTTCCTTTTAAGGAAGGCATTCCTTAACAAATGCAAGATGAGTTACATTGCCAGGTTTGGCCAGGGAAAGTGTGCACGCAAGTGCAGAGCTCACTGATCAGCACATGAAATGACACTTGAACGTTACCTGCCAATAGTCAAAGTATTTTAAACTTGCATCTTTAAAGATCTTGGCTGACCAGTAAAAGGGTGAAGAGGGTAAAACAGACTCCTTGAGGTGGTCTCAGTTTTTGCCTGAATTCGGTTCAGATATCTTTATGCCTGAGGCACACCACACAGCCCAATGTTGATACGAAAGTCAAAACCACTTCACTTTGATGTAGACTGTGTGGTGTAACCGGTCTGTAACAATAGCACTGGAATTCATGGAATGGGCTATTTGCTCACAGATCCTGACTTAATTCACAAAAACTGAAAGTGAGATTCTCTTTGGAGATCATCTCAATAAAATGCTAAAGGACCTGATCAATTGTCTTCAAGTGTCCTAATAACTCTGCATCTTGGGGCAGTCTATCCAATGTTTCTGATTAAAACCAATGCAAACTGAATAAAAACACCTACGTTTATAGTGATTTCCATGACTCAGGAGATCCCAAAACAATTTGTGTCGATTAAATACCCTGTAAAGATTGTTTGGATGCTTCTCGAGAAATAAATGCTGGCGAGAATAGTGAAATTCTCCTAGTTTCTTTGTCTTCATTGCGACTGTTCCGATGCAGTTACCTTCTGCACCAGTACTGTTAATATGTCATCAATACTGTTATTATGTCTTCCTACATCTTCAGCAGAGGATCCCACTCCAGCATGGCTGTCTGGACCCTTAACCATGTCTGTCCCATTTCCCGCACTTACGCTCTCACCCCTTCCCCTCCCACCCAGCACCACAAAAGGGTTTCCTTTGCTCTTACTTTTCACATCCCCACAAATCTCCTACTCTTGTTCTCACATCATTCACATTTTAGTAAGTACAACTCAACCAAGTACATCTTCTTTCCCCTTCTCCTTTACCATTCTGAAAGGGCCATTCCCTCTACAACAATGTTCCATTCACCCCAACACATTCTCCCCATTCTATGAGATCATCCCTTGCAAAAATAGAAGATGCAATACTTGTCCTTTTAACTTGCCCTTATTATCCAGGGCCTTTCAGGTGAAGCTGGACTTTATTTGTCCTTCTGGGATGGGTGACATGAAGGCACAATTGTTAGCCAGGGTCCTAGGCTGAATTCCGGCCTTGAGTGATTGTGTGAAGTTTTCACGTTCTCCCCGTGAATACGTGAGTTTCCTCTGGGTGTTCCAGTTTTCTCCCACAGTCCAAAGATGTGCGGGTTAGGTGAATTGGCCATGTTAAATTGCCCTTCTGTGTCAGGGGGATTAGCAGGTAAATATGTGGGTGGGATAGGGTGGAGGGGGGGGGGGGGGGGGGGGGGCGTGGTGGGATTGTTGTCAGTACAGGCTCAATGGGTCGAATGGCTTCTTTCAGCTCTGTTGGGATTCCATGATTCTTACAATTTAATATATGGTATTCACTGTTCACAATGCAGTTTCCTCAACATCGGGGAGACCAAATGGGGAATCATATTACTGTGTGATGCTGCACTGTTCGGTCTTCAAGTGACTCGGAGTTTTGCCACTTTAATTCTCTGCCCCAATCTGACCATAAAACCCCCCCGTTCTTCTTTAAAATAGTGCCATCGCACACACACATACAAAAGGACATTTGAGACTTCAATTTATTGCTTATTTGAAAGAGAGACACTGCAGTATTCCCTCAGTGCTGCATTGATGTGTCAATATAGACAGTGTTCTCAAGTCCTCAGAGTGGAACTTGAACCCCCACGAGTGATAAAATGCTGTCACAGCACCAGTAGGACTGGCTATGATGGAACACATTTCACTGTAGGTGCTGGAGGCTTTTGTTTGCAGGATGTGAAAGATATTACAAAATTACATTCTCCAGATTCAGAACTTTATGGGATAAAGGTCCACATTGGGATTTTGGACATGCAGACTAGTGAGCAATGCAGGGTACCATAGAAACTAGGAGCAGGAGTAAGCCATTCAGCCTTTTGAGCCTGCTGAAACATTTAGTATGACCAGGACTGATTCTCTATCTCAAAGCCATACTCCCACTTTCTCCCCATTCCCAGTGATGCCATTAAAATCTAAGGAAATCTATCTCTTGAATATGTTCAGTGACTTAGTCTCTATAGCCTTCTATGGTAGAGATTTCCACAGGTTCACTACCTTTTGAGTGAAGAAATCTTTCCTCATTCAATCTTAAATGATCTACCCCGTATCTGAGGCTATGCCTCCTGATTCTAGACTCTGTAGCCAGGGAAACATCCTCCCTGCATCCAATGTGTCCAATTTTATTAGAATTTTATAGGTTTTGATCAGATCTTCATTCATCCTACCAAACTCTAGTGAATACAGGCGCAGTCAATCAAATCTCTTCTCAAAGTCTCACCAACCCCAGTCAGCTGGCAAACCTCCTCTGAACTCCCTCGATGGCAACTTTATCCATTCGTAGGTAGGGACGCCAAAACTACACATTCTACTCTGGATATGGTCTCATAGAATAGAATCATAAAATCACTACAGCACAGAAGGAAATGATTTGGCCCATCGAGTCTGCACTGACAACAATCCCACCCAGGCTCTATGCCCATAACCCCACATATTTACTCCGCTAATCCCCCTAACACTAAGGGCAATTCAGCATGACTACCTAACCCATGTTTGGACCCTGGGGATTACCAGAGCACCTGGAGGAAAACCACACAGACACAAGGAGAATGTGCAGACTCCATACAGACAGTCACCCGGCGTCAGAATTGAACCCAGGTTCCTGGTGCTGTGCGACAGCAGTGCTAACCACTGTGCCACTATGCTGCCCATCGATGAATCCATCCATCCGTGTCTCCACCCGTGAACGAATGGAAAATTGTTTACACTATCGGGAATACACAATCATTATGTGAGTTGTGCTGCAAACACTGATTTGTCAACTTTGCCTGAGTATTTATTGACTTTATTAAGGTTGTTTTAATACATTTAAAAAGCATTTGGATAAGTACATAGATGGGAAAAGATTAGGTGGATATAGGCCAAATGTGGGCAGTTGGGACTTGCTGGGAGGCTATGACTCGATGGCTGGAATTTTACTACGCCACCCACCGTAGGAATTGGAGTGGATGAGGCCTGGAGAATGGAAAGGTCCATTGACCTCAGGCGAGATTTTATGATTGTAAAATCTCACCCCATGACTCTACGACTGCTGAGTTACAGTACTGAGCAATTTTCTTACTTTTCTTCTGAAAGCACTGCAGAACCTGTGCGGAGGTTTATGTGATTTCCTGTTGTAACCTCAGGAGCAAGGATCTCTGTGGAAATCCAATACCTTTGACTTAAATCAAGGCACAGCTTTAAATTTTCCAGAGCCTTTTTTGGTACTGTATTGCCGCATGCTGGCAGCATGTTACATATACAGAGAATGGGGCATTAATAACAATCCTAATCACATTCTCACATAGCTTGAACCCTGAGAGTGAGTGGAGAGAGGACTTGGAAAGTTTAGGATCTATAAGTCTTACTCTCACACTAAGTAAGTAACCCATTGGGTGGCACAGTGGTTAGGACTACTGCCTCACAGCGCCAAGGACCTGTGTTCAATTCCCAGCTTGGTTCACTGTCTGTGTGGAGTCTGCACATTCTCCCCATGTCTGTGCAGGTTTCCTCTGGGTTCTCAGTTTCCTCCCATGGTCTGAAAGATGTGCTGGTTAGGTGCATTGGCCATGCTAAGTTCTCCTTCAGTGTAACAACAGGCGTTGGAGAGTGGCGAGCAGGGGATTTTCACAGTAACTTCATTGCAGTGACACTAATAAATAAGCTTTAAAACATTTATTCACTTAGCTATCAGGGGATGCTTTGACTTGTTTTTGAATGGTTCATGTGTTGATTGCATTGCAGCAAGTCCTTACAGTGGAGAAAGTTTTACTCAAAACAACTTTGTTCTTTGCTGTGGTCAACTTTAGATAAAATTTTCCCACAGGGAAAATCATACTGTCGCTGATGGAACTTTGTGGTGTTTTCTGAACAATTTCATTGTTGAAACTGGAACTTTAACATGCCATGGCGCATTCAGAAATGTGCCGATCCATACCAGGCCGGCACGCTGTGCAGCTTACTGTAGACTCAATACAGGGACAAAGGGCCAGCTGAAAGCAGCTGAAAATGAAATAAATATTTTGTTAATGTGTGTGATATATAATTTACAGTCTTAGTATTGTATAAACAGAGTGTATGTAATGGAGCAGGTGGCTAATGCAAAATCAACCACTTGCACTGCAGCTGTCATAACTCACTGACACTTGTGGCACTCAAATGTTACATGACTGGTGCCATTTAGCTGCGTATAAACTGTCCCTCCTTGACACGCCCTGCATCTCAGTGAAGACAAGCAGGAACAGCTTTGCTGAACCAATTAAAGAACAGAAACAGTTCATAGAAGCCCTACATGCAGAAGGGGGCCATTTGGCCCATCAAATCTGCACTGTCAACAATTCTACCCAGGCTCCCATCCTTCCATCTCCAAACATTTACTCTGCTAATCCCTTGAATCTGCAGATCCCAGGACACCAAGGGGCAATTTGGCACAGCCAATTCACCTAACCCGTACATCCTTGGACTGTGGGAGGAAACCGGAGCACCCAGTGAAAACCCATGCAGTCATGGGGAGAATGTGTAAACTCCACACAGACAGCGACCTATGCTGGGAATTGAATCCATGTCCCTGACGCTGTGAGGCAGCAGTGCTAACCACTGTGCCACCATGCTGCCCTTGAGTTACAAGTAGTAATATTGGACGCGTAGAAAATCATGGACAACAATGACTCTAATCTCCTGACATGACTCAGCCGGCAGGCAAAGCTCCCCAGGATGGTGCAAACTCTGATAATGCTCTCTACAGTGTTGGTATGAAGCAATCGAATAAGAAATAATAAGAAGAGTGACTGGTAAGTATTGGTGATGTTTCCTGCATGGTAAAAGTGTGTAGACTACAAGACCATTGCATTGGCTGTAAAGTATTTCTGGAAGCCGTGGAGATTGTGACAAGAATCATGGAAGCCTTCCTTCTCAATGTGTACTGGCATTTCTATTTACAATATATCCTAGTCAACCTCTTATGGTGAGTCAAAATTAAGCCCAGACTATAGGGTTAGAGGTGAGAGATAATCAGACCAGAGTGAATCATTCTGCCATCAACCAGTCCCCAACAGAAAATCCTCTGGGTCTTGTGCATAGATATTTTAATTATTTAAAGTTAAATATAGAAACGACTGCAGTTTGAGATGGAGAAGCAGTGGCATAATAGTATTTCTCTGTGCTAAACAATCCATAGATTTAAATGGCAGATGCTAAAATATGAATTCAATAAAAATGTTTAGCATTAAAAGTTTGATGCTATAAAATCCGTCTGGTTCACTAATGGATGGAAAGCTGCCATCCTGTGCCGGTTTGGCCTATATAAGATTCCAACCTCACAGAAATGTGGTTAACTGTTAAAAATGTCCAATCAAGCCGTTCAGTTCAAGGGCAGTTAGGGGTGGGCAATAAGTGTTGGCACATCCAACACCAGACACATTCCAAGAATTAAAAAAAAAACAAAGATTGTACTGTTGGAGATTGAGAGACACAGAGCTGAGGCAATATAAGTTTTAAAGCTTACTTACTAATGTTACAAGTAGGCTTACATTAACACGACAGTGGAGTTACTGTGAAAATCGCCTTGTCGCCACGCTCTGGTGCCCATTCAGGTATACTAAGGGAGAGTTTAGGATGGCCAATGCATCTAATCAGCACATCTTTTTGACTATGGGAGAAAACCAGAGTACCTGGACAAAACCCACGCACACACAGGGAGAATGTGCAGACTCTGCACAATCAGTGATCCAAGCTGGGAATTGAACCTGGATCCCTGGCACTGTGAGGCAGCAGTGCTAACCACCGTGCATATAACTCCACCATTGGCAGGAAGATGTTTACAATTGATAAGTTTGTAATTGTCCTTTTATAATTGGAATATGTCCTGAGAAGAGGAAGTAAAACAAAAATGCATCTTATCATTTATTTTTCATAAACTGATGTATGGTGATGAAGACTTCCTTAGGTTCATAAGTGTTTGTAATATTGTAAAAACGGCAGAAAGATTTCTTCCAATTGCTGTTAATAACAACAGCACAAATACATTCCAGCACCTGTGTAATTTCACTGGAATTACTAACTAGAGGCAACCTTTCCCCTTGTGATTAAGAAAAAGGACTGGGAAAGATGACGTGATTTGTTGTAACAGTATTGGAACTTGAATGGATACGTGACTGGGACTCCTCCAGCCTGCTAACTCCCCCTTCATTGTCCCTAAAGTTCACCGTTGGGTTCTTTGGAATGAAACAAAGCTCTTTGCCTGTGCACTAGAATTATTTTACCACTCGATTGAGTTAGGTGGGACGTCTTAAAGAGTATAATAAAAATTGTGCTCTAAATGTTTACATGAGGCATATTTCTTCTCAGGTTTTTAAAAACAGTTGTCAGTTTGCAGTGGAAATCTTTCCCGATGCGATGTGGAGTCATTGTGATTGAATACATTTTGTGATTTTTTTTTGCAGAGCCCAGCTAGAAGTGTTGTTACTTATGCAGCTTGTCATTTGGAGCGATGGTCATTTTTGGGCAGCATGGTGGCACATTGGTTAGCACTGCTGCCTCACAGCAAGGGACCTGGGTTCGATTCCTGACTTGGATTGCTGTGCGGAGTCTGCATATCCTCCCTGTATCCGTGTGGGTTTCCTCCGGTTGCTCCAGTTACCTCCCACAGTCCAAAGATGTGTGGGTTCGGTGAATTGCCCATGCTAAATTCTCCATTAGTGCCCAAGGTGTGTACGTAAGGTGTATTGGCCACGGTAAATCTGAGGAGATTTTTCTCCCTGTCGTGGCAACAGAGGCAGTTTGCCAGTGGGATCTTCTGGTCTCCATGTTGGCCGTTTGTATTTTGCTCACCAGTCGCGCCACTGGGCATTCTGCCATGGGGACAGGCCTTCACTGGTACTGGCAGAACTGGGCTGGAAAATCCTGGCCAGTGGGTGCAATCTTACCAAATGTCAGAAGTCTGAAATCCGGAGTGTTTCACCTCTGTTTTCTCATAAGGTTCAGTTAGGCAATTCTCCTGCCCTGTCAATTTTCTTGAAAGATTCGTGCTGGTGGGGGAGGTGGTGAAGATGGAAGGGGCTAGGAAGGGTGGAAAGAGGGGGCAGGATAGCAAGGCAGGGGGCAGGATGGTGGCAGAGATTGTGCACACTGGTGAAGGTGTCTTCAGAGCGCTTGCGTGCAATTGCGCAAAGTGTCTCCATCTCCCAGTGAAGTGGGCGATCTTCTGCCATGTCTTCCCCACCATGGACATCAGATACCCTCACCCGCTCAAGTTTCCCCCCCCTCATAGCAACATGGATCACCATCATTGGGATCCTTCTGGTGAGTCCCGCTCTACAGCCCACCCCCTCTGCACCTTTTCCCAACACCCCAGCACACTTCATTTGCCTGCGCCCCCGCCACCTCCCCTCCTTGCATACCCACCCCTCCCCCATGGAACTCACCCCCTTGCACACCCACCACCATAGCTCCACTCCCACTCAGACGCCATCCCTTAGCACTCTCACTGACATGGTTATTGTACTTGGTGGGCACTGTCCGGGTGGTTGTTGAGCACAGCCAGGCTGACAATGGGCACTGCCCAGCCATAACCCTGGCTACCCTGGGCCTCAATGGCCTCCAATCCCCTGGCATGGCCTTGGCACCTGGTCTCCCATTAGTGGGGTCCATGAGTGATTGCCGTTGGTGAGATATTTCATGGGTGGGAGGGGGAAGCATCCAGGAGACAGGAAACAGTGTGGGATGCGCCAAAGCCATGTCAATCATGTGAGTTGGTGTTGTCACGGGGATGGCAAAAATGAGATGGCAAGTTATTCAGGTCACCGGTGTAGGCTTCACTAGTTACAGGAAACATACTGCCTAGAAGTATGTTACAAGTGGTGTACCTCAGGGGTCTGTTTTGGGGCCCCTGCTGTTTGTAATTTTTATAAATGATCTGGATGAGGGTATTGAAGGATGGATTAGTAAATTTGCAGATGACACTAAAGTCGGTGGAGTGGTAGATAGTGAAGAGGGGTGTTATAGTTTGCAGAGAGACTTGGACAAGTTGCAGAGCTGGGCCGAGAGGTGGCAAATGGAGTTTAATGTGGAAAAGTGTGAGGTAATGCACTTTGGCAGGAATAATAAATGTGTAGAGTATAGGGCTAATGGTAGGATTCTTAATAGTGTTGATGAACAGAGGGATCTTGGTGTATATGTGCATAGATCCCTGAAAGTAGGCAGTCAAGTCGATAAGGTTGTAAGAAGGCATATGGAGTCTTAGCTTTTATTGGTAGGGGGATTGAATTTCGGAGCCGCAACGTCATGTTGCAACTGTACAAAACTCTAGTGCGGCCGCACTTGGAGTATTGTGTGCAGTTCTGGTCCCCACATTATAAGAAAGATGTGGAGGCATTGGAGAGGGTACAGAGGAGGTTTACCAGGATGTTGCCTGGTATGGAGGGCAGGTCTTATGAAGAGAGGCTGAGGGATTTGAGGTTGTTTTCGTTAGAAAGGAGGCGGCTAAGAGGAGACCTTATTGAAACATATAAGATGATTAGAGGTTTAGATAGGGTGGACAGTGATAGCCTTTTTCCTAGGATGGAGAAAGCTAGCACGAGGGGACACAGCTTTAAATTAAGGGGTGATAGTTATAGGACGGATATCAGAGGTAGGTTCTTTACCCAAAGGGTGGTTCGGGAGTGGAATGCCCTGCCTGCAGCAGTTGTAGATGCGCCAAGTTTGGTGGCGTTTAAGAGGTTAGTTGATAAGTATATGGAAGAGAAGGGAATGGTTTAGTTTGGAGGGTCATTGCTTTTTTCATAATTGGTCGGCGCAACATCAAAGGCCGAAGGGCCTGTTCTGCGCTGTAATGTTCTATGATCTAGAACGTGGAAAGAAAAATCATTTTGCTAAACTGAGAACAGTGAAAACACAAGGGACTGTGAAACAAAGCCAAAAGAGCAAATCTTCACACATCAGTGAGATTTTGTTTCGAGTTAATCGCATTCCTCCATTTGTCAAATAGGCGCTGTGTCACAGATATCCGTTTTGGGAGAATATGTTTCCAGACTTTAGTTGAGTTACCAGCTCATTTTTATCAACTTGCATGAGAGCATTTCTATTGATACAAGGAAAGTACAGCACATGAACAGGCCCTCTGGCCCATCAAGCTTGCTCCGATCACGTTGTCCTTTCTAGAGCCGCTGCCTGTATCCCTCTATTCCCTGTCTGTGGGTATGTCTATCCAAATAAGTCTCCAATATCGCTAATGTGTCTGCCTCAAACACCTCACTTCATTCCAGGCCTCATCTCCCTCTGTGTAAAAAAACCTGCCCCACACATCTCCATTGAACCTTTCCCCCCTCACCTTGAACTTGAGCCCCCTTAGCATGGAGTGAGCAGGATGAAGCACCCCTGAGAGGAGGACTAACCAGTCCTGCTTTGGACTGAGAGAGTTCAGTTCTTTGTTTGAAGCCTTTTAATTGCCAGATGAAGCGAACCATGTGTCGAGTTAGGATATTAAATGTTAGCGTTCAGCTGTGATTGTTTTTAAGAATTAGACATTGTTTAGCTCCATTTTGGGTAACTTTTAGTGGATTTGAATTTCTGTTTAGTATTTGTTTATTATGGTCTGTCTCACAAAGACGGCTTCAACTGGCAAACTTAATGGGTTACATCTGTACCTTATGATGTTTTCATAGTATCTTGTGGTCTGTGGTCAGTTAAATTTGTCACTTGAAAGGCTTCCCCACAAACAGTGTTATAGGATAACAAACCATGTAACCTGACTACAACATAAACTGAATATACACGATATCAGGAAAGAGTGTCCTAGTAATGGGCTGAGCAAGATATCACAAGAACAATCTTGCTGCTGCCCTGTTTGTCCAATGGGCAACATGCTACCTGGGTATTTGGATCACTTTGCTACAGGAAATAAGAGGGCCCCTAACTCAATTACCTGTCCATTTTGAGTTATTTTCCCAACTGCTGGAGCTGGATTCTGGACTCAGCGATAGGAAATGACAAGCCAGTAAACTGCAGATTTATACTGAGTATGTAACAGCTGATGGGGCTTGTTCGGAAATAGAGGACCTTGAGTGAAGACAAGGGGGTCTGGTCTTTGACTATTATACTCCCTGTGACAAAATAGGTTGCCAAAATTCACTGTCTAGACTTTGACATGATAAAGGGCTATTTAGGTGAGGCACCATAGAACTGATGGAGTTTGTGAAACAGTATGCTCTCACAAGAGAAGGTTCACAAGTAAATAATTCTGTTGAAGGACTTAAGGGACATCATAAACTTAGAGAAAAGCTCAAACGTTTCATCATCATCTTAAGTACAGATACAATTATTTCCATTATAGCTGGGCAGCGCAGTGGCACAGTGGTTAGCACTGCTGCCTCACATTGCCAATGACCAAGGTTCGATTCTCCGCTTGGGTCACCGCCTGTACAGAGTCTGCACATTCTTCCTGTGTCTGTGTGTTTACCTAATCGAAACATATAAGATGATTAGAGGTTTAGATAGGGTGGACAGTGATAGCCTTTTTCCTAGGATGGAGAAAGCTAGCACGAGGGGACACAGCTTTAAATTAAGGGGTGATAGTTATAGGACGGATATCAGAGGTAGGTTCTTTACCCAAAGGGTGGTTCGGGAGTGGAATGCCCTGCCTGCAGCAGTTGTAGATGCGCCAAGTTTGGTGGTGTTTAAGAGGTTAGTTGATAAGTATATGGAGGAGAAGGGAATGGTTTAGTTTGGAGGGGCATTGCTTTTTATATTTGTCGGCGCAACATCGAAGGCCGAAGGGCCTGTTCTGTGCTATAATGTTCTATGTTCTGCGTGGTTTCCTCTGGATGCTCTGGTTTCCTCCCACAGTCCGAAACACATGCTGGTTAGGTGCATTGGCCATATTAAATTCTCCCTCAGTGTACCCAAACAGGTGCTAGAGTGTGGCGACTACAGGATTTTCACGGTAACTTCATTGCAGTGTTAATGTAAGCCTACTTGTGACACTAATAAATAAACTTTAAACAATGCCCACACACCATTTATTTAGAATACATACTGACTTGTGTGTATTGCTTATTGGCAGTGTGGGATCTGGAGAATAATCACAATTGTTTAGTTTCTAACCTGGTTCGTCCCTTTAAGGTCATTGATAAATTATTCCCCGGGGACAAAGAAAGAGGTCTGAATAAGTGTTGAGGTCAATTAGAGGCTAATTATTGTTGTCACTTGAAGTTTCACTCTATGGGCGGATGCTCTTATGCTCTCTAGGGTATCCCAAGGTCAGAAAAATGTAACAGAAGATAACAATTCCTTCTTCAATTCTTTTCAGAGATTTTAAAAATCACAAAGTATGGTGTGACTGATGCTCAATAAAAATTTAACATAAAGAAATATATGGCATTATTTAGATGACATTTGGACCGTTTGTAAGAGGCAAGAATTTTTTTTATAGAGATAGGAATTACTTATCTGCTTAGCCTATCATAGGATTGCACCTTCTTGTGAAAAGTGTTGCTAATTAGCTTATTGAGAAATTAATCCTTGCCCTCTGGTTAATTATTTGTTTCTTTTGTTGTAACCCCCTCCCACCCCCATCAGTATGAGTTTGCACATTCTGCACGTGTCTGCTTGGGTTTCCCCTGGACGCTCGGGTTTCCTCACACAGTCCAAAAATGTCCACGTTAGGATGATTGGTCATGCTAAATTGCCAGCAATGTGTAGATGAATGGGGTAAAAACGTGACATTGTGGGCTCAGGGCCTGGGTAAGATGCTCTGTCGGAGAGTTGTTGGAGACTCGATGGGCTGAATGGAGTCGTTTTGCACTGTAGGGATTTTATGATGGATTCGATGATTCTTCCTAGTTTTGTTTCCTGTGATTTTTCAGTCATCTGCACCTTTCTCTGTCAATAGGCTGAGATAACACCTTCCATCTCCCTGCTGATGTTGCTGAGCAGGCAACCACAAAGAGGCAACCTGGATGTGACTGGTCCTCTTGGTGCTCTGCTGCGGAAGAATTGCTTGGTTTTCCTCAATGCTTTCCCACAAAGCTTCGTGTATTTTTCCAGCCTCACCTCCTTCTCTTCTCTGAAAGGTAGTGACGGATGCCCCAGAATGACTCTCTGAGTTGCAGAATGCTCTGGGATGTTCATTCTCCCAATATTAAAATTAACCATGGCAGGCATTTCCTCTATAATAGCCATCATGTTCTACCCTTCTCTTTTCACCGGACATCTGTATTGTGAGTTTTATCTTGAGAATCACTATGTATTAACCAATAGTGAGAATCCTGTCCAATCTCAGGCTCCCCCCTCTTATCCAATGTCACTAGTGCCAGTGTTAATGCTCTACTCTGGCCCCTTAACCCAGGTTAACCCATTGAGTACATGGATAGAAAAACTGCAAGCTCAATGTTTCTGCATGGCTCAGCCATACAACAGTCAACAAACTTACTGACCCACCCTAAAACACAATGGGTGTGAAAGGCACTATCTCACACCAACTCACTCTACAACATTGGAGCTGGGCAGGATGGCAATCTTCAGACAACACTCTCAATTATAGTCAGAGGAAATGAACTTAAATCTGGAGGTCAGACACACAGAAAACCATTCACTAATGTCTATTAGGGAAGAAAATTTGCTATCCTTACCTGGCCTGGCCTACATGTGACTCCAGAGCTACAGCAATGTGGTTGACTCTTAACTTCCCTCAAGAAATGCCGGGTGAGACAGTGGTATCAGCACTTCAAGAAGGCAGCTCACCATCAGCTTCTTAAGGGCAACTAGGAATGGACAATAAATGTTGGCCTAGCAAGCGATGCCTGTAAATGAATAAAATATATATATCATCTGTCTATCGACTGAGTTTAAGACAAAATAGCAGTCTCATCAGCCAATGAGGGAGCTGCAAAAATCCTTCATTACCTCCTGTTGTGCAAGGCCCTCAAAGTGTCAACCAGATACTTAACGGGACAGCTACAACCCCTTCACAGGATTAAGGACCCTGGGGGTGATTTTCCCATGCGCCAGAAGCTGCCGGCCAATTAGAGACTAGGCAGCCTTCATTGCCTGCTAGTGCCATTGGGGAGATTATGTTTGCTGCTGGTATGACACCCATGGAAGGCCTAGGATTGCCAAAGGGCCCTGGCATGGGTGAGTGGTGGTAGGGTGGGCAGTTGTGGGTGGAAGACACTAGGTGCAGAATACAGTTGGGATGCCAGCAGCAAATATGGGGGGAGTGGTGATGGGGGGTGGAGGGTGGATCTCAGCAGCCCACCCGTCTTTCCCTCCACCCCCTTTTCTTTTTCAGGGTTCCACAATAACTGGGCTTTTCCCAGGATCCTTGAGTTAATCCAATGGGCCTTCCCAAAAAGAGGCAATGCACATCTCTCATAGAATCCTACAGTGCAGTAGGAGACCATTTAGCCCATTGAGTCTGCAGTGATCACAATCTCATCCAGGCCCTATCCGCCATAGCTCCATCCACTTACCCTTGCTAGTCCCCCTAACACTGAGAGGCAATTTAGCATGGCCAATCCACCTGGCCTGCACAACTTTGGATTGGGGGAGGAAAGTAGAGCACCCAGAGGAAACCTACCAAGATACAGTGGAGAATGCACAAACTGCACTCGGATATTGACCCAAGACCAGGAATTGAACCTGGGTTCCTGACACCGTGATGCAGCAATGCTAATCACTGTGTCACCTGCACTCCAGCTCCTCGACATCAAATCTATCCCATGTGTACCTCTCTGTCTTTCTCATATGAATCAAACTCAGCAATATAATGGAGGACAGTGTAGCGAAAACATTTCTTTTCCATTTTGTACAAATATTTTGCCCTTTACAGCTGCATTAAAGAACATTTCCACATTTGTACCAATTAATTGGCTCATTGAAAAGTGTTAAAGGATCATTAGTGCAGGTGCGTTGTAACTCTACTCCCTCCAGAGGCTGTGCCACTGAGGTGATTTTGAAAGTAGATTGTAAAATTTACTGCATTTGTAATGGGATGTGCTGGATAAACTGGGCCATTTTAGAATGACCCCAGTGTTTTTCAATGACCCTAGATAAAGTCGTGAAAAATTGCATTAATCAATCTTATTTCAAATGTCACTTCTAAAATATGAAAAATGTGTGTAAAAAGAAGAAGAAAGCACTTGCTTCATGCTGAGTTTATCCATCTGTGCTACGAATTTACTGCAAATTTCACTCATTAACCACAATTACCTTCTAATCGACTCAGGATAAACACTGGTCATGTAGCATTAATTAAATTTGTTATTACAGTTACTCATACATGAGTTAAAATGTCCAAAACTGGAAAGTACTTCCTATTTACAAGTCCTTAATTTCTAACTATCATGATTTTGGGTCAAATCTATTATTAATTCTTTTCTCTGCATTTAGTGGGCGGTTCTCCCACATTAGTTTTCCATCGCAGTGTGGCGGGAGAATCTCACGTCCTTGTCCGGGCATTCACAGAATTCACGCTTGTGTCCCTGTTGCACGTGCATCTCCCAGTGCTGGATTTCCGGCGCTGTCAAATCTGTACTGGAAACTGGCGGGAACGCCACGTAAATCCGTTACATCTTTTCTACTATTTTGTAATTGGGAAAATTCCCAATTACAATTCCACTGTAATTGGGAAGTGCCAAAGGCCTGGTGGGGGAGGTGCTTAGGAAGCATTAGTGGGAATAGAAGGTCCCACTGCCGCTTTTCATGGTTTTCGATGGGGACAGGAGAGAAGCCATGATTGGTGTGGGCGGGAGGGGAGGGAATATCAGCTGGGGGGGGTGGTGGGGTCCACCTTCAGTGGAGAAAATTGCTCCCTCATGTGGGAACTGCCTTAGAATCCCTACAGGGCAAATGGAGGCCATTTGGCCCATCAAGTCTACACCATCTTTCTGATGGAATATCTCACCCAGGCCCTCTCCCCCATAACCCCATCTACTTACCCTGGCTAATCTATACATCTTTGGAGGCTAAGGGACAATTAAGCATAGCCAATCCATCTAACCTGAACACCTTTGGAGTGTGGGAGGAAACCGGAGCACCCTGATGAAATCCACATACATACAGGGAAAGTGTGCAAACTTCATACAAACAGTCATCCAATGCTGATATTGAACCAGAGACCTGGCATCTGTGCTTACCACAGTGCCACCGTGTCACCATGGTAAACTTACAAAGTGCATTTAATTTCTGCATGTGGGCCTCAGTGGCAAGGCCAGCATTCATTGGTCTAGATCTCCTGGGAGCTAATGATCTGTATTTTGTTGTAATGGTCAGGCAGGAAGGTAGGCATGGTGGCACAGTGATTAGCAATCCTGCCTCAGAGTCAAGGACCCGGGCTCCATTCTCAGTTTGTGGAGTCTGCACATTCTGCCTGTGTCTGTTTGGGTTTCCTCCAGGTACTCCAGTTTCCTCCCACAGTCTGAAAGACATGCTAGTTAGGTAGATTGGCCATGCTAAATTGCCCTTCGGTATCAGGGGGACTAGCTAGGGTAAATGCATGAAGTTATGAAGATAGGGCCTAGATGAGATTGTGGTCAGTGCAGACTTGATGGGACAAATGGCTTCCTTCTGCACTGTAGCAATTCTGTTCCATTCATTCTATTCACTCCATCACCCGGATTGCGCTCAACAAATTGATGTTGATGAACAAATTCATGGTCTTGGAGGAGATGCTGGTGTCGGGGTGAACCTACTTCATCACTTTGTGGATGTAGATGGACCCACTCTGCTTCCTAGAATCCCTCCTCTTCTTACTGCTCCTCATTGGCAGCATCTTCTGGGCTTAGTGCCTTTCTTGGAAACTTTATTTCCTTCGGGCATGGTGCATGCAGACTGAGGAGAAGGAGTCAATGATCCCTCCCCATCCTGTTTGAAGCCGATTTAAGTAATTAAGTGTTTGTTCGATGGGGAGGTTTGATTTGCTACAGGGATGCTTGGGTTACCATCTAGCTAATGGGAGACAGGTGGGTGACAAGTCAAAACTGCTGCAGTGAATCATCCTGGTTTATTTATTAGTCACAAGTAAGGCTTACATTAATACTGTAATGAAGTTACTGTGAAATTTCCCTGACCGACACACTCTGACACCCATTCAGGTCAATGCACCTAACCAGCTCAAGTTTTGGACTGTGGGAGGAAACCAGAGCACATGAAGGAAATCCACGTAGATAAGTGGAGACCGTGCAACTCTATATAGATAAGGGTACAAGGGTGATATTGCCAATGTCTCCTGCTCTCTAGGGCAACATAGAGGACAATCTAGGTTGTGAATGTAGTCCAGTCCATCACACAAATCAGCCTGTCATTCATTGACACTGCTTACACTTCCTGCTGCCTCGGAAAAGCAGCTGGTATTATTAAGAACCCCACACACCCTGGACATTCTCTCTTCCACCTTCTTCCAACGGGAATAAGGTACAAAACCCTTAGGTTTGCTGCTATTAGATTTTTGAAAGCACTTACTTTGCATTCGGTTGATCTTTCTTGACACCCTAGCTTTGATTGTAACACTACATTTTACACTCCTTTCGTTCTCTATGAATGGTGAGCTTTATCTGTGTAGCACACAAGAAACAATACTTTTCACTGTTTGCCAATACATGTGACAGCAATAAATCAAATCAAATCAAAAACTGTCATTGAATTGACCATTGGGCTGCTGTACTTTCAGTACCTGGATTGTAAGAAGTCTCACAACACCAGGTTAAAGTCCAGGAGGATTATTTAGTAGCACGGGCTTTCAGAGCACTGTCCCGTCATCACTCACCTGATAAAGGAGCAACACTCCGAAAGTTCTTACTATCAAATGAACCTGTTGGACTTTAACCTGGTGTTGTGAGACTTCTTACTGTGTTTACCCCAGTCCAATGGCGGCATCTCCACATCTTGAGTACCTGGATTGGTCAGATGTGCCCTCCAGTGTTCCCATGCTCTGTTCTTGGTCGCTGTGTAGAATGGCAGATGGAGTTTAATTTAGATAAATGCGAGGTGATGCATTTTGACCCAAATGCAGGCAACTGGGACTAGTTTAGTGATTTTAAAAAAAGGGCAACATGGACAAGTTGGGCCGAAGGGCCTGTTTCTATGCTGTAAACCTCAATGAATCTATTTCTATGGATGTTAATTGTATTTGCTGTAACCAGGTCACTTCCTTGTCATCGTGGACTCGAGTGTGAAACTGATCAGAGGTTAGAGTGTTATAGTAACATGAACTTGCTTCTTGAAAAAAAATATTTATTGGGCAATAAACAAACATTTGTCAAGCTTCAAACTGTTACACACAGCATTTAGGGAAAAGGAACACAGCAAATAACTCTACCCGAGAAGACTGCAGTTGCTAAACGGAATTATCAAGTAGGTCTTTTCACTCCGATATAGCAGCAACAATAGCGGTGGGCAGACACATGATCGCACGCTGCTAGGAAGCATGTCAGCTTCCTGGGATCAACCCATTCCCAGGACACTTGCGGGAGACAGATAGGGTTGGAAAAGCTACCTTTCAGCAATTCGCAGTTAGCTTGTTAAGGTGAAACACCAAATAAGGCCACAGATCAAGGGCCAGTTGAAATGGTGCCCTGCAGCCTTGGCAACATGTTAACTCTCCCCAGGCAGCTTCTGGGCTTTGGACCAGGGAGCCTTTATGCCAGGAACCAGCTACTGGCTACAGCCGTGGCCACTTTTGTTACTTCAAACCTTTTAAAAGGGTTAGTGAAAGAATGGCAATTATTGTTTTAAATCATGACTGTGAGTACCTTGGAGGGCAACCTGCAGATACTGATGATGTTTGCATGCATCTCCTGCCCTTGACAGTCTATGTGATAGAGATTGCAGGTTTGGAAGAGACTGTCAAAAGAGCCCTTTTGAGTTCCTGCGGTGGGTTTTGTAGCTCATAAAACTATAGAATCTTTGTAGTGCAGAAGGAGGCCATTCGGCCCACAGAAACTGCACCAACCAGAATTCTACTCAGGCCCTATTCTCATCACCCTCCCTATTTACCCTGCTAGTTCCCCTGACACTGGAGGCAACTTAACATGGCCAATCAACCTAACCCATACATCTTCCTGACTGTGGGAGAAAACCGGAGCACCTGCACAAAACCCATGCAGACAAGGGGAGAACGTACAAATCCCACACAGACCGTCACCCAATCTGAGAATGGAATATGGGTCTTTGGCGCTGTGAGGCAGCAGTGCCAACCACTGTGCCATCATATCACCCATATGGGTACACACAGCTGCCACTGTGCATTGGTGGTGGAGTGATTGAATGTTTGTGATAGCAAATGGGGTATCCACCCCATCCTGGATGGTGTTGAGTTTTTCTGAATGTTGTTGGAGCTGCACTCATCCAGACAAGTGGAGAGCACATAAAACACCTTTCTCATTTGTGCCTTGTTGATGGTGTTCAGACACTAGGGAGTTGAGAGGTGGGTTGCTCGGCACAGAATTGCCAGCCTCTGGCCTGTTATAACTTTAACCTGGTCTTGTGAGACTTCTTACTCGGCTGTTGTAATCACAGTATTTATATAGCTGGTCCAGTTCAATTTCTGCTCATTGGTAACCCCCCAGGATGATGAATTATTGCCACTGAGCCACAAGGGACCTATTAGCCCACTCAAGCCTGTCCGTGGAATTGAGATGACTCAGTTTTATTTCCTCATTTATTTTCTAATTGCTGGTTTGTTTGGTTTGATTTGTAAGGCTGGAGGCTTGGAAAAATCTGCACATAATGCTCATGGAAGGATAAACCCTACATCAGAACTTTAAGCTCTGTTACATTTGTCGTTAGAAATAGATGCAAATACTATCTTCAGCTTTGTGGGACAAAGTTCCACTCCCAGCCGGGACCTTTTTTTTTGGAGAATTTTGGTATCGTAACCTAATAAATATTTCTCTTAAAAAGAAAATGGTCTTGATCTTGTGCCTAAGTTCTCAATTGGCACTCCAAATGTTAACATCTGATTCCATAATCTGGTGAACCTTCCCTGAAATATCTCTAATAAATTTATGTCCATCCTCAAGAAAGGGGACCAAAACTGTGCCCAGTACTCCAGATGCAGTCTCACCAGTACCCTATACAGTTGCAACAGCACTTCCCTACTTTTATATTCTATTCCATCAGCAATGAATGACGAAATTACATTTGCCTTCCTTATTACCCGCTGCACCTGCATACTAACTTTCTGCAACTCGTGCAAGGACAACCTGATCCCTCTCCACTGAAGCATTTTAAAGTTTCTGTCCATTTAGATAATAAGTGCCTCCAACTAAAATGGATAATCTCACACTTATCCATGTTAAATAACAGCTGCCAAATTTTAGCCCACTCACTTAATCTATCCACATCCAATTATAATTTTTGTATCTCCTCATCGTAACTTGCTTTCCTATCTATTTTAGTGTCATCTTCAATCTGGCCATCGTGGAATTCCCTAGCCTTCTGGCTGCTTTTGCTGGATTGCGAACAGCGTCCGGCCCATCGTGAGTCTCCCAGTCTCTTTATTTTCCACATACTCAGCCCTGTGCCGATTTCCATCTAATTGCTATGTCAATATGATTATTGGGCCCGGGAGAATAGTCACCAGCCTAGCACTTTGGCACTGCCCAAGGGGCACCCTGGCACTGCCCACCAGGCACTAAGCAGTGCCAAGGCGGTGGGCCAAAGGCAGGCAAGGCATACTGGAGGGTGGATCCTATTGAGAGAGTGATCAATGGTGGGCGGGAGACCCACTGCTGCTCTGTAATGGGATCGGTGGGGGAGGGAGTGAGGGAGACTGGCCATCCAGGAGGAGATCAGGGATGGCCCAGGGGCTCTGGTAGGCCAGTAATCGGGGGAGGATGATTGGGAAGGCCAGCGATTGAGGGAGTATGGGAATGTCAGGAGGCCAGTGATCAGAAGGGGGAGGCCAGTGATTGGAAGACTCGTGATGGGGAGAGGAATAAAATGTGCATATGCCAATTTCCCTATTGACAGATCAGCGCATGCACAATGGCCCACTCAGCAGGCAGATTCTGGCCTCTCCAGTGTATGAGGATCCCCCCCCACCAATGTCCCTTACTGGTCTGAATCGCACTGAAGTGCTCTGTGATGCACAAAGTTTGGAGATTCATTCAGATATATATCCAAAAACAGGGTGTGAAAATATGTACACATTTGGCACTTTGTTTTTAGACAATCCGTGTCTCTATCCTTGTATCTAAGCCACCAATATAGATTGTAAATAGTTGGAGCCTGAGGACCGAACCCTGTGACACCCCATCTTGCCAACCAGGAAAACAGCCATTTACTCTGACTGCTTTTTTGTTGGTGAACCAGTTCTCTATCCAAGCTAATATATTACTTTACGTGTGGCACCTTATCAGAGGAGGTGATGGCCTAGGTATTATTGCTAGACTGTTAATCAGGAAACTCAGCTAATGTTCTGGGGACCTGTGTTCGAAGCCCACCATGGCAGGTGGTGGACTTTGAATTCAATAAAAAAAATCTGGAATTAAAAAAATCTACTGAAACTATTGTTGATTGTCGTAAAAATCCATCTAGTTCACTAGTGTCCTTTAGAGAAGGAGATCTGCCATCCTTACCCAGTCTGACCAACCACGGAAATGTGGTTGACTTTCAATTACCCTGTGAAATAGCCTAGCAAGCCATTCAGTTCAAGGGCAATGAGAGATGGGCAATAAACGCTGGCCAGCCAGCGGTGCCCATGTCCCATGAATGAATTAAAGAAATTTTCATGACTGTACATGTATGGGCGGTACAGTGCCACAGTGTTAGTACTGCTGCCTCACACACCCGGGACCTGGGTTTGATTCCCGGCTTGAATCACTGTCTGTTTAGGGTCTGCATATTCCCTCTGTGTCTGCTCTGGTTTCCTCCCACAGTCCAAAAGACATGCTGGTCAGGTGCATTGACCATGCTAAGTTCTCTCTCTGTGTATCTGAACAGGGGCTGGAGTGTAGTGATTAGGTGATTTTCATATGATTTCATTGCAGCGTTAACGTAAGCCTACATGTGACACTAATAAAAAAGAAAGAATGTTAGGGAGAGTGTATATTTAACTGGGCATGTTAAAGGGTGGATTTATAGACAGATACTGTGTGAAGGGATAGGTGTAAGCCTACTTGTATCACTAATAAATAAACTTTAAACTATTATCCTCAGATTTATTCCTGAAAATCAATTTCATTATTTTAGAAACTATTTAAAAATCTCTGAGCAGAATGTAACCTGTTCAGTCACTGCCTCATGATAACCAATAAGATTTCAGAAGTCTCTGTCTCCTTTAATATTCTGTGACAAATATTACCTACCTTAGTGATTTATTAGCTTTGAGGTCTTTCATCTCACTTACATCAAAGTCACTAATTCCACTTAAGTTATTGCTACCTAGGCAGGGCATGGTACTAATGTCTCCTCCACTTGTAATATTAACCAGAAGGATTTATCAATATTTGACCACATGGAATTTTTTCCTATCAGCCAAAGGTCTGTAGCGGTGTTATGTTCTCTGAAAAACCTTGTGAAATGTTAATGAGAAATATTTTCAGTTCTTGTCCAGAACAAACAACAAAGGATTTAACATAAACAGTTGAAAACAGGGTCGATTCTGGCCAATTTCAAGCAGGTTAGTAAATATTGGATTAAACATGTTTTCCATGTGCTTCATAATTCAGGCATAGGAATTCAGAGGTCAGAACCTGGTAGATGATTGAAGGTGAACTGTTTTTTTGCAAAAGGCACCCAAAGAAATGCATCTACAGGGGGTCTACGGGAGCACTTTTGGTTTGAGTTTGGATGTTATTAAATCAGGTTTGCTGGTCAGGTTCATCATGGTAACGTTGCTAACGCTTACTGTCTGGGCCAACCTATGAACTTTCTCTGCACCCTAGCTATGACTGTAACACTACATTCTGCACTCTCTCCTTTCCTTCCCTGTGTATGCTTGGTCTGTATAGCGCACAAGAAACAATACTTTTCACTGTATGCTAATTCATGAGGTGACATGGTGGCGCAGTAGTTAGCACTGCTGCCTTACAGCACTAGGGACCCAGGTTCAATTCCTGTGTCAGGATCACAGTCTGTGTGGAATTTACACATTCTTCCTCTGGGTGCTCTGGTTTCCTCTCACGGTCCAAAGATATGTGAGTTAGGTTGATTTGGCAATGCTAAATTAACCTTAGTGTCAGGTGGAATACCAGGATACTTATGTGGGATTATAGGAATGGGACCTGGGTCAGTGCAGACTCGATAGGCCGCAAGACCTTCTTCTGCATGGTAGGGATTCTATGCTGATGTGACAATAATAACTCAAATAATAAATTGAATCAAATCAAATATACAGTACCTACCACCAGATGTGGAACTGTAGTTCTTCATGCTTCAAAAGTGTAATGACTTAATTAGGCTTATTGGAGTATGAATTCTTTGATTAAAGAGCCAATTGATGTGCCAATCAGGGGGTCTTTTCCTTGTATTTAACTGGGTGTGTCAGTTCCTCTGGCGCTCCAGAAGGTACCCTGCTGACTGATAGCACTCTGTGCACTGCTGTTGGAATTGTAAATAAAGGGATTCTGGTGAGTGGAATTCTGCCTCCGCAGACTTATTACAAAAGGGTAAAATAGGAAAAGAACTGAATATAATGATATTAATTTTGCCCAATATTCAGTTTAAAAGAATTACCTGTGCGAGTTTATACTCCCATCCTTTCTACAGCAACATCCACCCCATTCCTGTCATTGTGTCACAACTAATCAACCAACACAAGTCATTTCAAATGGGCTCAGAAATCAAAATAGTTGATGTTTTTCTTCAAATTATCTTCTCAGGATTCCTCAAATGGCAATGACCCCTAGATATCTCATGCAAGTGATCAGTGGTTCTCAATAAACCTAGTTGACGATTATGGTAAACTATTCAAACACAATAGATATCATCACATATCCAATCCTCTATCTGGGTAAGATGCTCTGTTGGAGAGTTGATGCAGACTCCGTGGGCTGAATGGCCTCCTTCTGCAACTGCAAGGATTCTATGATTCCCTCCTTTCCTTGTATCTGCACTTGTGCCACTATAGCAGGATTAATGGAACAAAGAACCATCGAATCCCTACAGTACAGAAGGAGGACATTTGGCCTATTGAGTCTATAACAACCACCATCCCACCCAGGTCTTATCCTGGTAAGCCCACATATTTATTCTAGCTAATCACCCTGACAATAGGGGCAATTTAACATAACAAATCAACCTAATCTGCACATCTTTGGAGTGTGGGAGGAAACCAAAGTACCCAGAGGAAACATATGCAGGCATGGGGAGAACATCATACAGACAGTGACCCAAGACTGAAAATGAACTCAAGTCCGTGGCGCTGTGAGGCAGCAGTGCTAACCACAGTGCCAAAGATGGATAAACCAAGCCAATTTTCTCTTCCTTAACCAAGAGCACAATACCAGTTTTGACATCCTTCCCAATCCTTTTGACTGATTATGGCAGTCATTCTGCTGACTCAGCTGGGTATGAAACCTGGAATCTTTATAGCTGTATGGCTTGGAGCTGGTAATGGAACCTGGAATCATCTCTGTTCACAGACTTGATTAGAAACACAAAGGTATTCATTAATAAGAAAAACTGTACAGAGGCCAGCAGTCCACATGACTGTCCCAGTCCCTACATGTCTTGTACACGTCTGATGCCTAAGAGGGGATTCCACCCCTGGGGGTGATTGCCCACTCTCAGTTCCAATTGATCCACCAAGGCAGGTTTTTTTTTTCTGCCGTGTTGCCCTTTTAGGAGCAATTATCAAAAACCACCGCAGTACCTGTAAGCTCCCAAATTTGGGATATGCTGGAAATTCCCAACTACAGTCAGATGAAGTCATGCCCAAAGTGGAAGGTAAAGTTCCTGAGCTGTATATGTTTCCTCACTCAAATGTATTCTGTCCAATTCCTTTTGGGATTGTCACATTGGAATAAATGGAATAGGTTAAACTGGTGTAAATGTAGGACGTAGGATACAAGATCTTATTGACAGTTCCGCAAGGTGTATCTTTCTGATCTTGGTTAGAATAGCTTCCCACGGGCCCAGAGGATAAACAGAAAATTCCAAACATGCTATTCCAGGCGATCTGGAGATCAATTACCTGCCCATTATTTGTTTGTACGGCATAATCCAGCAGAGCCCTCAGGCACCTTTGTTTTGATTTGATTTGATTTATTATTGTCACTTATTTAACATACAGTGCGCATAGTTTCTTGCGCACTATGCAGGCAAAGCATACCATTCATAGAGAAGAAAACAAGAGTGTGCAGAATGTAGTGTTACAGTTGTAGCTAGGGTGCAGAGAAAGGTCAACTTATTGCAAGGTAAGTCCATTCAAGTCTGACTGCAGCAGGGAAGAAGCTATTCTAGAGTCTGATGATGCATAACTTCAGACTTTTGTACCTTTTTCCCGATGGAAGAAGATGGAACAGAAAATGTCCAGGGTGCGTGGAGTCCTTAATTATGCTAGCAGCTTTTCCAAGACACCAGGAAATGTAGACAGAGTCAATGGATAGGAGACTGGTTTGCATGATTGACTGGACTTCATTCATGACTATTTGTAGTTTCTTGCAGTCTAGGGCAGTATAGGAGCCATACCAAGTTGTGATACAACTAGAAAGAATGCTTCCTATGGTACGCCTGTAAAAGTTGGTGAGAATCGTAGCTAACATGCCAAATGTCCTTAGTTTTCTGAGAAACTTAAAACTTGAAGCTCTCAACCATTTCTACTTCATCCTCATTGATGTAAACAGGGACATGTTCTCCTCTATGCTTTCTGAAGTCGATGACTATCTCATTCATTTTGTTGACATTGAGGGAGAGATTATTGTCATCGCACCAGTTCACCAAGTTCTCTATCGCCTTCCTGTACTCCATCTTGTCATTGTTTGAGAACCGACCCACTATGGTGGTGTCATCAGCAATATTGAAAATCGAGTTGGAGGGGAATTTGGCCGCACAGTCATGGGGTTAATGCCCATGCCGTTGGCAACTTTTCCAACAATGATGAGGATCACAATTCAGCTCAGTCCTTAAGGACAATCAGAAACACCAAAGCAGTTTGATTTTTCTCCCTCTCTAACTTAGGGGGAACAGAGACAAAATTGTCATGACCCAAATTCTGCCCTGGGAGATCAGCTAATGCGACACAAGGCTAGACAATGAAATCTAGTGACCTATGTGGCTCAATCAGGCCATGTCACCATCAGATGAGCTGTGGGAGTAAAACTAAAAAACATTTAAGATGCTTATTCAAGCATTCTGTTCTCCCCAGATGTCTCGCTGCTCAGCATGGTAAATCAGGCCCATGTACTCCCACATTCCACTCAGAGACAGCAGGCGAGTCTGCTAAGTGTTTTCCTCTGACTTTGTTTAGATTTGATGATTAAGATCTCTGGTACAGAGATTACCAAACTGTCTATTCTACCTGTGGTTAACAAAAATCCTGACTCAAGCAAAATATTTCTCAGCCTACTCATTTTCAGGATTTAACTGTACAACAAATAGTCTGAAAACTTGGAACACTTTTTAAAAAAACATTTTCATCAAAGTCATCGGGATGTCGGAGCTGAGGAGTGGAATTTAATTCTTACACCTTTCTCTCTGACCTGGGAACAGTTTGGTATTTTGTACACCCTGTGTCTTTTTTAAATGTGGGATTGTAGCAATTAGTTCCAAATGAAGTGCAGTTTTATTCTGCAGGTTTGGAACGGGGAAATGACTAGGCTAATTTAAACTGCTTTTATATTCTATTTAATGGGATGCTAATGCTGTCAGCTACCGATGTGTAGCCAGCAGCATCCCACAGAATAGACTTGCTGGATATCCTGAAGTCTCCAGATAGGGGAAAGTGTCTTTATCGAGTCCTCCTTGTAGCTAGCCTTAAAATCACAGAGAGTGGGAAGCAACTTGCACACCATTAGCCAAAGCTTTCAAGCCAAATCTCAAGGCGTAACTAATTGATGTTTTAATTTGCTGAACATTTGGAGAAGGCGATGGCCTTGTGGTATTATTGCTAGACTATTAGGCAGGAGTTATACTATCCTGCCTGCCTCGGGAGGCGAGGGGCTGACCATGGAAAGGTCCAGTGACCTTGGGCAGAATTTTACAGTTTCAGGACAAACGAAGCTGAAAAATTCTACCCTCTATCCAAAGTTAAAGTTTATTTATTAAACACAAGTAAGGCTTACATTAACACTGCAATGAAGTTACTGTGAAATTTCCTTCGTCACCATATTCTGGCACTGTTTGGGTCAATGCACCTAACCAGCTAGCCTTTCAGACTGTGGGAGGAAACCAAAGCACACAGACACGGGAAGAACATGCAAACTCTATACAGTGACCCAAGCCAGGAATTGAACCTGGGTCCCTGGTGCTGTGAGGCAGCAGTGCTAATCACTGTGCTACCATGAAACTCAGTTAATGTTCTGTGGACGTGGGTTCGAATCCTACCACAGCAGATGGTGGAATTTGAATTCAACGGAAAATATATGGAATTATGAATCTACCTTGAAACCATTGCCAATTGTCGGAAAAACCCATCTGGTTCACTAATGTCCTTTAGAGAAGGAAATCTGCCATCCTTAGCTGGTCTGGCCTACATGTGACTCCAGAGCCACAGCAATATGATTGATTCTCAACTGTCCTCGGGCAACTAGGAATGGGTAATAAACACTGGCCCAGCCAGCGACAACCATGTCCAAGGAATGAATTAAAAAATAGATTTTCACTCAGATTGTTTTATTTCTAGAATTAGAGGACGATAACTGTAGCTGCTTCATGTAAGGAATTTTCCTGTCCTACCTGCCACGGGAATTGTTGAGGGCAGGTGTGGACCACGCAAAGGTCCATTAATCTCGGTATGAATTTCTGGCTGCAAAATCCTGCCCCATCTCTTTGACCCATAATCAAAAAATGCATGGATAACATTTACAATTTGGCAAAGAAATCCTTGAAACCTGGGAAGATGCAATTTAGCTTATTTCAACTCAGCAAAATTTAAATCAGCCTTAATGGGACAATGGAGTGTCTGTGCCCAAACCAGTGAACAGAGAACCCAATTCACTGTGGGCACTTTGTGGAATATCTTATATTACAGATTCCAGCTGGTACTGATTTTTTTGGGTGAACCACATTGAGGCACTGATTTCAGCATCCAGAACTAGGAAAGATGCCGAGAGTTGGCTTTCTGGCTTTCTTTCAACTTAAGGGAGTCCAGAATAGGAAACTTTCACCAGGGTCTCACTAATAATAAACACTTTGATTTCCTCTAGCTGATAGGAAAATAAATAAACAGCCAAAAGAGAACATCCGGGGTGTGGAGTTTGTATGTTCCTTTGAAGTCAGTGAGCTGTTTTAAAGTCAGGGACTGGAAGTAGAATTTGGCCCCACCAGGGTAGGGACAAGGAAACCCGGGGCTACATGCAACACTGATGGAAGCCTAGTCTGAGAAATTTGTTGTTCTGCCCAAACTACATCTAAAGATAATCTATTACATTCTAATGTATCTCTGAGGCAGAAAACTACTGGTTCGACTCCCACTCTGGGAGACCAGAGCACAAAAAGTTGGACTGGCACTTCAGCACAGTATTGACAGACAGCAGCACAATTGGAGTTGTATTTCAGATCTCACCTGGTCATTCGGGTCAACATGAAACACTCGTGGCACCATTTTGAAAAGGCGCAGGGGAGTTGTAGCCTCCGAATCACAAGATTCAGTTCTGTGGCACAGTGGTTAGCACTGCTGCCTCATAGCGTCAGGGACCTGAGTTTGATTCCTGGCTTGTTTGTGTGGGGTCAGGTTCTTTGCACGAGGTCTGCACATTCTCCCTGTGTCTGCATGGGTTTCCTTCAGGTGCTCCAGTTTCCTCCCATAGTTAGATTGGTTGGCCATGTAAATTGCCCTTTAATGTCAGGTGGATTAGCAAGGTAATACATAGGGTTATGGGGAGACAGTCTTGGTGGGATCACTGTTGGTGCAGGTTCAATGGGCTAAATGGCTTTCTTCTACACTGTTGGAGTTCTATGGATTCTATATTCTGGGTTGGGAATATAAGAAACAGGAGCAGAAGTAGGCAAATTCAGCCCTTCACCATTCAATCAGAGCATACCTGATCTCTCCCTGTTTCAAATCCACCTCCCCTTGTGCTCCTCATATCCCTTTATCCTTTCTTATCAGAAATACATCTATCTCCTTCTTGAAACCATACAACAATTCAGTCTCCACCACGCTGTGGGGCAGTGAGTTCCTCAAATTCACCACCCTCTGCAAGAAGTAGTTCCTCCTCATTTCAATTTTAAATCTACTGCCTCTCAACCTGTGACCTCTTGTTCTAGATTGCCCCATAAGAGAAAACATTTGGTCTACGTTTACTTTATCAATCCCTTCTAAAGAGATTCAAGTCCCAGCCTAGGGCTTGAGAACAAAAAGCAAAGCAGACATTTCACTCTAGTGCTGAGGGAGTGCTGCACTGTCAGAGGTGCCATCTTTCAGATGAGATGTTAACCTGAGGTTCCATTGGCTTGCTCTGGTGGATATAAAAAGTCACACGGCACTGTTTTAAAGAAGATTTTGGTATCCTGACCAATATTCATTCCTCAATCAGCATCACACACAAAACAGATTATCTGGTCATTATCACCTTGCTGTTTATGGGAGTTCTGTAAAAACTGGCTGTCAGATTGTCAACATTACAACAGCGATCAAACTGTAAAAGTACATCATTGCCTGTAAAGCACTTTGAGAGATCCAAAGGTCATTAAGAAGTGCTATATAAAAGCAAGTCTTTCTTTCACTCAACCAATGTGGAAAATAAAGCAGATTATCTAGTTTTTATCACATTGCTTTTAGTGGGACCTTCCTCTGCACAACTGGCTGCCCTATGTCCAAGATTACAGCAGAGACTATACTTCGAAGGTACTTTACTGGTTATAACACACTTTGGGGACACTGAGGTTACCAACGGTACTATTTAAAATTAAGTGGCATCTTTCAATTTCAATTAAAACCTGCTGCCCATGGCTGTCTCATTTCCTGAGACTGATCACGACATCACTTCGTACATGGATGGCACAGTGGCGCAGTGGTTAACACTGCTGTCTCACAATGGCCAGGGACCCTCAGGTGACTGCCTGTGTGCAGTCTGCATGTTCTCTCCATGTCTGCTCGGGTTTCCTCTGGGTGCTACCAGAAATGAGGTGGTTAGCTTACAAGGACAGATTGAATAGACCGGGTCTTTTCTCGTTAGAGTTTATCTTATTGAACGGTAGGGCACGCTCGAAGGGCTAGACGGCCTCCTCCTGCTCCTATTCCTTATGTTCTTAAGCTCTGGTTACCTCCCACAGTCCAAAGATGTGCAGGTTAGGTGAATTGGCCATGCTAAAATGCATGAGGTTACGTGGAGAGGAAAGGGGATGGGGAGGCAGGGGTAATAGGCCTGGATAAGGTGCTCTTTCAGTGAGTTAGTGTGGGCTCAATGGGCCAAATGGCCTCCTTCTGCATGTATGGTTTCATACAGCAGCCAAAAATGCACGCGGCACCTCATTTGAATGGAATAGTGGGTAACACACAAGTCAGATATCTGAGGCCAGCACGCACGCAAGCGGCATGCATCCTCATATTAACATCACTGCCACCCCATTCCCCAGGTTGAGTACCAAGGGATTTCCACAGTCGCTGTCCGTCTGTATAGCTCATGTGCTGTCACAATGTCCCAGGTGTATTGTTCTGTCTGTACTATGTGTGGAATTTTGTAAGATGGGTTGCGGAAATAAAATACAGAAAACTGGCCAGTGTGGTCTGGAAGAATGAGATGAAATGACCTTCTTTCTTGCGAATTACTGTTGTTTATCAGTGCATACATGCCTGTGGTGTCTGCTACTTGCTCAAGGCTGATCTTTAATCTGCAGCTCCTGATACAATGAGTTTCATCAGTTCGCAACTGAAGGGAAGTGTCTGATCTCAAGGGAGGCAACAACTGCCATCATCCATCTTGCCATGCAGGAAGGACACCTCCTATCAGCTGAAACAGAGCAACAAATAAACCAGTGGACACACTGGGAGATAGCAGCCAGAATGCTGCTAGGGTCACACAGCCTTGAACTGCGTTCTTGTAGCCTGAGGTAACATGATGAAGAAGCCTTGAATCACAACGCTGATTTATTAAACAATAGTTCAAACTATCCACAAGTTCAGTACAGATACAGGCCTAGTCCCACTCATTCCTGAGCTCAGAATGAAAATTCTACCTATCGGGGCCCATGCCGAATAGGCAATAGTTCATGTGCTTCTTTATGATAGGCCCCAGGAGGGTCATGTGACCCATAAATAACCACCCCTTAAAGTTAAAGTTATTAAAAAAGTTTATTGGTCACAAGTTGGTCACTATCATGAAGTTACTATGGACGTATCCTAGTCTCCACACTCCTGTGCCTGTTTGGGTACACTGAAGGAGAATTTAGCCTGACCAATGCATCTAACCAGCACGTTTTTGACTGTGGGAGGAAACCGGAGCATCCGGAGGAAACCCATGCAGACACGAGGAGAACGTGCAGTCTGTACACAGACAGTGACCCAAGCCGGGATTAAAAGGTTCACACTACTACATGTATGATCTGGCATTGAACGTTGTCCAAACAAATCAATAATACTCCATGAACAGGACATAATTTACATGTTTTCCCCTTTTACATTTCTCCTGCATCGGCCTGCATGCATGCTGGTGATTTGCCATTCCTAAACCCTAGTGTTAGGAGAACGGGAGAGGGCACATCTCTGCAATTAGTTTCACCTCACAGAGGGCTTGCCGGAGCTCTAGCCTAAAGAACTTTTAAAATTCACTGAATGATGGGTAGTGGAGGTCAATGATTTCTAATAAAATCCACCATTTCTGCCCTTATTTCAAACTTCAAGCATTTGGGGTTCCACCTCTCATCTCTTGATTATTTATTGACACCAGACTTCAAGGACAGAGCAAGCATTTTAGCAATTAGATGAACAAGTTGATTTGCGTCTCCTGTCTACCTCATGCTTTGCTGAACACTGAGAGGAAAGGAAAAATGCCCAGGAAAGGTGAAATGAAACTTCAACGAACTCCAGTCTTAGAAACTCAGTGCCTATGGTCTGGTTCTCAGCACTGGGACTGCGAAAATTTAACTTCCACAAACCAGTGGCATGCTTGGTAAAATTGGCTCCACAAATCTGCCCCAGGTGTACAAGAATGGATTCAACAGCAGATTTACCTGAATCCCTTCTTTAAACAACAGTCGAAAAGGAACTGGAGATGGGTTCACTTTCTAAAGGAATTTACTCTTCTTCTTATTCTCAGGGAATCCCTCAGAATCGAGCATGACTTGGGTTCAATGGGTTTAAGGTGACTGATAAAGCCAATGTACCATATGCAGATTCTGCCACAGATGGAGCAGCTGGTGATTGCACGGGTGGATAGATGAATTTGAAGGTTTGTTTGCTCCATCTGACACTTCTGCACGTTCTAGTGAAGATGCCTTCCCAGATGAGCCATCCTCCACTCTGTCGGTCACTGGCCAGGAACTCCCATGGATCAGTAGGAATGTTTGGCCTTTTTGGGATTTGAGTCCATTCTTGAAGTGTTTCCATTGCCCTCCTGGAAATCTCCTGCCATGACCAAGCTCAGAGTAGAGCAGTTGCTTCGGGATTCTGGTGTCAGGTATATTATCAAGCCACAGAATCCCTGCAGTACAGAAAGAGTCTATCCAGCCCATCGAGTCCATCTAATCTTTGATTAGATGGGTTGGCAATGCTAAATTGCCCCTTGATGTCAAGGGGCTAGTGGTAAAATACTTGGAGTTACGGGGATAGGGTGGATGGTTGTTAGTGCAAGATCAATGGGCTGAATGGCCTCCTCCTGCACTGTAGGAATTTCTACGATTCTGTGATTCTGCACCAACTCTGCGAAAGAGCATTTTACCCAAGCCCACCCTTCTCCGTAACCGTGTGCACTTACCATGGCTAATTGGACAGTAACCTTTGGACAGTAAGGGGCAATTACACCAGAGCTGCACTCTGGGGAGAAACAGGAAGACCTGGAGGAAACCCACGCAGATACAGGGAGAATGTGTAGACTCTACACAGACAGTGACCCAAGGCTGGAATTGAACCCGGGGTCCCTGGCACTGTGAGTGCTGACCGTTGTGCCACTGTTGTGCCCTATGACAGTGGCTCGATTAGTACCTTGATGCTGGACAAGTTGGCCTGAGGAGGATGTTGCCTTTTTGCCACCTGATTTAGAAAATCTTACAATGTTAGCAGTAGTGGTACCTCTGCAGTGCTTTACAGTGTCTGTTGTATATTGTCCAAGTTTCCAAAAAGCTTTCTGGTATTGTAAGAGCAGATCTGAAAAAAAAAGCCTTGTTGGAATTAAAGTAACCTTAGGAGCTTTCTCAACATTAAAGACACCATGCAAAGCAAACTGTTGAATGTGTACAATTGTCAAACCAGCTCTGTTGAAAAATCTCCATCTAAAATGGTCTTTTCTCCAGCAACATTTTGAGAATTCCCTGCTGCCCTTTCAAAATTCCAGCTCTCCAAGTCCCTCCTTGTGTTTTTTTTACCCCGATGCCAGGGCCTCTTTAAATTACTTGGGTGAGTTTACAAACCCTGCTCATGTTTCCAGGAAAGCTCCCAATACAGTCCTGGGGAAATTTGTTCAGGAGCCACATGCTGTTGCTGCAACTGGTGGTGGTTTGTTTCAGGGAAGAGTGTTCTTTTGAACACGCTTTGCATTATGCATTGCTGAATAAGTGTGTTAATTATCTTCTACCTATGCAATAAACTGCTGATCTACCTCCATTGTCTAATGATAGCCCAACTTGGATAAAGGACAGTTTCCCTTTAAGCACCTCGGGGGTCAGAGTATTGTTCTGTTCCTTGCAGCTCATTTTCCAGAACAGCATGTGGCTTCACTTCAAAGTCTGTTATCAGTAAGCTCCCATCTTTTGAAATGTTGGCTGGGATTTTCACTAACGCTGGCTCTCTGCAACAGCAGCTGAAAGAGTTAATAACACTGGCAGCAGCCACTCTACCCACAGCTCTCTCACCACATGTTTACTGCTTGAAACCAAGTGGTTATTTGAGGCTGAATCGCAGTTTCAGTGTGACACCAAACTTTTGTTTCTTGGCAGATTGTTAAACACAGCCCACCCATAATGCATTTGTGCACAAGGACTAAAACACCAATTAAACCAATAATTGAGGGGCGGACTTGACTAAAATAAGCCAACCTATAATTTTCTGCATGATGTACCAGCGTACTTCACACACAACAACACAGACACACATATTCACCCACACGCACGCTCACACACACTCACACTCACACTTGCACACGGGATAACTCACAATTAAAGTAGTTTAGTTTTGCCAATTTTCTCTCCTGTCCCCCACCCCCCCCACCCCTCCCCTCTTTCCTGTTCGGACGGCAGTGATTTCTGCTGAGCTACGGTTCACTGGGTATTGGCAGCTTTCCAGCGCTTCACCCTATCAGTCATGCCCTCTTCATAAGGCTAGACTGTGTGTATGTGTGTGTGTGTGTGTATATACGTGTGTGTGTGTGTATACGTTTGTGTGTATGTGTGTATACGTTTGTGTGTATATGTGTGTGTGTATACATTTGTGTGTATGTGTGTGTATTTGTGTGTGTCTATGAGCAGACTATACATTTGTAAGACCACAAGACCTAGGGGCAGAATTAGGCCACTCAGCCTGTGGAATCTGCTCCGCCATTCAATCACGGCTGATATTTTTTTCATCCCCATTCTCCTGCCTCTTCGCCATTACCCCGATCCCCTTATCAATCAGAAACCTATCTATCTGTCTTAAACACACTCAATGACCTGGCCTCCACAGCTTTCTGTGGCAAAGAGTTCCACAGATTCACCACTCCCTGGCTGAAGAAATTCCTTCTTGTCTCTGTTTTAATGTGTTGTTTCTTTATCCTGAGGCTGTGCCCTCTGGTTCTAGTTTTTCCTACTAAAGGAAACATCTCCTCCACGTAAGTGGACTTCACAACTGACCTCAGAATGTGTCACATTCTGGACTTCAATTTGCAAACTGTTCCAGTGCATATGTCGGAGTGGCAGCGTGGCACAGTGGTTAGCATTGCTGCCTCACAGCGCTAGGGATCCAGTTTGATTCCCGGCTTGGGTCACTGTCTGTGTGGAGTCTGCACTTTCTTCCTGTGTCTGTGTGGGTTTTGTCCGGGTGCTCTGGTTTCCTCCCAAAGGTGTGTAGGTTAGGGGCTAAATTGCCCCGAAGTGTCAGGGAGACAGCTAGGGGAAATACATGGGTTATGGTGACACGGCCTGGGTGAGTTTGTGGTCAGTGTAGACGTGATGGGCCAGATGGTCTTCTTCTGCACTGTAGGGATTCCATGATTCTACATCATCTTAAGGAAGGCAGGCAAGTTAAAACTGGGGCAAAGTCCAAGTTTTGGCTAATCCGTCTAATCTACACATGTTGGAATATTAGCGTACACTGGAGACTACAGTCTGCCTGCAAGATATCCCTGTCTTTAGTCATGCCCTTCCAAGGATCAGGCATTGGATAGGAATCAGCAAAATTAAGCTCAGACACTTTGCTCTCCTGCTACCCTTGAGTACAGAGGCAAAGCATCAGCTGTTGTTCAGCAGTAGACATCTTATTTTTGATGAGAAGTTGTGCGTCATTCCAGGTGTGTGAACACACCTCTGTGATGTAGAACTGAAGGAGTGCTGCACTGTCGAAGGTGCCTCTTCCAGATAAACTGAGGTCTAGTCTTTCCCTTCAGTGGGATGTAACAGAACTGTTACTTCAAAGAAAAAAAGAAGAGTCCTTCCTGGTTTCCTGAACAATGTTTATCCCTAAACTATCACTAAAATGTAGATGCTGCGGTCATTATCACATTGTGGAAGTTTGCTATGTGCACAAATTGACTGCTCTGTTTCTGACATTATTGTGTTAGGATGGCATGGTGGCACAGTACTTTGCACTTTGCTGCACAGTGTTCGGGTTCTATTCCAGCCTCAGGTGACTGTCTGTGTGGTGTCTGCACGTCCTCCCCATGTCCGAGTGCGTTTCCTCCTGATGTTACAGTTTCCGTGCGGGTTCCTGTGCGGGTTCAATGGATTTAGTCTTTTCCTTAGTCTTTTCCCAAGATGTGTAGGTTAGATGGACTAGCCATGGGAAGTGTGTGGGCTTAGGGGAATAGGGAAGGGGAAAGGACCTGGGTAAGATATTCTGTCACACAGTAAGCTCAACAGGTTGAATGGCCTCTTCTCCAATGTAGAGATTTTATGATTCTGAGTTTTGATTAGAGTCCAAAATATTTGGCCATCCTGGTAGCACAGTGGTTAGCACTGCTGCCTCACAGTAGCAGAGACCTGGGTTTGATTCCCGGCTTGGGTCACTGTCTGGATGGAGTTTGCACACTCTCCCAATGTCTGTGTGAGTTTCCTCTGGATGCTCCGGTTTCCTCCCAGTCTGAAAGACATTCTGATTAGGTGCATTGGCTATGCTAAATTCTCCCTCATTATACCTGAATAGGTGCCGTAGTGTGGCGACTAGGGTATTTTCACAATAACTTCATTGCAGTGTTAATGTGAGTCTACTTGTGACTAAATAAACTTTATTTTACTTTTAACTTTTAAAAAGCCTCAGATGAAGAAAGGTGCTATTTAAATGTAAGTCTTTTGTTTAATTGATGGCACAGCTGAGAGTGGTTAACTCAACATGTAGGCCAAAAATCAGGCCTTTAACCTCCTGACCTGTATGACTTTACCAGCTGTTGCCTTCATGCACCAGGCATTAGGGGGGTTGCAGCTGAGTAAAATGCAATGACACCTGTGCACACATTAGTTTTACACATTTGTGAGAGTGGAGATTGGAATTCACTCTGCAAAATGAGGTAATACATTTGGGGAGGTAAAAGCAAGGCAAAGGATTATAAAATAAATGGGAGAAGTGAGGGCCATTGAAGTGAATGTCCACAGATCCTTGAAGGTAGCGGGACAGGTCAGTAAGGTGGTGAAGAAGGCAGATGGACTCCTTTCCTTTATAAGCTGAGATATATAATAAGAGCAGGGAACGTATGATGGGACTCATTAGTTAGGCCACAATCTATTAGTTAGGGGTGACATAGAGGCATTGCTGCCTCACAGCAATGGGTCACGGACATTAGGTTTCTGATCTTCGGGTAAGCATTCTCCAAGGCAATCTTCACAACACACGATAGCGCGGAGTCGCTGAGCAGAGACTGATAGCTACGTTCCGCACATATGAGCATGGCCTCAAATGTGATCTGGGGTTCATGTCGCACTATCTGTAAACCCCATGACTTGCCTGGGCTTGTAAAATCTCACTTTCTGTTCTGTCTGGAGACAATACAATTGCTTTAACCTATGCTAATGCTATCTCCACTGACATTGTCGGCATCTCTAAGATTTGAATATCAGGTTAGCTGCAAAGACTTGCATTCTAATCAATATTCTGTAAACTGTGTGTGCCTTTATATGCCTTTCTGTGATCAGAACTTGCACACACCTGACGAAGGAACACCGTTTCCGAAAGCTTGTGGGATTACTATCAAATAAACTAGTTGGACTTAAACCTGGTGTTGTGACCCTTCTTACTGTGCCTCACAGCACCAAGACCTGGGTTCAATTCTCAGCTTGGGTCATTTTGTTGGCAGAGTCTGCACATTCTCCCCATGTCTGTGTGGGTTTCCTCTAGGTGCTCTAATTTCCTCCCACAGTCCAAATTATGTGCTGGTTAGGTGCATTGGTGTACCAAATAGGTGCCAGAATGTGGCAACTAGGGAATTTTCATGGAAACTTCATTGCAGTATTAATGTAAGACGACTTGTAACTAATAAGTAAACTTAAACTTAAAACGACTTGAAATATTATGCGCACTTCTGATCACCCTCCTTATTGAAAGGATGTAATTGCGTTAGCGAGGTTACAGAGATTTATAAGGATGTTGCCAGGACTGGAAAATTGCAGCAATGAGTGAAGATGGAAGAGGGTGCGATTATTTACTTTGAAACAGAGGAGATTTGCGTGAATTGTTGATCTGATTTTGAGGCTCTGCCCTTTGCTCTAGACTATGTCACTAGTGGAATAAAAGGTTCCCTCTGTCTGTCTAGTCGATTGCTTCCAACATCCAAAAAAACTCAATCAAATCTTCCCTTAGTCTTTTACGCTACAATGAAATACTAGCCTACGTTATGTAATTCCATTATAATCTAATCCTTGGAGTCCTGGTAACATCTGGTGAATGCAGCTGCATTATCTCAAAAGGGGAAGAAATCCTTTCTAAAGTTTCTTTTATGATTTGTGTACCTCGATCCCCAAACCACGGCAGACTTCCTTTATTCCTATCATTTCACTGTTCGAATAATCCTTGAATCTATTCTTTATTGGTCCAAAATGGAAGACCTTGCACTTAAATGGAATTCATGTACCACACTTTTGCCCATATGCCTATTTTATCAATGTTGCTTTGTAATGTGATGCTCCTGTCTAAATCTGTCTGTCATCTACAAACTTGGTTATATTGCTCTCTGCTGTGTTTTAATGCATGTTGTTAATAGTATATTCTGGGGTGGGAGTAGAGATGGTGGTGTAGTGGTAATGTCACAAGACAGCTACTCCAGAGGCGCAGGCTAATGATTGGAGACATGAGTTCAGATCCCACCCTGGCCGCTGGGGCAACTTAAATTCTATTAATAATCTGGAATTGAAAAGCTAATCTCAGCAATTGTGACCATGAAACTATTGTCAATTGTCATAAAGACCCATCTGGTTCACTAATGCCCTTCAGGGAAGGAAATCTGCTTTCCTTACCTGGTTTGGCCTACGTGTTTTAAGGTTTATTTATTAGTATCACTAATAGTATCACTAATTAGTATCACTAATAATTAGTATCACTAACATTAACACTGCAATGAAGTTACTGTGAAATTCCCCTAGTTGCCACATTCTGATGTCTGTTTGGATACACTGAGGGAGAGTTTAGCATGGCGAATGAATCTAACCAGCGCATCTTTCAGACTGTGGAAGGAAACCGGAATAGTGGAGGAAACCCAAGCAAGCACGAGGAGAATGTACAGGCCCTGTGCATATACTGACTCAAGCCAGGAATCGAACCTGGGTCCTTGGCACTGTGAGGCAGCTGTGCTACCCACTGTGCCCAGATGCACAGCAATGTAGTTGATTGTTAATTACCCTCAGAAATGGTGTGGTAAGCCATTCAGTTTAATGTCAATTAAGAATGGCCTTTGCAGCAATGCCAACAATCCATGAAACCAAAAACCAAACTGAAGCAAGGACAACACTGGCAGCAGGAGCCGCTCCTCAGCCACAGAGAGAATAAACACAGTAAGAAGCCTCACAACATCAGGTTAAAGTCCAACAGGTTGATTTGGTAGCACGAGCTTTCAGAGCGCTGCTCCTTCATTAGGTGGGTGCAGGATTTGTTTCACAAACAGGGCATATACAGATACAAACTCAATTACAAGATAATCTTTGGAATGTGTGCCTTAATAAGTAACCAAGTCTTTACAGGTACAGACAATGTGAGTGGACAGAGTGTTAAGCATAGGTTAAAGAGGTGTGAATTGTCTCAAGCCAGGACAGTTAGTAAGATTTTACAAGCCCAGGCAAATCGTGGAGGTTACAGATAGTGTGACATGAATCCATGATCCCGGTTGAGGCCGTCCTCATGTGTGAGGAACTTGGCTATCAGTTCTGCTCAGTAATTCTGTGTTCTCGTGTGTTGTAAAGGCCATCTTGGTGAACATTTAACCGAAGATCAGAGGCTGTATGTCCTTGACTGCTAAAGTGTTCCCTGCCAGGAAGGGAACACTCCTATCTGCTGATTGTCGAACAGTGTCCAATCATCATAATTGTAGCGTCTTCTTGGTTTTGCCAATATACCATGCCTCGGGACATCCTTTCCTGCAGTGTATCAGGTAGACAACGTTGGCCGAATCGCAAGAGTGTGTGTGCTGTGTATCATGTGAGATGATGGCATCCGTGTCAATGATCCGGCACATCTTGCAGAGGTTGTTGTGGCAGGGTTATGTGGTGTTGTGGTCGCTGTTTTCCTGAAGGCTGGAAGTTTGCCGTGAACAATGATTTGTTTGAGGTTGTGCAGTTGTTTGAAGGTAAGTGGTGGGGGTGTGGAGTTGGCCTTGGCGAGATGTTCATCTTCATCGGTGACATGTTAAAGGCTCCAAAGAAGATATTGTAGCACATCACAGAGGGGATAGGAGTAGAGAGTAGGTGTAAGGAGGCAAAGTCCCCAACATAGTGCCTTTTTGTTTTTTAATCATTCATGGGACAAGGGCATCGCTGGCTGGCCAGCATTTATTGCCCATCCCTAGTTGCCCGAGGTCAGTTGAAAGTCAGCATTGCCATGCCTCTGGAGTCACGTGTAGGCCTGACCAGGTAAAGATGGCAGATTTCCTTCTCTAAAAGATGTTACTGAACCAGATGGGTTTTTCCGAGAATCGACAATGGTTTCATGGTCATCAGTAGATTCTTAATTCCGAATTTTTATTTTAATTCCACCATCTGCTATGGTGGGATTCGATACCGGGTCCCTGGAGCATTAGCTGAGTTTCTGGATTAATAACGTAGCAATAATACCACTAGGCCATTGCCTCCCTCAAGCAGAGGATCAGCTCTTTTGTGTGAGCATCAGGGCCTCAGGGGACTCAGATTTTTCATGGCAGATCATTATTAACTTCTGCAACCTTTTGGAGTTAGACCTCCATCCCAATGCACCAGGTGGGCACACATTACCATTGACCACCAAGGGACATGTAACTGGATCCTATCTCTTAGATTTTCTGTCTCCCTGAGGTTCTGCAAGAAACGAATGCAACAGTGAGTCAGAAATGTATTGTGTGATGAGAAAAGACTGAAAATACCTCTCTAGATCTCGTGCAGTTTCTGCACGCTCAGGACTCCAGATCCAGTTGAGTCTGTCTGTCCATATTGGAGTCCTTTCAATTGGAAATTTTTCCTTTGACAGATTCTGTGCATCATCCTCCAGCCCTCTCTGATTGTTCAAGAATCCCAGGAGCAGACGTTAATGCTGTGACTCAGGTAAAGAGCTCACTGGAGATTCCAAAGTGTTTTGTTGCTACAGGCCCTGCCATTACAGCAGGAACTACCAAGACATAACTGTAGCCCATCAGTTCCACATAGATTGGAATCATGTTCTTTATTGTTGTAACTTGCTGCAACTTTCTAAGTTGAAAGACCTGATGTCAGACTAATTGGAGAGGTACTAGCATTACTGAGATGAAATATTCTGTTGATGATAATTGTTAGTTTACTAAATATCAACTCATTGATCTTGAGAAATTCACATTCTTAACACTCCCACCACCTTCACTAGTCACTCCAAACATGTTTGGAACTTAATAGATTTCTAGGAATCCTGTTGAATTTCAGGAACAATATTGGACATGCAAGGTTCATCCACTGTTAACTGGAAAGGCCCTTGGATCGTTCAGCCTTTCAGTTGATGTCCATGACGAGGACATAGGGAACAAACTCAACTCCAGCATTGCGCGATGAAGAGTTGTCCAATCAATTGTTCTGCTTCTTCTAATGATTGTGTACGTGGTATTATTTTGATTACCACTCAGCTGAAGGATTTCTGTCACCTTACAGTAAAGCTTGAAGGAGATGGGCATGACGTCTATCAATGGGTATCAGTGGGTAAATGGGTATTCAAACCTGGAAAGCCCCAATTCAATCCCAAGACTGTTTTGAATTACTCTTCCCAAATCTGGGCACAGAGCACTGCAATTTACCTGAGTTTAAAGAAAGGGGAAGAAGCCAGAGTTCTCGCTCTCAATGCTTTCCAGCATATTAAGTTGGAAAGAAAACTTCTGTGTTGGGGTTGAGACCATGTCAACTTTGGTCCTTATGCCTCACTTGTACCTCCAATCACCATTATAGATCCACTCAAAGAGAAAAAAAAATCAATTGGATGAAATGCCCAAGTCTGGAGGCACCACATGCATGGAAAGACTGAAGGACATTTGGAAAGGGAAGATAGAGTAATTATTGTACAGCACAGTAAGGGTTAAGTCAACTGATTGCTTGCTGCATCATTCCAAAGTCATTAGTCCGTTAGTCACATACCACATTTGATGGAAAGTGTATGATTTTACCATACCGGAGTGATGTTTTGATTGACCTGCCAGTGACCTTAGCTCACTCACTGGATAAACACATGCATCCCTCAGCTTGTTGTGTGTCCTTTGTTTAAACCATACTTCTGGAAACCAACAGAAACAAAAATGCCTGGGCGTAGCTTGAAGACAATTACAGGGTGGAAGAAACAAGATTTCAGCCAAGTGTCAGCGCACACAGTTTGTTTGCATTATGAGGAGCATATTATATTGTGATAACTGTCCTATATCTGGAATCAGATTTTTGAACCAATATCACTTTAACCCTTTCAGCACTGCACATTTTTTTTAAATCTTGTTTTTTTGCTGATTAAGTTTATGTTCCTCTAATTAAGCCCCTTCCTACCTAATGTCTCTGGGGGAAGGGGCAATTTAGAACCTTAGCACCTGAGCTTCATGGAATCCTATAGTGCAGAAGGAGGCTATTCTGCACTGACTACAATCCCACCCATGCACTATCCACATAACTCCCATGCATTTACCTCAGCTAGTCCCCCTGACACTAGGGGCAATTTAGCATGGCCAATCCCCCTAACTGCACATCTTTGGACTGTGTGACGATACTGGAACACCCAGACAAAACCCACGCAGACATGCGGAGAACATGCAAAGAACAAAGAGCAAAGAACTATACAGCACAGAAACAGCCCCTTTGGCCCTCCAAGCCTGTGCCGCCCATGCGCCCAACTGGACCATTCGTTTGTATCCCTCTATTCCCAGTCTGTTCATGTGGCTATCTAGATAAGTCTTAAACAATCCCAGCATATTCACCTCAACCGCCTTGCTTGGCAGTGCATTCCAGGCCCTCACCACCCTCTGTGTAAAATACGTCCCCCTGACATCTGTGTGGAACCTGGCCCCCTTCTACCTTGAACTTGTGATCCCTTGTGTTCATCACTTCCGACCTGGGAGAAAGCTTCCCACTGTTCACCCTATTTACGCCCTTCATAATTTTATACACCTCTATTAGGTTGCCCCTCATCCTCCGTCTTTTCTGGGAGAACAACCCCAGTTTACCCAATCTCTCCTCATAGCTAAGATCCTCCATACTGAGCAACATCCTGGTAAACCTTTTCTGCACTCTTGCCAAAGCCTCCATGTACTTCTGGTAGTGTGGCCACCAGAATGGATGTAGTATTCGAAACGTGGCCTACCCACATCATATGCCAACTTTTATACTCTGTGCCCTGTCCAATAAAGGCAAGCATGCCATATGCCTTTTTGTTAACCCTCCCCACCTGTGCTACCACCTTTAAGGATCTATGGACTTGCAGATTCCACCCAGACCCTACTCTCACATCCCTACTTATTTACCCGCTAATCCCTCTAACCTCAGGACACTAAGGGACAATTTTAGCACGGCCAATCAACCTAACTCCCACATCTTCAGACTGTGGGAGAAACCGGAGCACCCGGAGGAAACCCACACAGACATAGGGAGAACATGCAATCAAACTTGGGTCCTTGGCACTCTGAGGCAGCAGTGTTAACCACTATGCCACTCCTAATCTTCTACAGCACAAAGACCACCTGCTTCGAGAATAATGTGGGCCATTTTCTCACCAATATCACTCTGTCTAATGCTGGAGCTATCATTTTTGTCTTTGTTACCATCAGTCTCAAACATTTCTTGTTCTCATTGCGGACCACCCCACCATCACCCATGCTCAAACGCTTTGGGTGATGTCCCCTGACTGTTAGCGCTACCATCCTAAATTGTCCTGGAGAAGGTGATGGTGAGCTACCTATCTGAGCTGTAACAGTCCCTGTGATGTTGGTACACCCACAGTGCCGATCAGGAGGGAGTTCCAGAATGTTGACAAAGACTTGACTAATTTTCAGAGAGTGCTAATATGAGCAATCAGAAAAACAGGGGCAAAAGGTTTTGAGCTCAAAGAAATGATCACGTGGAACAATTAAGTATGTTTGCTAATCAGAGGAGATTTGAACTGGAATAAAAATTGCCGAAAACTTGATATAATTGCCAAGGTATGAATTGTAGATTCTGAAAATTCCCAATTTCACCTCCAGGAGTACAAAGAAATGGGGGTTTATGGGAGCTTTCTTAATCATGGGTGGGATTCTCCTGCCCCATTCCCCCCCTCCCCCACCAGCCCACCCATGGGATCATAGTGAGCTGGGCAGACCATGCAAAGGTCCGTTGGTCTTTCAATTGGTCGAATCATAGGGCGGGATTTTCTGGTTGTGCTCTTCAAGGCCCTTCACCCCAAAGCAGCAAGCGACTCAGGGACAACTTTTCAACAGAATTTGGTAATCAGGGACTAAGAAATTCAACAGAACGTCATCACAATTAAACACATTCCAGCGAATTCCATTTCTCACGACCTGTTTCTAATTTCTAAAGCCTGTGCTTTAAAGCTTTAAAGAAAATAACATTAAGCAGGGGAGATATTTTTGGTCAGTTTAGATAGAGATTTTCCTGTTTTGCTGTGTAGGGGCATTCCCTGCAAACATTGTCATACTTTGGGAAGTCCCCCCACCGCCCACCATCCTCCGCAATCCTAGCTTAAGGTAGACAGTGATTGTTGGTATCAGCCACCTACAAGCAAAATAGGATTCTCATTTCTGATTCTTCTTAGTATGCAAACAAAAATAACTTGGCAGAAAAGATAAAAATATAGAATCTTTATTTGCAGTGTTCAGTTGTTCTGTGTTTGATTATGTGAATTTGGTAACTGATCTATGCTCTCTATGCTTGATGAGTTAAGCCTGGACGTGGATTCAGAGCAAAATAACCAGACCCTCAGAAGCTGACCTGTCATCTTTAATACAGCCATTTTGTGATTGCAGAGATATTTTAAAGTCTTGTCAGTAAACCTGGTGCAACCACTGAGAAATGAGTGGCATTTCTGCATCGTTCTGAGATATCAAAAATATACCATTCACGGTGATCTCTCAATGAGCTGTCTATCCTACCCACTGATAGCTGAGATGCTGCCAATTATTCCTCCTTTTTCCAGCTGCTGAACAGATCCATTTGCTTTTCTCTAATGTTTCCTGGACTTTTTAAGGCAATCCAGGTGTGGAGGACTGTATAGTCAAGGATCACTCTGGTAGAAAAAACGTTAACTAAAAAAGGAAAGTTGTAAAAAGTAATCTTGACTCCACTAACCTTCACTGCACCAATGTAATCAATCTGTTTCTCACTGGAAGGCGTGCGATAGCAACACTGGTTATGTTAGTCGTTTAATCATTTAGCATTATAGAACTTGAGCATTGTGGAAAAGAGGCAAGTCAAAGTTTTTTTTTGTCATGTATACATCAGGACACTTTGCAAGATCACTAGTACAATGGGAAAACAATAATTTATACTACATATGAAGAAAGTGTTGCACATTCTTCTCATGAAGTACAAATTGTTGTATTTACCCTCTTACGAGGATTCTTGGAAAATGTCCTAAGGAGTTCATGACAAAAAGATTTGACATGCCTTCTCTCCTTCAGCAAATCTTAATTTCATTACTGCTGATTTATGGCCAATTTTGGATTCTGGGCACATACCCACTGGGATGGTCCACACAAGTTTCACCGGGACCTATAAAGACAGCAAGGAAGAGGAGACATTTGTCTGATCAGATTTAGATTATGAATCCTAAATCTTGATTTTAACTAGGGGGGACAGCCTGTGGAATGGTGGGGAGGGGCAATGCAGCAAGAGATCTGTGAGGATTTCACTCCAAGGATTCATCCGCTTAATATCCCACCTGAAACCGATAGCAAGTAATGGCTTCCAAGCAGTCGGGAAGGTAATGCTGAGCAACAACAATCATTCTGGAATGACTCCTGGCTTTTCGGGAAGTGGCTGGCAGGGATTACTGAATGAGTTCACCGATAGGGTAAGTGGGCCAAGGGGAGGTCGCAATTTTTCTGATTGGGCCCTGAGGAGAATTCCCGCCCAACAAGGAAAGCTAGTTAGAAGGAAAGCTTCCTCCCTCTGGTTTCTCTCTCTGATGGGCTGGCATGGTCTAATAGACACAGCTGATGCCCAGATTTGTCTCTGATTGCAATAGTATTTATGTAAAGTAGTAATGGGTGCCCAAGTTAAGCTTGATACTTAAAGGATCCTGCCAGTCACAGGTATATAGAATGTATCCATGATAGTTTCCTCAAACACTGTGTAACAGAACGTGCGAGGGAGCAAGCAATCCTAAACCTGGTCTTGCGTAATGAGACAGGAATAAATAATGCTCTCACAGTTGGGGATCCTCTCGGAAGGAGCGATCACAGTATGGTTCAATTTAAAATACAGATGGACGGTGAGAAGATAAAATTCAATACCAGTGCCTTGCGCTTAAACAAATGAGACTACAATGGGATGAGGGAGGAGTTGGCTAAGGTAGACTGGGAGCGAAGACTTCATGTTGGGACAACTGAGAAACAGCGGAGGATTTTCAAAGCAGTTTTTCAAAGTGCTCAGCAAAATTATATACCAATGATGAGGGAGGACTATAGAAAAAGAGATAATCAGTCAGGGATATCTAAAGAAATAAAGGAGTGTATCAAATTGAAAGAAAATGCACACAGAGTGGCAAAGATTAGTGGGAACCTAGAGGATTGGGAAATTTTTAAAGGTCAACAGAAAGCTACAAAGAAAAGTAAGATAGATTATTTCTGTAAACTAGCTCAGAATATAAAAACAGAGAGCAAAAGTTTCAACAAATACATAAAAAGAAAAAGAGTGGCTAAAGTAAACATTAATCCTTTAGAGGATAGGAAGGTAGATTTAAAAATGGGAAATGAGGAAATGATCGAGGCATTGGGCAGATATTTTATGTCAATCTTCACTGTGAAAGATACAAATAACATGCCAAAAATTGATGACAGGAAGGCTAGGGCAGGTGAGGAGCTAGAAATGACCATTATCACTAAAGAAATAACTTTGGGTAAGTTAATGGGGCTAAAGGTAGACAAGTCTCCTGGACCTGATGGAATATATCCCAGATACTAAAAGGATGGCAAATGCATTGGTGATTTAATAAAATTCGCTGGACTCTGGGGTGTTCTGGCAGACTGAAAATGTGACGCCACTGTTTAAAAATGGAGGTAGACAAAAGGTCGGTAACTATAGACCAGTTAGCTTATCTTCTGTAATAGGGAAATGCTTGAATCTGTCATCAAGGATGAAATAGCGAGACAGCTGGATGGAAATTGTCCCATTGGGAAAACACAACATGGTTCATGAAAGGCAGGTCATGTTTAACTAATTTCCTGGAATTTTTTGAGGACATTACTATTGCAGTGGACAATGGGGAACTGGTGGATATGGTGTATCTGGATTTCCAAGAGGCATTTGATAAAAGACTGCTGCATAAGATAAAGGTACATTGTGTTACAAGTAATATATTAGCATAAATAGAGGATTGGTTAAATCACAAAGCAAAGAGTTTTTCTGGTTGGCGGTCAATGACTAGCGGTGTACCTCAGGAATCAGTGTTGGGACCGCAATTGTTTACAATTTTATAGAGATTATTTGGAATTGGGGACTAACTGTAGTGTTTCAAATTTTGCAGATGACACTAAAATGAATGGTGGAGCAAAGTGTATAGAGGACACTGAAAGTCTGCAAAGGGATATAGATTGTCTAAGTGAGTGGGCGAAGGTCTGGCAAATGGGATACAATGTTGGTAAATATGAGGTCTATTTGGTAGGAATAACAGACTGTTATTTAAATGATAAAATATTACCCTATGCTGCTGTGCAAAGGAACCTGGGTGTCCTTGTGGATGTATCACAAAAAATTGGTTTGCAGGTACAGCAGGTAATTAAGAAGGCAAATGAAAATTTGTCCTTCAATATTAGAGGGATAGATTTAAAAACAGCGAGGTTATGTTGTAGCTGTATAATGTGCTGGTGAGATCACACCTGGAGTACTATGTACAGTTTTGTCCTCCTTACTTGAGATAGGATATACTAGCACTGGAGAGGATGCAGAGGAGATTCACTAATTTGAAATAGGGAGTTGAGAGTATTGGCTTATGAGGAAAGACTCTGTAGACAGAGACTATACTCATTGGAATTTAGAAGACAAAGAGGGGGGTTCTTAGATATGTTTATATCTATTAAAAACATATAAAATTATAAAGGGAAAAGACAAGATGGAATCAGGGAGGTTAATTCTATTGGTGGGTGAAACTAGAACAAGGGGACATGGCCTCAAAATAAGGGGGAGTAGATTTTGGACTGAGTTGAGGAAGAACTTCTTTATCCAACGAGTTGTGAATCTGTGGAATTCTCTTCCCTAGTGAAGCAGTTGAGGCTATGCCATCAAAGCAAAGATAGATAGATTTTTGAACTGTAAAGACATTAAGGGTTAGAAGTAAGTAAGTGAAGCTGAGTCCTCAAAAAGATCAGGCATTATCTTATTGAATGGTAGAGCAGGCTTGAGGGGCCAGATGGTCTACTCCTGCTCCTAATTATTATTAGGTAGGTATTTTCCATGTTCAGAGGAAAGGGTAGAAATGGGAGCCCACAGGAAGAGTGCGGTACTTCAATGGGTAAGTGGCATGGTTAGTTTCAAATTTAAGCTTCTTCTAGATGAGCAGGGTTAACATCACTATTTTAGGCTATTCTAACTCATTGTAGAGCTTAGGCCTGAAAACGTGAATAGTCTAAGCCAATAGGCCTCGCAGTACTCCATCCATTCTTTTTAAGTTATTACTGGGAATGTTTCCAATGATTAAGATTATTCTCCGATTATTACCGTGCTCCAGAGTCCCAGTGCAGTTAAACTTCCATCATTTACAAATAACAGATAAAAGCTGCCTCAGAGATAGTCTGTTTTGGTGTTAAAAACTCAACATGAGAGTTGCTGCTGCCTGCTGTTCTCTTCCCATTCCCCTGCCAAACCACAGTACACAGCGGCTAAGAGTGAGGTCAGCAGCATACTACACGGTATTTACTATCTGAAAACGTCAAAAGTGTTTAAAACGCAAGACTCGGGGAAGTGAAGTCAGATTATTTTCCTGTGAGGAGAGTTTAATTATAGCGTATGTGTAATAAATCGAGGGTGACTCGATTGGCTCGAACTAACAAAGATTTTATTGCCAACGATAAATAAGTATTTACATTGAAAGGATCAGATAGAATAAACGATGCTTCTGGACAACACTCCTCCCTGGCTCCGACTTTAGGTCTTTCCCCAGCCAGCATACACGCCTTTGCATCTGCTTGGCTACCTGCCTCGATAGTCTATTGGTCTGGCATCGTCTTGTGGCCTTCAGGAAATGCCTCCTTATAAGAGCCACGTTATCACATATGGAGCTTGAAATACTCCTATGAACTTTAAAGAGAAAATATTACAATACAACAAAGTGAACGTTAGACAAAGCCACTGATAATGTTACAGTGCTAAGTGTTAGCTAGTACTATGCTGGCTCATTCACATACATATATTCATTTATACAACAAATGCAACATTCCACATCCTCAATGATTTATTATGGAGAATGAAAGATTGTTTTTAACTTTCAAAGAACAAATATGGGACAGAATCTTCTCCACTTTAGAAATTTTCAGGTGTGAAAACCATTTCCAATCTCATTGGTATCAGATGTTTACTATGTGGTGAAATCACACAGGAAGTAGCTATTGTGAGGGAAGTAGCCAGTGGAACTCCCACATCTGCATCATTCAAAGATGGCAGACGCGAGAGTCCCACTGGGAGGACTGCACAGAACTGGCTGACCTCGGCAACTCCATTAGGAGGACCCCGCGGAACTGGATGACCTCAGCAACATCATTGGAAGGGCCCTGTGGGACTGGATGACCCTGGCAATCCCATTGGGAGGTCTGGGCGCTGCTGTGGGAGAACAAAACCCCAGGGCCTCTCAGAGCGCTCATGCTGTCATAAGGTTTCTAAGTGATGAATCCAAACGAAGGTCCAGAGTTGTGAGCATCAGCCACAGGAAGGGGGAGGGGGAAGGAAGGAGGGGGAGCCACTTTACAAGAATGCTTCTGGCTGTGGCTGTCTCCATTTCAGTAGCTCTGTGATAACGACAACCTCTGACCTCCTGCCATGAGGCTGCCTCTGATGTGTTGTTGGACACTTGACACAGCATGGGACCTGTGCACTTCCTGTAAGATTGCAGTGCTGCGTACCATTCAGGGCTAAATTGACCTTTAATGCACCCTGTTCAGCAAGTGGTCTAACACAAGAAAAACTGCAGATAGAATCCAACCCCATCCCTAAAGCTACCTCCCAGCAAGATTTCACCCTATTATTTCCATTAACCTCTCAGAAATAACAACGATTAAAATGGATTATGAAGGCCTTAATGCCAGTAACCAAAAAGACTCAGAGGATAAATATATTTTTATATGGTACAGATCGTTCAGAGGAATCACAGCTGCTTCAATTTTTGATCTGAGTTGAATTTGTTGGTTCATGTGGAGATGGCTTGGAGCTGACTTCACAGTCCCCTGAGCCCGGGAAGAGAATCTTCCCACAGTGATCACTGCTGGGGCACTAGCTCGAATGTAAAAATAGACAGGGATCGGGGGAGAAAGGAACATGACTTGACAGATATCTCTCTTTTGGTTGAAGCATCTGCAAAAACCCGTTGTCTAGATTTACATAGGAGGTGTGGCCCCCTAAAGCAAGACACCAGGAGGATAAGGGTAATTGAGGAACTATATCACAAAGGATGAATTTATCCGACATTTTTCATATTCTTTGGAAGTCCCAGAGGCTGTGAATTACTGAAATGCAGTTTTACAGACAAACACCATAAGACATAGGAGCACAAGAAGACCATTCGGCCCATTGAGTCAGTTCTGCTATTCAGTGAGATCATGATTTATTTTATATGATAAACCTCAACTTCGCTTATCCCCAAAACCCTTGATTCCTTGCTGATTAAAAATTTGTCTACCTTAGCCTTAAACATACTTAACAACCCAGCCTCTACAGGCCCAACCTAGTGGACCTCTCCTCAGAAGAAAATCCCTCCATACCCAGGATCAACCTTCTCTGGACTAGCTCCGATGCCAGTATATCTTAGATCAGGGGACCAAAACTGTTCACAGTATTCCAGATGTGGTCTAACTCATACCTTGTATAATTTTAGCAAGACTTCCCAATTTTTAATTCTCCATTCCATTCAAAATAAAGAACAACATTCCATTTATCTTCTCTTTTTTCCTGCTTCTCTAACACCATAGTGAATTTGTAAGGCCAAACGGACAGCTATAAAAAAAGCGACTTGCATTTATATAACACGTTGCACAACCTCGGGAAGCATTTTACAGCCATTGACTTTTGTCGTACACCCCACCATTGCGGTCACCGAGAACGGAGAATTTGACGCTCAGTCAAATGTCCAGTCACAGCAGCGGGACTGGAGAATCCCAGGCATGAGTGAGGTCAGAGAATCCCATACATACTTCTGACGTAATGTGGGAAACCCAGCAACAAATGTGGATACAGCAAGATCCCACAAAGATTAAAACAATATTAACATAACCTTGTTTCTGGTGGACTTGGGGGACAGTGGCATACACAGCAGGAGAACTCACCTTCTTTTCTTTGCAAACTGTGGCATTGGATCTTTTATATTCAGTGAGAATATAATATAATATTGGGAGCCGAGAGTTTGGGATCATAATTTAAGGATAAGGAGTAAACCTCTTAGAACTGAAGTGAGGAGAGATTTGTTCACCCAAAGGGTGGCAAATGTGTGGAATTCAATACCACAGAAAGAAGTTGAGACCAAAACGTTGTCTAATTTCAAGACAAAATGTACAGAACCATAAAATCCTACAGTGCAGAAAGAGGCCATTCGGCTCATCAAGTCTATGCCGATCACAATCCCACCCAGGCCCTATCCCCGTAACCTCATACATTTATCCCAGCTAATCCCCCAGACACAAAGGGACAATTTACCATGGCCAATCCCTGTCTAACCTTCACATCTTTGGATTGTGAGAGGAAATCGAGGAGCCTGGAGGAAACCCACACAGATACAGGGAGAATGTGCAAACTCCACACAGGTAGTGGCCCAAGCTGGGAATCGAACGCAGGACCCTGGTGCTGTCAGGCAGCAGCACTAACCACTGTGCCATCTTGCCGCCGCAGATTAGTTATAGTTCTTGGGCTGTGGGGGGTGCAGATGGAGGAGGAGTGTAAACACCACAAACCAGGCCTAAGGGATATGGGAGGAAGTTGGCGGGGGTGGATCAGGATATTGAATTCGATGATCAACCATGATCGAAATGAATGGGGGAGCAGGCTCGAAGGAACGAATGGCCTCCTCCCGCTTCTGATTCCTATGTTCTTCTGTTTACCTTACAAGGCAGCCCTATATTAAAGAAGCTGAGTAAATCATGTGCTCCAGAGCTACAGCAGAGGCTTTGAACCTCACCACCCATTAACCGAGAGGTGAGAGCGAGATTACAGAGTCAAACTCACAGTCAAGGCCAAATCACTGCCCTTGGGGCAAAAGAGGAGGAAATTGAGAGAGAGGGAAATATTGCTTTTTTTTTTAAAAGAAAACAGCCTCATTAACAGGATTGGTATTTCCACAAACTGTTTTACTGTCACGGCCCATCGAACTGACAGCAATCACATATATTACAGCAAAAAAATTAATGACAAGTTCCTGAAGACAAAGGTTGCTTACGGAATCAGTCCATCCTAATGACTTAACTGTGACTGTACACAAAGAGAAAGATTCTAAGCAAGCTAACATTTTAGCACAAAATAATCATTTAGTACAGCACCAATAAGCCTCCAGTTTGGTTTAAGCTTAAAATCCCTTGTAAGCAACTGTGCTGCAACAAACATAAAATCCTGTACAAATTTGCGCTTTGCATTTATCCATTGTGCCCTGACAACACCTCCTGACAACCATATCTCCACGACTAATAATCCTGGCTTCACATTCCTTGCATTATCAAGAGCCCCGAATGCATCACCACAGGGGGACGAGACCTGCCTGACCCATCTGCTCTTTAAATTAAACTGTTTTGCTTGCTTCCCAGAAACAGCTGACAAGTGTCACATGAGGCGAGAGGGAGAGAGAGAGAGAGAGAGAGAGGGAGAAGAATGTTGGAAAAAAAGAGGCAGCGACAAAAAAAAATGTAGCCCCTTGCTGTGCTAAGGGCTGACCCACAGGAAACAGGATGGCCGGGGGCTGGGAGGGGGATCTTTCTCACCCTATGTCAGTTAGCTACAAATTGATTAGTTAGTCTGGGGTGGAAGGGAAAGGAGTGTGTGGGCTGTGGAGGGGGAGTGTATGGGAGGATGGAGGAGAGGAGTGTGTGGGCGCAGGAGGTGGTTGTGGGGGATGGAGGGGGTTGCGTGTGGGGGTGGAGGCGGAACTGTGTGGGGAGTGGAGGTGGTGGGAGAGGGAGCATTTGGGATGTGTGAGGGGCTGTGTGGAGGGTGAGGGGGATGTGGCGGGAGGGGGGGCAGCGTGTGGGAGTTAGAGTGGGTGTGGGAGGGAGGGGTATGTGCAGGGTGAGGGGGGTGGGGTGTGGGTGTACAGGGTTGTGGGTGGGTAAGGAGTGTGGAGGGGTGAGTGGAACGGGTGTGAAGCAGGAGGGGTGGCTGGGGAGATGAAGGAGGAGGTGTGGTGTGGTGGTGTGTGTGTGTGTGTGTGGTGTGTGTGTGTGTGTGTGTGTGTGGTGTGTGGTGTGTGTGTGTGTGTGTGTGTGTGTGTGAAGAGGAGGGGAGGGAGTGGTGGGTGGAGGGGGGGTGGGAAGGGGTGTGTGGGAGCTGGAGAGAGTGTGTGTGTGTGTGCATGTGTGTGTGTGTGGGGTTCGGGAGTTGTGAGGGGTGAGGCGCGTGCATCGAGAGTGGAGAGTGTGTCTGCGGGGGTTTGAGGAGGTGTGGCGTGGAAGAGGGAGGTGCATGTAGAGGGTGTGTGTGGTGTGTGAGCGGTGTGTGGTGTGGGAGGGGTGTATTTGTGTGTGTGTGTGTTGGGGGGGTGGCAAGGAGGAGGGTTTGTGGATGAGAGTAGAAGGGGAGAGGTGTGTGGGGGGCGTTTGTGGGTGGAGAGAGGTGTTGGGAGTGTAGGTGAATGGGGAGCAAGTGAGAGGTGAGAACACCACCCCCCAAGAGACTGATTGAGTGAAATGCAGTGTCTGTGTGGCCTCCCTACAGTCACCAAGTTCGAGCAGAGGCTTTGCCCCAGCCTGAGTGAGCAAATAGAGTTGTGCCCCGGGGGATTTTTCCTCTTTTTCTCTCTCTCCAGCAGCTATCAATGATATTGGGATCAGTTTGATGCATTCTTGTATCAGAGGGCTCAGCAGTATCAGCGCAGTCGGAGACCTCAAAGTTTTCAGGCTGTTAAAAGTTGTTATTTACATCGCCCCCCTCTCATCGTCCCCAATATTGGCTGTACAACTGCCAATGTTTCATAGACTTGAGTCTTTTGGCACCTTCAAAAGGAATGGCTACAGTGAGCATCGCACAGGTCCAGCTTTCTGGAAGATGTTTGAAGGAGCAGTGAGTGGCACACAGTCTCAGTGCACACAGCGGAAGAGTGGAGCCTCAGATCATTAGTATTAGAGGCACTCTCCAGGTAGTGTTTAGACAGATGGAGACTGTCAGGCAGGAGATGCGCAACACACCCCATTTGTACAGAGCCAGGCAGCAGATCACACTATTTATCTCGGAGGTATACACAATTTGTAGAACAGCATGCCTGCCTGGATGCGCCATTCATACAGGGAGCATATGTTACTTATTGAGAAATATGCATATAGTCACTGACACTGCAACATACATTAGCTGCTGGGTGTCTATAAATGATTGCCTGACCCCCTGATGATTACTGTCATGCTATTCCTTGGAAGTGAACAATCAGTCCTTGGTTTGTTGCTGCCTATATATCGCTGCGAGGCTGCTTATTTTATTAATGGGGGCAGGTTAGGTACAGGATTCGCACTTCTGCCTTTGCTGGTCTAATTGAAAGTTTTACACCAGCCCTGTTATAAACCTTCAATAATTCAAACCCAAATTGACTCTCTCAATTCATTTTGGGTGTCAGGGTAGCACAGCGGTTAGCCCTGCTGCCTCACAGCACCAGGGACCCAAGTTCGATTTCTGGCTTTGGTCGTTGTGAGTGCAGAGTCTACATATTCTCCCCGTGTCTACATGAGTTTCCTCTGGGTGCTCCGGTTTCTTCTCACAGGCCAGAAGATGGGCTGGTTCAGTGCATTAGCCACGTTAAATTTTCCCTCAGTGTACCTGAACAGGCCCGGAGTGTGGCAACTAGGGGATTTTCACAGTAACTTCACTATAGTGTTAATGTCAGCCAGCTTGTGAGTCTGATAAATAAACTTTAAACTTAATGGATTTGGGTTTGCCTGGTCCACTCTGAGTATTGATTTCCTAACTTTAAGAACAGAGTTAAAAAAAACATATCCTTTTCGACTGCTTCATCGCTGCATGCAGTAAACTGAAAAACCCCAGTGCTAAGAAAAATTCCTTTTTTTACCCTGGTTTGACTCTAGTTGACTTGGCAACACAGTGGTGCAGAGGTTAGCACTGCTGCCTCACAGTGCCAGGGATCTGGGTTTGATTACCGACATGGGTCACTGTCTGTGTGGAGTCTGTATGTTCTCCCTGTGTCTGTGTGGGTTTCCTCCCATATTGCATTAGCCATGCTGAGTTCTCTCTCGGTGTACCCAAACAGGAGCCAGAGTGTAGCAACTAGGGGATTTTCACCATAACTTCATTGCAGTATTAATGTAAGCTGACTTGTGCCACTAACAAATAAACTTTAAAATTTTTTGTTCCCCCCTCGTGTTTTCTTGTGGCCATCAACTCCTGTGCGAAGCATGGATCTAGTAACTCCCGCACCTGTTTGGTTTTTATCCGTGAGCCAAGACTATTCTACCATGGAGAACGTCACAGTTGATATCTTTCCCAGCATCCATTCAGATCTGGCTTGTAGTGTGGGTCACTATATAACGGGCCAACCGTGAGAATCTTGCTGGTATTCCTACTTTCAACTCATCAAACATTGGCATTGATTACAGAACTGTTCACAATTGCTGACTGACAGCAGCTAACTCAAAGCAGATTGGCCATTGGATCAGAAACCAAATTAAAGTCATCTATGATATTTCCTGTTTGTTGTATTTATGTGTTGCCATTGGCCATTCATAAACCCAATCCAAAAACTGCTGTCTGCATTTTGTTTTGCATCCCAGCACTTTTATCATGACTCCCTGCGCTCCCAACGCCTCCAGTTTAAAATTCTCATTTTCCAGGTGCTTCACGGCTTAACCCTTCACAATATTTGTAACCTCCATCACCCTGACAACCCTCTGAGAGCACTGCCTTCTTCTCAAATTGCTCTTTTCCTTTGCTGCCCTGTTGGTGGCCATGTTTTTAGCTGGTTTAGGCCTGGAATTTCCTCTCGTTGCATCTCCGCCCAACTCTCCCCTCCTTCAAGGTCCCCTTCGGCTCACCTCTTTAAACAAATGAATATTTCCTTCCCTTCTAACATTTCTCGTTCAACCAGTGTCATTTTTTATGTGGTCTGGTGGTGCACTTTGATATCATAGAGTCCCTACAGTGGAGATGGAGGCCATTCGGCCCGTCGAGTCTGCACCAACAACAATCCTACCTGTGCCCTATTCCCATAAGGCCAGATACTTACCTCACTAAAATTTATCGCAGCCAGTCAACCTGACCTGCACAGTTTTGGACCGTGGGAGGAAACCGGAGCACCTGAAGGAACCCCACGCAGACATGGGTAGAATGTGCAAACTCCACACGGACAGTGACCCAAGCCGGGAGTCAAACCCAGGTCCCTGGAGCTGTGAGGCAGCAGTGCTAACCATTGTGCCATGACTGTGTTTATGGTGCTATACAAATGGAAATTGTTGTTGTTCTTGGAGCAATGACCCAATAGTGGGTGACATGGTGGCACAATGGTTAGCATTGCTGCCTCACAATGCCAGAGACCCAGTTTCCATTCTGGCCTCAGGTGACTGTGTGAAGTCTGTACATTCTCCCCATACCTATGTGAGTTTCTGCTGGGCGCTCCAGTTTCCTCCCACTGTCCAAAGCTGGGCGGGTTAGGTTGATTGACCAGGCTAAATTGCCCCTTAGTGTCAGAGGGGTTAGCAGGATAAATATGTGGGGTTATAGGAATAGTGCCTGTGTGGGATTGGTGTCAGTGTAGCCTTGATGGGCCAAATCACCTCCTTCTGCACTGTCAGGATTCTATGATTCTCTGATCCTAAAAGCTGGCTCTTCGACTCTGCTGGCCATTCCGTCTGAACACTATATGTTTTGACTGGTTCTGTTGCTGGTACGCCATGCGGAAAAGCTGTTTGATTTCTCAGCACTTTGGTGAAGTGTCTGTTGCTGTAATCTGCATCCAGTCTTTGGAGTTCAAATAAAAACTTCATAGGGTGTCTCCTCAGGATCAATGACATGGCTGGGAACAAAGTCTTGTCATCTTTTGGTAGTGAATGAGTTAAAAGCTTTCTCTCATGTGCCAGTGAATAGGCCTCATTAAAATATACAGAATATTAATCAAAAGAGGGATAACATTGTGGCTGCATGCATTCACAACTGGGCTTTCTTCGTTCTCAAAATGATGTCTCTTCCACATAACCTCTCCAGCTTCCACTAAAAAACACCCAGATCACAGCTGCATGCCTTATTTGGTCAGGGAGTGTAATTGATAGACACCATGTTAGTTAGTTTGCTCACTAGGGGGATATTTAAGTGGAGCAAAATGTGAACATTCTCCTCTTCTATCAAATCCCTTCTCCCTGCCCTTTGTCTCTTTGACGTGGAGATGCCGGCATTGAATTGGGGTAAACACAGTAAGAAATCTCACAACACCAGGTTAAAGTCCAACAGTTCATTCAATAGTAAACGCCACAAGCTTTCAGAAAAGTTGTTCCTTCTTCAGGTGAGTAGCCAGTCACCTGATGAAGGAATGGTGTTCCGAAAGCTTGTGACGTTTACTATCAAATAGACCTGGTGGACTTTAACCTGGTATTGTGAGGCTTTTTACTTGTCTCTCTTGCTTCACAACAGTGAATGAGAATCACAACTAGAAATTCACTTTTCATAGTTCATAGAATCCTACAGTGCAAAAGGAGGCCATTTGGCCCATTAAGTCTGCATCCCATCCAAGCTCTGTCCCCATAACCCTATGCATTTACCTTAGCTTGTCTCTCTAACACTAAGAGGCAATTTCATATGGCCAATCCACCTAAATTACACATCTTTGGACTGGTCTTCAAAATGTTGCTAAATTGCCCCTTATTGTCAGAGGAACCAGGGCATATACATGGGGTTACAGGGATAGAACGGGGTGGAATTGTTGTCAGTTGTGGCTTGCTGGGCTGAATGGCCTCCTTCAGCACTGTAGGAAATCTAAGGGCAAAATTTTCCCATCCAGCCCACCATGGAAGTCACAATAGACAGGACAATTCCATGAAAAGCTTTGTTGATTTCGGGAGCGATCTTCCAGTCTTAGGGCAGGCGTGACTGGAAAATCCTGCCCTGTGATTCTACCAAAATATTTTAGATTGTAGCCAGCACACTCTCATTTCATTGCATTATATCGCACTTTGAGGACTTTATATTAAGACACAGCTAGCTAGAAACAACTTGGAAGCTGAGAATCTACGTGACTTTTCGGGTATTACAACAGCTTACTTATTCCTAACTGAGAGAAACCACACTAATAATGGACCTTTGACCAGTAACTATCTCGGCTTCTGGGTAATAAGCCTCAGCTTATAGCAGATAAAGCACAAAGGAAACGAAAAGTGACTTCTAATACACTCTGAGCACTGAAGCAAACAATGAGACTGTAGAACGAAGCATCCCAAATGATTTGTCACAGTGAGGCTCTTAATCCAACTGGCTGGTCTATTGCCAAATTGCAGTGGGACCTGGGACTGATAAGCTGTGGATAGAATAGATTGTCGTATAGTCTTGAGGTAACCCCACAGTAAATATGTCTTAATTGTATTTCAAATTCTTCCCTAAATCCAAATTACATGGCATTACAGCTAACAGTTCCTTTGTGTTGATCCACCACTTTACCAGATTTAATAAATCCAGTAGATTTTTGTGCATTATTATCCTGAACAAAAAAGATGCTCACACATGCACAGAAACGTGAATCGTGATAATTGGGTCTTGCTAAATCAATTAGGATTCTGCACTGAGAGGATTGGAATTGTACAAATCTTATCCTCTCTCAACATTATATAAAGTTATTTAGGCTTACATTAACACTGCAATGAAGTGACTGTGAAAATCCCCAAGTCGCCACACTGCGACACCTGTTTGGGTACACTGAGGGAAAAGTTAGCATGGCCAATGCACCTAACCAGCATGTCTTTGGACTGTGGGAGGAAACCCATGCAGACACGAGGAGAACGTGCAAACTCCACACAGACAGAGACCCAAACTAGGAATTGAACTTGGGTCCCTGGCGCTGTGAGGCAGCAGTGCTAACCACTGTGCTACCATGCCATCCCAATGCGAATGTGAATGGACATTGGGGGCAATTTGAACTTAAGCTATCCATTCGGAAATTGGCAGCATTATGGGCAATTCTGCTTTTACGCCCTGCCTCATTTTACTCTCCATTGAAGTTATTGTAGGATAATATTAGACAGAATGTAAAACTGGCATTCCAACTGATCCCGTGGGCTTCCCATCTAATGAGTTAGATTAATATTACAACTCCCTATTGACTAACTAACAGTGATTCATCATTGAGCCATATCAGTGGCAATGATTAAACTTTACACAGCACACGCAAGATTTAATATGTTATAGTATCTGAACTATAATTTTCAAGATATAATTTAATTATATTACACCATTTTTGCCCTAGGTAGAAGTCACAATTATACATTTGCACCTTTTGACCATCCCCTAGCTCACACAATGGGCGTCTCCTGAATTCTCCCTGAAGTGTTCTACGTCTACCATTCACTCTGAACCCATTCTTGTACCTTTTCTATAGCTTGAAACTAAATGAGTTATACCAAATGTCATATTGTCTAGTTAAAAAATGCCAAGCACACAATTATTCAAATTATCTGGTCACGTCCTCCCTGAGATTAAAAATTCCTGTCTGAGGTCAAAAGATTTTTTAATGATCTGCCAAATTGCCCGTTCTGCTCTCAGCCATTCCCACAGTGGGCAAGACTGGAAAATTTTCCGATGTCTCTGTACAGAATTTAGTCTCCTGACTGGCTGGCATCACTTGTTTTGATTATTGTCTCACAATATTAGGTTAAAGTCCAATAGGTTCATTTGGTATCACGAGCTTTCAGAGTGCTGCTCTTTCTTACATACCAGTGTAGCAGCTCCAAAAGCTCGTGATACCAAATAAACCTGTTGGACTTTAACATGGTATGAGATTCTTGGTGTGCCCATCCCAGTCCAATCCAGCACCTGCACATTTTGATTATGGAGCTGTTTATCAGTACAGCTGTACTAATACTAATCCTTAATCACTTTCTCCACATCTATTCAAAAATCTTTTGTTTCTTTGCATGTGCACATCTCTGAAATATTAGGTTCCAACATCTTATACACTTGTGCGCTGGGTGTACATTTGTGCTTACACATGTGGCAAAATGTTACCTACATCTACGTTAAAAGACTTGTTAAGCAGCAGCAGAATTGAAGAAGGTTTATGAAAATAGCTGAAGTTATTGAATGTTGTGAATGGAGCAAGTAAACCTGTTGGACTTTAACCTGTTGTTGTGAGACTTCTTTCTGTGCTCACCCCAGTCCAATGCCAGCACCTCCACATTTCAAGATGGCACCACTGGTTTGCTTGGTCTGGTATTGCTTCTGGTACTAAAGATAAAATCGCCATTGTCCCAAGTAACGATAGACCGTTCTTCCCTTTGGGCAGCATGGATGCAATAGGGGCACATGATTCCCGGATTGGGTCATGCCTGTATGGCCTCTGCACATTCTCCCCATGTCTATGTGGGTTTCCTCCAGGTACTCTGGTTTCTTCCCACAGTCCAAAGACTTTTGGGTTAGGTGCATTGGCCATGCTAAATTCTCCTTCGGTTCCCAAACAGGCATTGGAGCGTGGTGATTTTCATAGTAACTTCATTGCAATGTTACACTAATAAATAAACTTTGGCTGACTGATGGTGATTGAACCTCACCACACCTCAGGTGAAGGACAAGGTCTTCATGAATAACCTCAGCCAATACAGGAATTGAACCCATGCTGTTGGTGTCACTCGGCATCACAAACCATGAACCAAGCTAAACCAACTTCTGGTTGCAATAAATGGATGAAAATCGAATCTGCTGCTGGCTTTTGATTTGAGACACTTAACTTCAAGCAACAAGGGACTCCAGTGTTGTGGATGCTATGTGGCCACATTGCTGTCAATGTGGCATATCTGCCTGAGCGAACTCTAAGGATCAGAGGTCAACAGTCGTGTAAACATTGCAGTCTTTGGGTCTCATCCAAAGAAATCTTGTTTGCAGCTAAAAACCTGGTCTCTTGCAGCTTGTTTATATGGCATTTTGAAGAACTTTTCCCTTGTGCTCATCATCAAAGTGGGGAACAGAGTGCACAAAAATCCCTAGTGAAGGAGGTGCGGAGCTGTTTTCCTCTCGTCATGCTCCCACCTCGTGCCCCTCGCTAAGTGCCACTTTGTTTTACCTCTTCCCAGCTGCTATTCGAACGTCGGCAATTTTACTTCCTGCTCTCAGCAACTCAATACCAGACACACATTAACAAATTGGCCAAGGAGAGTAGAGTTTAGCTCCAATCTCCTGTGGATTCCACCAGGAGCTGATCTGCTCTGATTGGGACAGTCTTGTTCCATCTCTTCCTTTGACAGTTCTTTCTATGGTAGCTTGGTGCACCCTGATTAACTTGTTCATCTGATGTCACTAAAATAAAAGGTTTTAAAGTGCTTTCAGAATCCAAAGATGGGAAGTAAGTAGCTGATATCAACAGCCCAGACAAGGGTATATATAAATCCCTCTCCCTGCCCTACACACTTTCTTTTCAGACTGACTTCAAGCTCAGTTCTAGTGAACTGTGACATCTCCTGCTCTTTCTAGTGTGATTTTTCTAAGTCTTACTGCACGGAAGGAGGCCCTTTGGCCCATTCTACTTGTGCTGGATCTTTTCAAAAGCTATGCAATTTAATCTAAAAACCTCAGCTCTCTTTCCCCCTAGGCCATAAAGAAGTTCTCTTCTGGTACAATGAGGGTGATAGCCAAATGGTAGATTATTAATCTAGAAACTCAGCTAATATTCTGGGTTCCTGGATTCGAATACTGCCATGGCAGATGATGGCATTTGAATCCAATTTAAAAAATCTGGAATTAAGAATCTAGTGATGACCATGAAACCATTGTCGGAAAAACCCACCTTGTTCACTAATCTCCTTTAGGGAAGGAAATCTGCCGTCCATACCTGGTCTGGTCTACATGTGGGTCTAAAGCCACAGCAATATGGTTGAATCTCAACTGCCCTTGGGCAAACTAGGGATGGGCAATAAATGTTGGCCAGCTAGCAATGCCCATGTCTCACGAACAATTAAAAAAAAGGTCCAAATTCCCTTGAAATTTCAAATGGGATCTAATTGTGTCATCCTGTCAGCAAATGAAATACAGACATCAACACACCTCTATGTGAAAATATTTCTCCTCCTTTGCCCTTTGGTTCTTTTCCATTCTTATTTTTGATAAGAATGTAAGATTAGAAAGGAAAGTATACCAACCAATCCTTCTCCATCATTCAGTGAGAACATGACTGATCTTCTATCATAACTCCACTTTCCCAATGGATTCCCATATCACTTGATTCCCTTAGTGCCCAAAAATACATTGATTTCAGTCTTGAACATACTCAACAACTGAACATCCATTGCCCTCACAACACTGAGTGATAAACATTCTCCTCACCTCATTCCAAAATGACGCCTTACAACAGTTTTCTTTGCTTCTCTCTTTAAGATGATTGATTGGCTGCAGTTCCATTGGGTACCAAGAACTTAACATAGAAACATAGAAGACAGGAGCAGGAGGAGGCCATTTAGCCCTTTGAGCCTGCCCCGCCGTTCATTGCAATCATGGCTGATCATCCAAGTGACTAGCCTGACCCTGCTTTCTCTCCATAATCTTTGATTCCCTTCGCCCCAAGTGCTTTATACAGCCATCTCTTGAATACGTTCAATGTTTTGGCATCAACTCCTTCCTGTGGTAATGAATTCCACAGGCTCAGCACTCTTCGGGTGAAGAAATGTCTAGCCTCCCCCCTTATTGGGAAGATCCTTCCTGTATCTATCCTGTCTAATGCTGTTAGAATTTTATAAGGCCCCTTATTTGTTGAATTCTATGAAGTAAAGCTTTGTGTGTGAACAGAGCATAGGTTATCAAACTATTTATTTATTACTGTACAATAGGCTCACATTAACACTGTACTGAGGCTAGTGTGAAAATCCCCTAGTCACCACACTCTGACACCTGTTCAGGTACACCAAGGGCCAATGCACTTAACCAGCATGACTTTTGGACTGTAGGAGGAAAGCGGAGGACCCGGAGGAAACCCCCACAGACATGGGGAGAACATGCAGACTCTGCACAGACAGTGGCCCAAGCCAGGAATCCGAATCAGATCCCTAGCACTATGGGCAGCAGTGCTAACCACTATGTCAATATGCTGTCCCCTGCAGAAAGCACTGGAGTTGAGCCTGATTGTTTCCTCGTGTGATGTTCATGCAAATATGTTTGGCAACACAAGTCATTGGAAAGCAGGCAGGTAGGAATCATGGCTGAAATACATACCCTGCAGCAAGTTTATTCTGAAAAATGAATCAAGCCCGCTGTTCCAACTGCCTAAAGTGGTCCGTTCTCTAATGCAAATTTTCATAACATGGTAACCTACAACTCACTTTACAGAGTGGCTATTGTTTTCTTGATTGCCTGCCACTGTTGCTGAAAGCATTGCAGCTCTGCTGCTTTCTAACCTTAGTCCCAAATCAGGACAGAAGATGTTATCAGATTGTGGCTTTTGGTTGATAACCTTGCCCCTTACTGGCTTCCATCGGAAATCTATACCAAGTTGTGTGTGATTTTCCAACTGTTTAAATGAACAGTCAGGAACTCGTGCGTACTAAATGTTCTGATAGCACCAGGGTTCTTCCTCTTTTGACTATGGAGGACATTCCTCAACCCTTTGATACAATCCTCATCCCTTTGTTACAGTTTCCAAGATAGATGATGGATGAGCTTGGAAGGAGTGATGCATCCTCTCCTCATATTTTTTCCTCCAATATGAATTATGTTCCCCTCCACCCCTCACTCTGAATTCCATAACAATACCAGATGTCTCTCTTAACTCATCATACATTAGCCCAGCCCCTCTAAGAATTTTCCAGACCTTTCCATCCACCGCCTCGATCAACAGTCATTAAATCCTCATCCAATCCGGCCCCTTCCTCGCAAACTCTTTCTTGGGGAGAAACAAATCGGGCAGAAGGAGGAAGGGTGGGATGGACAGGGGTGAGGATAATGGGGGAGAGGTGAAAGGAAAAGGAGGGGGAAGATTTTGAATTGGAAAAAGGACATGAGGGATGGAGTAAGGAGAAGACGGATGTGTGAGAGTGGGGGAAGAGAGGGAGGAAGAAGAAGGGAAGGGGTGGAGAGGAGGTGCAGAAAGACATAGTTTGGAATATTACGGCTATTCACACTAATGGGGTTTTCTCATCCCACTGCAGTGAATGGAAATTTTGCTGGAGTCTCATTTTTGCTGGACTCGGAGCTTGGCATGAATGGCCTGTATCATCCCATAAGCACACATACACACATGACGATCAATCAATCCTGTCAAATATTCATATAACAAAACTGCTCAAAGAAAGTGAAAAAATAAACTCCATTTTTTAATACCTGAGTGTTTTCTTCAGTTCTTTGTAGAGGCGTCCTGCAAGGAGATGGATCTTGAATCCTTGGAGACTTAAGGATAACCCTGAAGAGTTGCTAACCCTTGCCCCTGGCTGCTGACCCCATTGCTCTGATGGGTTTGAGACAGTGCCTAGAATTCTTTCCTTCAGGGCTAACTTTACCATGACAGCGGCAATGGCCCCTCAGATAGAATATGGGAGAGTACATGTGAAAACTGAGCTCGTCAAGATTCCCTTTAAACCTCTGCACCTCAAAGTCTATTTGTTTAGTTGTCTCTACTTCATGCTTATTTTGACCCTCCAAACACCCATCACCATCCATAAACGTTAGAAATCCCATCATAAAATCTTAACACGCTGACCAGTTCACATAATCCCCAATTAGGGGTTAATGGTTTAAACAGCCGCTCTCAGAGTAACAAGGACCCTCTTTTTTTTGTATTTATTTAGCTGTCTTTAAAATGTTCAAACTAAAAGGGCGATCACAGCAGCCCCGTCTGCGTTTGATTACAGGCAGGGGGTTGATACAGGTTATTGCATTTTTCGGATGCCACGGCAACAAACTTTATTGAAGCATTTCCTCGACTCGAACGAGAAAGGGATGGAGTTTTGTGATGCGTGGCTTTGAGCAGCAGGGCAAACAAATGGAGGAGGCTTGTTGTTGCAACAGCTTGTGTCTCCCTGCAGCTGAAAATGCTGGGTTGTAACAGGCCCACAGGAGACCTGTGCCTCCCTCAGAGGTCAGGGTGGAGTGGGAGTCGGAGGGAGTGGAAGCCTTAGGGGGATGGGGAGAGGAAGAGGAGGTGGTGTTGCCTTCCTCTGGCGCGGAGGCCGAGCAGACTGGGATCTACAGGCATCCAAAAGGCAAGGGAGAAGATACTCAGTTTGAGAAAAGCTGATGTTAAAATGGAGAGAGCTGAGTGCTCGATGAACGAAAGCGGGGGAGGGGATGTGATTGGGGATAGCACCCGGCCAAGAGAAAGAGGAGATTTATAGCTCAGAGTTAAAGCAACAAGTTCTGCTCTGCTGGCCTTGTTTATGCTACACACGGGTCCTCTTAACAGCAGGAGTCTCGGTGCTATGATTAGGAGGACTGCAGAACTCTCTTAGCTGACTGGTGAACTCAGTATTGTACAGGGTTTCATCCAGTAACATAAAGCAGGGGAGTTCAAACTGCATTCTATAGGCCCTCCAGCACCCATTTCTCACTGCATCCCCTTCCCACCACTGCAATCCCATCTCCCTACCTCAAACCTCAAAAGCCTCAACAACGTGGCTTATATTTCTTATTTCAAGCTTCACAGAGAGCTTCACAGCCCCAAAGAAGTTCAAAACTAGCCTTGAAAAATAATTGCCGCCACAGTCCCAGAGGCTGCTCTCTCCCTTTTTGAGAGGGAGAGCTCATGGGTGATAATTTAACCTGATGCTCAGCACCCTCAGGCAGGGGGCAAGGTTGCGAAGGCAGAGCCTTCATGGATATCTTGGCTGGTACAGGAATTGAACTCACACAGTTGGTGTTACTTTGCATCATAAACCAGTCAACCAGCCAACTGAGCTAAACCACCCCTTGTAGCTTTGAGGATAGATCCTGTGACAATGAGAGTTGATTGCAACAACAATGGAAGCAATTGATTGCATAAATTGGACAGATACTAAGAGTCAATGACTTTTCACAGAATAGAATCGCTATGTGCAGAAAGAGGCCATTTGATCCTGCACTGACAATAATCCCACCCAGGCCCTATCCCCGTAGCCTCATCTATTTACCTTGCTGATATCCCTGAAGTGAAGAGGCAATTTAGCATGGTCAACGCACCTAACCCGCACATCTTTGGACTGTGGGAGGAAACCTGAACATCCGGAGGAAACCCACAAGACGTGGGGAAAATGTGCAAACTCCACACAGACCGTGACCCTAGGCTGGAATTGAACCCGGGTCCCTGGCGCAGTGAGGCAGCAGTGCTAACCATTGTGCCACCCTTAGAAACTGTGGATTGAACCAGAGACCTTTAGATCTTCAGTCTAATGCTCTCCCAACTGAGCTATTTTGGCCTACACTTGAGTAAAAAAGAATTAAAGTACAAAAAAATGCAGTTTGGACCAGTGGGAAGTTTAGAAATTACCGAAAGGGTACCTGAAGGTTGATGGTGTGTGTTTGTTCTCTACTGAATTCCAGAGTAATGCACAATCTCCCGCTCCGCCGTCAGAGAGTTTGGACAACACACTTTTCCAGCATTTGGAACTGACCTCAATTTTCACCTCCCCGATCAAACCTAATTTGAATTATTGGAGACATTTTAAAATATGAAAATTAATATCATTGTACAGACTACAAGAAGTCAATGAAAAGGCTAACAGCATGTATTTGAATAATAGAGAGAGAGAAACAGTAAATTAACTTGTTTATTGTATAACTGTGGACAAGGTTCTATGTTAAATCCTGTGTCATATTTTTGAATCTTCTTTAAAATTAATCTCTTCAATGAGAAATAAATACAAACACACAAAGTGACCATGTAAAAACTATTTGCAAAATTGTGGAATGAAAGGCCTGGAAAATGGAATGTTGCATTCTCTGCTGGATCTAACTGAAGGTGGTCTTATCAATGAATCACGTCACTATTCACATTTCTCTGTGGATAATGACCAGTGTAATGTACTCCATAAGATCATACTCTATGGTATCAAAGAGCAGTATGGTGGCACAGTATTTAGCACTGCTGCCTCACAGCGCCAGGGACCCAAGTTCAATTCCAGCCTTGGGTCACTGTGTGGATTTTGTGCATTCTTCCCACGTCTGTGTGGGTTTCCTCTGGGTGCTCTGGTTTCTTCCCACTTTCCCACGTCAGGGAAATTAGCCATGCTAAATTACCCCTTAGTGTTCTAAGATGTATAAGTTAGGGGAATTAGTGGGTTTAATACATAGTATTGGAATAGGATAGTGCTGTGGACCTGTGTTTGATGCTCTGATGGAGAGTTAGTGCAGTTTCAATGGGTCGAATGGCCTCCTTCTGCGCTGTGGTGATTTTATGATTCTGGAAGGATCAAGAGCCCTTAAAAGTTCTCAAACTTGATTTCTAATCACTTGTTCCTTCCTCCCACTCTGTAACCCCCTTTAATTCTATAACTCCCTGAGAACTTAGAGATCCTAATTGTTCCCTAAGAACCTTGGAACCTGGGGAAACTATATTCCTTTTGCTTTCTCCATGGATATACCTCAGCCAGTAAGAGTTGTCTTGCCAACAAATCCTTATCTCCTGAAGGATAAATTGTTGCTATTGTTTGAAATTTGGCAATCTTGCCTGATGCGAGCAAGATGCATCTTTTCAGCAGATCTCCAATTCCGTAAGCCTACTTGTGACACTAATAAATAAACTTGAAGAACTTTTAAAAAATTTCAACTGTATTTCAGGCCTAGCTTTGGGCAGCTGGGTTTCGAGGTCCCCACTGTGAAGCCCACAGGAACACTGGAGGAAGCCTGGAGGGTATCTGGAACATTCTAAAAGAAAGTTAATCACCATCGTTGCCATCGACAGGGACAAAGATGTCTTGCTCCTCCAGTAGTGAGGCTGAGCTCATGCTGGTCTCAGTGCACAAATGCAGAGATGGGATGACCACAATAAAGGCTTAAAGAGAACGAAAAGAAATCTGGCAGCTAATGCAATGGATAAATATTTTTCCAGCACTGCTTGTGGGCTAAGAGGTGGAGGAACACTTCCCAGGTTCAATATCAAACTGCCAATCACTCCAGTGATCTGACCTCCTCATGATCATTGATGCTTGTATCATGAGCATTGAGCCCCCACACTCCATGACCACTAACTCTTCCCCCTTCCATTCCTCCCTCCCTCCAACCACTTCCTGACTAGAGTAAAAGTTTATTTATTAGTCTCAAAGCAGGCTTACATTAACACTGCAATGAAATTACTGTGAAAATCCTCCAGTAGCCACACTCTGGTGCCTGTTTGGGTACACTGAGGGAGAATTTAGCATGGCTAATGCATCGAACCAGCACGTCTTTCAGACTATGGGAAGAAACCTACGCTGGCATGGGGAGAATGTGCAAACTCCACACAGACAGTGACCTAAACAGGGAACTAAATCTGGGTCTCTGGGTGCAGTGAGAGAACAGTTTTCACCAGCATGCCAGCGTGCCTTCCATCGCTGTCTGATTTCTCAAATTCTATCTCCATCCCTAATTCATCTCTGACTTGACTTCGTATGGTCTCCTCCCGAATCCTGCCGACACTCAAAATCTATAGGCACTACTCACCACTCCCCATCCCCTCCCCCAACCTCTCCTCATGATTGATCTTTTCCCTGAGCGGCAGGAACCTGCTAAAAATCCATGGCATGCCAGCCAAGGTTTGAAATGGGACCTAAGCCTGTGAATCAAGCTGTCTTCTGTGCAGGGCATCTGCTAAAAATGAACCATGGAATTAAAACTCCACCGCCCTTGGGAACAATTCCCCATCATTCAACTGTCTTAAGATTCCCATCACAAGTCAAAAATGGGGGCAAAATGGGTCAAAAAATATCAAAACGTTTGATATGTTTTTAATTCATTCAGAATTTTTTTTGAATCACCTGTTCTATCAACAGAACTGATGTGATTGCTATCCTGGCTATATGAATACCGATAATACTATACCAGCTAGTATTGAATCATAGAAACCCTACAGTGCAGAAAGAGGCCATTTGGCCCATCGAGTCTGCACTGACCACAATCCACCTAAGCCCTACCCCCATATCCCCACACATTTACCCACTAATCCCTCTAACCTACGCACCTCAGGACACTAAAAGCCATTCAATATCTTTGGACCGTGGGAGGAAACCAGAGCGCCCAGAGGAAACCCACATAGACACAGGCAGAATATGCAAACTCCACACAGACAGTGATCCAACCTGGGAATCGAACCTAGGTCACTGGAGCTGTGAAATAGCAGTGCTAACCACTGTGCTACCGTGCCGTATCAATATTTGAGTGCAATTATTAATGGTATTCCTTACTAACAGCAACAGGAGCTCAAGAACCGTTGACAGGAAATCCCAACATGGCTCAGCCGATCAATGAACAATATACTACTCAGCCACACAGAGGGAGAGAATGGAACTAATCAAACTATTAGCCTTGACTTGGCTGCTCTCAACTACAGGCAGAATTGAGGAGCGGATAATAGGACGTGGTGAAATAGGATGGGGTAAGAGGTGCACCTCTATCCCATCAGAGAACACGTGGAAGTCTGTGTGTACAGTAAGGTTGGTAAAATCAGGACGAAGTATGACATACTGCTATGATGCCAGCTGGTTTCATAGGGCAAGCTCAGAGTGAAACTGCATATGGAGGTGCTGCTGAGACATTTAGTGTATATCCTAGAATGGATGGTGCTGTGGCATTGTGGCACAGTGGTTAGTACTGCTGCCTCACGGCACCAGGGATTCAATCCTGGCCTTGTTCACCATCTGTGTGGTGTTTGCACATTCTGCCTTTGTGCGTGGATTTTCTCCGGGTGCTCCGGTTTCCTCCCACACTCCAAAGGTGTGCAAATTAGGTGGATTGGCCACGCTCTGTCACCCCTTAGTTTCCCAAGATGTGGAGATGAAGGAGATTAGTGGTATGAATATGCTGGATTACAAGGATAAGGCCTGGGTAAGATGCTCTAATGGAAACCATCAGTGCAGATTCGATGGGCCAAATGACCTGCCCCTGCACTGTAGACTTTCTATGATTCTATGACTCTACACCTTCAGTAATGGCAGCCCTCAGACAAAGTAAATGGTTTAAAATATTTTGCTGTATGAAAACCTCTTTTCAACTCACAGTCTGATTGGACCATTGTACTAAATATTCCCATTGGTCACCTCTGCAGCACCAATGGGCAGAGTTTTGTTTTGGAGGTTTGGAATTGGCCAACGGTTTGACCATTGCTCCTTTGTTACTATCATCAATTGAAGAGCAATTCCTTCTCATCAGACTTTTGAATGGACCTAGCTTATGTTAAGTTGATCTTTCTCCACCCTAGCTATGACGTTATGCTACACTCTCTCCTTTTCTTCTTTATGAATAATATACCTTGTCTGTATAACATGCAAAAAACAATACTTTTCATCTTATGCTAATACATGTGACAATAATAAATCAAATCAAATCAAGAGCGCATATGCCAGCCAAGGCAAGGTTTTGGTGTCGCTTTTGGAACCCTGAATAAGAGCAGAGTGACTCATTAGGATCAACCATGAGTCTGTCCAGTCTTCTGGACATGGGTATTTGCCATGCAGTGATGCTGAGGAGTCAGGCTACACACTCCTGTTCTTCAACTACACAGGCCCTGGTACTAGCCTCATATGAACTTGGACCACCCGGGGAGCCATGTGGAACCTCAACAGTGCACTTAGCACTGGGCTACATGCCTGGTTAACTAACTTAACAGAAGTTTGTTTGCTGCCTGTACCCATTGTGATCAGGTGGGGGTTAGGCTGTACTCAATATGATCAGGTGGGGGTTAGGCTGTACTCAGTATGATCAGGTGGGGGTTAGGCTGTACTCAGTATGATCAGGTGGGGGTTAGGCTATACTCATTATGATTAGATAAGGATTAGGCTGCATCCACTATGATCAGGTGGAGTTTAGGCTGTATCCACTATGATTAAATGAGGATTGGTCTGTACCCAGTCTGATCAGGTGGGGGTTAGGCTGTACCCACTATGATCAGACGGAATTAGGCTGTACCCACTGTGATCAGACGGGTGTTAGGTGCACACACCCCGTGCCTGTGCTCGAGTACTGGCCTTACCAAATTATTCCCCATCCATTTAACCAAACCTTTCATCAACTGATCAAATATTTCTTTATGGTGCTTGGTGTCAAACTTTGTTCAACAATTACTCCTAAGGCGCACCACACAGCACGGTGGCACAGCGGTTTGCACTGCTGCCTCACAGTGCCAGGAAGCCGAGTTCAATTCCCAGCTTCAGTCACTGTCTGTGTGGAGTCTGCACATTCTCTCCGTGTCTGCATGGGTTTCCTGCAGGTGCTCCAGTTTCCTCCCACAGTCCGAAAGATGTGCTGGTTAGGTACATTGGCCATGCTAAATTCTCCCTCAGTGCACCCGAACTGAGGAAGACACGGAGTGTCGAAAGTTCGCAATTTTACTATCAAATTAATCGGTTGGATTAAAAATTGGTATTGCTAAATTCTTACTGAGTTCTTACCACCTGAACGGGTGCCAGAGTGTGGCAACTGGGGGGATTTTCACAGTAACTTTATTGCAGTGTTAATGTAAATCTGAGTGACAGTAATAAATAAATAGTTGGATAACCTATAATAAATAAATATAAAATTCGGACATTTTACTGTGTAAATTTTTGTTGCAACGGTTAAAGACAATTTTAGCCACATCCCAATCAGATTGGCATGTCTTTCTTCTTTTTTAATGATCTGATTAGACAATTCCACAGAGTGTTTGTGAAAGAACTTCTCTTATCTGGAATCCATCTGACAGGCTGCTACCCATTAGCCCTGATCAATATATGTTCATTCGGGTCTGCAATCAGCAATCAAGAGATCAGATGCCAACCTTTAATCCATGGAGCTCAGCCGATTGGTGTTCTATGAGGATTATTACAGCTGTATTTATGTGAGAACGGTTTGAGAATCGTCCAAAGCACCTTGTTGCCAATCCAGTCTGTTCAGCTGAGATTTACAGCTGTTAACTATTGTAAAATATGCTTAAGTTGCAGCTCCACACAGGTTTTTTTTTTATGAGCTGCAAACTTCAGCATATGATTTATATTCCACGAGAAACACTTTTGTGACTGGTGTAAAAATTGGAGTTGAGTTTTCAGTGTCTGAGTAACTGGAGTTTTGACCTATTTGTTGTTTTATTCACCAACTATTCCGCAAGGCAAATACAGACACCTGTCCACTTAATTTAAAGTGGAGAGGCATTCTTACTGCCTGGGTCCTGTATGAGCCTCTTGGACTCAGGCTCAATAATAAGAGGAGTAAACTTCCAAACATTCAGTTTGTTGCTCCGCATTTGAATTCTATGTAGTGTCAGGCTGAGCTAGTGAAGGTAAATGCATGGGGTTATGGGGATTGGACCTGGGTGAGATTGGGGTTGGTGCAGACTCAATGGGCTGAATGGCCTCCTTCTGCACTGTAGGATTCTATGATTGTATGTGAGGGTGAGTACATAAGAAATCCATGTGTGAAAAGTTGATGAAGAAGGCGATTTGACCATCAGCAACAGCAGTGGGTCACCTGGTCACATTGCTGGATTTTTGTCTGTTGTTTTCTGATTCTTACCGCTTCATTGGGTGGCACAATAGTTAGCACTGCTGCTTCACAACACCAAGGACCTGGGTTTGATTCCGGCCTTGAGTCTGTGTGGAGTCTGCACATTCTCTCCATGTCTGAATGTGTTTCCTCCTCATGCTCCAGTTTCCTCTCACAATCCAAAGATGCGCAGGTTAGGTTGATTGACCATGCTAAATTGCCCCTGAATGTCCCAGGATGTGTAGGTTAGGGGGATTAGCAGGCTAAATATGTGGGGGGTCATAGAGCTAGGATCTGGGTGGGATGCCCTGTTGAAGAGTTGGGGTTGACTTGATGGGCTGAGTGGTCTTCAGTGTACAGATTTCATGGTTCAATGAAAAGCAAAAAATATAAATTGCTGAAGGAGACGTGTTCAATGAACAAAGACCATTTGTTTCCTTTCTCTAAATCTGCTGCATTTTTACTTAGGTATTTTCAGAGATTATTGCTTCTGTTGCTGCATTTATGTCTTGATGCCATTGATTTGTACTGAGAGATGGTTGTCCTCTGGTTTCTCCCAATCAAATGGCCAGTCTTACTGTGGGAGACTAGGCCCTGAGGATTGTCAGGCTTTTCTCCTCTGGACGAAACTAAAATCAAGCCCTGGCGCACATGCTTCATAACAGGGTGGGATGGAGAAGGGGGGGGCAATCGAAAGTTGGAACCCTCGCTGATTATTCTGTTCCCAATTTCTCAGGGCACCATTTTACCATCTCCCCTACCATGGGAATTGGAGTGGGCGAGGGGCAGATCATGAAGATGCCCCTTGATCTTGGGCGATTTCAAGATAAACAAGGCCCTAAAATCCAGCCCTACATCCAAGCACACCCCTGCTAAAGTCACGCCGGCTCAGATTGAGGAATTCAGTTAGACCTTAGCTGAGAAAACTCAGTACCATGCGAATCATATATTTACCCACCGTGTCACTGGGGGATGTTTTCAAATTTTCTCACGTGGAAACTTGAGGAAGTCACATTCACGGCGACATGTTTTGGTGCACTGTGATAGTCACGGTTCCAATAGTTACTTTCAATTAAAGGCATTTCTGTAAACAAGTACCTTCTTAACAACACTAACTCAACAAAGTACTTGCAATCATAACCTTCCGAATGCTTGATATTTAACTGATGGGATTTGTGCTGCGCAGACTGTATTTTCCTAATCTTAATGTGATTTTTTTGAGGTGATGTAAAGTTTCCGCTGAGTTGACAGAACTCTCGACGGACTCTCTGGACTCTGAAGTGCTGACAAGCCTGGGAAGAAACAGCATTAAAAATATGATGTTGGCGTATATATTGATCTCTGTTGGAGGCACATCGAGATGTGAACATGTGTTTAAATCACTCTGAGTTATTTAACTGGACCAGAGTTTCAGACAATGAGAACTCACATTTTAGCAATGAATCAAAATATGTGGCGTGTGTCCAGCGAGAGGGAAATTCCAGGATTGACCGGGCAGTCGACACTATCACGCCTGTTCTCGGGTGCCGGGAACTGCCAACGTAGCAGATGGTACGCTTGTTAAATTCAGGGAGTGGGATGGAAAGCACACAGAGACTGAAGGTGCATTGAAGTTGGAAGGTCACTTATTGCATTGTAATGAGCTATGACCATTACAGTAAGCTGGACCTCCGCTTTGTCAGACTCCAGGGTGGACCCATTTTAGGGCTGGTGTTGACTGCAACTGACTGCCCCCCTCACCAACTGCCATCTCCTCTCCCAACTGCCGCCCTGTTTCCCAACTACTACCCGCTCTCCCAACTGATCCTCTCTTTCCCAACTGCCACCCCTCTCCCCAACTGACCAATTCCCCCAACTGACCCCTCTCTTAATTGACTCCCCTCTCCTAACTGCCATCCCCTTTCCCACTGACCCTTCTCTCCCAACCACCACCCCCCTCCCAACTAAACTCCCCCCTCCCAAATGACCACCCCCACTCTCAGCAGACCCTCCCTTTCCTAGCTGATCTACCCTTCCAACTGCCACCCCCTCTTCCTAAGTGCCACCATCTCTTTTCCACATTGCCCACATTCTCCCACCCCATCAAGTTCAGGCAGCTGTAACTACAGATATTAATCCACTCTCCTGGCCTCGGAATTTGCTGAATAATTTTAAATTAAAATAAATTAAGAGGATGCTCAAAGTCAGGTGCAGGTTCTCCGAATGGCTCAGAGGAATGACCATATTAGGTGCTGTATCATGGAGTCAAGCAAACCAGGAGGATTCCAGGTGCAATCTCTGGCCTGCACTGAATGATTTGGCTGCAGTTGGGGTATTATGTCAAGGAACAAGATGATGAACATGCCTCATCCTCATCATTATTCCATATCAGCAATTTGGACTCGGATGTTAATCTCTTCTTAATGGAAGATTACCCAAGAGTTAGAATCATAGAATCCCTACAGTGCAGAAGGAGACCATTCAGCCCATCAAGCCTGCACTGACAACAATCCCACCCAGGCCCTATCCACGTAACCCCACATTTTTACCCTGTTAATCCCCCTGACATTAAGGGAAAATTTACATGGTCAAATCAGAGCACCTGGAAGAAACCCATGCAGGCACAGGGAGAATAAACTAATAAATACATTTTACTTTATTTTAACTAACGTGCAAACCCCACACAGACAATGACCTGAGGCAAGAATTGAACCTCGGCTCATGGCACTCTGAGGCAGCAGTGCTAAACCACTGTGCTGTCCATTGCTAGGCATGTGGGACTTTACAACAAAATGAGATGTTGCGCCTATAAAAAAGGAAGATTCATCAGAATCTGAGTGAGTGTTTGAATATTTCTGGATGAGTAGACAGTGAGAATCTCTCTTTAAGGGAAGTGCCATACCCTCACTGCTCAAATTTCCCATCAGTACTGGGTCGCAAGAAATTTGTTCTTTGATAATTAGAAGAATGGTTGAATAAGCACATTTCAATGTTTCGATTCAAAAATAATGAAGGTTGATGTTGACTGTTCAATAGAAACATAGAAAGATTTACAGTGCAGATGGAGGCCATTCAGCCCATTGTGTTTGTGCCAGCAAAAAGGGAACTGTCTTCTAGCCTTTGTTCCATACCTCTATAGGTTACAAAAGCTCTAATATAATGTGTGTGTTTTTGTTAAACATGATGAGGATTTCTCACTTCTCAGCCAGTGAGTTCCAGACCTCCCACCATCCTTTGGATGAAATATTAGCTCCTCAATTCTCCTCCAATCCTTCTGACAGATGCTTTAACTCTATGTTCACTGCTTATTGATCTCTCTGCTAAGAGAAATGGCTCTATCCAAATTGTTCTATTGAGGCTGTTGAGAATTTTCCACACTGAATTAACTCTCCCCTCAGCCTTGTCCAAAGAAAACATCCCATCTTATCCAATCTTTCCTGATTAGCTAACATTACACATTCCTGGCAATATGCTTATAAATTTCCTCTCTGACTTCCTGTAATGCGGTCCAGAATTGTACACAGTAATCTAGCTCAATCTAAGCTGGAGTTAAGTTTATTTATTATTGTCACAAGTAGGCTCACATTAACACTGCAATGAAAATACTGTGAAAATCCCCCTAGTCGCCACAGTCCGGTGCCTGTACACTGAGGGAGAATTTAGTATGGCCAGTGCACCTTACCACCACATCCTTCAGGTTGTCTGGGGAGATCGGAGCACCCGGGGGAAACTCACGGAAAGAACGTGCAGACTCCACACACATAGTGACCCAAACTGGGAATTGAATCCAGGTCCTTGCCACTGTGAGGCAGCAATGCCATCCTGCTGCCCAGTGACAGTGACTCGCTTGGTATGGATGGTGCACAGGTTGATGTTCTCAAAGAGCCACACCAGCTAAGCCTCACTGGCCTCCTGCAGGACAATGATGGCCGGGCTTTTAGTCTGCTTGAGCATAATGCACTTGTTCTTGTATCCTCAGCCTCAAACTGTACGGGAAAGTATCCTGTATGCCACCTTCAGGGATTCACGGACAAAGTCTCCAAACTGCCCCTGTCTCTCATTTATTCATAGAATCATAGAATCTATGACACGGAGACAGGCCCTTCGGCCCAAACTGGTCTATGCCGACCAAAACGCCTATCTAAGCTCACCCCATTTGCCTACCTTTGGCCTTTATCCCTTTAAACCTTTCCTATCCATGTATCTGTCCAAATGCCTTTTAAATGTTGTCAATGTCCCTGCCTCAACTACTTCCTCCGACAGCTCATTCCATACAATGAGAATGGATTAACCCTCTCTATAAAAAAAAATTCTCCTTAGGTTCCTGTGAATTCTTTCCTCTCTTAAACCTATGCCCTCTAGTTCTCAATTCCCCACCCTTCGGAAAAAGACTGAGTGATTTCACCCTATCCATGCCTCTCACAATCTCATAAACCTCTTATAACAGCACTCCTCAGTCTCCTACATCCCAAAGAAGAAAGTCCTAGCCTATCCGATCTTTCCATATAACTCAGCCCTTTGAGTCCTGGCGACATCTTTGTAAATCTCTTCTCTCCAGTTTAATAACATCTTTCCAATAGCAAGGCAACTGAACATAATACTACATTTATTGTGTATTCTCTTGCTTTGTTTGTCTTCTCTGAATGCATTACCTCGCCGCTTCCCTGGATTTATTCCCATTCCCATTTTTTTACTGCCAACCTGACCAGTCTATTGATATCTTCCTGCAGTTTACAGCTTTCTTCCTCATTATCCACCACACAGCCAATTTTTGTTAATATTTATGACTCCCAGCCCTGCTCTGACCTTAAAGCTCAGATTTGAATAATCTTATTTAAATGTTCCATGTGAATTAAAATTATGCAAAATTCTGTGTGTGCATTTGGGGAGATCACCGAGGTCTCAAAACCTGATGGCATCTCATTAGGAACCAACCTCCTTTAATGGGTTGTCTGTCCCCTGGGTGCGGTAGATGGGAATGAATGAAGGTCTGGGGAATAGATGCTCGCCATGCACTGATCATTATTCGCCTGCTGCTTCAGTTAAGCTGCACTTCGGTTAAAACACAGCTGACCCACAGTTGTCTTAAAATTAATTTTAAAATATTTTGCATACTGTTAGCCGATCAGCTAAAAATACATTGATTTCTGCTTGCCTTGAAGGTATTCAGGTTTCAGGGAAACGTAGGAATCTGCCTTTACCTTGTGCATCCCCGTGATGGAAATCAGTCTTGATAAAATACGCTGAATTACTAGTAAGCCGTTCCTGTTCTCATAGGAACAGGAGGAGGTTATTCAGCCCATCCATCCTGCCCCCTGAGATCATGGCTGGTCTGCGTTTGACTCCATCTACCCACTTCGGTTCTGTAATTCTTAATATTGGCAGCGTGGTGGCACAGTCCAGGTGTGAACTAGTACACCTAGTCACAGTACTAGGTGTGAAAGTAACAAGGTAGTTGTAATGGGGGACTTTAACTTTTCTAATATCGATTGGAAAAGCTATAGTTCAAGTACATTAGAGGGGTCAGTTTTTGTTCAATGTGTGCAGGAAGGTTTCATCACTCAGTATGTAGATAGGCCGACAAGAGGTGAGGCTATATTGGATTTGGTACTGGGTAATGAACCAGACCAGGTGTTAGACTTGGAGGTGGGTGAGCACTTTGGTGATAATGACCACAATTCGGTTACGTTTACCTTAGTGATGGAAAGGGATGGGCACATACCGAATAACAGTAGTTATAGCTAGGGGAAAGGTAATTATGAGGCTATTAGGAGAGATTTAGGATGCATAGGGTGGAGCAGGAAATTGCAGGGGCTGGGGACATCTGAAATGTAGAGCATATTTAAGGAACAGTTTCTGCATGTCCTTAATGAATATGTACCTGCCAGGCAGGGAGGAAGTGGTCGAGTGAGGGAACCATGGTGTACTAGGGAAGTTGAATCTCTGGTGAAGAGGAAGAAGGAGGCTTATATAATGATGAGACGTGAAGGCTCTGTTAGGGCGCTGGAGAGCTATAAATTAGCTAGGAAGGAGCTAAAGAGGGAGTTGAGAAGAGCTAGAAGAGGACACAAGAAGACTTTGGCGGATAGGATTAAGGAGAATCCTAAAGCTTTTTACAGGTATATAAATAATAAAAGATTGGTTAGGGCAAGATTAGGGCCAGTCAGAGATAGCAGTGGGAAGTTGTATGTGGAGCCTGAGGAGATAGGAGAGACACTGAATGAGTATTTCTCGTCAGTATTCACGCAGGAGAAAGACAATGTTGTCGGAGAGAATACTGCAATACCAGGTTGTAGACTGGGCAGGATTGAGGTTCATAAGGAGGGGGTGTTAGCGAATCTTGAGGATATGAAAATTGATAAGTCCCCTGGGCCAGATGGGATTTACCCTAGGATTCTCTGGGAGGCTAGAGAGGAGATTGCAGAGCCTTTGGCTTTGATCTTCATGTCATCGTTGGCTACAGGTATAGTGCCGGAAGACTGGAGGATGGCAAATGTTGTCTCTTTGTTCAAAAAGGGGGGTAGGGACCATCCTGGAAATTATAGACCGGTGAGCCTGACTTCTGTTGTGGGCAAAGTCTTGGAAAGAATTATAAGGGATAGGATTTATAAGTATCTAGAGAGAAATAAATTGATTAGGGATAGTCAGCAAAGTTTTGTGAAGGGTAGGTCGTGCCTCACAAACCTTATTGAGTTTTTTGAGGAGGTGACCAAAGAGGTAGATAAGGGTAAGGCAGTTGATGTAGTGTATATGGATTTTAGCAAAACGTTTGATGAGGTTCCCCATGGTAGGCTACTGCAGAAAGTGCAGATGCATGGGATTGAAGGTGATTTAGCAGTTTGGATTAGGAATTGGCTAGCTGATAGAAGACAGAGGGTGGTGGTTGATGGAAAATATTCAACCTGGAGTGCAGTTACAAGTGGTGTACCTCAAGGATCTGTTTTAGGGCCACTGCTGTTTGTCATTTTTATAAATGACCTAGATGAGGGTGTAGAGGTTGGATTAGTAAATTTGCTGACGATACCAAAGTGGGGGGAGTTGTAGACAGCGAGGATGGATGTTACAGTTTGCAGAGGGACATAGATAGGTTGCAGAGCTGGGCCGTGAGATGGCAAATGGAATTCAATACGGATAAGTGTGAGGTGATTCACTTTGGTAGGAATAACAGCATATGAAATATAGGGCTAATGGAAGGACCCTTAATAGTGTTGTCGAGCAGAGGCATCTTGGGGTACAAGTACATAGCTCTTTGAAAGTTGGCACCCAGGTTGATAAAGTTGTTAAGAAGGCGTACGGTGTGTTAGCTTTTATTGGTAGAGGATTGAATTTAGGAGCCGTGAGGTTATGTTACAACTGTACAAAACTCTGGTGCGGCCGCACTTGGAGTATTGCGTATAGTTCTGGTCGCCGCATTATAAGAAAGATGTGGAAGCATTGGAAAGGGTGCAGAGGAGGTTTACCAGGATGTTGCCTGGTATGGTGGGAAGGCCTTATGAGGAAAGGCTGAGGGACCTGAGGTTATTTTCATTAGAGAGAAGGTTACGCGTGACCTAATTGAGGCGTATAAGATGATCAAGGGACTGGATAGGGTGGATAGTGAGAGCCTTTTTCCTCGGATGGTGATGACCAACACGAGGGGACATAACTTTAAGTTAAGAGGTGGTAGTTATAGGACGGATGTCAGAGGCAGGTTCTTTACACAGAGGGTGGTGAAGGCGTGGAATGTCCTGCCTGCCGCAGTTGTGGACTCGCCTACTTTGGGGGCATTCAAGTGGTCGGTGGATAGGCAAATGGATGATATTGGAATAGTTTAGGTTAGAGGGTCCACTGGCCGGCGCAACATCGAGGGCCGAAGGGCCTGTACTGCGCTGTAATGTTCTATGCTGTATGTTCTATGTTCAGTGGTTAGCACTGTTGCCTCACAGCGCCAAGAACCCTGGGTTTGATTTTGACTTTGGGTGACCCTCTGTGTGGAGTTTGCAGATTCTCACCGCGTGTCCATGAGTTTCCTCTAAGTGATCTGGTTTCCTCCCACAGTCCAAAGATGTGCAGGTTAGGTGAATTGGCCGTGCTGAATTGCCCTTTTGTGTTGGGGAATTATCAGGGTAAATGCGTGGAGTAATAGGGATAGGGTTTGGGTGGGATTGTTGACAATGCAAGCTCAATGGGCCACATCTGCACTGTAGGGATTCTATGATCCTTGCCTGCCTGACATATTAAAAAAAAAACCTATCAACTTTAGTTTTGAAATTTGAAATTGACTGCTAGGTCTGAAAGGGCAAGGGCAATTAACTTTGGAAGTAGGGCACATACACCAATTCATAGTTAGTCCAAATAATAGATACTATGCATTGTAATTATGAGGTTATATTCTGCGGCAGCAAGGTGCCACAGTGGTTAGCACTGTACCTTATTGTGCCAGGAACCTGGGTTCAATTCTGGCCTCGGGTCCCTGTGTGGCATTTGTACATTCTCCCTGTGTCTGCATGGATTTCCTCCGGGTGCTCTGGTTTCCTCCCACAGTCCAAACATGTGCTGGTTAGGTTTATTGGCCATGTTAAATTGACCCTAGTGTCTGAGATTTAGCAGGGCAAATATGTGCAGTTACAAGAATAAGGTCTGAGTGGGATTGTGGTCGGTGCAGACTTGATGGGCCGAATGGCCTCCTTCTGCACTGTCAGGACTCTATGATTCTCTTTAAACCTGCCAATGTTATCACTTGTGGAGAATGCAGAACTCTCGACTTAATTTTAAATTCCAAGAACATAAAATGCCTGAGCCGAAAGCTTTTGCTGACTTTGCTCTTTTGTACTTTTTTTCTCTCTCTTTCCCATGTGGAACTGGGGGATGTTTCTTCCTGTAAATTACAGGAATCCCTACAGTAATGAATCTCTGTAATATTTTCTCCTTATTGATTTGACAGGTTTGCAGTTCTGGAATGACCTTAAGCGCGATGTTTGCTTCTTGAATGTCAAACAAATCTGTATCTGATAGAAATCCAAATACTGCTGCAAATTACAAGCCGGAATTTTACCCTGTGTGTGACGCGGTGACCATTTTCAGAGCGTTGGGCTTTAGTTTACATGATGAGTTAGAAAAGGGGGTGGAAAGTGGAGAACAAAAGGAAGTGGGGAGAGAGGACGAAAGGAGGTAGGAGAGGGGACAAAAGGGGGTGGGGAAGGGGGACAAAAGGGGGTGATGAGGGGGGCCAAAAGGGGGGAGGGAGGTGGGATTAAAGGGGATAGGAGGTGGGACAAAAAAGGCTAGGTGATGGAACGAAAGTAGGGCAGGGATGTGGGACAAAAGGGGATGGGGAGGGGGACAAAAGGTGTAGGAAGTGGGACAAAAATGGTAAGGAGAGGGGACAAAAGGGACTAGGGAGGGAGGACAGAAGGAGGAAAGAGATTAGACGGCTTAAATATGCATCTTAAGTTTCTCCCATCTGGGAATTGTCAGCCTTTGAGATGCCTGCGATTATTTCTTAGGTTGAAATAGACCAGAGAAAGGCATCACTTCTTTTATCATCATTCACCTCAAGGATTTAAGGGCCTTATGATGGTTTCCATGGTGCCACTGAATGTCACATGATTCACATTTTTGGAAGGGAGAAATGAAGTACTTGTGTTTATCAATTCCTTTCACAACCACAGTACATCCCAAAATACTTCCCAATCAATGAAGAATTGTGGTCATTACTGTAATAGAATCTATAGAATGCCTACAGTGCGGAAAGAGGCCATTGACTCTGCATTGACTCCCTTAAAAGCATTCCGCCCAGGCCCTCGCCACCTATCCCCTAATCCTGAGCATTTACCATGGCTAATCCACCGATTGTAAAAATAGGTAGCAACCAATTTGTCAACAGGAAACTCCTACAAATAGCAATGAGATAGTGATTTATTATCTCATTTCAGTGACATTGACAAACTGATAAAAATTGGCCATTGCACCCGGAGACCTCCCCGCTCTCCTTCAAGTTGTGATCTAGATTCAGTTACAAAATCATACAATTATTACAGGATAGAAGGAAATATTCAACCCATCAGGCCTGAAACAGCTCTCTGGATGTGCAATTTACTTAATACCATTCTTGTATATTCAGTAATCCCTGAAATGCTATAAAAATGACTAACTTCATCAGCTGAAAGGAAAAATTGTGAATCAAGGATGATTATCCTGATGGTTGGTTTGAGGACATCCCAGAGCCAGCCACATTGTCATGGAGATGGGTGGAGCTTAGGGGATTTCCCTGGTGTCGTTTTATGTTTGCTGAGCAAGTTTGTTGCAGCTTGGACCTTATCTGGTTCACAGTTCACAGAGAGAAGACAGTCTAAGGAAATGATTGTTTGATAGGTCTGTAATGTAAGCTATTTGTAGGAGATTCCTATTGACAAATTGGTTACTATCTATTTTTACAATCAGTGTATTAGTAATGTAAGCAGAATTTAAAAAAAACTACTAATCAATGGGATGTGGGTGAAACTTAATGTCAGTTCAGATCTTGAGAGGGATCAGAAATTGATAGATTGTCTAGCTTGAAACAAATGGCGGAATCTACAGAGGCCCTCCACAGCCTTCTGTCAAAGAAATCACCAAGCAGGTTAGCTTAAAGGTAACTGGAATAAGGGATGGTAAATTAAAGTTTTACTTCTGAGAATAGCTGGAGTTTAGAATAATTCTGCAGAGGATATAGTGCTCTCTTGGTCATTTAAGTGAAATTAATAACTTTGAGATTCATGCTTCTGTTTATCTATGAATATTGACAGGACATTGGCTTAATATCATATTCATAAAATGGATCTCCAGCAGTGTGGCACTCCCACATTACTACATTTGAGTATCAAGCAAGTCTGAGGATTCTGGATTCGTACCGAATGCAAGTTAGAAGGATGAAGGGAATCTCATTGAAACTGACAAAATACTAGAATGCTGGATAGAATGAACACGGAAAAGATGTTTCCATTAATAGGAGAAATTACGCTCTGAGGGCACAGCCTCAGAATAAAGGGATGATTCTTTAGAACTGAAATGAGGAGAGATGTCTTCTGCCAGACTGTGGTGAATTTATGGAATTCATTGTTGCATAGGGTTGCAGAGGGCAGGTTACTGAATGTATTTAAGGCAGAGATAGATAGGTTCCTGACTGGTAAGGGATAAGATGTTTCCAATCTCCACTCTTTGATGGGAGGAAGTGAAAGTATGCAGTAAATTGGCATCTTCAAGCATTTTTGGTACCTTCACCAATTGCTCATTCAAAATTATGAATAATATTTACTGATGGGCTATTCTAACATGGACAGGGTTATCATGCTCAGCTCAATCCTATTATCATTTCAAATCATTACAAGTGTACCTCTGGCATGCTTTATGAAGGTGTCTCCAGGCATTCAAATCCCTAGCTGTTTTTCCCCCAACAGGCATCTTGAGATATTTGAAGACAATCACGCTGACTGAACCTTAGCTTAGCTCCCTCAATAACAAAGCAAGAACCTAGTATGTTCTTGGAATGGTTGCCTCTGTATCACTCTGTGTACTGGTGGAAACCTGTATACTTCAGATGCGCATGTGTGTCCTGGGAATAGTCAGAAGAGAGAAGGTATGCCAGAGAGAGAGAGCAGTCTGAGGGGTGGAGTGGCAAATGAGATAGGGAGGAATTCTGTTCATAACAACTTAAGGACGCAAAAAATGGGAGGAGTAGACCATTTGGCCAATTGAGCCTGCTCCGCTGTCAAAAATACCATGACTGATCTGATTGTAGCTCCATTTTCCTACCTGTTTTCCATAATCCTTGGTTCCCTTATAAATCAAGAGATAGAGAATCTGGTGAAATGATGCGACAACAATAATCTCCCTCAATGTCAGTAAAATGAAGTATATAGTCATAGACTTCAGGAAGCATAGTGAAGGATTGACTAATCAATGGGAATGAAGTGGAAATGGTCGAGGGTTTCAAGGTGAGGGTGAGGAGGGAATCTCAAATAGGAAAATAGGTTCAAAATTAGGGATGGGGTTTTCCAGCCCTACCCACAGGTGGGATCTTCCAGTCCCGCCCAAAGGCGACACCCTGCAACAGTTTCAACATCATAGATATCGGCGAGATTGGAAAATCCCACCAGTAGCTAATGGTGAACTGCCTCAACCACCAGAAAACATGCCTTGAGAGCAGTGACAGGGGACTGGAAAATCCTGCTCAAAAGGGTCTCCCATTCCAAGATGGAGATGAGAAGGAATTTCTCCCCTCAGATGATTGTTAATTTTTGGAATTCTCTTGCCTAGAAAGATTGGATCATTGAATATATTCGAGAGTTGGATAGATGTTTTTGATTTGATTTGTTTATTATTGTCACATGTATTGGAATACAGTGAAAAGTATTGTTTCTTGAGCGATATACTGATTGGCACATATGATTTTGGATCTCAGGAGCTGCAAACTATAATGAATATTGTGCCATCATGGGTAAATATCCCCGCATCTGATGTTACAATACAAGGAAGGTCATTGATGAAGGAGCGGAAGATGGTTGGACCTAGGACACTTCCTTGAGGAATGCCTGCAGCAATGGCCTGGATTTGACAACCACAGTCACCTTGCTATGTGCAGCAGGAAGCGTAGACAGAGTCAATGGATGGGAGGCTGGATTGTGTGATGGACTGGTTTATATTCACAATCCTTTGAAGTTTCTTGCAGTTTTAATCTGAACAGGAGCCATATCAAGCTGCGATACAACCAGAAAGAATACTTTCTATGGTGCATCTGTAAAAGTTGGTGAGAGTCATAATGGAGATGTCAAATTTCCTTAGCCCCTTAAGAAAGAAGAGGTGTTGGTGAGTTTTCTTAACTGTAGTATTGGCCTTGATGCACCAGGACAGGTTGTTAGTGATCAGGACACTTGAAACTCTCGACCACTTCCACTTCATCTGCATTGATGTAGACAGGGCATGTCCTCCTCTTGGCTTCCTGAAGTCGATGACTATTTACTTTGTTTTACTGAGAGCTTTTTAAAATTCAAAATCTTTGTTTTAACCAAACAAGAAATGGGAAAAGAGGGGATTGTCAACATACCTTCCATCACTTTGATAATGATCTGAAGAGGCTAATGAGACAGTAACTAGCTGAATAGAATCTGTCCTTTTTTGGACAGGATATTCCTGGGCAATTTTCCATATTATTGGGTCGATGCTGTATTAGAACAGTTTGACTAGACATGTGGCTAGTCCTGGAATATGTTTAATTGCTCATATTAAAGTAAAGTTTTAAAGTTTTTTTTTGTCGCAAATAAGGCTTATATTAACTCTGCAAAGATGTTGCTGTGAAATTCCACTAGTCGCCACTCTCCGGGTCAATAGACCTAACCAGCAAATCTTTCAGAATGTGGGAGGAAACCGGCGCACCCAGAGGAAACCCACACAGACACAGAGAGAATATGCAAACTCCAATCTGACAGTGACCCAAGCCAGGAATCGAACCCGGGTCCCTGGCACTGCAGTGCTAGCCACTATGTCAATGTGCTTCCCATACTACTGCCAGAATATTGTTGCACACCATGGCATTTGCAGCATCTAAAGATTTCAACTGTTGATATTATGTAGAGTGAATTAGTTGAAGACCAGCATCTATGATGTTAGGGAACTCCGAGGGGGAAGAGGTGAATCATCCACTCAGCGCTGCTGGCTAGAGATAGTTGCAAATACTTCAGCCTTATTTTTGCGTTGGTGTGCTGTGCTTCCCCATCATTAAGAATAAGAGTAGCCTCTTCTTAATAGTTGTTTAATTGTCGAGAACCACTCAAGGCTGTAAGTGGCAAGAATCCAGAGCTCAGATCTGATCCATTGGCCGTGAGATTGTTTTGCTTTGTGTATCACATGCTGTATTTGCAAATTATTGTAGCTTCAACAGGCTGACTCCTTATTTTTTTGATACGCCGGTGTGTTCCTGGCTTGCCTTCCTGCACTCATCATTGGCTTAATATTAATGGTAGAATGAAAGATTTTCTGGTGTGGAAGTTACAGATTGTAGTAAAGTACAATTCTGCTGATGCTTACAGAATATAATGGATGCCCAGTTTGGAGCTACTAGATTTGTTTTGAATCTAGTCTCTTTCAAAAGTGCCACTCAACATTGAGGAGGGTAAAGTAAAGTTTAATTATTAGTCACAAGTAGGCTTACATTAACACTGCAATGAAGTTACTATGAAAATTCCTTAATAGCAATGCTCTGGCGTTTGTTTGGATGCACTGAAGGAGAATTTAGCTTGGCCAATGCACCTAATCGTATGGGTATTTGTGAAAGCGAGACTTTGTCTCCATGAGGACTATATGGTGGCCATTCCTACCAATACTGCATCTGTGATGGGTAAATTGGTGAGGACAAAGTCAGCTAGGTAGGTTTTTCTCTCTTGTTGGTTCCCTCACCAACTGCAGCAGGTTTAATCTAACAGTTTTGTCCTATCGGACTAGTGGCATTATCAAGTCACTCTTGTTGATGGGTATTGAATTTCTCTACTCTGAATGTATTTTATGCTTTTATCACCCTCAGTGCCTCTTCCAACTGGTGTTCAATATGAGGAATACTGATTCAGCAGCTGAGGTGAGTGGTGGTGGTGGGGTATAGTAGGTGGTTGCCAATACGAGACTCACGTTTGACTTGATACCATGAGATTTCATCAGGGTTCAGAGTCAATCATAGAATCTTATAGTGCAGAAGGAGGCCATTTGACCCATCGACAATCTCACTCAGGCCCTATTCCCATAATTCCATGCATTTACGCTAACTAATTCCGCTGACACTTCGGGGCAATTTAGCATGGCCAATCCACCTAATCCATGTATCTTTGGATTGTGGGAGGAAACCAGAGCGCACATCAAAGACTTCCAGCATAACTCTCTCCCTACTATATATCACTCTGCCGCCACCACTAGTGGGTCTATTATACTGGCGAGACAGGTGCTTTGCATTCTCATCATTCGTGTGTGTGTGTGAGTGTGTGTGTGTGTGTGTGTGAGTGTGTGTGTGTGTGTGTGTGTGTGTGTGTGTGTGTGAGTGTGTCCACTTGTGTGTGTGGCTGTGTGTATGTCCATGTGTGTGTGCGCATGTACGTGTAAGGTCATCCCCTGGATACACATGTATGAGTAAACAATATTTCTAACTTAGCCCTAAAGAGAGTTTGCTGCAAGTGATTTTCAAATTGACACCATAATCAGAGGATTTGGGGAAACACATCACAACTCACCTCAAAAATTTAAACATCTCTATACATGGTGAGAAGATGAAGGCATTCAGTTTGCCTCACTGCCTTGTCTGTAACAGTGGCCTTGCATTTTTTAATATTTTCCAAAATAGTCTCAATAATGATTCAATGAAACTATCATTAATTGTTGTAAAAATCCATCTGGTTCACTAAAGCCCTTTGGGGGAGGAAATCTACCGTCCTTACCAAGTCTGGCCTACATGTGTATCAAGACCCACAGAAATGTGGTTGACTCTTAAGTGCCCTCTGAAATGGCTGAGCAAGACGCTCAACTTAACCAAATTGTGGCAGAAAAGTCAATAAGAAATGTATTACAGACCACCTTGCAGTCATTCAGGCACCAGAAACTACAATGGTGCATCAGCTACCTCTGCCCTGTAAAATCCTCCAGGGGCTTGGGCTTACATTATTGACATGACCGCTATAGACCAACTTCCACTGCCTTCTCAGTACTTGTCTGAAAGTCTTCTGCTCCATTGAAGAATGAGAACCTCTCTCTTTCCTCCTGTCCATCTCAAGGCTTTCCAATGTGGCATCCATGAACTGATGTAATGGCACGTCCTCTGGCCTATAGCTTGGCTTCTTTCTGTTACTTCCCCCAGATTTTCCATTTTCTTCACGTAATTTCTACCCCTGCTGCAACCTCCTCCTTAAATGATGCAGTTTGATTTTAAGTGGCATGAGCCCATGCATAAACCTGGGCCCTGCTGAGCCATGCAGTCACTCCACCGAGCTGAAAACCCCAATCATTATAATAAGCAGGCACTTTGAATAAATGTAAACTAATTGATGCTCTTGTTCGAATCCGGGGACTGTCGAAATTAGCCCCTTTTGACTTATTTTCCTTTCAGGTCATGTAAAGGAGATTGAAATAGCACAAATCTGGGTTCAAGCCAAGTAATGGCCTAATGGGATTATCGCTAGACTATTAATCCAGAAACTCAGCTAATGATGTGAGGGCGTTTTTTTTACACAGAGGGTGGTGGGTACCTGGAACTCACTGCTATGGGAGATATTGGAAGCAGATACAATAGTGACTTTTAAGAGGTGCCTTGACAAATACATGAATAGGACTGGAATGGAAGGATATGGTCCCTGAAAGGGTAGGGGTTTTTTGTCAAGTCGGACAGCATGGTCAGTGGAGGCTTGGAGAGCCAATGCTGTAATTTTCTTTGTCCCTTGTTGACAGGGGTTCGAATTCAGCAGGTAGTACAATTTGAATTCAATGAAAAATATTCTGAATTAAAAACTATTGATAACCATGAAATCATTGTCGATTGTCGGAAAACCTGACTTAGGATTCACTTAGGGAAGACAATCTTCCATCCTTATCTGGTCTGACTTACATGTGATTCCAGTGTCACAGCAAAGTGGTTGACTCTCAATTGCTCTTCAAGAGCAACCAAGGAATGGGCAATAAATGCTGGCCAGCCAGTGATGTCCATGTTCCACAAATGAATTAAAAAAAAACAGAAGGGGAAACAGAGGGAGAAAAACTATCTTGTTTTTTATCCTTGAAGCAAGGGAGCTGTTCACTCAGATGATTAAAATGAACTTTCAACTAAAACTTTATTGGGCACTACTAATAAAATTGAAAGCTGTAAAAAAAGGCCAAGAGTGCATGCTTGTTTGAATAAACTGTATTCCTATCCTAAACTTAACAGGGGTTTTATTATGGCTATTGCTGGTGACTCCAAAACATCAATGGCAGTTTTCAGTCTGGCTAAAGTTCAACAATTTCAGGTTTCATAGGGGTCACAGAGCTGTAGAGGTTTACAGAATAGAAACAGGCTCTTTGGCCCAACTTGTCCATGCCACCCTTTTTTTAATCACTAAACTAGTCCCAATTGCCCACATTTGGCCCATATCCTTCTGTATCCATCGTACCTATTTAACTGTCTAAATGCTTTCTAAAAGACGAAATTGTACCCACCTCTACTACTGCCTCTGGCAGCTTCTCCCAGATACTCACCACTCTCTGAGTGAAAAAATTGCCCCTCTGACTCTGTCTCCTTTTACCTTAAACTTATGTCCTCTAGTCTTAGACTTCCCTACCTTTGGGAAATGATATTGACTATCTAGCTGATCAATGCCCCTCATTGTTTTATGGACCTCTGTAAGATCATCCTTCAGCCTTCTACGCTCCAGAGAAAAAAGTCCCAATCTATCCAGCCTCTCATTATTATTCAAACTGTCAAGTCCCAGTAGCATCCTCGTAAATATTTTCTGCACTCTTTCTCATTTAATGATATCATTTCTGTAATAGGGTGACCAGAACTGTATACAATATTCCAAGTGTGGCCTGACCAATCTCTTGTACAATTTCAATAAGACATCTCAACTCTTGTATTCAATCTTCTGACCAATGAACCAAAGCGTGCCGAATGTCTTTTTCCCCATCCTGTCTACCTGTGACTCCACTTTCAAGGAACTATGAACCTGTAGCCTGAATTCAGTTTGTTCTGTAACTCTCCCCTACCATTAACTGAGTAAGTCTTACCCTGGTTCAGTCTACCAAATTTCAGAGGCAGCTCCGTTTAGCACAATGTCAGAAAGGTTATCTTTGCTAAGTTATTTTATTGAAACACCTCCTACTTGCTTTGTTCTCCCCACAACTATTGTCAAATTGTTAAAACTGCTTCAGTCGTTCCCCACCAAAAGAAAGACTTGCATTTATATAGTGCCTTTCACAACCTTAGACCTTTACGACCAAATGAGTACTTCTGAAGGGTAAGGACTGCAGTGAGGTACAAACTGCGCAGCCATTGCACGCACAGCAAGATGTCACAAACTGTGATAATGGCGAATAATCTGTTTTTGTGATATTGGTAAATGAGGGTGACAGCAGAACAGGAGAGTAGCAGAACCTACATTGCAAAAGGAGGCCTTTCAGCCTATCAAGCCTACACCAACAACAATTCCATCGAAGCCCTATCCCTGTAACCCTACATCTTTACCTTGATAATCCCCCTGACATTAAGGGGCAATATACCATGGCAAATCAACCTAGCCTGCACATCTTTGGATTGTGGGAGGAAACAGGAGCACCCAGAGGAGACCTACGTAGACACGCGGAGAATGTGCAGGCTCAACACTGATAGTCACCCAAGGCCAGCATTAGACCCAAGTTCCTGGCACTGTGAGGCAACAGGGTTAACCACTGTGCCACCCTGCTGCCCCTAATATATACTATATTGTTCTATATAATTCCACAGCAAGCATGGAGGAAGGAATTCCCTTAAGATTGAGAATGTGTTTGGACTTCCTTGTGGACATAGAAGAGAAAAAAATTATAATTTGTAGCATTTGAAAGAATGAATGGCCTATGCTCTTAATATGGAGTGAAAGCTTGAGTTGGCGTATTATTTTCCAGCTATACTTTTGCTGATGCATATTGCCATGATGCATTGCTTATGTCCATTCAATCATCTTCTGCTCACAGTTCTCCTGACCTATCTGAGACCCAAAACTATCAGAATACCAAGGACTGCAATCGTGCATTGGTGGATCTCAAATCGAGAGGCTGAGAAAGTCAGCAATTCACCAAACGGCATGGGATTGAGAGGGAGATTTGTCAGTTCATGTGGGGTTCAGAATAACCTAGTAGTGTGGAGTCAATTCCTGAGGTAGATTTGGGTATTGCCTCCTGGGCCCTGCTCCTGAGAGAGGAAGGCAATGTTAAAGCACTGATGGGCAAAACTGAACTCACAGCCTGGACCACGGGTTATGTAGATGCTGAGCACAGGCCTGGATTAGTGCTTTGTTTTAATAAAGCAATGTGATATTGAAGGATTGGCCTTGTTAAGGTTGCTACAATCTTACAAGGGGGAAGAGAAATAGGGAGGCAGAGATGTTTGGGGAGAGAATTACAGAGTTCAGGACCCAGGCAACTGAACGTGCTGCCACTCAATCTTGGAGCAGTGAAAATCAGGGAAGGACAAGAGATTTGATATGGGTGAATGCTGAGATCTCAGAGAGCTATGGATTGGAGAATGTTAGAAAGTAAAGTTTATTTATTAGTCACAAATCAGCTTACATTAACACCGCAAAGAAGTTACTGTGAAAATCCCTATTTGCCACATTGCTGCACCTGTTCAGGTACACTATGGGAGAATTTAGCATGGCCAATCCACCTAACTAGAAGGATACCTCAACTAATATGACCTCTAAGCACCCAATCAGGATGTGTATAGCTCAGTAAGCACCACCATTCAAGACAGCTTTGACACATGCTTGACTACTGTACTTGTGTCAGTTACTCCACATGTCAGCTGATCTGCTTTAGGTACCTTCCAGGTCCTTGCACTGAGGCTGGAATTCTGAACTAGCATCAGTAACACCATCCACTTCACAGCTAAGCATAGCAATTTAGGAAGGAACTCTTCAACTGGTCCCTCACAAACTCTTGCCAAGCAAAGGTAAACACGTTAACACAAGTTACAATCTCCTAATCACAGAAACCAGTGTGTGTGCAAACGTTTGTGTCTGCTCCGCCAATAGTAAAGTTATATAACAGCACACTGACCTTACAACCAGTAAATGCCTCACATCTAACCAACATATAGCTTGTATAGAACCTCATTAGACCAGGTTTTGTCAGTTGTGGTTTCCATACTGAAGAAAGGACATAGAGCAGGTAAAGAAGGATCTACTAGAGTGATACCGAGTTTGGGGGGAGGAATTATCCCATCCCACCCACCATGGGAATCGTAGCAGGGGTGGGGAGGAGACTGGACCATGCAAAGGTCTATTGACTTCAGACGGCAATTTTTGGTATTGGGGAGAGCATGACTTGAAATTCCTGCATTTATTCCCACAGTCCAAAGGTCATAGAATCATAGAACCCCTACAGTGCAGAAGGAGACTATTCAGCCCCTCGAGTCTGCACCAATCATAATCCCACCCAGGCCCTATTCCCATCACTGTCAAATTTATCCTGCTAATCCCCCCAACATTAGGGTAAATTTAGCATGGCCAATCCACCAAGCCCACACATCTTTGGAGTGTGGGGAGAAACCGGAACACCCAGAAGAAACCTACACAGACATGGGGAGAATGTACAAACTCCGCACAGACAGTGACCCAAGGCCAGAATTAAACCCGGGTCCCTGGCACTGTGGGGCAGCAGTGTTAACCATTGTGTCACTGTGCCACCCCATGATGTGGAATTAGTGGGGAGTTTTTGAGCTTCCTTGAATCAACAGTTCATGAGGTTGCTTTCCAATTGACCTGTGTGTGGGAGTAAAAGGAACTGGCCAGTGACATTGATCTGTCAATAGCGATTTCCATCCTCAACTAAACCTAAACATAACAACATTTCCAATAATACAGATTTTTAAGACCAACTTTAACCTAACCCCCAATTTAATCCCAAAGCTAAGTTTCATGTGAAAGCTTTGGCCAGAATTTTACAGCCTCCCATCAGCAGTTTCTCAGCAGCAAGAGGCAGGGCACCCTTTGCTAGCAGAGGGATCTTCTGGGATTTCCCATTGTAGCAACCCCACTGCGTAGGGAAGCCTGCGGAAGTGGTGCGTTGCTGGCAGGACCAGAGAATCCGCTACTAGTTAATGGCCAGAATATTCCAGTCCATAACTTTCAATGGACTTTATAAATAGATGTAGAACATAGAACATAGATAGAACATAGAACACTACAGCGCAGTACAGGTCCTTCGGCCCTCGATATTGCGCCGGCCAGTGGACCCTCTAACCTAAACTATTCCAATATCATCCATATGCCTATCCACCAACCATTTGAATGCCCCCAAAGTAGGCAAGTCCACAACTGCTGCAGGCAGGGCATTCCACACCTTCACCACCCTCTGTGTAAAGAACCTGCCTCTGACATCCGTCCTATAACTACCACCTCTTAATTTAAAGTTATGTCCCCTCGTGTTGGTCATCACCATCCGAGGAAAAGGGCTCTCACTATCCACCCTATCCAGTCCTTTGATCATCTTATACGCCTCAATTAGGTCACCGCATAACCTTCTTCTCTCTAATGAAAATAACCTCAGGTCCCTCAGCCTTTCCTCATAAGGCCTTCCCACCATACCAGGCAACATCCTGGTAAACCTCCTCTGCACCCTTTCCAATGCTTCCACATCTTTCTTATAATGCGGCGACCAGAACTGTACGCAATACTCCAAGTGCGGCCGCACCAGAGTTTTGTACAGTTGTAACATAACCTCACGGTTCCTAAATTCAATCCCTCTACCAATAAAAGCTAACACACCGTACGCCTTCTTAACAACTTTATCAACCTGGGTGCCAACTTTCAAAGAGCTATGTACTTGTACCCCAAGATCCCTCTGCTCGACAACACTATTAAGGGTCCTTCCATTAGCCCTATATTTCATATGCCTGTTATTCCTACCAAAGTGAATCACCTCACACTTATCCGTGTTGAATTCCATTTGCCACCTCACGGCCCAGCTCTGCAACCTATCTATGTCCCTCTGCAAACTTTAACATCCATCCTCGCTGTCTACAACTCCCCCCACTTTGGTATCGTCAGCAAATTTACTAATCCAACCCTCTACACCCTCATCTAGGTCATTTATAAAAATGACAAACAGCAGTGGCCCAAAACAGATCCTTGAGGTACACCACTTGTAACTGCACTCCAGGTTGAATATTTCCCATCAACCACCACCCTCTGTCTTCTATCAGCTAGCCAATTCCTAATCCAAACTGCTAAATCACCTTCAATCCCATGCATCTGCACTTTCTGCAGTAGCCTACCATGGGGAACCTTATCAAACACTTTGCTAAAATCCATATACACTACATCAACTGCCTTACCCTTATCTACCTCTTTGGTCACCTCCTCAAAAAACTCAATAAGGTTTGTGAGGCACGACCTACCCTTCACAAAACCGTGCTGACTATCCCTAATCAATTTATTTCTCTCTAGATGCTTATAAATCCTATCCCTTATAATTCTTTCCAAGACTTTGCCCACAACAGAAGTCAGGCTCACCGGTCTATAATTTCCAGGATGGTCCCTACTCCCCTTTTTGAACAAAGGGACAACATTTGCCATCCTCCAGTCTTCCGGCACTATACCTGTAGCCAACGACGACATGAAGATCAAAGCCAAAGGCTCTGCAATCTCCTCTCTAGCCTCCCAGAGAATCCTAGGGTAAATCCCATCTGGCCCAGGGGACTTATCAATTTTCATACCCTCAAGATTCGCTAACATCTCCTCCTTATGAACCTCAATCCTGCCCAGTCTACAACCTGGTATCGCAGTATTCTCCCCGACAACATTGTCTTTCTCTTGCGTGAATACTGACGAAAAATACTCATTCAATGTCTCTCCTATCTCCTCAGGGTCCACGCACAACTTCTCACTGCTATCTCTGACTGGCCCTAATCTTGCCCTAACCAATCTTTTATTATTTATACACCTGTAAAAAGCTTTAGGATTCTCCTTATGTATGGAGTTCAAAAGGCCAAAAGGTTCTTAAGACTGGGAAGTAGGCCTAGGTTATTTGCTCTATGAACCAGCTCCAACATTTGATAAAAGATCATGGCTGATCTGGTTGCGGTTTTAACTCTAATTTCCCATTTGCCCCCTTCATAACGGGACTTGTCTATCAAGAACCTATTTAATTCAGCTTTAAATAAATTAAATTATCTAGCCACTAGTGCTTCTTGGGGAAGGGAATTCCATTAAGTAGCAACTTTCTGAGAGAAAATAATTCTCCTCATTTCCATTTGAAAAGAAAGACCATTTATTCTTAAACTGTATCCTCTAATTAGAATATAGATAACATAGAAAAACTACAGCACAAACAAGTCCTTTGGCCCACAAGTTGTGCCGATGATATCCATATCTACTAGGCTTATCTATAACCCTCAATTCTATTAAGTTCCCTGTACTCATCCAGACGTTTCTTGAAAGATCCTATTGAATTTGCCCCCACCACCACTGGTGGCAGCCGATTCCACTCACCCACCACCCTCAGAGTGAAAAACTTATTCCTGACATCTCCTCTGTACCTATTCCCCAGCACCTTAAACCTGTGTCCTCTTGTAGCAACCATTCCAGCCCTTGGAAAAAGCTTCAGAGAATCCACTTCTCAAACTATACTCCTCAACGTCTTATTAATTAATTCTAGTCTCCTCAAGATAAACTCTCTTTCAGCATCACTTTAGGGCCTTCCAAAATTCTCTTTCAGCATCACCTCAGGACCTTCCATGTTTCAACAAGGCCACTTCTCATCCTTCTGAGCTTCAATAAGTAGACTGTCAATCTGCTCTATCTTTTTAGCAATGCTAACCACTGCCCCACTATGCAGCCCTCAAAGTTTGCCCAGGATTGCTGCACCAGACACAATCAAGTAAAGATGACTGCGGCCTTCTTAGGAAGTGAGTGGATATCAGAGGCAGGGAGAAAATGCAAGGAGAGGAAATCCCAAACCAGGAACATGTTCAAAATTCTGTATTGTCCCGAAGGATCAATTTACTGTTAGGGGGATTAGCAGGAGAAATAGTAGGGTTATAGGGATGGAGCTTGGATGGAGTTATGGTTGGTGCAGACTTGATGGGCCTTCTTCTGCACTATAGGGATGCTATGATTCATATACTCCTCTAATTTGTAGGGATTAGATTTTCATAATGATCAATTTGTGATAGAAAGAGGTTCAAGTGGAGCATAAATCCTGACACAGACTGGTGTGGCTCGATGACCATTCAGCCATTGAGACTGCGGAATATCTTACCCAGGCCCTCTCTTATCCCTGTAGCCCCACACATTTCCCCTGACTAATTCATCTTGCCTATATATCTTGGAAAACTGCAATTTAGTATTGCCAATCAACCTAACCCTCACATCTTTGGACTGTGGGAGAAAACTGGAGCACCCAGAAGAAGCCCACACAGACACTGGGAGAACGTGCAAACTCCACATAGACAATCACTGAAGGCCGGAATCGAACACAAGTCCTTGGCAGTGTGAGGCAGCAGTGCTAACCACTGTGCCACCATGCCGCCCCAAAGTAACTCAGTCGCCTCGCCTTCGCAGGGTTAGCTTCTGTTAGTGGGAGATCTATCCCAGTGGATCCGGTCCCAACAAGCTTGCGGATTGGCTTTCTGAAGAGTCCGTGGAACTACAAGCAATTAACCAGTTACGGAAGGAGAGATCCTGCTTGTCTCGTCTAGCGCTGTGGGAATAAATGTTCCACCAATCACACATAAATGGGATAGAATGACTAACAGCAACTCCCTGGTTCCGCAATGACTGAACAGCCAGTGCCTAGCTCCATTGGAGGAGCTCACTCAATAGCATTGAGGTAAAAACTGGAGATAGTTTTTGGACAGACACAGAAACAATGTTACATTCTACATGACTGTGAAAACTCTCTGCACTGCAATGCTCCAATTTAAAGACAAGTATTTCATAAATCAACAGAAGGAGATGAATTATCTTTTTAGTGCATTGAAATAAAAAAAAATTGGGGGCATTCTGGCTGAGGCTCGCTCTTTAAACAAACAGTTTCTATGTATTTGCTTTAAATGTTTACTCCAGTTGTCAGTAACATGGACTTACAGAATGTTACATGAAAATATTAGTAGGAAAGTGTCATAGCACATTTTCTGGTAAATATTTTAACCGCAATTAAATGGTTTATACAACACAACCTAGTTCAGGCTGGTATTTATGTAGCTTGGAGACAAGCTGAGATGTCCTTACTGGGCAAGGATTCATTGCACCACTGGGTTCCATATGTAAGCAGACGGAAATGTAGAATTGGATCTAAAAGCAACAGCAGAAGTTTATATTGAATGCTTCCTTGAGAGAGAGTACTATCATCTTCAACATTGATTCAGTTAGACAGCCCCGGACTTTTAAACAGGGAAAGCAGATGGGCCTGTTCTTCAATACGGGAGAGCAAAGGGGACTATTTGATATACTTGTAATGTGATTCTCTTTTTAGTAATCTGTTTTCCAAAAAATGTCAACAGCCCTTGGGTAGAAGCAAGATAAAACAAAGTTTTTGTGTACTTCTCAATGGCCTTCACAGTGTCTGAATGAGTGATGGGCCTACATACTTCAGACACAGTTAAGTAATCAGTGCCTTGTCTGAAACAACTTTTTCTGATGTTGAACACATTTCCTTGCAGCTTTCCCCCTTTCCTTAAAGATATTGACTCACGCTGGGTCCCATTAGGTGCCACATACTCTGCTTCTTCCCCAAGTGGCCCATCCTTCCTCTGTGAATCAAAACAGTGATTGTTAGTTATCTGTTTGACCAGGACTGGCTTCACATCTCTGTCACTATAGAATCAGAAAATTATACAATGATATACAACAGAAGGAAACCACACAGTCTACTATACACACATGCACACACAAACACATATATACACATACAAATACACAAACACACACATACCCTATCCACCAACCCCCCATCATATCCCATTTCACACACACACACACACACCCCTTAGCCCCGCCATGCCCTACCATTACACCAATATACACACACCCCTGCCCTCCTAGCTATTACACACACACGCACACACACACACACACTATACCCCTTCCGTGCATCCCATTACATCCATACACGCACATGCATGTGCATGCGCGTGCACACACATATATGCACACATACACACATATCCTGTTCCTGCCATATCCTAGCCATTACCCACATTTACATTCGCAAGCACACACACACACACTCTACCTCTGCCACGCCTCCCATTACATCCACATGCTCACGCATATGCTCATGCGCACACATGCACAAATCCTGCCACACCTTGGCCATTACACAGACACACACACCTACCACTGCCACACACCCATTACACCCAAGTGCGCATGCACACGCACACACATAAATACACACCTTATCCGTGCTGCACGCTTGTCATTACATCAATTCACACATGCATGCATACACAATCAAACACACGTGCACACACAAACAATGCACACATGCAAACATACACACGTACACACACACACACACACACACACACACACACGGGAGAGGCTGTCCTTCAAAGCTCTTGCCCTCTCAGTGAGTATATCATTGCTTGACAGCTGATTGCTACCTGCTTGGAAGTCATTTCACCTGCCTGGTCTTCACTCACCTTGAGCTGCATTTTCCAGTTGCCAACTTTCACTACAATGTGGGGGCAGCTTCTAAAGCCAGACTTTGCTCCCACTCTTCTGAGTGACACTGGGAGAAATAGCCCCACTGCAGAAACGGGGGACCTTATCCAGTTGTCTTCTTCCCAGTTACAACACTGTACAGGATAGAAGGAATAGATACCAAGTTCCAGCTGGACAAAAGAGGTGAGGCTCCCAACACAGGATCTATGGCAGTGGATCAGATCTTCAACATGTCTGAGCACCAGTGCCTCATAAAAATCAGGCTCTCAAGATAGGTCATTGCTGACATCCCGGAACAAAACCTCCTTCCCAGATGGGAATACATTGCCATTGGCTATAAGGTTGCTGTTAGTGAAGGACCACCACCTACCCACATCTTTGCCTCTCGCCAGGTTGTGTGCCCTTTTCTCCTTCCTGCAAGGAGAGAGGAATGTGTAAATGTTTATAATGGCATGTGTGCAAAGCCAGAATGGACAACATTTATGAAGGGTGACTTTGAGTCTTGGTTTGAGGCTTCATACAGGCAGCTTAGCTGGAGATCTAAGGTGCCCAGAGAAAAATAGAAGAATGAATACAAGTGAAATGTGTGTTGTTGCAAGGAATACACACTTATTGAGCAAGTCAGAATATAGGCATGGCATCTAAAAGGGATACATGTCTCCCTGCCTTCTCCCCATACTTCCCTCCAGGAGTCCTGGATCTTAACACACCTGTTCCAGTTTGAAGATAACACACTTCCTCTATCACTCCTGTACTTGTCTGGAAAAATGACCCTCTTTTTTGGTTCCTTGGGAAAATTCACTTCACCATGGTCTCGCAGATCCCACAGCAGGAATTCCATGTTAAGGAATTTGGGGAGCAGCCTTCCTGGTATCTCCATTCCATTGCTGTGGTTTCTGAAGCTGAAAACTCCAAGTGCTGGTTGAAATAACTCCTCAGAGGCTGATGTCCCTTCACCAAAGATTGACTTATTTATGTAGTCAGCAACACTCAGATAGGTATTTCCTCGTACAGAAACCCGGAGTGCCAGTAACCCCACGTTACATACACATAGAGGGCTCTCTAATTGAAAAAGCCATTACTGCCTTAATCAGGGAACTCATATTCTAAGAGGTCCGAACAGTGAGCTTCATGCTGATGAGTCAGTCCAACCCATGGTGTGGTCCTTTCAGTACGAAATCCTTCCTTTAATAGAATCATCATCCCACCCAGTCTCCCTAAATCTCAAATTGAGGAACAGTCTCAGAAAAGCACCTTCACCACTTGGGTTACTTAGCTGCAAGTGGACCCTTCATTCCAGCAGGGATTGAGTTGATAAAATTCTGCCCATTGTGTCCCATTTTGGCTTTGGGAAAGATGTCAAGAGAACTGGGAAGAAATGCACACAGGTGATGGAAAGGCCAAGAACTGTAATAAGTCCCCGGGTCAGAAGTCCCTTCATCAAAATCCTTCTATTTACAAGCCTGACAGCAGCATGCTTTTAGTTAACAGCCTACACTCGGAGTCCCAGAGGAACTGACATTCCTGGTTAAGTACAAAGCAAGAGGCTTCCTAATTAGCGCATCAATTTGGCCTTTAATCAAACAGCTCATATTCCAACAGGTCCACCTCAGTTGCCTGATTAAACTCATTACAGCGCAAACTCCTTTCACCAGAACAAAAATCTGTTGAAAGGAAATCTGACACAGGTGCTCAAAATAGTGATGGGTTCTGACAAGGTAAATTATGGAAACTATGTCCATGGTGGCTGTGTCAGCCCAGCTGGCATCTGACAAGAATTGTACCAAAACAATTTGAAAGACTTCTTACAGGAAATAACCCTCCAAGTCTCCAGTCCAGAGACCTTCCCAACCATACATCCCCACTCTCTTTATGACCTTGAGATAAATGTCAGCGTTTAGGTTTTGTCATGGACGGGAGCTATTCTTACATTCTCACTCTCTTACACAAAGTTGATAGGAATGTAATAGTCAAATGAGGAAAACAAGCAAAGCAAATAAACCAAACAGGATGCAATGTGTTAGATGTCATACAGAATCACTTGATAAGCATAAGTTTAAGTTTATTTATTAGGATCGCAATTAGTTAGGCTTACATTAATATTGCAGTGAAGTTACTGTGAAAATCCCCCAGTCGCCACACTCTGGCACCTGTTTGGATACACGGAGTATCCAATATAGTATGGCCAATGCAGCTAACCAGCACGTCTTTCTGACTGTGGGAGGAAACAGGAAGAAATTCACGCAGTCACGGGGAGAACGTGCAGATCCGCACAAACAGTGATCCAAGCGGAGAATTGAACCCAGGTTCCTGATGCTTTGAGGCAGCAGCACTAGCCATTATGTCATCATGCCGCCCTAGAATCCAGGCCCTCAATCCAAGCCTGTCCAGATTTCCAAATGAATGTGAGGTTAAAGTTTATTTTTCTACTCACTTAAGACAAAATTATCTTCTTTAAAAATAACGTCCAGGCATCAAAATGGATGTTCATGCTCAATCTTTTGTTTATCTATTTCCTTCAATGAGGCATGCTTATGGGGACAGTTCTAAACAGATTCTAGGGGTTAATATGAATTATACATAATAATAGTTTAAAATAAAAATGAATTAGCACTCTTAAGGTAACTCATCCTGCAGTGACACAGTGATGAACTGTGTAACATAAGTGCTCCTGAGGTTAGGCATTTGACCCCGTATGTTATTTATAAGTTAAAAACTTTGTGAGTAATGTATCCATAAGGTTCTGACCTTGTCAAGGATAGAAGATGCTGCTTAGCCATGTCTCTCCACAGTAGGATATACGTCCATCACATTTAGGTCACATCACTGTGAATCAGATTTTGCATTAAGTTCTCTATTAGCTTAATCGTGAAATTTGCCTTCCATGTACTGGTTTCTTTTCCTGAATTTGGAACATCCCATTGAGTAGTTTCACAAACTTCAGTAATCCTTCATTCTTCATCTAAGTGGCTGTAGTTAGGGAGACAGGGAAATCTGCAGGCTCCTCCACAATATGGTGGGATGGGATGTTCGCTGGATAGCTGATTGTTCATTATTGGGAAGGTGTTGGCCTAGTGGTATTATCATTAGACTATTAATCCAGAAACTCAGCTAATGTTCTGGAGAGCCAGGTTCAAATCCCACCACGGCTGATTGAGGAATATGAATTCAATAAAAAAAAATTGGAATTAAGAATCTACTGATGACCACACAGCCATTGTTGGAAAAACCCATCTGGTTCACAAACATCCTTTAGGGAAGGAAATCTATCATCTGTAGCTGGTCTGGCCTACATGTGACTCCAGAGCCACAGCAGTGTCATTGACTCTCAACTATTCTCAACCTAGTAAGGATGGGCAATAAATACTGACCAGCTTGCAATGCCCATGAATGAATAAATAATGCTCATGGGTTAAATATTATTCACCCACGATATATATACTGGAGCTAATCTAGCCTTGGCAAGCTGAATAGCTCCATTCTGAGCTGTAATGAGAAGAAGGCTGCAAGAGGCTTCTGTTTATAGAGGGGCATGCAATGCAAAGTATATCTCTGTAAATGTTTGTAACTGAATGAAGACTCAGTTTTCCGTTCTTCACTGCCTGGCTATCCCAGTTCAGACAAGCATAAGCACCATGACTCCTGCCACCTAGAAGGACAAGAGCAGCAGATACCTGGGAAGACCACCATCTAGGTGTTCCCCTCACCAGCCTGACTTGGAATCATTGCCATCTCTGGAACTCTCTTCCTAACAGCACTGTGGGTGCACCTACATCTCAGGTGTGTGAGCCTCTTGGTTGTGGTTCAGTAAAGGAGACAGGAGTTCTGTTGCTTTACAAAATACTTTTATTTCTTTGATCGAACTCCACACACAATTCTCCACCAACACCCTGTGCCATCTGTGGCCCCTTTGTATATCAGCAACTTCTATTGAATAATTGACATTAAATTAGGACTTAAGTGGAAGGTCTGTTAACCTATTCCTAACAACAGGGATTGCAGTGGTTTGAATGGCACAGTGATTAACACTGCATGTCCCAGTGCCAGGGACCCAGGTTTGATTCCAGCCTTGGATCACTGCCTGTACATTTTCCGTGTCTGTGTGGGTTTCCTCTGGGTGCCCTGTTTCCTCCCACAGTCCAAAATTGTGTAGGTTAGGTGGGTTGGCCATGGTTACAGGGATAAGTTGGATGTTGGGATGCTGTTTCAGAGCGTCAGTACAGGCTTGATAGGCCGAATGGTCTCCTTCTGCATGATAGGATTCTATGAAGAATCCAACTTCTCATGGGTGATTAGGGATGAGAGATGGCTGCCAAATTCCAAGAACCTTGGTGGATATTCCAGCCATCAGGTTGTGCAGACTGAGTTTGATAGTAGCACCATAATTGTACATTGGCTGGGATCAGCTAATTTCATACACAGCATGGACAGAGCCTTGGACATCCAGCTGAAACTCTGCACCTGCAGAATTCTGAACAAGAACTGAAAAGTGACATTACAATGGATTGCATTTTTGCAGCTGGTACAAAAGTGATGGGCTGAATGGCCTCCTTCTGCGCCGCTGTTGTCACAACAAGATTTTCTGCCCTCATGCTGACAGTGGAAGTGGCTCGCCATTGGTTGCAGTTAGAATCTTCCACTCTGGCTGATGTTGAGGATATTTTGTATGGTTCATCTGTCCCAGCTTTGTGGATTCTGCTATGGCCTGGGGGAGGAGGGGACAGTGGGGGGGGGAGGCCGCCTTTGGCAGGACTGGAAGATCCCCCCAACGAAAAGAGCCGGAAAACACAATCTTAACTCGGTTTCCAAAAGGAACTGCAGCTGAATGCTGCAGGATACTATTCACTTTGGTTTGTGTGCAAATCTAAATTCATTGCGTGAATATTTCTTTTAAGTTGAGATATTTGGACACATAAAACCTTTGTCTTACCAGCTGGTTGTAGCAATGAAAAGATGAGTTCAAACAGTTTGAAAGCACTAAGAGGTTTCTCACAATGACAAAAGCATATTGCGCACAGTAATTAAAATCCTATTGCACCCACAGAACACCATAGCAACATGGGTGCCAGCAGTGTCGTCACAAAAAATTGATGGTTTGAAAATAACTTTTATGATGACAGAACAAGCCTTTAAAGGGGTGCAATCCAATTCATTGCCATCCTGCTGCTGTTTAGTCACATAAGATCAAAGGGACCATTCAGTCCATCTGGATTCTCATTCCATAGAAACCCAAAATGCTGAATGTAACACTCAAAGTTAACTGTGTGAAGTACAGGCAGATACACTCGGGATTAATTGCCATTAAAAAAAACCCTGCCGATTTCACTAAACTGGAAACCAAGGGTCAGATTTTCATCACCAACAGGACGGTGCAAATCATGTCACGAAATGCTAAAATATGGGAAAATAATTTTCATCTGTCTTCTCGACTCCAGGCCATATTCATGTTGGCAGCATGGTGGCACAGCGATTAGCACTGCTGCCTCACAGCGCCAGGGACTCCGGTTCGTTTCTAGCCTTGGGTGACTGTCTGTGTAAAGTTTTCTCCTGGTGTTCTGGTTTCCTTCCACATTCCAAAGATGTTCAAGTTAGGTGGATTGGCCATGCTAAACTAACCCTTTGCGTCCCAAGATGTATAGATTAGGGAGATTAGTGGAGAAGTTACATGGGTTCATGGATAGGGACGGTGCCTAGGTAGGTTGGTGCAGACTCCAAGGGGCAAATGGTCCTCTTCTGCACTGTTCGGATCCTATGATCTTTATACACCTCGAGAAGGCCTTGGGTGTAACATATGTCTGTGGTATTGTATTCGTATGGATAGAGGATTGGCTAAGACTCTCTGTCTTTTATTAAAGTTTCATTTTAAGGTTGGCAGTGTAACTAATGGAGTGTCATAGGGAATAATATTGGGACCACAACTGGCCACTCACCTGATGAGGGGGTCAAGATTCCAAAAGCTAGTGTTATCGAACAAACCTGGACTTTAACCTGGTGCTGTGAGACTTCTTATGAGACCACAATAATTTACAGTATATATTCATTAGCCCCATGTAAATTTTGGCCAATAACTGTACTCAGGGTCCCCATTATAAGGATGACAGGAAAATTATATTCCCTCCTGCCCGCTATTTTTGAATATTGGTATAAGTTTTGGAAACCCTAGAAAAAAACACTTCCTTGGAGAGTTCGTGACTGTTGTGTTGTTGCACTGATATTAAATACAAATTGCTCATAAGAGATTGTTCAAACACAGTGTGAGTTCATTTATTTAGAATAGGCACATAAGAACATTTATATATAGGGACACTGACAACAGAGGTGTTTGTGCTGTGCTCAAAAACAAAAGTAAAACCAAGACTGGGTTATGTGACACACTTCTCTTCAAGTGATGTCATGCCTTAATGACAAATTGCAACATTTCCCTTTCTTTTTAAATATATCCCCCACCTTCCAAAGAGGAATCACTATTTACAATGCATCTTTGTGTTTAGTTGCCATTACTTAAGTGCACAGCTGAGTCTCTAAATCATAGAGATATTTTGTTGGTACTCCCAGATCTTTTAATGGTAACCTCGTCTTGTGGTTTCTTTAATTGCCCATGGTGTCATTCTTGCATGTTGTTCTTGGTTGAAATTGGGATCTGAGATGTGATAGGACCAATTAGTGCACAACATAAGAACATAAGAAATAGGAGCAGGAATAGGCCACGAGCTGCTCTAGCCGGCCCCGCCATTCAATAAGATCATGGCTGATCTGAAGTGGATCAGTTCCACTTTCTCGTTTTCTCCCCATAACCCTTAATTCCCTTATCTGTCAGAAACCTATCTACCTGTGACTTAAATATATTCAGTGAGGTAGCCTCTACCACTTCAATGGGCAGAGAATTCCAAAGATTCACCACCCTTTGAGTGAAGAAGTTCCTCTTCAACTCCGATCTAAACCGCACTCCCCCCGTCATCTTATTCTGAGGCAGCGCTCTCTAGTCCTGCTGTCCTTTCTAAGCGGGAAGAATCTCGCTACCTCTACCCTACCTAGCCCTTTCATTATCTTATGTGTCTCTATAAGAACCCCTCTTAGCTTCTAAACTCCAATGAGTACAAACCTAGTCCACTCAATCTCTCCTCATAGGCTAACCCCCTCATCTCCGGTATCAGCCCAGTGAACCTTCTCTGCACTCTCTCCAAGGCCAATATATCCTTCCACAAATGTGGCAACCAAAACTGCACACAGTACTCCAACTGCGGCCTCACCAGCACCCTATACATTAAGACCTCCCTATTTTTATATCATATCTCCCACGAACGGCTAATAAGGTAAGAGCCCATGATGTCAGGGGTATTACACTCGCATGGATAGAGGATTGGCTAAGACTCTCTGTCTTTTATTAAGAGGGGCCTTTTCAGGTTGGCACCGTAACTAATGGAGTGCCACAGGGAATAATGTTGGGGCCACAATTGGCCACTCACATAATGAAGAGGCAACACTCCAAAAGCTGGTGCTACCAAATAAACCTGTTGGACTTTAACCTGGTGTTGTGGGACTTCTTACGGGGCCACTATAATTTACAGTATATATTTGTTTGCCCCCATGTAAATTTTGGGGGCAAATAGATACAAATTTAGGACAGATAATTTAGATTTTGGCAAATACCTTGGACAGGGTAATGATACTATTTTTTCAGCAGGATTGATAGTAGTGAAATGTAGTCACTGTGCTTTGTTTTCATTTACATTTAGAACATAGAACATAGAACATAGAACAATACAGCACAGAACAGGCCCTTCGGCCTTCGATGTTGTGCCGACCAAAATAAAAAGCAATGCTCCTCCTAACTAAATCATTCCCTTCTCTTCCATATACTTATCAACTAACCTCTTAAACGCCACCAAACTTGGCGCATCTACAACAGCTGCAGGCAGGGCATTCCACTCCCTAATCACTCTTTGAGTAAAGAACCTACCTCTGATATCCGTCCTATAACTCATACCCCTTAATTTAAAGCTGTGTCCCCTCGTGCTAGCTTTCTCCATCCTAGGAAAAAGGCTATCACTGTCCACCCTATCTAAACCTCTAATCATCTTATATGTTCAATAAGATCCCCTCTTAGCCGCCTCCTTTCTAACGAAAACAACTCAAATCCTTCAACCTCTCATCCGTCCTATAACTCATACCCCTTAATTTAAAGCTGTGTCCCTCGTGCTAGCTTTCTCCATCCTAGGAAAAAGGCTATCACTGTCCACCCTATCTAAACCTCTAATCATCTTATATGTTTCAATAAGATCCCCTCTTAGCCGCCTCCTTTCTAACGAAAACAACCTCAAATCCTTCAACCTCTCCTCATAGGACCTGCCCTCCATACCAGGCAACATCCTGGTAAACCTCCTCTGTACCCTCTCCAATGCCTCCACATCTTTCTTATAATGTGGGGACCAGAACTGCACACAATACTCCAAGTGCGGCCGCACTAGAGTTTTGTACAGTTGCAACATGATGCTGCGGCTCCTAAATTCAATCCCCCTACCAATAAAAGCTAAGACTCCATATGCCTTCTTAACAACTTTATCCACTTGACTGCCTACTTTCAGGGATCTATTGACACATACACCAAGATCCTTCTGTTCCTCAACACTATTAAGAGCCCTACCATTAGCCCTATACTCTACACATTTATTGTTCCTGCCAAAGTGCATTACCTCACACTTTTCCACATTAAACTCCATTTGCCACTCTCGGCCCAGCTCTGCAACTTGTCCAAGTCACTCTGTAAACTAAAACACCCCTCTTCACTATCTACCACACCACCAACTTTAGTATCATCTGCAAATTTACTGATCCATCCCTCAATACCCTCATCCAGATCATTTATAAAAATTACAAACAGCAGGGGCCCCAAAACAGACCCCTGAGGCACACCACTCGTCACCGAACTCCACGATGAAAATCTCCCATCAACCACCACCCTCTGTCTTCTATCTGCCAGCCAATTTCTAATCCAATTAGCTAAATCACCCTCTATTCCACACATCTGCATTTTCTGTAGAAGTCTTCCATGGGCCACCTTATCAAAAGCCTTACTAAAGTCCATATATACTACATCAACCGCCTTACCCCCATCCACCTCTCTGGTCACTTTCTCAAAAAACTCAATGAGGTTAGTAAGGCATGACCTACCCTTCACGAAACCATGCTGACTATCCCCAATCAATTCATTTCTCTCTAAATAACTATAAATCCTATCCCTAATAATTCTCTCCAATACCTTGCCCACAACAGAAGTAAGACTCACTGGCCTATAATTCCCAGGAAGGTCTCTCTTCCCCTTCTTAAACAATGGGACCACATTCGCTATCCTCCAGTCCTCCGGAACCACACCCGTAACCAACGAGGACCTGAAGATCAGAGCCAGAGGCTCTGCAATCTCCTCTCTTGCCTCCCAGAGAATCCTAGGGTAAATCCCGTCCGGCCCAGGGGACTTATCCAACTTCAAACCCTCGAGAATTTCTAACACATCCTCCCTATCCACTACAATACTCCCCAATTTGCAACCCTGTACCTCAGTGCTCTCCATAGCTACATTTCCAGCACTCTGCGTGAATTTGCTGGTTTGTCAGTCACCTCATGTATATAGTAGCCCGATGGCACAGTGGTTAGCAATGCTGCCTCACAACGCCAGGGACCCGAGTTCAATTCCAACCTTGAATTGGTGTAGACTTGATAGGCCAAATGACCTTCTGCACTAATTCTATGATTCTGTGGTTCCTGTTCTGGCATATCCAGATCCACACACCCCTCCCCAAACAGCCTCCTTCCCCACCCCATCCCCTGCGCCCCCCCACACCCCTCCCGCTCCCCACAGGGGTTGTAAATACAGGATAGTTACCAAACAAATCCAATTGGAAATAAAGATCAGTACCATTATTCAAGGAGTGGTTAGAATAGGTAGCTATCTACGCAGGGAATGTTTGGGCCAAATAAATCAGACAGTTTCAGAATTAAACTACACAAGAGGAACAGAAAGTTATGTTGAAAGGCTAAAATGAAGTCAATGGAACTCATGGCAAGAATAAACAGAGGAGGTAGAAATCTTTCTTCTGTACACTCAACGCATTTCAATACAAGGGGATTTTGTATCTTTCTTAATGTTAGTTACTTGTTTCTTCGCCATTTTGATAGTGCAACTATTCTACCTTCTGCCCTTCCTTCTTTTTCCTTTCCAAATGTGTTATCTCCTGCCCCTGATTGCCTGACAGTGGAAATATATCAAATCCTTAATAAGGACACAGGAATTTGGAGCAGAAGTAGACCTTCGAGCCTGCTTCACCATTCAATCAGATCATGGCTGATCTCAAATCCACCTCTCGACCTGTTCCCCATATCCATTTCATCTGTTTTTAAATCAGAAATATATCTATCTCTTTCTTGAAACCATTCAGTGATTCAGATTCCACCATGCTATGGGGCAGAGACGACCACAAATTCATCACCTCTATGAGAAGTAGTTTTAAATCTACCCCCTCCTCTCAGACCTACTGTTCTAGATTGTCCCACAACAGGCAATATCTGTTCTCCATTTACTATATCAATCCCTTTTAATATTATATTTATCTCGATCAAATCCCCCTCGTCTTTCTAAACTCAAGTGAGTATAAACCCAAACTGTTTAATCTCTCATCGTATGACAAACCTTTCATCCCTGGAATCAATCTGGTGAACTTCCTCTGAACCGCCATCGATTTCACCACAGCCTTCCTCAAATAAAGCGACCAAAAATGAACACAAAACTTCCGATGTGTTCTCTCACCAACATCTTATATAAAAGCAACAACACTTCTCTACTTTTATACTCCTGTCCTTTTGAAGTAAATGCTTACATTCCAATTGTCTTTTTTATTACATGCCGCACCTACATATCGACTTTCTGAGATTCATGAACAAAGACTCCCAGATCTCTCTGGCCAGATACATTTTTCAGGAGAGGAGGTTGGGGGAGGAGGGGCTGATCCTTCAGAACTCTTTCCTGACTGGGAATGCCCTCCCCCCCCCAGGACCAGGCATCTCTGTACACCCCTTGATACCCCAAAATGCCCCTTTGTGAACCTCATAGGAGCCCTCTACCCTCCCCTCCCCTGGACCCCTACCATTTACCTGACCTTCATGTCTCGACACATAGTAAGAAGTCTCATAACAGCAGGTTAAAGTCCAACAGGTTTATTTGGTAGCAAAAGCCACTAGCTTTTGCTACCAAAGCAAAACTTTGCTACTAGCTTTTGGAGTGCTACTCCTTCATCAGGTGAGTGGGCAGTTCTGATCACAAATAGACACATAATTTCAGCCATGTAACTGCAGTACTTCTTCTGCCCACTGTAGCGCTGTACCTGGAGGGACTGAATAGCTGCCAGCCAATCTGAAGTCTGGTCTGCTGCCAATCAATACTCACTGGAGTGTAAAATGGCAATAGGCCTGTTGGAAATCCCCATCTCTGGATTGTGGAGCTGAGCCCCCATCATTTTTAAAAATTTAAGCCCTGATGTCTTTATTGTTAGGTTTCTGTAATTTTGAGCAGTTCCCTGCCCCTCTCTCCAAGCCAAAACTCCTCTGCACCCCCCATCCTCCCCCATACAAGTCCAGGTTTAAAGTCCTAGTAACAGCCTGAGTCATCATTTCCACTAGGTTAGTACGGATGGGTGAGCAAGATTTTTGGCACTTGGTAATAATATATCGCACAACCCTACATTCTTCCAAGATTTAAAGCTTTTCTTGTAGCCACACAAAGCAGGCAGAGTTTCTAAAGTGGCTGCCTCTGATTCTGAGTGAAATGAATCTCCAGCTGTGATTGACCATGTGATAACGAATATCATATGGTTATACAAGCAATGTTTTTGGAACTCTACAATGATACATCTGTACATTTATACAGAGAGTTCTTTTAGCAGCTTAAGCAGATCGCTGCACCGCCATACCTCAAGTTGATCGCGAAATGTGAAAGTGGGTCATTAGTTCATGTGTGGCAGGTTAAATGGAATCTTACCATTCCCACATTGTCTCACTTTCCTGCAGAGTAAATCAAACCAGAGACATTTTCTTTCCTGGTTTAATGGGGAGGATATGAAAAAATGCCCTCTCTTTAAGAAGGGCGTATTCTTCTTAAAGGCTTATTCTTAAGAAAGCTCCAGATATTTGTGAATGAAACCTTTCGCTGATCATGCTTACTCAAATTTCATTAACATGGAAATTTCATGATATTCGCATCCATTGTATACTGACCAACTCTAAGAAAATATTTCCTAAAGGGGAAAGAATGTCTCCCTAGAAAACAACTACCCATCCTTTTCTGACTTGGCTGGGAGAACCGCCCATCATCATTCTCAAACTTTCTAAATAATGTCATTAGTGATGAATGTCCACGTGATTTACACCATCCCATTTGGACATTTGTAAACAGCCAGACAAAGACAGAACAAAACAAATCATGCCAGGACTTCAAGAGGTTGAGAGGAAAACCCAGGAAGGTTCCAGTCTGATACGCTTTTCATTGAGCCATTGCTGGTCTACAATGTCCGCAGGGAACTCCGAAGCAGTTTTATGAAGGAGAGAAGGAAGGGTTGTGCCCAATCCATCATGCAAACCAGCCTCCTATCCATTGACTCTGTCTATGCTTCCTGCTGCCTTGGCAACACAGCCAGCATACTTAAGGATCCCAAACACCCCGGACATTCTCTCTTCCACCTTCTTTCTTTGGGAAAAAGATACAAAAGTCTGAGGTCATGTACCAACCGACTCAAGAACAGTTCCTTCCCTGCTGCTGTCAGACTTTTGAATGGGCCTACCTTGCATTAAGTTGAACTTTCTCTACACTCTGGCCAAAACTCCTGCATTCGCTCATTTCCTTCTGCACGAACGGTATGTTTTATCTGTATAGCGCTCAAGAGACAATACTTTTCACTGTATGTTAATACATGTGACAATAATAAATCAAATCAAATTAATGGGGTTTAAAACATTGCTCAGAAACTTTTGGGAAATGGAAAATTGAGAGGGGAGGTGGTTGAATGTACAGAATGAAGAATCAGGGTGGCTGAAGGCTTCCGGAGAATGACAGAGTGCGGATACCCTGGCAAAGCAGATATGAAAGAGTGGAGGGCACAAACTGGGGCTTCAGCTTGCAGAGAGAAGATGGGATTAGGCTGACAGCCTTTTGAAGAGTTTGAGTCCAGTTGCACGCTACCTAGTTTCCTTCATGAAGACATTGCCCCTTAAAATGCATCAGATGACTTTCCAAATTCAGTTTCAGTTTCATCACTAAGCCGGTGTGGCACGGTGGCACATTGGCACTTCATCTCTGGATACGTACTTTTCATGTGTATTTATTATATAACCAATTTTCACATAGCAAAATCCGACAGATCATAAATCAACTGTGACAGGTCTTGATACGATGGTTGGCCAGTGGAGAACTCTTGTCTTTGCTGCAAAATTCCAATTCTTTGAATGGTGTCACAGGATATTTTAATTTCAATTTAGCAAGCAGAGCAAGAACAACATCTAGACTCAAAACTAACATACTCCTCTGACTCATATTTGGGCCAGTTCTTTTGTAGAGCAGGCCAACACTGAGGGGGAAGCACTGCTGCTTCACAGTGCCAGGGACCCAGGTTCAATTCCTGGCTTGGGTCACTGTCTGTTTAATGTCTGCTCGTTCTCCATGTGTCTGGATGGGTTTCCTCTGGATGCTCCCACAGTCTGAAAGATGTACTGGTTAGGTATATTGGCCATGTTATATTCTCCCTCAGTGTACCCGAACAGGAGCCAGAGTGTGACTACTCAGAGATTTTCACAGTAAATTCATTGCAGCATTAATGGACGCGTACTTGTGACACTAGTAAATAAAGTTTATCTAGTTTGAAATTGCTGAATATTCAACACATCTAAAAGGACTAACAATTCTATCAGTCTCATTAGTGGGTGCGGGGATTAACATGAGCGATTATCCCTTGCCCAGTTGAGTCAATGCAGGCAACATGCAAGCTTCATGCAGCAGCTCATGTCAATGACTGTGGTGTGAAATTCAGTCTGAGACTTGCTGTTGCTCAGCAGGAGGCCCAGGCCTGCGTGCATGGCTATTACACTAACAGCTGGTCTGCTCTTCTCCTTATAAAGGAGATGCATTCAGCCTTCAGCTAAGGAAGAAGAGTCACATTGGGCTCGAAACTCTGTTTCTCTCTCCTCAGTTGCTGCAAGACCTGCTGAGTTTTTCCAGTTTTAATTTCCATAATGGTGTTGTACACCTTAGTTCAAGAGATCAACAGCAGGAGAGAGTCAGCGGGATTGTTGTCAGTGCAGGCTTGACGGATCAAGTGGCGTCTTTCTGCACTGTAGGATTCTCTGATTCGACTATGGAGAATCTGTCAGGACATGTGCAGCACACACATAGAATCATAGAATCCTACAGAGCAGAAGGAGACCATTCGGCCCATTAAATACAAACCAACCACAAATCACCCAGGCCCTATCCCCACACCCCATGCATTTACTCTAGCCAGTCCCCTGACATTAAGGGGTAATTTAGCATGGCCAATCCACCTAACTCGCACATCTTTGGATTGTGGGAGGAAACCAGAGTATCCGGAGGAAACCCACCCATTCATGGGGAGAATGTGCAAGCTCCACACTGTGACCCAAGCTGGGGATTGAACTGGATCCTTGATCATGGCGAACCTTGGCCTTACCAAGCGTGGAGTGTCCTGAGTGCCATGCAGGAAGCAGCTAGGAGCTTCCCGATGATGATTTCCACTTCTATCTTACTCTGCAGCAACACCAATACTGTGACCCTGGCAAAGTATTGAGGCCAAAGACACACAAATCCAGGGAAGGTGCCGCGGCTCTGATTCCCTCGGGTTACGATCCTGCAGCGAATATTTTGCACAAAGGATTACAATCCTGAGACAGACTATTTCCTGAAGCCAAACTCAGATGAAATTTTTTTTTAAATGCACATAATGAAGAGAATCCATGAGCAGACAGAGAAGAAATGATTCTCTGACTGGGAGCGATTGATCTGTGAGTCACATCCCGCTGCTCATTAGGGACAAAATAAATTGAAGATTAGTGCTCAGATTGTCACTGTAAACACCGGCTGGAACAGCAGTTTACTGCGTTCAGTTGTAAGGGATTGGGGAGGGAGGATTTTTTTTTCACTGTGAATGGTTTTTCTCCATCTGGATTGACTTTAAACAGATGGCACCAGATTGCAATCTCAGATCAGCAGAGAACCCAATCCATCAGATAACATCATTGTGATATATTGCCATTTTGACTGGCTCACATACTAATCTCATTCTGATAGTTAGCTCACCATTGCCTGAAGGGAAGCATTATTGCAATGGTTATTTTGGAGTTATCTACCCCATTCCGTCATAATTTACTAGTTTATTTCTGCCCTATCTACTCCTGTAGGGGCTGACTCTTACTGGGCCATCTCATCTGAATTCCCTTTCTACATTTGTCAGCCATCAGAATGTGTGACATCAAATTATTTCACTTTGCATATATCATTGTTATCTATGCTTGCCCTTTGCTGGAGATATTCAATGCAGTTGACAGGGGTCTCGGCACATCAGTTGGAGAGCCTCCTTTGGGGAAAGCCTGTTATATAAAGGGGCAGCATGCTGGCTCTGTGCTTAGCACTGCTGCCCCACAGTGCCAGGGACCCGGGCTCAATTCTGCCTTCCGGTGACTGTCTATGTGAAATTTGTACATTCTCCCCATGTCTGCGTGGATTTCCTCTGGGTGCTGCAGTTTCCTCCCACACTCCAAAGATGTGCAGATTAGGTTGATTGGCCTTGCTAAATTGCCCATTCATGTCCGGGGGATTAGCAGGGTATTTATCTGGAGTTACTGGGAGAAGGACTGGGTGGGATTGTTGTCAGTGCATACTCAATGGGCTGAATGGCCTTCTTCTGCACTGTAGGGATTCTGTGAAATGCTTCTAAGGCATCGAGGACCCCAGGTGGGGAAATCCTGCTATCCGCTCCCTCCAACACCCTACACCCTACACCAGTGAGCTGGGGCTGGAATATCCTGGCCATTGATTCTGTTTTCACCATTGGCTCCGATGAGGAATTTCATACACATGCAAACTCATAGTGTCAGCAGAGAGAACATCTCCCAACCGCCATCTTTCAGAATTTGTGAAAGAGACAGTGAATTGCAGAGAGGGCACACATCTCAAGAGTTACATTTACATAAGAGCAAATGGCTTTTGGTATAGAACCAGGATTGCCAACACTACCTGTTTGTGTTACATTGCATCTTATTTCTGTTATGGTGTGGATTCATGTTTGTTCCCAGTTGGAACAAGGTCACTTTAAGAGTCCAATCATGTGACATAGTGATGACATCATCAGCCATTTCCACAGGCAAATGTGAAGTCTATTCTAACAGCCGGTAGAGTAAACACTTTCCAATAAAGCTAAAAGCAAAATATCTTGGATGCTAGAATTTGAAACATAAACAGGAAATGCTGGAAAATCTCAGCAGATCTGACAGTATTTGAGGAGAGAGAATCGAGCCAATGTTTCGAATCTGGGTGGCCCTTCCTTCCACAGGCAGCAATAGTCAAAATGAGTGTTTTTGTAGATTTGTCTGTAGATTTTTATTTGTGTAGATTTCATGAAGTCTAACCTATCGCATTATCGTAGAGTGAGGTTGATTGTCACTTATTGCTTAGCCTCTGGGAGAAACGATTTCCATTTGGTGTTTTCACCAACTTTTATCAAAGTGTCTCTTTTTTAAACTCAAGAAAATACATGTTGCTTTCCAATAAAAAACAGTGTTCAAAGTAACTTTTTACAACTCCTTTTCCTTAAAAAAGGGAAGAAAAAAATTCAGGTACAATGATAGAATTTACAGCGTACCAGGAAGCTACGATCAATATCCTGTTATTAACAGCAGGGAGCGGATGGGTTGAAAGACCTGTTTTGTAAATGTCATGAAATCCAACCAATTGCATTATCATCGAATCCTAAAATCGTAGAAACCCTACAATGCAAAAGGAGGCCATTCTGCCCATAGAGTCTACACTGACAACAATCCCACCCATGGCTTATCCCACAACCCCACATATTTACATCTCTAATCCCTCTAACCTTCACATCCTGGGACACTAAGGGGCAATTGAGCATGGCCAATCAATCTAATCCACACATCTTTGGACTGCAGGAAGAAGTAGCCAGAGGAAACCCACACAGATACAGGGAGAATATCGGAACTCCACACAAACAATGACCAGAGACTGGAATTGAACTCGGATCCATAACGCTGTGAAGCAACACCGTGCCACTGTTGTGGATGGAACATTTCAGTCTCCAACACCTTCCGTTATTCTAAACATCATCACTCCACATCACTCCGCCATTTCAAAAGAGTTCACCAAGCCTGTCTCTTTGGTGCTGCTTTTGATCCACTCCTAAACTCTGCCTGTCTTCCCATACACCCTTTCAAAAACAAGACCTCAAGGTATTTTATTAACTATGCTGTTTATAAGAACAGTTAGGAGTTGTATCTTTGCTCTGTTATGTTGTGGATCCATGTTTGTTCCCCGTTGGAACAAGGTCACTTTAAGAGTCCAATCACATGACATAGTGATGACATCATCAGCCATTTGCTCAGGCAAATGAGCACTTTATCCTAACAGCCGGTAGAGTAAACACTTTCTAATAAAGCCAAAAGTAAAATACTGCAGATGTATACGAAAAGTTAGGAGTAAAAACGAACATTGATGTTGTATTCCTGACATCCATCTGGTGAAGACAGAAACTGGAGCCAGTCTTTAATTGGAATAGATTTATTCACAGTGTGAAACATTTTAGGAATATACCAGTTGATCCCATTCTACTGTGGCGTCAATACAAGTCTCATATATGCTCAAGTAAAAATCAAATCAATCAATCAACCACCACTTAACCTCTATTGATACAATTAGCATGAGGGCCTAGTCTAGCCTCTAAATTTAACTGCACTCTGAAGGGTAGGATTGCCATGGGCCCTTAGTTTAATATCTCATGCGCTCGATGATGAAATTGCAGGAACTGGTCAGGTCCTTCGATTTGGTAGACACGTGGAAACATCTCCATCTCGGCTCCAGTGTCTTCACTTATGCGAGACCTGGATCTGGAGCATCTGGAAGCGGAAAAGAAACTCACTCATCGCTCCATCCAATCATGCCTGGAATAACTGGAAGACATAGGCTGGGATTTCACCAGCAGGCCCACCCTGGAATTGGGACAGGTGAAGCCCACAGAACTGCATTGTCCATTGACCTCAGGCAGGATCTTATGAACCTCACGCAGGTGGGGCGGTAAAAATCTGGCAATAGTTCCCATAATTCTGGTATAACTTTTCTTTGATGCATTTTTCTTCTGCACAAAGAAATGAGCAACATTAAGCTGAATGGATGGAAGACTTTCTCTCTTGAGCCATCCTGTTGCTAATACCCAAGCCCACACTAGATCATTACAGAATGAGAATACGAGGATGGAAGCATCAGCTTTGACTTTGTAGTCACATTTTAACTATTAAGTGATGACTTCAGGCCCTGCTCCAATGACATGAACAGACTATGCTTCAGGATAGTACTGAGGATGTGTTTTACAGTTAGAGGGCCTACCTTTATGATGAGATATTAAACCAAGGCCCCATCTGTCCACTCAGCTAGATGTACAAGATTGTATGCGGAAGAACAAGGAATTTCTCCTATTGCTTTCATAGAATGACTACAGTGCAGAAAGAGGCGATTCAGTCCATCGAGTCTGCCTCGACCACAATCCCACCCAGGCCCTACCCCCATATCTCTACATATTTACCCACGAATCCGTCTAACCTACGCATCTCAGGACACTAACTGCAATTTTTAGCATGGCCAATCAACGTAACGCACACATCTTTGGACTGTGGGAGGAAACTGGAGCACCCGGAGGGGACCCACGCAGATACAGGAAGAATGTGCAAACTCCACACAGACAGTGACCCAAGGGAATCGAACCCAGGTCCCTGGAGCTGTGAAGCAGCTGTGCCAACCACTGTGCTACCGTGCTGCCCTGGCTAACGTTTATCTCACTTCAAACATCACTAAACCCTGAAATATCTGATCACTTGTTGTTGTTTGGAGGGTGTTGTGCACAAATTGCAGTTTCCAATATTACAACATCGACTAAACTGTACTTTAAAAAAGTGTTTAATTGGTTATAAAGTACTTTAAATATCCTGAAGCACTGAAAAGCACTGGATAAATGTAATGTGTTTCTTTCTTAAAAGCACAATACCGTATTAACCAATCTCTCATTGCGTTGATACCCTTGAGTCTTATTCTCCATCTGTTCAATTTGGCTAAGGCATTCAGCCTAATAAAGGGTTAACACATTCCTCATGCTTCAATCACTGCCCCCCCCCCCCCTTCCCTTTGACTTTATGATGGAAGTATAAACCTGAGTGTTTACTGAACCAAAACCTTTCAGAAGTTTTAATGCAGTAAGATCCATTAGCAGAAGCACAAGTACTGCCTCAGCAGACATCAGGGGGACAGAGCAAGGCAAAGCATAATCCTGGAGATTTCCGTTTGATTCAGGAGGTGATGTGTTTGGAAGGAGGGTCTTTACCAGCAGATCTGGCGAACAATGGGATGAAAATTCACAAAGGACACCAGTAATGAGAAAGAACGGGAATTAGTCTGTCCAGGTGGAAATGAGACTCTACTATTTTTCGCTCTTTGGCCATGTTCTGAATAATCCAGTAATTTGTGTCCAGTGTATTTTTGTGCAAGATCGCAGGAGTCTGAGCTCAGCTCTTTATCCTTGACAGCATAATGGAACTGACTTTTACAATGCCATTAGTATAGTGGTGGGGGGAGCGCTCTGTAACTCAATGCAGCTATTGTCAAACTCTGGGGCCGCCAGTGATTTGAAAGTGGCTACGATGCATCACAATGGGGCTGATTTGCTGGGGCAGTACCTTGTCATGGGAAATATTTTTTCAACATCTATGACATTTAGTTCTCTTTCTTCTCCTTCCCCTCTCTTAATCGACTGCATCAACTCCACTTTTATCAGTATTGTGATTGTGGCTTCAGATTTACTGCTGTAGATATCCTGATATTTGCTGAAAATCTTGAAACCTCAAAGGATTATAGAATTCATAAGAACATAAGAAATAGGAGCAGGAGTAGACCATCCAGCCCCTCGAGCCTGCCCTGCCATTCAATAAGATCATGGCTGATCTGTAATGGATCAGGATCACTTTCCCGCTTTCTCCCCGTAACACTTAATTCCCTTGTCAATTAAAAACCTATCCACTCTTGACTTGAACATATTCAGTGAGGAAGCCTCCACCACTTCATCAGGCAGAAAATTCCAAAGATTCACCACCTTTTGCGTGAAGAAACTTCTCAAATCTGATCTAAACAGCCCCCCTCCTCCCCACTAATCTTAAGGCTGTGCCCTCTAGTCCTGCTATCTTTGCTGAGCGGGAAGAGTCTCTCAACCTCTACTCTATCCATCCCCTTCATTATCTTATATGTTTCTATAAGACCATATATGGTCTTATATGTGTCTATAAGATCCCCTCTCAGCCTTCTAAACTCCAAGGAGTACAAACCTAGCCTATTCAGTCTCTCCTCATAATCCAATGCCCTCATCTCCTGTATCAGCCTAGTAAATCTTCCCTGCACTCCCTCCAAGGCCAATATATCCTTCCTCGAATGCAGCGACCTAAACTGCACACAGTACTCCAGCTGCGGCCTCACCAGTACCCTATACAGCTACAAAAGTACCTCCCTATTTTTATAATCTATCCCCCTAGCTATAAAGGCCAACATTGCATTTGCTTTCTTAATCCCCTGCTGCACCTGCATACTGTGTTTTTTGCAATTCATGCACAAGGACCCCCAGGTCCCTCTGCACCATCGCATGCTGCAGCTTTTCGCCATTTAAATAGTAATCCTTCCTACCATTATTCCTTCCAAAGTGGACAACCTCACACTTGCTAACATTATACTCCATCTGCCAGGTCCTCGCCCACTCACTCAACCTGTCCAGATCCCTCTGCAGGCTTTCCACACCCTCCACGCAATTTGCTTTTCTGCTCATCTTCGTGTCATCAGCAAATTTCGTCACCCTGCACTCAGCCCCTTCCTCTAGATTATCTATGTAAATGGTAAATAGTTGAGGCCTCAGCACCGAACCCTGGGGCACTCCACTAGTCGCCAGCTGCCAATCAGACTAGCACCCATTAACACCTACCCTTTGCTTCCTATTAGACAACCAATCCTCTATCCAGTCTAACACCCTATCCCCAACTCCATGCACCCCAAACTTCTGCAGCAATCTTTTGTGAGGCACCTTATCAAACGCCCTATTCCTACTGTATAGACGCAGACCATTTGGCCCATCGACTCTGCACCAACTCTCTGAAAGTGCATTTACTCAGGCCCAACCCCTTTTCCTATTCACGTAACCTCACTCATTTCTCATGGCTAATCAACGTAACCGATACAACTTTGGACACTAAGAGGCAATTTAGCATGGCCAACCCATCCAATATATATGTCTTTGGACACTAAAGGGCAATCTAGCATAACCAATCTCTCTAAGCTGCACATCTTTAGATACTAAAGGTCAATTTTTCATGGCCAATCGATTTAGCATGGCCAATACGCACATCTTCGGACTGTGGGAGGAAACTGGAATACCTGGAGGAAAGCCACGCAGACACAGGGAGAATGTGCAAACTCCACGCACATCACGATGGATCCAGGAAAAGTGGAAAAAATGGACTTCTGTTTTACGAATCAGATTTATCCAGTTTGCTGCTTAGCAATTCATAAATACTTCACTCAAAAACCAGACTGAAGAGCTAACATCCAAGCTGGTGGCAAACTGAATTGGTAGACGGTTGTGGCATTTCCTGCCCCACCCCTCTCCCCTCCCCCATACCCTCTGGGTGGAAGAATCCAGTGAGCGGCGATGTTGAAAAAAATAAGAACAAAGGATTAAATATTCAAAAGTAAGATTCAAATCCAACCAAAGATTTATTGTGAGGATCAAAAATAAAACAATTTTTTCAACATCTGTTATGGACTGTCTTTCAGAGTTTGAGTAGGCAGTGATTTCTCACTGGTCTTACAACTTACAAGACTTACAACTAACAAACTAAACTGGGGTGGCACCATGGCACAGTGGTTAGCACTGCTGCCCACAGTGTCAGGGATCTGGTTCAATTCCAGCCTTGGGCCACTCTCTGTTTTGAGTTTGCACTTTCTCCTCATGTCTACGTAAGTTTTCTCTGGGTGCTCTGATTTCCTTCCACAGTCTGAAAGCGGTGTTGGTTAGATTTATTGGCCATGCTAAATTTCCCTCAGCGTCAGGGCTGGGGCGGGGGGGTATTGTAAGGTAAATAGGGAGTTATGCGGATAGGACCTGGGTGGGTTAGTTATTGGTACAGACTCAATGGAATGAATGGTTTTCTTCTGCACTGTAGGGATTCTATGAAACTCCATGTCAAGATCATGTTTTCATGAAAAGGTGTTTAAATATCAGTTAATTTATTTGCAAACATGTACAATGTGGACTTATGTCAGTTACAGGCAGGAGACCCTAAGAACTCGATGATATAACAACACATCTTTACTAAATCTGTTCCCTCTTCTTTTAATGATCATCAAAACTCCATTAATTTGTATGAGGAATGCTTGATTCTCTGGCTTCATGATGTGGGATTCACTCTATGATTGTTAAAAGTTCTTGTGTGTGAATGCTTAACCCTTCCTCTATGTACTATTTTTAGGCAGGTGATAAGCCATTTATTTTAGGCCAAGAACTCAATGCAGGAATTGAGCATGTATTATCACATTTAGCCCTGATCCTTTGTCTCTCTCTCTCATTCTCCAATGATAAACACATTTCAGAACACATTGAAGAAGTAGTCAGTAGTCATTTGCAGATGTTGCGAGAGCGCTAGAACACTAAAACTGTCTCCATAGATCCCTGCTTGCTGGAATCTACATCTGTATATTTATTTTTTTCATTTACAGGACCCGGGCATCACTGGCTGGGCCAGCATTTATTGCCCAACTCTAAATGTCCTTGAACCGAATGACTTACTAAACCATTTTAGAAGACATTTTAAATGTCAACTACATTGCTGTGGGTTTCGAGTCACATATAGGCAGGACCAGAGAAGGAAGGCAGATTTCCTCAGTTCATATCAGAGAACCAGATTATCTGCAATTGTCTCATGGTCCGCAGAAGACTTCTAATTCCAGATTTTTCTGCCATGGTGGGATACAAACCTGGGTCCCCAGAACATTACCCTGGCTCTCTGGTTTATTTGTCCAGTGACAATACCATTATGTCACAGCTTCCCCACAAGTTAGCAGTCACTGGTTTGCTGTCAAGTAAAAAGAATCTGTTTCCTGTGGCTCTGGAACCAGCAGTACATTGTGCGGTGCTTGTCCTTATAAGGGAAACACAGCAGAGTAAGGATCACCTGGTCTGAGTGACCAATCGGGACTCAGAGTGGAGAAACACTCTGGAGGACAAGTCTGCTAGGCAGAGGTATTTTAGAATTAACTGCAAACATGCTGCTAATCTTGAAGTTCACTAAATAAATTCCTTTTTGTTCGTGAATGAATTGATTTTGCTTTGATTTATTATTGACACGTATTAATATACAGTGAAAAGCATTGTTTCGCATGCAGACAAAGCATACTGTTCATAGTGAAGGAAAAGAAGAGTGCAGAATGTAATGTTACAGTCATAGTTAGGGTGTAGAGAAAGATCTAGTAGTGTGAAGTAGGTTCATTCAAAAGATTGATGGCAGCAGAAAAGAAGCTGTTCTTGAGTCAGTTGGTACATAACTTTTGTATCTTTTTCCCAGTGGAAGAAGGTGGAAGAGAGTTGCCAGAATTGCAGTGCCTTGCCCGTTCATGGCTTGTAAGATTCCACTCGAGGCCAATGGAGAATGCTGCTCTGTGACCCTTGACCGCCACGATTCTGGGATGACAAGGTGGTAAAATTCCGGTTCAAATGTCCAGAATGTGTGGGGCTGCTTTTCCGAGCGGGAAGTGTAGACAGATTCAGATGGGAGGCTGGTTTGCTTGATGGATTGAGCTACATTCATGACCTTTTGTAGCTCCTTGCGGTCTTGGGCAAAGCACGAGCCATACCGAGCTGCCAGAAAAAATGTTTTCTATGGCACATCTGCAAAAGTTGGTGAGAGTTATATCAGAAAAGGGTGGAATTTTCTGGCATGCTCACTCTGAAACTGGAAAATCCTGCCTGAGGCCAATGAATCTTTCCATGGTCTGCCCCTCATCTGCTATGATTCCTGTAGTGGGCGGAATGGGAAAATTTGCCCCAAAGTCCTGGAAGTGCATTATAATTGTAAGGAGCCAAATCAGATGAATATCTGTTAAAACAAACCGAACAGACCATCTTCTAGGAGCTTTCTCTGGGACTGGGATGGTGGGGATAACTTTGAGCAGTACCTACAATCACCTGTGGTTGGAGTTCAATACAGATTCCAAAGGAACTGATGAAGGTTTCCAACTCGTTTATACTGATAAGTGCTCTAACCATATTTGGTGTTGTATGGTCAGGGAAGCTCATTACTCCGTTTTATTTGTGTCAGGGCCAGACTTTAGGCAAAACAAATTCTATGCCCAGTTGAAATTCACTATTGTGATAGTGATTCATTGATTCCAAAGTCATGTAAATAAGTTATAACAGGCAAAATTCTAAAGGATCAACTGTTACATTGTATTTTTTTTCATTAAGTTTCAATGAGTAAAGTTCATTTGAGCATACTTTGACCCTTTGTTTAGCTTTGATCAAAACCTAAAAGGCTCTGTGATTCAAGACATCCTTTTAGCATGCTGAAACTACTTGAAAATATATTGAATCCTGCCAGCCATGGAAATCTTTTCTGATTTCAGGGCGAGCAAGGCTGGAAAATCCTGCCCATGTAGTTGTAGTCAAGATAGCTCAGCTCTGCTGCACGCAGTGTTTTTATCCATTAAGGCACTGTGCTCCATGATCTGTGTACAATAACCATGGCATCCCCAGCCCAACTATGAATGTCCTTGCAGTAGATGAAGTACTGGGAAAAAACTTACATTGCTAAGTGGACAGAAGGGTGAATAATAGAATGAGAAGCATGGCTTCATTTCTACGCTTTTGTCCCCGATAAGACTGAACAGAAATTATAATAATCATATGCAAAAAAATGGAGATGTAATTCACAGGGAACTCATTCTGTTTAAGACCATCTCTTATAAAAACGCGGGATGTGCTGACATCCAACATTTATTATTTATAAGACTGATAAAAATCCCTTTTCTCACAAGACTAACTTTGTTTTTGCAAAAGAAAACAGGTCTCACCATAGTTTGACTGTGCATCCATTCTCCATTTTGATTCTGTATTTTTGTAGCAGAAAGATCTATTTTGTTTTTTATTCATTCCATATTGTTTAAAGGTTCTACCAATAATTGGATCAGTAAACTATACATCTCAAAGACTAGAATCATTTTCTCCCCCCCGAACCCCACCAACTGACTTCATTAATACTTCCTGGTTCGATATGCCTGCCATGCAATATTCTTAATATTGCAACGATAGCTAGGTATTTTCTTACTGTGAACGAGTGCTGCTTTTAGCAATGATTTTTTTTCTTTAATCTTTCATGGGATGTGGGTATTACAGCCAAGGCCAGCATTGTTGCCCATTCTTAATTGCCTTTGAACTGAGTCGCTAGCTAGGCCTTTCCAGAGGGCAGAGCCAACTATATTGCTGTGGGACTGGAGTCACATGCAGTCCGGACCAAGTAAGGAACAGCAGATTTTCTCCCCCAAAGGACATTAGTGATACAGATGGGCTTTTCCAACAATCAGTGATAGTTCCGTCATCATCACCACTGATACTAGCTTTCAATTCCAGATTTATTAATTGAATTTAAATTCCATCAGCTGCTGTGGTGGGATTTGAACCCAGAGCATTAGCCTGGATTCTATAAGAACTAGCTGGCATAGAATCCCTACAGTGCAGAAGAAGGCCATTCGGCCATTGGGTCTGCACTGAATCTCTGACAGAGAACATTACCCAGGCCTACCCCTGCCCTAACCCTGTAACCTTCCTATTAATCTCCTGAACCCATACAACTCGGGGCACTAAGGAGCAATTTAGCATGGTTAATTCACCTAACTGTGGGAGGAAACCAGAGCATTCAGAGAAATCCTACACAGACACGGGGAAAATGTGCAAACTCTACACAGACAGTCACCCAGAGCCAAATTGAACCTGGGTACCTGGCATTGTAAGGCAGCAGAATGAATCACTGTTCCACCACACCGCATTCAATTATCTTAAATCTATGCCCTCTTATTCTTCATCAATCAGAACAGTTTTCCCCTATCTACTCTGTCCAGATCTCTTATTGTTTTGAAGACTTCCATCAAAGCTCTCATTTAAAGTTTTATCAGTGTCACAAGTAGGCTTACATTAACACTGCAATGCAGTTACTGTGAAAATCTCTAGTCGCCACACTCCGGCGCCTGTTCAAGTACGCCAAGGGAGAATTTAGCATGGCCAATGCACCTAAGCAGCATGTCTTTTGGACTGTGGGAGGAAACCAGAGCACCTGGAGGAAACTCATGCAGATACAGAAAGAATGTGCAGACTCCAGACAGAGAGTGACCCAAGCCGGGAATCAAACTGGGGTCCCTGATGCTATGAGGCAGCAGTGCTAATCACTGTGCCACTGTTCAAATTGTTTTTCTCCAAGGAAATTAGTCCCCAGTTGTTCAATCTATCCACTCAACTATAATGCCTCATCTCTTGAGCTGTTCTTTTCAACCTTTTCTGACTCTCACTAATGCTTTCACATCCTTCCCAGAATGTGGTGCTCAGAACTGGAGACAATATACGTTACGGGAAAACCAATGCTTTATAGACAGTTATCATAAATTCCTTGCTTTTATACTCTATATACCTATTAATAAAGACCAGGTTGTTGTATGCTCGATTGACTGCACCCTGAGGTCCTTCCACCTTCAATGATTTAAACACATGTTCCCCCCAGGGTCCCTCTGCTCCTGCACACTCTTTAGAATTGTACCCTTCTTAAATGTTGTCTTTCCACGTTCTTAATGTAATGAATCACTTGGCACATGTCACCCACTCCACCAACATGTCTCTCTCCTTTTAAAGTTTAACACTTCCTTCCTCACAATTCACAATATTTCCAAATTCTGTGTCACCCACAAGTTTGAAACTATGTTCCCTATTCCATTGTCTGAATCATTGATGCACATCAGAAGAGCAAGGGTCCCAACACTGACTCTATAAGGTAATCCACTACAAACCTTCCTCTGGTCCAATACACTTGCATTCACCATTGCTCTGTTTTGTTACTCAGCCAATTTCGTACCCGTGATGCCACTGTCTCTTTTATTTCATAAACTGTAATTTTGCCCAAAAATCTGGTCTGTGGCAGAGTTATCAATGTCTTTAATCGAATGCCTATTGGAAGTCCAGGCACACCATATTAACAGAATAACCCTCGTCAATCTTCACTGTTACGTCATCACAAACCTCCAGAATGTTCATTAAACATGATTTGTTCTTAGAAAATCCATACTGCCTTTCTTTACCTGCATTTGCCCATGCAATTGCTAATTTTGTCTCAAACTATCATTTCCAAAAGCTTCCCCACTGCTGAAGTTGAACTGACTGGGATTATTGTTACCCTCTATTTTGAACAAGGGTGTAATATTTTCAATTCCCCACACTCTTGGCATCATCCCTGAATCAAGGAAAGTCTGGAAAATTATGTCCAGTGCCTGTGCAATTTCCAGTCTCACTTCCCTTCATATCTTTGAATGCTTCTCATTCCATTCCTGATTCCTTCTCAACTTTAAGTATAAACAGCTTATCCAATACCTCCTCCTTACCAATTCTAATCCTTCCAAGTGTCTGTATTACCTCCTTTTACGCTATGACCTGCAAGCATCTTATTTCTCGGTAAAGGCAGATGCAAAGCTTTAATTTAACAACTCAGCCAACGTCCCACCTCCATGTTTAAATCACCTATTTGCTCCCTAATCAGCTTACACTCCCTTTTGCCACTATTTCACTTTTCATAGGCTAAAGAAGATTATAACAGTCCTCTTTATGTTAGCTGCCAGTTTCTTTGCTTACTCCTTCTTTGCTTCTCTTCCCCTCTTCCGCTCTGAAGCTTCAATGTTCTTGGTTGTATTGTCCACCCGACATCTGTCACAAGCACATTTTTTCTTCTCCATCATAACTCACGGTCTAGCTTTTCCAGCAGCATTTGCCCCAAGGCTGGAAAATCCAACTCGAGGTCAACGGATCTTTATATGGCTCATGTCCCGCCTGCTAAGCTTCCCTTGATGGCGGGGGAGAGGGGGGGTGGGGGTGGAATTCCACCCTCTATCCCTTTTGTCATCGAGGGAGTTCTGGATTCTATCTTTTGCCTTCCATTTCCAGTCAGCGGGAACATATCTTGTCTGTGTCTAAACCATCTCCTCTCTAAAGCCAACCATTGATTTGCCTGCCAACCCTTCATGCCAATTAATCTGGGGCAGATCCATTCCTCCCAGTCTTTCCTCCCATTCTAACTCTAGTTGTTCCTTACCCTTCTTCATAACCAACCTAAATCTTATGATGCAATGAATACCATTCACTAATTGTTCCCCTACTGACTTTTCATCCACTTTGCCCATCTCATTTCCAAGGAGCTGATCTAGCATTGCATTGGCTTTAGTTGAGTTCTGACAGTGTATTAATAATTAAGTTGTTCTGGCATTCATTCCCCAACTGATGCAATCTTAATAAACAGTATAAAATTTACACTGTCATATTTCAAAAATCATTTTTAGACCGTGATAAGGCAGGGCACAGAGCTGTAATCAGATAAAGTTGCTTGAACGCCTATTAAGGGGTATTGCTGGAGGTCAAATAGTATTTTCTATTTGACCTCCAGGACCTCGAAAGCATCAAGGAACAGTCCAGCTGCTTGGAAGCAGCCTCCCAGCTGGAGAGCAGGGTAGGGTGGGGAGGGACACTGCTCCATGCAGGCTTTGAGGCCCTCCCTACCTTCTGTTGCACTCGCATGTGGGCCTGTTTCACCTCTACAATGATAGCCCGGCCGCTAAGGGCATTCTTAAAATGATTGTTTTAGAGTTTGCAAAGTTGAAGAAAGGCTGAATGTCCTCTTATTGGCCCTCTAGCTTAGTAAGGCTGCCTGCTATCCTGAACGCAATGGTGAAACTGCCCTCTGGCTACAACTTGGCCAATTCGGAGCAGATCACAGCTGGGTAACTGCTTCTCACAAGTGTGGGCCTCTGACCCCCAGTTGACTCTGAGGTCAGGCTCCTAAACCCCTTATAGGAAAATTCCCACCCATGCTCTTTCCAGCTGCTTAAATCCATTAGGCTTTGAGAATACATTACACAAATATTAAAATACAAACACACCCACGCAAATCCTTACTTACTTTAACAGATTGGTTTACCTGATGAAAACAAGGCTAACTATTCAAATAAGGTTATTACCTATTTTAAAGGTGAGTGACAAAGGAATGTATCTAACAGTCACAGGATAGAATCCCTACAGTGTAGAAGAGGCCATTTGGCCCATCACATCTGCAACAACTCTTTGAGAGAATGGTTTCACAAGGCTAAATTAAGCATTCGTTCATTAGTATTCACATAGTATTATTTCAAGAGCTATGAGAAGGTTTGTAGTACAGCTTGGATGAAAAGATTATATTTCTTTCTAAAATCTTTCCTCCTCTCATTCTCCAAACGCAAATCAAGTGTAACTCTTGGATATCAATGCAAAATTTCCATCCAAATTATTCAACCTTGGATTTCATGATGACATAGTAGGGTAATGGGGATAGGACCTGGGTGGAATTGGTGCAGGCTTGATGGGCAAAATGGTCTCCTTCTGTACTATAGAGATTCTATGATCCTTGCCTAACATTTGAAAAACCTAACAATGTTAGTTTTGAAATTTCAAATTGATTGCTAGGTCCAAAATGGCAGGGGCAATTGATTTGGGAAGTGGGGCATGTACACCAGCTCATAGTTAGCTCAGATAATTGTAATTATAAGGCTATATTCTGGGGTGGCACAGTGATTAATACTGCTGCCTCACAGTGCCAGGGTCCCAGGTTTAATTCCGGCCTCGGGTCACTGTCTATGTGGAGTTTGCACATTCTTCCCATGTCTGTGTGGGCTTCCTCCAGATGCTCCGGTTTCTTCCCACAGTCCAAAAGTGTGCGGATTAGGTGGATTGGCCATTCTTAATTAACCCTTAGTGTCAGGGGGGATTAGCAGGGTAAATATGTGGGGTTACAAGAATAAGGTCTGGTTGAGATTGTAGTTGGTACAGATTCAATGGGCTTCCTTCTGTATTGTAGAGATTCTAGGACTCACTGAGGTCCTGACAGCACTTTTGCATTCCCACACAAATCTCTGGGCTTACTTTGTAGTTTTGCCTTGAGTTCTCAACTGGATCCCTAGACTCCATCTAATGTTGTGGAGTCCACAGGCCACCGCCATGTGTTGCCCTGTCCCCTTCGTGAAAGGCATCAAGCAGCACTCTGTTCTCCCCGCCAAGCTCCAGCACTTAGCACTTTGTCCTGTCACGATGGAAGGAACATGTGATGCCTTGCTTAGCCCAGACATCTGATATTCACTGCAGTCGATGCGAGGCTTCATTTTCTGTTGAGTCCAAGTGGCACCTCCGCTTAATGCAAGTTTCAGTCCAGGAAGTTATCCTGTGGGATATTTGGTTTCCCTGGCTTGTAGTCAGTGAGGGGTCGGAGACATCTGACATAAAAATGATGAAAGAAAGTTGGAAAACTCTGCCAGTGAAAAAAATCATTTTTGTGTCTTTAATATTCATAAGGAACCCAAGAAAACAGCAAAAGTACTTGAACTCTTTCAAATTTGAAAGGAGAGTATTCCATTTCTTAATGTAGTCTGTGGCTGTCAAATTCAAATATTTTCGGCATATTTTAAAGGTCACACTACATCATCCAAGCCACTGTTTAAAGCAAGTTCCTGCCTGAGCATCTCAAATGTTCTTGAAATGTGGTAACGGAATCTCTCGAGCCAGGATGAATGTTTTTGGTGGCATTCTGCCTTGCAGCCAGGCTGCAAAGAAGAAGAATTTATTATTAAGGAGTTGGAAATTTGGTCTAAATGCTCTCAGTATCAGGGATATTTATTCCAGAAAATTGGACCCAACTGGGAATTTCTGTAAAAACTGGAATTTTCAAGACAAAATACCGTTGAGTTTGGAAATGTGGGCCAGAATTTTACCGGCACGCCTATCCCAATTATGGAGGTGGCTGAGGCTCGGGGAACAGCATTCCCCATTGGCCTCGGGTGGGATCGTACGAACCTCGGGCAGATGTGCCAGTAAAATTCCAGCTGTGATCTGTCCTGAATTGATTCCGTTTCTAGGAGTATCTGAATATCATTATTTCAGGTGGGATTTTCCGTCCTTGCTCGCTCCAAAACTGGAAATCCAGCCCGAGGTCAATGGACCTTTCCATGCTTCTGCACCTCCCCCCCCCCCCACTCCGATTTCCATGGTGAGTGGGACATACAATCCCTACAGTGCAGAAGTTAGTCATTCGGCCCATCACATCTGCACCAACCACAATCCCACCCAGGCACTATCACTGTAACCCCACATATTTACCCTGCTAATCTCCCTGACATGAGGGTCAATTTAGCATGGCTAATCAACCTGAGGCTGGAATTGAACCTGGGTCCTTGGCACTGTGCCACTGTTACCACCCCATGCCAGCATGCCACTCCATGGTAATATTCTGGCTTTTAATTCTACAAAAAGCACAATACAAAATATTGTTATAGGCCTTTTTGCTTGACTGCTTATCCTTTCACTGTATGCTTGAAACAGGCCATTCTCTGACGATTCCTATATTTGTGCTCACTGTTTGATTTTGAGCAAATCTGACAATGAATTTGATAGATCCAATGGGCAAAATCTTACCAAAAAATGGCTGAATGTTGGTTCCGGCAGGAACTATGCAGTGATTCCCACTGACGGCGCTGGTACGTTTTCAGCCAAATCTTATGCCTCATCAGTAATAATTTTTATCCCTATGATGCATCTGTTCCGTAACAGCTGGAGACACTGGGGAACTCCATATAGACCCAGAACTTGTTCCACAGTCATGGCAGGAGATGGCAGCTGAGAAGGAAACATTGTGCCTGTTGGAGTGAGCCAACACCAGCACGCTGGATGGAATGGGGCTGAGGCAGGACACTTCTATCCTTGGCTCCAGCAACAGCCTTCCAAGAGGGTCAACTCCCCCGCCTGGGACACAGTGGTAGCCCTGGTCATTGAAGGTGCTATCCAGATGAGATTGGGGCAACAGAAGGTGAATGATTTTTTTTTCACTCAGCCAGAATAAGTGAACTCAATCTCTTTCTGGAGCCCTACACACACTCCTCTTTCTCTCGGGTCCTTTCTCTCACTCAGTCACTTTAGCCTCCAACACCGGGTGTGAGATTTTCCCCCCTCTCTCCCACAGTTACCATGCTGCCCCATTGACTGCTCTGCTCCTCACACTCCAACTACCACCCAAGTCCCATGCCTGCTACACCCCATCACCATCTTAAATGTCAACGCTCCCACCTATGTTGTCTGGAATCCATGCCACTGCATACAAACTCAGCTACCACAGTTGTGAGCAGGCGCAGTCACACTGAGCTCCAAACCATTGCACATGTTGAGGAGTGAGCCCTCAAGCTGGCCGGAGAAGGGGAAGAGCATTGCCCGCACTGCTGGTGAAATGCGGAGAGCAGAGAAACATTGGAATCCTCAACATATAAGCTGTAATTTCTCACATCTCAAGTGAGTAATCGATGCTCTCTCCATGTCCTCTGTGATACACTGAAGCTATGTTCCTTTTTGTGCACAGCTGTCACTTATACCTGGCACCAGCGCAGATGCCCACACCTCGGTGGATTCACTATCCAGGCAGGTTTCTGCACCACTCATTAGTGTGCACCTCACTCCTGAAGATCCACAGTAGGTAGAGACAGGGACATCCCAGAGGATCGTCACTCAGAGGGATGCTCAGGACTCTGCTGGTTGCTTTGTTGATGATGTGTACTTGGAGCCGATTGTCCCACAGCTGCTGGAACTGCAAAGACAAAGTCACAAGTATCAGGAAGGGATGACAGCATTCATCCTCAGAGTCCATTGTTGACTGGAGGAGTTACATCGCCTTCCATCTGAAGTGATGGCGCGGTCACCGCAACACTCATCCGGCATCTCATCCCTGTGGAGTGTGAGAATGACTGTGCTATGTCCCTCCCATACCAGCGATGCATTCAGGTATGCTGGCATGCCCCTCCCTCTACCTCCCCACCTCCGCCATCCATCCAGAGTCCATTCCTCCATTCACATTTATGGAAGGGTGAACTTTCTTGTCCTTTCAATCATAAGGAGATTCCCCTCTAAGCTACTCACCATCTTGACTTGAAAACATTTTGCTATTCCTTCACTAGGTCAAACTCCCAGAACCTGCTTCGTATCAGCGCTGTGGGTGTATCTATACTTTCTGGACTGCTGCTGTTCAACAGGGCAGCTCACTACCACCTCATCAAGGACCAATTATGAATGGTAACAAATGCTGGCTTTGTCAGTAAAATTCACATTCCATGAAATAATTAAAAATAATTGAACAGACCTTCCCGTGTGCTTCAAATCTAAGCACGGCGGAAGGAGTGGTGTCATGATATTGTTGCTGGACCAGTAATCTAGAGATCCAGAGTAATTCTCTGAAGACCCAGGTTCAAATCCCACCGTGGCAAATAGTAAAATTCGAATTCAATAAAAATCTGGAAATAAAAGTGTAATGATGACCACAAGACTGTTGTCAAATCTTGTAAAGAACTCATCTGGTTCAATAATGTTCTTTAGGGAAGAAATCTGCTGTCCTTATCTGGTCTGGCCTACGTGTGGCTCCAGATCGACAGCAATGTGGTTAACTCTTAAATGCTCTCAGAAATGGACAATAAGTGTTAGCCCAGCCTGCGATGCCCACTTCCCTTAAATGAAGAAAGAAAAGTTATTACAATTTGAATTTTCTTAACTCTTTTTTCAGAAGAAGGAAATGAGTGCTTAATAATTTGTCTTCAGATGAGGGAAGCAGGTTGATGAGGTGAGTCAGGGCATGTCCAATGGAGGTAAATAAATTCATTGGCCGTGGGTATTCAGTAGTTCCCCAGGGGAACTTGCTAATGTTACAATATCATCTATAAAAAGGGGAAGTAATGGGTGTACCCTGCAAATATACAGCTTTGCATGGTTCAACGTGCATCTTAAAGCAGGTACTTATTGAAAGGTACAAGAATACTTGCTGGATATCTACATTTTAAAGTCCTATTTGATGCCAAGTCCAACCTGAATACAATCCTTTGTTTTCACTGAAAAACATTGTTATCTGGTTTCAATGACAAAAATACCCCAAAGTAGATTGAACCTGTGGTGATAAAGATGTACAATTGTGAACTTCCGAATCATCTTCCTCTGATACATCATTTTGATACACAAGATTATAGATTATATTCTGAATGTTGGAAACTATTAAAATAACTCCTGGGCAGTCAACCACAGAATATGTTGGCAAAGGCTCTGCTGGCATGTTAACACAATCATAGGAACAAAAATCATAGAAACTAGAAGCAGGAATAGGCCATTCAGCCCTTCAAGCCTGCTCTGTCATTCATTTTGTTCATGACTGATCATCAAGTTCAATATCCTGATTCCCCCTCCCCTCATATTCCTTGATCCCTTTAGCCCCAAGAACTAGATCTAACTTCTTGAAATCAGACAATGTTTTGGCCTCAGCATCAGCTCCATGTGCATGCGGTGCCACACCACGTCACAGGTAGTGGAATAGTATACTGGCCTTCATCTTCAGCCCTGGCTATGCGTAATTGCACAATGCACGAAAGTACCAAAGAAATTTATGGCCCTGTGCTAGCTGTCTTTACTTTTAATTGAAAATATCAGAGGAAATGAAATTAAATGTTTTCTTTACAATTTCTGGAAAGAATTTACATAAAAAATACTTGAGAAACAAGTCTCAATCTTTAACACAATAATTAAGGAAGCTGTAATAAAACCAGAATTACCTTCAGTAACTGTTCAAGGTTACGTGGGATCAAAGAGGCTAAAGTGGACTTAATTTCAAACACAACATGCTCAGATTATTATCGGAGATCCTTTTCCTTGATACTTGTGTTGTGTATCCCATTGGTGAAGGCAATAAGAATAATAAATATAAATAGCAATTACAGCGATTAGTGACCACCAGCCAGGGTGGCGCAGTGGCACACCGGTTAGCACTGCTATCACACAGCGCCAGGGACCCGGGTTTGATTCCAACCCAGATCATGTCTGTATGGAGTTTACACGTTCTGCCCGCGTCTGCATGGGTTTACTCTGAGTGTTCCGGTTTTCTCCCACAGTTTAAAGGTGTGCAAGTTAGGTGGATTGGCCATGCTAAATTGTCCCTTAGTATCAGGGGGACTTACTAGGGTAAATGTATGGGGTTCTGTGGATCAGACCTGGGTGGGATTGTGGTTGGTGCAGACTTGATGGGCTGAGTGGCCTCCTTCTGCACTGCAGGGATTCTATGATTCTAGTTTATGAGTTATAACAGTTTATTTACAAGTAGATGAATGTACAGAGTATTTTACAATGTTAAAACTTCCAGCACAAGGAGCAATTCTGATTGCAAAACCCATGCTCTGTTCCAAGATCCCAATGCCTGCCCCCTTTGGAATTTGCGTTACATGATCCTCCCTGTTTACGTATGTCTCCTTAATTATAATTGCTTCCCTTTTTTAATTCCACACAAAGACATTTCAATAAAAAACATTGATTTCCAATTCCAGAGGCTAGTGAAAAATCATTGAGCCCAAGATGCCATTTGAAAACTTTGAAGACCCACAGTGAAAAAATAAAGTCTGATATATTTGCTTGCCACAAATTTGCTTGTTGTTGGCTGGACAGAATAATGGACTATGATTTTGAAACCACAATAGAAATAAAACAGATAATGTCTAATTAAATCCCATAAAACGTTACCTCCAATCTTAATTATGCAATAAAAACTTCACGAAGACTATTCTTTCCAATGTAAAACTATTACTAGCTTTATGTCTGCCTCTTAAAAAGTGTTTGGTAGATTCTTTCTCTTACTGACTGTTGTTGGAAATTCATCACTTCAGAGTCAGACTTGGAGGTTCAACGAACAGTTTTATTCAGACAAAGCTTTGGGAGAAGTGCTGGCACTCTGCAGTACAGACAACCACTTTCTCAACTACACAATGGTAGTTGAGCATCTTTTATACTTTTTAGATAATAGACAGTATGGACATTAGCTATTAGTACATCGTTATAAGTTGAGTACATAGTACAGACATCAATTGTTAACACATGGTTATACACAGACAAATATGGACATTGATAGTTAACACATTATTGTACATAGAGTGGATATATATATGCAGTTATGTCCTCTATCAATGGCTGATCTTGTTATATACATTTATGCATTTATGTCCTGATCAGTGGCTGATCTCGTTATCAACCTCATTGTTCTGGGTCTGCTTTTATCTCGAGTTTAAGATGCCTCAAGGTCTGACCTGTTTCCTGCAGTAATTTAAACACTGTTTTAACTCTTTGTGTACTGTCTGTGCCCAAAGCCAGTGCCTCTTTATGTCTCTTCCCAGAGTCCATTTTGTGTGCCAGGTAACTATTTTGTGTCCTTTACTTTGATCTCAGTACAACACTGATAATTGATATTACAGTTGTACAGGGGCAACATGATGGTATAATGGTTGGCAGTGCTGCATCACCAGCGCCATCAGGAAACTGGGTTCAGTTCTGACTTCAGGTGACTATCTGTGTGGAGTTTGCGCGTTCCTCCCACGGCTATGTGGGTTTCCTCCGGGTGCTCTGGTTTCTTCCCACACTTCAAAGATATGCAGGTTAGGTGGATTGGCCATACTAAGTTGTCCTTTATTGTCGGGGAATTAGTAGGAGAAATACTTGAGGTTAAGGGGTTAGGGCCTGGGTGGGATTGTTGTCAGTGCAGGTTCGAAGGGCCGAATGGCTTCTTTCTGCACTGTACAGATTCTATGTACTGCCCTCTGGAAGTAGATTCCAGTGGGTTCCTAATCATGTTGGAATCTTCCTCCCGAGTCTCCAAGAGCAATGTTGTCTTTTAAAAAGCACTTGGACATTTATATGGGCAAGATGGGTATAGAGAGAAATGAGCCAAATGCCGGTAACTGGGAGTAGCTTAGTGGTTAAAAAAAAGGATGGCATGAAGAAGTTGTGCTGAAGGGTCTGTTTCCATGCTATAAACCACTATGGCAATAACAGACTTGGGCTAAATTATGGCAGTTAATTTAACTGCACTTTTGGAATAGGAAGACATGACTTAAACTTTTGGTATTGGAAATTACAAACTTAAAAGCGCCGATTGCCGGTATGGAGCATCAGCCTTTTCCTGTTGTTTCCTGTCAACAAATTAATTCGTCAAAAAAAGTGCAAGCGTTGAGGGGGTTGCCAAAATGTGAAGGACTTACTGAGAAGTGGAAGATAAGATGAGATGCTTGCCTTCTTTCTATAGGGTGAGGAAGTAATGCCACCCATCCCCTGTAGCCCCAGCTGTCATTTCTGGGGTCTGCATTCCTTTTGACTCATTCCCTCCAGCTTCCAAACCCAAGACAGAAACTGGCTTGCAGATACGTTGAAACCAACTTCAAAGCAAATCAAACACAAGCCAGCGAGGGACTCCGGTTCCCTTTGTTCCACTTTCAAGAACAACTCATAATGATCGTATTGCACATTGGAATGTGGAGTTGAACCAATTTCACAGCTGCTTGAATTTCTTTCGCACTGCACACTTGCTTGATATTTGCCCTGTGCAAGTCACAAAGCATTCCATTTCCCACCCATCCTCCTCAGCATCAGGGGCGGCACGGCGACACAGTAGTTAGCATTGCTGACCCGGATTCGATTCCCGGTTTGGGTTGCTGTCTGTGTGGAGTTTGCACCTTCTGCAAATTTCTTCGTGGGTTTCCTTTGGGTGCTCTGGTTTCATTCCGCAGTCCGAAAGATGTGCAAGTTTGGCGGATTGCCGATGCTAAGTTGCCCCTTAGTGTCAGGGAGGCTATCTAGGGTAAATATATGGGGTTATGGGGATGGGTGGGATTGTATTGAGTGCTGACTCAATGGGCCAAATGGTCTTCTTCTGCAATCTATGAAATATAGAAATCATAGAAACTCTACAGTGCAGAAAGAGGCCATTCGGCCCATCGAGTCTGCACCAACCAGAAGCCCACCCAGGCCCTACTCCCATATGCCTACATATTTACCCACTAATCCCTCTAACCTCTGCATCTCAGAACACTAAGGGCAATTTTAACACGGCCAATCAACATAACCCGCACATCTTTGGACTGTGGAAGGAAAATGGAGCACTGGAGGAAACCCACACAGACACGAGGAGAATGTGCAAACTGCATACAGACAGTGACCCAAGCCAGGAATCAAACACAGGTCCCTGGAGCTGTGACGCAGCAGTGCTAAACACAGTGCTAATGCGCCGTCCATATATGGAGGTTGAAGAGATGGACCTGGATGGGATTGTAGTGGGAGCTGACTCGATGGGCCAAATGGCCTCCTTCTGCACTGTAGGATTCTATGAATTACATATGAAGAAGACAACTAAGGAAGCAAGGTAAATGATTTGAATAAAGGAAGAAGCAGCGAGCAGATCTCCATTCTTGTTCTTCCAAATCGCTGTTTCCGACTAATGATGAATGTCAGAAGATATCCAACTGTCATGAAATCACGGCGAGATGCTTCAGCAAGCAGCATGGTTCAATAAGTTCACCATTATTCACACAGAGCGAATCAGGGAAAACAGTCACAAAGATAATTGGTCTCTGCTATTCATAACAGTTAATGCGACAAGCATGGCCTGGTGTGCTGCAGTGAGATAGCTCAATGATTACAACACTTCCAGGTCTACTGCCTCGCAGGTGTAAACAGAAGGAAAGGTCTGGGGTGAAACACAAAAGCAGATTTTTAAATGCTTAATCTAAAAATTCAACATAAATAAAATATAACACAGAGAAGAATACCGTGAATAAATCACCCGATTTACTTGTGAAAATAAATTCCTCTTATCCCAGTGGCTCAGTGTTATGCAGCAGCAAGTTGGGGTGGTGCAGTGACACAATGGTTAGCACTGTGGCCTCGCAGCACCAGGGACCCGGGTTCAATTCCCGGCTTGGGTCACTGTCTGTGTGGCGTTTGCATGTTCTTCATGTGTCTGTGTAGATGCCTGCCACAATTTGAAAGACATGTTAGTTAGGTACATTGACCCAAACAGGCATCAGAGTGTGCCATCTAGGGGAATTTCACAGTAGCTTCATTGCAGTGTTAATGTAAGCCCTACTCTAAAAATAAACTTCACTTTTTACTATAGTTGAGAAAGCCCATCAATGCCTCTATTTTCTCAGAAGACTAAGGCAATTTGGCATGTCTGCTACAGCCCTCACCAACTTTTACAGACGCACTATAGAAAGCATCCTTTTCAGATATGGCGCACTTGTTATGTCTCCTTCTCTGCCCAAGACGGCAAGGAACTACAAAAGTTGTGAATGTAGCCCAGTCCATCATGCAAACCAGCCCCGCATCTATTGATTCTGTCTACACTTCCCACTGCCTTAGAAAAGCAGCCAGAATAATTAAGGATCCCACGCACCCCAGACATTCTCTGTTCCATCTTCTTCCACTGGAAAAAAGATACAAAAATCTGAGATTACGTACCAATCAACTCAAGAACAGCTTCTTCCCTGCTGCCATCAGACCTTTGAATGGACCTACCTTGCACTAAGTTGATCGTTCTTATACCTGAGCTATGGCTTTAACATTACATTCTGCACTCTTTCCTTTCCTTCTCTATGAAGGATATGCCTTATTTGTATAATGTGCAAGAAATAATACTTTTCATTGTATATTAATGCATGTGACAATAATAAATCAAACCAATTTTTTTTTCATCCGTGGGACATAGGCATTGCAGGCTGGTCAACATTTATTGCCCATTTGTATAGTTGCCCTTGCACTGTGTGGCTTGCTACGCCATTTCAGAGGGCAGTTGAGAGTCAACCACATTGCTGTGGCTTTGGAGTCACTTGGAGGCTATACCAGCAGAATACTTTTCCTAAAGGAGATTAGTGAACCAGATGGTTTTTTCCAACAATTAACAATGGTTTCATGGTCATCAGTAAGCTTAATTCAGATATATTTTATTGAATTCACAATCTGACGTGGCAGGATTTGAACCCAGGTCCTCAGAACATTAGTTGAATGTCTGGATTAATAGTGCTAATACCAGTAGACCATTATCTTCCCACTTGCTCTATGTGCTGATGTACATCTGGCAGCAGTGACCTGCTTAGGGGCCAAGGAAACTGTTCTAGGATGGAATGTTTTGACCATAAGAGTGCACCCAGCCTATTCTCAGGGTACACTATACATCCTGGACAACATCCACTAACTATTTAAACAGTTTACCCTACAAATACAGGCACGTGAAGCCAATTCAAATAAACCAAGTACTTTACCATGCAGAAGATGTACACATGTAACATGTTCATATATTTTACTTTTTTTTTAACTGCAGTATTATAATAATTGTATGAAAGTAGAATATTTTTGAAAATTAAATCGTATTGCAACTTTCTTATAATGCCCCACATCTCAAAAAGAGGCTAGATGAAATGTAACAAGGTATGTGTTTCCTGCATTACTTTTGCACACTCTGGGGGAAATCATAACAGGCAGTAGCAGGGGGTTGGGGGGGGCTGGGAGAAAGATCCTCGGTGGTTTTTTTTCGGTTTTGGGATGAGCACAGCCTGAAAATCCCACCCTCTGCCTTTAACCAGCTCTTCGGAATTCTTTTTTCCATCTTACATCATGTATTCATGAGATGTAGTAATACAATATAGAAGCTGTAAAACTTGAAGGTTTGGCCCAAGGTTACGAAGGGTCCTTCAGCTTTCTTTGTTTGACCATTTTTCTCTTATCCTTCAAGATGGTGAATTGCCACAGCTTTTAATAATTCATAGAACCATAGAAACCCTACAGTGCAGAAAAAGGCCATTCAGTCTGCACCGACCACAATCCCACCCCGGCCCTACACCCATATTAACCCACTAATCCCTCTAACTTACGCATCTCACAACACTAAGGTGCAATTTTAGCATGGCCAATCAACCTAACCTTCACATCTCTGGACTGTGGGAGGGAACCAGAGTATCCAGCGTAAACGCACACAGATACGAGGAGAATGTGCAAACTCTACACAGACTGTGACCCAAGCCAGGAATCAAACCCAAATCCCTGGAGTTATGAAGCAGCAGTTCTAACCACTGTGCCATTGTACCACCCACTCATGGGATGTGACCTTCATTGAATAGGTCAGCTTTTATTTCCCATCCCTATTTGCCCTTGAGGAGGTAGAAGTGAACTGCCTTCTTGAACTGGAATCCAGCAGCCGTCCAATCAATAGTCAACTTGTCATCGATGAAGCTTGGACAGTGAGTACAAGCAGACTATCCAACCGTGTGGAGTATCACATGCAAGCTTCACACAAATAATAATGACCAATGGGAGCACCAGATCACCTTTCCAAGAATCACTGGATCCTATCAAAGTTTCCCCACTGCCTCCGCAAAGCTCAGTGAACGTTTCACGACCTGAAAGCGATGATCATGAAAGGTCAAAGTGGCCCAACAGGCCTGGGATGATGCCTGAAGCATTAGGTTCAGACACTGCCTACAGCAAGAACTCCCACAAGAATGGTAATATCCAATGGAAGGAAAACAAAACAATGGGATGGGGTGTTGTGGGGAGGTGTTGGGAACATGGATAATAAAAAGAAAATAAATCTAAAAAAATTCTCTCTGATTCCTGCACCAGATTGAGACCAGTCCAGGAGATCACATCGAAAGAGATCGAAGGCATCTTCCTGGTGAAGGACATCAAGTGATCCAGTTGCTCACTGATCCATTAATGAAAACTTCTCTCTACTTTGTTTTGTTACATTTACATTTCTCTTTAACGCTTTTCATTTCTCGGTGCCGTTTTTTCAGAATACCTGGCAGGGACTTCCTGTAGAAGTTTCAGACTTGAAATCTCCAAATGAGACAATTCCTCCAGGCAAATTGCTTTCAATGATATTTTAATAGCCCTGAATATTAGCACATTTATTCATGGGCAATAGTTTGAAGTAACCTTACAGGTCTGCCCTCTAGACAGTCTATTATTTCTTTAGAATTCTTAACTATTAAAACCGGAACATTGTGCGTGACAAAATACAATGTTCCTCTCTGATAGAAACATTTAAAAAAAAAGCAGGAGGCGGTCATTCGGCCCTTCAGGTCTGCTCCAATATTTATTATCAACCTGACTGATCATCAAATTCTATAGCCTAATCCCCCTTTTCCCCCATTATCCTTTGATCCCTTTAGCCCCAAGAGCTATAGAAGCATAGTGGAACATTGGAACCTATTGGAAATCTCCATTAGTTAACAGGGAATTGTGGACACTGAACTGTGTCAGTACTCAAGTATTTTCAGCTTCCATTCAGCTCATCTGTGTATCAGTTTTACAGATGATGTTTTATACCAGTACCCTGCTCTATACTCACTTACTGTGCAGTCAGCTCAGAGTCTCCGGACATAAATTCAAAGAGAGAAGGAAAAAAAAATAAAGAGACAAACAAGAAAAGCAACTTTTGTTTCATTAATGGACTGAAAATGTCCCAAGGCAATAATGATTGTCAAGATAAACCTTGACACGGAGCTATCTGAAGAGATGTTTAGGGCAGGACTTGATCTAGGGATTAGATTTTAGAGGGTGAATAGCCATGCGTTGTTTTAATTGGAGCAGGAAAGACTGAGAAGTTTACAAGATTATGAAAGGCATGGACAGAGTGGACAGGGAGCAGCTGTTCCCCTTAGTTGAAGGGTCAGTCATAAGGAGACATTGGTTCAAGGTGAGAGGCAGGAGGTTTAGGAGGGCTGTGAGCAAAAATGTTTTTACCCAGAGGGTGTTGATGGTGTGGAATGTGCTGCCTGGGAGGGTGGCAGATGTAGGCTGCCTCACATCCTTTAAAAAGCATCTGGAGGAGTGCTTCGTATGTCATAACATTCAAGGCCAAGTGCTGGTAAATGGGATTAGGTGGAAGGTCAGTGTTCCTCACTTTCGATGCAGGCTCAATGGGCCAAAGGACCTTTTCTGCATTGTGTGGTTCTATGATCGTATGATTTTAAGATTTGTCTGAAAGGGGAACAGGGAGAGCTGAAGAGATTTAGGAATGAAATCAGGGTTAAGTTCATGAGAGCTGAAGGTAAGAATGCCAATTATGGGGTGACTAAAACTGGGGGCTTGCAAGAAGCTAGAAATGGGCAATGGCAGTGATGTCTATTGACTGTCTATTGAATTATCATTAGAATACTGAGTGATGCAACGTTCTATCCCTGTGCACACTTAGAAAAAAGTGGGGGGGAGGTTGGATGGGAGTCTCCATGAAGAGGACCAGCAGACTCTAGTAGAGGCTGTTTCGTGGGCGCACCACTGGCCTCTGCATGTATTCCAACATTGTCAACTCCGCATTGGGAATGAAATTAGCAGGCCTGGGGCTGAATTCCCTGGACCCATTCGCCTCTGTTCCCCCGCCAGGAGTGGTTCACTCCAGGGGGATTTAATACAGCTCCCCAATAGCGGGGAACTGGCATCCTGACCTGCTGGAGAGATGGGAGTGTAATTAAGACCCCGCAGACAGTTGGGCACGGGGAGTCCTTGAGGAGCCACCCTAAGGAGCATTTTGTCCCTGTCCATTCGGCCTTAGGCAGTGCTAAGGGCTGGGGCCAAAAGGGAGCGAGGCCTTATGGGGTAGGGGATCTGGGCAGTTGTGGGGAAGGAGAGGTCCCATTGCTCTTTGGGCTGAGTGACAGAGGGAGGGAGGTGATCGATTGGTGCTGGCCATTTGAGTGGAAGGGGGCAGGGTTTGGGGGAGCAGCCTGCTAGGGGGTCAGGGCTGCAGGTGGTAGGGAGAGGTGGCGTTGGGATATATTTCCCCTCACCAAAAGCATTAGTTATTTGCTTCCACTGTTCCAAGATGTGTAGATTTAGAGGATTAGCATTAGTAAGTGGGTGGGGTTACGGAAATAGGGTGGGGAAGGGGGTCTGGGCAAGATATTCTGTCAGACAGTCAGTGCAGACTTGCTGGGCCGAATGGTCTCTTTTGCACTGTAGGGATTCTGTGATCAGTGATTTGGCTCGGATTGTATCAATTCCCAGTTTTTTTTATCTTGCTGAGATTACAGCAGGATGTTTCCACGCCAACAAAAAAGAAAATCCTGGAACAGACACAAGTAACAGACATCTGGCGTGAAGCAGCTGACTGTTCAATGTGGGAAATGTGGTTGTGGTGTTGTACTGTTCTCCATTACAGATAGTGTTTCTACAACAACATGTGACTGATGCTTGGTTCCTTTAATGCCATTAAAGCGAGTTATAATGGAGATGGTTTGGAATGTGCGGAATGTTTATCGTGCGTTCAAACTTCTTTTCAACAGCAGCCAACCACCATTTTGGAATTCTTTAAGTAAGAGTTTTAAGTGCTCAATTCATAAACTCTCCTGCTTGTTCCCCAGTGACTCACAGACTGGTCTGAATGTGACTCAGTGTGCAACATTAACAACTCTTTTAAATGAGTTCTGTTATCCACAGCAGAGCTGCCCTCTCTTTTAAGATCGTGCGTCTTCAACTTGAGGGTCTCTTTCCTCCTCCTCCTCCTCCTCCTCAGGTTAGCCCATTGCCAATAGGACAATGATTAAGGGGCAGAGATCTTACAATGATATCAAAATTACTTCTATTTGAACGTGTAACATGTGAAAGGCCATCCAGATGCCACTCACTGGGACTGGAAAATCAACGGCTGGGATTTTCTGGCCACGCTCGCCCCGAGAAAAAAAACTAGAGGACATGGGTTAAGGATGAAGGTGGAAAAGTTTAAAGGGGATATTAGAGGTGGGCTTCTTCACACAGAGAGTGGTGGGAGTGTGGAATGAGCTGCCAGATGAAGTGGTGAATGTGGGCTCACTTTTACTATTTAAGAAAAACTTGGACAGGGACATGGATGAGAGGAGTGTGGACGAATATGGTCCAGGTGCAGGTCAGTGGGACGAGGCAGAAAAATGGTTCAGCACAGTCGAGAAGGGCCAAAAGGCCTGTTTCTGTGCTGTAGTGTTCTATGTTTCTATGGAAACCGAAAAATCCCCACCCAGGGCCAATGGATCTTTCCAAACTCCACCCCTCACCTGCTCCAGGCGGGCGGAATGGGAAAATTTGCCCCAGTGAGTCCTGCAGCGTTAAATTGTCCAAGCAATAAGGTGAAGTTCAAAGTGATGTGTGAATGATCACCTGAGCGCCAAGTGATCAGTGCTACTGCCTCACAGCGCCAGGGATCCGACTTCAATTCCAGCCTTGGGTCACTGTCTGTGTGGAGTTTGAACATTCTCCCATGTCTGCGTGGGTTTCCTCTGGGTGCTCCAGTTTCCTCCCACAGTCCAAAGATGTGCAGGTTAGGTGGATTGGACATGCTAAAATGCTCCTTAGTGTCGAGAGGACTACCAGTGTAAATACATGGGGTTAAAGGGATCGAGCCTGAATGAGATTGTTGGCAGTGTTGGCTCAAAGGGCCAAATGGCCTCCTTTTGCACTGTAGGCATTCTATGGTGGATTGGCTAGAATGCTTGTTCATAATACATTTATTGCAAAGGAAACAGGCTATTCCAAGGGGAAATGAACTCTGAACTCTGTGTAAATTAGTGATAATCACTGCAATTAGAATACTGTGTCGAGGTCTGGTCACCGTGGAATGGAAAGGATACAGTAGTGCAACAATCCATACCTAAATGCAGCATGTGTTGGGCAATATCTCAGCTTGGGCTGACAAGTGGCAAGTAAAATCCACACCACACAAGTGCAGGATGATGTGAAGACTGAAAGCACTTTCTCATTGAGATGGGCTGAATGGCCTTCCCCAGTCACTGAAAGGAAAGCACACAAGAAATACCTCCCGCCAGCTGGAGGTAGCTCATTATTTGCCAGCGGTGACTTTCTCCGATCCCGCTGGGAGCACAACCTCCTGCCCGCAGGCTTCCCTTGATGTGGGTGACGTCAGTGGGATTTCCCATTGACAGCAACAGGGCCAAAGAATCCCACCACTAATAAACAATGTACCCACCATTCCCGCAGAAGGCCAGAGAATCCCATCCAAGCAGTGTTGAAACAGATCAAATCCTGTCTTATGAAAAAGATCCTCGATGATTTGAAAGGGCTAAGCAGAGACAAAAACCAGGCATTATAAGATGTGGGAATAAAGACAGCAGTGAGGGGACGGTTAATCAGAGTCATGTTATTGCTGATATGGGACAGGATGTACAAGATATCCACAGCTCGCAATTCTGGGAAATGTAAGTAGTTGTTTCCCAATTGAAGTGAAGTAATTAATAATACTTGGCCTCCTTCTACACTGTGGGGATTCTCTAATGAAGAGAAAAATCAAATGTATAAATTGTCCTGGATTCCTCTCGCTGTGTCAGTTTGCAAAATGATGGACTGCCATTTGGAGTAAAGGTTGGGTTTCAAGATTAAGGAACACATTTCAGGGCACATCTCCAGCCCAAAGCTTATCTTTAACTGCAGAAGTTTTGATTTATTTTGCCATGTCGGTTTTTAGAAAGCTTCCGCTGATATGGCATTTGGATGAAGCTATGACAGAATGAGTGCTGGGAATTCCTGTCAATGTTGAATATGTGGATGATGGAGTCATATTTAAATGGAGCTGGTTAAAGATTGAAAAATCTTTTCGCCCACTTGTCCACCATCGTTCAGTAAATGTATTCCAAAAACACTTATAGAACCATAGAACTCATTCAGTGCAGAAGAGGCCCTTCGGCCCATTGATCTGCACTGACACATTAGAAATACCTAAACTCCTACCTAATCCCATCTGCCAGCACTTGGCCCATTGCCATATTGTGATGTGCCAGATGTTCATCCAGATACTTTTTAAAGGATGTGAGGCAACCCGCCTCCACCATCCTCCCAGGTAGTGCATTCCAAATCATCACCACCCTCTGGGTAAAAATATCTTTTGTCGCATCCTTCCTAAACCTCACTTTGACCCTATGTCCCCTCCTCACTGACCTCTTCGATTAAGGGGAACAGCTGCTCCCTATTTGCTCTGTCTATGTCCCTCATAATCCGTACACCTCAATCAAGTCATCCTTCATTCTTCTCTGCTCCAACGAAAACAACCCAAGCCCATCCAACTTCTCCTCATAACTGAAATGGTTCATTCTAGACAATCACATAATAACCAGGACAATGCTGGCAACACCCTTTGGTTAGTACCTGGTTAGTCAGAGGGACACTGGTTGCTCTGAACATTTCTTCATTAGACGCAGGTTCCACCTCTTCATTAAAAGCAAATTACTGCAGATGCAGCATAGCATGTTAGTACGTGGTTAGCACTGCTGCCTCGCACTGCCAGGGAGCCGGATTCAATTCCAGCCTCTGGCGAATGTCTGTGTGGAGTCTGCACATTCTCTCTGTGTCTGCATGAGTTTCCTCCAGGTGCTCTGATTTCCTCCCACAGTCCAAAAGACATTCTGGTAGGTGCGTTGGCCGTGCTAAAGTCTCCCTCGGTGTATGTGAACAGGCGGCGGAATATGGTGATGAGGGGATTTTCACAGTAACTTCATTGCGGTGTTAATGTAAGCTTACTTGTGAGACTAATAAATAAACTTTAAAAAACTTGGCTGGAATATGAAACAAAAACAGGAAATGCTGGAAACTCTCAGCAGGTCTGACAGCATTTGTGGAAAGAGAATAGAACAACGTTTCAAGTCTGGATGACCCTTCGTCAAGGTTGAATAGACGTGTAGAAACTCTGATGAAGAGTCATCCAGACTCAAAACGTTGGCTCTATTCTCTCTCCGCAGATGCTGTCAGATCTGCTGAGATTTTGCAGAATTTTTTTTGGTTTTGTTCCATCTTTTCATTGCTATCCAGTGACAATAACGATAATTTTCTACATTACAACAGTGGCCACTCTGCATTTGATTGGTTGTGAAGCATTTTGCGACATGCAGTGTAAAGTGCCACGGAAAGGCAAGTAACTTCATTGCACCGTTAACGTAAGCCTACTTGTGACACCAATAAATAAACTTTAAACGGCGAGAGTAACGGGCAAAATCTCAGAGGAAATGCGCATTTGGATGGAGTGAGGAAAACAAATCCCACCTGACTTGTGTTTAGAATTAGAAAAATTAGACTGTAAAATTACAGAGCAGCTAACAGAAACTAGTATCAAATGCCATGAATATATATCCTGCAGGCACCTAAAGAATTGCTGCTGCAGTAAAGCTGCTACATCCCTATTTAGAAACTGTTGTCTCGCTTATTAATGCCTAAAATAAACGGTGTCATGTGACAGTTCCTCAAGGCAGGTTTAGCATCATGACTGAGAAAGCCAGTTACAATGGCAGCAGCATATGACACTTGCTAACTGTTACAGAAGATTTTTTAGAAAAGAATGGCTAAAGGGTAGAACTCTTGAGAGTGGTAGTGCTCGTTATTCTGAGATTTATTTGGAAGTAACTTGACACATACATTGCCATACATGTGGGATGAGGGGCTGGAAATGCATGGAAAACGGGGCCTCCTGCTTCTAATTCCAATTCTCTTCCCACACCTAATTGTGCACTATTTATACCCAGAACAGGTCGCTATCTGTCATCAGAGGAGAATAGCTTGAGGGGCGCCACTCTGCATCATATAGCGGCACAGTGGTTAGCAGGGAACCAGGTTTGATTCTCGGCCTCGGGTCATTGTCTGGGTGGAGTTTGCACATTCTCCCCATGCCTGTGTGAGTTTTCTCTGGATGCTCCACTTTCCTCCCACAGCCCAAAAATGTGCGGGTTAGTGGATTGGCCATGATGAATTGACTCTAGTGTCTGGGGATCAGCAGGGTAAATACATAAATACATGGGGCTACGGCAATTGAGTTGGGTGAGATAGTGATCAGTGCAAACTCGATGGATTGAATGGCCTGTTACTGCCCTATGAAGACCCTATAATTCTATGATCGTGGCTGATGGGAATCTTTCCTGCGCTTAGTACCAGCCATTGGCATATTTGGAAGGGTCTTTCAAGCTGATGCTGACTCTGTTTGATCACGTTATGAATGCACGTTCCTTAGCCATCATGTCCCAGGGTGGGATTTGAACACGGAGCTTCTAGCCTAGAGGGAGAGCATTATCCACAGTACCACAAGACCTCCTGTGCTCCTAAGTATCATTTAGTAATTCTTGCTGGGATATAGAAGGCCATTGCAATGATGCCTTTAGCAGTGAGCGATTAGTTTGGAGTTGATTTATCAGTCATGGCCTCTTTTCTCTTGTGGTATAAATTGTGGTCCTATTTGAAATTTGGCACTCCTGAATTTGTCCCGATGTGTATGAGACAGAAAGCTTCAGCATCATGACTCACTTTTCAACAATATTCAAGTTGTCCCACTAATGCATAGTATCTGACCTGATTTCCATATAGAGACACAAAGTATGGGGATCAGAGGACAACTGAACAGAACAGACTCCAAAAAGTATATAAAGAAAACACTCCACACAAGTGATATGATGTCAGAAAACAAGTTTCCACACACAGCAAGTCTGGTATGCACTATCTGAAGTGTGGTGAAGCAGATTCAATTGAGGTATTTAAGAGGGCATTGGGCAATGATTTGGATAGAAACAATCTGCAGGGGTATGGGGAAAAGGCAGGGGAATGACATTAAGTCAAGATGATCTTTGGAGAGCTGGTGCAGACATGATGGGCCAAATGGCCTCCTTCTGTGCTGTAACAATTCAATGATTCTATGAAGTCCTACCAACAAATGGTAAGAAGCAGGTATAACAGCAACTGTGAGGTGTCAGGAACTTTTGGCATATTTCCCATCACACTCATAGTTATGTGTACATCAGTGTTCACCAGCCACACACAGGAAATCCAGAAAACCCATGGACTCAAAAATGAATTGAAGAACCCAAGTCAGTATGGCTTTCGTGAAGTGATTAAGGCAACAGGATTGATAAGCTGCCTCTTCCCATGGGAATTCCTTAGCCCAAAGACTGGAATGAAATATGGAAGTTAGTGATCTGGAACCAAGGTATGCGGATTTCCCCGGGATATCATTCTGCCATCCAACACCCGAGCATCTCACACAGCCGAGTTAAAATGCCCCCTCTCAATCCCTGGGTGTGTAACACAGAGCACGATGATCCTCTGGATCCCAAGTCCATGCTAACAGACCTGAAGCACAGTGCTGGTCATCCATTCTCTGTGATTTGTCACAGACAACCTTTAAACGGCCTTTGTTCATTCTCACCGCAGCAACTGAGAACCTATAATGGCTTTTAAATGGACATCTTATCTTGTTCCTGATAAATGTCTGGTACGCGACAGTACTTGCAATGAGTAGCATTATTAAATTAAGGATAGCAGAGGGCATTAACAAGGCTGTCTTTGAATAGATGGAATTTGAATTTGAAGCCGTGAGCCTGAAACTCAAATGGCTTTCTGATGATCATCGGAGCCTTGAAATTAATCACAACATTGAAGCTCCTCGCTCATTTCTGTTAACATTTAATACAGATGCCGGACATATTCACTGACTCTAACCATCACTATCTTTTTGGATGTGGTCTCACATCCAAAGGCAGTGGAGAATGTTCTTGGCGGAGCTGTTTTCTGTTACTTAGCAAACAGCAATTCTCCCAAAGGTGGTTGAAAATATCTCCCCTCATTAGTCACGGTGATCAAAACAAGGCTGTCAGGAGCTGAGGAAATTATAAGTCGTGTTCGGTGCTAGTGTTCCTTAGGTGTCATTTTCTTAGTTCCTTGTGAGCGTCACATCTGCGGTAAACCAGGGGCTGACAGTCGGGTGTCACGTGACGCGATTAAAGGAGTTCCTGACGTCATTATGGCAGATTTTCAGGGATGTCAGTGAGACGCTACATCTAATATACAGTCGTAATATATACAAAAAAAAACACATTTTAATGAGTAAACATTGTATTAAGTCCTGTTTGGAGACTCTATCAATTACCTCTGGGTACATTTCACATTGTTTATCTTGATTCCTTTCACTGTCAGGAGCCACACATAACATGCATTCCAAAGATGTGCAGATTAGGTGGATTGGCCATGCTAAACTACCCCTTAATGTCCAAAGATATGTAAGTTAGGGCAATTAGTGGAGTAAATAGATGGGGTCATAAGGAGTAGGAGAGGGCGTGAGTAAGATATTTTCTCAGCAATTGTGGAGGCGTTGAGGGCAGTTCGGTGGCACAGTGGTTAGCACTGCTGCCTCAAAGTGCCAAAGACCTGGGTTCAATATCGGCACTGGCTTGTGTAGAGTTTGTCTATTCTCCCCCTGTATGCATGGATTTCCTCCGGATGCTCTGGTTTCCTCCTACACTCCAAAGATATGCAGCTTGGGTGGATTGAGCATGTTAAATTGCCCCTTGGTGTCCCAAGATGTGTCGTTTGGATGGATTAGCAATGATAGGTATGTGGGGTTTACAGGGTTAAGGCGGGGAGAAGGCCTGGGTAAGATGCTCTAACAGAGAGTCAGTGCAGACTCAATGGGCCTAATGTCCTTCCTCTGGGATTCTATGATTCCTTCACTGTCCATACATAACCATGCGTCTAGACAGTGGGTAACCCAATATTTTTTCAGAGATGACAAGAGACCAGTCATTGGAGGGCAATTGCTGGGTAGGGAGTGGGTGAGGGGGCTCTAGGGGGCAAGGTTGAGAATACATTGGTCGCTAATAGTAGGTTCACATATATATGCTGATAGGAAGTGCAGTTTGCAGACCGATTAAAGCAGTCTTGTCTTCCAGGGTAACCAGCCTTTCATTCCTGATCCAACCAGAGGTCATGGTTAATATTCCAGCACAGTTTCTATCACTGTTCAGGGCTGTTTGAATTTTTTGCTTTTAGAGATTGCTGCCTCAAGTTCAAACAATGGCAGATAATTTTCTGCTGCTGGTAACATGCTGACCACTGCTGATTGTCCAGCATCCCATTCGCGAAGGCACCTTCTATCAAGACCGAATGTGCCAAATCATTAATCAAACACTCGGATCCAATGTATTATGAGATCCTGAAGAGATGAGTTACACATACTTGGCTACCAGAGCAGGTCAAAGGCTAGGAATTCTGCAGCGTGTCACTCACTTTCTGATTGTCCAAAGACTGTCCACCATTTACACAGCATAAATCAGGAGTGTGATGGAATATCCTCCACCTGCCTGGGTGAGTGGAGCTCCAACAACATTCAAGAAGTTCGACACCATCCAAGACAAAGTAGCCCACTTGATTGCTACTCCTTCCACAAACATATAATCCCTCCATCACCAACATATAAGATGCACTGCAGTGACTCAACAAGATTCTTAAGGCAGCAACTTCCAAACCCATGACCACTGCCGTCTGGAAGAGTAGGAACAGCAGATATCTGGGGACATCACTATCTGGAGATTCCCCTACAAGCACACATATATCACCAGCCCTTCTACGTCACTGGGTGCAAATCCTATAATTCCATCCCTAACAAAACTGTGGGTGTATCTACACCTCAAGTAGTTAAAGATGGTAATGCACCATCAACTTTGAAAGGGTAACCTGGGATAGAGATGCCTACAAATGAATGAAAAAAAACCACACATGCATGGGATCCTCTGGTGAATTTGGCTGTGGTTCTGTTTCTCATATGCCAGTTGGCTGTAGACCAAGTTAGAACTCAATGCAGCTCTATAATTTAATCCTGAACTATCATTCTATTATTCAATCTCAAGTGTTCCTATCCAATATTGCTATCCTGCTATTTTAAGGTAATAATGCAGCACAATGTATTATTTTTAGAGGAGTGGCACATTAAATATTAATATTGGTCACATTTGAGGCATTGGACTCACAGCCAAATTCTAAACAGAAGTCTTACTTACAGGATTTCTTTATTATTTACATTATTCCTAATATTATCATAGCCATTTTTAAATCCTATTTCCAGCCAGCTTACCTAATATACAGTTCACCCAGCAATGGGACTGGAGTGTATTTTTCTTTCAAATTATATTTTAAAGTATTGCCAAAAATGAATTCAACTACAGAAAAAAATATGTTTTTTCTATAAAACATCCTTTGATAGACCACAATTAAAATACACAGTGCCTCCAATTCAAGGAATGAACTAGAAATAAAAATAAAATGTGACAACACTTCATCATAACCTAGTGAGATGCTCCAAAAATATCTGGACCCACCACAGCAGATGATGGTGGAATTTAAATTCAATTAAAGAAAATCTGGAATTAAGAATCTACTAATGACCACGAAACCATTGTTGATAGTCGGAAAAATCCATCAGGTTTACTAATGTCCTCTAGGGAAGGAAATCTGCTGTCCTTACCTGGTCTGGCCTACATGTGACTCCAAGCCACAGCACTGTGGTTGACTCTCAACTTGGGCTACTAGGGAATGGGTATTAAATGCTGGCCCAGCCAGTAACGCCCAGGTGACACACAAATGAATGAACAGAAGTGTAGATCCAACAGCAAAGTTATTAACATGATACTTGTTCCCAAATTGAGGAATAACTGAGATCACAAGAAGTCTGGATTAAAATATTAAGAGACCAGGTTATCCGTAAGATGTTGCTACCTTTTCGATTCATCTCAAGTGCATAATAGTTTCATCTGGCGATGGAAATCTGCCGTCCTTACCTGGTCTGGCCTACATGTGAGTCCAGAACCACAGCAATGTGGTTGATTCTCAACTGCCCTTCAAGAGCAACTAGGGATGGACAATAAATGCTGGCCAGCCAGTGATACTTATTTCCCAAAAATGAATTTAAAAAAAACTAAAAGAATGGTGTGCCTGTGTGTATTTGCCTGTTTTGTGGGACTGTGTTAACAAGGGGTGTGTTTGTGTGTGAGTGTGTTTCTGTGTATGTCTTTGTGTATGTGTGTGTGTCTGTGTGTGTATGTGTGTGTGTATGTGTGTGTATGTGTGTGTGTGTGCAGTAGCACATATGAGAGTATGGAATGAGTATATAGATTATGACAGTTTGCTTTTACATAACCAGTTAGTCTATTGAACTGGAAAAGAAAATCATCAAGAATGCAAAAAGGGCTATTGGTTTATCTATCACCCAAGAACAATTTATACCCAACTATCTATCATCTCTGGGACCAGGCTTCAGTGTAGCGCAGACTGATGGGATGAAAATCTTTCTTCTGTTTGCTGGTATCTTATTAAAGGAGTAGAGTACGAATCTAAAGGAGCCCCAATTAGCTGTAGGGGGGCATTCGTTAGGCTCCAGTTGGAGTATTGTGTGAAGTTCTGGCCACCTAATCACAGGAAGGATATTATTCCCCACAGTGGGATACAGAGACAATCCACAAAGATAATTCTGGGCATCAGAATGTTTAAATTATGAGGGAATGTTAAGGAAGTTGAGCTTGTTTTCTTTAGGAATAAGAAAGTTTCAAGTTGATGGAACTGAAATCTTCACAGTATTGAATTCAGAAATCAGATCCAGATTAATTTTTAACTATGTGGAAGAATTCGAGGGCTGAGTGGATAAGTTTAAAATTGAAAGATTGTGCTTCCGTAGTTCTGAGCAGTTCACATAGTACTGAACATAAGACAAAAATTTTCATTCCTGAGCATTCCTTTGTTTTATTTATTCATTGGAGGTAGATGTCACTGTCTAGGCAAGAATTTATTGTCCATTCCTAATTGTCTCTTGAACTGAGTAGCTTGCATAGCCATTTCAGAGAACATTTAAGAGTCACAAACATTGCAGAGGCCAGACCAGGTAAGGATGGTAGATTTTCTTCCCCAAAATCAACCAGATGGGTTTTTACAACAATTGTTTCATGGTTGTCATTAAATTTTTAATTCCAGCATTTACTGGATGCAAATCTCACCATCTGCTGATGTGGGATATGAACTTGGGTCTCCACAGCATTACCCTTGGTCTCTGGGTTACTAGTCCAATGACAATACCACAACATCACTGGGGGGAGCTTTCCCATCCTGCCTGCCACGGGATTCGTAGTAGGCGGGAGATCGGACTATGCAAAGGTCCATTGACTTCAGGCGGGATTTTCCAGTTTAGCAGGGTGAGCACAGCCGGAAAATCCCACCCATTGTTTTTCCTGGGAGGGGAACGAAGAAGATTTTAGCATAAAATCATATAATGGATCCTGGAACAGGTTAACAGGAAATACTCTTGAAGCACCAGTACAAGGAATTAATTAAAATGTTCTTCTGGAAATAGCAGGGATTAGGGTGATTTATGAAAAATAGATATTACAGTTGGGCTTGCTGTTGCTCCATAAAAATTTTTATGGTCTAAAATGTATGACTATAATAGGAAGGTCAGCATTGCAGTCACACAGCAGAATCATAAAATCTCTACACTGTAGAAAGAAGCCATTTGGCCCACTGAGTCTGCATTGACCGCAATCCCACCCAGGCCCTATTCCTGTAATCCTACATATTTACCCTGCTAATGCCCCTGACATTAGGGCCAATTTAGCATGGCCAATCAACCTAACTAGTACATTCTTGGAGTGCAGGAGAAAATTGGAGCACCCTGAAGAAACACACACACACGGGGAGAATGTGCAAACTCCATACAGACCATGACCCGAGGCTGGTATTGAACCCGCTCCCTGGTGCTGTGAGGCAGCAGTACTAAACATTGTGCCACTGTGCCACCCCAGAAGCTGCAAGTAGTTGCAGTTTGCACAGTAATTGTGGCTTTTGATTGTAAACCCACCTCACACTCGCGATCATTTTTACAAAGATCTCAATTGATCAACTTCACGAGGCAACTTCCTGGTGTTGAACGAGCTAAGCTCCAAACTTTGACTTTTGACCTGTGTGACTTTGGCCATCAGCGTGTGCACAGCTCTGTCCCCAATAGCTTTTTAATGAACCTCTTGATATACACAGGGAAAAGCAAAAACTGAATGAAGTAGAGGGGAATAATTTGATAAGTGAAGGCAACCTAATACAGCACTTCCTTTAACTGCAAAATTGCCTTTTATCTGTGTGTCAGTCTGTATTTGCTCCACCATAAAAAGCAGCATATAAGCCTAGTAAAGTTTATTGCACTAATTCTCTATTGAAGAGACGTTGATTGTGCTTTTATTATAACTATAAGAGAAGTGTAAATTGAAGATCTTTAGGGAATAACTCGCAAACATCCACTTTGTGTTTTGTGCACCTTTTTCCCCAAAGGTTTTCATACAGAGTTTTCCCTTTTCAGTGTGGATAGTTGCCTGAGAAGCTTTTAAAGAACAAAGAACAAAGAACAACACAGCACGGGAAACAGGCCCTTCGGCCCAACGAGCCCGCGCCGCCATCCTAACGTCTTAATGACATATAGAGACCAATATAGGGACAATTTGTTACCCAATCAGCCTAAGAGCACATTTTTGGGATGTGGGAGGAAACCGGAGCACCCGGAGAAAACCCACGCAACCACGGGGAGAACGCGCAAACTCCCGCAGACACAGGCCCAAATCCATGTGTCTGCACAGCAACAGCGATAGTCTCTGAGCTGTCATGTTGCCCATCTGATGGTCCAGTTTAAGCATACACTAACGACGTGAAGCACTAGGCCACTCCTGAAGTAACCTCCAGGAGCAGCCCTCGCACGACCTGCCGAATGCATGCACCTTGTTGGTCAACAAGGTGGACCGAATAGCCTGTGGAAACAATTAAAGTATTTAAACAGTCCTCATATATCCCTCTATCTGCAGACCGCTCATGTGGCTGTCCAAGAGACCCTTAAACAACCCTAGCGTGCCTGCTCCCACTACCTTACTCGGTAGTGCATTCCACACCCCCACTACCCTTTGTGTGAAAAAATGCCCTCTAATATTAGTCTTATACATAGCCCCCCTCACCCTAAGGCCGTGACCCCTCGTTCTATCCGAATCTAATGGTGGAAAAAGCTTACCACCATTTACTCTATCTATACCCCTCATAATCTTATATACCTCTAATAGATCCCCTCTCAGCCGACGTCTTTCAAGGGAAAACAACCCCAGTACGTTCAACCTTTCCTTGTAAGACAGCCCTTCCATACCAGGCAGCATCCTGGTAAATCTCCTCTGCACTCTCTCCAGGGACTCCATATCCTTCCAAAAGTACGGCGACCAGAACTGGACCCAGTACTCCAAGTGAGGCCTAACCAACGTTCTATACACTTGCAACATCAAACTCCTACTCTTGTATTCTATACCCCTTCCTATGAAGGCTAACATACCATATGTTTTCTTTATCACCTTTTCCACCTGTACTGACACCTTCAGAGACTTGTGAACCTGCACCCTCAGGTCTCTCTGCGTCTCTATACTCCGGATAGTTTTATCTTTTATCCTATAACTCCCCTCTACAGTATTCCGGCCAAAATGCATCACCTCGCATTTATCCGGATTAAATTCCATTTGCCATCTATCTGCCCAATCTACCAGCCTATCAATGTCCTGTTGTATTGCCTGGCACTGCTCCTCAGTCCCCGCCAATCCAAGTATCTTAGTGTCATCAGCAAATTTGCTGATCATACCACCTACCCCCTCTTCCAAGTCATTTATATAAATCACAAATAGAAGAGGTCCTAGTACTGAGCCCTGTGGCACACCACTAGTGACTGACCTCCAGTTGGAAAAAGAGCCTTCCACTAATACCCGCTGTCTCCTCCTCCCAAGCCAGTTCTCAACCCATCTACATACCTGGCCCTGTATCCCATGCGCCTTCACCTTTTTTATCAGCCTACCATGGGGAACCTTGTCAAACGCCTTACTGAAATCCATGTAGACGACATCAACGGCTTGTCCTTCATCAACCGTTTTTGTCACCTCTTCAAAAAATTCCACTAGATTCGTAAGGCACGACCTCCCCTTAACGAAGCCATGCTGCGTATCCCTGATCAGATCGCAGCGCTCCAGATGCTCACACATCCTGTCCCTGAGGATCCTCTCCATTAGCTTACCTATAACTGAAGTCAAGCTCACCGGCCTATAGTTCCCTGGGTTATCCCTCTGACCCTTTTTAAACAACGGTACTACATTTGCAATCCTCCAGTCCTCTGGGACCTCACCTGTGTCCAAAGAAGAGACAAAGATTTGCGTCAGAGGCCCAGCAATGTCATCCCTCACCTCCCTTAGCAGCCTGGGATAAATACCATCAGGCCCCGGAGCTTTATAAGTCTTTATGCTACCTAAAAGCCCCAACACTTCTTCCCTCGTAATGATTATTTCCTTTAACGGGTCCTCAAAATCCTCAAAGCCGGCATCAGATATCAGGCCCCTCTCCCGCGTGAATACCGACGCAAAGTATTCATTCAGGATCTCCCCCATCCCCTCAGGCTCTAAGCATAGATCCCCTCCTCTGTCCCTGAGAGGTCCAATCTTGCCTCTAACCATCCTTTTGCTCCTTACATAGGAGTAAAATGCCTTAGGAATTTTATGTAAAATGCCTTTTGCTTCACAACATTCAGCTCAAGCTTGTAAAATTTAAACAGAGTTTCAGATTCACTGCTGAAGATTTATTGCCGATGCAAATTAACAACGAAAGGGCCAGATTTATCCAGCAACAAACAAGCAGCAAAACCAGGGATATCCCAGGAATTTTGCAGTCAGCTCAGTGAAGTAAAATCCGGCATTACTATTCCTGAGCTCCGTTGGACCCAAGTTTGGTTTGGTGGACGCGGAAAACCTGCAACATCTTCCAAGTTCCTTCAATAGAATAGCTGGCCTCAGCACACAGGCCTCATTTACCGGGAATTCTCCCCAAGTCTTTCCAACGTTGTACAAACAGCCCCTTCTTACCAGATGAAAAGCAGGGCTTCAAAGAGTTGCTGGTACACAACAAGGGCAGGCCCTTTGGGACTAATGCACATTCTGCAGCTATTTTCAATTTGCACGCTCAAGGGTTTGCCAGCTTTGCAAAATTTCAACAAAATGCGTTCTGAAGGAAACAGGGCTCTGACTAAATGTGAACGCTGATTTGTCGACTGAAGCTCAGAAATATTTGTCATTAGGTGTCCAAAAAAAGGTAAAATATGTTTGCCCACAGCACCAGTTAAAAGCTCTAAACAGGAAGATAACTGCCCATTTAAGAAATGCAGTTCCCTTCATTTCTATTGCAGAATTTCCATTACTTATTATGTTAGGAAACACTTTCTTGCAAAACCCACCTGTGATTGGAGTGGCATGGTGGCACAGTTCAATTCTGGTCTCTGGTCGCTGTGGAGTTTGCACATTCTCCCCGTGTCTGCATGGGTTTCCTCCGAGTGCTCCAATTTCCTCCCACAGCCCAAAAGCCTTGCTGGTTAGGTGCAGTAGCCATGCTAAATTCTCCTTCTGTGTACACCAACAAGCGCCGGAATGTGGTGACTAGGGGATTTTCACAGTAACTTCATTGCAGTGTTAATGTAAGCCTACTTGTGACACTAATAAATAAACTTTAAACTTTACTTTGATACCCAATCCTTACATATAATTATGGGGAAATGTTTGGTTGGCATTGAAATAGTGCATTACAAATCAGATAGTATAGCCTTTCTTAGTTCAGAATAATACCTATAGTCAGGCTCTTAATTTAAGAATTGGGAAATATGTGCACATAATTTACACAAACATAAGGAGCTCTTAACAGTTTCCTAAACCATTGAATATCTATCAGATGTTTGCTCAGATCACTTTATTAGTGTTTCAAGCTAAAGAGTTATAATAACGATATGAAATAAAACAAGGAACATCATTCACAGTTTCCCTGATTGCAATGTAAAGACAAGTTATAATCCATCCTCATTTGGAAAACTACTGGAGCTTGCTTCTTCAAGAAGGCTGTTATATTGCTCATAGACCAAGATAGAAATTACTGTTGATGGAGTGTGTTTGCTCACAGCACCAGTAAAAAGCTCAAAACTGGAAGATAACTGTCCACTGTCGAGGTGCAGTTATCTTAACTTAAACTGCAGAATTTCCATTACTAATCAAGGTAGGTTATTTGATTTGATTTGATTTGATTTATTATTGTCACATGTATTAGTGTACAGTGAACAGTATTATTTCCTGCGCGCTACACAGACAAAGCATACTGTTCATAAAGAAGGAAAGGAGAGGGTGCAGAATGTAGTGTTACAGTCATAGTTAGGCTGTAGAGAAAAATGAGGTTCTTCAACATAAGGTAAGTTCATTTAAAAGTCTGATGGCAAGGGGCTGTTTTTGAATCGGTTGATGCGTGACCTCAAACTTTTCCTTTCCCCGATGGAAGAAGGTGGAAGAGAGAATGTACGGAGATACTTTCTTGCAAAACCACCCCCCCTGTGATTTCCAATCCTTACATACAATTATGGGGACATTCGGTTAAATAGTCAGTAGAAAGAATGTCCAATACATGCAGCACTCTTCCAATATCTGTTTTTAGAGGGGTTCCTTGTATAGTAGGAGCAATCCTGAACTCACCTAAGTGACTATCCGTTAGATGTGGAACCAGACAACAGATGTGATTGATGATGGAGAGGTCTCCCAAACAACCCTGACTACCCTCCTCCACCATTCCTCCCCCCCGCCCTCCCCTGTCTAATCCTTATGCTTTTTGGGCAATTCCCAGCAGGTTCAGTGATCAAGCGCAGGGTTAGGGTTAACTTTACCTTTCTTTAGTCTGGGAATGCTGTGAGGCTGGTTTTAATGTCGGTTACGTTCAATGCAAAGCACAAATTAGAAGCTCAGCAGAGGTTAATTGCCTCACCTTAATTCAGTGCAGATGAGGGAAGTGAACCATCCTGGCATCCCACATCACACATTATATTCACCTGCTGAGCCTGCAGTGAATCGACTAATATTCACTTCTGTATTGTTTCATAGACTCCTCTTTACAAAGCAATGGAAGTTGCCAGTAAAATCTGTGAGCAAACTGCTAGAATCCCTTGTTAGTGTCTCAGCCTTCCTTTGTTAAAATACTTTGGAAAAGTAATCAAGCAACTCATGATTTTTTTTTAGAATTATGAGAAGTTTGGTTAAAATATGTTTGCGCAACTAGTTCTCCAAGAAGAGAATCATTGAACCCCTACAGTATAGAAGGTCTGTATCAATCACAATTGTACACAGGCCTTATTCCCGTACCCCCACACATTTACCCTGCTAATTCCTTTGATACTCAGAGGATCAATTTAGTATGGCCAATCAAACTAACCCACATATCTTTGGACTGTGGAAGGAAACTGGAGCCCCTGGTGGAAACCTGCACAGACATGGGGAGAATGTACAAATTCCACATGGGATAGTGACCCGAGGCAGGAACTGAACTTGGGTCTTGGCACTGTGAGGCAGCAGTGCCAACCACTGTGCCACTGAGCTGCCCTACAGAGGAGTCACATTGGTTCGGGGCCTAGTAATGCCATGAATATTTTTTTTCTTTATTTTTCCATCAGAGGTGAGTATAACCATCAAAGTCAGTATTTGTTATCCATTCCTAATTACCTTGAACTCAGTGATAGTTAAGGGTCAATCACATTGCTATGGAGTCACATTAGGCTAGATCAGGTAAAGGCAGCAGATTTCCTTCCCTAAAGGACATTAGTGAATCAGTTGTTTTTTTTTATAACAATCCGCAACAGTTTCATGGTCATCATTGGACATCTAATTCCAGAGTTTTATTGATTTCAAATTTCACCATCTGCTGTGGTGGGATTTGAACCCTGGTCCCCAGAGCATTGTCTTAGGTCTCTAGATTATTGCAAAAGGTTTCTCCTTGAAATATCTTTGTTAAATTTAAGACATCATTAGATTTTTAATTTCTGATTTTTACTGAATTCACTATCTGGCATGATGGGATTAACTCTCCTACTCATGTTCACATTTCTCCAAGAATCCAGCTCTCGCTATCGCTGTAATCTCCTCCAGCTTTCTCAACCTTTGAGATCCTGGCATTCCTCCAGACCTAACCTCTACAATGATGGCTGTGATTCCACTTTTCTAGGTCCTGATATTCTGAAATACTCTTCATCACCACCCTCTCCCTGCTCCCCTCTCACCCCATACCTGCAAACTCAGCCCCCACTCCCACTCCTTACAACCTCTCTCTTTGACCAAATTTTAGGTCACCTCTTCTAATGGTACCATGTGTCTCCATGTCTGATAATGCTCTTGTGAAGTGCTTTTGGATATCTTGCTACTTGCCCAGATCTTCCCTTAGCGGCAATCACCATCTGATTGCCACTCCGACATTACTTTCTTGCACCCGACACAACTTTGCTGGATCTTGTAAGTGCAGTTTCTATTTCCTGCAGCACAGAAGGAGGCCATTTGGCCCATCGAGTCTGCACCAACTCTCTGAAAGAGCATTTTATCCAGGCCCAACCCCTCACCCGATTCCCCCTATTCCACTGAACACAAAAGAGCTATTTAGCATGGCCAATCCACACAACATGCACATTTTTGTATTGAGAGGAAAGCGGAGCACCCAGAGGAAACCCATGCAGACACAGGGAGAATGTGCAAACTCCACAAAGACAGTCATCCAAGCCGGGAATCGAACCCTGGTCCCTGACACTGTGAGGCATCAGTGCTAACCACTATGCTACCCTGAATTACCGGGAATACAATCCAATTGAGAGATCCATCACAAGAAACTAAGGTCAGGGAGAAGTCTGCAAGCTTTTTCAAGCACGAACTGCTGTAGTGTAAACCTCCAATGTGAATGTCCATGAGTAGATGAAAGGGTGAGTGGATGAATGTGCGAATGGGTAAGGTGGATACGTGCATGAGGCAAGTGAGTAGGTTACTAGGTGGAGGGGTTGATAGATGGCTCGGAGGGTAGTCAGGTTGGTTTAGGAAGGAGAGTCAGGTCGGGAGAGTCAGGCTAGGTTGCGAGGGAGGGAACAGTTAGATGATGTGGGGCAGTCAGGTCAGGTCTGGGGATCGTCAACCCAGATCAAGGGATGGACTGGGGGCAATTAGGCTGGGGTGGTTGGGGGAATAGTTGGAATTTGTCAAAAGTGGCAGTTGGGGAGGTCAGGGGAGTAGACAGAGACCGGAGGGGTGGGGGAAGGTGCTCAGAGTGTTAGTGTGAGTGACTGGCAGAATTTATCTGTCTAACATTTCCTGGATGCCTATTCTAGTAGCTCCCTCAGAACAGTCCAAAGTTTCAAGCCAGGATATTCTGGTCCCACCATGCTTGGACCCAGTGTGGGGAATGTGGCAGCCGGATGGAAGTCCCTTGACTCTCTGCCTGGCTGGAAAATCCCAGCAGCAAGCAGGGCTGGAAAATCTCATCCTCCAATTCTGACTTAGAGTTGAAGATTTTACTGGGAGAACCCAGAGGAGCTCGGAGTTGCCCGTTGGAGGCTTACGTTTCCTTAACAATTCCCTTGGAGGTCAGCTCATCACAACTTCCATGGAGTCCCAATGGACATCTTGGAATGCATGATCAGTGTTTGACAGTCTGGAGACCAAGAAGATCTGGGGAGGGAAGAGGTAGATTTGTGTGAAGGGTTTGAATATTTCTCCACGTAAATGAGCTGATTGCAGCGGAGCTAATTAAAACACATTTATTTATAAATTACCTCAGAAGAATCCTTTGTAAGTAGCAGATTCGATTCCTGGCTTGGGTCACTGTCTGCGTGGAATCTGCATGTTCTCTAAGTGTCTGCATGGGTTTCCTCTGGGTGCTCTGGTTTTCTCCCACAGTCCGAAAGATGTGCGGGTTAAATGGATTGACCATGCTAAATTGCCCCTTAGTGTCATGGGGACTAGCTAGGGTAAATATATGGAGCTATGGGGATAGAGCCTGGATGGGATTGTAGTCAGTGCAGGCTCGATGCACTGAATGGCCTCCTTCTGCTCTATAGGAATTCTATGATTCTATGAATTTGAGCCAGCCTTGACCAATATAGATTTTTACAAGACTTGTCAAAATGAAAATTCTCAATTAAAGGGGGAATAACTTCCCTGATGACCCATTGCACTGTGTAGTGATGAAGAATGGGGAACAGTGGAAACAAAGTTTCTAACCCTCTCAGTGTTATTAGTTGACTTCAGACTTGGCATCTGTTGGTTCATTGCAGCATCGCTTGGCATCCCGAGGCTAGTGTTGAATCAGCTCAGGCCTGTGTTCCTAATTGCTAACCAAATGAACTTTGCCAGATGTTCCGCAGTGTCAATCTCAGTAATGAGCTCAGATGAGGATCATCTGTGATACTAAAAGCCACAGTCAACTTCTGTACAGCAAGATCCTGTGAGCAGCAAATAATTAGCCATTGAGTCTTTTTCTTTGCTTGGTGACATTCATTGAGGGAAAAAATGCTCAGCATATATTGCCCGTCCCTTCTTGCCTGAGGGCAGTTGAGAGTTAACCACATTGCTGTAGCTCTGAAGTCACATACAAGCCAGACAAGATAAGGATGGCAGATTTCCTTCCCTAAAGGACATTAGTGAACCAGATGGATTTTTCCAACAATGTTGGTCAGAACCTTCCTGCTCTTTTTGACATAGAGATTTGGATTTTTTTTACACCAGTTGCATCAATCATGGATAAAAACTTTGCTCTAGCTTTATTTGCCTCAGCCAAAAATAAACACGTCTGACAACAGACCACACTCAGAGCTGCATGAAGAGCAGTCTGAGATTATGTTAAGAGCTGGTATGCGCTTCTGACTCTACAGATTACTGACTCAGAGGCTACCAATGCAATCAAGCTGACAGTAACTTCACCCAAAATCAAAGAGCTTCAAACGCACAAGGGTAATTTAATAGCTCAGTGCAAACGTGCAGAAGAACCAAACCTCTATGACAGCAATCAAAAGTGAGTGAAGAATTTCAGAGATTAACCACAGGCTTAAGTGAGAGGCCAAAGTTCTTTCACCTTGGAGGAAGGGTGCCATGGCGCAAGTTGTCAATGCGTCTTGAGGAAGAGTGGAAGAAACAGAGGTCAGAAGGTAAGCAGAGGTCAGAGGACAAGCAGTATCAGTTTCTATGAGGTTTTAGCAGGAGGGTGAACAGCTATTCAGAAAGTTATCATCTAGGAAACACAAGACAGAATTGTTTATCTTACCGTCAACAATAAAATGATGATCAAGATTAGATGCTCCATATCTCAGCAAGTTAAGAAGACACGATGGCCGTGTGATACAGTCATTAGGCTATTAATTCAGAAACTCTGCTAATGTTCTGGGGACTTGGGTTTAAATCCCACTATAACAGATAGTTGAATTTGAGTTCAATAAAAAAAAAATTAGAGTTAAGAAAACATTGTCAATTATCGGAAAAACCCATTTGGCTTTGACAAAAGGTCATCTGGACTCAAAACGTCAGCTCTTTTCTCTCCTTACAGATGTTGGTAGACCGGTTGAGATTTTCCAGCAGTTTCTCTTTTGGTTTCAGATTCTAGCATCCGCAGCAATTTGCTTTTATGCCAACCTTACCTGGTCTGGCCTTCTTGTGACTCCAGAGTTACAGCAATATAATTGATTCTCAACTGCCCTTAGGCAACTAGAGATGTGCAGCGGATGCTGGCCAGCCTGCGATGCCTATGTCCCATGAATTAATGAACAGAAGTGAAGACCCAACAGCAGAGTCATTAACGATACTTGTTCCAGAATTAATAAATAACTGGGGTCACAAGGAGTCTGGACCAGAATATTAAGAGACCAGGTCAGCTGTAAGGTGTTCCCTTTTCGATTCATCTCAAGTGTGTAATTGTTCTGGTGAAGGTTAATTGTCCATGCCGTGCCAAGTTAAAAGAATAACGCTTAATTTAAGAATGTAGTCAAGGTGAATTGCTTTATTGAAGTATCTTCATTATAGTGTTAACGTAAGCCTACTTGCGACACTAATAAATAAGTTTATTTAACTTAAACTTATCTAACTTTGATTCCTACAACAGCACCATCTAACGTACATACCGATCCATTATTTGTAATGAAATATATGTGTGTATAGCATCAGTCATGAGAGATGGTAAGTAGTAAGAGGTGCTCTCCTCTGTGGCACACCGAGTGCTCTCGTTTGGAAAGATGACCTTTGACTTCTCCTTAATGATAAAAAGAACACCGAAAGGTAACATTGCACGAATCTAATTGAGGGGGGTTCAAATATCACACTGTAAGAGGAAAGCTTAAGTGGTTCACAACTGTAATGTGAACCCTGAGATCCAATTACAGGCTTGCTGTCATTGCTTGTATCTGCTATTATTTATAATGAACACACTGTTTCAATCTGGGAGCAATTTAATCTGATTTGGCCTATTTATGCCAGCCACAGCCAGTACGGTCGATGCTGATGAACCGTCTGCTTCACCAGAACACTCACATTAGACATTCAATGATTGTGACATCTCTCCAGCAGGTTTATTTAGAAGCAGTCTCCGAGTTGATTTTGGGAGCTGATACAGAGAATTTCAATCTGGTTTCCGCCTCCTAATTCCCCCTCTCTTCTCCAGACTGCTGCAGTATGATTCCACACGCACCAGCAGTTCCTGTGACACTATTCCCACAGGCCATCTTGCTAATGGATTTCACCTAATTTCAACCCCACTCTGCACACAACTTTCCATTCACAGTCACTGAATATCCGACAGAGATTTCTCCTGGATGCCTCAGCTCAGCTCCGATCAACAATGCATCATCGATGGAATCACGGAATCTATAAAGTGCAGACGGAGGCCATTCGGCCCATCAAACCTGCTCCGATTAACAATCCCACCCAGGTTCTATCCCCATAAACGTACCCCGTGTGTGTTGACCTAGCACTAAGGGGCAATTTAGCATGGCCAATCCAACTAGCATCCATAGAATCCCTACAATGCAGAAGAAAGCCATTCAGCCTATCCAACCTGCACCAACAAAAAATCCACCCAGATTCTAACCCCGTAAACCCACCTATTTATCCGACCCCGACACTAAGGGTAATTTTGCATGGCCGATCCACCTAACCTGCACACTTTTACAGCGTGAGAGGAAACCGGAGCACCCGGAACAAAACCAGGGGAAAACATGCAAAGGCGGTCACCCAAGGCCAGAATTGAACCCAGATCCCTGGCACTGTGAGGCAACAGTACAAACCACTGCATCACCATGCCACCCTGCAAAAGAGTCTCCTTCTCTTCAGATCTAGGGACATGTTTGGTACAACTTTGTGGGCTGAAGGGCCTGTATTATGTTCTAGTTTTCCTGCTCTATGTTTCTATCTACTCAGCTTTGTGCCATAATTTCAGCAATAAATCTCCGATGAATCCCAACTAGCCTTCAGAGCATTTAACTCTTCAGAGGCCAACTCATCACCCCAAGAAATCCCTCCACAACTAACCACTCACTCTCCCCAACCACTTGGCAATTAATACATTTTGAAAGTTAAATTCTACCTACATTCACAAAGACAGAAGATCTGCTGTCACAAATAGTATCTTAATCTGTGAATGAGGTAAATATTAGTAGCTTCTGAACTCAGGTCCCAATGGACAGCAATCCACAGCATTAGACCAGCACTGTCTACGATAATTGACACAGCAACAAAATAAGTTCCATTAATCCATTTGGAAAATCACTGGTCACCTCATTAAGGCTCAAGATTGGAGGTGTTTCAAAACAAGCTATTTGTTGTGAATGGCAAGGGGTCAATGGGTACTTTTACAACATGATATAAAGACCAGCTTGTGGAGCATTGCAACTTTTGGCAGCTCCTATTTTAGGATTAGTGAGGGGTCACTGCTGTTAGTAAGCAATGCACCAATCTCTGCGAAAAAAAAGAGATCATCCCAGTTAGCAGTTGGTTTTAGCAAACCCAGTAAATTTAGCCACAGCATCAACTTTCTACTGAATCCAACATAAAGAAAAGTTTGAAATGGAGAACTTGCAAAGATAAAGTCACCCTAGTCCCAAGTGACCAGAAGCTGACTGGTGTTGAATTAACCCGGGGATCACCACACCTCAGGCAAGGTTGAGAAGGCAAACCTTCCAGAATAACTTCAGCAGTCACAGGAATTGAACCCACACCGTTGGTGTTAGAATCATAGAATCATAGAATCCCTACAGTGCAAAAGGAGGTCATTCAGCCCATCGAGCCTGCACCGACAACAATCCCACCCAAGTTCTATCCCCGTAACTCCTGTATTTACCCTACTAATTGCCATGACATTAAAGGGCAATTCATCATGGCCAATCAACATAACCCACACATCTTTGGATTTTGGGAGAAAATTGGGGCACTGTAAGGAAACTCACGCAGTCACAGGGAGAATGTGCAAACTCCACATAGACAATGACCCAAGCTGGGAATCAAAACTGGATCCCTGGTGCTGTGAGGCAGCAGTGTTTACCACTGTGCCACCATACTGCCCTTTCTTTCACATCAGCTAACCAGCCATCCAGGCAGCCAACTGAGCTAACCACATTAGTAGTTGTAAAAAGAAGACTTGTACACAGCTCCTATCGTGACCTCTAGATGTCCCAGAGCAAATGAAGCACTTTTGTAGAGTAATCTTACTGTGTATCAAGTGTAGCAATCAATTTATACATAGTAAGCTTCCGCAAACAACAATGGACAATGACAATCTGATTAGTGATATTAGTTGAGAAATGGTTATTATCCAGGAGTGGGTAAATCAGGAATGGACACCATCTAATGATAGACCAGCTCAACCAGAGTATTTCAAGTGGGGCATCTTTTTACAAGGGAAGGGAATGGATACTGAGTGAAGAGGTTTAGATTCATTCTCTGACTCACATGGATTTCCAGCAAGTTAGGCTTCTGCATGCGGATAGATGTCCAGTTCAGCAAATGAATAAAGATGACATTGACAGCAAAATGCCGCAGATGCTGGAACTTTGAAAAAGAAAGAAAATGTGCTGGAAAAACTCAGTGGGGAGAAACACAGGCTGGGATTTTTAGGCCTTTCCAGTGGTGGAATTTTCCAGTCCCGCCGAAAGTGACCTGTCGCACATGGCTGGTTCCTGGAGGACATGGCTGCCAAGCATCGCAAATGGGCATTGACTGATGGGGCTGGAGGATCCCTACAGGCAGCTAATAGTGAGCTTCCTCCATCATCCCAGAACTAACTGTGGGAGGTGAGGGATGGGAAATCCCAACTGCAGTTAACATTCTGAGTCTACATGACTCTTGTTCAGAACTGGGGAGAGGTAAAAATGTGATAGGTTTTATACCTTTGAAAGGGGTTGGAGAAAAATTGAAGGTCAGGTTGATGGGAGCTCAGGCGAGGTTTAACATTCTGCTATCTGACTTTGTGCCAACATTAGAACAAAGAACAGTACAGCACAGGAACAGGATCTTCGGCCCACCAAATCTGTGCCAACACAGATGCTTCTAATATTTTCTTGCCACTACGTGGTCCATATCCCTTTACTGCCTGCCTATTCATATATCTATCCAGATGCTTCCATAACATTCTGATAGAAACTGGTTCCACCACCTCTTCCGGCAGTGTGTTCCAAGCTTTCACCACCCTCTGTGTGAAAAACATCCCCCTTACATCTCGTTTAAACATTCCCCCTCTGATTTTCAACCTGTGCTCCCAAGTAATTGACCCTTCAACTCTGGGAAAAAAGACTCTAACTATCCACTCAGTCCAAACCTGTCATAATCTTGTAAACCTCTGTCAGGTTCCTCCCTCCGTGCAGAAGGTACATAGATAATTCGGCTCAATGTTTGAGAAAAAGCTATATGTGGAAAAAGAACAAGGACAAATGTTTTCTGACAAATACACTGGAAGTCATGGTGGTTTGAAGATGAGATGTCCTTAATCCTAAGGCAATGCAACATCCTCCAGACATTTATTCTGGAGACAATAGGAGGTAGACAGCAATAGGAGGGGTGGATCTCTAAGAATATGGAGGTAGCACAACGATTAGTTTAACAATCTGAGACAAGTTGTCAGGGTGAGTAAGTTCATCTTAAAATGATATATCTGACCAACTGCATCACTTGCTGCATCCTCTGCTCAAATCAATACACTCCACCCACTCACTCATCAAAAACTTTTGTCAATAAGTGCTCAATCTGTATGCTTTACCTCACTCTTACACTTGGCATTGTTGCAAGCTTCGGAAGCAAAGTTCACAACAAGCACACACCCAGAGGACAGCACGATGACACACTGGTTAGCACTGCTGCCTCACATTACCAAGAACGTGGATTCGAGTCCTGGCTTGGATCACTGTCCACGTGGAGTTTGCACATTCTCCCAGCATTTGCGTGGGTTTGCTCCGGTTTCCTCTCACAGTCTGAAAAACATGCTGGTTAAGTGTAATGGCTATGCCAAATTCTCTCTCTGTCCTGAACAGTGCTGGAGTGTGGTGACTAGAGGATTTTCACAGTAACTTCATTGCAGTGTTAATGTACCACTTATGACACTAATAAATAGATAAACTATTGACTCAGAACAGCCACAGGCAATGCCCTTGCCCTGCTTGAAGGCAATAGTTGTCATTGCAAGAGTTGGCAAATTTCAGTCACAACTCACTTTGTGAAGGGTTGAAGCCCTTCTATGGATATAGTTTACTGATGAGTGATTTTCTCTTCTCCATTCCCAGTTCCCTCTTCGGGAAGCTTGTCCTAATCTGCATAGCCTCTGTCCATTCTCACAATCATAGGAGCAGCACACTGGCACTGTGGTTAGCACTGCTGCCTCACAGCACTAGGCACCCAGAATCAATTCTGGCCTCGGGTCACTGTCTGTGTGGATTTTGCACAATCTCTCCATGTCTGTGTGGGTTTCCTCCAAGTGCTCTGGTTTTCTCCCACAGTCTGCAAGATGTGCGGGTTAGGTTAATTGACAATGATAAATTGGCCTTAGTGTCAGGGGGATTAGCAGGGTAAATATGTGGGATTATGGGAATAGGGCCTGGGTGGGATTGTGGTCGGTGCAGGCTCGATGGGCAAATAGCTCCTTCTGCACTGTAGGGATTCTATAAGTGTAAAAAATGGAAGAGTTTTTGATCCATTTTCCTTCACCAGTCCAGGGCTGGCGGGTGGGGGGGTGGAATTTGGGAGGGGGGGAGGTGGGGCAGCAGTTCCTCATGACCAGATTGTTGCTGGAAGCATTTGGCTGGGACTTTCAAAACACTGAAGGCAGAGTGTGGGTGTGCATTAGAAAAAGTGCTATTTTCCTTCGACGTTTGGTTGAAGAGAGATTGAGTATTAAGATTTTCAAAGTGTTCTCATCAGGGGCAAAACAATAAAAAGGAACTCAGCACACCGCCTCAGTCTAACCCTACCTTATATATGTCAAAATACAATCAGTCCAAAATACCTGGCCTTTTAAATGTGTTCATAAATTAGGTCCCATTAATGGAACATCCAGTGATTTATTAAGAGTGCCTTTATTAATTATATAGTTTTTATCTGCTGCATAATACAAAGCATTGATATATTATGTGCATACTCATTCTTTAATGGATATTTCTGACAGATAAAATATCATGACAGGAAGGTTATATAGTTAGAATGAATATAATTGAAGAGATTTTTTTTTCTTGGGGAATCTATGTATTTGATGTATTTTTTATTGCCTGAAGTGAAAATGTCATAACTGATGAATGTATGTTGCTTGTTTGCAGCCCTGAGCTGTAAGACTGTACGGTTAGAAAGAAAGTCTTATATTAGCGGAGATGAAGCAAGCCCTTGGGCCTCATTATTATTCACAAAATTAATCCCAATGTTATTAATTCCGTGTAATAAGCAAACAAGCACTGAATATAAATCACCTATGATATCAGGCATGTTGTCAGAAAAATAACAGGAAATCAAGTGAAGATGCATTAACCCTCTGAGGACAAAGTGGAGCAGTGTTATTGAGCCAGAAATATAACGAGAGTACATTTTTTATGCACCAGAGTCACTCTCGCTTTGAAGCCCTGAGTGTTTTAGCATTTCCTACAGAACTCATATGCCTTACAATGCTGGATTGGAAGATTAGCATGATTTTTTTTTTTACTGAGTCCGTATGTATCCAACTCCCACACTGCCTTGATGGCCTAGTTAGTAAACACACCATCTAACACGAGATAGAGTCACACAGAACCAAGATAAGAGCAAAATACTGCGGATGCTGGAATCTGAAACGAGAAACACAAAAAATGCTGAAGAATCTTCGCAGGTCTGACAGCCTCTGCAGAGAGAGAGTAGAGCCAATGTTTTGAGTCTGGGTGACCCTTCCTCAGAGCTGAGAGGAAAGAGTCAGCAGAATGCAGAATGTAATTCACACATTCTAATTACTTAATGGACAATTTCAACATCTTCTCAACCTTCTACATGCTATCAGATCATAAGACATAAGAACAGAATTAGGCCACTCGGCCCATCGAGTCCGCTCCGCCATTCAATCATGGCTGATATTTTCTCACCCCCATTTCTCCTGCCTTTGTACCATAATCCCTGATCCTCTTATTAACTAAGAACTTATCTATCTCTGTCTTAAAAACACTCAATGACCTGGCCTCCACAGCCTTCTGCAGCAAAGAGTTCAACAGATTCACCACATCTGGCTGAAGAAATACCTCCTCATCTCTGTTTTAAAGGAATGTCCCTTTAGCCTGAGATTGTGCCTTTTGGTCTAATCTTTTCTACTGGTGGAAACATCCCCTCCTTTTCTACTCTCTCCAGGCCTCGCAGTATCATGAAAGTTTCAATAAGATCCACTTTCATCCTTTTAAACTCTAATGAGTACGGACCCAGAGTCCTCAACTGTTCCTCATACGACAAGCTCTTAATTCCAGGGATCATTCTTATGAACATCCCCTGGACCCTTTCCAAGGCCAGCATATACTTTCTTAGATACGGGACCCAAAATTGCTCACAATATTCCAAATGGTGGCTGACCAGAGTCTTATACGGCCTCAGAAGTACATCCCTCTCTTGTATTCTAGCCCTCTCGACATGAACGCTAACATTTGCATTTGCCTTCCTAACTACTGACTGAGCCTGCATGTTAATCTTAAGAGAATCTTGCACAAGGACTCCCAATTCCCTTTGTGTTTCTGATTTTCTTAGCATTTCCCCATTTAGAAAATAGCCTATGCCTCCATTCCTCCTTTCAAAGTGCACAGCCTCACGTTTTCTACATTGTATTCCATCTGTCACTTCTTTGCCCACTTTCCTAGTCAGTCCAAGTCTTTCTGCAGCCCCCCTGCTTCTTCAATACTATCTGTCCCTCTACGTATCTTTGCATCATCTGCAAACTTAGCAACAGTACCTTCAGTTCCTTCTTCCAAATCGTTAATGTATATTGTGAAAAATTGTGGTCCTAGCACTGACCCCTGAAGCACACCACTAGTCACCGGCTGCCATCTGAAAAAGATTCCTTTATCTTCACTCTCTGCCTTCTGCCAGAAGGCAATCCTCTATCCATGCCAGGATCTTACCCTTAACACCATAGGCTCTAAACTTATGTAATAGTCTTCTATACGGTACTTTGTCAAAGGTCTTTTGAAAATCTAAATAAATCACATCCACTGGTTCCCCTTTATCTAAGTTCCTTGTTATCTCCTCAAAGAACTCTGATAGATCTGTCAGACATGACCTTCCCTTGAGGAAACCATGGTGACTCACTCCTATCTTGTCATGCACTTCCAAGAACTCTGCAATCTCATCTTTAATAATGAGTTCTAAAATCTTGTCAATGACTGAAAACAGGCTAACCGGCCTATAATTTCCCATCCTCTGCTGCCTCCGTCCCTTCTTAAACAGTGGTGTTACATTAGCTACTTTCCAGTCCTCTGGAACTCTACCTGCCTCCAGTGATTCCTGAAAGATCACCACCACTGCCACCACCATTTCCTCAGCTATCTCTTTTAGAATCCGGAGGTGTAGACTATCCTGTCCAGGTGATTTTGCCACCTTCAGACCTTTCAATTTCCCCAGAACCTTCTCTTTAATGATTGCCACTACACTCACATGTGCCCCCTGACTCTCCTGGAGCTCTGGCATCCCATTGGTATCTTCCACTATGAAGACTGATGCAAAGTAATATTCAGTTCCTCTGTTTCCTATTATTACATCTCCAGACTCATTTTCCTGTAGCCCAATGGCTATTTTTGCCCATCTCTTACCTTTTATATATATTGAATAACAGAGCCTGTTTGTGATCAGAACTCCCTTCTCACCCGATGAAGGAGCAGCGCTCCGAAAGCTCGTGGTGTTTCCTACCAAATAAACCTGTTGGACTTTAACCTGGTGTTGTGAGAATTCTTACTGTGTTTACCCCAGTCCAACACCGGCATCTCCACATCTTAACTCTCTCTCTCTCTGACAGGGCTTCCACTGGAAGAGGCGTTGGAAATGCAGATTTTATCTTCACTTTCAGTCATCAGCAGACGAGTGGGACATAATTCCAATGGCATGATTAAAGCTCAAAAGTTGCGTTTCCTGTCCAACTCCTAGCTTTTGGTAGAGGTGAACATTCTAATCTAGAATGATGTGAGTGTAATGGCTGGTTATCAATTAGCGCAAAGAAGATGAATGGTGATTCCAAGGAATTGTCTGGGGAGGAAAGTCAAATGACTTCTGGATAGTCCCTACTTGGTCAGGCAGAATCTGACAGTCTGGCTGAGAATTTACAGGAATAAACCAAGGTTCAAAGCTACATAAAAATTTTAAAGTTTATTTATTAGTCTGCAATGAGATTATTGTGGAAATCCCTCAGTCACCACATTCTGGCGCCTGTTCAGATACACTGAGGGAGAATTTAACATGGCCAATCCACCTAACCAACATGTCTTTCAGACTGTTGGAGGAAACTGGAGCACCCGCAGGAAACCCACGCAGACATGTGGAGTTTGTGCAAACTCCACATAGAGAGTGACCTGAGGCCAGAATTGAACCCGGATCCCTGGTGCTGTGAGACAGCAGCACTAACCACTTTGCTGCCGTGCTGAGATATTTTTAAAAAGGAACAAACAGATGTTTTCTCAGAAGTTGAATAATTTGAAAATTGACACGTGGCAAGGGTGGCATGATGGCACAGTGGTTAGTACTGCTGCTTCACAGTGCCAGGGACCTGGGTTCAATTCTGGCTTTGGGTGACTGTGTGGAGCCTGCATGTTCTTCCCGTGTCTGCATGGGTTTACTTTGGTTTCTTCCCATAGTCCAAAATTATGTGAGTTAGATAATTTGTTATGGTAAATGTGTAAAGTTGTAGGGAACGGATGGAGAAGGAAATCATAGAATCCTACAGTTCAGAAGGAGACCATTTGGCCCATCGAATCTGGAATGGGCAGACATGGGGAGAACGTACAAACTCCACACAGTCACCCAAGTTGGGAATCGAACCAGGTCCCTGGTGCTGCTGGGCAGCAGTGCTAACCACCGTGCCGCCCTGGGGAGGGCTGGGTAAGATACTCTGTCAGAGAACCAGTACAGACTCGATGGACCAAATGGCCTCCTTCCCGACTGTAAGGATCCTATGAAATTTTATTCTAAGTGGAGCATATTTGTGGGGAGTACGTTGGTTTGGAAATCCCCAAAGATCTCCAACCGCAGGGTTTTTCACATGTCATGTCTGCTGCTGTAAACTAATTGATATAAAGACTGATTGCTAGTTAGTTAATAACTCCATTAAGATTGCATCATGTGACTGACAGGATAATGGGAGGCAAATTACAGGGACCTCTTCTCATCCAGAAATTCCTGCGTTCCCATTGTAACAATGCAGAAATACAGATGGGTGTGTGATGGAGGAGAAAATGTTAAAGTGGTATTAAATCAGGTAGAAGACACAAATCTAAGCACAGCAAGACAAAAGTGAAACAATATTTTTGAATCTATTACTATATACACATATGCAACTCTCCCCAGGCACGCAACACCAAGGACTGCTATCTGCTCAGTCTGTGTGGTGGTCACCATTGATCTAAAGAAGCGAGAGTTAAGACCACGGCAAAATTAGCCATGTTCTTATTGAATGGCGGGGCAGGTTCGACGGGCTGAATGGTCTACTCCATAAGACCATAATCCAATAAGACATAGGAGCAGAATTAGCCCATTGAGTCTACTCTGCCATTCGATCATGGCTGCTATTTTTCTCATCCCCGTTCTCTCTCCTTTTCCCCATAACCCCGATCCCCTTCTCAATCAAGGATCAATCTATTGTTGCCTTAAAGACACTCAATGATCTGGCCTCCACAGCCGTCTGTGGCAAAGAATTCCATAGATTCTTTGGTTGAAGAAATTCCTCCTCCTCTCTGTTTTAAAGGATTGTCCCTTTATCTGAGGTTGTACTCCTGAGTCTTATGTTCTTAAATAAATGGTGCTACATGAACCAATTGCACCCCCATGCAAGTGAACACCAGAAACCTCCAAAAAAAATGAAATGTTTGAGTGGGAAGCAGACTGAGTGGCAGGAAATTATGATTCAGTTATGATTATTAAAAGATGACTTACCCCAGACGACAGCAGCAAATTCGATATTGGTCGACACAAGATGTTCAGGAAGGACGGGAATGGTAGAAGGAAGGAAGAAGGGGAACTTCATTTGTTCAGGATATTTGGACCTTAAGGAAGTTGAATCAATGTCCTCAGGAAAGTAACAAAATCTGGCTTGAATTAAGAAGTGCGCGTAGGATAGAGGGGGCTGATAGGGATCTATTACGGACCCCCAGGGAAGGATAAGAATGAAGATAACATTTCCTATGATGAAATAAGAAGGATATGTAGTGGCAATAATATGATTATCATGGATGATTTCAATCAATCCAATCTAAGATGTGACTGTCCAAAGGTAATAGGGAATGAGAACCAGAAGTCATCAATTGTTCTTTGACCTGGAGCATTAGGTATCCAAGCAGGGTCAACCTGCATCTTGAGTCAGTTCTAGTAAGCAACCAAAACTGCACTGATAGTTTAGAAGCAAGCATTTTGAAAACCAGTGAGTGTAATGTGAGATAAGAGAGAAGTCAGTAAGGAACTGGACAAAACTGTACAAGAGAAACTCAAAAAGGATTGACTTGTTAGTGCCACTAGATAATGTCTGAGGAGAGGGGAGAAAAATAGCGTGAAGTGCATTTGAAATTGAAATGTGAAGGTGTAGGGTTAATCTGGAAACCGAGATAAATAAATGCATGCTAAACAAGCAATCCCTAATGAGGTAGTTTAAAAAATTGAATATACAAATGCTATCGGGGAAAAGGAGTAGGAAACTTTGGGAGGAGTACAGGGATATACAAAAAGAGCTTAAAAGACATATTAGAGGGTGCAAAAAGAGCCCTGGAGAATAGCTCGAGAAACCAGCAATAATAATGCATTTTCCACTATCAGGAGAGCAGTTATCCAAGAAATTAGTACACAAATGGAGCAGAGGTTGAAGAGAGCAGGAAATAGTCAAAATACAAAACAGTTATTTGCTGGAAGGTATTTACCAGACAAAAGGTAGCCCTGCATTTGTTGTATGGATGTTAAGATATATCAAATATTTAGAGTTCAGTCTGGCAGAGACGCTTGACTAGTTAAATGGGCTGAAAATAAATCTGTCCATGGGCCTAATGGGATTTATGAATGTGCAGGAAGTGGAGGAAACATGTTTATCTGGCTAATCTCGCTGAGAAAGCACTAGGTGGACAATGCTGACCACAAGATCAGGAGCAGATGGGAGAAACTTGCATTCATATAGAGCCTTTTACATCCTCCTAACATTCTGCAGTGTTTAGCAGCCAACCAATCGCTTTTGATGTGCTGTTGATATTGTTTGGGTGACAAACACAGCAATCGATTAATGAACAAGGTTTCTCAGACATCAGGCAAATAAGTGACCAGTTAGTTTGTTCTTGCAGATGTGAACTGAGAGATAAATGCTGGTCAGGACACTGGGAGGACTACCCTGTCTTTTTTTGAAGGGAAACATTGAATCTCATCTTCTGAAAATGCAAATGGACTCCTGTTAAATTGGAGTCTCTGCATTAATGCACCATCACCTAATGTCTCTGGAGTATTTCTTGAATCACCCACTATACTGACTCAGATGCAGTGGCTAATGTGACAATTGAGCATCTTTTACTATAAATGTTTTAAGTTTATTTATTAATGTCACAAGTAGGCTTACATTAACACTGCAATGAAATTAGTGAAAATCCCCTAGTTGCCACACTCTGGCGCCCATTCGGGTATACTGAGGAAGAATTTAGCATGGCCAATACATCTAATACAGTATGTATTCTGAACAGTGGAAGGCAACTGGAGCACCTGGAAGAAACCCATGCAGACATGGGGAGAACATGCAGACTCCACAAAGACAGTGACCCAAGCTGGGAATCAAACTCAGGTCCTTAGCGCTGTGAGGCAGCAGTGCTAACCACAGTGCTACCATGCCATTAGATGCACTCTAACCAGCACATCTTTCAGATTGCAGGAGGAAACCTGAGCACCTGGAGAAACCCCGTGCAGACATGGGGAGAATGTGCAATCTCTGCAAAGAGAGTGCAAGTTCAAAGGGTATTTATCAACAAGGGAAAGCTGTACAGAGGCCAGCAGCCTCCTGGCTGCTCCAGTTCCTACACGTCTTCCACATGTCCTCAAATTAGCTTCTAAGAGAGAGCTCCACCACTGGAGTGATTACCCACTCTCAGTCCCAATTGGTCCCTCAAACCAGGTGACCCTCTTCTGCTGTGTTGTCCTTAAAGGGACAATCATCCAATAACTTGGATTCTGAAATCAAATTATAGAATATGCAATGTTTGCAATGAGTAAAAACCTATAAGATCCAGCTAATAATTTATACATGGATTTCAATCACAATGCAAATGGCAGCTTAAATTTAATAAAAATGAGTGCAAAGTGTCACAGACAAGATGAAACAATGTATGACAGAATTATATTACACTGCCAACATATGAATTATTACATTGAGGCCTAAATTAGCACTCTGAGAGTAATCAGTTCAGTATGACTCCTGCTCTGACCAAGACTGTGAGAAACTACAAAAGGGTCGTGAACATAGCCCAATCCATCACACAAACCAGCCTTCCAATCATTGACTCCGTCTACACTTGTTATTGCCTCAGAAAAGCAGCCAGCATAATCGAGGACTCCACAGACCTGGACATACTCTCTTCCACCTTCTTTCATTGAAAAAAGGATACAAAGTTCTGAGGTCATGTGCCAACCGTCTCAAGAGTAGCTTCTTCCCTGCTGCCATCAGACTTTTGAATGGACCTATCTTGCATGATCTATCTCTACACCTTGACTATGGCTGTAACACTACAATCTACACCCTCTCTGTTCCTTCTCCCCATGTACTTTATGAATGGTTTGCTTTGCCTGCATAGCACACAAGAAACAATACTTTTCACTTCATATGACAATAATAAATCAAATTGTATCAAATCAAAAATGAGAGGAAGAGGCAAGAACATACGAATTCACTTTTGTCAATGTAAAGAGAATGTGATGAGGTGTCAAAATTCACAAATATCTCAATGAACAATATGCTTTGTATAGCACACAAGAAACAATACTTTTCACTGAATACTAATACATGACAATAATAAATCAATTCCAATCAAGCTGACTTTACACTTGTCAAAGTACATTCAGAATATTGTGTACCAATCTGGCTATCACAACACTAAAGGGATATGCAGGCATTGAAGAGGATGCAGAGCAGTGTAAGGTTAATTCTGAGTGTAAGGGAGATATAACCTACATGCTGAGTCTCTGCGTCCTGCTGGAAATGTGATTAAATGGAGATAGCGAGGGAGAGTAAATGTAGGAACTACTAAAAGGCTTAGTGGAGATAACTCCTAAATATTATTCCAAAATAAAACGGGATAATAGGAAAGGAAATCATCAATCTAAACAAGGGCAGGAGTGGAGGGAGGGAATAAATGTAGGGCTGATAATTAGATAGACTGAAGGATATTGGTTTATTTACTTTAGAACACAGACTTTGTGGCAACATGATAGAAGCCTATAACACAATTGAAAGGCTTGATAACATGCTCAATTGATAGATTATTCCAGTTTAACAGATTAAACAAGATCAGGAGACATGAGATTGAATTATAATAGATGGAATGTTAGGCCACATTTCTTTCTCCAGAGAGTACTGAGTTTCTGGACTTGTCATACTGATTCTCAATATATCTCCAAGTCAAAGTGGAATCATGCTGAATACTCTTGAGTGGGGCAGAAACTGAATCATTGGAAAGTTAAGTGTCTATACAAATAACACAAAGGCAAAGCCAATGTCGGATAGGGAAAGTGGCATTTCTCCTAGCATTTAGACTTAGATAAAGATATTATTGCATGATTTCACATTGTATCTCCGGTAAGTGGTCTCTGATTCATCAACCCCGCATCATCACTTCAGTACAGCAACAATTGAGACACCACATTTAAAGACCACGCCAATATACAATAGTCACACTTCGTAGGTCACCAGGGAGTGATGGCCATCAGGAAATCTGCCTCCATGTTCTACAGCTCCTCTCTGGAGAGACTGCTGAATGCAGGGGAAACCCACCATGATGTGTTGTACCCGCATCTAGGGGGAAAAGACCAACATGAAAGGTGCTGAACCCAGTATGGGAGGTGGCAGTCAGCCTAATGTCCTGCTGAAAAAGGCACTCATTCATTGAGAGAAGAGGATGCATGACCTCATGTTGCAGGACACGCACTCCATGCTGCAGGATACATGCTCCATGTTGCAGGACACACACTCCATGGTGCAGGACACGCAGTCCATGGTGCAGGACACGCAGTCCGTGTTGCAGGACACACAATCCGTGGTGCACGACATGCTCTCTGTGTTGCAGGACACAGACGCCGTATTGCAGGACACACACTCTGTGTTGCAGGACACATACTCCATGCTGCAGGACACACACTTTGTCATACTGACACACAGGCTTTGGTGAGTCAGGAGATAAGTTACTTTCCACAGGATTCCTAGGCACTGAACTGGTCTGGTAGCCATTGTATTTATTTGGCCATTCCAGTTTGGTTTCTGGTTAATAGTAACCCCCAGAATGAAGATAGTGGGAGATGATAATGCGATTCGGTGTCAATGGACAATGGTTATTTTCTGTCTTGTTGGAGATGGTCAATGCCTGTTTAATACCATAACACATGGTGCATTTATCACCTGAGAGCTTTGGTCCATCAAATCTCTTACTAATTGTCTAATGTGAGAAAGGGTGAAATATTACATCCCCATGCCATAACAATTTCCAGCAGAGTTTAAGATATTTTAGTGATATAAAGAGTAATTTGATAAGAGAGAAAGGATATTGATAAACAAAGAACTACCTCCTTTTTAAATCCTGTATACTCTATCGATACTGCCCCTTTAATTACATCCTCTTAAACATGAAGAGATTTCATGTCAGAATTTACTAAAGAAAGTCATCCAGCCTCTCTCTGTCAGTGACAAGTTCAAGTCAGAGAACATCTCTATCAAATCAAATAACCGCCTAATGCTCATTCCCTCAGTACACAAAGAGTTGTGAATGTAATCCAGTCCATCACGCAATCCAGCCTCCCATCCATTGACTCGGTCTACACTTCCTACTGCCTTGGAAAAACAGCCCCCAGAATAATCAAGAATCCCACACATCACGGACATTCTCTCTTCCACCAGGAGGTTAGGGGTCAGGGATGGTGTACCCATTGGGCATTGCCAGCCTGGGCCCTCTGGCACTGCCCAAAGGGCAAAGTGACAATGGCCCAGGGGGCACCTTGGCATTGACCACTGGGCATCAGGCAGTGCCAAGGGGGCATGAATAGAAGGGGCATGGCTTCTAGGGGACAGGGCCTCTCTGAGGGGAGATGGTTAGTCGTCAGGGAGGGAGGGGGTTCCCGCTGTCACTCTGCATTCGGCAGTGACAGAGGAAGGAAGGCCAGTGATTGTGGGGGGAACAGGAGTTAGCTTGCCAGGGGAATTTGCACTCTTGCAGAGGGTTGGGACTGCAGGGGGTGGGTGATCAGGTCTGTGGTGAGAGTTGGGGGGGTGGTGGGGGTTGGTGTTGGGACTGCAAGTAGGGGCAGGGGAGTGAAATCAGGAGGTCAGGATTGCAGGGGTGAGGAGGGAGAGGACAGTCAAAGATGGCCCGGTCATGTTCAAGGGGCCAGCACTCGGGTTGTGGGGGGGCGGATGTGGATAGGAGGAGCAGTACTGTAGGGATACGGGAGAGGCCAGTGAACGAGCTGGCCAGGGAACACCAGGGTGGCAGTGTAGCAATGTGCATTAATCTCGATGCTGAGAGATCAGCACACGTGCAGTTTCCTGCTCAGTGATATGTTGCCAACCTCTCCAGCGGAAGTGGACCCGCCCAATGATTTTTTAATGAAATTTACGCTGGCGCACTCTGCAGTGCACAGAGTGTGAGAGATTCATTTTGAAACTCCCGCTGTAAAAACCAGCATGAAATTCAGCATGTCAGCTACAACTCTCACCAACGTTTTCAGATGCATCGTAGAAAACATTCTTTCTGGTTGTATCAAAGCTTGGTATGGCTCCTGTTCTGCCCATGACTGTAAAAAGCTAGAATGTTGCCTGATCCATCACGCAAACCAGCCTCCCATCCAGTGACTCTGTCTGCACTTCCCACTGTCTTGGCAAAGCAGTCAGCATAATTAAGGACCCCCCACACACCGGACATTCTCTCTTCCACCTTCTTCCAACAGGAAAAAGATATAAAAGCCTGAGAACACCTACCAACTGACTCAAGAACAGCTTCTTCCCAGCTTCCAACAGATTTTTGAATGGACTTATTTTGAATCGAGTTGATGTTTCTCTACACCCTAGCTATAACTGTAACACAACGTTCTGCACCGTCTCGTTTCCTTCTCTATGAATGGTATACTCTGCCTGTATAGCGCACAAGAAACAATACTTTTCATTGTATGTTAATACGTATGACAATAACAAATCAAATCAAAATCATATCTTAACGTAAATTCGACAGGACTTTTTTGGGAGAATCTCACCCAACATTTTTCAGTGTGGACCAATATCTGTGACAGTAATAAATCAAATCAAACACTCAAAGGATGGTGTATTGTCAAAACATACACATTGGTAAATAATTTTTATTTTGGAAGGCGGGGACAGTTAAGGACAATTTTTAGAAAGGCCACTTTTTGGTCGTGTGTACAAGGATGGCTAGTGTACGACATAAAGAAATTCATCATTAACCATTGGGGCTCAGACTTAAAATCTGGGTGAAATAATAGAGGGATTTTTGTATATTTTTACATCACCTGTGGTAGCATATACTCAATCAGTATGGGGCTTCCTTGGTTGGGCAGGCACGATGGCACAGTGTTAACACTGCTGCCTCACTGCGCCAGGGACCTGGGTGAAATTCCCGGCTTGGGTTGCTATCTGTGTGGAGCTTGTGCATTCTCTCCATGTCTGTGTGGGTTTCCTCCAGGTGTTCCAGTTTCCTCCCACAGTCCAAAGATGTGCAAGCTGGGTTGATTAGCCATGCTAAATTGACCCTAGCTTTGGGAAGATTAGCAGAGGAAACATATGGGATTACTGGGATAGGATCAGATTATTGTCAGTGCGGGTTCGATGGGCTGAATGGCCTCCTTCTGTACTGTAGGATTCTATGATTCAATTTATCACCCATATTGAAGGGTCTGCAATCCAGCAGGACACAGAGACAGTGATCTTTCACAAACAACATACAAACGCTTAATTAAAATATCAAAATCCAGTCTAAATACATTCTGCAGGATTCATGCTAGGAATTTTACACTGCATTCATCTCAGCTACTTATATGGGTGCCTCATGCTGACAGGAAGTCAGCATTTTAAGTGAGACTCCTGATTGTTTTCACTCAAGTTTTTGAATCTACAGTTCATTATTCATCGTGGTCGATGGTTATTTTTGGTTTTGACAGATCCTCATTTTGATCGATTTGTATGTGTTTTCCTTGTTCAGTTCCTTCAATTCAAATTCCCATTATGCGTTTCTCTCTATGGGAATACCTTCAAATTTGCTACTTGGAGGGAGGAAAGGGAGGTGCAGAGATTTCCGGCTGCCCCAAGACTCAAAATTTCCACTGATGGTCAACAGACTTTTCCATGGTCTGCTGAATTTTCTGTTCTGTCCACTATGATTCCTGGGCGGGATGGGAAAATTCCAACCAAGAATTCCACGCTGGTGGAAGTGAGGGCAAATGGACAATAGTTCCCATTACCATAGGATCTGGCTAACAAAGCAGAGATACATTTAGTTCAATCTATGCAATGAGCTCTCTCTATGTAGACCATCACTTAAGAGATGGTTATGTCCTGTCAGTCATTGAGAGAATATAGTAGCAGTTAGTGCCAACACAACACTGATTCTAGTGTGCCATGTAAAGTCCCTTCATCCCAGGTGACCACAGACTGGTCTCCTTATAGGAGGAGCACCAACAGGAAGGGTGATTTAACCTGACAATCACCACACCTATGAGGCAATTAAACAGTGCAATATATCAAACTCTTTATCTGAATGAGAACAACATCACATAAATTGACAGCAGAGTCAGAGAATATATTGCAGCCTCACCATCATCTCCAAATCATATGGGCAGTGCGGAGATGCAGTGGTTGGCACTGCTGTCTCACTGCGTCAGGGACCGGCGTTCAATTCCTGGCTTGGGTCTCTGCCTGTGTGGAATTTTCTCCTTCTTTCCTGTCTGCGTAGCCTTCATCCGGATTGTTGATGTGCTGGTTAGGTGCACTGGCCGTGCTAAATTCTCCCTCAGTGTACCCAAACAGGTGCTGGAGTATGACCACTAGAGGATTTTCACAGTAACTTCATTACAGTGTTAACGTAAACCTATTTGTGACAAATACATAAACTTAAATATTGTTGGTTTGAGAACTAAAGGGTTTGGGATTGGAGCAGTAAAGTAGAGATAGAAGATCAGCCGTGATTTATAGAGTGTCACAGCAGAGTGAATGATCTTATAGCCTGGTCCTACTCCTATTTCTTCTGTTCTTCTCTTCCTCAGCCAGTTCATTCAACACTGATGGTGTGTTGTTTCTGATGGTTTTCTGACACTTTCATCACACTTGAGCAGAGGAAAATGAACAATATTTACATGCTATCATCCTGAGTGATTACAGCTTTGTGCCCATGTCTATTCTAGCCTTGTCCTCTGCTACTGAGCAGTCCATCAACATGCCCATTCATCTATGTGGGAGACCATCTAGAGGACGAGGTACATTTTGGTCATCTTATCTAAGGAGAGCTATACAAAGTTTCACCGGACTGATTCCTGGAATGAAGATGTTGCCCTGTGAGAAGAATTTAGTACGCTAAGCCTACATTACTTACAGTTTGGAAGAATAAGGCATGTTGGAACAAGTCTTATTGGGCAGCACAGTAGCATAGTGGTTAGCACTGCTGCTTCACAGCTCCAGGGTCCCGGGTTCGATTCCCGGCTCGGATCGCTGTCTGTGTGGAGCTTGCACATTCTCCTCATGTCTGCATGGGTTTCCTCCGGGGAATCTGGTTCCCTCCCACAGTCCAAAGATGTGCGGGTTACATTGATTAGCCATGCTAAGAAATTGCCCCTTAGTGTCCAGGGATGCGCAGGTTAGAGGGATTAGTGAGTATAATATGTGGGGTTAGGGCCTGGGTGGGATTGTATTCAGTGCAGACTCAATGGGCTGAAGAGGGTTCTATGATTCTATGTACATTGGTATATAAAACAGAACTGTTTCTGGGAGGATGCTTTGGGGAAGACACACATTTGGTACAAATACGAGCTGCATTTTGAATCTCAGTTTATTATCCTACCGTGTTGCACTTTGACCAGAGAGCCTGATGTTTTTTGAAGCTCAAAGCTTCCACAGCAGTGAGCATCCCTAATTGTTGGGCGGGCAGTATGTGGTGAGTAATTGCTTTTACTATAACTGTGCTGCATCAAGGGACAAGCAAAATTTGTTGCCACAATGCGCATGATTGATCAGGACAATAATTTTCTGCCTGGCCCAGTGCAGTATATTCTGGTTCTAGACTCCCCAGTCAAGGGAAGCATCCTCCCAATGGCAGTGCTGTTTTATATACATATAACAATTGTACATGTTTCATTCTTCCAAACTGCGACTAATGTAGACTGGGTAAATACATGGGGTTATGGAAAATAGGATCTGGATGGGATTGAGATCGGTGCAGATGCAATGGGCTAATTGGTCTGCTTCTGCCCTGTAAAGATTCTATAATTCTAGGATTCATTTAATTACTGTACTCAATTGATCCTCACAGAGCAATATTTTCATTCCAGGAACCATCCAGTGAGCCTTCCTTACACTCCCTGTGAGCAAATACAGCTTTCCTTAGGTAAGCTGACCACAATGTACGTCATATTCTAGATGGTCTTATTAAGACCTGAAACAATTGCAGGAAGACTTCTTTGCTCATATACTATTAGTCCTTTGCAATAAAGGCTGATACACCATTTGCTTTTCTAATTGCTTGCTGTACCTGCTAATTTAAAGTGATCAACGTAGAAGGAGATAGAAACAGAGAAACTACAAGCAGGAATAGGCCATTCAGCCCTTCAATCCTACTCCATTGCTCATCTTGATCATGGCTGATCATCAAATTCAATATCCTGGTCCCCATTCTTTCCCCCTCCCTCCCCCCCTCATTATCCATTGATCCCTTTAGCTCCAATTTCTTCTTGAAATCAGACTTTATCCTTGAACTACATTCAGTGATAGTGAATTTCATACATTCACCAGCCTCTGGGTGAAGAAATTTCTCGTCATCTCAGTTCTAAAAGATTTACCCCTTATCCTCAAATTATGGCCCGTGGTTCCATGCTCCCCCACCATTGGCAATATTCTTTCTGAACCTACCCTGTCTAAATCTGTTAGAATTTTGTAAGTTTCTTTGCGATTCCCTCTCACACTTCTCAATTCCAATGAATATATTCCTAATGGACTTAGTCTCCTCATGTGAAGACTTGCTGTTATAGGAACCAGCCTGGTAAACCTTCGCTGCATTCCCTCTATCTTTCTCAGGTAAGGATACTTCTGAATAGTTCTCATCTCCCACCATTTAGGATACATTCTACTTTCCCTACAAAATGGATAACATCACATTCCTCTGCATGATATTCCATGTGCTACTTTCAGACTCACTCATTTATTCAGTTTAACACTTATTTTTGCCTATCTGCATCTTTCTTGCAGCTTACTTTATCCACCCTAAAAATCCCCTGGTGATTTTCCATGTTTGTGCCCATTGGCTTCCGCAGCGCTGTTCCTTCTACCTTGAAGGAGCAGCGCTCCAAAAGCTGGTGGCTTTTGCTACCAAATAAACCTGTTGGACTTTAACCTGGTGTTATGAGACTTCTTACTGTGTTTAACCCAGTCCAATGCTGGCATCTCCATACCATGACCATTGAACTGCCTTGTACTGATTCCCTGTAACTCTTTCTCCAGCACTGAAGCCCTTCAGTACCTCTGTAGAATCCAGAGAATCCTTGCAGTGCAGAAGGAGGCCATTCAGCCCATTGAGCTTGCAATGACTTACTGAAAGAGCATCCAATCCAGGCCCTGTAACCCTGCGCATTTATTGTGGCTAATCCAATCTTGGGACTGTGAGAGGAAACCGGACAACTCAGAGGAAACCCACATAAGACGCAGACTCCAAACATATAGTTATCCAAGAATGGAATTGAACCGGTGTTGCTGGTAATGTGAGGCCACAGTGCTACTGTGCCATCTTACATTCTACTATGCCAATCTACGCCCACCGTATATTGTCCAATGCTGCCCTCAAGCTAATCCCCATCATTCTGCCACCATTGGCAGCTATACCTTCTGCTACCTAAGTTTTTTCAAGCTTATTCATTCATGTCACAGGTAGGCTTACATAAATACTGCAATGAAGTTACTGTGAAAATCCCTGAGTCGCCATACTTGATGCTTGTTTGGGTACACTGAGGGAGAATTTAGCATGGCCAATGCACCTAACCAGCACATTTTTCCAACTGTGGGAGGAAACCAGAGAACCCGGAGCAAATTCACGCACACATGGGAGAACGTGCAAACTCCGCATGGGCAGTGACCCAAGCTGGGAATTGAACTCAGGTCCCTGGCGCTGTGAGGCAGCAGTGCTAACTGCTGTTCCATTGTGCTACCCTTATTTGAGGGATGCTTTATTTTACATGTTTAGGCCTGAAGAGCATGATTGGAAATTTAACTTAAATGTATAAGATTACGAAGGGCCTAAATATGTTGGACAGGAAGGATCTATTTTTGTTAGCTAAAAGGTCATTAACAAGGGGGTAGAGATTTAAAGATTTTGAATGAAGAATTACAGGGTGGAAGAGGCTCAACATTTCCATCCAGGATGTGGTGGAGTCTAGTATTCACTGAATGAAAAGGTAGTAGAGGCAGAAACTTTTTATACACATTTAAAAAGAAAACTTCAATGTGCACTTGAGGTACTCGACCCTGTAAGGCTATGGGCCAAGGGCTGAATGGTCTGATTAAGGGTGGAATTTTCCAGTCTTGCCTGCTGCTGAATTCATCCAGTCCTGCCAAAAGTTAATGGACTTAGCTAATGGACTGGGCTGCCGAAGTGCCTGTCGTGGGTCCCACTGTGTCGGGGCTGGAAAATCTCAGCCTAATCCTTTTCCTACCTGCACAGATACAGTCATGTGACTTTCTTCTTCCAAAGATGCTCATCCAATATTTGAAGAAAAACAAACTCGTTTCTTTGCAGGTTGAGCAACACAGAGACTTGCAGCCTCGTGGCTGCAATCAGCTCCTGAGACGATGTTGAGTAAAGAAAACCTGCGTTTACTGAGGTGATCCCACTCTCCGATTGGTTCCCTGGCCATTGACTTGTAACCTATAGATTGATCCTTAAAGGGACAATCACCACACTTCTGAACCTTAATCTACACCATATTTCTGTGCTTCCCTTATAAAAGCATACCTCTGTCACCAAGTTTCATGTTCCCTGCTTAATATCGGCTCATGTGGCTCAGTTTGAAATTTCTGTTTGATAATGCTATTGTGAGGTGCCTTTGAACATTTCACTATGTTAAAAAGGATTATATAAATATGAGGTGGTGTTGTTCTATTCATGATCATGTATCAATCACCAGTTGAGAAATCCTCTATGTATGCTGATAATCTGTCTCTCCCTCTCCCTGTGCCATCAATGCCTTTCCCTCACCTGTACAATCAGTGCCTCCCTCACCATCTGCCATCATTGCCATCCTCTCACTGAGCCATCATTGTCATTCCCTTATCTTGTACTATCAATACTATTCTCTTAACCCTGTGCCATCAATGCTATTCTCTTAACCCTGTGCCATCAATGCTATTCTCTTAACCCTGCGCTATCAATGCTATTCCCTTAACTTTGTACCATCAATATTACTCCCTTACCCCGTGCCATCAATGTTATTCCCGTAACTCTGTACCATCAACGCTATTCTGTTACCCTGCGCCATCAATACTATTTTCCTAACACTATGCCATCACCACCATTTTTCTTTGGCTGTAAACAGCAGGTTTACTAGTGCTTAGTGTGTACCGTAATATTCTTTCCTCTGGACCTCATGTCCACATGGAGATTTCCTCCACATATAAACCTGGCCAAGTCATAGTCAGTTGACTGAGCGAAGTAGACTCAAGGGACAGAAACTCAAAGAATTAAATTCATTACTTTCCGGTTGTGAGACTGCTCCAGAATTCTTTTGCAATGCAATTTTTTTTTTGGTAATAATATTTCCTCGAGAGACCGAAGTGCACGATCATAAAGCTCGAGTAAACGTATTTTACTGCAAAGAGGAGATGAGGAATTGCTACTGAAATTTGATTTTGGAGTGAGGGAGAGAGGTGTGGGCACTAGGAAACAAAGCCATTTGGTATCACTATTTTACAGAATCAGCCATTGACTAATGGGTCAGTCTAATAGGAAACCTTATCTGTGGGGAGTTGCTCTGGGTAGTTTTCATTAGCATTCACTCACCCATTACCCATTGCAGCTAGATGCACTCGCAAGCAACAGGCGCCTGGCTAATCAATGCAGAGAGAAAGCAGGTCTGCAAAAGCACTTTGATCATGTTCACTTTCCCAGTTCTATCACAAGAATACTGGAATGTGAAAAACACCAGTTGCCCTGTTGTTTCTGGATATATTTGAGGAAGGATCGGTGTCAATTGTATTTCTTGAAAAGGAGTCGCAGGTTAACCCTTTTTTTTGTGGTTCATGGAGTCTCAGAGCAGACAGATTTCAAAGCTTTCAGCCCCCTTGAGTAAAGAAAAACAAGAAATCTGCTCTCACAGCCATATGGAATTTCAGACTTTCGATCTTTTGTGTATTTGCCATTTAAGGTCCTCCCTGCTAAAATAAAGCACTTTTTCTGTTGTGTTGTTTTCATTGTACTGTACAATTCCCATTGTGCAATAATGCCAGACAGATGTAAACTTTAGCACAGTGAGTTCCCACAAGGAAAACGGTTTTCATAGCCATTTATATTCAAAGCGAACAGTGAGTGGGACAAGAAACAGGGCAAGGGGCTTAAATGGGGCAGAAAAGGCTAGGTCAAAGAGAAGGTTTTATTTTTGAAAGCAGGGTGGACTTGGAAAGGATGGGGAAATATCTGGATAAACACTGACCCCGACTTGAAAAAAAAGGTGTTACCTTTCGGGTAACACCATGGAATCAAAAATTATCATTTTTGTTTCTCAATGGCAGCCCACTTTGGCCAGCTGTTTGCTCTTTCCATGTAAAATGTGCAATGTGATTCAACCTATGGGAGTTACACATTAGTTACTGAGTGAACTTTCTCTTCAAGTTGAGGTACAATAGGGCCTTTTTTGTATGCTTTTCAAATTCAAGATTTTCCCTGTCTTCCTCCTCCCGAGAGAACACGATTTACAGCAAGTCAGTGGCAGTGGACGTCAGGGTCTTGCGTAGTTGATCACTCTGTATTGCATCAATCTGATATGAGTGCCAACAAGTTATAGAATCATACAATCATAGAATCCTACAGTGCAGAAGGAGGCCATCCAGCCCATTGAGTCTATATCGATCACAATGATACCCAGGCCCTATATCCATAACCCCATGTATTGACCCTAACTAGCCCCCCTGCCACTAAGGAGCAATTTAGTACCACCAATCCACCTAACCTGTTTGGATTGTGGGAGGGAACTGGAGCACCCGGAGGAAACCAACGTAGACACAGGGGGAATGTGCAAACTCCACACAGACGGTGACCCAAGAAGGGAATCAAACACAGATCCATGACGCTGTGAGGCAGCAGCACTAACCACTGTGCCACTGTGTCATGCCATCATTATCAAAACCAAGCCTATGAGTGGAATTTTCTGCCTCTCCCACCCCCCCCATGCCCAATACTGTGTTTTCTGGAAGCAGCTCAATATTTAGCATTTTGCACTCACAGGGGAACTTGCTGCGAGGGGTTACTTTCAGAGGGACCTGGAAAATCCTATTGGCAGGAAGCGCTAGAAAATCCCACCCTGTGCAGACCAGTAGGGCCACTCGATTATGACATTAGGTGTGAAGTCCTAGATAACTTTGTCCCCTTTCCCACCCACAACCAGACAGTATCCTTACTGTCACCCCAGTTGAGCACAAATCAATAGGTGGGAGGAACATGGGCTCAGACCTGGATATGAGTCCCAGTGTGAAAATTCAATAAATAGTTCAGCAGAGGTTGGCATGAATCTCTTCAGAAGCTTGAAAGAAAACTTAAACATAAGGTGGTAGTTTGCAAGGATGGAGAACCAACTGTGTATTTTGTATGAAAGGCTTGCATTTAAGCCATGGTTTTCATGACCTCAGGATGTCTGGGAGTGCTTCACAGTTACTTTGTAGACATTGTTCCAATGCAGGAAGTGCAGCAGCCAATTTGTGCACAGCAAGCTCCCACAAATTACACCATGATAATCATCAAATAACCTCTGTTTATGATACTGATTGAAGAATAAATATTGACCAGGATATGGGGATAAGGATGGCATGTTGGCACAATGGTTAGCACTGCTGCCTCACAGTGCCAGGGACCCGCATTCAATTTCCAGTTTGGGTCGCTATCTGTGTAGAGTTTGCACTTTCTCCCCATGTCTGTGTGGGTTTCCTCCGAGTGCTCCCGTTTCTTTCCACAGTCCAAAGATGTGCAAGTTAGGTGGATTTGCCACATTAAATTACCCCTGAGTGTCTGGGAAGTGTAGGTTCAGTGGATTAGTGGGGTAAATGCATGGAGTTTCGGGGATAGGGCCTGGGTAAAATGCACTGTTGAAGATTTAGTGCAGATTCGGTAGGCTGAATGGCCTAATTCTACACTGTAGGAATTCTATGAGTTCTTATAATTCCCACTGCAAAATATTGATCTTTCTCATCCACCCCAGAGGCCAGATAAGACTTCAATTTAGCATCTCATCCAAAAGACATTGATGTGTGTGGAGAGAAGCATGGAAGGGGGTGGGGATGGTGGGGGGCTGATAGTGATTTTCAATAGACAAGTTACAAGTCTACAGAGGAGGAAGCAGTCCTTCCCCGCAATATGTGAGCCTGGAAAGAAAGTAGGGTGATCTGGAATTCATTAAGATCGGAGTTCAGGGATCAGGACACAAAAGCAAAACGCTGCAGATGCCAGAAATCTGAAATGAATACAAAAAAAGTGCTGGAAACACTCAACGGGTCCAGCAGTATGTGGGGAGAAAGGAACAGAGTTAACATTTCAGCTCTGGATGGCCTTTCATCGGAATTGTAATGACTTCAATCAGGCCATTGATGTTGGCCTATTGGAACATGAACTCCCTGCTTATGGATCTTGGGTCTGACAAGGAGTGCCATCTACAGATCCAGGCAGCGGGCGATCGAGGGGGTCATCCAACCTGACTGTCTGCCCCTCTACCACGGCTATATTCGCAGCCGTGTGTCCCTGGAAAAGGAGCATGCGGTATCCAAGGGTACCATTGATGCCTTCCATGTCTACTGGGCACCGCAGGGGCTGGGGTGTATTACTGACCTCTTTAATCACATTTTAATTTGATGTTTTAAGCTTCTTTTCTGTTTTGATTTTTTCTTTTGGGCGGTTCTCCTCCTTTTAGGAATCTGCCCTTTTTCAGTTGTCCCTCAGTTAGTTTGATTTTATTTATTTGGTTGGGGGGAAAAGAAAGGTTCCTGATGAAGCATCCAACTAATAGGCCAATTCAGGAGTTTTTGCCTTGTGCTAACTGGGAGTGTCTATTCCTCTGACACCCCTGGAGATAGATTGTTAACTGAGAGCACTCTGTGTACTGCTGTTAGAGTTTGTATATAAAGAGATTTTGGTGAATGGATCTCTGCCTCTGCAGACTCATTACAGGAAATAATCAATCAGATCTAATTAATTAATCCGAATTTATTGACACATCAGGAGTTAGGTTTCATGGCAAGATGAGGACGTTGGGTGGGGGTTGGTGGTGAAAAAGGAACTAGAATGATGAGTGTTCAGTATTGGTCAGGGGAATCTCAGGAGGATTTGGCAAAAGGAAGGATGCAGCAGAAAAAATGAAAAATGAGTTTCTACCTTGTGACAAGATCTCCTTATAAATTGTTTATTGACAACGAAGGTAAGAAAATGTGAATTAAATGTGTTCTCCAGGAAGATTCTGCATTAGAGTATAGTTTAGCAGAGATAATTAAAGGCAAGCTAGGTGTGATGCAGCTAGATCCAGGTATTGAGTTCATAGAATCCTACAATGCAGAAGGAGACCATTCGGCCCATCGAGTCTGTACCAACCACAATCCCACAAAGGCCTTATCCCCATGTTCCCACACATTTACCCTACTAATCGCCCTGACACTAGGGTCAATGTAGTCAATCCACCTAATACGCACATCTTTGAACTGTAGGACAAAATCGGAGCACCCAGAAGAAACTCATGCAGATACAGGGAGAATGTGCAGACTCCGCACAGACAATGACCAGAGGCTGGAATTGAACCCAGGTCCCTGGTGCTGGGTTCAGGGGTGCAATAGAGATGGTCAATTGTGTGCCATCTGGGGGAAATTAAGAAAATATTTGGGAAAGAATCTGGACAGCAGAGTGAAATGACATCTAAGTGGAGATGTTGTTTAGCAAATCAACATATGAAAAGATTACAAAGCAACCGGAGGGCCAAAGGTGCGGCAGTTGTAAAGTTTGTTTATTAGTGTCATAAGTAGGCTTACATTAACATTGCAATGAAATTACTGTGAAAATCCCCTAGTCTCCACATTCTGGTGCCTGTTCGGGTACACTGAGGAAGAATTTAGCATGGCCAAGGCATCCTAGCCAGCATGTCTCTTGGATCGGAGCACCCTGAGGATAATCTACGCAGACATGGGGAGAATGTGCAAATTCTGCACGGACAGTGACCCAAGCCGGGAATCAAATCCGGGTCCCTGGCACCGCAAGGCAGCAGTGTTAACCACCATGCTGCCCAAATGTGCAGTTTGAAGTGACCTGGTACAACAAGCAGTTTGGAAAATAAATGGCGTGTTAGCCTTTATTGCAAGGGGGTTTGAGTATATACAATACAAAAGTCTTGCTGCAATTGTACGGATTGATGAGAGCATCCCTGGAGCATTGTGTGCAGTTTTGGATTCCTTACCTAAGGAAAGATGTAGTGGCCACAGAGAGTGCAATGAAGACGAGTCTCTCTGTTCCCTGTTCCCACTGGGCTCCAAAATAGTCATGTGTTTGATTCCTCCTGACATTGACCAGCAGAGTCAAATTCAGCAGAAACATGTTCAAAATTGTGCTGCCCGGTTTACTTTTCCCACAGGAACAGAGCACCTTGGCCCCGTTAGACATTGTTAACCATGTCAGCTGAGGCTCAAGTTGTAGCACCAAGAGGTGAAGTGGTGTAAGACCCACTCCCAGTGGATATCTCTTGTCACCCAGCAGCCATCTCTTGTCTGCTGTGATGCCTCTGATGCAGATTGAGGTTTCACGGATTGTGCAGAATGATGGCATCGTGACTGCTGCTAGGACACTGGCCATTGATCTACAGGATACACCGAGTACAGTCACACACATTAGCCTGAACCTAAAATGGTGAAACTCCTCCTAGTTGCATTACATGTCAGAGTGTACATACGGCACCAATGTGATATGGAATCCGGCACTCTGGGGGAGCTTGCAATCCTACCCAAGCAGTGTGCTTCTCTCTGGCGAGAGGGAATGAAATGTACTCAGAGCTCTTGAAATAAGAGTCTTAAATGTCACGTGGCAAAGTGAAAAATGCAATTTAGTAGAGATATAGTTCAGTAACATTGTGGAGATTAAAGTTTTGCTTATTCTAGTGACTAGCTCTCAGTAAGCTGAGGCAGTGTGCAAATCATCTGATACATATATACATTTGAAATTGGAACTACCTCTCTTGAGTGGAATGCTAAAGGGTGACATTATTTTCAGTATGTCTGAGGCAGTGGACTTTCTCCCAGACAAGGTGGTTGCTTGTATGCTTACCATGGTTCAACTGCAAAGTTAATTAGTCAACCAGGCTTTACAGAACACATCCACAAAGCCATAGGAAAGCCCTGAGGCTTGCTGCTTTTCATCCCATTAAAAACATTCACGGGCATTTTATGTTCTCAACAACCCCCAGGTTTAATGTTGGAACATTTGTCCTGACTACAATTACATTTTGTTCTTACACTAGCTAATAAAAACGGAAGGAGCTGTGTTAGTTTATAAACACCATTCTCGGCTGCAGCGTACCACCAACGAAATTATATTCCATTTATTCATGCGCAACTCTGCATAAATTAACTCTGGCGTATTGAGTGGCTGTGCCCTGCAGTTCATTCCTGCAGAATACATCACAAATGTTCACACGGGTAAACTATATCGCCCTGCAAGGTTAGAGAAAGCTCATGTTTATGTGGATAACCGGGTGCTGCACTTTACAGAAGACATCAGGTCAGTTCCGACACATTGCTAACGTGTTCTACTCTACATTTTCTGTCCCACAACTTTTGTTCTTGCTTCATTGAAGTCCCCTGGAGGTGAGATGAATTTTCTAGGCCCTGCCCAGAGACTAATACAAGGATGGCACCTTGCCCACGTATAGACTTGGCTAGCGAACATCATGGCGTGTTATTCAACCATGAAAGGCATAATAGTCAAGCCGAATCCTGTCCTCAAAGTGGCATTTATATCCTATTTGATTTGATTTGATTTATTATTCTCGTACTTATTAGTATACAGTGAAACCTTTATACATTGAGAAGGAAAGCAGAAAGTGCAGAATGTAGTCATAGCTAGGGGGTCCAAAAATATTATTTAATACAAGGAAGACCCATCCAAAACGCTGACAGCAGCAGAGAAGAAGCTGTTTCTGTGTCAGTTGGTACGTGGCCTTTTGTACCTTTTTCCCAACAGAAGAAGGTGGAAGAGAGAATGATTGGGGTGCGTGGGTTCCTTAATTATGCTGGCTGCTTTTCTGAGGCAAAGTGTAGATAGAGTCAATAGATGGACATCTGGTTTGCATGATGAACTGGGCTTTGTTTACAACCCTTTGTAGTTTCTTGCGGTCTTGGGCAGAGCAGGAGCTGTACCAAACTGTGATACAACCAGAAAAAATGTTTTCTATGGTGCATCTGTAAAAATTGGTGAGTGTTGGAGTGGACACGTCTAATTTCCATAGCCTCCTGACAAAGTGGAGGCGTTGTTGGGCTTTCTTAACTGTAGCATCTGCATGGAGGAACCAGGACAGGTTGTTGGTGATCTGAACACCTAAAAACCTGAAGCTCTCGACCATTCCCACTTCACCCCCATTGATGTAGAATCTCCTGCATTTTCCAGCGGATGTCACCAGCTAAAAGTTAATGGGCGCAATTCTCCAACCTCCTAGCCTTGTGTTTCTCACCAGCAGGAGGTGGTGTATTGTTTGCTAGTAGTGGGATTCTCTGGTCCCACCACTGTTAATGAGAATTCCCATCGACATTATCCCACACTAGCAGGAAGCCCGCGAGCAGGAGGGTAGTGCCAGTGGGACTGGAGAATCCCACAGGCGTGAACAGCCAGAGAATTCTGGCGCAGGGATGAGAGATTTTGTTTCTTTTTTTTAACCTCCAAACAGAAGATGCTTTGCTCCAAATATCAGCCTCTTGGAGATCAGCCTATACGGAGCAGTGATCTAACCTGGGCCTTTCGTATCGTAATGCTCCAACATAAATGGGTAACTGAGCATTTGCTCATTAGTAGTCATGTTGCATTACTGCTCACCATCCTTTGCTGAAGGTTGTTTTCACTGCATTAATGATCACACTGCCCTGAATAGCTTCACAAAGTAGAGGACCCATGGTAAGTCAGTAAACAGGAGCTAGTAAGTGAGGAAAGGCGAATGAAAGGAACCAAAGAGTGTAATATGAGGCACAGTGGTTAGCACTGCTGTCTCACAATGCTAGAGACCCAGGTTTAATTCCCGGCTTGTGGTACTGTGCGGAATCTGCACATTCTCGCTGTGTCTGCCTGAGTTTTCTCCAGGTACACAAGTTTCCTACCACTGTCTGAAAGACATGCTGGTTAGATCCATTGGCCATGCTAAATTCTCCCTTAGTGTACCCGAACAGGTGCTGGAGTGTAGCAGCTAGGGGATTTTCACAGTGACTTCATTGCAGTGTTAATGTAAACCTACTTGCCACACTAATAAATAAACTAAACTAATAACTCAAGGCAATTCAATGTGGCAAACAAGTAACTAAAGGGTTTATTGATAACAAGAGCTATATGTGAAGCGTTTAACAACACAACTAATACAGATGTATGACTAACCACACTCTAACTCCAACTGAAGGCCTCCAGTCCCAGGTCTGCTCACCCTTGCTTCTGATTCGCTAGGTTCACTGCTCATGCTCCATTGGCTCTGGCCCAGTCATGTGGCTCACAAAGAATCACTTAAAGGTGCCAAGCTACAACATTCCTTCTCCAGATGCTTTCACTCCAACATCTTGGACTACCAATGGTAAAACAAAAAGTGAAACACTTAACACATGGCAGAGGAACAGTATTATTACAGAAGGGGCACCAGGAGAAAGCAGTTCATAACATCAGCTGGTCCAGAAACTTCCGTACCCTTGTGGAACACGACAATTCTACCAGAGTTCTTTAATAGCCAGCGACGCAGAATCCACTGATAGGGTGGACATTCTAATCCCCTCTGGAGCTAAAGCCTGACTGATTTCTTCTTCCGTCTCAGCCACCAAAGCCAAAGGTTGCCTTGGTCCGACTGTGGTCACGGAACTGTCGTGTTCAGAGGCTGGTGCAGACAAACTTGCTAGCCTCCTAGAGGTCTATGCAGTGCACACATGTGCCTGAAATCTCACGCATGTGCTATGCAGTGCACGCATGTGCCTGAAATCTCACGCACGTGCTATGCAGTGCACGCACGTGCCTGAAATCTCACACACGTGCTATGCAGTGCACGCACGTGCCTGAAATCTCACGCATGTGCTATGCAGTGCACGCACATGCCTGAAATCTCACGCACGTACTATGCAGTGCACGCACATGCCTGAAATCTCACGCACACGCTATGCAGGGCACGCACGTGCCTGAAATCTCACACACGTGCTATGCAGTGCACACATGTGCCTGAAATCTCACACACGTGCTATGCAGTGCACACATGTGCCTGAAATCTCACGCATGTGCTATGCAGTGCACACATGTGCCTGAAATCTCACGCATGTGCTATGCAGTGCACACATGTGCCTGAAATCTCACACACGTGCTATGCAGTGCACACATGTGCCTGAAATCTCACGCATGTGCTATGCAGTGCACGCACGTGCCTGAAATCTCACGCATGTGCTATGCAGTGCACACATGTGCCTGAAATCTCACGCATGTGCTATGCACTGCACGCACGTGCCTGAAATCTCACGCACGTGCTATGCAGTGCACGCACGTGCCTGAAATCTCACGCACATGCTATGCAGGGCACGCACGTGCCTGAAATCTCACGCACACACTATGGAGGGCACGCACGTGCCTGAAATCTCATGCACATGCTATGCAGGGCACGCACGTGCCTGAAATCTCACGCACACGCTATGCAGGGCACGCACGTGCCTGAAATCTCACACACACGCTATGCAGGGCACGCACGTGCCTGAAATCTCACACACACGCTATGCAGTGCACACACATTCCTGAAATCTCACGCACACGCTATGCAGTGCACGCACGTGCCTGAAATCTCACGCACACGCTATGCAGGGCACGCACGTGCCTGAAATCTCACACACACGCTCTGCAGGGCACGCACGTGCCTGAAATCTCACACACACGCTATGCAGTGCACACACATGCCTGAAATCTCACGCACACGCTATGCAGTGCACGCACGTGCCTGAAATCTCACGCACACGCTATGCAGGGCACGCACGTGCCTGAAATCTCACACACACGCTCTGCAGGGCACACACATGCCTGAAATCTCACACACAGGCCATGCAGGGCACACACATGCCTGAAATCTCACACACACGCTATGCAGTGCACACACATGCATGAAATCTCACACACATGCCATGCAGGGCACACACATGCCTGAAATCTCACACACACGCTATGCAGGGCACGCACGTGCCTGAAATCTCAGGCACACGCTCTGCAGGGCACACACATGCCTGGCAGTGCACACACGTTTTCTCCAGTAAAATTTTGGCATGCAGTTTCTTTTGGGTGCTGGTGTTGCTGATCCCACAAACCAAGCGATACCTCAGCCTATCTCCCAATAAAGGCCCAAACCCACAGTGCTCAGACAGCCATCAGAGCCAGGCAGCAAAGTGGGAGACTGTTCCTCTGGGTTCTCTAACCGCAGAACAGAATTTGTATGATAACAGAAGAGTTGGGGTGATACTGATCCTTAACTAAATTGTCTAGCTGGTCGAAGGTTTACATGTCTGGTGCTTTGGGTGACATCAAGGTCCTCATCAGATAGTCAGTCTGTGGGCCGTAGACCTCAGCACTCTGTTTCACCTTCTGTTTCACCTCAGCCGCGATAACATTTGCTGTGATAAAATCCCCCAGCCTCTCACTGTACAGTCCCCAATTCTCCATCTCGGAGCCTTGCTGTTGGGAAACCTGTGGCAGGGGTACACAAGTGGCACTGAGATCCTGTCGGTACAAATACCAGCAAAAGTTTGGCAAGAGTCTTTTATCTTTTCGTATTTGGACTTTGAGTGATCACTCATGTCACCCCTCCTAACCCCCACCCTTCCAATTTTGTAATGTAGTCTCTCAATAACTGAACTGGTTTGTTCTCATCGCCAGTGTAATAACTCAAGGCAACTCAATGTAGTGAACAATTAACTGAAGAGTTTATTGATAAGAAGATCTATATACACAAACAGTTCAACAGCGCAACCAATACAGGTTTATTCCTAACAGCGTCCTTAATCCAACTGAAGACCTCTAGCCCCAGGACTGCTTGGCATTGCTCCTAATTGGCCCAGATTCATGGCTTCACCATCCATTGGTTCCAGCCTGGTCACAATGCCCATGAAGCATTGCCCCTTAAAGGGGCCACCATGCTACCATAGAAAGGGAGACATGAGAGTGAGCAGGTGAGCAATAATGGATAAAAGAGAATTACAGGAAAAGGTGATGTTAAACTCAAATGTGTTAGGGTTTGAATTTTGCTTTAATTCACCATTTGATATCAGGAATTATTACTGTATTATATCTATCCCTCTGCCTCCTCTCAGGCTCGAATGCTCAGGGTGCCAGTGAGGCCTCATCAGCAGCATAAACACTTATTGTTAAAACTCCATGACACAATTCAGAGGTATTGCAGTAACCAGGGATACTGAAAAACAGGGAAAGCAACTGTATATTGCTCATTGCTCCTTTGCTAACACCTACATACCACTTGATAACATTCCTCTCATCAATTCCAAAATACAAATACAGTGCCCTCTCCTGTATTTTCTCTTCTGAGGATGTTGAATCCTTCACTTGGATGTGACTGTACAGGCACTAGTCACTCTTTCTCACTGGGGTGTGACTGTACAGGCATCAATCACTTTCTCTCACTGGTGTGTAATTGTGGAGACACCAGTCACTCTCTCTCACTGTTGTGTGACTGTACAGACAGCAGTCACTCTATCTCACTGGTGTGTGACTGTACAGACAGCAGTCACTCTGTCTCACTGGTGTGTGACTGTACAGACAGCAGTCACTCTGTTTCACTGGGCTGTGACTGTACAGACAGCAGTCACTCTGTCTCACTGGTGTGTGACTGTACAGACAGCAGTCACTCTGTTTCACTGGGCTGTGACTGTACAGACAGCAGTCACTCTGTCTCACTGGTGTGTGACTGTACAGACAGCAGTCACTCTGTCTCACTGGGCTGTGACTGTACAGACAGCAGTCACTCTGTTTCACTGGGCTGTGACTATACAGACAGCAGTCACTCTGTTTCACTGGGCTGTGACTGTACAGACAGCAGTCACTCTTTCTCAGCGGGGTGTGACTTTACAGGCACCAATCACTTTCTCTCACTGGGGTGTAATGTTATAGACACTAGTCACTCTCTCTCAGTGGGGTGTGACTGTATAGACACCAGTCACTCTTTCTCACCAGCGTATAACTATACACTACAGACACTAGTCACTCTCTCTCACTGGGGTTTAACTGTACAGACAACAGTCACTCTCTCTCATTGGGCTGTGACTGTACAGACACCAGTCAGTCTGTCTCACTGGTGTATGACTGTATAGACAACAGTCAGTCTGTCTCACTGAGGTGTGACTGTAAAGAAAGACACCAGTCACCCTGTTTCACTGGGGTGTGACTGCACAGACACCAGTCACTCTGTCTCACCGGTGTGTGACAGTATAGACCGACACCAGTCACTCTGTCTCACCGGAATGTGACTGCACAGACACCAGTCACTCTGTCTCACCGGTGTGTGACAGTATAGACCGACACCAGTCACTCTGTCTCACAGGGATGTGACTGTACAGACACCAGTCACTCTGTGTCACCAGTGTGTGACTGTATAGACAGACACCTGTCATTCTGTCTCACCAAAGTGTGACTGTACAGACACCAGTCACTCTGTCTCACCAGGGTGTGACTGTATAGACAGACACTGGTCATTCTGTCTCACCAGGGTGTGACTGTATAGACAGACACCAATCACTCTGTCTCACTAGGATGTGATTGTACATTCACCAGTCACTCTCTCTCTTCAGGGTGTGACTGTATAGACAGATACCAGTCACTCTGTCTCATTGAGCTGTAACTGTACAGACACCAGTCACTCTGTCTCACTGGGATATGACTGTACAGGCACCAGTCACTCTCTCTCACCAGGGTGTGACTGTATAGACAGATACCAGTCACTATCTCTCATTGAATTGTGATTGTACAGATACCAGTCACTCTGTCTCACCGGTGTGTGACTGTATAGACAGACACCAGTCACTCTGTCTGACTGGGATGTGACTGTACAGAAACCAGTCACTCTCTCTCTTTGTGTGTGATGGTACAGATAGACATCACCCAAGGATGTTTGTCATTAGTCTTGAGACAATACTTAACCAGTGTGCTGCCTTAAATTAGTGTCTCTACCAACACCTAAAAAATACATGATTGCATCATTTATTTCACTGCTCTTTGTGGGATCCTACTATGCTCAATTTTTAAAACTGGATTTCATTTATTATTGTCACATGTTTTAGTATACAGTGAAAAGTATTGTTTCTTGTGTGCTATACTGGCAAAGCACACCATTCATAGAGAAAGAAAGGAGTGTTCAAAATGTGTGTTACAGTCACAGCTAGGGTGTAGAGAAAGATCGACTGAATGCAAGATCAGTCCATTCAAAACTCTGACAGCAGTAGGGAAGAAGCTGTTATTGAGTCGGTTGGTAATGACCTCAGACTTTTGTATCTTTTTCCCGACAGAAGAAGGTGGAATGGAGAGTGTGTGGGGTCCATGATTATGCTGGCTGCATTTCTGAGGCAGCGTACAGTGTAAGTGGAGTCAATGGATGGGAGGCTGGTTTGTGTGATGAACTAGGCTTCGTTCACAATGCTTTGTAGTTTCTTGTGGCCTTGGACAGAGCAATGCCAAGAAGTGATACAACCAGAAAGAGTGTTTTTTATGGTGCATCTATAGAAATTGGTGAGAGTTATAGCAAACATGCCGAATTTCCTTAGCCTGTTGAGAAAATAGAGGCGCTGGTTGGCTTTCTTAACAATAGCATCAGCGTGGAGGGACCCGGACAGGTTGTTGGTGATCTGGACACCTAAAAACTTGAAGATCTCAACCATTTCTATTTCATCGCCATTGATATAGACAGGGGCATGTCCGCCACTACACTTCCTGAAGCTGATATCTACCTCTTTCATTTTTTTATGATGCTGCGGGAGAGATTATTGTCATTGTATCAGTTCACTGGTTTTTCTGGCTAGAATTCTCCCATTCTGCCCAGCACTGGAATTTTATCAGGCGGGTTGCAGAGACTGTGAAACACCATTGACGGTCGGGTGGGAATTTCCAGCTTTTAGATCAGCGCAGCTGGAAAATTCCACCTTCTATCTCTTTCCTGTACTGGCTACCATGGTTCCCAAATTAAAACAACGACTGTGCCTGATAGAAGCCATTTCTTGGCTACATTTGGGATATCTGCAGGTTATGAGAGGCACAATATAAATTCTTTCTTTTAATTAAAAAGATACTCCAGATCCACTTGCTTTGTTCCAAGAGCATTGAAAAATTTTCAGACTGTGACCAAATGTTAGTTGCAGCTTTTGGGTTGAGCTCATGCACAAAAATGTGTGAAGGGAACAATGTGGACTAGCTCTGGTCATCATCCTGATTATTTGTTGTGGTCACTGTGTGCTGATCCATTATAATGAGGCTGAATTGAATATGAACTTTCGTGTTCATTAATCCTGCAGAAATGTTACTTTGCACAGAACGATCCCGATATTAGAGACTTTACCTGATGGCAAATGTAATAATTGTAAAGTACATTTGTGAATTACAGATAAAGTCGATGGTGGGGTGGGGTGGTATCAAAAACTGCACAATAAGAGGGTAAACTGAACAGAGCTGAGCTCCCAACTCACAGGGGGCACAGGCTGGAGATCCCCTGACTTACATTCAGAGCGTGTCGCCCATTCAAAGCTGATTTTACCCAGTTTCACTGTGAACAATGTTTCCTGCTTTGGTCAGAGGATTAATTCTTGATTGGAAAGAAAATAGATTGCCGGGAAAGCTTTGAGCTTTCCCTTTGGACTCGAAGTCATGGTTGTATTAATGTGAAATTTCACCATCCACTGTTTTAATAGGGAAGCAGAAGGGATTAATGTCTATATTAAAATAGTAGATGGAGGAATTTAATATGAAAACAATAGCAGCAGCCCCGTGCAAATTGCAAGGCCCAGTGTCAACCAGAGGCCAGTGCTTTGGTTGAGAAAACTGCAACTCTCTTTAAGACATCAGTTAGAAGTGCTGCATGCTACCTGTAAAAGGAACACTCCTCAGACCGAGACCTGCTGTTCAGCACCATTTGTTCTTTCAGATCAGGTACAGAACCTCCTTCTGCTTCAGACCCAGTGACCCGTAAAGAATTAGCTTCGAACTTTGATAAGGCACAGGCGGGAAGAGTGGGAAAGGTCAAACACAGAAACCTCCCTCTCTAACTGTGATCCTATCTTTCAGACTGCCCTGAGGCTATGCATCTGCCACAAGACATCTTGGAACTGGTGAGATTGCACAGCCATCCATCACTCAATTATAGAATGATTTGATTTGGTGAATGAGGCAGGGATGGAAGGAAGCCACGCTGCTTCTATCGCGCTCTGTCATTTTAGCAACAGGTCATCATTTAGTTTTCAAAGATACTTAAAAGATGAAGAAGGATTCAGGGCAGAGAGCCGTTCATTCAGCACACCCTGCTAAAGTCTATTTCAACTTCAGCCCAGTGTTACAATCCATTCCCCTGGCTTTTCCTTTTATATTGCTCACTTTCAAATACTCATAGAATAGAATCATAGAATTCCTACACTGTAAAAGAAGCCATTCGGCCCATCGAGCTTGCACCAGCAACAGTCCCACCCTATCCCCATAACCTCATGTATTTACCCTACTAATCTTCCTGATACTAAGGGGTAATTTAGCATGGCCAAACCACATATATCTTTGGAGTGTGACAGCAAAGAGGAACATCTGGAGGAAACCCATACAGACACAGGGAGAACGTACAAACTCCATGCAGACAATCACCCAAGGCTGGAATTGAACCCGGGTCCCTGGCACTGTGAGGCAGCTGTGTTAACCATTGTACCATTGTGCCACCCAGTTTCCTCTCACAGTCTGAAAGACTTGCTGGTTAGGCGCATTAGCCATGCTAAATTCTCCCTCAGTGTACCCAAACAGGTACTGCAGTATGGTGACTAGAGGGTTTTCACAGTAACCTCATTGCAGTATTAATATAAGCCTACTTATGACATTGATAAATAAATGTTTAATTTCAATACGTTTTTCATCATAGGGTCCCAAATTGTGTCATACGACAGGCCAACATCTCCTGATGTTACCTTCCTGAATAATTTCATGCTTTTTGGATTGAAGATTAACAGATTCAATATATGCGAAGTTTTCCTGTTGGGAACAAGTTTTAAGTAGGCCTGGGATTAATAGACAAAATAACTCTGCGCAATGAATTCTGTGGCAATGAAAAAAAAGTTACATTTTTATTGTTACAATCAAAGTTGGGCCCCATTGCTTTAAACATCTGATTGGTAACAAATTATCGTTTGATGTTGAGTTATACATACCGTCAGCTAATCGCAACACATCTAATAGCAAACTCGTTTCGTTGGCAAGAATTCAGATCTCATTAAGAGCTAACTCAAATATAAATACACAACATCCCGACTTGTACCCTCTTCAAATGCGGCTCCCCACTGAGAGCGTATGTGCTTCTCGTAGACCAATTACAGAAGATCATCAGCAGAATACCAGAGTCTAGGTGGTCCCACGATCCTAGATGTAGGTGTTGTGAAGGGGAATGCAGTCATAATAGGGAAGGGAACAGCGAGCTTTTCGTTGTGTACCAAATTAAGACTCCCATTTCCCCCACCACAGTGTTGTGCAATTCTATATAGTCTTCGCTCCTGCATCCTAGCCAGATACTGCAGAGAATCAGGGTCAGCATGGGGACACAGAGTTAACCATGTCAGCAACATGAAGCCTGTGGCAACAATTAATTTGTATTCTGACAGCAAGAAGCATTTTTCATACAGTAAATGCAATGAGTTAGGATCAATGAGAGATGACTCCCATTCCAAACAGACAATAATGGACTAGTAAATATTCTCATGAATACCAGTGCATTAATCTGTGCAAATGTGATTCCTTTACCTGCCAGCAACTCCAAGGAGGGCCTTTTATTTACTTTCTTTGTTACATATTCTAAACCAGACTCAGAGCCCTTTTGAATTCAGACAGTCCTCTGGGAATATTCCTCCAAAGCTGTAACCTTGCTTTATATTAACTCCTATTTATTAGTGGGCGGCACGGTGGCGCAGTGGTTAGTACTGCTGCCTCACAGTACCAGGGACCCGCGTTCAATCCCTGGCTTGGGTCATAGTCTGTATGGAGTTTGCACATTCTCCCCGTGTCCATGTGGATTTCCTCCGGGTGCTCAGGTTTCTTCCCACACTCCAAAAATATTTGGGTTACATGGATTGGTCATACTAAGTTGCTCCTTTATGTCAAGGGATTAGCGGGGTAAAATATGTGGGGGCTAAGCAGGTAGAATGGGATTGTTGTTGGTGCAGGCTCAATGAGTCGAATGCTTTCTTCTGCACTATATAAGATTCTATGGTTCTATTTAATTGCTTAATGACTAACCATATAATAACTACCCTTAAGGTGTAAAACTCTGATGGTAGAAACCACTGCTCCATCTCCCAAAGTGTAGCAGGTTTCAACTCACCCTAATCCTGTGCTAAATCTCATGGATGGAGTAATTTGAACAATAAGATGACACCCAAAACATTAACAGAAGTATTTCAAATTCTGACAGTAACTCTCTCTCCTCAGATGCTGCCTGACCTGCTGAGTTTTTCCAGATTTCCTGTTTTCCTTTGATCAACAGCCCAGATGGACACCTGCCCCACATTTGCTGTTCTGTACAAAAAGAAAGACTTGCATTTCTATAGCACCTTTCCCAATGTCTTGATATCTCAAAGAGTATTATTGAGGAGAAATGAATCTGGAATTAAGAGTCTAATAATAACCATGAAGCCATTGTCGATTATTGTAAAAACCCATTTGGTTCACTAATGTCCTTTAGGGGGATCATAGAAACCCTACAGTGCAGAAAGAGGCTATTTGGCCCATTGAGTCTGCACTGACCACAATCTCATCTATTCCCTACATATGTATCCGCCAATCCCTCTAACCTATACATCGCAAAACACTAAGGAACAATTTTATCATGGCCAATCAACCTAACCTGCACATCTTTGGACTGTGGGAAGAAACAGGAAAACGGGGAGGAAACGCACGCAGACACAAGGAGAATGTACAAATTCCACACAGACAGTGACCCAAGCTGGGGATCAAACCCGGATCCCTGGAGCTGTGAAGCAACAGTGTTAACCACTGTGCTACCATATCACCCTTTTCTGGTCTGGCCTACATGTAACACCAGAGTCACAGCAATGTGGCTGAATCTCAAATACCGTTTGAAATGGAGAGCAGTTACAGATGGACAGTAAGTGCAGATCCAGCCAGCGATGCCCATAATCTGTAAATGAATTTTTAAAAATTAATTTTCAATTGTAATCACTGATGGAATATTTGAATGGCAGCATGCAAAATTCCTCGCAAGGACCTCTCACAAACAGCAAATGATAAAATCATCTGTTTCAGGGATAAATGCTGGCCAGATCACAGGGAGAATGCCATAAGATGAAGAACAAAGAACAAAACAGCACAGGAAACAGGCCCTTTGGCCCAACGAACCGCGCTGCCACCTCGATGTTCCCACCTCTACCCATGATCCCTGTCCATGTTTATAGATCTATGAATTAAAAACCAAATTTGAGACAATTAAGGGAGAATTTGTTTTGCCAATTAGCCTAAGAGCATATCTTTGGGATGTGGGAGGAAACCGGAGCACCCGGAGAAAACCCAAGCAAGCACTGGGAGAATGCGCAAACTCCCACAGACACAGGCCCAAATCCATGTATCTGCACAGCGCAGCAATAGTCACTGAGCTGTCGTGTTGCCCATCAAATGGTCCAGGTCATGCGTACACTAACGACGTGAAGCACTAGGATACTCTCGAAAAAAATCCAAGAGCTGCCCTCTCACGACCCATCGCATGTATGCCCCTCGTTAGACAACAAGGTGGACCAAAGCACCTGTAGGATAAAGACAAGTACATCAATATCATCATCTATTTACACACTTCCCAGGGAACTCCCAAGGCTCATGATCCCTATTTTAAATTAGTTTTCTATACCCCTCCATTCCCATTCTGTTCATGTGCCCATCTAAGTATTTCTTAAATAACTCCAGAGTGCCTGCCTCCACCACTTTACTTGGCAGCGCATTCCATACCCCCACCACCCTCTGTGTGAAAAAACTCCCGCTAGCATCCAAATTATACTTTACTCCCCTCACCCTAAGCCCGTGACCCCTCGTGCTATTCGAGTCCATCCTAGGAAAAAGCTTAACCCTGTATACTCTATCTATACACCTCATAATCTTGTACACCTCTATTAGATCTCCTCTAAGTCTACGTCTTTCGAAGGAAAACAGTCCCAATTAAGACTATTAGACGTAGGAGCAGAAGTAGGCCATCTGGCCCATTGAGTCTACTCCCCCATTCAGTGAGATCATTAACACCCCTCTAATTCAAACAGTACCGTGGGACATCTTTTTTAAATCGTCAACTTGAGGGAGGATTAATTTTACATGTTATTCAGAAGCATCAGCTCGAATGGTGTCACAGTCCCTCAGCGCTGCACTGGATTGTGAGCTTGGATTATTGTACTCAAAGTTTTGGTGTTGGGATTTGAACCATGACCTTCCTGCTCCAAGCGAGAAGAATGCTACCATTACTGGATAGTACCATGGCACAGTGGTTAGCATTGCTGCCTCACAACACCAGGGACCGAGGTTCAATTCCAGCCTCACGTCACTGTCTGTGTGGAGTTTGCATATTCTCTCGTACCTGTGTGGGTTTCCTCCAGGTGCTCTGGTTTCCTCCCACACTCCAAAGATGTGCGGATGAGGTTGATTGGCCATATCAAATTGACCTCAGTGTCAGTGGGATTAGCGAGGTAAATATTTGGGGTTAGGGACTTGGGTGGGATTGTGGTCGGTGCAGATCCGATGAGCCAAATGGCCTTCTTCTGCACTGTAAGGATTCTATGATTCTATGAATCACTGACGATACTTTAGCCACGCTTGAAGGTATGCAGTGATCAGGCCCAAGCAAGTAATGTTCACAATTTGTGGTTGCTCCATCAATGATGCGTTGCCTCTCTCAGACAATTGATCACAATTGTCACAACATTATGGCGCCCATTTACAATTCTTGCACAGACTGTATACCTGCACCATGTGAAGAGCTGATGGAGTTTCCAGGGTTCAACTGTAGAGTTTCACTTGCGCGACTGTTTGGATCCAGACAGACACTTCCCCCAACACCATCTAACTTTGCAAGTGTAGTTACAGAAACCCAAGTGAAATTGGGTTCTATCTCAAAACACCTCACTCCTATTCAGGCCTTAACCTCACTGAGTCACAATCAAAGTGGGATAGATATTCGGGGCCAGGATTTCCAACACACTCCATTTGTTTTGCAAATATAATCTACTTAACTGAGCCGCATTGAGGGGCGGCATGATGGCACGATGGTTAGCACTGCTGTCTCACAGCGTCCGGGACCCGGGTTCAATTCTGGCCTGCAGTGACTTGGGTCTGTGTAAAGTTTGCATGTTCTCCCCATGCCTGTGTGGATTTCCTCCGGGTACTCTGGTTTCCTCCGACAGTCCAAAGATGTCCGAGATAGTTGGATAGGCCGTGTCAAATTACCCCTTAGTGTCAGGACGATTAGGACTGTAAATATGTAGGGTTATGGGAATAGGGCCTGAGTGGGATTGTTGTCGATGGGCCAAATGGCCTTCTTCTGCACAGTCAATTCTATGGTTCAGGATATAGTTGGATGCTGGCATTGAGTATTCATTCCTTAGTTAAATATGAGCTCGCACTTTAATAAACACTCAAAAAATGAAATGTTGCCTATTCAATTCAACTTCTCCCACCCCACAAAAAAATTAGACCAGCTGTTGAAATTCAGAAATGCAAACACTTGTGCTGAGGGATTGTGATGTGAGAATTGGGATTGTGTACATTGCTTCATTGTGTCCTTGTGCAGGTTATGCCATTACAAATAAGCGGGAGCCTGTATTTTTAAAACATTTCTTTCAGTGCAATCCCAACAGAGCTTTCCATAGGAATCAACACCTCGGGATTGGGCATCCGCACGCAAAACGGAATGTGTCGAAGTTATTTTCAGCACAATTTGTCGAACATCATAAAGTTTGTACTCCTGAGCCTAGGCTGAGTGGGATCAGTAGGAGCAGTGCAATGCAGGAAGGGAAGGCTGATGGTCAAAGTGCTATGGCAGATGTTCTACTTTAGCCTCGCCAAACCAGAAACATCAGCGCAAATAAAAAGACAACAAACATCTCAGCAGTTCGAGGGGCGGTAAATCAGGTAATGACTTAGCAACACAGCTGAATGACTGCTATTACATGGTAAAGGCCGTGGGGTTAAAGGTTCAGGAGTTGACACAGCTCTGATTGTGCTAGTCTTGTCTGAAGTAACCTGAAGGCCTGCATCTGTTACCCAGACTGTCTTTATTTCAAGTGCATTGCTTTGATTATTTCGCTCAACTCCCCTACCCTCCAGCATCCTTCATGCACACTTCAGCACGCGGGAGAAAATTTGTACAAGTTATAGTTCGTTTTCTTCCGAGGGCACAAAGAGCACACTAACGTCTTTACTTTCATCCAAAGAAAGCTGTTTCAAGTTTAGCTTAAAAGATGGCCACTGCCCTTGTTGTGACACAGACCTTTTCCCACCAAAGTCAATTTCAGCCATACTTTGCCTGGCCCTGCTCGCACTAATAAAACTTCATGGCTTCAGTCAACTGAAAACAGGGTGCCTCTTGGATTTATCCCGGAAGCAAAGTGAAAGGTCTCCTGATGGGAAGGAAATCAGCGAGATTACAACTGCATGATCGGAATTTTCCAATCCCACCTGCAACGGGAATCGAGGTGGGCGGGGAGAGGAGTGAGGGTGGGGATAAACCATGAGAAAATTCTATTGACCTCAAAAGGGGCTTCCAATTTTGGGCAGAGTGCTGCCAGAAATGCCTGCCCCATGGCCAGAATTTTCCTGTCCCATCCACAACGGGAATCGAGTGGACGGGGGAGGAAGGAGTGGATGATGCAAAGGTCCATTCATCATCTACTCCTCAGCAAGTCAAGACTGTACATTTTAGTTTTATTTACTTACTCAATTCTTGCTCATAATCTGTATCAAGGGGAGGTAATGACCCAGTGGTATTATTGCTGGACTATTAATTCAGAAACTCAGCTAATGTTCTGGGGACTCAGGTTCGAACCTCTGCCACGGCAGAGAGTGGAATTTGAACTCAATAATGAATGTCTGATATTAAAAATCTGCTGATGACCAGCAAAGTGATGTCGATTGGAGGAAAACCCACCTGTTTCACTCATGTCCTTTAGGGAAGGAAATCTGCCTTCCTTTCTTGCTCTGGCCTACATGTGACTCCAGAGCCACTGCCAAGTGATTGACTCTCAATTGCCCTCCAAGGACAACTAGGGATGGGCAATAAATGCTGGCAGCCAGCGAACGCATATCCTACGCTTGAATAAAATAAGAAGGTGTACCTTGGAGAAGCAACAGGATAACATTCCTGTGGTATCAATGCAGAGTGATTGCTGCTGTTCCTATATGTAATAGAACGTAGTTCTATTGTTGGAAAAACCCACTGGGTTAACTAATGTCCTTTAGGGAAGGAAATCGGCCACCGTTACTTGGTCTGGCCTACATGTGACTCCAGAGCCACAGCAATGTGGTTGACTTTCAACTGCCCTCAGGCAACCAGGGATGGGCAATAATGCTGTCCAGCCAGCAATGCCCATGTGTCACGAATGAATTAAAAAAAAGTATACATTACCTTTTCTCCTTACCTTTTATGTAGTTAATAATCTCCATCCTAACTGGCTGGCTCCTAACTCAAGAAAGCCTGGTTAAATTGTCTCCTTTTAAAACATAATGGTTTGCTTTGGAAAAGATCCAAGGGGAAGGGAACCTTGTTAGATTAACTCCTTTGTTCCTATCGGCAGAAGTTTGAAGACAGAGAGGTGGTTCACCCTTCCTCACCCAAGTATGTAACCGTTTCTGAATATTCTAGCCAGACGGTGATAAATCGAGGGGTCTCGCCTCGATCAACAATTTTGGGAGATATGAACAGAACAGAACAGAATCGCTACAGTGCAGAAGGAGGCCAATCGGCTCATCAAGGCAGCACCGATCACAATTCCACTCAGGCCCTATCCTCATAACCCTAGTAATTTATCTCTAACACTCTGACACCAATCAACCCAACCCAACAGGGGCTGGTTGTAGCAATATTGCTAGATGGGATTTACTTACTGACTTGAACACTCTTGCCGTAGCCTGGAGCCCTACCAAAGACAGGAGGTAGGAAATGCACTGCTGGGTGGTCACTGGATGAGCTGCCAGTGCTGTTGTCCAAGTTATTAACGTTGAGGACCCACAAAAGGGCCAATTTGAAGGAACAAATCATAGAATCATTACAAAATCCCAACAGTGCAGAAGGAGACCACCCGATCCATTGAGTTGCACCAACAACATCCTATCCAGGCTCTATCCCCGTAACCTCACATATTTACACTAGTCCCACTAACCTACGCATCCCAGGACATTAAGGGGCAATTTATCATGGCCAATACACCTAACCCACACATCTTTGGACTGTGGGAGGAAATCGGAGCACCAGGAGGAAAGATGCAGACACGGAGAATGTGCAAACACCACACAGACAGTGACCTAGGCCAGGCATCGAACCCAGGTCCCTGAAATTCTGAGGTAGCAATGCTAACCACTGCTAACCATTGTGGCCTCAAAAATAAATTTCAGGGCTTTGCAACCTTCAGGTAGGCCTCACTTACATCTAACCTGAATACCGACACAAATGTAAAGAAATACTCTCTAGTGATAAAGCATACCTGAGGATGCTCAAGAGAGGTTTATGAAATTCTGATGGTCATATTGAAGTTGGTGAACACTGGGGAGATTCTGATAGATCAATGATTGATAGCTGACACATCTTCAGAAAGGATAGGTCATGACTGATCAAGGCAAACATTTTTTTTTGGAAATGTAATATACCTGAGCTTCTGAAAAGCCTTTGATAAACTGCTGTAAGAAACTCCCTTTGCGAACTAAAACCAATGGGTACCCATGGTAAGATATGCCTGTGGATTAGCTACTGGAAGCAGAAGTCATTTTCCAAGGAGCGTCCCATTCAAAACGGATAGGGAAGTGCTGAGTGGAGGGCCCCAAGATTCCGTGTTGGGGCCTTCCCTTCTCAGGATTGATTAATAATCAGGATTTGCAATTCCAGTCCAGGCTAATTACAGATAGCACAGAGCTGGCTGAAGATAGGGAAAGAGGAAGTGTGAGAGAAAGGAAAGAAGAGAAGGGAAAGAGAGCGAGAGAGAGAGAGAGAGGACTGTGGATTCAGGGATGCAGCCAAGTTTCGTACAAAGAGCTTGTGCTTGGACAGTACAGCAGTGAAGGAAAAGACAAGTGAATATTGGAAGTAGAAGTAGGTGACATCTGTACTCTGTGGGTGGGATAGAACTTGCCAAAGGGAATTTGAGAGAAGTGCAGGAGTGTCGATTGATCCATTATTCACCACGTTAAAAAAAAGCACAGGGTAGCAAACAAAACAAATCAGATGCAAAGAGGGGGATACTTTCAAATCATCAAGTCTCAATTGCCCAGGAATCCTGTTCAAACTGCATAGTGTTCTTTCTGATCACACTGCTTCTGGAGAATTGTGTGTTTTTTTTTATATCACCATGGCCAAGCCTCAGAGGCTGTGCTCAATCCAGCAATGTCTTTATCATGCAGTGGCCATCATAGAATCACAGTGCGTAGTACTGCTGCCTCTCAGCGCCAGAAACCAGGGTTCAATTCTGGGATTGGATGACCTGTGTGGGGTTTGCATGTTCTCACCATATCTGTGTGGGTTTCCTCTGGTTTTGTAGAATCATAGGATCATCCAGTACAGAAGGAGACCATTTGGCCCATCCAGTCTGCATCAACCACAATCCCATCCAGACCCTATCCCCATAACCCCATTTATTTACCCTAACTAGTCCCCTGATATTAAAGGGCAATTTACTATGGCCAACCCATCTAACCCGCACATCTTTGGACTGTGGGAGGAAACTGGAGCACCTGGAGTGAATCTATGCAGACGCAGGAAGAATGTGCAAACTCTACACAGACAGTGACCCAATCCGGGAATCGAACCTGGGTCCCTGGTTCTGTAAGGCAGCAGTGCTAATCACTGTGTTGCTTGCTGTCCCTAGTCTTAAAATGTACAGATTAGGTTGATTTGCTCTGTGAAATTGACCCATAGGGGGATTAGCAGGATAAATACGCGGGGTAACGGGGATAGAGCCTGGGTGAGATTGTTGTCAATGCAGGCTCGATGGGCCGAATGCCCTCCATCTGTATTGTATGGATTCCTGATAGGCAAAGAATTGCTTGACAAAGCAATGTTATTACCCCTTAAAAGAGGTGTCTCAGCCTACTGCTTAGCAAGCTGAACAGGAGATTTGGTGGCGTCAAGAGAGCAAGCCTAGAAGATTACCTTTTGATCAATCTGAGCAGAAAGATCCAGATTTCAGGCTGAGGGGAGCAACTTTAAAATGGGAGCCAAGGAGCAGAATAACACATATCAAAAAACAGAAGCATTGCGCACTTTCGTCAACTTAGTATCAGGTGTGATAATCAAACACAGAACGTTACAGCGCAATACGGGCCCTTCGGCCCTCAATGTTGCACCAACCAATTGAACCAATCTAATGACCCTCTAACCTAAACTATTCCAATGTTATCCATGTGCCTATCCAATGACCATTTGAATGCCCTTAAATTTGGCAAGTCCACAACTGCTGCAGGCAGGGCATTCCACGCCCTTACTACCCTCTGAGTAAAGAATCTAACTCTGACATCCGTCCTATAACTACCACCCCTCAATTTAAAGCTATGTCCCCTCGTGTTAGCCTTCACCATCTGAGGAAAAAGGCTCTCACTGTCCACCTTATCTAATCCTCTGATCATCTTGTATGCCTCAATTAGTTCATCTCTTAACCTTCTTCTCTCTAACAAAAACAACCTCAAGTCCCTCAGCCCTTCCTCTTGAGACCTTCCCACCATACGAGGCAACATTCTGGTAAATCTCCTCTGCACCCTTTCCAATGCTGCCACATCTTTCTCATAATGCGACGACCAGAACTGTACGCAATATTCCAAGTGAGGCCGCACCAGAGTTTTGTACAGCTCCGAAATTCAGTCCCTCTACCAATAAAAGCTAACACACCATACGTCTTCTTAACAACCCTACCAACCTGGGTGCCAATTTTCAGGGGTCTATGCACATGTACACCGAGATCTCTCCGCTCAGCCACACTACCAAGAGTAAATACTGAGCCAGATTCCTGACATCACGCCAATTCCAGATAATATACCAGGTGCAAGAGGATAACTATCAGGCACCCGCCCACGTTACTCACATTTAATTAAAGTGGGTATTTAAGCTCATTAATCGGGTGATTGATTGCAATAATAAGTAGTGTTTGCAATTAAACATTTGCAAAATGTATTTCACACCAGATGGGGTTCCCATTTTTTTAATAACACAGTTTATTCGAGTGGTTTTTAGCTGAGCACTGATTCAGCTCAGCAATCCAGTGTTCTGTGACTGCTGGGAGTGCTTCACAATTTGCATCAAAAAATTATCTTAATTAGAGGCCTTAGTCCTCTTGCTGAGGGCTCTGCTTAGACTTTGACCATCATCCTAGCCTTCAAATTGGGCCAATCCTGGAGATTGTGGTCTCTGTGGGAAACACGACCTCCACTGAGGAGGAACGGAGGATGAGGGGGAAGAGAAGGAGAAGGGTAGGAGGGAAAAAAGACAGATCAGGAGGTCTGGGAGACGGTGATGGAGAAGAAGGGGTTGGAAATTCATCAGGCCCAGAGATTGATGAAACCATCATACCTCCCTAACAGAGGTGCAAAAGAGACTGATGTCCGAGATACGGTGCAAGAGAAGGCTCAGGCTCCCAAGAGTCACAGTCATATTCCCCTGTGACATGTTGGCAAGGGAGATTTTCTCTAACTTTGTCGGGGGGCACTCGATGTCTGGAACTCTGAAAGCCACTTCTTCACAACACAGTCCATTCAAGTGCCTGATGGCATAACACATTCTGCTGCACACCACTGTATCAAGATCTTCACTGCTGCTAAATGTCAAAGGGTGCAAAATTAACATTGCCCAACCAAGATCAACTCAAAAGTGCCAGAAGGTTTGTGCTGATTACAGCTTTGCCCAGAATACAGGGAGACATTGGCTATATGCATGTCATCACAAACAATAAAAGCTCCTGTTAGACAATCTTTATTGACAGGAAAGGCTTGTTGAATGTCATATTAATGTCCATCTGGTCTGTGACTATTGCTAACAGACGGTGTGGGTAAATGCCAGGTACCCAGGCAACAGCCCAACTCCATTTTATGAAAGTGCCAGACAAATTCAGAGCCCTGATGCCCTGGATGGATGGTATTGGCTGATAAGGTCACCCAATGAAAAAATGGCTCATGGCGTCAGTCAGGGTTCCCAGAACAGATGCAGAGAGGAGATACAATGGCAGCCATGGAAGCACCAGGACCATTGGTCCAGTGAAAATGAGGTTGAGATGGTTGACAGATCAGAAGGAGCATTGCAGTGTGCCCTACTACATGTATCCCGCATGGTTGTGGTGTCCATAACCTTGCTATCCAGAAGAGGAATGAGCTTGAGGAAGGGGGCTTGGCAGAGAGAGGGAAGTGACAATGAAGTGAGGGAATTCAGTATCATTCAGTCACAAGTCCGTGGATGTGATCGTATGAATGACCATATACCAAGGACATTTTGACGAGGCAAAAGTTTTAATACTTTCTGAAGTCCCAGCCTCAGGAGATGTGTGCATGGCATGTATCTAAATCCTTCCCCATGTAGAATAAGAAACTCCCGTCACCATACTTACCCTGTCCAGATTTTGTCGCTCGATGTATCCTACTCTCCCTCAAAATATCCAATCTAATGTCTATCCTCCTAAAAAGATCCCACAGCCACAATATATTTAACAAAAACCTCTGCGTGAAGGAGCATGTAGGCAGGATTTATGTACATATCAACTGAGACTGAACATTAACAGTCATAAGGAACACGCCTACAGGTGAATTAGCCATGCTAAATTGCCCTTTAGTTAGGTGAATTAGACATGATAAATGTATGGGATTACTGGGATAGGGAGCAGGGCTGGGATCTGGGTGAGATACTCTGTCAGAGAGTCAGTGCAGACCTGGTGAGCCCAATGATCTCTTTCTGCATTGCAGGGATTCTTTCACTGTGACCCTCTTGGTGGAGTTTTTTGATTCATTTCCGAGTGCTCTAGTGCAGTGCGGTCCCTTGGCTTGCAGCTATACTGCAGTGAGGTTGCTTGTCCACCACCTTTGTTGCCTGGATGACATTGAGCAGCCCACCATGTTAGACCACCATTAGATGTGGAGATGCTGGTTTTGGGCTGGAGTAAACACAGTAAGAAGTCTCATAACACCAGGTTAAAGTCCAACATGTTTATTTGGTAGCAAACACCACTAGGTTTCGGAGAGCTTGCTAGCCTTTGTCAGATGAGTTGTTGCAGGAATTAAGAACTTATTGATGACTATAAAACTATGGTTGATTATTGGAAAAACCCACTTGGTTCATTAATGCTTTATGGAAGGAAATTTGCTCTGGCCTACGTTGGAACCACAGCAATGTGATTGATTCTCAACCTGTCCTTGGAAAGGGCAATAAATATTGGCCAACCAGTGATGTCCCATGAATGAATCAAATAACAGAATACACCCAGCCACAGTTGGCAACAATATCACAAGTGAAGGGAAAACAATGAGTGCAGTCTTTCAGTCTGCAACTTCCAAACGAAAACAAAACGTGTAGGAGGGCTGAGATCAGAGCAGATCCAGGAGTCTGACTTGTGTCCTTGAACTCAGACTGAAGATAAGTGGAATTACAATTGGGAACATTTCCTCTCGGATCCTGAGGGATTTGTACACTTGCCAGTCGTATTTTGGACATCTGCTTGAAGATTCTGTTGGGGAATAATGCTTATGTGCTCATCACGGGGTGTCTGCTAAACATCACATCATCACAAAATGGGTTAACTTTGACATTTTTACTGCTCAGGAACTGAGCACTTAAATTGCAATTAATTCTTGATCAAAATTGCATGAGATATTCCAGAATGTGTTTCAAAGTACAGATGCAAAAAGAACCATACAGCACCAAGCTGTCAATGCATTACTCTCAGCCTCTCAGACCCAGAGCCTTCATCAGTCACTAGTCCCTCCAAACAGTTCGGTGCTTCAATGGGAGATCACCGTCGAGTTAAAGGATGAGGCAGTGAGTCTTATCTGCTTCGGATTCTCATGGGAAAGTTCCCTAATGGCTAAGCAGCTCTCGTCAGTGAATAGCTCAGTCATAAGGACTGGGAAGGTGCTAGGTTCAAACCTGGAGCTATAATAAGAAATGTAGACACTTCTTGGTAAGTGAAGCCAGAGCAAGAGAGAGAAAGTCCGATCACGGTTCCTCTTTGGATATGATACGGGAAAAAAATCCATGTTGACAGAAGACAGGAGTAGGGTTGGCTATAGAAAAACAGAAAAAATGCTGGAAAACCTAAGCAGAGCCATAGAGCATGGAAGCAGACCCTTCGGCCAGCTTGCCCATGTCACTGTTTTTTTTAACCATTAAGTTGGTCCCAATTGCCCACATTTCGCCCACATCTCTCTATGCCATCTTACTCATGTAACTGTCTAAATGTTGTTGAAAAGACAAAATTGTATTCACCTCTACTACTACCTCTGGTAGCTTGTTCCAGACATTCCAGACATTCACAACCCTCTGTGTGAAAAAATTTGCCTCTCTGGACTCTTTTGTATCTCTCCCCTCTCACCTTAAACTCATGCCCTCTAGTTTTAGATTCCCTTCCTTTGGGAAAAGATGTTGACTATCGACCTTGTCTATGCCCCTCGTTATTTTATAGACCTCCTATAAGATCACCCCTAAGTCTCCCACACTCCGGGGAAAAATGTCCCAGTCTATCCAGCCTCTCCTTATAGCTCAAACCATCAAGTCTCAGTAGATTCTGGTAAATCTTTTCTGCACTCTTTCTAGTTTAAGAAATGTCTTAGCAGGTCTGACAGCATCTATGGAGAGAGAGGAGAGCCAACATTTCGAGTCTCAATGACCCTTCTTCATAGTTTTGGCTATGATGCTTCCCAAGATTGAATTGTTAGTCAACCTACACTTTTAAGGCAGACACAACATCTGTGGAAGTGTCTTCCCAGATGTAGCTAAAAGGTGGGATTTTCTGCGTGTCCCCATGGCGTGATTTGCTGCGTACAGCCCACTATTGGATGTTCTAGTCCTGTCACTGTCTGTGGGGTTTCCCATTGTTTGCACCCGTAGCCATTGGAGCACCCATGGGAGGGTGGGGGTTCGCTGTTAGTAGGATGAGAAGATTCCACAGTGTAAACAGCCGGGAAATTTCAGCCAACCTCCCTGGGAGGCAAATTATGAAAAATTAGCAAAGATTAAAGAAATCTCAAAAGGGTCAAAACTGAGAAAAGACCAGTTGATCCATCTAGCTTTTTACTCAGACAACAGTCATTTCCTGGATCATTGTCCACTTTTCTGTTTTCTCCCCTTGAGTAGCGTCCATCATGACTGCGGAGACCAATCGACATTGGATTAATGTTCCTCCATTACCCAGAATCCTCTGGGCTTGTCTGAAATGGCCACCTTACATCGACAGCAAAGGCAGGATTTTCCCAGCGCGGGGGTTAGGATGGGCCGGGAGATGGGGGTGGGAAGAGCTGGGAAAATAGTGAGGAGTCGCATCAGGACAGTTTTCTAATGTCGGGAAGGTTCCCAGCAGTTGTGCAGCTGACACGAAGTATCAAATGAAGCCAAGCAAGTTTAAAGTTTTTTTTTAAAGTTTATTTATTAGTCACAAGAAAGGTTTTAATTTAAGCCTGCAATGAAGTTTCCGTAAAATTCCCCTAGTCGCCATACTCCGACATCTATTCAGAGTCTATGAACCTAATGAACCTAACCAGCACATCTTTTAGAACATGGGAGGAAACCCACACAGACACGGAGAGAATGTGCAAACTCCACGAGGGCAGTGATCCAAGCGGAGTCAAATCCGGGTCCCTGGTGCTGTGAAGCAGCAGTGCTGACCACTGTGCCGCTGTGCCGCCCCAGTTAGTTAAATGACTAACAATCCATTTAAGGTTGACGCTTCAGACATGATTGTGGAGCGACCTCTCACAAGCTGAAGGAGCCACCAGCTTCATGGAGACAGTCTCCATGCAGCCACCCATGGGAAGAGGGAAAATTAGAAGCTGGAGGCTCATAGAGAGTGACACAAGGGAAAGACTCCCACTAGTGGGCTATCCATAGAGATCTGCCTGAATGGCCCCTCTGATCTTCAACTTAAAACTTACCTTCCCCTTATCATCTCAATTTACCAATCTATCCCAATGGTGCCCACTTCCTTCAGTGCAGTTACCAAGGCTACAGAATTGCCAGTCTCTAATTGGATTGGCATCATCTATATCCTATCCAAAATCCTGAATTGGATATCGAGCCTGGAAGTGGCTAATTTGGGAACCAACTCCCAGAGAGTAGCTCAACCAGTCCTTCTGCTGACAGTGGGTTTGGACTCAGCAACCCCATTTGATCCTAATATTGTGGTCCCAAAATCCATGGTAAAATCTTGCCCTAAATCTCAGAGTCTATCCGAAATCCATCCCTGAGTCAAAATCACTGCATACATGCACACATTGATTGATACAAGATGCCCAGCGTATTGTTGCCTCCCAAATACAGCAAGTGGAAATTAATGCCTTCCTCTCTTTCGGGTTTAGTGGCAGGACCATTTGTTCGGGTGGTTAAAGGGGCAGGTGGCCTTGCCTCCATCCAGAGTAAATCTAGCATGGAAAGGCCAGTTGGTAGCCTTCCACCCCGCGGAAACTAATGTCCACTTAAAGGCCTCCTCCACTGCCTCTGGGGTATGGCAATCTCACCAAGTTGGAAAGATGACTTCCAAAGCCTGGTGAAGCTGTTTGAAGTCTCCCAGGAGTGGTCACTCCATCAAAGGCACAGTATCTGATCGAAGGACCAGGTAAATGGAAGGGGACCATGGGAACCTTTCCTTTTCCTCCCTGTCCCCCTCCCCATGAAGCCCAACAGCAACCCTACCCACAGCCCCCACCCAACACCCCACCACTTGCATTACCTCACCATTGCTCATCTGTGGCCTGGGATCCAATGATGATCCTGGGCTTTGGGTGGGTGTCTTACTGCCTTTGAAGTGGCTCCGCTATTCAACTGGATGTCAGACTTTCTTGTCTGAAGGGTTAAGATTTCAGATGCAAAAAAGCAATTTATTAACAAAGGAAACAAAGAACAATAGCCTTTGATTCTGATATAACCTTGAATTTGAATTTAAAAAAACCTGATTTGTTCTTAATGCAGTGAAGTAGAAGCATAGAAGGTTATAATACAGAAGCTGAGTCGGCCCATTGCATCCAATGTTGGCCCTCTGCAAGAGTACTCAGCTAGTCTCACTACTGCTCATTGCCCTGCTGCCTTTTTTCTCTTGCATAACTATCCAATTCCAGTTTGATGCCCCAGGTTGAATTTCCCTCCACCCACACTCTCAGATAGTGCAACCCAGATCTTAACGGCTTACTGCCTAAACAATTATTTCCTCACTTCACCTATGATTCTTTTGCTAAGCATTTTAAATCTGTGTCCTATGCTTCATGACTCTTCCAACAAAGTAGACAGTTTCTCTCCATCTACGGTGCTGCGACACTCACGGTTCTGAACACCCCTATCAAATCTCCTTTCGATTTCTCTAAAGATGAAAACCTCAACTTTGTCAATACATCTCCAGAACCAAAATCTCTCATCCCCCAGAATTGTCCTTGTGAATGCTTCCTTCCTCCAAAGTCTACACACCTTTCCTGGAGTGCGGTGGCCAAAATTGGATGCACTAGTCCATTTGAAACCAATATTTTGTTAAGGTTCACTGTAATTCCTTGGTTTTTTTTCACCTTGCCTCTATTTATGAAGCCCACAGTCCCAAATGCCTTCTTAACCTCTTCCTCCACCTGCTTTGCCACCTTTGTGCACACGAATATCCTCAGGACCCCCTGCTCCTGCATCCCTTTAGATTAGTGTGCTTTATTTTATGTTGCTTCTTCTCATTCTTTCAATCAAAATGTGACACTTGACAATTCTCTGATTATTAAATTTCATCCATAGTGTCATATGCCCAATTCACCAGCCAGTCCATGCCCCCTTGAAGTTTATCACTACCCTCTCTGACAATTCACTATAAAGTTTCTCATCAATTGCAAATTTTGAAATTAGTTAAGCAAGACCAATGATATATGTAATCTTAATTGGACTTCTAGCTTTTTGACAATATCAAATTACTTTGTCAACAAATAATAACATTTTTCTCAAAATATAGATTGCAATTATTATTTCAAAGTCATTCTAACGCCAGGTAAAGGTTTCAAATGACAACTGAAGACCATTTGAACATCATCTGCATCAAATGAAATGCGACACAACAGAAACAAGTGCTGGAATTCTACCGCCTCGCCCACCACGGAATCGGGGCGAGTGAGGGACAGACAACAAATGTCCTTTAAACTTAGGCGGGAATTTCTGGTCTCGTCTGAGCAAGGCCGTGAAGAGTTTTTTTTGAACAAACCACAAGAGGCGTTTATTTCAATGACATTTTCTGTACAAATTCTTATTTGTGATTATTTCTTTGCCTGGAATATTCAACCAAGTAACTCAAAATTTACATTTGGTTTGCAGCTCAGCCAATTTACCAAAGTTTAATCCAAACTTGAATCATTAGAACCAAACTTTTGAGTCATTCACTCACTCTCTTTATCACCCATCCTGGGCTGTGACTTTCAGTGTTCCTGACAGTAAGTTGCAGCAAAAGTGCGAACCTTGCTACAGTGTGCCATTAAAGATGTACTTGGGGCACACAAGGCAGCAACAAGGCTGTTTAATGAAACATTAGCTGTTCTATCGCTGGAGGGGCAGCCTTGGGAAATCCCTAGGAAGAGTTGTGTGATTGATTGGCCGTTTGTGTTCTCCCTCACTGAAATGGTTTTGGGAATTCTGGAGATGATTAAGGGACCGTAATTACAGTCACGGATTTTGTGTTCCACTACATAACTCAGAATAGCTTTCTCGTGCCCTACGGCCCAGGCTTTACAGCAATTCCCACATAAGGATTTGTCAACCGTAAATTCATTTTAATGACAATGTTCTACTTTCCAGTCCATTTTTACAATAAACCATTTTATTGCTTTCAACAAAGCATAGGGAATATTTAAAACAAATCACCCCTTGCCCTTTTGATATTTATTAACACAACTGCTTTGTTTATTGCCATTGAAAAGGGATAGAGTTTCGTTCCCACCTGTGCTCCCCAAGCTCCTTTTCTTCTCAATTGAAAGCAGTCACGTTTGTCTCTCACTCAAATATCTCCATTGTGTAGATACATTATAGGCAATTCAGCTATGGGTGGAATCACTGCAAAGCTAAATCCAATTTCCTCCCCCATCCCAGCTTCCTGACGTTCTTCCGCGCTGAGCTCAATGGATAATATCTGGAGCAGCAGGTTTACTGTCATCATCGCTGATTCCAAAATTGGATGAACATAGAACATAGAACTGTACAGCACTGTACAGGCCCTTCGGTCTTCGATGTTGTGCCAAGCTATGTCTGAACCTGAGATCAAGCTATCCTGCTCCCTATAATTCCGGTGTGTTCCATGTGCCTATCCAATAATTGCTTGAAAGTTCCTAAAGTGTCCAATTTCACTATCACAGCAGGCAGTGATACCTCAGATTGGAGGCCAGTTACAAACAGTATACCACAGGGATCAGTGCTGGGTCTTTATCAATGGCTTGGAAGAGGAGGCTGAAGGGTGGGTTAGTGAATGTTTTGATGACACCAAGATTGGCGGAGTAGTGGATGAGGTGAGAGTTGTTGTAGGCTGCAAAGAGACATTGATAGGATGCAGAGCTGGGCCGAAAAGTGGCAGATGGAGTTTAACCCTCATTAGGTTAATTAGTGCGAAGTGATTCATTTTGGTAGGACAAACTTGAATGTGGATTATAGGATCAATGGCAGGGTTCTGAGGAATGTAAAGGAACAGGGCAATCTTAGGAGTCATACCATACCTCCATACTTCAACCACCTTCTGAGTGAAGAATGTACCTTGGACATCCCTCCTATATCTCCCACCATGAACCTTATAGTTATGTCCCCTAGTAAGAGTTATATCCACCCGAGGAAATAGTCTCTGCATGTCCACTCTACCTAACCCCACCTCATCATCTTATAAACTTCTATTAAGTCACCTCTCATCTTCCTCCACTCCAATGAGAAAAGCTTTCTCAACCATTCCTCGTAAGACCTACCCTTCAAACCAGGCAGCATCCTGGTAAATCTCCTCTACACGCCAATGCTTCCACATTCTTCTTATAGTGAGGTGATCAGAACTGCACACAATATTCCAATGTGATCTCACCAGTATAGTTGCAGCATAACTCACAGCTCTTAAACTCAACCCCCCCCCCCATTAATAAACATTAACACACTATAAGGTTTCTTCACAGCTCTATCCACTTGAATGGCAACCTTCAGAGATCTGTGGATATGACTCCTAAGATTGCCCTGTTCCTTTACATTCCTCAGAACCCTGCCATTGATCCTATAATCCACATTCAAGTTTGTCCTACCAAAATGAATCACTTCGCACTTATTAACCTAATAAGGGTTAAACTCCATCTGCCACTTTTCGGCCCAGCTCTGCATCCTATCAATGTCCCTTTGCAGCCTACAACAACTCTCACCTCATCCACTACTCTGCCAATCTTGGTGTCATCAAAACATTCACTAACCCACCCTTCAGCCTCCTCTTCCAAGCCATTGATGAAGACCCAGCACTGATCCCTGTGGTATACTCCTTGTAACTGGCCTCCAGTCTGAAAATTTTCCCCTCAACCACCACTCTTTGTCTTCTATGAGATAGGCAGTTAGTTATCCAATTGGCCAAATTTCCTTGTATCCCACACGTCCTTACTTTCTTCATGAGCCTACCATGGGGAATCTTATCAAATGCCTTACTAAAATCTATGTATATGACATCAACTGTTCTACCTTAATCTACACACTTAGTTACCTTCTCAAAGAATGCAATCAAATTTGTGAGTCAAGATTTACCCCTCACAAATCCATGTTGACTCTACCGGATTAAGCTGCATCTTTGCAAATGGTCATTAATCCTATCCCTCAGGACTTTTCCATTAACTTATTAACCACCGAAGTAAGACTAACTGATCTATATTTACCAGGATCATTCTTATTTCCTTTCTTGAAGAGAGGAATAACATTCGCCACTCTCCAGTCCTCTGGCACAATCCCCTTGGACAGTGAGGATGAAAAATCAAAGCCAAAGGCTCCGCAATCTTATCCCTAGCCTCCCAAAGTATCCTAGGATGTATCCCATCTGGCCTGGGGACTTATCAACCCTCAGGTTTTTCAAAATTGCTAATACATCTTCCCTCAGAACATTTACCTCCTCCACCCTGTCAGCCTATATCACACTCTCATCCTCAAAATCATGGCCCCTCTTCTTTGTGAACACTGAAGAAAAGTATTCATTCAATGCCTCACCTACCTCTTCTGATTCCATGCAGAAGTTCTCACTACTATCCTTGACAGGCCTTAATCTCACCCCGATCATTCTTTTACTTCTCACATAAGAGTAAAAAGCTTTCTGATTTTCCTTGATCCGACCCATCAAAGACTTCCCATGCCTCCTCCTACCTCTCCTAACGTCTTTTTTTTAACTTCTTACCTTGTAATCCTTAAGTGACCCAACTGAACTGGCTGAGATTAGTGAAAAGTTTTTAAAGAATGAAGAAAATTACAGCACAGGAACAGGTCCTTTGGAAGCCTGCACCGGCCATACTGCCCAACTGAACTAAAACCTCCTATCCCTCCAGGGATCATATCTCTCTATACACCATCTTATTCATGTATTTGTCCAGATGCCCGTTAAAAATTGTCTCTGCCTCCAAAATATATTTATTAGTCACAAGTAAGCTTACATTAATACTGCAATTAAATTACTGTGAAATTCCCCTAGTCCCCACACTCGGGTGCCTGTTCGGGTACACTGAGGGAGAACTTAGCATGGCCAATGCATCTAACCGGATTGTGGGAGGAAAGTGGAGAAAACCCACGCAGACACGGGGAGAACATGTAGACTCCGCACTGATAGTGACCTAAGTCAGGAATCAAACCCAAGTCCCTGGCACTGTAAGGAAACAGTGCTAACCACTGTGCCATCCTGCCACCCATGCCAGGGATTATCCTGTCTTTTGTGCATTGGTAGCATGCTCGATGGAACAATATTTCGTCAGGGTATCCACAGTTATTGTTAAAAATAGTCAAGATATTACTGATAATTATACTGCAGGAACAACAAAGCCATGAAGAAGCACTGCTCTTCTCTCCAGCTCTGACCAAAGGTTATCCAGACTCAAAACATTGGCTCTATTCTCTCTCTACAGGTGCTGTTTGATCTGTTGAATTTTTTTACTATTTCTTATTTTTTCCCCCAAATTCAGCATCCACAATATCTTGTCTTTATCTTGAATGATTTTACTTCAGGGTTATTTCAATCTCCTTACTGCAAAGAGCTATGTGAACTTCTCTGTGGGTCATCACCTCGATGTCGTGGAGTTAGGCTTGTATGTTCCCACAAGCTGCCAAGTGCTGCCATTGCAGGATCCTTCTTCCTGGTGAGGCTACCTGAGAGATCCTGTGTATGCTTAGCCCTGTTTGTTGTGCAAAGACTTCATTATAAAATATTTCTGCCTATTCAACTAACTCTGCAAACTTGACTACATTTAGAATTGGAAGGCTAAATGCTAGCTAGAAATTGACTGCATTCCTGAAAGGTACACAATGCAGGCAAACAACAGTCTCATAATAGCAGCTGCAAGAATTGTTTTCCTAAGGTGGAGATAGCAGAAAACATTTCCAATAACGGGATAAGGATTGATATATAGTTCGGATTTTAGTGTGTGTGTTTTCAGTTTGTTTTCAAGAGCTGATCAGTGCATTCAAGTTCCATACAGGGACTGGCAGTAAAAGCTAGTCTCCAACTTTGCTTTTCTTTTTCTTTTCTGCATCCGTCACATTAATCATTTTAAGTTCTGTTCAATAAAAGAAAACTATATTAAAACTTGCATCACTTGCGCTATCCCTTGTCTATTTAAATGAATGAATGGACCCAACCCTCCCCATGGTGGCAAGTGGATGGGATGTGAAGAAAGGCTGCACGTCAATGTGAAGGTGGAAGGAGGCTGGAGTGGCAAAGGGGTCTCGAGCATTGTGGTCTGATATGTCACTATGAAGGTTGTTCAACACTTACATGGGCAGCAACATCCGTGACTGAGCAGTCCACTTAGCCTCTGGTCACTTGGGTTGCCAGCTGTGATTAAATATATTTCTGGAGGTTTCATTACACAACTATGCTCCTGAATTAGTCATAGAATCCCTACAATGCAGAAGGGAGCCATTCGAACCTGCACTGACAACAATCCCACCCAGGGTCCTATCCCTGTAACTCCACATATTCATCCTGCTAATCCCCCTGATACTAAGGAGCAATTTAGTTTGGCCAATCCACCTAACCCGTACACCTTTGGAGTGTGGGAGGAAAACTGGAGCACCAGAGGAAACCCATGCAGACATGTTGAGAATGTGCAAATACCGTACAGACTGAGGCCAGAATTGAACCCGAGTCTCTGGGCTGTGAAGCAGCAGTGCTGATCATTGTGTCGCCATGAAGATGCGTCAGGTAACATATCTGACACATTATCTTCCTATGCCAATTGGAAACCAAAAAGACTCATTACCCAATTGGATACCCTTGACTGTGAATTAAACAACCTTTAATCCCCCTTTTTCAATAAGTTATTATCTGGCAAAGATAAACATTTGATGAAAATGACAAAAAGAAATCAAACTTTTTTATTACCCCTGTGATTTTCTTTTTCTCTAAGATCGGAGAAATTAGTGTCCTGGAAATTCATCTTTGATTCCTGGCAATTCCAGGCCAGGTCCTGGAGAGCTGGCCACTCTAATGCTCGCCCCGATATGGGGACGAGGCTGGAAAATGTGTCCTCGCCGGAGAACCAGCTTGAGGCAAGCGCAGTCGGAAAATCTAAGTTTAAGAATTGCTCTAAGATAAATTCTAAACATTACTTTATCAGCCAAATAAAAGCAAATCAGCAAAGACCCCAAAACATGTCTATTTTTCTGATTTCAATTTGATGTGATATTATTTTACATTGTAAGAGTCATTGCCATTTTACTCTCTTTCTGCATTTGACCAACTAGGATGGATTTTAGCCAGCAATCAGTTCAAAAATTGCTCTTTGTTCTACTTGCACTAAGAGATTAGAGCTCAGTTATTTTTTCCTATGCAAATTGCTTTCACTATTGGCCTTCCTAACTCCCTGGCTTAATCCTCCTATCTCTTCATTGTAGACTGCTAGTAAAGCTAATTGACAAGTCACCCTGATATCTCTACATATTCTGGAATGAATATTTGTGGTCACCGTGGATTGCATGATTGTTATTCTTATCTGTATTAAGGGAGTGCAAAATTGCATGTATTCTTTGGGGCAAAGTGTTCAGAATATTCTGTTCCATCTGCTTCAGTTGATAGTTCAGATTAAGGAAGGCTGTGAAAACAGAGCAACTTGAGATTGAATATTTATTAAACATTATCACCAAAATTGTCAAGAATTTTCTCTATATTGATTCCTATGGCAATAATATTTTCTTGAACCCTATAGTAATGTGGCACTAACCCTGTAGAAAACAATAAACTCCAGACACTTGGCGCTGCAGCACTGGCTGTAAGATTAAACAGAAGGATGGTTGCAAAGAAAAGAAATATGGCAATGTATAACGCACAACAACCTGGCCCCTAAGATGTTTTTTGCTCTCCATCCGTCTGCCTCAGGAATTCATCTAGGGATTCCTGGAGTATTTCAAACCAAACAAGTCTGTAGATTCAAAACAGTAACACAAACAATTAAATGTCAAGAGAACCCAATAGTGGCTACAACATTAGCAATCCGCTGAATTGTATGTATAAGATTCATAAAATCCATATAGTGCAGAAAGAGACCGTTCAGCCTATCGAGCCTGCACCATTTGTCTGATAGAGTACCTTACCCAAGCCTTCTTCCCCACCCTATCTCCATAACCCCACATATTCAGCCAGCTAATTCCTCTGACCCATGAATTTTGGAACACTAACGGGCAATTTACTATAGCCAATCCGCCTAATCTGCACATCTTTAGACTGTGAGAGGAAACTGGAGCACCTGGAGGAAACCAATACAGACACAGGGAGATTGTGCAGACTCTGCACAGACAATCACCCAAGGCCGGAATTGAACCCATGTCCCTGGAGCCATGAGGCAGCAATGCTAACCACTGTGCCATCATACTGCTATTAGCTGTTACTGTTCCCTCGAATCAGCCTGTGGTAAATTTAGATGCTGAGCTGTAATGCTTAGCGACCATCTCTGATGGACATGAAAGCTCTTTACATCACTCCGCATCCCCCACTTGATGCAATAAATTGATTGCCAGTCAAATGTCATAATCCTACCTTCAGGCAACTTGCCTGGGACATCAACATAGAGAATTAAGACAGCACTGTGCCCCTTTCAATGCTCAATGTGCATAAGTACCATTAACTGGGCCCTCGGATTGTGTTAAGTTTGCTGCTTTTTGCTGGGATAATAAGGTACATTGCTGAGCCGGTTTAAGGACTCCCAAACAAAAATACAGCCAATTAATGTTTCCACTTTGTTCTTTCAGCAGTAAGGATCTTCAGTTGCAAGTGGTAAAAGGACTAACTTCACAAAATAAACCAAATAACAAGTTTAGTAAAGGAACTTCATTACGCCAGTACTCTGGCCACACCTTGAACCACATAACCCTCATCTGTGTTCTATTTATACTGGGTCAGCTGGGCCCCACAGCATGTTATCTTTGGTTACATTACAACACACCTCTGATCATTATCCAGTAATCCTTGGTGAAGGTAAGATTGTTCTCGGTGATTATCCCATAGCTGGTCACCAACCAGGCTAAACACAAAAAAATGGCTGCTTGGGAGAAGCAGCAAGAGGATATCAGAACCCATAGAATTGCCCCACAATAAAAGACAACATCATTTTGAGATAAAGAATAAGGACTTTGAGAGATAGTGCTCGAAAGCCGATGGAAATTTGACTACCTGAAAGGAGGAGGCTGGAGGGGCTAAATGACCACCTCCTGTTCCTTCTCCATGTAATATAACAGCTAATGGACTTGTAAAGGAGTGGTGCAAAAGGGCAAAAGCTTGTGTGAAAAAATGTTGGTACAAAGGGTTGAAGCAATTAATCCAAATAATTGTACTTGAATCAAACATCAAGCAAAGATGAAGATTAAAACAAACACAACTGCAAATCAGAAAGGAAAATTCAACTTTTTGCGTAAAGTCTGTGTTATCTTCACTCTTACATAAACCTTTGAAAAAACTCACAGCACAAAACTATCATACTTACCAATCACTCAGGGGAGAAATATTGATGGCTTACTTGGAAAATAGAAAATTTGTTCAAAATTCAATACAAAATTCATTATCAGAATTCAAAATAAATAACCTCTTCTGAGAATAGGTAATGCTGTCAAGACAGTTATATATCAGGAAGTGTCAGATCTGGAAAGAAAGTTGATGTTGAGACTGGTGGCATAAGTGGCACTCTCAAGTTGTTGAATAAGGTATAAATTCTACCCATCAGGAATGATAGCAGATATAGAAATTTGGTGTAACTGCCCCATGAATATAGGTTAACATAGGATTTACAACTTGGAAACAGGTCGATTGGCCCAAGCAGTCTTTGCAGATGTTTATGGTGTACTCCAGCTTCCTCCAATCTATCATCACAACCACTGATTAAATGCTTGCCCAACTTCCCTTTATATGAAGTCACTTCAACCACTTCTTGTGGTAGTGACTTCCACATTCTCCCCACTCTGTGGGCAAAGTTTGCTCTGCTTTCTTGATGGCTATCTTAAATTGATAGCAAATAGAGAAAGTGAAAGAGAGAAAGGAGAAGAGGTTTGCAGCATGGAATTTGGATGCTCAGGCCTATTTCTTGATTGCTACAGATGCCGTTAAGTATCCGAGCCGATGTTACTGGCTCACAGGCACTGTTTCTGGGGCCATTCGGGTCAAGGGCTAATTTAGTCAGGGTTGGGTGTGTGTGAAAATAACTAAAAGTATGCAGAGCCAGGCCGAGAGTGTCTATGCATATTGCTGCCGTTTTGGAGCTCACCGCTTCAGCTTATATCTTCCCTTAACTGTGCACAATTGAACATGTATTTAACAGCATCAAGGTGGGAGATGTGGAGTGATTTAAAGAACTGGAAGAGAGGTGACAACTTAGACAGTGCGGCTTACTGGGCTCTCTGTGAACAATTCATCCGAGTGCAATACCAGTGACCACAATCTTAAATTTTCCCATTGAAGGATGGATTCACTGTCATTTAATGTTGCAGTTGCAGATTTCTCTTGTTATACCTCAGTCAGGGAGCAGGAACAGGGGTACAAAGCATGAAGAAGTTCCCGTTGCTTTCGCAGTGCAGTGAATTGGTCTTGTTGTCCCCACGTGTAGTGGTGGGGTCAGGAACAAAGTTAGATTTGGGCTGAGAGTGGACACGGTGTCACAGGTTAAAGTGGAAGGCATGCTCTCGTTCCAGGTGAGAACACAGGAAAATCCAAGGTGGGACAGAATGACGAGGGACAGAATGAGGAGAGACAGGGACGGGGCCATTGCAGTGAGTGAACGAGCAGGTGCATTAGTAGGAAACCTCTTATTTACTTTGCAAATAAGGTTGAATGAACGCGGCTGTCCCATCAGAATCAACACACAGCTATCCAGATTGACATGTGCACATTGAGAATAACTGGAATCTTGTTCACTCATCCGACACACAGGGAAATATAAATTGACCATGGCAAACAGATGGCAAAGAGTAGTCCAACCATAAACCAGGTAACCTGTGTGAATGAGCTTATCCTTCACACGCTGAGCAAACAAATCCATTCTCATTCTGGCGGGCTGATCCCCCTCTGAGCATGTCAGAGTGAAACGGCAGCTCCACATGAACACTATTGTTCATCCTCCCCCAGTCCATACCTCAAAGCCCTGGAGAGAATGCATTGTTACTGGCAAAGAAACATCGCTGATTATTCCATCGCCAGCACTCCATCCTCGTTCATTCCTTCTTGCTCAGGAGAGACAAAATTGAGAAAAAAAGAAAAGAGAAAGAGAGAGAGAGACAGAGCAAATGCTTGATGATTGAGGGAGAACTCAAAGCCTCGCTTTTTTTTAGAAAGATACGGAAATACAAACAAAAGAAAAACCTACATTAATATAGCACCTTTGCTTATCTCGAGGCTTTCCCCAGCCCTTTGCAGCTAATTATTATAGAGTCATAGAAATTTACAGCATGGAAACAGGCCCTTCGGCCCAACTTGTCCATGCCATCCTTTCTTTTTACTCCTAAGCTAGTCCCAATTGCCTGAGTTTGGCCCATATCCCTCAATATCCATCTTACCCATAGACCCTATTCTATATGTTTGAAGCAACTGTTGCAATTGAAAAAATTGTAATAATTTTGTAATAAAAATTTGTAATAAAAATAAAAAATAAAAATTGTAATAATTTTGTGCACAGCAAGTTCCAATAAACAGCATTGCAATTGTGAACAGATTATCAATTTACAGTGGTGATGATTGAAGGATGAATATTGACCAGGACAGTGGAGATAGGTCCCTTTTTCCTCTTCATAAGAATGACTTTTCGATGCAACCACCTCATTCACATTTTCTTCTAGAATTTTCAGGGAATTTTTCTTATAGTCCAGAGCATACGGTTAGAGCTATATTTATATAATCTGCTCTATTAACAGCAGAGTTTAGTCCTTCAAAAGAAAGGCTCAACTAGCAGACTAAATATGTGGGTTAAGGGAATAGGGTCTGGGCGGGATCGCAGTCGGTAGAAATTCGATGGGCCAAATGGCCTCCTTCTGTACTGTAGGGATTCCATGATTCTTTGATTGTAATATCACCTGCAATTATTTCCACCTTCAGGTTTGAAGTTAAAAATCTGAACTGAAACAGTGCTTATAAAATATGATTCACTGATATAAGCATTGATTTAAATCAACTCAGTACGTCATTGCTTTAGGATATCACATGGCTCCTTTTCATCCCCTGCCCTTCTTCAAATATTTTGCCAGGTATTTTCATAAAGGCATGGTGGCACAGTGGTTGGCACCACTGTCTCAGCGCCAGGGACACAGATTCGATTCCAGCCTTGGGTGACTGTATGGAGTTTGCATGTTCTCCCTGTGTCCATGTGAGTTTCCTCCAGGTTCCTCCCACAGACCAAAGATGTGCAGGTTAGGGGGATTAGCTAGTAAATATGTGGGATTACAGGGATAAGAGCTGGGTAAAATACCCCATCAGAGATTCGGTGCAGACTTGATGGGCTGAATGGCCTCCTTTTTCACTGTAGGCATTCTAGGAAGAAGGTGCCAGCCTTTTAAAATACAGTTGGTGAGCTTGTAGGGGAACATTAGTCACAAATGATGGATATTCGCAAGGACAGGTTTCCTTTACAGCCAATTAGCTATGCATTTTCACCTTTGGCAATCAGAAAGACATCCTTCCAAAGACCTAGATTACATTTCTTTTTATATTCATGAGATATGGGTGTTGTTGGCTGACCAGCATTTACTGCTCATCCCTAATTACTGGAGGGCAATTGAGTGTCGACCACATTGCTGTGGCTCTGACATCACATGTAGGCCAGACTGAGTAAGGATGAATGAATTCCTTCCCTAAAGGACATTAGTGGATTTTTCTGGCAATTGGCAGTGGTTTCGCGGTCATCTGTAGATTCTTAATTCCAGATATTTTTGTTATTGAATTTGAATTCCACCATGGTGGGATTTTGAACCCAGGTCTCTAGAACATTTGCTGAGTTACTGGGTTAATAGTGATAATACCACCAAGCCATCACCTCCCCAATATTTCCATGACCATCCACCTTGATGTGGAGATGCCGGCATTGAGCTGGGATGGGCGCAGTAAGAAGTCTCACACTGCAGGTTAAAAGCCAACAGGTCTATTTGGTATCACGAGTTTTCAGAGTGCTGCTCCTTCATCAGGCACTCACCTGATGTGCAACTCTTGGCAACTTTTTCTCACTCTCCCACCCTTACCCTCCCAACAGTTCTTCGAATAGAATTGCAGCTGATTTTAACAATTTAGTGGTAGATTGATCTGTTGCAAACACATCTTTATAGACACAGTTGTTCCCCTGTCTGATGGCTTAGAACATGCCTGTCACAAACATGGGATTATCCTCCAACCCCTCTCAGGATGTAGCTGGCTGAGAATTTTCATGGGTATTCCCCTCTGTGCAAACAACCTAAACAACGTTTTCAGCAGATCCAATGGGCTACTCGACAGAAGAAGAAGACGCCAACAAAAGGGGCAGATTTTGTTGTCAAAACAATGGTGGGGGCGACACACTGGCCATTATTTATGTGGAAACATTGCAGCAACCTCAGCGGATCAGTGATTAAATCGATGCTGTCTGAGCTGTGTGTCTCTGCTGCTGGCTTTTGTGAAAAACAAAGTGTTGCTGCCTGTCTGGCCATTGACATGCACTGAATGTCGTGGATGTAGCTGCGTTTGCACAACCTTCACAGATTGAACCTGCTGCAGATACTCATTGCTAATAATTGATACTATCAATATCCTTTTAATAATGGGTGGAGGGCGGAGACTCATTCCTTCAGAAGCTTGGGAGAAAATTTTAAGGATTCATTTTATTTCAAATTTTAAAACTATTTTCCTTGCTTTTCTGTCTCTGCTTTTTCTCGCTCTCCACATCCGAGCTTGCTTTCCCTCCCTTAAAAAAAATGATAACACAGTAGTTAGCACTGCTGTCTCACAGAGCCAGGGTCATGAGTTCAATTCCCAGCTTGGGTTGCTGTCTGCGGTGGCGTGGTGGCACAGTGGTTAGCACTGTTGCCTCACAGTATTGGGGTCCCAGGTTCAATTCCTGGCTTGGGTCACTTTCTGGGGCATTGTGGTGGCACAGTGGTTAACACTGCTGCTTCACAGACCCAAGGACCTGGGTTCAATTCCAACCTTAGCTGACTGTGTGGAGTCTGCACATTCTCCCTGTGCCTGTGTGGGTTTCTGATTTTTTTTTCCTCATAGTCTAAAGATGTACAGATTAGATTGATTGGCCATGCTAAATTGCCCTTTACTGCCAGAGTGGTTAGTGAGGGAAATATGCATGGTTACAAGGATGGGCCTTGGGTGAGATTGCTGTTGGTGCAGACTCGATGCTCTGAATAGCCTCCTTCTGCACTGCAGGTATCCAATGTTTCTAAGTCCTTTACGCACCTGATCTGACACTGAATTTAAATAAAAGCTCTTTCATAGCAACATGGGCCCGACTGGAGGAGCAACATTGCTTTTCCATCCCAAATTGCCTTTGAGCCCACACTAATTCACCCACTTTCTCAGTCCCCCCGTAGTTTATTTCCTGGTGATGAAGAACAGATACTCTATTGGTTTCCATTTTCACTTCAACTCTAAATGCCCTGTTTTCCTGTGTTAGCAGAAGAGTTGAAGAGTGCTTGGACAAAAGTGGGACCAATGGAAGAGCACTGTTAGTTAACAGCACTGTCACAAATCTTGGTTTTTTTAAGGTTGAACAGCACAATCTGATAAATAATATTGGTGCAATCAGTATCTCTGGTCTGAATATATACTGGACTTCAAATTCTTTCCTTACTTTTATTATGAGCACATGTTAATCTTGGCAGAAAAAAAAAGTACTTGAGCATGCAGACGGAATTTGCAATTGCTTATGAATAACTAGACATATTCAATTAAAGCTTTGTGGCGACTTAATTTGTGTATCTATTATTGGCAGTCCCATCCCAGAACTGCTGATCCACCAGTAAGTAGAGCCTAATTAGGCTACTCGGAATAATTGGTTATTTTAAATTATTCCCCTCCTTAAAAAAAAATCTTCGCCATTGACAATCTGCCACTACACCTGGTACAACATTCCAGGATTAGGCCGTAATTAAAGGCAGCTGACCTTTCCGACACGGAATACAATTATTCTTCTCGTCCTGCTGTACGCTCCAGAAATGTGGGCAGAGATTTGTGACTGCATATGACAGCTTCATAATCAGTCGGCATTTAATTATATTCATGGTTATCTCTACATGCAAAAGGACAGAGCACTGCATTTCTATGACATCCCTTCACAATCAATAAATTACTTCTCTCCTTATGACAGGGGCAAATGCTGCAGCAAATTTGCACACAGTATCTTTTTAAAAATGTCACCTCTTTTCCAAATATATATAGGGGCGAGTTTTACCATCCTGCCTGTCATCAGAGTGGGTAAGGGATGGACCATGGAAAGGTCCGTTGATCTCAGGCGGATTTTCCACTTTTGCGGCGAGTGAGCCCGGAAAATGCCGTCCATATTGTAAAGGTATGTTAAATAACAATTCAAATTTGACATCTTGAATTGCAATATAGGACAGTTTCCTTCCATACAGTACATGATGCAGCCATCCACATACTTGCATTTCAGGGGCGCAATCTTACCTGCCATTGATATCATGCTCTCTCTGCAGAGAAGTCGGAGGATTTAGCGGCCAGCCCAAATTTCCCAGGGATGGGAAAATTCCACTACCATGAACGGTGCTAAGATTCCGGATCAAGCTTCTCTGGCACGCACAGCCCATGGGATTTGTATGGTTTCCAGAGCCTCGATAAAGGCAAAATATTGCAGATTCTGGAATCTGAAATAAAAACAGAAACTGCTGGAAAATTTCAGCAGGGCTGACAGTATCTGTGGGGAGGGAACGGAGTCAACAGTTTGGGATCCTGGATGACCATATATTAGAACGCTGAGGAAAGGTCATCCAGATTTGAACGTTGATTCTATTCTCCTCCCACAGATACTGTCAAACCTGCTAAGATTTTCCAGCATTTTCTGTATTTGCCTCGATTTACTGTAGGACTGCTTTAGACTCTGGTCTTTATCCATTAAGCTTTTGTGGCAAATGCCCCAAGCTTTGGTATATCCCTCAGCGTGTATTCCTGGGGGACCTTGGAACATGCCAACCTACAACGTACAATCATCAACAGCTCTTTGTCCTGAAGGGCCTGGTTCCTGCATGGTTAAAACCTATGCTTGTACAGACTGGGTCGGCAATCACAGAGGGACAGTTAGGAGGCAATCATATTAATGTGGAACTGAAATCACTTAAGTACCAGACTGAGAGAGGTTAGATTATATTAGACTGGATTAGATCAGACCTTTGACTCGGTGATCCCACTTCTCTTTCATAGAATCCCCTGCAGTTCAGAAGAAGGCCATTCAGCCCATCAAGACTGCATCAACTCTCATTCAGGCGCTATACCCGTAATCACACATATTTACCCTACTAGTCTGTTTAATCTAACATCCTGGGAGACTAAGAGGCAATTTAGCTTAGTCAATCCACCTAATCTACTTATCTTTGGACTGGGGTAGAACATTACCCCAGAGGAAACCCACACAGAAACAAGGAGAATGTGCAAACTCCATAGACAATCACCCAAGGCTGGAATCAAATCTGGGTGCTGTGAGGCAGCAGTGCTAACTACTGTGCTGTCATATTGCCCTGACCTAATGACCTCAAGAGGTCAAATGTTCAAGCCCCATTTTAGATACATGAGCACACCACTAAGGTTAGCACTTTAAGGCATTACTGAAAGAAGGGCTACTTTTTTGATGAGACATTAAACCCAGGATCCCATCCACATTTTGTATACACATTAAAGATCCCATTGCACTATTCTGAAGAAGAGATCTCTTGTCTTGGCCAACATTAATCCCTCAGCCAACATTTCCAAAATAGGTTATCAAATCATTTCTGTCTGTGGGATCTTGCTGTGTGAAAATTGGCTGCAACATTTCCTAAATTTCAGTAATGATTCTGACCTCGTCCACAGCTGAAATTCTCCTATCCCGCTGCTGTGAATGAAGATTTGGCTAAGCGCCAAATTCTCCATTCTCGCTTGCACCAGAGAATTCCAGCTTATGTTTCCAAAAAAGCAATTAGCTGTCATACTATCCATTTGGGACAGGATGAAAGGCCAGTGAGATCTTATCCCACCCATAATTGCCCATATGCTCATTTTTCTTTTCACCCTCGTTTAATATGTGTGTGTGTGTGTTTATGTGCATGCGCGAGTGGGGAGAGTTGAGTACCATCACAGTGGGTATCAGCAAAAGGCAATATAAAAAAGAAATGATGTACATGGAAACATTAAAATGACAGTATGGCACAGTGATTTATACTGCTGTCTCACTGCGCCAGGAATCTGAGTTCAATTCAGCCTCAGGTGACTGTGTGGAATTTATATGTTCTCCCCGTGTCTGCACCTCTGGGTGCTCCAATTTCCACCCACAGACCAAAGATGTGTGGATTAGGTTGGTTAACCATGCTAACTTTCCCGTAGTGTCCCAAGATATGTAGTTTAGGAGGATTAACAGGGTAAATACATGGTTACATGGATTGGGCCTGGTAGGATTGTTGTCAGTGCAGGCTGAATGGGTTGAACAGCCACCTTCTGCACTGTAGGGATTCTGTGATTCTATGGAGTTCGCTGTATCAAATGCACTCAGTCTGGATATAAACTTCACTATGTTGCAAAGTCGATGTTTGTCTACATCCTAGTACATCCTAGTCTGTAACACTACATTCTGCACTCTCTCCTTTTCTCATCTATGTACAGTATGCTTTTGTCCGCATAATGTGCAAAAAGAATACTTTTCACTTATACCAATACATGTGACAATAATAAATCAAATCAAAATCAATAATAAACAAATCCTAAAATATAAAAGAAACTCAGATCAAGTCCATTCAAGTAATGCTTTCTCTAAATGAAAACTGATTGTACCCAATGTTGCATTTCTGTTTTACTAAACTCTTCCATTTAATCCCATTAACTTTTGAGGTTCGTGCAGTTTTGCTGCTATCCCATCGCAGGTACAGTACGCATTGAGGTGGCTGATTTCTGAATTGTTGGCCACCTTTTTGTTGTTCAAACCACCCTCATTCAGCAAGCCCCTGCACCAATAGGATCAAGAATTTTAATCCTTGTGGTAGGGATTGTCGGGAGATAATGTGTTCATTAAAAATTGCAAGGGACTTTTAAAATTTGAACAGAGATAATGCACATATTGGAATTCAGCCTCATTAGTATGTAAATGAATGGAAATCCTCCCCTTGGAGATAGGAACAGTGTGGGCTTCTTGTTTTTAATGTTAAACAGTGCTCTGAATGTGTATAGCTGTGCAGCCCAGGCAGTCAACTGACCTTCCCTTGAATAGGGTCAAGCTACAGCAAACTGGTAGGCCTTTGTTAGCGATGGTCACTTTCATTAACACTTCTTTATATCCTGCCTTTAAAGAGATGTTTTCCTTTTCTTTGCCTTCATGAAGCTATTAAAAATCAAATATGCATATGACTCTCTTCCAAATAGCCACCACATAAAATCTGCATACGCGTTGAGAATGGTTTATCAGTGATCGTCATTGAGATGTGGTTTTGTCTAGGAGAAATAACACTCAGTTATCACTCATTTAATAATACTAAAAATATTAATACGGTAATCTATAAAACCTGATATCCATATATTTCAATTGCACCTATTGGATTTTCAATTGACATACTGTCAACATGATGTTGAGACGGAAGAGACTTCTCATATTAGGTATCTGATTTATTTGTACCATGACTGGCATCCGAAAGACCAATTGCAAAAATGCATTTATCACAATTTGTAGGCATATTTTAAACCCATATAGGAGCATCAAATGTACATGGACAGCATACTAATAGTTCCTGGATTACTTTTGATATATCACACAAAGAATCCCTTCTGCTCAACCCTGATAAAGCCTTCAAACAATATTAACAGAGCAGGGGAATAGGTGGGGGAAATCAATTGACGTTAACTGCTTGGAGCTGGTTCAAATCCAGCCCAGGCTAAGAATTAAGCTCTTTTGTCTCCTTGCACTAAAGGTCCTATGAGAAAGGGCTTTGGAGATTTCTATCCCAGTTCCTAATAAATCAAGGTATGTAGCACAGAACTGTGCCTGATTTAAATACAGAAGAAATCAGAGGCAGGAGTAGGCCATTTGTCACCTCGGACCTGCTCCACCATTCAATATGATCATGGTTTGCTTTTCCCCCATTTTGACTTTGCTGCCCAATTCTAATATCCCTTGATTCTCTGAGTGTTCAAAGATGTATAGATCTCAATCTTGAATCTACTCAATGACTATTCCAAAAAAAATCACTGTATACAGGAGGGACACTAATGATATTGGGGTCAGTTACAATAACAGTCTCCTACAGAAACAAAACAGCACAATTGCCTGTTCCAGTGACTGAGGTCATAGACTTTGTCTTATGGGGGGGTCAAGACTGGTTGAAACAGTAAAGTTAGATTTCTGAAGGAAAAACTTTCTTCTTAACTTAACCCTAAATGATGGGCACTTTATCCCTCTCTAGATATGATCCCACCAGTGCCCTGTATAATTGCAGCATTACTTCCCTCCTTTTATATTGCAAGCCTCTTGCAATAAAAGCTAGCATTCCATTTGTCTAGCTAATTACTTGCTGTACCTGCATGCTAACATTTTGTAATTCATGGACAAAGAAACCCTTTGTATCATAGCATTCTGCAAATCTTGCCATTTAAATAATATTCTGCTGTTCTATTCTTCCTGCCAAAGTAAACAACCTCATATTTTCTCATGTTACACTGCATCTACACTTCCCGCTGCCTCGGAAAAGTAGCCAGCGTGGTTAAGGACCCCTACACGCTCCAAACATATTCTCTTCCACCTTCTTCTGTCGGGAAAAAGATACAAAAGTCTGAGGTTACATGCCAAACAACTCAAGAACAGCTTCTTCCTTGCTGCCATCAGGCTTTTGAATGGGCATACTCTCGTATTAAGTTGATCTTTCTCTACACCTCTGTGACTCTAACACTACATGCTGTACTGTCTCCTTTCATTCTCTATCTATGATATGCTTTGTCTGTATAGCACACAAGAAACAATACTTTTCATTGTATACTAATATACGTGACAATAATAAATCAAATCAAATCAAAATGTCTGCAATCCTTGACATTGAATAATTCGGAACTTATTTTGCCTATTTATACAGGAGAGACACTAATGATATTGGGGTCAGTTAAAATAACACTCTCCTACAGAAACAAAACAGACCAATTGCCTGCTCCAGTGACTGAGGTCATAGGCTTTGTCTCATGGAGGGTCAAGACTGGTTGAAACAGATGAAGTTAGATTGGTTGGAGATACAGAATATTTAGGATAGAAGTTTTCAGGAGCTACTGTGCAGATATCCTGGGGTTTTCCGAAAGGAACTGCGATGAATAAAAGGGACTAAAGCCAAAATTTATTTGAACCCTGAGGCAATGCCTGATTATTTTTTGAGCTCATCCAGTGCCTTATGCCCGTCATCAAAAGATAAAAGTGGAATTGGGAAGATTGGAGAACTTGGGTTTATGAACCCCGCACAGTTCTCTGAATAGGCAGCACTCATAGTCCCTATTATAAAACCAGATCGCACTGAAAAGATCTGTAGAGTTTATAAATTAATTGTAAACCATGGAGCTCAGACAGATAGATATTCCATTCCAAGAATCAGGAACGTCCATGCAAAGTTAGCAGGGATACTTAAGAACATCAAGTTAGATCTTAGTCATGCCTATCAATAGCTGGAGTTAGATAAAAATTCCCAGAAGTTGGCTACTATTAACACCCACAAAGGATTATATCAGTGCACACATTTACTTTTTAGAGTCTCTTTGATGTGTACCATTTTCCAGGCACACGTCGAAGAGACTCCAGGTCATTCCCGAAGTACGTGCATAATGTCCTATTTACAGGACTGTCCCCTAAGGAGCACAGGACAAACCTAGAAGATGTCTTAAAGAAGTGAGCATCCGTTTAAAATGAGATAAAAGCACCTTCCAGGTGGATGAAGTTACATACTTGGGTTTCAGAGGAGGTTCCAAAGATCTGCATCCCATGGAGGCTATGGTTAAAAGAAGTACCACAACCTAAAAATGTGTCAGAATGAAAAACATTTGTTGGAATGGTAGGTTATTGTGGCAGATTCTTACAAAACGTGTCTACAACTTTAGGCCCATTTCAGCAGCTTTTGAAGAAGCTTCAATGATGGAAATGGGGAGAGGCACTAAAAGAAGTGTTTGCAAAAGTAAAGCAGGTCTTACAGTTGTCGGCGTTGCTTGTACACTTTGATCCATCCAAACCATTAGTAGTTATCTGTGATGCATCACCATATGGAGTGGGATCAGTCTTTTCCCACAAGATGGCAGATGGAATGGAGAGAACAATTGTATTTGCATCAAGGAACTTATCAAGTGCTGAGAAGAAGTATTCTCAAATTGACAAGGAGAGTCTGGTGGGAATTTAAGCAGTGATGAAGTTTCATCTATATATATATATATAGTATATAAAGTAAGTAGTCTCACAGATCACCTGATGAAGGGACAATGCTCTGAAAGCTTGTGCTACCAAATAAACTTGTTGGACTTTAACCTGGTGTTGAGAGACTACTTACTGTGCCTATCCCAGTCCAACACCGGTATCTCCACGTCATATATGGTAGACATTTCACTACAGCGTCAAATCATAAGCCATCATCAGATTTATTTCGAGAGGGCAAACCAGTCTGAGTGCCTCTGCGAGGAAGCAGAGATGGGCCTTATTGTTAATTGTATATAGCTACTCATTTCAGCAAAGGCCAGGGGTGCAAATATTGAATGGGGTGCACTCAGGTGCCTCCCTCTGCTGCAGACAGTACTATCGCCACCTCTGCCACATGGAATAGTATCAGCATTGCACCTGATAGAGAATTGCCAGTCTCAGCTACCCATATAAAAATCTGCACTGAAAATGACCCAATGTTATCAGAAGTTACAAGGTTGGCACGATAGTACGTCCGAGCAAATCAGATCCTTCCTGTATCACAGGATGGAAATAGTGTGCAAGGATGGTGTGTTATTGTGCAGGGTTTGTGTTAAATTGCCACGCTATGGGTTATGGCTTTTATTAAAGGAATTGCATAATACATGCCCCAGACACAGTGTTTGCTCAAAACAGTGTCTGCTAGTCTAGCATTAGTAAAGAAACCAAAAGAATGGTCAGCAGTCATTCCACTACCAACAAATATGCATCCATGGGAGTGGCCAGGTTGACCGTGGCCAACACTAGACATTGACTTTGCAAGATTCTTGATAGGATATGTTCCTCAGCCTGGGTTGATGTAAAATGGCTGGATGTCCAACAAATAAAATGGAAAACATCCACACCCACCATTGACAAGTTATGGCAGATTTTTGCCGTTCGTAGCATCCACAGGATTTAGTGTCAGACAATGGCACAGCAGTTACAATGGGGGAGTTGAGTAAATTTGTCAAGTCAAGCATTAGTCGCCATGTTCAGTCACCGACCAGCTTCAAATGGCTTAGGAGAACAAGCTGTACACTCATTTGAATCATCTATGAATAAGCAAGTTTGTGGAGCACTGCCTGTACACTTGGCAAGTCTCTTATTGCCACACAATACCATGCTAAATGCTACTGGAGGGGTTATGCCAGCTAAATGGGACACCTCATACCAACCTGCTTAGATTTGGTGTCTCCAGATTTGGTAGAGAGGGTGGAAGCTGGGCAAGCCTGCCAGAAAAAAACACCACAACTCAAAAAAAAGGGATAGAGTGTGGATTGATTTAGTCCTGGCCAGGGGCTTTGGTGGGGGATAGGCATGGGTGTGGCAAAATTGTAATAAGAACAAGACCAATCTCGTACATTGTAGCAGCACGAGGTTGCTGTGTAAAAAAACCATGTGATCATTTGACGAAGAGCCTGATACAGGGGACTAACAGGTTATGTCCCACACTGGACACATGTATGCCAGATATTGATCCAAGCATAGCTGTCGTTAATATGGAGCCTAGGTAGTTGCTCAGATCAAGGAGGAATAAGTTATCGAAGAGCATCTCAGGTCTCGGATTGATGAGTTTTGCATCTGCCTGCCCAGATTCGGTGCTTGCTGAAGGACCCAATACTGAGTTGAGACATGTCTCATCAGGAGATAACGGAATCAAGATTTGCAGGAGAGATACGCAAGACATTGAATGAGCAATGAGCACATATCACAACACAAACACACACAAGCACACGCGTATTACATTTAACTTTATGTCAAAGGTAAAAGTCACCAGAATCCCTGATATGATATGGAGATGCCAGCACTGGACTGCGGTGGTCACAGTAAGAAGTCTCACAACACCAGGTTAAAATCCAACAGGGTTTTATTTGGAGTCATGAGCTTTCGGAGTACTACTCCTTCATTAGGTGAGACGGAGAAGTGCTCCGAAAACTCGTGATTCCAAATAAGCCTGCTGGATTTTAACCTGGTGTTGTAAGACTTCTCACAGTTCCAGATGACCATAGGCTGCTGTGTCTCCTTTCAGGGGAAAGAGCTGACTAGTGCTGATTTAACCTGATGGTCACCACACCTCAGACAAGGGGCAAGGTTGAGAAGGCGAGGTCTTCATGGATAACCTGATTTAACATGACAAGTTCTCAAATTGACATACAGTGAATGGAGTGTAAAGAAAGAATTTCAAATACGTTATCACTGTTGTAAGGATCAAGAATGAATGCACGACATTTTAGAAAGCATTGCTCAACATTCAAATATTTGATTATATCTGGAGTTGCTGTGTTATACGATGAAATATGTTGATGGTTGGTCCAGGCCAGTTTCATTTTCAACGAGTGGACAATTTCTCTTGATAAATTGATTTCTTTCCAGTTGAATGACGAACCTTGTTAAAAAGAAGTTTTAAGTGTTTCTCCTTCCCTACAATTTTTTCACCCACTCTCCTGACAGCCAATCTCTGCTCTGACAGTTCAATGGTACCAGATATTGGGGAGCAGAAACACATCTGCTATTATTGAAGAGTCATAGAACGTAGAACATAGAACATAGAACACTACAGCACAGAACAGGCCCTTTGGCCTTCGATGTTGCGCCGACCAATTAAGAAAAAGCAATGACCCTCTAACCTAAACCATTCTCTTTTCATCCATAAACTTATCTACTAACCTCTTAAATCCACCAAACTTGGCGCATCTACAACTGCAGCAGGCAGGGCATTCCATACCCTTACCACCCTCTGGGTAAAGAACCTACCTCTGACATCTTCCTAAAACCACCACCCCTTAATTTAAAGCTATGTCCCCTCGTGCTAGCTTTCTCCATCATAGGAAAAAGGCTATCACTGTCCACCCTATCTAAACCTCTAATCATCTTATATGTTTCAATAAGGTCTCCTCTTAGCCGCTTTCTTTCTAACGAAAACAACCTCAAATCCCTCAGCCTTTCTTCATAAGACCTGCCCTCCATACCAGGCAACATCCTAGTAAACCTCCTCTGTACCCTCTCCAATGCCTCCATATCTTTCTTATAATGCGGGGACCAGAACGGTACACAATACTCCAAGTGCGGCTACACTAGAGTTTTGTACAGTTGCAACATGACATTGCGGCTCTGAAATTCAATCCCCCTACTAATAAAAGCTAAGACTCCGTATGCCTTCTTAACAACCTTATCGACTTGATTGCCAACTTTCAGGGATCTATGCACATATACACCAAGATTCCTCTGTTCATCAACACTATTAAGAGTTCTACCATTAGCCCTATACTCTACACATTTGTTATTCCTGCCAAAGTGAATTACCTCACACTTTTCCACATTAAACTCCATTGCCACCTCTCGGCCTAGCTCTGCAACTTGTCCAAGTCTCTCTGCAAACTAGAACACCCCTCTTCACTATCTACCACTCCTCCGACTTTGGTGTCATCCGCAAATTTAATAATCCATCCTTCAATACCCTCATCCAGATCATTTATAAAAATTACAAACAGCAGGGGCCCCAAAACAGATCCCTAAAGTACACCACTTGTAACCGAACTCCACGATGAATAATTTCCATCAACCACCACACTCTGTCTTCTATCAGCTAGCCAATTCCTAATCCAATTAGCTAAATCACCCTCGATCCCATACATCTGCATTTTCTGCAGAAGCCTTCCATGGGGCACCTTCTCGAATGCCTTACTAAAGTCCATATATACCACATCAACTGCCTTACCCCTATCCACCTCTTTGGTCACTTTTTCAAAAAACTCAATAAGGTTAGTAAGGTACGACCTACCCTTCACAAAACCATGCTATCTATCCCCAATCAATTCATTTCTCTCTAAATAACTATAAATCCTATCCCTAATTATTCTCTCCAATACTTTGCCCACAACAGAAGTAAGACTCACCGGCCTATAATTCCCAGTCCTCAGTAGAAGGGAGACTGACTCATTCCACCTGACACTAGTAGGGTGAAATTTTACAGCCTTTTCTGTGAGCAGGGTCTTCCAGTCCTGCCGAAGGCAATACCCTCTCTTCTTTCTCTGGACTCTGCAGCTGATTCCCTGGCATTGGGACAAGCGAGCCACACAAAATACTGTCGATATTGGAAAACTCTGCCAGCACAGCCACTTCCACCAGTTGATAAAATATCCTGGGGGGCAGTGGGGGGAGAGGGGTGGGAAGGGGGGGGATGTGGGGGGGGGGCTGCAAAAATGTCTCATTATGACAATCCTCCCACATATTAATAATACAATCCAGAGATTGAAACCAACACCCTCCTGGTTCAATCACACGGCTCTTTTACACCTTGCTTGCAGCCCCCAATATTTTCCAATTGGATTGCATTGACATGGCAAAAGCACAGAAACAGATTAAGTCCAGAAAAGTTGGAATCATGAGTGAGATTCTCCGACCTCCTGGCCGTGTATTTCTTGCCGGCGGGAGATGGTGCGTTGTTTGCTAGTGGCAGGATTCTCATTGACAATATCCCAGGAAACCCACAGGCAGTGAGATTGGAGAATCCTGTTGGCATGAACATCCGGAGAATTCCAGCCCATATTTTCATTTGATGACAAAGGGTTGATGAAGACGCTGCATGTTACCTTTTCAAATAATTACTTTTTATTAAAAAAAACATTGCAATCTAAATAAATCTGATTTTTAAAATATATGTTCTATTCCATCTTTAAAATTCCAATACTCGGAGTGGAACTGGCAAGCTCAATTCAGTTCCTTGATTGCTCCAGAAACCAAATTCAAAATCCAATGGAATCCAATTCACGGTCCCCACAAGAGAGACAAACACGATCCAAGCTGACAAGATAAGGCATTACATCCCATCTTGAGCTGGATCCGACACTTGATCTTAGCCAACAGCCAGGATTGCGATACACCTACACCAGGATTACAGCTGCATTTGGCACTTTGAGGAAAGGTTATTCTGGTTGTCGCCATTATTTTCTCCACTGTAACTGAGACGATAGATTTTCCCAAATGTGCCATTAAAAATTTGTTTATAATCAAAAAAAATCAAGAGCAGAAAATTCATTTTAATTCTGTTCATCCTGAGTTAAGATTTGTGTTATGTTACTGACAAAATTATCATTACAAAAGTCAAAAGAGCATAATAATTCAACGTGAGGTCCATTTTAATTTCTATTGATATATAAATTCAATATGTGCACTTTTATTGTATATGCAAATTAGGCAGCCCAGCAGAGACTGTTGGCAATTGGCCCCAAGTTTAGTTCATAAATGCCAAATTTTTGTTTTGTGGCTCCCAAGAGGTTTTATTTTTGGCCATTTTTTTGCTTTTAAAAGCTCTTGATGGAGGTAAATGCTGCTGACCCCTCTCTTGGAGTGTATCCTTCAGTTCCACATGTTCATTAACTAAGGCATTAGGAGCACTGTCATCAACCTGAGGTATGCAAATGTAAAAGACGGTCAAGGGAAGTGTTAGCAGAGGAGCGCAAAATGATCAGGGGGTGATTTGGGAAGGTTATAGAACCCATACACTGCAGAAAGAATCCCTCAGCCTTTCAAGTCTGCACCGACTCTCCGACAGAGCATCTTACTCAATCCCTATCCCCTTAGCCCCACATATTTAACTTGCTAATTCCCCTAACCTTCACATTTTTGGACACTAAGGGACAATTTAGCCTAATCTTCACAAGTAGAGAAAAAGAAAGTTTATTTGTTAGTCACAAGTAGGAATGAAGTTACTCCAGTGCATGTACAAATACACTGAGAAAAAAACATTTTTCCAAAAGCATTTAAAAAAACAAATTGGATGGGATTTTCCGGCCTCACGTGCCCTAAAACCGGGAAATCCCTGCTGAAATCAATGGACCTTTGCACAGTTTATCCCCAAGAAAACTCCTCCCCATTGTCATTGCTACCTAGGGCATCACATTACATTACAAAGGCATACAAGGCCAAGTAAAAACAAAGTTTATTTATTAGTAGGCTTACATTAACATTGCATTGAAGTTACTGTGAAAATCTCCGAGTCGCCGCACTCTGGCACCTGTTCGGGAACACTGAGGGAGAATTTAGCATGGCCAATGCATCTGACCAGCACATCTTTCGGATTGTGGGAGGAAACCAGAGCACCCCAAGGAAACCCATGCAGACGTGGGGATAATGTGCAGAATGCCTGCAGACAGTGACCCAAGTCAGAATCGAACCCAGTTCCCTAGTGTGATGAGGCAGCAGTGCTAACAACTATGCTACCACACCACCTAACATCTTTGAGGCATGGAAGGAAACCAGAGCACTCAGAGAAAACCTACGCAGACATGGGAAGAACGTGCCAACTCCACACAGACAGTGACTCAAGGCTAGAATCGAACCCGGGTCCCTGGAGCCCTGAGGCAACAGTGCTAACCACTGTGCAGTCGTGCTGCCCTTGGTTTCACGATGAGGAGAATTTGTTTCTATGGGCAGGGATTACGGGCAGTGAGATGAATTGTGTTTACCGGTGAACTGATATGATCTCAAAAACTTGATGGAAGCAAATCCAGCTTTCAAATGCAAATGGATGTTTACTTGGAAAGAAAAACTTTGCAGAGCTATGGAGAAAGAGCTAGGTGTCGGGTTAATTGGACAGCTTTATCAAGAGCTGAGGCAGGCATGATGGGCTGAATGGCCTTCCCCTGTGCTGTATGATTCTATCATTTTGCAGTTCAGTAAATGAGTTAGCACCAGCAGGCGGTGCTGGAGTGCAGTGTGAAGAGAACTGCTGCTGATTTTCTCTCCTTGCCTATCTGTTGACTTGGACACAATGCCAAGCGTAGGCAAGGTGCCAGGAATCTCAGCAGAGATACCCAACATGCTGAGTTGAGCAAAGGACGCAATCAAAATCTGGATCTTCCTGTTCCTGGAGCACTACAGCGACACCCTGTGCCATCAGGCCACCCACCTTGCACTTGAGAAACCGCAGTAAAGTCTAATCCTGTTCATTCAAAGTGGTTTCATTCAAGTTACTGAATGGCTCCCTTTTTTTTTTGGGAGGCTAAAGATTAATTTTGACTTTTCAGGAGCAGGTACAATTTCCAAAATGAAAATAAAGGATAATACTGGCCCACATTTTGTTACCAAATTAACAACATGTTTAACGTCAACGTTTAAACCTTCCAGCAACTTGCGGTTGAGTTATAAATACCCAGTGAGTTGCAAATTGCCACAAATCATTGGATGATTTGTGTGGTGCCATTGTTGATCTTGCAAAAACAGCAGCCTATCCCCAATTTGAGTTTCATGAAAGTGCTGCATTTGCTCATCAATTTCCAATTTTGTTTGCTGCCCGAAGTTAGGGCTCCTAATTGACAGTGTAAGAACATTTTAATCAGATATGTGTTCCTACAAAGCCACTCAACCAATTTGGCATATCAGCTACAACTTTCACCAACTTTTACAGATGCACCATAGAAAGCATTCTTTCTGATTGTATCACAGCTTGGTATGGCTTCTGCTCTGTCCAAGACAGCAAGGAACTACAAAAGGTTGTGAATGTAGCCCAATCCATCACAGAAACCAACTTCCCATTCATTGTTTCTATCTACACTTCTGCTGTCTCAGAAAAGCAGCCAGCATAATTAAGGATCCCATGCACCCCGGGCATATTCTCTTCCACCTTCATCCATTGGGAAAAAGATACCAAAGTCTGAGGTCATGTACCAATCAACTCAAGAACAACTTCTTCCCTGCTGCCGTCAGACTTCTGAATGGACTTACCTCACGCTATATTGATCTTTCTCTACACTCTAGCTATGACTGTAACACCACATTCTGCACTCTCTCCTTTACTTCTCTACGAATGGTATGTTTTGTCTGTATAGCATGTAGGAAACAATACTTTTCACTGTATACTAATACATGTGACAATAATAAATCAAATCAAACTTCTCCAGCCTAGAATGCTAACACTGAAACTATAAAGTAGTTAACTACAGGTAGTAAATCATTGTTTGAGATTTTTAAAAATGTAATTTTTCTTTCTTACTTTTCCTTTTAGTCTCCTTTTTTCTCACTCTCTCAATCTAATATTTCTTCCTCTTTCTAAACCTGATTTTATTCTAATTCATTCCAATTCCTCCTATCCCATTATTTCTTTCTCAATCAATAGCTCTCATTTGTTTAGGAATAAGACTTTGCATTCACCTACGTCCCAGGTGCCCAGTTGCCCTGACAATATAACTTATACCTTGCACTTCAGCGATTATGATAGTGACTACTCTCCACTTTAGGACATCCTGCAAGCATGGAAGTTGCTATAAAAATCATGCTGTCAGACACTTACTTTGCCCCAGCAAAGTCTGGGTCAATAATTGCCTCACTATTATTTGTTATAGAGGATAGATATCCCCTCAGGAAAGTAGCAATCCTGTGTCAACAGGTTATCTCAGATTCAATTCATAATTTCCAGCTACAAACAGACTTGAATGTGCTCAGCTTGGGCCTACTCAAATTCAATTTAATGTGTGTTTTAACTACTACCTTTTTTTAAGGCACGGTTAGGGCAGCAAGAGAAGGAAATTTCAGGTGAATTGTAAAGGTAAAATACAGCAATGTGTCTAAAGAGGTCCCATAGCTCACTTCAGAGGCATTCTTACCTCTAAAGCAGGAAGTTGTGGTTCAAATCCCACACTAGCACTTTAGCACAAAAATCAAAACAGCAGTGCTATACTGAGAGAGTGCTGCACTGCCGATAATGCCATTTGTCAGATGTGGTGTTGTACTGCGGTTCTGTTTGCCCTCTCGGGGGATGTAAAATATTCCATGTCATTATTTTGAAGAAGAGCAGGGGGAGTTATCCTGGTGTGTGTGGATCCCAGAGGGGTCAGAGGCTACTCTTCTCTTTGAGGGGGAGAGCTGACCGGTGGTGATTTTAACCCTGATCATCGGGGCACCTCTGGCGGTGGGACAAGGTTGAGAAGGCAAGGCCTTCGTGAGTAATCTCATCCGATACAGGAATTGAGCCCATGCTGTTTGTGTCACTCTGCAACACAAACCAATAGTTCAGCTAACTGAGCTAAACTGACTATCGATATTAATCCCCCAATCAACACCCCACACAAAAAAAATCAGATGGTCTGGCAATTGTCACATTGTTGTTTGTAAGAGTTTGCTGTGCACAAATTGGCTGCATATTTCCCACATTACAACAGTGCCTGCTCTCCATAAATACTTCATCGGCAATAAAGTACTTTGGGACATTCTGTAATCATAAAAGGTAGTATATAAATGCAAAAGTAAAATCACATTGTGGAAGACTTCTTGATCAGTCTGCGAATGTAACTCCAAGCTTCAAGCCACTTCTCAATCTAATTCCCCATCTTGCTCTCGTGTTTCTCTCTCCCTGGACGTTCCCAACCTCAGTGTAAGCTTAAGGAAGACTATTTTACCTATCAGTTAGGCACTCTGGGCTCAACACAGAGTGGAGCCTGAGATTGTGGAACTCAATTGTACAACACATGCAAGTCTACCCTTTTTTGACGTGAAGTGCTGAGAGAATTACTCCCCATACCTTAAGTGCCCCAGTCTCATCATTCAAATGGAACACAGACAAGAGGCCAGGGGTTCTCCACAGGGGAAGGAGAAAGACTGCAGGCATGGTCATGAAATCCTTACAGTACAGAAGCAGACCATAGGCCCATCGAGTCTGCACTGACTCTCCGAAAGAGCATCCCTCCCAAGCTCATCTCTGTAACCCCACACATTTTTACCTAATTTCCCTAACCTACACATTTTTGGACATTAAGGGGCAATTTAGCCAATCTACCTAACCTGCATTTCTTTGGACACTGGGAGGAAACCAGAGCACTTAGGGAAAACCCATCCAACATGGGGAGAACATGCAAACTCCATATAGATGGTGACCCAAGCCAGGAATCGAACCCGGGTCCCTGGTGCTGTGAGGCAGCAGTGCTAACAACTGTGCCCCCGTCCCGCTGCTTTTTTTCCTGGGCACCTCCCAACAGATGGTTATGGGGTCGTATCGATGTAGAGTTGGTCAACCTCAGCTGAGAAACCCAGACGTGGCACAGAGGAGAGAGGTGGGAAAAGATACCGCAGTAACAGATCTGTTCCAGTGTGAATAAAGGATTCCCCAGCATCTCGTTGAGGCTTCCCCCTCATTACACGCTCAGTTCAGATTTCGGCTTGTGTTCCTGAACCCACAGCTGGATATCAAACGATTTTCTTTATAATCCACTTAACCTGAAACTAAAACAAAGAATAACCTGGAGCTAGCTTTGCAAAACCTCGAGAGATAAAGACTAACACATTTGTGTCTGTAGTCACACAGCAGGCTTAGCTGGCCCAAGGAAGTCTGCCTACTGATTTGGCTCAATTGACTCCAAGTTAATTAGAACGTATAATTCATAACTGTCACTTCACATCCATCTGGCACTCCTTATGTGTGGAGCTTCTGCCACAACAGTCAAGCTGTTAGCTTCTGGTGCTTACATTTTTTACTTCTGAAAAGCAACTTAAGGCCAAAACAAGTATAACAAAATACTGACGTAAAAAATCAGATTCAGGAAGTGATTAGAACTGAAATGAATGAAATTAAAATTTTTTTTAGAATTGAAAAAAATTAACATTTTTGGATTCATAAGTGAGAGCATTTCACTTTGCTCTTTTTCCCCCGTACAGGGATCCTGCACATTTACCGTGACTTGTTAAAAGAATATAATGGAAAGTAATTAATGATTGAGGATTTCCGTTTTCACATTCTGGGGGCTAACTTTCCCACTCTGCTTGCCTCGGAAATCGGAGCTGAGCATGGAAAGATCCGGGGACCTCTGGCGGGATTTTAAGGTTGACGAACATGCCTGAAAAATCCAGCCCTTTTTTGAAAGGTTCATTTACATATTGTGGGTGTTGTTTGCTGGGCCATCATCTATTTGCCCATCTCTAACTGTTCTCCATTTTAAAAGGTATTTGAGTGTCAACCATACTGTTGGTGTCATACATAGGCCAGACCAGGTAGGGATGGCAGATTGCCTGTGCAGTATGGTGGCACAGTGGTTAGCACTGCTGCCTCACAGCGCCAAGGACTGGGTTCAATTCCAGGCTGAGGTCACCATCTGTCTGGAGTTTATACATTCTTCCTATGCCTGTATGGCTTTCCTCTGGGTGCTCCCGTTTCCTCCCACAGTTCAAAAGATGTACATGTTAGGTTGATTGGCATTGTTAAATTGCCCTTTAGTGTTGAGGGATTGGCTTAGGTAAATGCATGGGGTTATGAAGATAGGGGCCTGCGTGGGATTGTGGTAGATGCTGAATAGCCTCCTAGTGCACTGTAGTATTCTATGATTTCCTTCCTTAAAGGACATTAGTGAGCGCAATGGGTTTTTACGACAACCATAGTTTCTTTGACATCAATAGACATTTAATTCCAGACTTTCATTGGGAAAAGTTTAAATGAAAAGAATAGAAACATTAAAGTTGAGGTGTAGAAATCATAGAACCCTACAGTGCAGAAAGGGGCCATTCGGCCCATCAAGTCTGCACCAACAACAACCCCATCCAGGCCCTATCCCCATATGTTACCAACTAATCCCTCTAACCTACACAACCCAGAACACTAAGGGGCAATTTAGCATGGCCAATTATCCTAAACCACACATCTTCGAACTGTGGGAGGAAACCAGAGTACCCAGAGGAAACCCACGCAGGCACGAGGAGAACATGCAAACTCCACACAAACAGTGACTCAAGCCAGAAATCAAACCCAGGACCCTGGAACGGTGAAGCATCAGTGCTAACATCTGTGCTACCGTGCCACCCGGTTCAACAAATGCATCAGAGAAAATGGAATAATTGGTTGTGTTGATGGGATGAGGTGAAATTGGGTGAGAGGAGACCCCTGCAGAGAATAAACTCTGGTTTCAACCATGTGGGCTGTGTGACTGGTTCTGTACTTGAGTACTTGGTGACCATGTTACTCCACAGTGGCACAGCTGGAGAGCTGGGTATCAGCTCACTCTCAAGGACTGAGGAATTGGTGGAAGATGGAGGAGAAAAAACACTCTTTGTTATGTGAAGAGGAACATGGTGCAGTGTGGTGATGGGAGAGGGGAATGAATTGTAAATGGATTTCAACTTCCTCATCATTCTCAGGGTGGGATTTCCCAAACTTGGCATTCCCTGCTGCTAAACAGCAATCTTCTCTTGCTTCAGAAGATCATGACGATGGCTTTGGAGCCGACTGCAGAGAAGACTGATCGTATATAGTTTGTCAGTTTGTTCAAGAAGGTGTTGCTGATTGATGTCAAGAGGGAGACATGGTGGCACAGTGGTTAGTACTGCTGTCTCATAGCACCGGGAACCTGGATTTGTTTTCCAGCTTGGGTCTATGCAGAGCCTACATGTTCTCCCCATGTCTGCGTGGGTTTCCCCCAGGTGCCCCGGTTTCGTCCCACAATCCGAAAGACGTGCTGGTTAGGGCCACTAGCCATGCTAAATTCTTCCTCAGTGCACCCGAACAGGCGCCTGAGTATGGCAACTAGGGGATTTCTACAGTAACTTCATTGTAGTGCTAATGTAAACACACTTGTGACATTAATAAATAAACTTTAAAACTTTAAACTTAAAAACTGAACAATTCCTCTGGCATTGTGCAGGACCTGTTGGACTTCTGGCACAGCAAACAGTAGATCCTTGCTGGATATAGACTGAGCTGGTAGGAACTGCATGATAGACCCAAATAATTCTGGTTCTCTAATTCATGATCACCAGTTAAGGGAAGAACAAGATGTATTACAGTTACTAATATTGGGCAAACAGTTTATTTGTTTGAAACTCATTATTTAAGAGCAGAGGATGGTGAATATGTTTACACTTTAATTGTCATCATTGTGTACCTTGTCAATGGTCCGGTAGCATGGTGGTTAGCACTACTGCCTCAGAGCAGCAGGGACCCGGGTTCGATTCCCAACTTGTCTGTGTGGAGTTTGCACATTCCCCCAAGGCCATGCCAGTGACACACACACCTCGTTAAAGAATAAATTTAAAAAATACTCACTTTCAGTTGCAAGGTATACCATTTTGGGTGGTACGTTAGCATTGCTGTCTCACAATGCCAGGGACATGGGTTCAATTCCCGCCTTGGGTCACTGTCTGTGCAGAGTTTGCACATTTTCCCCATATTTTTCCTCCGAATGCTCCGGTTTCCTCCCACAGTCCAAAGATGTGCGGGTTAGGTCGATTGGCCATGCTAAATTCATGGGGGAGGGGAGGGCTTGGATAGGATGCTCTTTGGGAGAGGTAGTGCAGACTCAATGGGCTGAAAGGCCTCTTTCTATGATTCTATGGCTCACTGTAATCCATGAAAATATCAAACCAAATCTGATATGACCAGAAAATTCAGAGGGTGGAATTTTTCCTTCCTGCCCATCAAGGGATCATAGTGGGTGGGACATAGACCATGCAAAGGCCCATTGACCTCGAGCGGGATTTTCTGGCTTTGGGGCTGAGCATGCCCGGAAAATCTTGCCTAAAGTGTTTGACAAACCTGAAGGTCCTTTGCTTCATCCTATGTGGCGGCCATAAGCAGAAGGGCCTTGCCCAAATCCATACATGGTTCACATGAGTTTGAAACTAGCTGCTACCTTTCGTGTCTACTGGCTTCTCAACCATGCTTGTGTCATTCAGGTTGACACAAGAAGAAGTCTCACAACACCAGATTAAAGTCCAACAGGTTTATTTGATAGCAAAGGCCATTAACTTTCGAAGCACTTCTCAGGAATGTGCGAGATCTCCACATCATTCAGGTTAACTATAATATACACAGTTAAAGCTACGGACAAAGTTATATTGATATTGTACCTGTTTGTGTGCTTTTTTAATCCCATTGCTTTTAGATGTCTTTAGATGACTTGTGAGAATTAGACATTTTGCAGCAGGGTCATTAGAATTTCTGATCTGCAAGTCATAAATTCCTACAATGGAGGATCAAGGAAGACAAGTTCGAAAGCATAGGGATAGTTGCTCGAATTGGAGGGGAAAACCTTCTGATCAGGAAGCAGGTCAACAGTGTTAACAGAGGTTCCGTGTTACCTGGTACCCTGCACCAGAGCGACAACAAGAAGTAATTGTGCAGGAGCGGGAAGAACGGCCAATCCTCTGACCATAGACTGAATAGAGAACTTGCATAAAAGAATCCGAATGGATTCTTAATGACATTGTTTAAAAAAAACCTCAAGGATTGATTCCTTTAAGTGGAGTTTCTTTTTGTGTGCCTTCTCCGGCATTCAGGGACGGACCATTTTAAAAAGTATTGAGTTCTTGCAGCGTCGCCGGGACAAAAAGGGGCCAAACAAAGTGATCCCAAACACTTAATATTCAGTAAGTCGACTCTCAGTCACTTCCCAGATGTATGTATTTCAGAGCTGGCACTGAAAGCCAAAATGTTATGGTTCAGCGGCTGTGCTGAAGAGCGAGTGCTTTGATATAGGCTTACTTTATGCTTTAATAGTGTGGCACCGAAACATAGGGAGGGGGGTTGGGGGGAAGAAAAAATTAGAATGGAGCCCAGGTTTGACCACACTTCTGACCTTCCTACTGGGGAAGAGAGCCTGCCACCTTGTCGGACAAGTTTCACGACAGGGAAACATATTTAGTTGCTAAAACTCGGACATGCTTAGGAAAGGACTGAAAGGGGAGCTTAGAGCTTCCCGCTGTGTGAGATGGATTAAAAGGCAGTTGGATTGGAAGGATTCCTTTTTTGCCTCTCTGCGGCAGGGGGAAGGGGGTGGAGGTGGTGGTGGGGTTGGGGGTGCGGGGGGGTGGAAATCGCAAGAAGATTCTACTTGCATTTCAACAGGATTAATTAAAATGCTGGGAAGTACTGATGGCTTAAATCCGCCCAGGCCCTTTTGAAGAGGGCGATTTTTCAGGCCGAGGGAATGGGAACATTGGTGCCCCAAACAAATGCAGGCAAACTTCAATTAGGCTGAGGGGGTAGCTAGTCACTCATTGAAAAGTGGAAGGTCTCCCTTTTTTTTCAAGCTTGACAACAGGGGAAAAAGCTTCTTGCCTTGCAAAGTCCTTTTTTTTCCCAACAGAAAAGCTATGCAAATGGTGCACTCTGTGTTTCCCCCTCCCTTCCCTCCCGCCACCCCGACAGAGTCCCAGCTCTTGAATACAACTATCTTTTCAGCAGCTGTTTTACATCTGAAGTGGACCCATCCTTTGGCCTGACAAGGGACAAGCCCCCAATTCAAGCCTCATCATAGTCATTGACAGCTGAAGCCTTGCCTGCCAGCAGGCTTCACAAAAGAGGCTCATTTACTCATAATTAGCAAGTCTTTGCATATTCCTAAACTTGCTAACAACAGATTCATTCAAAGTCTCTTTAACTTTCCTTCACAAGTACATACTTTTGTTATTTTTTTGTTCCTCAACAGTGCCTCCGAAGGAAAGAGTGGCCCAATGTAACAAATTATCCTTTCCGGTCACAAAATTATCCAGGAAAGTTAGGCAGGCATTCCTATTTCTTTACACCCGGGGTCCTGGACGTTATAGACACAAATCAGTTCTGTCAGGGGAATTAGAAGGTAGCTGATATTTCCCCCTTCTGACACCCTTTGACCCAGACATTAGATAAATGTGGCCACGTCTTTTGCAAAAGGATTTAGGAAAACAAATTGAGCGGGATTTTCTGGCCATGCTCATCCCAAAACTGGGAACTCCCTCCCAAAGTCAAGGGATGCTTGTATTGTCTTCTCCACCCATCGGGGAATGGGATGGGAAAATATCCCCGCTATTATCATTGCTATCTGAGGGCACCACATTGAATGTTATAGAGGTATACAAGGGCAAAAAAAAAGTAGTTTATTTATTAATCAGAAGTATGCTTATATTCACACTGCAATGAAGTTACTGTGAAAATCTCCCAGTCGCACTACTCTGGTACCTGTTCAGGTACACTGAGGGACCCAACTTGCACATCTTTTGGACTGTGGGAGGAAACCGGAGCACCCGGAGGAAACCCACGCAGAGAGAGGGAGAATGTCGAGATTCCGCACTGACACTGACCAAAGCTGGGATCGAACCCGGGTTCCTGGAGCTATGAAGCAGCAGTACTAACCCCCGTGTGTTAAGGACAGCTTTATATTATATGCCCGTTTTTTACCCCACCTCCTCCTCTTGCCGGCATTTCCTCAAACTTTGACCAGCCTTTTCTATATCCCTCTAAAAATATTGCACCCTTCTATCTTCAATTCAGTCTCTGGCACCTGTTATATCATTTCACTTTTCCAGATATTTCCCCCAAACTACAGGCTGAAAGAAGCTTTGGAATGCACACCAGCCAGGGCATGCTGTCCTGACAACCAAGCTGTTGTTCCTGCTGGAAAACATATATGGAAGTCAGATGATGGTCTTGGGTGACTGTGTGCGTTTGCACATTCTCCCCATGCCTGCGTGGGTTTCCTCTGGGTATTCTCATTTTCTCCTGTTCTCCAAAGATGTGCAGGTTAGGTGGATTGGCCATACTAAATTGCCTCTTAGTGTCAGCGTACCTAGCAGGATAAATATGTGGGGTTACTGGGATAAGGACCTGAGTGGGATTGTTGTCAGTGCAGGCTCAATGGGCCAAATGGTCTTCTTTGGAATATATTGTATTATCCTATGAAAGGGTGTACTTCGTAGATACATGTTCAGATACCTACATTTCTTCATTACTCCCCAGCCCAACCACCTTGAGAGAACCTTCCCCTGAATCACAGAAACTTTACTTTGTAAAAGGAGGCAATTTGGCCCATTGAATCTGCAGCAGTTTCTGAAAACAGCATTGCATTTACCTGAGAAGGGAAAAAATAGTTCAGACCAATATTCTTATTTCCCCATTTTACTGTTTCTTCATTATCGTCATAACATTGCACATTCTTTCTATAATAAACCGAGAGTGACTCGATATAGCTCAAATTAACAAAGACTTTATTGCCTACAAGAAATAATGATATGTGTAAAAGGTCAAACTGAATTAACTACATGACTGAACAGTTCTCCTCCTAGATCCCAGGTACGCACTCTTCCTCCTGATTGGCTCAACTTGCTGTCTTGACAATCCATACAGTCTGGCCCAATCATGTGATTGTCAGGTAATGCTTCCTTAATGGTCCACACTACAGCATTCTCTTTGCAATAGCAATCCAAACACTCCTCCAATGTTGGCCTCTTAGACAACCCCCTCCACCATCAGTCATGGAGGACTTCTTTTCCACCTTTCTTTCACCTTCAAATGCTCCTTAAAGCCTGCCTCTTCCAACCAAGCATTTGGTCACATCTCCCACTATCTCTTCATGTGATCCATTATCACATATTATCTGATAATGCTCCAATGAATCACCTTGAGACATTCTGCTATGTTAGAAACACCACACAAGTCATTGCAATAGATGGAGAATGGTCAATAGATGAGATATCAGAGGATTCATTATTTATGTTCTCTCCGTCTCCCTAGTGCTATGTTACTGGACGCCAATTGTAGCCAGTTAGCTGCCTCCCCGATTGAGTTGGTTAACCCAGCATGGATCAGGAAGGGACAAGTAATCTCGCTTCTGCATGGTGCAGTTTTACTGTGCACAATACATTTCATTAGGCCATTTGATTGGTTAATTAGAAAATATGTTCACAAGTCAAAATATGTGTGGGTGATTATGATTGACCATGCTAAATTGCCCCTTAATGCCTGGGAAGTTAATGGATAGATGCATAGGGATAGAGCCTGGGTGGGATTGTTGTCGGAGCAGGTACGATGGGCTGAATGGCCTCTTCTTCACTGTAAATTCTATGACTCTATGATGACTATAAATTGACCCTTAATGTCCTGGAAATTGGTGGATAAATGTGTGGGGTAACAGGGATAGGGTCAGGGTGAGATTGTTGTCGGTACAGGGCTCAATGGGACAAATGGCCTTCTTTTGAACTGCGTGGATGTGTGATGAGAAGATCACAAAAGTAAGTTGCATATATTTCCTTTTCCACAGAAGTGGCTTGTGATTCCTCTTCCCACTTACACAATGACTCCTAGGATGGGATTTTACAGTGGTGTCAGGGGTCAGGAGGTGCGCACAGACTGTTCGCCACCCACCCCACTGCCCCCATTTGCAGGTGCTAACCGGCAGCCCAACCCACACTCATAACGCACTGTCGGTGGGCTAACCAGACCCTCAGTGGGAGGGAGGCCTGCCCTCCAGAGCTGCTGGCCCATCAAATAAGTTGGCCATTTTGGCACTCCCCGCAAGATCTACTTGATGGTGAGAAGAAGTTGGGGAAAGGGTGGGGGGGGGGGGGGGGGGGGGGGGGGGGGGGCGCATGGGTGCGGCCATCGCTGCACAAAGGATGCCCCTGAATGATGTGCCCACCGCACCCCCCCCCGTCCTTTTCCTCTCTGCCTTTACAATTTAATTTGAAACAGGTGCCTGCCTTCTCCTGTTGACGCCAACCATTTTATGGCATGGGCAGTTTATTATTCAAGCCAACTGGCTTGTGAACATGTCCAATTTGACATTTAAGTATCTGTTTAAAAACAGCAGGGGCGTCGACAATTCCAGCACCCACTCATCTACCTATTGTGTTATGGGGAAACTCAGGGAGTGGAGAGGAAGCTGGTAAGCTTGCCAACCCCCCACATGTTTAATATCCCCTCCGAACCCCACAACCCTGCACTGCTGCCAAATACAGGCCCAGCGCAAAATCCCCCGAAAGGCATTTTCCTAAAATGGTCTAACATTCAAAGGGTTAACCTACTGCCTGATGCAGGCCAGCCTCGGTGTGTAAGATTTTAATTTGACAGTGCAGCAAAGTAGCTGTGTAAACACCCCCATCCTATCATGCACAGCAGTCAGCCAAACATCAGGCATTTATGACGGATCACAGATCTGATGTCTCATCTTCAGTTTGTTCAGGTGCAGGCTCTGTAGGCCAAATCCAGCTGCCAGCTTACTGCCGCAAAGTGTAAAACCAAATAATCGATTCAATCAGGTAATCCTTCTCAACTCTTCAGCGGCCCCCAGAGTTCTGCTTAGTATTTCTCTCATTTTCTCTTCTGAAGGCGGTAATTAACATTGAAAATCATCCTGAAAGAGGGCGGCACGGTAGCACAGTGGTTCGCACTGCTGCTTCACAGCTCCAAGATCTGGGTTCGATTCCTGGCTCGGGTCACTGTCTGTGGGAAGGTTGCACACCTCCCCATGTCTGCATGGGTTTCCTCCAGGTTCTCCGATTTCCTCTCACAGTCCAACGATACGTGGATTAGGTTGATTGGCCATGCTAAAATTGCCCCTTAGTGTCCTGGGATGTGTAAGTTAGTGGAATTAGCAGGGACATGGAGATAGGGCCGGGGTAGGATTGTGGTCGTTGCAGACTCAATGGGGCAGTTTCTGCGCTGTAGAGTTCTATGTCCTAGAAGGAAGACGCCATTCAGCCCATTACCTCTTTGACAGTGCCCTCTCTGCTCTTTCCCCATAATGTTGCAATGTTCCCCTTTCCAATTATACATCCATTTTCTTTTAAACCTTATGATTGAATTTGCTTTCATTTCATTTCCAAACTGCATACTCCAGATCCTAACTAGCTTTGTAAAAGAATTCTCCTCCCCTCTCCCCTGGCCAGTTCATCTTAAACCTGTGTCATTCCGCTACCAATCTTCCAACCAAACGAATAATGAGTGTTGGTAGGCAGTACCATCATGGTAGCCATCACCAGCAAGTCTAATCCCTATCTTCATGCAACATTGTGGAACAGCTCAGAGGAAGAATCATCCAGACTCAAATTGTTGGCTCTATTCCCGATCCACAGATGTTTCAAAGCTGCTGAGATTTTTCACTATTTTTGTTTTAGTGTCATGGATCAGTAACCTTGCCTTGTTTTTCATGTCCTTATCGCACAGGCAATATTATTTGATTTGATTTGATTTATTACTGTCACATGTATTCAGATACAATGAAGAGTTTTGCTCCTTGTGTGCCACACAGATAAAGCATACCGTTCATAGAGAAGGAAAGGAGAGGGTGCAGAATATAGTGTTACAGTCATAGCTAGGATGTAGAGAAAGATCAACTTCATGCAAGGTAGGTCCATTCAAAAGTCTGATGGCAGCAGGGAAGAAGCTGTTCTTGAGTCGGTTGGTACGTGACCTCAGGCTTCCGTATCTTTTTCCTGACGGAAGAAGATGGAAGAGAGAGTGTCAGGGGTGCGTGGGGTCCCTTAATTATCCTGGCTGCTTTTTCGAGACAGTGGGAAGTGTAGACAGAGTCAATGGGTGGGAGGCTGGTTTCCATGAAGGATTGAGCTACATTTATGACCTTTTATAGTTTCTTGCAGCCTAGGACAGAGCAGGAGCCATACCAAGCTGTGATGCAACCAGAAAGGATGCAATTAGCTGATGTTCCAGCTAAGGTCAGCCAGTTTAACCTAGACCAAGGGTCAAACGGGGGACCATCCCTCTGTTGTACACTTCAGTATCATAGCAGGGAAAGCATTTACCCACTGAGACAAACTGAGGACTAACAGCTATCTTACAGCATGTATGCCAAAGAATCAACCAGTAGATGTAGCAGGGATATGGTGGTGGAGGGGCTAGTAATCCAGAAGCTCGGGTTAATGCTCCGTGACATGTATCCAAATCCCACTGCAGAGCACTTGAAATGCTACAGCATATGGAGCAAGTACTGCAAAAGAGGATGAGAATAGACAGGAACTTGATGGCCAATGCAAACACAGTGGGCTGAAGGGCCTCTTTCAACACTGTATCTATGATTTTCTGAGCAGTTGATGGAATTTAAATTGAAATATCTGGAACTGATAGCTCAAAGCTTTCCAGCAGCAGAGGCAGCTCGCTGTTGGCTGCCAATGGGATCTTCCAGTCCAGCCAAAGTCAATTGGCCATTTGCGTTGCTCGCTGAGTGCGCCACCTGGGAATGTGACACCAGGGAATTGCCTTTGGCTGACGGTAACGATTGTTGATTGTCAATAACAACCGATCTGGTTTCCTGATGTCCTTTAGAAAAGGAAGTCTGCCATTTTATCTCTGTCTTACACGTGACTCTGGACCCATAGCAATTGTGGATGATTTTCAACTATCTTCAAGGGCAATTGGGGATGGGCAACAAATTCTGGCCTCACCATCAAAACTCACTTCCCATGGACGAATAAAAAAGAAACCCCAATAATCAATAAATTATACAGGTTCAATCCCTAGCCCATGCTAACTCATTTGACCTCAGTTATTGTCATTATGCGGTTGCTGCACTTGATTTCAATGCTCCAAGTTTGGAGACAGGCAAAAATTAAATTAGTCAGGGCCTTTGCTTCTGATGAGTGCCTAGCAACCCACATTGGGATGAGCGTGTGGATGTCAGCATTAGGTTCGGCTGCGGAGACTAGACTGCCTCGGCCCAGTCAAAAAGCACGGCCACTTTGATAAGGTTCTGGAGGGTTGCCAGTGGCCATGGTAACGCACCCTACCGTAGGTCACCAAATTCAGAGAAAAAACAGACGTGATAGAGTGGGGGAAGGGACAGAGAAAGCAACATTAACCTATAAAAGATAGAATTCGATCCTGACAGCAGGACATGTTGGCTGCTGGTAAAAGTCCTGTGCAGGTTTGAAGGCGTGCTATCGTTTGACACACAGAATGATTTTGCAGTGTAGTTTGTTGGATCGCCCCCACGTCGCTGGCCGTGGGGAGTGGGAGGCAGCTGTGACATACCCTGAAGAGAGCGGAATGCATCCCTTAAAAGAAAGCCCCTCGTCACATATCTCAGCAGCATCCTGAAACAATGGGCTTCCCCTTTTTGAAATGGAGGGAGAGTTGGCAGCCGGAGCAGAGGGACAGGGGGAGTGGGAACAGAGGGAGAGAGAGAGATTTAACCATTACAACTGATGGTGGGGGTGGGAGGGAGAGGAGGGAGTTGGGAATCAGTCGCCAGGTTGCACTCAAATGATCATTTAGCAGGACAGACACGATTCAGTGTAAGACACTTGGCACAAGCGCAGTTACTGGGAATAAAACTTAACAAATGCAGGAGGCTTTGGAAATCAGATTCAGGGATTGGCCCCATTTCTGCAGCAACCGACTCACAGAATGTAATTATATTTGAAATTTATTTTCCCCCCTTTTCCAACGTTTTGGGCCCCCAAACGACAAATCAAATGAACCCATTAATGCACCAATCGAAACTATCAGCAACAGAAAAGGCAGCTCCGGCACAGGTCAATTCAGAATTGTATAAGATCAAAGCTGTCACCGACAAAAGACATGGGTTAAATTTAGCCCATATTATTTCTTATGGGGCCCACAAAGGAGGGGAACAGGAGATCATGTGAGGAGGAAATATAAACACTCTACAAACGGCTAATTCAGCCAGCGTAAGAAATATGCTACTCTACAATCATTCTCCCTAGTTCTGGTATTGTAGAAATGTTCTCACTTATGTCAGGGGACAGCGAGCAGAAACAATACTTTGAAACCACAAGAGGGTATTCAGAATTTCGTTACCCACCCTTCCCAGCTCCGCACCCACCGCTATCCTTCACCGTTCCCCTGTACCCCTGTAAAGATGCTGACCCAGACTAAAACACAGTCTTTCAACAACTCCCTCAGGTTCCAGCAGATATTCTGCATCTCACACAAGTGGAAATCGAATCATTGGACAGTGAGCACCAGTCAGATGTTTGAAAGCAAAAAAAGGTTTGCCTTTATAAAGAACCCACCACAATGTTAGAATGTTTAAAATATTTTTCATCCAATCAAAGATTCCTTGATTGACAATCACTGCCATCAAGTTAACAACAACATGGTGGCACAGTGGTTAGCACTGCTGTCTTACAGCTCCAGGGACCTGGTTTGGGTCACTGACTGTATGGAGTCTACACATTCTCCCCATGTCTGCGTGGGCTCCCCCCAGGTGTTCCAGTTTCCTCCCACAATCCAAAAACCGTATTAATTAGGCCATGCTCAATTATATCTTAGTGTCCCATGATGTGTAGGATAGATGGATTATCCATGGATTAATTTAAAGACCAGATGATTTAAATGCCTTTGCAATTCTCTTGATGGCTTCACAGTTCAAATAGAGAAACAAAGAACAAAGGAAAGGACAGCATAGGGACAGGCCCTTTGGCCTTCTATACCTGTGCCCCAACTAAACTTGAAAAAAAACTCCTGCCCTTATTCATATCCTATCTCTCTATTCTGTCCTTATTCATGTGCCCATTCAGATGACTCTTAAATGTTGCTGATGTACCTGCTTCTCAACCTCTCCTGGCAGCTCGTCCCAGGCACCCAAAACTCTCTGCATGTAAAACTTCCCTTAAACTTTCCCCGTTTCACCTTGAACCTGTGCACCCTTATAACTGACAATTACACCCTTGGAAAAAACCTCAGATTATCCACATCGTCAATGCCTCTCACAATTTTTCCCTCAACCCCTGTCTTTCCGGTGAAAACAATCCTAGTTTATTCAACCTCCCCCATAGCCAAAACACTCAAGGCCAGGCAACATCTTGGTGGTATAGTATCACAGTGGTTCGCACTGCTGCTTCATAGCTCCAGGGACATGTGTTCAATTCCCAGCTTGGTTCACTGTCTGTGTGGAATTTGCACATTCTCCTCATGCCTGCATGGATTTCTGCTGGGTGCTCCAGTCTCCTTCCACAGTCCAAATATGTGCGGGTGAGATTGATTGGCTATGCCAACGTTGCTCTTTAATGTCCTGAGATGTGTAGGTTAGCGGGATTAGTGAGTAAATATTTAGGGATATGGGGGAGTAGGGCCGAGGTGGGATTGTTGTTAGTGCACTCTCAGTGGGCCAAATGGCTTCTTTGTACACTGTAGGGTTTCTGTGAACCCTCCTTGCACTCTCTCCAAAGCTTCTGCATTCTTCTAATAGTGTGGTGACCAGAACTGCATGCAATATTCCAAATGTGGCCTAGCCAAGCTTTTATATAGCTGCAACATGATTTGCCAATTCTACTCAATGTCCTGACTGATGAAAGCCAGCATGCTGTATGCCGTTGTAACCTTGGCCACCCTGCATTGCCACATTTAAGGACTTATGGACCTGCACACCCAGATCCTTTGAATGTTAATGTTCCTAAAGGTTCTGCCATTCACAATATAATTCATACCTAAATTTGTTCCTCCAAAATCCATCACCTCACATTTGTCCGGATTAAACTCCATCTGCCATTTCTGTGCTAATAATTAGGATCTGACGGTCTCCGGCACTATCAGCAATTCTACCAATTTTCGTGTCATCTGAAAACTTAATAATCAGACCACCCACGTTTTGTTCCAGATGTGTTCATCTAGTTTTTATGCACATTCTTACATGTTTTTCACAATCCCAAAGGGCACCTTGCCTCTCCCAAAGAGCACCTTTCCCAAAACCGTGCCTGGACCTCTCCAACAAGGTACCATGCCTCTCCAAAGAATACTGGCAGCTTTAGACATTCTCCTAAACAAAAAGTCTAAATGTCTGCAAGTTGTGTTTTAGAAATCTCAGTTACAAAAATTGGATCTGTTTGAAGGCAGCTGCATTTTTATGTGTACAACTGTCTCTGAACTACAGGCATGAAACCACAACCTACTCCTTTTACCTTCCGCCCTATCTCTGTGTGCCAAGTTCAGAGATTGGACATCCTAAAGTCTCTGAGCCATAGGACCTTAGAAAAGTTGCAGATCAGGAGGCGGCCATTCGGCCCATCTTGTCCATGCTAGCCCCCGGGGATCCAGGTGCAGCAATGCAGAAATGACGCACCGGGTTACGTGCGGGTCACTAGAATTTCTTCCAAATGCTTGTTCTCTTCCCCAAATGCAGGGGACTGAGGCCAAAAGCAGCCCAGTATTACAACCCATCTGAAATAAACAAACACGGTTCACAGTCTGAATTGAACCCAGGGACTTTGAGCAAGACAGTGCCATACTGAACTAGAGGGCACGGTCTCAAAATAAGAGGGGAGGGGAAACGCAGTTTAGAACAGAGTTGAGGAGAAACTTCTTCTCTCAGAGGGTGGTGAATCTCTGGAATTCTCTGCCCATTCAAGGCTACCTCGTTCAATATGTTTAAGTCACGGGTAGATAGATTTCTGATCGATAAGGGAATTAAGTGTTACAGGGAGCAGGCGGGTAGGTAGAACTGATCCACTTCAGATCAGCCATGATCTTGTTGAATGGCGGAGCAGGCTCGAAGGGCTAGATGGCCGACTCCTACTCCTAATTCTTATGTTCTCATATACTGGACAATACCAGTACCCTGGAGCATTGGAGGAAACTCAACAAACTGCCTTGGTATGAATTCAAAACATTTTAAGTTCACAAACTTACGGCACCAGTAAAATTGGATGAATGCCTGTGTAAAGATCAGCCACTAGCTGCCTGAATATTGATTTTCCATCACAGCTTCCAAAGTTCTCATGTTCACATGGCTTGTGTAGAGCACGAACGTTGGCACAGACTTGTTGGGCTCAATGTCCTGCTTCGGGTTGTAAGTACAATAGTAAACTGACAATGAGGCTCTGAGTTTCGATTGCTGAAATAGATTTCTTTTTTAACTTGAAAGACTTGAAAGATTAAACAGCAGGGGAAATGTTTTTGACTCTTGTTAACTAGGGATGCTACAGTGTACCAGCAAGCCATTGGCATTGCCATCTAATGTTGGCCACAGCCTTTACTTGGCAAGTGTCATCTCAACCATTCCAAGTCACACCGGGCATCACCACGTGCCAAAGTTGGGATGCCCAAGGGCTAATCCCTGGCAAGTTCTTTTGCATGCTTTTCTCTGGCAGATTGACAGCTGCCTTTGGAAGTTATAAGAGACGGCAGGCGCCCTTGAACCCTGCATACTCCAAACGAAATGGTGGCACAGTGGTACAGTGGTTGGCATTACTGCGTCACATCACCAGAGTCCCAGGTTCAATTCCAGCCTCGGGTCACTAGACGTGCAGAGTTTGCACATCCCCCTCATATCTGCGTAGGTTTCCCCCAGGTGCTCCGGTTTCCTCCCACAGTCCAAATATGTGCAGGTTAGGTAGATTTGGCATGATAAATTGTCCCTTAGTGCAGAGGGATTAACAGGACAACATTAGTGGGGTTACAGGGATAAGGCCCATGGTCTTGGTGGGATTGTTGTCAGTACATGCTCGATGGGCTGAATGATCTCCACCTGAACTATAGGATTCTATGATTCTATGAATACAGCAAAAGTAGGTTATGCTGGAAAACACATAAGCCCTCGAAACATTTGGTAGCATCAGCAGAAACTCAAAAGTGCAAATAAAAAGTGATTTGGGGATTTAAGGTTTCCAGCTTGGGGGAACAAAGAGGGATAGCTTCCTGAAAAAATGGTCGGGAAATATCACTTTGTTCCTGGAATCACTGTAACCATGGCAATCTTCCCCGGCCTACCACTGGATGTGGTACTGACAATTTGAAATGCAAATCATGATTCTGTACCTGCCATTTTAAGACAGTAATTGGTGGAGATCTGATTATGATTAATTCAGCCTGTGGGCCATTGGTTTTCATGAGAATGAGGCAAGGCCCTCAAGATTTTTTTAATTCATTTGTGGGGACGTGGATGTCACTGGTTGGCCAGCATTTATTGCCCATTCCCAGTTGTCCTTGGAGGGCAGTTGAAAATCAACCACATTGTTGTGGGTCTGAACTCATATGTGGGCCAAACCAGGTAAGGACAGCAGATTTCCTTCCCTGAAGAACATTAGTGAACCAGATGGTTTTTTTCAAAAATCAACAATGGTTTCATGGTCATCAGTTGATTTTTAATTCCAGATACCTTTATTGGATTCAAATTCCACCATCTTCCATCGTAGGATTTGAACTTGGGTCCCTAAAACATTAGCTGAGTATCTGGATTAATTGTCTACCAATTATACCAATAGGCCATTGCTTCCCCTGGGCACCAAAGCATATGGGACGTTGAATGTGTGAAGTTTTTTTTGGGCACAAAGGGGAAAATCAGTTAGTACGACCTGATTTTCCCCTTTGTCCTGTGGCAAAAAGTAAAACCTGCCCAAAAAACAGTCAAGGACAGACCTAACAGAGGTTTTCAAAGTAATTAAAGGTATTAAGAGGGTAAAAATAATGGGAAGTTCTTATTCTAGTACACTAATTAGCAGATGTAGGCTAGGAAAATAAAGGAGATTATTTATTACTGATAAACTGATTAGCTCATTTGATTTGATTTGATATATTATTGTCACATGTATTAACATACAGTGAATAGTATTGACAAGTTCCTATCAAGTCCCTATCAAGTTGCATTCTAACATCTGTTTGAAAAGAACTACCATTTCCACTTCAGTTTCAAAGGATTTTAACCCAAGAGGAAAACTGAACACGTTGGAATTGTCACCATTTGTAAATACTGCCCTGGTTTTGATTTCCATCACTGTCAGTGTTCCACAGAAATTTTGATTAAAATTACCTGACAATTTAAGGAAAAGTTGGAGGCGATTGATTAAAATGCTGGTGTCAGTGATCTCTGCAAGAGTTCACTTAAGGAGGGCAACACCATGGCACAGTAGTTAACACTGCTGCCTCACAGTGTCAGGGAGGTGGGTTCAATTCCAGCCTCGGACCGCTGTCTTATGAGAATTTTGCATATTCTCCCCATGTCTACAAGTGTTTCCTCTGGGTAGTCTGGTTTTTCCTCCCACAGTCAAAAGATGTGAAGGTTAGGTTGACTGGCCATACTAAATTGCCATTTAATATCTCTAGTTGTATAGGTTAGGTGAATTAGCAGGGTAAATGCGTGGGGTTACAGGGATGGGCTAAGATGATGCCAAAGCGAGGCAACTTCTTGCAAATTGTGCCTAGCATACCTTCTAATTCTATCTTTTAATCTCAATCTATGCAACAAAAACTTCATTCCAACTCTTTTAGTCTCTATAACAATGCTCTAATTAAATCTCTTACGATTGTAACACTACATTCTACAGTGCCTCCTTTTCTTCTTTTTGAACGGTATGCTTTGTCTGTATAGCAAGCAAGAAACAATACCTTTCATTGTATACTAATACGTGTGACAATAATAAATCAAATCAAATCAAAAGAAAGAATCTTTTGGGGAATCGGTGTAGACTCGATGGACTGAATGGCATCCTTTTGTACTGTAAAGATTCTATGGCTCAGAGGCCAGCCTTTATTGTATTTCTCAAGGAGATAGAACTGGACCAATTTATCTCCAACAATTTTTGCTTGCCACTGGGCTCCTTCCCAAGTGGCATTGATTCATATTGCATGCAGCTTTGAATGTGTCCATTACTATCCTGTGCTTTACCATACTGCCCATTGGGAGATATAGGCTATTCACATTATGTAGTGGGAGCAACACAACTGACCCAACCACTTTCATAATTTCTACCATGGTACCCTCTCCCTTTCTGAATCAGGAGAGAGGACCCAATCTGATTTTCTGTCTCAAAATCTAAGTCAGAGAGGCCGAATGCAGTCTCTACTACTGTCCAGCTAGCACCTAACACAGCACACAACACAGGAACTGAACGCTGGAAGGTTTCTGGTCCGTATTTCTCAAAGATTCATTGAGTAAGTTTCCAGACCAAAGGGTTTAATATTTTTTTCAAAACAGATCAGCCTCAATAACAATCTTTTTTATTATATTTTTCTCATAAGTGGTGAAGCCAGATGTAGTCGATGTGATATTTTGTACCATGTGTGGTAAATCACTTCATTATTGTTGGAGCTTTGTCTCAGCCAAAGTAGGTCTATTCAATTTTCCTGTAAGTATTGGAAGCATTATGGAAGCATGAAGCTGTGACTTGGGCCAAAGACAAATAAAAGCATCAGCTTTCATTCTTTGCCAGTAGTTAATGGGTATGAATCAGACAAGTCATATGGCCATTTATATATTTAATAGAATTTACAGATTCCTGTCTAAATCTTTCCTCCACACGACCATGTATCCACACATGGTTTGTTACATGGCTGTTACTGGGACAGCCTAGAAGTTTGGGTACTAATGTTTTTAATTCAGGTAACTGGAAAATCTAAAACCCATTCTTCTTTGTTAATCATTAAAAATACTCCTAATACCATTTCGACCACACTTTAATATTCACTGTTCTCAGAGAAGGTGCTAACACACTGTGTGGTGATTGTTCCTTGGGCAGCATGGTGGCACAATGGTTAGCACTGCTGCCTCACAACATCAAGGACCTGGGTTCAATTCCTGGCTTGGGTCACTTTCTGTGCAGAGTTTGCACGTTCTCCCCATGTCTGCATTGGTTTCCTCCCACAGTCTGGTTAAGTGCAGTGTTCACATTAAATTCTCCCTCAGTGTAGCCGAACAGGCGCCAGAGTGTGGCGACTGAGGGATTTTCACAGTAACTCCATTGTAGTGTTTATGTAAGTCTACATGTGACAACAAGAATTAAACTTCAAAGAAAACTACTCACTGGTATGGAGATAATCTTCAAAGCAGATGGGAAACAATTCAACCTACGTCACCTTCAAACAAAAGCACTCCAACTTCAGTCATAGATTTTCAGCATGCGGATGATGTTTGTATGTGCCCTCATCCAGAAACTGATTGCTGGATCATTCTCAGCTTCTTTTCCAAAACATACAAAGAGATTTGCTTTTCACCGAAAGCTCAGAAATCTAAGATCCTTCTCCAACCAGCTCTCACAGAAAAACACTTCCACAGAAGGAGGCCATTCAGTCCATCAAGTCTTTACTAACTCCCCCAAAAAGCATCTCTTTTGATTTGATTTATTATTGTCACATGTATTAGTGTACAATGAAAAGTATTGTTTCTTATGTGCTGTACACACAAAGCATACTGTTCATAAAGGAGGAAAGGAGAGTGCAGAATGTAGTGTTACAGTCATGAGAGATTTAATCAGGATCAGTGGTGAGATCCCAGAAAACGTGGACCATTTTCCATATTTTAGAATCTTCCATTCGATGAAGGCAGACATAGACAACATAATTTATCATTTTGTCCAAGCTGCCAGGTCTGTCTTCAGTGAGGGGAAGAATATTTGAAGACTAGAATCTCAAATCTGAAACTAAGGACATGGTTGGCACCTCAGCACGGTGGTTAGCACTGCTGCTTCATAGCCCCAGGGACCTGAGCTTGATTGCAGCCTCGGGTCACTACCTATTTAGAGTCTGCACATTCTCCCTGTGTCTGTATGGGTTTCCTCTGGGTGTTCCAGTTTCCTCCCACCATTCAAAGATTGTGGGTTTGGTTGATTGGCAATGCTAAAATTGCCCCTTAGAATCAGAGGGATTATCAGGGTAAATACATGGCGTTACGGGATTAGGCACTGGGTGGTATTGTTATCGGTGCAAGCTCGATGGGCCAGATGGCTCCCTTCTGTACAGTCAAGATTCTATAGTTTACCAGGCCATGGTAATCTGTGTGCCCCTGTATGCTTTGGAGACTTAGACAACATAAGCAGGCACCTCATAGCACTAGGGGGAATATCACCAGCTATGTCTTCACAAGTTCTTCCAAATCCAATGATAAGAAAGGTACTCAAACAGCAGCATTCTTTCCCAAGCAACCAGCCCAGCATTGAGGTGTTAAATTACTCAAAAATGGATAGGACATGTCATTCATATGCCTGACACCAGACGTCTGAAGAACTGCACTATTTGGACCTCTACCTTGGCCAGAGACTCTCAGAAGGATGGCAGAAGTACTTCAGGGATGTCCTGAAAGGATCCCTCAAGAGTCCACACAGCCCCACCCAACTCAAAAAGTCTCTGGCTTGTGAGCGACCAAAGTGGAGAAGGTTTGGGAAGGCATTGGGCACATCCAAACACTCTGTTGAGAGAATGCAAAGGTGAAGTTTAGGTGCCAGAGAGAGCATGAAACCTCCAAACAACCCAACTAGACAACGTTTGAAACACCATCTGCCTCAGGTGTGACAGCCTGCAGATCGCACGTTGAACTGTTGGCCATCTCAAAACCTATCAAACCAATGTGGAAGCAAGTCTTCCTCAGCAAAGGAAACACCACAAATTCTATCTCTGTGAAGACTAGGGTTAAGGAAGGTTGTGTCGTCACGCCCAACTCTCTTCACTATCTTCCTTGCTGCAATCTCGAAGTCCTGCTTGAGAGGATGTCTTTCTGCCTCACATCATTTAGAGTCAGGAGAATATATATATGGTTAAGTTACTTCCATGTTGGGATTGCACCATAAAAATAAAACAAATATTGCAACATCTGCAGCTATAATAATACTGATGGAGCTGCCATGTTCAGAGCCCGCTCTGCAATTCATTTCGGAGCCAGGTTACATCATTAGGTCTCAGTGTTAATTAAGATGCAAGTAGATCCAATGCCGGGTTTCTCTTCAGATTCCACAATAGCATTCCTTTCCAATTAGCTCCTTAGTTCAGATGGATATCCAAAACCGCTCGCATTCATTGACTGAAGTTTGGCCTCTGGAATCTGTCAGTTTCTCATAAACAGTGTGATGAGAAGCAGTCAGTCCGCACTTCCACTGAGAAAGAAGCAGAAGACACCAACTTGCACGACACCACTTGAAGGAGCAAGTCAGCTGCAGGGGATAGCAGGGGGCAATGGGATGGAGGTGGTGAGTGCTGAAGAATCAGAGATGGGAAACTGTGTTCCTTCCTCAGGACCCTCAGTAAAGAGATCCAGCTGAATTATATTTTTGTTTGTGCCTATCCTCCATCCAGCCATGATCGAACAGTCAAAAATATTTTTTAAATGCCATTTAGTTCTTCAAACGTTTCTGCAAAGTTCACTTTCTATAATGAGCTATGCAAATCATGGTCATTGCAGCACAGAAGGAGGCCATTCAGTCCATCAGGTGGAATTTTATCAGTTCACGATGCCCATTGATGGGCAGAGGCAGCCGGTAAAATCATGCAACAGCCGAGAAATCAAGATCACACCGAATTTCCTGGCTCTCGCTATTTTAGAATCACAGAATCCTGCAATGCAGAAGAAGGTCATTTGGCCCATCACGTCTGCACCAATTACAATCCCACCCAGGCCCTCTCCCCAAGTACTAACCCTTCTAATCTCCCTGATATTAATGGGTAGCTTACGATAGTCAATGCACCCAACCTGCACATCGATGGATTGTGGGATGAAACTGGAGCACTCGGAAGAAAACCACAGGGAGTATGTGCAGACTCCGCACAGACCCTAGTTCAGAATCAAACCCGGGTCCTTAACTATTGTAACTTAACTATCTGTAGAGTGGCCAAGTTTGTCAAGAACCTGAATCCAACTAAGATTTCCTTTTAACTTTATTTATTAGTGTCACAAGATGGCTTACCAACACTGCAATGAAGTGACTGTGAAAATCCCCTAGCCTTCATTCTCTGGCATCTACTCAGGAACACTCAGCGAGAATTTAGCATGGCCAATGCGCCTAACCAGCACATCCTTCAAACTATGGGACCACCTGGAGGAAACCCACGCAGACACGGGGAGAATGTACAGACTCTGCACAGACAGTGACCCAAGCTGGGAATGGAACCTTGGTCCTTGGCATTGTGAGTTAGCTGTTGTAACCACTATGCCACCAATGGGATACGTAAGGATGTGATCTTTTTGGCACCTTAGTTTCTCTTGGACTGGAGACTAAAGAGACAGCACAACATTGCCTATCCCAGACCCTTAGAATTCCATGCTTTGTCCTGCAGTCTAATTCTTTTTCAACCTACAGCATCACCTAACCACTATTTCCTAACTGCAACCCATCTCTTTTCAGGCAGAGCGTTGTCTTGTATTCAGTTATTGATCCTGGCATTGATCGATATTTTAAAAATGGAATTAGCACGCAGCTCAATCTATCATAAACACTGATGATTTAAGAACATTGTTCAAATTTCAGGAAGAATATAAACTAAAAAAAAATTGGAAACATGATCTCAAAATCTGGAAAACATTATTGCCGATTTGAACTTGAGACAAATCTTTAAATCTGCCACTTTCCAGACCTCATTGGCAAGAATGAAATAGCATTTTTGTACATATAATTGTACATATTGCATAAACTGATATCTTGTTTGGCACTACCCAGTAGCACTGATGTTAAACTGCAAAAATGTGTACAAACTCAACTGTCCTTCATAAATATGGTTTTATCAGTTGCCCATAGATTAGAAGCGTTCACCAGCAGGGAGGATGTGGGAGGCTGCGGGGGAGAGGGCAGTGGGGTGGATGGCCATTGGAAGACACTGACAAGAATAGCAATATGTGCCAGATTTGCAGGGAATAAGTGAAGAATTTCTTCAAATACTGGAACTGCACACAATTCCTGCCTCTTCCCCATTTCTTTTATTATCTCCCAAGTAAGGAAACGGGTGAAAAGTGTTATGCTCATGATCAAATTGACAAAGTCAGAACACTTGAAGCAAAGAGCCTTTCCTTATCTTTCTTTTTAATAGAGCTCACAGAGTGATACAATGGGGCAGACTTCTCCTTTCCCACCCACATGGGAATCGGGGTGGTCCATGCAAAGGACTGTTGACCTCGGGTGGAATTTTCCAATTTTAGGGAGTGTGTGGCTGGAAAATCCCACCCAACATCTACTAGAGAGTCAACATCACAAAGCAGCAATGCTAATACGCCATGTGCTCTACTGTCCAGAGAAAGAACTTTACTGGAAGGCAACAATGAGGAAGTGTGTAGAGCCAAGATGAAAGATGAAATTAACATTAACGCAGGCGGCACAATGGTTAGCACCAATGCCTCACAGTGCTAGGGAGATTACATATTCTCACAGTGCTAGGGAGTTTGCACATTCTCCCTGTATCTGTGTGGGTTTCCTCCAGGTGCTCCAATTTCCTCCCACAGTCCATAGATGTGCAGGTTAGCCATGCTAAATTGTCCCTTAGTGTTAAAAGATGTAAAGGTTCGATGGATACGCTATGGTAAATGTATAGCATTACGAGAACAGGGTGGCGAAAATGTCTGCATAAGGCATTCTATCAGAGAGAGTCGGTGCACACTCGATGGGCTGAATGGCCTTCTTCTGCACTGTAAGGATTCTATGTTCTATGACCAGGCAATGTGTAATCTGCATAACCAATGAGTCAAGCCAAAATGTTTGAAATCGGTCAGAGCGAAATGGAAACGACAACATCATTTTTGATGGTTTCTTTGGGCCTTTTCATAGAATCACCACAGTGCAGAAGGAGGCCATTCAGCCCATTGAGTCTGTACTGACCACAATCCCAACCAGGGCCATATTCCCGTAACCCCACACAATTACCCTGCTAATCCCCATGATGCTCCGTGTTAGTTTCTCATGGCCAATCAACCGAACCTGCACATCTTTGGATTGTGCAAGGAAACCCACGCAGACACAGGGAGAACGTGCAACTCCACGCAGACAGAGACCCAAGGCCAGAATTGAACCCATGTCCCTGGTGTTGTGAGGCAGCAGTGCTAACCATTGTGCTACTGTGCCGCCCTGGGAAAGCTATTGTGTAATCAGTTAAATAAAACACTGAAGTTCAAGTTGAATTTATGTAATGAATTTCATAAGAAGCCAAAAATACTTTCACATCAGGTTATATAACAACAAGAATGTAGATGGGAAATTGCACTAGTTGGGAGAACTTGAATTCAATTAATAAATCTGGAATTGAAAGTTAGTCTCAGGAATGGTGATTCTGAGACTGTGGTTGACTGTTGTAAAGATTCATCTGCTTCACTAATGTCCTTTAGGAAAGGAAATCAGCTTCTGTTGCCTGGTGCAGCCTGTATGTGACGCTAGACCCACAGCAATATGGTTGACCATTAACTGCACTCTGAAATGTTCAGCTGAAGGGCAATTATGGATGGGCAACAAATGCTGGCTTTTCCAGTGACATCCCATAAAAGGTAAAACGGGATAAAAAGGAGATTTCCAGAATAGTGGCCGAAGACAAAATCAGCATCAGGGCAACTGGGAGGTTCATGTTGAGACAAAGGGCTGGAGAGGTTCACCAGGAGTAAATCTGAAAACAAATCAATAATGAACGAAACATTATGATGATATTCCGTGGGATAAAGCATAGTCACAGGTATGGCTACAGCATTCTGGGTAAGATGGAATATGGGTAGGCACAGTAGTTAGCACTGCTGCTTCACACTGTCAAGGACCCAGGTTCAATTCCAGCTTCGAGTTACTGTGTGGAGTTTGCACATTCTCCCTGTGTCTCCGTGGGGTTCCTTGAGGTTCTCCAGTTTCGTCCCACAGTCCATAGATGTGCAAGTTAGGTGGATTGGCCATGCTAAATTGCCCCATTAGCAGGGTGAATACATGGGGCTATGGAGATAGGGACTGGGTTAGATTGTTGTCAGTGCAATTATGATGGGCCAAGTGGTGTCCTTCTGTACTGTAGGGATTTAATGATTCTAAAAAGAAGTGAATTTGTAAATCCCCTAACACTCCGGCGCCTGTTCAGGTACATTGAGGGAGAATTTAGCATGGCCAATGCACCTAACCAGCACGTCTTTCAGACTGTAGGAGGAAACTAGAGCCTGTGAGTGGTGCCCATGCACATGTTTGGGACAAATAGTACAGGCTTCATTTCCATGATAATATTAGTGTGCACACAACAAATGTTTGCCTAAAATACGCAGCACGGGCAGATTGTAGCAGGTAATGCTGACTTGACATTGGGTTTGATTTTGAAATTCAGTGCAGCAGCTAACGCCTTTTATTCCCCTGAACACATGCTCAGCAGCGGAACAAACTCCTAGCGTGGTTTAAAGGGAGCGTCAACTGCTCAGCGGGCAGCTGCTGGTTGATTTCTTCTCCCTGTGGCTTTGATTCCCCACATGTTTTGTCAGCTTTATGTAATTATGGAAAGCAGCAAAGTCAACACCACGTGGAAGCTCCTTAAAGATGTTTTGCTGATTTCACGGCATTTTGGAGTTAGTACTGTTCCCGTAATGGGGGTACTCCAGCAGGAATCGGGCAGGATTGGAGAATGAGCAGCAGCTAGGCAGGGCGAGGAAAGCTGGAAGGAGGAGCAGGACAGGGACTCGCGGGGGTCATAACCATCCAGGATGTTCAAGGAGTAATTTGCTTACCTGGGCCTTGGCGAGAGACAAATGTACTCCAGAATGACTTCCTCACTGAAAATTGCCATGTTCTGCAGCAACCAACTGCAACCTCAGGAGTGGGGCAAGCACTGCATTGCAAGGGTATGTGAAGATGGCAAAGCACTAGCAAATCTGGTTCCTTCAGACTGGAGCTGGGGATATTAAGAACGTAAGATCATAAGAAATAGGTACGGGAGTAGGCCATCCAGCCCCTCGAGCCTGCCCCACCATTCAATAAGATCATGGCTAATCTGATAGTGGTTCAGTTCCACTTACCCACCTGCTCCTATAACCCTTAAAACCCTTATTGGTCAAAATATCAGCAGTAAAGTTTATTTATTAGTCACAAGTAAGCTTACATTAGCACTGCAATGAAGTTACGTGAAAATCCCCTAGTCTCCACACTCAGGCATCTGTTCCGGTACACTGAGGGAGAATTTACCATGCACCTAACCAGCACGTCTTTCAGAATATGGGAGGAAACCAGAGCACTGGAGGAAACCCACGCAGACACGAGGAGAACATGCACACAGACAGTGGCCCAAGTCTGGAATCAAACCTGCATCCCTGGCACTGTGATGCAGAGTGTTAACCACTGTGCCGCCTTTGCAGTTTGCAATCTACAGTTGCATACTCACCAAGTAATAAATATGTTTAATTCTTTCTTGCCAGAGAAAAGCAAGCACGTATGCTTTGTTAGGATCACAGACTTCCCCAGGGTGCAGAATATTGCCTGTACATCATTTTGCTTGCGGGAGTTCAGTTTAGCTCAGTTGGTTGGACGGCTGGTTTGTGATGCAGTGATGCCAACAGTGTGAATTCAATTCCTGTAACGGCTGAGATTATCCATGAAAGGCCCACCTTCTCAATCTTGGCCCTCACCAGAGATGTGATGATCTTCAGGTTAAATCGCCCTCTCTCAAAAAGGGGGAGACAGAAAGTAACCTCAGGAACTTTGGTGACTTTCACTTTGCTCATATCACATATGAACTTTGCCCTGTACTGCAATCAAACAGTTGGCCCATCGAGCCTGCACTGAATAAGAGCATCTGGCTAAGTGCATCTTACCTTGGCCACCCCATGTCTTATCCAACACCCCTCCCCATGTCCTGCTCCTGTAACCCTATACATTTGCCCTGCCAATCCCGCTAACCTACACATCTTTGGAGCACCCGGAGGAGACACAGGGAGAATATGAAATCATCACACAGTCACCCATGGGTGGAATTGAAGCCGAGTCCCTGGCACTGTGACATAGAAGTGCTAACCACTCTGCCAATGTGCTGCCTAGGAAGGGGAGGAAACTTCTAACATCATCATGTAAGAACATAACAGTTCTGGTCGCCGTACTATCGGAAGGATGTGGAGTCCTTGGAGAGAGTGCAGAGGAGGTTTACCAGGATGCTGCCTGGTATGGAAGGACTGTCTTATGAAGAACGATTAAATAGACTGGGGTTGTTTTCCCTTGAAAGACGTCGGCTTAGAGGGGATCTCATAGAGGTGTATAAGATTATAAGGGGTATAGATAGAGTAAATGGAGGTAAACTTTTTCCACCTTCAGAAATGGATAGGACGAGGGGTCATGGCCTTAGGGTGAGGGGGGCTATGTATAAGACGAATATTAGAGGGCAGTTTTTCACACAAAGGGTAGTGGGGGTGTGGAATGCACTGCCGAGTAAGGTGGTGGGAGCAGGCACGCTAGGGCTGTTTAAGGGTCTCTTGGACAGCCACATGAGCGTTATGCAGATAGAGGGATATAGTAGGACTGTTTAACTATGGCTTTTTTTTCCACAGGTAATTCGGTCCATACTTGACCAACAAGGAGCATGCATTCGGCAGGTGGTGCGAGGACAGGTCTTGGATGTTGATTCATGGGTTGCCTGGTGCTTCATGTCGTAAATGAGTGCTTTATCTGGACCATCTGAAGGGCACCATGACAGCTCAGTGACTATCACTGTAGCTGTGCAGACACTTGGAATTGGGCTGGTGTCTGCGGGAGTTTGCGCGTTCTCCCAGTGGTTGCGTGGATTTTCTCCGGGCGCTCCGGTTTCCTCCCACATCCCAAAAATTCGCTCTTAGGCTGATTGGGAAACAAATTGTCCCTACATTGAGACTCTTCCATATTAGGAATAACCTAAAATTAGGATAGGATAATGGAATTGTTACTATATAGATATGACGGCGGCGTGGGTTCGTTGGGCCGAAGGGCCTGTTTCCCGTGCTGGGTTGCTCTAAAAAAAAAATCATGCTTCTGGATTGGCAGTCAGTAAGGACCTCATTCAAATGCCAAATCCAATCCCCCATTCACAAATAGTTTTGGGCTCCTTACCTTCCCTACCTCACTGATCATTACAGCACCCACAAGGCAACAGTGAAAACTACCACCAAATAAACATTCTAAACCAAATTGAAAAATGCCTTCTTGTTTGCATCAGTCAATGAATCACCTTTGTGCATTCCCTTAGTAACAGCGTTCTTTGCATTTTTCCTGCCTCATGTAGCTGAATGCTGCTTCTCAATGGCTGTAGCATGGCTGGGGGAAGGCTGCACGTTTTTAATACAGAGGCTGTGAACAGCCTTGCAGGACATCCTGCAGTCACTCTGAGCCTAGAAGGTGCAGCTGGAAACTGCACCACTTGGACATTATCTGCTTGGCTGATGGGTAAGTGCAGAGGCACTGGTGGAAGGAATGGAATAACAAAGACCGTCTCTCTGAGACAGGAGAGCAGATTCTGGCTCCATGAAGTTACTACCACTTATGGGTTGGCGGCTCAACTGTCCTCCTAATCTGTTGAAGGCCAGATTATTGGATTGCACTGATACCGGCCGTTCCTTTGCACGCTATAATTCACAGTTTTGAACTAGCCTCCATTTCTCTACTGTTTCCCATCTCTCACACTCCATATTATCCCACTGGCCTCCAAATTCCCCAACTACACACTCATTCTTTGAATTTCAAAATTGTGTCACACAAAGCATATATTAATGAGTCTGCAATCTTTACAGTGACACCTCGCCAATTGATCTAAGTAACAGCATTATTACTTCACATTTCAGTCAAGCACTACACAACGATTCGAGTGCTGACTCGGACCGTGTTGTATCTGTAGTGTGTTGAAAGTATTGTAGGGGATTCCCTAGTGGTATTGTTGCCAGACTCTTAATTTAATTTGATTTGATTTATTCTTGTCACATATTAACATACGGTGAAAAATATTGTTCCATGCATGCTATGCAGGCAAAACATACTGTTCATAGAGAAGAAAAGTAGAGTGCAGAATGTAGTGATGCAGTCATAGCTACGGTGTAAGATCAACTTAATGCAAAGTAAGTTCATTCAAAGGTCTGATAGCAGCAGGGAAGAAGCTGTTCTTGAATGGGTTGGTATGTGACCTCAGACTTTTGTAGCTTTTTCCCGAAGGAAGAAGATGGAAGGGAGAATGTCTAGGGTGTGTGTGGTGTCCTTAATTATGCAGGCTGCTTTGCTGAGGCAGCGGGAAGTGTAGACAGAGTCAATGGATGAGAGATTGGTTTATGTGATGGATTGGGCTACATTCACGACTTTTTGTAATTCCTTGCTGTCTTGGAGCCATATCAAGCTGTGATACAACCGGAAACTATGCTTGCTATAGTGCATCTGTAAAAGTTGATGATAGTCGTAGCTGACATGCCAAATTTGCTTAGTCTTCTGAGAAAGTTGGTGGGCTTTCTTAACTATAATCTTAGCAGCAATCAGGACAGGTTGTTGGTGATCTGGACATCTAAAAACTTGAAGCTCTCAAGCCTTTATACATTGTCCCCCTTGATGTAGACAGGGGCATTTCCTCCACAACACTTCCTGAAGTCAATGACAATCTCCTTCGTTTTGTTAACATTGAGAGAGAGATTATTGTTGCTGCAATGATTCATCAGATTCTTTATCTCATTCCTGCACTCTGTCTCGTCATTGTTTGAGATCCAACCCACTACGGTGGTGTCATCAGCAAACTTAAAAGTCAAATTAGAGGGGAATTTGGCTAAATAGTCATAGGTGTATAAGAAGTATAGCTGAGAACACAGCCTTGTGGGGCACCGATGTTGAGGATGATCGTGTTGTTGCCTATCCTTACTAATTGTGGTCTGTGAGTTAGGAAGAACAGATCCAGTTGCAGAGGAAGGTGGGGAGGCCCAGGCCAGAGAGTTTGAAGATGAGTTTCATGAGAATAATGTTGTTGAAGGCTGAACTGTGGTTAATAAATAGGAGTCTGAATAGGTGTCCTTGTTATCTAGGCAAACCAGGGTTAAGTGCAAAGCCAGGGAAATGACATCTGCTGTGAATCTATTGCAGTGGTAGGCAAATTATAGTAGATCCAGGTAGTTTGGGAGGCTGAAATTGATTTGTGCCGTGACTAATCTTTCGAAGTACTTTGTAATGATGGATGACAAAGCTACTGGCCGATAGACATTAAGGCACGCTGCTTGATTTTTCTTAGGTATCAGGATGATTGTCGCTTTCTTGAAGCAGATAGTTGTAAATAGACGGTGAAGATGTGTGTGAATACCTCTGCCAGCTGACTCACACAGGATCTGAGTGCACGTTCAGGTACCCCATCCGGGCCAGTCGCTTTCTATGAGTTGACCTTCAGAGAAAGGTGCTCTGTCATCAGCAAAGACGATCGCAGATGTAGGTTCAGCCAGGGTGGAATCCAGAAACTCAGCTAATCCAGAAACTCAGCTAATGTTCTGGTGAACCGGGTTTGAATCCCACCATGGCAAATGATGGAATTCAAGCTCGATAAAAAAAATCTGAAATTAAGAATCTACTGGTGACCATGAAACCATTCTCAATTGTCAGAAAACTCAACTGGTTCATTATTGTCCTTCAGGGAAGGAAATCTGCCTTCCTACCTGGTCTGGCCTACATGTGAGTCCAGAGCACAACAATGCAGTTGACTCGCAATTGCCCCTGGGCACTTAGGGATGGGCAATAAATGCTGGCCAGCCAGTGACACCCAAGTCTCACGATTACATAGAATGAAAAGGTGTACCTCGGAGAAGCCATAGGATGATATTCCTTTGGTGTCAATGCAGAAGTAACTGCTATTGTTCCTATATATAATGGAGTTGTTATGAAGAGCTCAAAGATAATAAAAGATCTAATTATAATCGCCTGAGGAACTTGTGCTGTCTCAAAGGTGAAACTCTTGCAAATACTGGCTTTGTGCAGGTTTGCATGTAAGATTTACTTAGATGTCTGCAATAGCCAGGAGGGTTATTGTAACCTTCACAGCAAGAACACTCCCAGCCCCTGTCTGTAAAGTTAGGCTTGCAGTAGATAGTCCAGTTGGACAGTAAAGCACCAAAACATGCCTTCGTCGAACATTCTCTCAGTGTGTTGAATCTGGATTTCTCGAGACAATCCAGAAACTGTGAATATCCAAAGAGACTTTGAATTGGCGTGGTAGCACAGTAGTTAGCACTGCTGCTTCACAGCTCCAGGGACATAGGTTCAATTCCCAGCTCGGGTCACTGTCTGTATGGAGTTTGCACATTCTCCTCGTGTCTGTGTGGGTTTTCTAGGTGCTCTGGTTCCCTCCCACAGTCTGAAGATATGCGGGTTAGGTTGACTAGCCATACTAAAAATTGCCCCTTAGTGTCCTGAGATGTATGGGTTAGAGCAATTAGTGGGTAAAACATGTAGGGATATGGGGGCAGGGCCTGGGTGGTGCAGACTTGATTGACTGAATGGCCTCTTTCTGTACTGTATGATTTCTATGATATTGTCACAGAGAGTCATGAGGTGGAATGTTCCTGTCCTGCTCACCACAGGAATCATAGCAGGCAGAGAGGTGGATCATACAAATACCCATTGACCTCAGGTGGGAATTTCTGGTCTTGGGATGAGCACGGCTGAAAAATCCTGCCATGAGTCATAGAGCAAGATGGCACAGAAACAGGCCCTTCAGCCCAACTTGTCCATGCTGACCATGGTGCACTCCCAGTTAATCCCAATTGCCCATGTTTGGCCCATAACTCTTTAATCCTTTCCCATCCATCCACTTATTCAAATGCTTTTTAAGTATATATACATTGGGATACAGTGAAAAATATAGTTTCTTGTGTGTTACACAGATAAAGCATACCATTCATAGGGTGCACAGAGGAGAGGGAAAGGAGAGGGTGCAGGATGTAGCATTGTAATTACAGATAGGGTATACAAAATGATCAGCTGAGCATGTGTTAGGATCATTTGAAAGTCTGACAGCAGCAGGGAAAACGCCAAATCTGTAAGAGATTTGAAAATATCAACATTAGAAAGTTTAAGAATTAGAGTACAGATTTATGAGCAGAGAATCAAAATAAAAGATGGAATTAGAGGGTAGTATCATAGAATCATAAACTCCTACAAAGCAGAAGGAGGCCATTCAGCCCATCGAGTTTGCACCGACCACAATCCTACTCAGGCTCTATCCCCATAATCCCATGTGTTTACCAAGCTAGTTCCCCTGAAACTAAGAGCCAATCAACCTGACCCACACACCCTTGGACTAGGAGTACACTGGGAACAGCTTGCAAGAAGTTTCCTCGTTCCTGCACCATCTTGGCAATCCATGGATTTGGGAGTCCACGCGCACAAATTCCAAGAAGATAGCAATCGGGTGCAAACAAAGACCATTTCGACTTGTGACAGAAGTGGGTTAGAATACAATAGGCTGGAAGTTAAGCCTTAGTCCAATCCAAGCTGGAATAATGCAGTATTTTGTCTCACCTGTCCAACAGGTCTGCGCCCAGTCTTTATGGGAAAAAAATAGCACCCAAACTCAGAAACAAGTCAGCTTGTGGCTGATGCACCCAATTGAAACATTCATATGAGGCCTAAGGCTTCAAGGCAAAGCCTGACTTCCAGTCACAAATGTAGGCCTCGAAAATCATGGCTCGGGGCAAAGAGTCTGTATTTTGAGGCAGCTGCTCTCTCCAATACAGAACAGTACCTCAGATATTACAGACCTGCGTTTGATTTAGAAATAAGAAAGGATGCACTGCAGCTTCAAAAGATCAAGTGAAGATGCCATCTTCTATGCAGCCACTCATAAATCATGGAGCATAAGACCCATGATAATCATTCTGGCTGTTTTTTTTTTCTTTTTGGCATGACAACCATGTTAATCATGATGGATCAACATATGAAGTTCAGAAGAGCATCAAAAGGCCTTTTACCGTCAGACAAAGGAAGTTAATTTAATTTTGGTGCACGACCCCATTTGCAAATTAAACAGCGGACAAATACCACTGGAAGTTTGCTGTATTTGAAGAATCTGGGAGTTTTTATACCGATTGCTTTCGGGAATTTCAGCACGGTTGCGGGGTTAGCAGCATGCGATTGCCAATCAGAAAAATGCACAGATAGGCGATCTCTTTGACCTTTGGAGGTTCCTCCAAATCCAAGATCAAAATCACCATTTTATAAATCTGATCTCACAACAACCTGTTGGGGCAAAGATTTGGCGACTGCAACTTAGAGACGGGTGACAATAAGAGTTCCCCGAGAGGACAGTTGCTAAATGCTTAGGAATGTCGAGCGTAAGACTGACCAAAACATGCCGCGAATATCCGAGTGCTGAGCACTGATCTGTACTGAATTCGTTCTCTGGCAGAATGCTGATAACACACTCTGAATATTGGGGAAATTAGTCAGACAGAGTCACTGTCCTTCTTCTATATCCAGGGACCCCGGCTGACGATAGTTAGAACTGACTCCGATTCATCATGGTTCCAGGAATTAGAGCACTGATCTTGTAAACCAGGGGTCACAAGTTCAAATCTCGCTAGGGCCTGCTCTGGATTTAGGGCGGCACGGTGACACAGTGGTTAGCACTGCTGATTCACAGTGCTAGGGACCCAGGTTCGAATCCCAGCTTGGGTCACTGTCAGTGCAGAGTTTGTACATTCTGCATGGGGTTTCCTCAGGCTTCTCCGATTTCCTCCCACAATCCAAAGATATGCTGGTTAGGTGGATTGTCCATGCTAAATTGCCCCTTCGTGTCAGGGGGCTGGCATGGAGTTATGGGGATAGGGCCTGAGCGGGACTGAGGTCGGTGTGGACTCAATGGGCCGAATGGCCTGTTTCTGCCCTGTAGGGATTCCACAATCAATGATGTTCCAAGGTAAATAGCAGGCTCACGGTTGCTATGTAGACTCAAGAGTGTAAATGATTGATTGGAGAAGCATATATAAGGTTATGAGTTGAAGTAGAGATTACTCTACAATGTTTAGAGCGAGATTCTCTGGCCTACCCACTGCGTGTTTTCTGCTGGCGCGAAGTGGTGCGTTGTTTGCTAGCTGTGGGATTCTCCGCTGCTGGCAATGAATATTCCCATTGACGTCACCCTGTGCAAGCGGGAAACCCACAGATAATGGAACACAATGGCAGAATCAGAAAATCACACCAGTCTGAACGGTTGGAGAATCCAGCTTTTGATATTTGATTTGATTTGATTTATTATTTTCACATGTTTTGGGATGCAGTGTAAAGTATTGTTTCTTGCACTCTATACAGACAAAGCATACTGTTTATAGAGTATATAGGAGAGAAGGAAAAGAGTGGAATGCAGAATGTAGTGTCACAGTTACAGGCAGGATATAAAGAAAGATGAGCCTAATACATTGTTGATCCATTCAAAAGCCTGATGGCAGCAGAGAAGAAGCTGTTCTTGAGTCAGTTGATACATGTCCTTCCACTTTCGTATCTTTTTCCATGGAAGAAAGTGGAAGAGAGTATATAAGAACATAAGAACTAGAGGCAGGCGTAAGCCTCAAGCCTGCTCTGCCATTCAATGAGATCATGATTGATCTTTTTTGGATTCAGCTCCATGTACCCGCCTGCTCACCATAACTCTTAATTCCTTTACTGTTCAAAAATTTATCTACTCTTGCCTTAAAAACATTCAATGAGGCAGCCTCAACTGTTTCATTGGGCAGGGAATTCCACAGATTCACAGCCCTTTGTGTGTAGAGGTTCCTCCTCAGCTCAGTCCTAAATCTGCTTCCTCTTATTTTGAGGTTATGCCCCCTTTCACCCGCCAGTGGAAACAGTCCTCTTGCTTCTATCTTATCTATTCCCTTCATAGTTTTATATGTTTTTATAAGATCTCCCCTCATTCTTCTGAATTTCAATGAGTATAACCCCAGTCTACCTAGTTTGTCCTCATAAGCCAATCCTCTCAATTCCAGAATCAACGTAATGAATCTCCTCTGCAGTCCCTCCAGTGCCAGTACATCCTTCTTCAAGTAAAGAGACTGAAGTACATAGTGTGTGGCCTCACCAGCACCTTATACAGCTGCAACATAATCTCATTGTTTTCAAACTCCATCCCTCCATCAATGAAGGACAAAATTCCATTTGCCTTCTCAATTTCCTGCTGCACCTGCAAACCAACTCCTTGAGATTCCTACTCAAGGACAACCAGGTCCCTCTGCACAGCAGCATGCTGTAATTTTTTACCATTTAAATAGTTGTCCATTTTGCTGTTATTTCTACCAAAATGGATGATCTCACATTTACCAACATTGTACTCCATCTGCCAGACCTTCACCTACTCACATAGGTTATCTATAACAGACTTTCAGTGTCCTCTTTGATCTTCCAGCCATCTTAGTGTCATCTGAATTTTGACACACTGCACTTGGTCCCCAACTCCAAATCATCTATATAAATCGTAAACATTTTTGATCCTAACACTGATCCCTGAGGCACAACACTAGTCACTGAATGCCAATCCATTTACCCTCACTCTTTGCATTCTGTTAGTTAACCAATCCTTTATCCATGCTAATATATTACGCCTAACACTGTGTACCTTTATCTCATGTAGCAGTCTTTGGTGCGACACCCTGTCAAATGCCTTCTGGAAATCCAGATACGTAACATCACAGGTTCCTCATTACCTACTATACATGTAATTTTCACAAAGAATTCAACTAAATTAAACAAGCATGACCTGCTCTTCATGAACCCATGCTGCATCTTACCAATGGGACAATTTATATCCAGATATCTCGCTATTTCTTCCTTGATGATAAATTCAAACATTTTCCCTCCTACAGAAGTTAAGTTAACTGTCCTATAGTTACCTGCCTTTGCTAATGTCCAAGGTGTGTGTGGTCCTTTGACTATGCTGTCTGCTTTTCTGAGGCAGCAGGAAATGTAGGCAAAATCAATGGATAGGAAACTGGTTTGGACTCACCTACTTTCGTAATGCTTTGTGTTTTTTTTTGTGGTCTTAGTCAGAGCAGCATACCAAGCTATGATACAACCAGAATTGGTGCTTTCTATGATATATCTGTAGAAGTTGGTGAGAATTATAACAGACATGCCAAATTTCCTTAGCCTCCTGAGAAGGTAGAAGCATTGGTGCGCTTTCTTAACTATAGCATTGCGGATCGAAATGTAATTTTGGCCTTACACTTCAGTGTCCAGTGACTAAAATACATCCAGAGAATGAATTAGAAGCAGGAGTAGGCCACTCAGCCCTTCAATCCTGCTCTACCATTCAATAAATTCATGGCTGATCTGACTATAACCTCAAATCCACATTCCTGCCTCCCCTCCGATAACCTTTCGCCTTCTTGCTCATTCATGATCTATCTAGTTCCGCCTTACTAAAAGAAGGGAATTCCCCTGGGTCTTGTTCAAAATCTACCCCTCAATCAGCATCAGCAGCACAATACTCTACAATATACTTCAGCCCTTTGCTAGTTGTAAGAGCTTACTTTCCATTGAATGGCTACAATTTGATATTCTTTCTTGGGCATCATAAGGTTGTGAAAGATGTTGTAAAAACAACTTATTTCAATTTAAAGAATTAATTATATGTACAAGAAGTATACTCCAGCATGAATTAGTGCTGACAGGAAAGAAAAGGAGAAAGCTGAGAGTACCAAATAATTTAAATTTAATTTAACCAGACCATAGCTATACACTGAAACATTTCAGTCCTCTGTTCCATACTCTCATATCACCCTCTGTTTTCTTATTCACACATTTTTGTTGATATCTCACTTTCTCCTTGCGTTAGTACATATGCTGCTGATATAACTTTCTCACCCCCCCTTCCCCAAGTCTTCTATACAAACACAATGAAAGCTCACAAATACCTCCTTTCAGAGTTGCTTCAATGCATTCATTAATTGGAGGCATCAAACATCTGTACCCTCCACAAGTACCCAAGATGGAATTCGAACCCAGGTCCCTGGCACTGTGTACTAAGCACGGTGCTGCCTTTGTCTATATCACTATATCACAGTGTATGGCAGGAGAGAAACTACAGTTTAGCCCAGAACTCAATATATTGCAAAGTCTGTTTTTTTTTTGTTTGTAGTCATGTGGATTTCCTACGTTTACTTCACTGTTATAATTAATAAGTTGATTTTAAAATATCATTCTAAACCACCTTTGGATCCATCAAATAACCAGACTCTAATTCATATATTTTGTACCAAAAAGAGGGGGTTGGATGGCTTAATCCTGTACCTAATTTGTATGCTTGGATGTACCGTAGTCATTGGACACTGCAGTATAAGGCAGAAGAGAGATTACATTCCAGTCCATAATGCTATGGCTAAAAAAGCCCACCAACATCTCTACTGTCTCGGGTAGGTTGTTGCATAGTGTTGAATCTCACAGGATCCAGGGTGAGGTATCTAAGTGGATACAAAAAAGTTGGCTTCTCGTCAGAAGACTAAAGGTGGTTGTAGAGAATTGTTTTTCAAACTGGACCAGCAGTGTGCTTCAGGGATCAATACTGGGTCCACCGTTATTCACCATTTATATTAATGATTTGGATGAGAATATAGGAGGCATGGTGACTTAAGTTTGCAGATGACACTAAGATTGGTGGCATAGTGGATGGTGAAGAAATTTATCTCCAATTGCAACAGGATCTTGATCAATTGGGCCAGTGGGCTGATGGATTGCAGATGGAGTTTAATTTAGACAAATGCAAGGTGATGCATTTTGTTAGATTGAACCAGGGCAGGACTTACTCAGTTAATGGTAGGGCACTGGGGAGAGTTACAGAACAAAGAGATCTAGAGGTACACGTTCATAGCGCCTTGAAAGTGGAGTCATAAGTGGACAGATTGGTGAAGAAAACATTCTGCATGCTTGAATGCAGGAGTTGGAATGTCTTTTTGAATTTGTACAAAACACTGGTAGGTCACACTTGGATTGATGGATTGGGTTAATGGGACTCTTTTCTCTGGAGCGTTGAAGGCTGAGGGGTAATCTTATAGAGGTGTATAAAATAATAAGAGGCACTGATCAGCTAGATAATCGATACCTTTTCCCAAAGGTAAAGGAGTCTAAAACTAGAGGGCTTAAGTTTAATGTAAGAGGGGAGAGAACGAAAAGCATCCACAGGGGCAATTTTTTCATACAAAGGCTGGTGAATGTCTGGAACAAGCTGCCAGATGTTGTAGTAAAGGCAGGTACAATTTTTTATTTAAAAAGCATTTAGATAGTTACATGGGTACAATGGGTAAAGAGAGAAATGGGCCAAGTGCGGGCATTTGGGATTAGCTTATGGGTTTTAAAAAAAGGGCAGCAAGGCAAACAAAAAAAGGCAAACAAATTGGGCCTGTTTCCGTGCTGTAAATCTCTTTGACACTATGACTCTAGGGGGGGTAAGGAAATTCAGCATGTCTACTCCGAATCTCACCAACATTTATAGGAATCCAACCTTCCAAATCCATTGTAGGGTAACCAGACTAACATCTAAAGCCCCATTCTCTTGAGAAATTCTCTTCCTCAAAAGACAGTGGAAGCAGAATCTTTGAATGTTTTTAAGTCAGAGCTAGATAGTTCTTGATGAGTAAGGGGTGAAAGGTTATTAGGGATCAGTAGCATTGTGGGGTTAGATTACAGTCAGATCAGCCAGAATCTTATTAAATGACGAAGCAGGCTCAAGGGGCAGAGTGGCCTGTTCCTGCTCCTAATTCATATGTGCCTTTATTTTTTAAATTTGTTTACTTTTTACAGTCTCAAGTGGGCTTACATTAACACTGCAATGAAGTTACTGTGAAAATCCCCTAGTTGCCACACTCCGGCTCCTGTTTGGACACACTGAGGGAGAATTTAGCATGGCCAATGCACCTAACCAGCACATTTTTTAGACTGTGGCTGGAAAATGGAGCATCTGGAAGAAACCCGCACAGACATGGGGAAAACATGCAGACTCAGCACAAACAGTGACCGAAGCCAAGAATCGAACCCGGGTCCCTGGCTCTGTGAGGCAGCAGTGCTAATCACTGTGCCGCCATGCCACCTTTGCCAATGTCACTGGTCATTTTCAGGGTATGACAGAGGAGAAATTAAGTTTCAATCTATAACTCTGAGCTCAATATGTTGTAAAGTCTGTTTTTTTTTGTAATCATGTGGATTTCCCACATTTACTTCAATTTTACAATTAATAAGATGATTTTAAAAAATCATTCAAAATCAGCTTTGGATCGATCAAATAACTAGACTCCACATATTTTGTCCCTGAGAGTTCAGTGTTCCAAATTACTCACTCCAAACCTCAAGCTAGTCATTTTAATTCTGATTGCTCCACCCTCGTTACCATCTCAAAGAGGCTCCACACCGGTGGCTCAGCTTCAGTGAGTTTGCCCTTGTATTTACAAACGAATGCAGCCTACTATCTTGTGAGGTACTTGGATGGATGTGAACAATGCTTCAGTGAGGGAAGGCAGCAGCCAATTCTGACCTCCAGTCAGTCATGATGTGGACTTAAACCTGGTGTTGTCAGAATTCTTACTCCAGTCAGTTGGTCAGTGAGTCAAAAAATATGCATTCAACAATCATGGGCTAAAGGGGACAGAGAAAGGAAATCAGCCAGGACTCCATCTGATAGGATACACTTCATTATAGGACATTGAGATGGGAAGGGGCATGTGCAAGAAAGCAGGACTTTTCAATGTTGCGTTTCTTATCAGATTATGGAAGAAAAAGACATGATTTAATATAGTGCCTCTCCTAATGTGAGAACATAAGAAATAGGAGCAGGAGTAGGCCATCTAGCCCTTCGAGTCAGCCACGCCCTTCAATAAGATCATGCTGATCCAAAAGTGGTTCAGTTCCACTTACCCACTTGCTCCCCGTAACCCTTAATTCCCTTATCGACCAGAAATCTCTCACCCGTGACTTAAACATATTCAACGAGGTAGCCTCCACTGCTTCAATGGGCACAGAATTCCAGAGATTCATTACCCTCTGAGAGAAGAAGTTCCTCCTCAACTCTGTTCTAAACTGACTCCTCCTTATTTTGAGGCTGTATCCTCTAGTTCTTGTTTCAAAGTGGGAATCTTAAGATGTTCCAAAACATTTCATCTCTACATAAATACTCTCAGTGTAATCACTGTTGTAAAGCAGGAAACATAAATCTATAAAAGGAAGGTTATGAAGTTGTGAAATCTATTCACAAGCGTTCCAAAACACGGCAACATTTAAGAATTATTTTTTATTTGTTAGTGTCACAAGTAGGCTTACATTAACACTGCAATGAAGTTACTGTGAAAATTCCCTAGTGGCCTCACTCTGGTGCTTGTTTGGGTACACTGAGAGGGAATTTAACACGGCCAATACTTCTAACAAGCATGTCTTTCAGACTGTGGGAGTAAACTGGAGCAAACCAGAGGAAACCCACACAGAAACACAGACAACTGCACATCCCAAGCTAGGGATCAAACCCAGGTCCCTGGCGCTGTGAGGTAAAAGTGCTAACCACCGTACCACCGTGCATAATTCAATGGTTGTACAAAATAAGAGCATGGGAATAGGAGGAGCCGAGAGGGTGCATGGTGTTAGGAATACCACCCACTTGCAGCATAAACAATTGGCTGGGCCAGTGACTTATTTGTGCATTGCTTTGAAATGCACAGAGATCACACGGTCCACTGCTCTGGCTGAGGACAGGCGGTTATAATGCTTCTGCCTGTGTCACTGTTATAAGTTACTAGTTGCAGCTGCAAGATCAGATTTGCCAAACAAATCCTCGACTTTTTGCTCCAAGATCACTCTTCTTGATCTCAGAGTTCTCAAAGCACAAAAAGTCACAATTAACTAAGTATCCGCACTTATTTGGTAACAGGCTCATTATAGGAGCAGGAGTAGGCTTTTCAGCCCATTGAGCCTGCTCTGCCATTCAACACAATCATGGACAATTGTCCACCTCAATCCCTTTTTCCCCCACACTATCCCTCATGCCCCTTCATTCCACTGAAACAGAAATGATTGGAACAGGAGGAAGACATTTGGCCTTCATCATTCATCATGAATGTGCTCCACCATTCATCATGATCAATGGCTGATCGTCCAACCCAATAGCCTAATATTGCTTTTTCCCCATAACCTTTGATCCTATTCACCCCAAGTGCTATATTCAGCCACCTCTCAAATATATTTAATGCTTTAACATCAACTACTTCCTGTGGTAATGAATTTCACAGGCTCACCTCTCTTTATGTGAAGGAATGTCTCCTCACCTCCGTCTAAATGGTCAAAGTGTATCTTCAGACTGTGACTCCTGGCTCCGGACTCTCTCACCATCAGAAACATCGTTCCTGTATCTCCCTGTTTAATCCTGCTAGAATTTTATAAGTCTCTGTAAGATCCCCCCTCATTCATCCGAACTCCAGCAAAAGCAATCCTAATCCAGTCAATCACTCCTCATACATCCGGCCTGCCATTGCTAGCATTAGTGGATAGGCATATGGATAACATTGGAATCATTTAGGTTAGAGGGTTCCACTGGTCAGTGCAACATAGAGGGCTGAAGGGCGTGTACTGCACTGTAATGTTCTATGTTCTATGAATCAATCTGGTAAACCTTCGCTGCACTCTCTCAAGAGCTCTCTCTCATCTTTCCCCTGAAAAGGAGACCCAAAACTGCACACAATACTCTAGGTGTAGCCTCACCAAGGCCCCTGTATAATTGTAACAACACATCCCTGCTCCTGTACTCAAAATCTCTCACAATGAAGGCCAACATGCCATTTGCCTTCTTCACCACTTGCTGCACTTGCATATTTACCTTCAGTGACAGGTACACAAGGACACCCAGGTCCCACTGCACACTCCCTTCTCCCAATTTACAGCCATTCATATAGTAATCTGCCTTCTTGTTTTTGCTTCCAAAGTGAATAACCTCACATTTATCCAAATTATACTGTACCTGCCATTGTTTTGCCTACTCACCCAACCTGTCCAGATCATGCTAAAGGATCTCAATGGGATTTAGAAATCTGTCAATCTCTGCTTTAAACATACTCAATGGGTGAACTTCCAATGCCTCGGCGATCAAGAATTATAAAGATTCATAACCCTTTGAGTAAAATAATTTTCCCACATTTCAGTCTTAAAGTAATTTCTCTTGTATTTTGAAACACAATCCCCAACCAAGGGAAATTTCTTATCTGAATCTACCCTGTCTATTCTTTCAAGCATTTTGTAGGTTTCAATGCGATTACCTCTCTTTCTTTGGGGTGACATGGGTGGCATAGTAGTTGGCACTGTTGCCTCAGAGCACCAGAGATCTGGGTTCAATTCTGGCCTTGGGTATGAAGTTGTACTCCTGTGTGGAATTTGCACATTCTTCCCATGTCTGCATGGGTTTTGTCTGGCTGCTTTCGTTTTCCCCCACATTCCAAAGATGTGTGAGTTAGATTGAATGGTCATGCTAAATTAACCCTAGTGTCAGAGGGATTAGCAGGGTAAATGTGTAGCGATACTAGGAATAGGGCCTGGGTTGGATTGTGGTCAGTGTAGACTCGAAGAGCCGAACGGCCTCCTTCTGCGCTGTATGGATTCCATGATTCTATGAAACTCAAGAGAATATAGGCTTGGTTTCCCCAATCCTTCTTCACGTATAGTTCCGTTAAGCTGGGAACACGTGTGGTGAACATTATCAAAGAAGCAACAGACACAGACAGAAAATGTTAGAAAGTGTTAATATTACATTTGAAACATGCAATACAACAAGAGGCAAAAAATAAACTTCTAAAGGAATGCACATATTTCCAGGTGTGATGCACAGTGGAAAGTGTTTGTATAATTGTACGGCATGAATAAAAGAAAATGAAAATCCAACAGATCATCTTTTCAGGTAGCTCTGCCTCAGGCCCAAGATATTCCCACTTTCTGATCCACAAAGAACATAGAACATTACAGAACAGTACAGGTCCTTCAGCCCTCGATGTTGCGCTGACCAGTGGAATGAATGTAATGACCCTCTAACCTAAACTATTCCAATGTTATCCATATGCCTATCCACTGACCATTTGAACGCCCTTAAAGTTGGCAAGTCCACAACTGCTGCAGGCAGGGCATTCCACGCCCTTACTACCCTCTGAGCTACTGTCATTACACATTCACCCCTTTCATACTGGACAACTTTGTTTTCAGTGAATTTCCCCTCTTGGACACAGGCACAATCATCTTTTAACAGCACAAACATTCCTTATTTTTGTCTCTAAGTGAAAAAATAAGCCACATAGATCAGCACCTCAGAGGAAGAGCTCAGGAAATGCAAGAGTCTCGGCCAAGAGATATCTGATAGTCAAGCTTGAGCTAAGACTGAAACCGTATCGCCCCTTCCCCGAGCAATGTTAAATGGCACTGCTGTTGTGCAGGAAACACAGGTTTAATAGCATCGAGACCCGGAGCAGAAGGCACAAAGGCATGATGAACTTTGGCCCCAGAACTAAAAAGGTCAATTTTCCAGTGATAAAATTATGGGGCCTCTGAAAAGGCTCATCTGTTATGGTTTCATTCACCCCCGGAGCATCAATCTTAGATTTCGCAACAAAAAAGCAGAGTCTTTAAGAGATATTTACAGGATACAATCTTCACAGCAAATCCCATCATTTCTGGGTCTTATAAATTTAACTTGTAATTATTTTGTCCCAATTTACAACACATTTCCCGTTACATCCCTTTCCCCCCACAAAATATTGTTCCGTTCATTACAAAATGCATCCCTGAGCTTTTTGATTTGGAAGAGTTGATGCCAACAGTTGGTCAACTATTTCACCATGATAGGCATTACAACGTTATTCTTAACCACTGCCAAAAAGCAAGGCGTTTTGCACTAGCAATCATTAATGATCAAGATTGAAATCTCTTTTGCCCCTTTAAGTATTCACTCCCTCCACCATTGCCAGCATCTATGAGAGGTACAGCAGGAACCCACTCAGGAACATTCTTCAAGGGCACCTTATAAACCTACATTCTCAGCCACCTAAAAGAAGAAAGGGAACAGATTTATGGGAATACCACTGTCTGCAAGTCACTCAATATCCTGACATGGGAACCTGATCCTAAACTATCAAATCCTGGAGCTTCCCCCTCATGGCCCTGCAGATGCACCCGTGGACTGCAGATGTTCAAGGCACCTTCTCGAGAGCAATTAGGGCTGGGCAATAAATTCAGACTTTACCAGCAATGCCCACATCCTAACAATGATTGAAAAAAAAATCATTAGGTAGGTCCCTCCAATCCCCTCCCATTGACTCTGGAGTTATGTAGCCAAGCAGCTGTTTTCCTCTCATGCACTGTGGCTGTGAGTATTGTTCACTTGAGGTCACCATACTTGTCTACACGCATATACCAGATGAAGAAGAAAATTAAAGGCACCCATTGTTATGTATTGGGGAGATGATGGCCTAGTGGAATTATCGCTAAACTATTAATCCAGAAACTCAGCTAATGCTCTAGGGACCCGGATTCAAATCCCACCACAGCAGATAGTGGAACTTGAATTTAATAAAAACATCTGGGAATTAAGAATCTACTGACGACCATGAAACTTGTGTCAATAATCGGAAAATCTGCTTCCCTAATGTCCTTTAGGAAAGGAAATCTGCCTTCCCTTCCTGGCCTGGCTTACTTTTGACTCCAGAGCTACAGCAATGTGGTTGACTTTCTACTGCCCTCTGAGATGACCTAGCATGCCAGTCAGTTCAAGGGCAACTAGGAATGGGCAATAAATGCTGGCCCAGCCAGCGACGCCTATGTCCCACAAATGAATTTTAAAAAGTACATTATATATGTTGGGGTGTGTCTCTTTAACAAAAGAGGTCAGGTGGCTTGGACCTGTGGGCAATATTGTGCTGAGAGATAGACTTATAATAAACTGTCCCATTACTTTATTATTATAGACCTCATGGTCCTTATTAGTCTTCAATATCAGACCTCGAACACAATATCTATGTTTAAGCAACATGTGTATTTCTGCATCTGAATGTTCCTTACTGTTACTCACATTCCTTAACAGGATTTGCTGGCTAAGTCATAAAACAGGAACAGATTATATTGGTTCATGAAAAGACATGCGGAATGAAAAGGGTAACATCCCTAATCAAAATAAGGTTTCTTTTTGAAACAAGCTTTAGAAACTGAACAGTAAAGGAGAATGGATAACAGGGGAGAAATGCTTTAAATGCCAATCATTTCTATGAATGAATTCATGTGAGCTTGTAAAAATGATGGCAGAATCATCAGGATCCCAAAGAGTGACATCAAGTGACCTGCAAGATTGGCCAAAGTGATTTTTGTTTAAAACCAAAAATGTACTTTGTTTAGAAAATTGATAAAGCGGATGGCATGACCATTCAAAGTTGACAAGGTGCAAACCAGATTAATTTCATCCAATACTGTACGCTGTATGCTGTATTTACAATTTGGTTAGTTCAGTTGGCTGGTCTGTGATACGGAATGGCATCAACAGCGAGGGTTCAATTCCCGTATTGGCTGAGGTTTTCCATGAAGGTCCTGCCTTGCCCCTCACCTGAAGTGTGGTGACCCTCAGGCTAAATCACCACCAGACATCTCAGTCTCCGGGATTGTGGCAACATTTCATCTGTCCTCAGATTCTGCTTTTTTTTTCAAGGTCACCGGGCAATTTTCCAGTCATGAAATTCCTACAGTACAGATCGAGGTTGTTCGGCCCATCAAGTCTGTACTGTCAATGACAAATTAATACATCGGATTGCAGTAGAAAGCAAAAGGTCGCTTTGCCAATAGCAGAATATTTGTCCTCACTTGCTACGTGGTGTAGTGAATGCCGAGCATTGCACAGCAGAAAATTCTTATGTCCAATCTTCTTATTAAGTTGGCTAATGATCCACATCTAGGAACTATGAGGCTGATACCTGATTGTTAGCTTCTGGTGAGGAGCGGAATATATGGAGAGTACTGATTTAAAACTTACTGGGACAACAGTCAAAATATATTGTTCAAAAAGAAGGAAAGGAGAGGGTGCAGAATTAGTATTACAGACATAGCTAAGGTGCAGACAAAGATCAACTCAACGTGTGGTACATACATTCAAAAGTCTGAGAGCAGCAGGGAAGAAGCTGTTCTTGAATCAGTTGGTACATGACATCAGGCTTTTGTATATTTTTCCTGAAGAAAGAAGTTGGAAGAAAATGTGTGTGGCATCCTTGATTACACTGGCTGCTTTGCCAAGGCAGCAGGAGGTATAGACAGGGTCAATGGATTCCGCATCCTCTCCTTTCCTACTCTATGAACGGTATTCTTTGCCTGCGTAGCGCACAACAAACTATACTTTTCACTGAACACCAATACATGTGACAATAATAATTCAAATCAAATTAAAACCTCTATCTCTACAATCATGCTACTCCTGCTGTCTTCTAATTCCCATATCTGGTTAGATTAATGAAAAGAAGGTAAGAAGATAGACTATGACTTCTTATAAATGTGGTTCTTCACCACGGATTCTTATTCAAGGATTCAGCCATGAGATAGTGACTTGTTGGTAAAGTCACTGAATTAGTAATCTCGAGGCCCAGGCTAATACTCAGGGGATACAAATTCACATCCTACCATGGCAGCTGGTATTCAAACTCAATTTGTAAATTTGGAATTAAAAGCTATTGATGGTGATAATGAAATTAGCATCAATTGCCATAAAAACCCCATCTAGTTCAGGAATATCGTTTAGGGAAGGAAATCTATATTTACATAGTCTGGCCTACTTGTGATTCCAGAGCCACAGCAATATGGTTGATTCTCACTGCTCTCTGAAATGGCGGAGGAAGCCACTCAGCTTAAGAGCAACTAGGAATGAGCAAAAAATGCTGGCCAACCAGTAACGCCCATGTCTCATGAATGAATAAAAAAAATCATTGAGGACAGCAATCCTGTTCTCAACTAATTTCTGCAACAGTCACCAGTTAGAACCCTGGCTATTTTGTCCTTTTCCGTAGCACCAAATCTCTGAATTGAACTGTGTCCCACTTGGGATCAGTTAAATGACAATCCAATTGTGGAACTTCCATATACTAATTAGACTGTGGGCTTTCATGGGAACTAGCCAGAAAACCACACCTGCAGTAAGGCAAGTTCATGATCATAAGTAGATTCTTAATTCCAGATTTTTTTATTGAATTTAAATTCCAGCCTGGTAGGATTCAAACCCAGGTCTCCAGAACATTAGCTGAGTTTCTGGATGCATAACCTAGTGATAATACCATTAGGCCAAAGTCTCCCCAGTGTCCCCCTTGTTCAACAGGCTGTCAACTCTCAAACAAGTGCAAACTTGGGCAATGGGCAAAGGGGTTCTAGGTCCCCATGGAAGTCATGCCCAAAAGGAAAGATTAAATTTCAAAATATTTTAGCTCTAATAGTTGCGCACAACTCTTGATAATAAGCGGCAAAATTATAACACTGCCCGTAATGTGAACCATGTTCAGCACTACCGCATGGTGTTTTCAATATTTAATATATAGCTCATCCAAACATTCCAGAAGAGTTCACGTCCAAGCCAAATAACCTCGGCAACTAGAAGCTCATGACAACACTTCCTATTGAAGGACATTGCAACAAAACCTTCCAATGTTCAATCCAACCTGACAAACTGATCAGTACGGAAGATCTAATTAATCCTGTTGAAAGCACAAGTCCTTAAAAACATGGACAAGTTAAGTCATAAGTTTTGTTTAATGCAGTGAGTGAACAATATAGAGCCGTGACATTCACCTCACCAGGAGTTGCTTAGATTTACTCAATTATTCCTCCTCCAATCCCTCAGGATGCTCCAGCCAGTGGTGGTTCTGGAGGAGGGAGGGGGGAGGGGGTTGCTATTTGGACCAACACGGTGGACAGAAACATCTCTGTTCCTGTTTAAAAGGCCATGTGTTGTCCCGTTGGGTATTTAGGGTATTCATGCAATCTGAGGAACAGCCACAGGCAATGTTTCCATTGCAGGAGTGTCTGTATTACATCACTCTGTGCATACTGCCTGTATACTGCGAGTACACATCAGCAGCTGATTATAGTTTTGGATTACCCCTGGCTGGCCGGTGTTCATCTGCCAATCAGTGTTGCTGAATGAGACGTTTTGGAAGGACTCTCAAATTCTTCCCGAGCTAACCTCGTGCCTTGTAATCGTACACGCTCTGGTGGGGGAACAGCTGCCTCTGCTCCAAATATGGGTGGTTGAGGGTAATTGGTGGGACACTCTATCTAGCCCTTGCAGTTCAGTTCTTGAAGCCAGGCCAACTTGGCAAGAACACATGTTGAAATCATTATGTTGCCGCTCAGCAATTTTGTCACCACTTTGAGGTGTTTACAAACACAAATTATCTTGGCCTGCAAGCAAGGGAAATAATATATCCCATAGATCTTAGGACACCCACTATCACCCAACTTGTAACTCACCAGAGTCGGAGTGTCAAATAAACGGAGGTAGGATATGGAAGGATAGAGTCACTAACCAGTCAGCCATCTCACTTCCTCCACTCGCTGGGAAAACAGCTAGAAGAAAAGATTTCTCTAGACATCCCAAATAATTCTTGCAGCCACATTTCAGCCAGATCTCCCCATTGATAGGCATGCATTCTACTCTATCCTAATTGGCAACAAGTAGACGACATTCTCCAACACCCCTTAGAGAAGGCAATGGCCTTGTGGTATTATCGCTGGACTATTAATCCAAAAACTGCTCTGGGGACACGTGTTCGAATCCCACCATGGCAGATGATGGAATTTGAATTCAATAAAAAAAATTATGTGGAATTAAGAATCTACATGAAACCATTGTCAGAAAAACCCATCTGGTTCACTAATGTCCTTTAGGGAAGGAAATCTGCTATCCTTATCTGTGACTCTGCAGTCACAGTTGACTCTCAACTGACCTCCAAGGGATGGGCAATTATTACTGACCAGCTAGTGACGCACATGTCACATAACAGGTTAAGACAGCATATTTCCTTCCCTAATGGACATTAGTGAACCAGATGGGTTCCCGCGAATGAATGAATAAAAAAAAACTGCTGCATTGTTTTGGTCTCCCTGGATGGCCAAGTTGAATAGCATGCAGCAGGATACAATGATCTTGCAGATGATGACAATCTATGCTGTAATCACCATGATCTGTGCAAGTGTTGAATGGCACTGCTTCAATATTCCTGATACCCGCCTCGATACCTTTAATAACACTGTGGACTTTGGGGAACCTTGCAATGTGGCACAATTGTTTCCTTCACTCTTTTGATAGATTTCTACGGGGTGTTTGCCTTATGAAGTAGCTCAGCAGGAAGATGTTTGATAAAGCTGCGCATCGCTGTTCGACTTTGATTAATGTTGCTGACTTCTGCTTCGGTAGAATCACAGAAACCTGCGGTGGTGCACAATCATCTTCTGAACCACCAGCAAAACTGACGATATTGTTGCTGTTAATTATAGATCAGGTTCCTGCAGAAGGCACAACAGAATTATTGCTTTCCAGAGATTTTTTTTTGATTTTGATTTGATTTATCATTGTCTGAAAAAGGGAAAGGGTTAATGAATTTCCTGCATTTTTGCATATATCACAAACATACCTCTTCCTCATGGCTGATCTCCTCAAGCTTGTACTGCTCCTGGTATCAATATAAATTATTTATTCATGTTTCCCTTACTCGTTCACGTCTTTCATTCTTTAACTTTCATTTCCATAAAGACAGATAGTCAAATATGAATGTTATTTTGCAGACATTGCAAACTTTACCTGTTTGTGCTAACTGAACATCATTAAACAGCAGTAGATGGTAAGTAGTGATAGAGGCTTTTTGACAGGAAGAGTCCAGCTGGGACAGCTGCGACCGCCCAGTAACTTCAAGGAAGGAGATGCCGGAAGCATTGCAGTTCGTGATCAGACTGAAGTCTATGCCTTGACTGCAGATGGACTGTGAATCTTGGTTGAGTCTGGGAGTTTGCATCGTGACTAAAGTAGGAAGACCTGCAGTCCTAACCGGAATCGGGATTTGCTTCGTGACCGATACTGAGACTCATGATGTATAAATACCCACTTGTATTTGTGTTCAATGAGAAGCCTGGTAAACCACTCTCCCAAAAGCTTTTGAAATAAAACCTACTGTATTTTGACTCACTATCAGTCTTAGAGGTGTCTTTTACCTACAACATGTCACATGTATTAACATACAGTGAAAAGCATTGTTTCTTGCGCACTATGCAGACAAAGCATATTGTTCACAGAGAAGGAAACACAAGAGTGTTGAATGTAGTGTTACAGTCATAGCAAGGGTATAGAGAAAGATCTACTTAATGCGAGTTAGGTCCATTCAAAAGTCTGACAGCAGCAGGGAAGACGCTATTCTTGAGTTGGTTGGTACATGATCTCAGGCTTTTGTACCTTTTTCCTGATGAAAGAAGGTGGAAGAGAGAATGTCCGGGGTGTGTGGGGTTCTTAATTATGGTGGCTGTTTTGCCGAGGCAGTGGAAAGTGTAGACAGAGTCAAGGGACGGGAGACTGGTTTGCGTGACAGACTGGTCTACATTCACAATCTCTTGTAATTCCTTGTGGTTTTGGGCAGAGCAGGAGCCATACCAAGCTGTGATACACCAGAAAGAATATTTTTTATGGTGCATCTGTAAAAGTTGGAAAGAGTCACAGCCAACATGCCAAATTTCCTTGAAGGGAAAGATAGACATAATGAGCAGGATAAATATGTAGGGTTATAGGAATAAGGCCCAAGTGGGATTGTGGTTGGTGCAGACTTGATGGACTGAATGGTCTCCTTTTGCATTGTAGTGATTCTTCTATGATTTACACAGTATGTTCTGTCACAAGGCTGTGCCATTTTAGTTTTGAAAATATGTTTTTATTTCCAATTTTCAAATGACTTGACATTTTGCAATTTAAGCTAAGGCAGAGCAAATTGCTTAAAAATGAAAGGTTACATTCAAATGTAGGGGTGTAAAGCAAACAGATCATCTTCAAGGGAACGTGAAGAGAGAGAAATTATCTATGGCCCAGATACCCATCAAAATCTATCACTAAGGAAGAAACATTAAAAATGCAAATACTGGATATTAAATTAATATTTGCTACAGACAAACACACCAAAAAAAACTCTCACACAAAAACTCACACCAGAAAAGATATGCAATGGGTGAAGTATTTCAAGGCAAGGCTGCCCAGCCACTAGAGAGAGATTGCAAGTGAAATAAGTGATGTCAAGAAATCTTTAGCCAAGAAAACAGATAGAAAGAGGCTTTCTCTTCCTCTTTTGGTATAAATGTGTTGCCCAGTTCCAGAAAGCAACTCTGCTAGAAACCTATCAACAAACTGAAATCCCAAAGTAATTATGGCATCTGCTACATCGGATCACATCCAAGAACAGTAAGAAGTCTCACAACACCAGGTTAAATTCCAACAAGTTTATGTGGCAACACAAGCTTTCAGAGTCCCAGGTTCCTTCTTCAGGTGAGTGAAGACTTGTGTACATAAACAGGACATATAAAAACACAAACTCAATTTACAAGATAATGGTTGAAATGCGAGTCTTCACAGGTAAGCAAGTCTTAAAGGTACAGGCAATGTAAGTGGAGAGAGGGCCAAGCGCAGGTTGAAGAGATATGTATTGTCTCCAGCCAGGACAGTTAGTGAGATTTTGCAAACCCAGGCAGGCTGTGGGGGATTACAGATAGTGTGACATGAACCCAAGATCCCAATTGAGGCCGTCCTCATGTGCTTACCCTAGTCCAATGCCAGCACATTATCATCTCCAAGAAACCAATAACCCAAATCAGCAACATGATTTAAAATGACATCTCAAAAAAACACAGCGCCACAAATTATTTTACTTTTTTCAGCTGAACACACATTTTGAAGATCCCATTTTTGCCAATGTGTGTGTGTGTGTGTGTGTGTGTGTGTGTGTGTGTGTGTGTGTGTGTGTGTGTGTGTGTGTGTGTGTGTGTGTGTTATGTGTGTATGTCTATGTGTGAGGCATATCTTTGTTAAAAAAGAAATTTAAACCTCTGTTGTGACCTACTGAGGAAGTTGAATAGTGGAGAGTCAGTTCAGCCCTTCTCACCTAATCAGAATAAAATATCCTCCAGATCATGTTTTACATCATTTGTATGAGTTAACTGCGAAACCACAGATTAGAGAACGGTTCTTCCCTCACCTATCATCCCTCCAGCCCTGCTCCTGTCACTGTGCTTGCTTAAAACCTGTTACATCTTTAATATTTTCCAGTTCTGATGAAAGGCATTGCCTTGAAATATTTACTAGAATTTTACTGCCTCTCCTGCCCAAGGATCGTAAGATCCCATCTGGGGCCAATGGAGAATGCTGTTCTGTGAGCCAAAATCAGGGTGGGTGAAGTGGTTAAAATTCCAGCCATTAACTCTGCTTCATAAATGTTCTCTGATCTGCTGGGCATTTCCAAGCATATTCTGTTTTTACTTTAGATTTCCAGTAATCACAGGATTTTACTTTTATCACATTTATTAGGCTTCTTTTTCAAACACTTTACACTGAGAATGTCCTAAAAATGAATTTTGCAGTGTTCCACTTTTAGAAAAAGCTGCCTTGTTATCTTAATTCCTCTTTTAATGAATGTTTTTCTCCCTCTGAGCTGTCTGTCATTTCATTCCATCTCGATCGTTCAAGTTGCAGTTTATGTGTTGTTGCTCTCAGCTATTTATGCTTAATAGCGTCTAAATCTTTTATAATTCTCATAAATTAAACAGCGGTTTTACACGAATTGCACATCATGAAAGTGTTTCATCATCTGTAATCATCTCAGGCACAATCTTTCGGTGGACATGGGTCGGGTCAATTATACATGTAATGGGATTGTGTATTTGGTCCCTGTAGACAGTAATCAGGTTTGCAACAGTCACTGTCCAGGCAAGGCTTGGCTAGTGTTTGACCAACAGCTGTCATCAACCATCATTCTCATGTCCCTTCTCTGTGGCATCATAATGTCTCTTTTACTGCTGTATGTTTTATCTTATAATCTCTTCCCTCACCTCTTGAAGGATACAATGGTTTTACTACTGGACTAATGATTCATTGACGCTGATTAAGTTAAGTTTATTTATGAGTTATGATGTTTAGATGCCGGCGTTGGACTGGGATAGGCATAGTAAGAAGTCTCACAACACCAGGTTAAAGTCCAACAGGATTATTTGGTATCACGAGATTTCAGAGCACTGCTCCTTCATCAGGTGAGTCTATGTGAGACTCATCTGATGAAGGTTCAGCACTCTGAAAGATTGTTGGCAATGCTGCCTCACAGCATGATGCTGAGTTCAATTCCGGCCTTAGGTGTCTGTGCAAAGTTTGCACATTCTCCCCATGTCTGCATAGGCTTCCTCCGGGTGCTCCAGTTTCTTCCCACAGTCCAAAAATGTGCAAGTTGGGTGGACTGGTTAAGTTTTGTTTCTTAATGTCACAGTAGGCTTGCATTCACACTACAATGAAGTTACTGTGAAAATCCTACAATGTTCCCTCATCTTGGAAATGAATTTAAAAGTTCCCCATGCTGGAATATTTCCAAAGGATACCTCATACTGCTGATATCTTGCTCCACTGGGCCCTCTTGTTGTAGGGACCCTGACACTGAGGACTGGCAAACTTTTCTCCATGGAAGGGTATAGAAGTTGAACTTTGTGGTTTTCCCATCTATCGTCCATCATCATTCCCAGCTCCAGATTCATTACGGTGGGAAGAGTGGGGCTTGGGTTTCACTCAAGGTGCGGAGGAGGGGGGTTAGTCTTTAGCAAAGGCAGTGGGATGGATCTCAATAATGGGCCAATTCTCCCTGATGCTGTGTTGCTTACACAGGAAATAGGAGCAGGAGTAGGTCATTTGACCCATCGAGCCTTCTCCACCATTCGATATGATCATGGTCGACCCTCTCTCTCAGCAATATACCCCTGGTCTCTCCCCATATGCCTTTAGTGTCTGGATTTATATCGACCTCTTTTTTAAATGTAGTCAGTAACTTGGCCTCCGTAGCCTTCTATGGTAGAGAGTTCCAATGAACCAATGTCTTATCTCAGTCCTAAATGACCTACCTTATATCCTGACCTTATGACCCCCTTGTTCCTCCCACCTGATTCAATGCCCCTTGCTAGCAAATTCACCCCGGAGGAGGGTATTAAATTCTACCCAAAATCTCTTTCCATAGATTGATGACAGATTTTGCCAGGTAACACTTTAGGTCCACACCTTGGGGCATTTCACTAAAGGTGCTACGTAGATGCAAAACATATATAGATAGTTGTTGATATACTGGATTTTGTGGTTATGATGAAGGCACACCACACACTGTTCAGCCATTTGACAAATGCCCATCAGATTTTTGGGGGTTTTGAGACAGAGATCATTAGTGTGGGCATCTGATCCAGCATGGCTCCTTCTAAAGGGCACCTGTGGCATCCATACAACATCTAGGCTTTTTCACCAATTGTATTTAAGAATCTTCAACGGTATGAATTTGGTTTAAACTCTATCCGGGTGCAGGTACAGCGCCTGTATTGGTGGTGTACGGGTGGTTAACACTGTTGCCTCACATCTCCAGGGATCCCATTCAATTCCCAGCTTGGCTACATTTCCCCTTAGTGTCCTGGGATGTGTAGATTACGTGGATTAGCAAAATAAAAATGTGGAATTAGAGAGATAGTTCTGGGTGGGATTGTTGTCAATTCAGACTCAATGGGCTGAATGCCCTTCATCTGTAGAAATTCTATGAAAAAGAATGAGATAAGGATTGAAAAAGACAGATTGGATTGATTACAAGAGAGATAAAGAAGTCATATAGCAAAAGTAAAATTATTTTTTCAAGTTTTAATTTTAAAAAATCTCCAGCACTAATTAACTTTGAAAATAATGAGACTTCACGCTTATCAAATCAAAACTTCAGGCCAGATAGTTCATTCGGAAATAATTATCGCTTATCATGTTATTAAATATTCACTTATTTTTGAATGTCATAGTCCTAACTTTTCTTTCCATCTTTGGTGAGACTGTCATCCAAACATTAACAGCACAAGCCTGAGCAAGAGCAAGTACAGTGAAGGTTTACCAGGCTGATTCCTGGGACTGTCACATAAGGAGAAAGTAATTCGGTTAGGATTATATTCATTGGGGTTTAGAAGAGTGAAGGGAATCTCATAGAAACGTATAAAATTCTAACAGGGTTAGACAGGATTGATTCAGAAAGAATATTTTCGGTGGTGGGGGGAGTTCAGAACTAAAGGTCATAGTTTGATGATAAAGGGTAAACCTTTTGGGACTAAGATGAGGAGAAATTTCTTCATCCAGAGGGCAGTCACTGCCACAGAAAATAGTTGAGGCAAATCATTGTGGAAAAGAAATTAGATACATCTACTAGAGCTAAAGGGATCAAAGGACATGGGAGGAATGGGGAATCAGGATAGCGAATTCAATGATCAGCCATAATGAAAATGAATGGTGGAGTAGGCTCAAAGGCTCTACTACTGCTTCTAGTTTCTATGTTTCTATGTGTCTTTGAGAATAGCTGCTGGATTTCCATGGACATTGAGAATTGGAGTCTAATTAACTCTATTATAACAGGAAGTGCCATTAGCCTCACTGTTAATGTCCATGCAAAACCCAGCCCAAAGTTTGAAACCAGCTATTCACTGATCGCCAACCAGAAAAACACCCATTTACCCCCACTCTTAGCTTTCTGTTAGTTATCCAATCCTCTATCCGTGCTAATACATTACCCAATAACACTGTGCACCTTTATCTTATGTAGCTGTCTTTGGTGCGGCATCTTGTCAAATGCCTTCTGGAAATCCAGATACACCACATCCACAGGTTCCCCATTGTCCACTGCACATGTAATGTTCTCACATAATTCCACCAAATTAGTCAAACATGACCTTCCCTTCATGAACTCATGCTGTATCTTACTATTGGGATAATTTATATCCAGATGTCTCACTATTTCACATGAATGATCTCATCTGGACAATCCAGCTAGTCAATGGATACTGCTGGAAAATGGTGTTGAAATAAAAGATCAGCCATGCTCTAATTGAAGGGCTGAATGGCCTACTCCTGTTCTATTTCTTACGTTCTTATGTTCAGAAATCATTTTACCAATACCTCACAAAGCTGCAGCAAAACTCGCCTGGAGAGACAGTGGAGTAGTGGTAATGTTACTGGGTGAGAAACTCTGATGCCCAAGCTAATTTACTTGGGATACAAGTTCAAATCTCACCATGGCAGCTACTGGATTTACATCCAATCAATCCATCAAAAAAGAATCTGTACAGACAACAAGTCTCAGTAATTGAGACCATGAAACCATCATTGTTCTTTTTGGAAAGTCTGCACCAACTCTCTTACTCAGACCCTTCTCTTGGCTCTATCCTTATAACCTCACACACTTAACATAGTTAATCCATCTAAATTACACATTGTGGTATACCAAGGAGCAACTTAGCATGGCCAATCCACCTAAGCTACACATCTTTGGAGCGTGGGAGGAAACTGGACCATCCAGAGGAAATCAACAGGGAGAATATTCAGGCTCCATACTTACAGTCACCCAAGGCCAGAATCAAAACCCAGATCTGTGGCGCTGTGAAGCAGCAGTGCTAATCATTGTATTACCCTGCCGCCAGCTTGATGGAAGTAGCCCATGCCCATGGAACTAGAATGCAGCTACAACATTTGGGTGGACAGGGAAGAAGACAATTAGTAAAAACAAACATTTGTTACTGAAATAAATTGAACATACCAGTTCTTTCATTTATCTGATTGATATTCAACACCAATTAGTGTTCTCTCATCCAATTATGAGCACAGCTTATACTCAGGTACGTATGCTGTATAGGAGGGACTTTAGATATGAGTGACTCATTCTATATTGGAACGGTACAGTGGCACAGTGGTTAGCACTGCTGCCTCGCAGCACCAAGTACCTGGGCTTGATTCCCGGCTTGCGTGTCTGTATGGAGTTTACACATTTTTCCCTGTGTCTGCGTGGGTTTCCTTCGGTTTTTTCCCACACTCCATGTCCAAGTTAGGTGGATTGGCCATGCTAAACTGCCCCTCAGTGTGAGGGGACTAGCTAGCGTGGGGTGACGGGGATAGGCCTGGCTGAGATTGTGATTGGTGCAGACTTGATGGGCTGAATCGCCTCCTTCTGCCCTGTAGTGTTTCTATTGTTCGATAAACACCCTTTTCCATCAATAATAATGCTGTAAAAGAAGTTAAGATTCCAGGTTGATTGCTAAAGTCATGAATAGGAAACAGTTACTCGAGCAAAGCGTTCACTGGCTACAAGGATTCAGGACAAACTACAATTGCTGGCACTGATTTGGCGACGGATGTAACATGTTCTCCTCTTGGAGTGTAAGGTTACAGCCCAACAGCTGTCAAGAGCATACCAGAGCCAAAGAGGAGTCTAAATTACATAGCTGGCTGCTCAGCTAAAAACAAAATTAAACCCACCTTTTCTTTAGAAAAAAGCCTTCCACAATTGATATACTTTTCATCTTTCACCCATTCCCACATTGAGATCCATAAAAAGGCCTTTTCTTTTTCACTAGCCTGCTTAATTTAACATTAAAGGCTAAACTACTGTCTATCTAAGACCATCACAATTCTGCGCTGTAGTTCCAGCACTGCACCCGTGAACAGAACTTTATGGGTGGTCACTGCCTTCTGCCTTTGGAAAGTAGAGTTGAATTTGCTCAGCGACAGACTCTGGATCACAAGAGTGCTCACCCCATCCATGGCACTGACCATTCAGTACTTGGTGTGCTTTGTGTGGATGACCATATTCTGGACCACATCACCCAAGAAATTCATCAGGGTCCCACAGGCATCCTGCTCTGTCAGTTCAGAGGTCTGCTTGTTAAAACCATGATGAACAGACAATGATGATTAGCTCCTGACTGTAATTCTAAGACCCACCCTTCACAGGTTCCACAGGCAGCAGCCATCCTCACTAAATTACATAGCTGGCTGCCTTTTTCCTAGGATGGAGAAAGCTAGCACGAGGGGACACAACTTTAAATTAAGGGGTATGAGTTATAGGACGGATATCAGAGGTAGGTTCTTTACTCAAAGAGTGATTAGGGAGTGGAATGCCCTGCCTGCAGCTGTTGTAGATGCGCCAAGTTTGGTGGCGTTTAAGAGGTTAGTTGATAAGTATATGGATGAGAAGGGAATGGTTTAGTTAGGAGGGGCATTGCTTTTTATTTTGGTCGGCACAACATCGAAGGCCGAAGGGCCTGTTCTGTGCTGTATTGTTCTATGTTCTAATCTGGGCCATTCTCGAGGAGCTGCCAACTATAATGGACAAAATGCTAAGATCCAGCATCCAAAATATGGTAGCCTTGGGGCTTCTGTCTACCAAATAACCTCAAGACTGACCCCTGCAACAAATGGTCATGTGCTCATGAAAGGCATCAATTTGATGGATGCAGCATCCAGAAAAGCCTCGGCAGCTTTTTTTAATTCCTTCATAGGACTCAGGCATCACTGGCTGGCAAGCATTTATTGCCCATCCCTAACTGCCAGAGGGCAGCTGAGCATCAGCCACACTCATGTGGATCTGGAGTCACATGTAGGCCAGACCAGGTAAAGACAGCAGATTTCCTTCCCTAAAGGATGTCAGTGAACCAGATGTGTTTTTCCAACAATTGACAAAGGGTTCATGGTCATCAGTAGATTCTTAATTCCAGATTTTTTTTATTGAATTGAAATTCCACCCTCTATCGTGGCAGAATTCGAACCCAAGTACCCAAAACTTGAGTACTGGCTCAATAGTCTAATGATATCACTAGGCTCTTGTCTTCCCTAGCTCTGTGAAAAGTTCATATAATGACGGGTAACACGACAGCTCAGTGACTATCACTGTTTGCTGCGCAATTACAGGGACCCAGGTCGGATCTCCGGCTTGGCTCAGTGTCTGTGGGAGTTTGCACATTCTCCCCGTGCTTGCGTGGGTTTTCTCCAGATGCTCGGGTTTCCTCCCACACCCCAAAAACGTGCTTTCAGGCTGATTGGTGTTAATAAAGTGTCCCTAAATTGGGTCTCCCTTAATCTGGCACACATATAATCCTCTAAATTTGCACCCCTTTATTGTGGAGTCCCTGAGATGCAGACAAAAGTCGTAGGTAGAAGAAGGCACTCCATGAATGTTGAAATGAGCAGTGTGGGCTTGTAGGGCCAAAGGGCCTGTTTCCTGTGCTGTCTTGTTCTTTGTTAATTGTCAAATTAAATAGCCTGTGATTGACACTAACAACCATCTTTTCTGAGTCAGAAAAGAATTGCACACAATTCCTGAGAAGAACAGACAGCAGGAGGAAAGACACCCAGGCATAGAAATTCTGGGAACTCACAGAGCTTGTATTGTCTTGGCTTGGAGATTTGGAAGGGTTTCTACTCACTGATGATTTGTGCTGACCAAGGTCAAGGATTGTGAATGTTTTGTTATTAGAGAGATTCGCATTCTGGAGATGGAATGAAACCATACACAGCAGGAGAGCCACTACAGTTGCCATTCTTCCTATCTTGAGTTAAATGCAAAAGCAATACTGTGGAAACAGCAAGAGTGCAACAGCATCCCAACCACTGCCAACAGAAACCCCACCGTGAATCAAACCATTTGCTCACACTAGCCCATGCTGCTAAAGTCGAGGTGAAACAAACAGTCGAAGCAAACAGTTGAAATAAAAAGTGATTTGTAACTCTTAAGAAAGCCTGGTGAGGTAACTGATGTCCCTTCAGTAGATTCCCTTTATTTACAAACTCAATTTCACCCGTACAGTGTGTCAGGTACAAAGTCAGAATCTGGGCTGCCAATGGACCTGACATTCACATATTTATATCAATGTGAGGCTTCCAGATTGGGCGAGCAATTCTGACCTCAACCTCAGAGCTCATACTCCAAGATGGATAGTGGGGAATCTGTGGATGTGGTGTATCTGCACTTCCGAAGCTGTTTGACAAAGTGCTGTATAAAAGACTGACCTAGAAAGTGAGATCGCAGGGAACTACGAGTAGAGTACTAGATTGGACTGAAATTGGCTGACTGATAGAAAGCAGAGAATCAGGATAAATGGGTCCTTCTCTGACTGGTGAAATGTAACTGGCAGGATGCTACAAGGGTCAGTCCTGGGATCTCAACTGTTTGCAATCTACGTAAATGATCTACAAACAGGGACAGAGTGCAACATAGCAAGATTTATGGATGATACAGATGCTGGTGAGACCAAATTGGAATATTGTATCCAGTTTTAGTCTCCTTATTTAAGGAAGGATGCAGTGGCATGTCGGTGAGGTTTACAACAGGCCTGGAATAATGTGAACCAGATGAAGACACTGCACCGAGGCTTTGTCTGTAAGCACAGCTCTTCACAGAGGAGAGGGACATGCACTCACTCTGTCCTAGTGCAAAGGGGAGGTCTCCTTCGCGGAAGGCCCATGGGGAAGGGGTGCATGTGTGTGTCGATGTGGGGTTCCAAATGTCTGTGGTGGGTGGGAAAGTACTGGGAAATATGGCAATAAAAGCTGACAGTGTATATATTATATTACACATGTACCTAATTGCCTGGGATTGTACTGTATCCATAGAGTCCAATATGAGCAACTTTGCTCTCTGGCTAAGTCAGCGTTTCTCCTTAATTTTAGCTGCCTCAAGACTTTTGTGTTTTCCTTGGGCTTATTACCTATCAAATCCAATTCTTGTCTGAACCATTTGCTTACTTTAGTTCCTGTGGCTTTCATATTACTTTCAAACATTTGCAAACTTCCTTTGAAATAAGGACCAAGGCTTATTTTCATCTTTCTGTGGTGAATTGCTTCCAAAAAAATTGCTGTCACTTGGATATAATGTCACATATTAGCATTAATTAATATACATTAATATATAATAATTCTAATTCGGATTGAGTATCTTTGAATAATTCCATCTTGTTTCCGATGGGATGCCTTTAGTGTCAGTATCAACTTAAATAATTCTATAACTTGAACTACATCCTGTTTAAGTTTAAAGTTTATTTTATTAATGTCACAAGTTAGCTTACATTAACACTACAATGAAGTAACTGAGAAAGTCCTCTAGTTGCCACATTTCAGCATCTATTCAGGTACACTGAGGGAGAATTTAGCATGGCCAATGCACCTAACTAGCACATCTTTTGGACTGTGGAGGAAACCGGAGCACTCAGATGAAACCCATGCAGACAAGGGGAGAATGTGCAGACTCCACACAGATAGTGACCCACGCTGAGAATTGAACTTGGATCCCTGGCACTGTGAGGTGGCGGTGCGAACAATTGTGCCACCCATTGTACCTGCCTCGGAAATATATCACAAATTAACCATCTAAAGTAACTTAATGTTCTCAAATAGGGAAATTTCCCTTGTATCTAATGCGTCATTTGGTTAACAGCAATCCATGTTGAGGATAGAGTCCTTGTTGTAAAGGAGCACTTCAAATTTTAACAGCCTATTGCCAGCAGCAGACATTCCTAGGACAGGCTATTACATACAGAGTTGAACACCTTGACCTTCTGACCACTGATGAGCCACATCCTGTCCTCGGAAGAACAATTTCTTCCAGAACAGTAGGGCATTTCTCCAGTTTTCATTAGAGCTATTCAATGAACTCTGGATGAGATTAATAGCTTAATGTCTGATTGTTGCTGCAATTCTCTGTCCTCAGTCGCGGCTGAGATTCTCCAGTCCCGCTGCGACGAATGAAGATTTGGTGAGCGCCAGATTCTCCATTCTCGGTGATGGCAGCTGTGAGACTGGAGAATTCTGACCCATGTCTAATTTTGTATGTTGGGTCTGTGCTCAGTAGAAACTAGGTTGGGAACGTCCAAATGAATTTTGCCTTGTGGCCTTGCAGCATCACGCCTTCGATCTTGAGAGAAATGATGATGATGAAGGGCAGGATTTTCCAGCCCTGCTTGCTGCTGAGATTGTTCAATCCCATTGAAAGCTAACGGACTTTTGGCCAGGCTGCCAAATTTCCCATGGTTGGCCCTTCATGATATGATGTAGAGATTCCGGCGTTGGACTGGGGTAAACACAGTAAGGAGTCTCACAACACCAGGCTAAAGTCCAACGAATTTATTAGATAGCAAAACCAATTCAAAACTTGTGAGTTTACTATCAAATAAATTGATTGGACTTTAACCTGGTGTTGTGAGACTTCCTTTATGTTATGGCCAGAAGATGATGGCTGAATACTTAGCAATGTATGAGATGGAACAATGCTGACTCCCTGAAGCTTTGTGGTGACATAAACATGTCAGTGTCAATGTAAACCAATATATTATAGAAATCATACAATATAGAAAGAGACCATTCAGCCCATCGAGTCTGCATCGACCGCAATCCCACCCAGGCCTTATACCCATATCCACCCACCAATCCCTCTAACCTATACATCTCAGGACACTAAGGGCAATTTCAGCATGGCCAGTCAACTTAACCTGCACATCTTTGGACTGTGGAGGAAACCGGAGCACCCGGAGGGGACCCACGCAGACACGAGGACAACACAAGGTCAGTGACCCTAGCCGGGAATCAAATCCAGATCCCTGGAGCTGTGAAACAGCAATGCTGACCACTGTGCTACCGTGCCTCCCCAAAGTGGCACAGTATCAGCAACCAAAGCATTGAGATAACGGCAAGTATTCTAAATAAAGTCACAGATGGTTGTTCAGCAATGACAGGAATCTAGAATATCCAATCTGCAAAACAGAAGAGATTTTTATCCAGCCATTTGACACACACCTCGCAAGGGTGAAAGGGCAGTGCCTAGCTTAATGACCAAGCAGCACTGTAATGTCAATGAGCATTGCCTCACAGCAATCTAATAAAAAGCCCTTTCATAATTTCCCCTGTTTTAATTGGGATTGCAGGACAATGACATCTCTGAGCTAAATCCCCGTGTTCACATTGCTACTCTCTTATCCCAGCATTACTCTCGGATAGCCAGTGGGCAGCTTAATATTGATCTAATGTCACTGCGGCTTCCCAAGCACGTTTCACACAACCATCTGCAAAGGAAAAGGTACAAGTGAATGCATTCATTACTGCTGAACAGATCAGGAATGCTCACTAATGGGTTCTCCCAGCAACTGGTCTCAGTGAAATGTAGCAATTTTACAGATTTTATAACTTGCTTATGGTTGTGTGAGACTTGGCTGTGGATTCCAGCCCAAATTTTATACAATATAAAAGAACCTTGAGGTTAATTGCGACTTGGGCAAGAGTGAAAAGTGGGCAACATTGAGTTGTTTGATAGTGAATGAGTGTTATATAAGGGTCGCTATTACCTGTTCTAATCAATCAATCAAATTCAATACATTTCCCTTTTGTCTTTGTGTATCTGTGACTCTGACAACAGAACAAATGAACTGGTGGAAGAGACATACGTAATTGCTCAACAGTCACCAGTCTGACAAAATTGATATTAGGATATTCTCAAAACAAGAGTAGCCCAGGGAAACATCAAATTCTTATCTACCCATAGAATCCCTACACTACACTACACTACGTTTGGCCTATCGAGTCTGTACTGACCACAACCCCAGCCAGGCTCTATTCCCATAACCCCACACATTTACCCTGCGAATCCTGCTGACCACAGGTCAATTGAGCATGGCCAATCATTCTAAGGTGGACATCCTTGGACTGTGGGAAGAGACTGCAGCATCTGGAGGAAACCCATATGGACACTGAGAGAACATGCAAACTTCACACAAACAATGATCTGAGGCTGGAATGGAACACCGGTCCCTGGCGCTGTGAGGCAGCAGTGCTAACCACTGTACAACTGTGCCACTCACAAAGTCACACCTTGTAAGAATTTGATATGTTTCAATGAGATCAACTCTCAATCTTTGAAGAGTCAGAATTCCCCTCCAAGTCGCACACAATTCTGACTTGATATAATCTCACCTCCCTTCACTGTCACTAGGGTCAACAGATTGAAACTCCTTCCCCAAGTGCACTGTGAATGTAACTAACTGGTATCACATCTGTCTTCTGTGTTTTACCTGTATCAACACCCAAACCGAATTTGATTTGATTTTATTGTCACATGTATTGGAATACAGTGAAAAGTACTGTTTCTTGTGTGCTTTACAAACAAAACATACTATTCATAGAGTACATTGGGGAGAAGGAAAGAAGAGGGTGCAGAATGTAGTGTCACAGTTACAGATAGGGTATAGAGAAAGATTAGTCTAATAAATGGCAGCTCCATTCAAAAGTCTGATGGCAGTTGATACGTGATCTCAGACTTTCGCATCTTTTTTTCCTACAGAAAAAAGTGCAAGACAGAACATTCAGGGTTCGTGGGGCTCGTGCTGGCTGCTTTTCTGAGGTAGTGGGAAATGTAGACAGAGTTAATGGGTGGGAAGTTGGTTTGTGTGATGGAGTGGGCTAGCTACACTTCATGGTTTCTCAGAGTCTTGGTAAGAGCAGGAGCCATGCTAAGCTGTGATACATCCAGAAAAAATGCTTTCTCTGGTGCATCTGTAGAAGTTGGTGAGAGCTGTAGCAGACACGCCAAATTTCCTTAGCCTCCTGAGAAAGTAGAGGCATTGATGGATTTTCTTAACTACAGCGTTATGGACTGAACTGTCATTTCTCTTCTGCCGTACACTGCAATGTCCAGTGACAAAAGTACGTCGAGATCAGCTTAATATATGGTTGGTCCATTCAAAAGTCTGATGGTAGCAGGAAAGAAGCTGCTCTTGTATCTGTTGGAATGTGGTCTCAGACTTTTGCATCTTTTTTCCGACGGAAGAAAGTGGAAGAGAGAATGTCCGGGATGTATGAGATCTGTGATTGTGCTGGCTGCTTAAACTTTTAAAAAAATCATTCTCATGATTAAAACTCGATTGAGTTTCATACTTTCAGTTGTAGCTGGAGAAGGTGGCTTGACCTTCTAAAAGACAATTAAGACTGACCAATAAATCTTAGCCTTGCCAGCCAAGCTCTAGCCCAGGAATGTGTCTGAAAAAATGAATGTCCATTAAGTATATTGTGGAAGGTCCATGACAAGCATGTTTTTATCACATTACTTGAACAGATATCAGGTTTGATGCTGATCTCAGCACCACAGATCTCAGCAGAGACAAGCTAAGTCCCACATGATGGGAACTGGATTGTATTGCAGACCTACCTACAGTTTGCAAAATGGGATGTTAAATGTCAGCTTTACTCTAGCTTAGTGAGTTCCCCTCTGCAGTCGGAAAGATTAGATGATAACATATAATTGTATCTGATGGAAGGTGACAAAGTTGGTTTGATTCCCCACAGAGATAAGTGGGAAATGCACTGTGGTCCTGTGGTGCTAACTGACACTGAATGAAAGATGATCTTAACAGCTGTGCAACATTGTGGCCTAAATGTTGAAGTAAGGTGACTTCTGAAAAATTAAAAAACCTTTATGAATCTAAATGGAGTACCTGGAATCCAGCCAGTGTTCCACTTTGAGAAGAATCATAGAATTCTAACAGTGCAGAAGGAGATTATTCTGCACCGACATCTCACCCAGACCTTATCTCCGCAATACCACGTAATCCTCATGACACTAAGGGGTAATCCCACCCAGATCTTTTCCCCGTAACCCCAAGTATTCACCCCACCAATCCCCTAACCTACACACCTTGGGATATCATGGGGCAATTTAGCATGGCCAATCCATTTAACCTGCGCATCTTTCGGACTGTGGGAGGAAACCAGACCACCCGGAGAAAACCCACGCAGATACAGAGTAAATATGTAGACTTCACATAGACAGTGACTCGAGGTCGGAATTGAACTCATATCCCTGACGCTGTGAGGCAGCAGTGCCAACTGTTGTGCCACCTTGTCATCCCAAGCTCCAGCTGCTATTTCAAAAGTGAGAATAAAGGAGCAAAGGATTAAGCAGGGTAGAATGTTTGGGTCTCCTGTAGGCATAGAATGAGTATGATGAGGTTAAATAGTTAGGAGAGTAGGCCAAAAGCCTAGTCCATATCTGATTGCTTCTGGCAATGATTTTCCATCTGGATGCAGTGTCTGGAGGTGTATGAACAGGAGTGGGCCATTCAGCTCCTGGAACTAACTCGATTGCATCTTTGGAATTTGTATCATGTGACCTTCTCCTTCCAATTATCATGAGCAATTTATAATTCCTGACATATCCATTCTCTTTCTGCAATGATTTCCCCAGCCTCTGGAAAGCAAACAGATGTATCATTAACTGATTTGATAACCTGTGACTGTCATTCAGTCTTTTCATTTCTATTAACAACATACATAATCAGTAAATGGAAGGGTTGTTAGAATTTGCCTAATGCCTCAATGATTTGATTTGATTTAATGTCACACGTACTGGGGTGCAATGAAAAGTATGGTTTCTTGTGCGCTATATAGACAAAGCATACTGTTCGTAGAGTACATTGGAAAGAGTACAATCCTGGACAAAGATACTTCCCTCCATTCTGTTGCCCTTTGCTTCATCTTATTTCCACTCTTGGTCAATTTTCACTACCCAATCTACCAGACGGTTACCATTGGTTTTTCCTTTATCATAAGCAGTTTAGTCCTGCCCTGCCACAAAAATATTGTTAACGTCTTAAATCTTAACTTCTTGAGTATCTTGAGTACTCCACTGATATTGCATTAATTAATTCTATTTCTGTGTTTACTGTAGCTTTTTAGCAATACTGAACTCATCACACATATTGAACAAGAATAAAATATTGGAGTACCAATCAATACCTTTGATCTCATTTATTGATAGCTTTCTAAATTGACATTAAGATTGCATTTAGTAAATATTTAATTGATTGTTTTTTTTCATGCAGATATGAACGGGGGTGGTTGTAAATTCCAGATGGGATTTTCCAATCGCTTTTGCCCCAGAACCAGAAAATCCCATCCAAGGTCAATGGATCTTTCCATGGTCTGCCCCCTTTTCTGCTCTGATTCCCATGGTGGATGGAATGGGAAAATTCACCTCTCTGTCACAAATTAGACCATCAGAAAACTACAACATTTCAAGTATTAGGAAACCAGAGATTGATTTGCACATTTTAGTAGCATTCTGATTGTAGGTGATTGGGTTTTTGAAGTTCATTTATTAGTATCACAAGTAGACTTGCATTAACATAACAGTGAAGTTGCTGTGAAAATCCTCTAGTTGCCATACACCGCGCCTGTTCGGGTACACCGAGGGAGAATTCAGCATGGCCAATACACTTAACCAGCATGTCTTTTGGACTGTAGAAGGAAACCAGAGCCCCTGGAGAAAATCCACATAGACACAGGGAGAATATGCAGACTCTGCATAGACAGGACCCAGGAGGGAATCAAACCCAGGTCTCTGGCAATGTAAGGCAGCAGTGCTAACCACTGAGTCAAATACCATCACAAAAAGTTGAAGATTTGAGGAGGGCATCAACTCTAACACAGTGCTGGTAAGAGTAATCTTGTTAACAAATGCCACTTTAGATACTGATTCATGAGCACTTTGTCCTTATATGGATAAAAAGCTAGGGTCCCTGTTTCCAGAGACAAACAGTGGCATAGTGCTGCATCACAGCACCAGAGACGCGAGTTCAATTCTTGGCTTGTGCGGAGTTTGCACGTTCTCCCTGCTACGTTGGTTTCCCCCGGGTGCTCCAGTTTCCTCCCACTATCAGAAAGATATCTGGTTATGGTACAATGGTCATGCTAAATTCTCACTCAGGGTATCCAAACAGGCGCCGGAGTGTGGCAACTAGCGGATTTTCACAGTAACTTGATTGCAGTATTAATGTAACCCTACTTATGACACTAATAAATAAACTTTAAATGATGGAGAGCAAAAATGTTGTCATTGTTTTGAGGAAGATTGCCTCTGCTTGCTCTTTCCTGGGGGACAGTCCGCAAAAGACTGCTTCAGATACTTAGCATCAGAAATGTTGAGAACTGCATTCAGTTTTATTCCGCACAACACCCAGAGGAATTTCTAATCTCTTTATTAGCTCCCGTAGTTGGCTTCCCTCCCTCTCGTGTTACTGTGGGCCGGTAGCTGTAGCATTGGTCTCTAACCCCAGCGACCTACTTTCACCGGCGCCCTGTCTGAGCCTAACAGCGTCTGCTTTGTCTGAATACCAGGATTGGATTCTCCCCTTCAGTGACTTCATTCTGCAGCTGGAATAATTAAGATGACAGAGAAGATGCTCTTGAAACCGAGAGGGTGAATGAGCAGGGGAAGAATTGTCTGATGGATCGATTTTCAGTAACCTGACTCCTCTTCATTTCAATCATTCCCACAGCTTTTTTTTAAGCCCTCTGTCCTGCACGCATTGGGTTCAACCTTTGCGAACAGAGACATCATGATGCAAAATCAAATAAGAGGATGGAAAGCAGGTTGTCCTGGGCAATGAAGTTCCTTTTTGAACTGATGAGATACAATCAGTGAAATAGGCCCTTGGGAAGGGATTCAGCCAATCACATTTCTGCACAATAAAACTACTGCAGACTCTCAAGGTAAAGCTTTATAAAAAGAATATTTCTTCCAGCAATCACGCTTGAGAGATTCATCCAAGACTTGTCGGCAACATTTAAAAGTGCAGTGATTGCTAATTCATTCAAAAATATGTTTTAGGGAACCTTAAGTTTATTTATTAATGTCACTTAGGCTTACATTAACATTGCAAAATCCCTTGGCCACCACACTCTGGGTACACTGAGGGAAAATTCAGCACGGCCAATACACCTAACCAGCACATAGAACATAGAACATTACAGCGCAGAACAGGCCCTTCGGCCTTCGATGTTGCGCCAACCAATTATGAAAAAAGCAATGACCCTCCAAACTAAACCATTCCCTTCTCTTCCATAAACTTATCAACTAACCTCTTAAACGCCACCAAACTTGGCGCATCTACAACTGCCGCAGGCAGGGCATTCCACTCCCTAACCACCCTCTGGGTAAAGAACCTACCTCTGATATCCGTCCTATAACTATCACCCCTTAATTTAAAGCTGTGTCCCCTCGTGCTAGTTTTCTCCATCCTAGGAAAAAGGCTATCACTGTCCACCCTACCTAAACCTCTAATCATCTTATATGTTTCGATAAGGTCTCCTCTTAGCCTCCTCCTTTCTAACGAAAACAACCTCAAATCCCTCAGCCTCTCCTCATAAGACCTGCCCTCCATACCAGGCAACATCCTGGTAAACCTCCTCTGTACCCTCTCCAATGCCTCCACATCTTTCTTATAATGTGGGGACCAGAACTGCACACAATACTCCAAGTGCGGCCGCACTAGAGTTTTGTACAGTTGCAACATGACGTTGCGGCTCCGAAATTCAATCCCCCTACCAATAAAAGCTAAGACTCCGTATGCCTTCTTAACAACCTTATCGACTTGACTGCCTACTTTCAGGGATCTATGCACAAATACACCAAGATCCCTCTGTTCATCAACACTATTAAGAATCCTACCATTAGCCCTATACTCTACACATTTATTATTCCTGCCAAAGTGCATTACCTCACACTTTTCCACATTAAACTCCATTTGCCACCTCTCGGCCCAGCTCTTCAACTTGTCCAAGTCTCTCTGCAAACTATAACACCCCTCTTCACTATCTACCACTCCACTGATTTTAGTGTCATCTGCAAATTTACTAATCCATCCTTCAATACCCTCATCCAGATCATTTATAAAAATTACAAACAGCAGGGGCCCCAAAACAGACCCCTGAGGTACACCACTTGTAACTGAAAGACATCTTTCAAACTATGGAAGAAAACTGGAGCATCCAGAGGAAACTCATGCAGACACAGAGAGAACATGCAGATTCCACACAGACAGTGCCCCAAGCCGAGAATCGAACCCAAGTCCCTGGTGCTGTGAGGCAACAGTGCTAACCACTGTGCCATCTCAGGTTTCATTGGCAGATTTATACATTAAACCTCAGATTCATTTTGGTGTTTGTTTTAGATAGTGTTAATGCTCACAGATAGACCAGTCAATCCCACCCCTGTTTTCACAGCTGCTACAGGATCTGTTCCTTCACCCTCTCTGGGTTTACTAAAGGTGCTGCCCTCGTGCTGAGGCACATTTCAACTGAGGCCTGTTGGTCATCTGTGTCTCGCCCAAGCAGCAAACCATCATGTATCAATTAGCTTCAGTTTTTGAAGCTGGGAAATTCCTCAGAGTTCCATTGGCAATGCTTTCACTAAGGTCACGTTTTACCATGCACCCTTGGTTCCCATGCTTTGGACAACCCATACCAAGCCCCTCAAAGCATTGGAAAAGTAACTCCAGAGGTGCCATGGGTAAACCATGAACTTAGTGAAAGCATTGCCAATGGAGGCAGCGTGATAGCTTCACAGCTCCAAAGACGTGGATTCAATTCCCGGCTCGGGTCGCTGTTTGTGTGAAGTTTGCACATTCTCTTCATGTCTGCGTGGGTTTCCACCGGGTGTTCCGGTTTCCTCCCACATTCCAACAACGTGCCGGTTAGGTTGATTGGCCATGTTAAAATTGCCCTTAGCATCCTGAGATGTGTAGATTAGAGGGATTAGTGGGTAAAATATGTAGGGATACTGGGGTGGGGGCTGGGTGGGATTGTGGACGGTGCAGACCCGATGGGCTGAATGGCCTCTTTCTATACTGTGAGTTTTCTATGATTTCTATGAAAGCATTGCCAATGGAGCTCTGAGGAATTCCACAGGCTCATCACTCTTTGGGTGAAGAAATGCCTCTTCATCTCCATCCTAAATAGTCCATTCTGAATCCTCAGACTGCGACCCTTAGTTCTGGACTTCTCCCATCATTGGGAACATCCTCCCTGCATCTATCCAATCTAGTCCTATTAGAATTTTATAAGTCTCTATGTGATCCCCCCTCATTCATCTGAACTCCAGCAAAAATAATCCGAACGCAGTCAATCCGTCTTCATACATCAGGCAAAGAGAAATGGAGATGTTGATCACAGGATTGCCTGAAGTCACCATGCCTGTGGTCTGTGGGGCAAGGGGATCTAAGTGAGATTGAGGGGGGTGGGTTGGGTCAGGAACCTCATGCCTGGATGCTGTGGGGCCTGGGAGGAGGGTGGGGGGAATGCCTCTCATTGCTGAGGGGTTGTTGGTGCTTCCTGCACCGTCAGCATCCAAGAAGCCAAATCAACACTTGTGAGGACCTTTACCAAAGCTGGAGATCCCATTGGGGAGAAGAGTGAATAGTGGGAGGGGATGTAAACTGGTCAATATGAATATTTATCATGTTCCCTGCCTGAGCGGAGCGGGTGGGCGGGACCTGAGCAGGGCGGGTGGGGGTGACCTGAGCAGGGGGAGTGGGTGGGAACTGAGGGGTGGGTAGGCACGCTGAGCTGACAGCATCACATCTCCAGAACATGGCGATACTCAATGGTAGCTAATGGGCTTGGAGAATTTCCACCTTAGACAGCTGCTGCGATGGGACAGAGGAAACATGTTTGCCCCAGCTGGTGCTGAGAGGCTTGTAGACATTTGCTCTCCTGAAAGCCCCAACCTTGATGATATCAACATATTCAAAATAAAACAACAATCTCCTCAGTAAACCTGCTGGTTCTTCTTGGGACACAGATGATGTCCCGACTGTTCCGGGTCGTTGGCTGTTAGGGGGTGGGGGGGAGGGGGCCGCTCTGTATGTGAGGCCTGGGCAGCGACAGCACCCGGTACGGGGGTGATGGGGGGCGGGCAAGTGAGTAGGCAAGAGGGGGAGAAAATGTGAGGGGGTGGGGGGAAGAAAAAAAAGAAAAGAAAAAAAAACCCCCATGAAAGACTTCTTGAGAAGGTGAGAGGGCATGGGATCCAAGGGGCTTTGGCCTTGAGGATCCAGAACTGGCTTGCCTGCAGAAGGCAGGGGGTGGTTGTGGATGGGTCTTGTTCTGCATGGAGGTCGGTAACCAGTGGAGTGTCCCAGGGATCTGTTCTGGGACCCCTGCTGTTTGTCATTTTCATAAATGACCTGGATGAGGAAGTGGAGGGATGGGTGAGTAAGTTCGCCCATGACACGAAGGTCGGTGGTGTTGTGGATGGTCTGGAGGGATGTCAAAAGTTGCAGCAGGACATCGACAGGATGCAAGACTGGGCGGAGAAGTGGCAGATGGACTTCAACGCGGATAAATGTGTTGTGGTCCATTTTGGCAGATCCAACGGGATGAATGAGTACACTATCAAAGGTAGGAGTCTTAGCTGTGTGGAAGAGCAGAGGGATCTTGGGGTCCGGGTCCATAAGACTCTCAAATCGGCCTCCCAGGTGGAGGATGTGGTTAAGAAAGCTTACGGTGTACTGGCCTTCATTCATCGAGGGATTGAGTTCAGGAGTCAGGAGGTAATGCTGCAGCTTTATAGGACCCTTGTCAGACCACACTTGGAGTACTGTGCGCAGTTCTGGTCGCCTCACTATAGGAAGGACGTGGAAGCTATTGAAAGGGTGCAGAGGAGATTTACAAGGATGTTGCCTGGATTGGGAGGCATGCCTTATGAAGACAGGTTGAGGGAGCTGGGACTGTTCTCCCTGGAGAGACGAAGGTTGAGAGGCGACCTGATAGAGGTTTACAAGATGTTGAGAGGAATAGATAGGGTGGACTCTCAGAGACTATTTCCCAGGGCTGAAATGGTCGCAACAAGAGGGCACAGATTTAAGGTGCAGGGAAGCAAGTACAGAGGGGATGCTAGGGGAAAGTTTTTCACTCAGAGGGTGGTGAGTGAATGGAATCGGCTGCCGTCGGTGGTGGTCGAGGTGAACTCGCTGGGGTCTTTTAAAAGACTTCTGGATGAGTATATGGGATCCAATGGGATTGGGGGTATAGATAGGTCTATGGCTGGGTAGGTTTTGATGTGTTTGGCACAACTTGTGGGCCGAAGGGCCTGTTTGTGCTGTAGTGTTCTATGTTCTATGTTCTATGATCAAACCTTTAGGTTCTCAGCTCTTGCCATCGTCTATTTGGCAGTAGGGTATTGTGCAACAGAACGGTACAACTCATCCACACCAGTCTTGAAAATACCCAACTCAAAGTCTGAGCTGCCCTCTGATCAAATGAGCTTCCCTGGCTCCCAGTCCTGAAAAGCATCCCGCCCCTTCACACAAGGAGAGAGATTGAAACAAAAAAGCTGTTGCAAAAAGTTTACATCAACTCAAGCCCAATGCACTGGTTTCTCACCTCCCATCACAAGCTGTTTGGATAAGACCACCATGCCAAGGAATAACAGTAAGAAGCTTCACAGCACCAAGTTAAAGCCCAACAAGTTTATTTGGAATGCTTGGAAAGCTTGTGATTCCAAATAAATCTGTTGGACTTTAACCTGAGACTCCTTACTGTGTGCCCATCCCAGTCCAATGCCGGCATCCCCGCATCAAGGAATAACAGCACAGGCTCTATGTCAACAAGCATGGAACTGACACGCCACCACAAGAATCCACTTCCTTACCACAGATCCCATTGCCCGTCTGCTCTTCTCCAACCTGCTACGCCAACAGTGGGCACCCCTGAACCATTACTGCACTGGCCACGGCCACATGCAGTAAATTGGCACAAGTGGGGCATTGCGACGAATGCAGACTGCAGCTGCGGTCACCCCAGTGAATGATCATTGAAAAATTCCTCCTGACAAAAGTCAGTGATGGACTCAAAGAACTCCATTTAATCATCGTGGGAGATATTATCTGGCTCCATGATTACTGCTCGCACTCAGAAAAATAACATATACCAGAAAGAGCAGGGATCCTAACAATACTGGAGAATCTTGAAGGATCACTCAGATTCGAAACATTGTCTCTATTCTCTCTTCACAGGTATTGTAGGACCTGCTGAGATTTTCCTGCATTTTCTGCTTTTGTTTCAGATTCCACAGTCTTTTGCTTTTGTCCTAACAATGATCGTTGGGAATTCCATTGTAAACCTTCCTTCAGACTGAAATACAGCCATTCATCATCACTCTCTGTTTCCTGTGACTCAGCCAATTTTGTACCTATGTTGCTACTGTCATTTTTACTCCATAAACTATAACTTTGCTGACACATCTGTTGCGCTATATTTTATCAAATTCCTGTTAGAAGTCCACATGCACCATATCAACAGCATGATGCTCACTCAATCTCTGTTACCATATCAAAAAAAATGCAAGTAGGTTAGTTAAATATTGTTTACTTCTAACAAATCACACTGGCTTTCCTTCATTAATCTCCATTTGCCCAAATGACTGTTTTCCGAAATTTTAACCATTTCCCCGCCACCGAGGTTAAATTGATGGGCCGGTAGTTGCTGGGTTTATCTTTACATCCTTTTTTGAACAAGGGTGTAACATTTGCAGTTTTCCAGTTTCCTGACACCACCCCAAAGTCTAAGGAAGATTGGGAAATTATGCATGACCTATGCCTCCACAATTTCTACTGTCACTTCCTTCAGTATCAGTCCTGGTGCCATGACAACTTTAAATACAGACAGTTTAATATCTCTTCCTTAACCCATTCAGTGCCTGAATAGCCTCCCCTGAATTAATTGGACTGCATTTTCTTCCTTGGTAATGACAGGGGCAAAGTATTCATTTGGGTAGCACGGTTATTAGCACTGCTGCCTCACTGCGTAGGAACCTGGGTTTGATTCCCAGCTTGGGTCACTGTCTGTGTTGAGTCTGCACATCCTCTCTGTATCTGCATGGGTTTCCTTTGAGTGCCCCAATTTCCTCCCATAGTCTGAAAGATGTGCTGGTTAGGTGAATTGGTCATGCTAACTTCTCCCTCAGTATACCTGACAGACGCCAGAGTGTGATAACCACAAGATTTTCACAGTAACTAATTTCATTGCAGTGTTAACATAAGCCGACTTGTGATTAATAAATAAACTTTACTTTTTTAAAACCTCTGCCATGCCCCCGTCTGTAGACGTAATTTCCCTTTTTGATCCCTAATTGACTCTTACCACTCTTTTATTATTTATATGCCGAGTTCAATCGATTGATTGATTGCAAATTTGAAGACTCAACATGGCACCCAATGGGAGAAGAACAGAATCACTTGACAACAGCTTTCGGATTTCTGTGTCAATCCAAATTTTTCCTCACAGGAATGGAATGTGTTGCTTTCAGACTGTAGATCAAACATTTTTCAGGACAGTCACTTGACGTTCTTTCTGATTACCGAACCCAGTTGATGGACAGGGTAAAACTGAATTAAGTTGTTTACTGGGTAACAGGGAATCCAGTTGCATTAGTGCAGCCCAGGCCACAATCCAGGCTTCAAGACTGTGTGAGGCCGCGCTGAAAGCAATCTTAACAATACACATAATTAGGCCTCTTTCATTAGGTTTTGGCTCCAAACCCGATTATGTGAGCGAGTGGAAAATTAATATCTCAGAAAGACAGGTTGGATGCTCAATCCAGTCAGCCAATTAATTTTCTCCCTGCTGCTCTCCCTCCGTGAAAAAGCTTTAAGACTTTTTTAGTCGTCCATCGCCACTGTGATCATGTTCTCATTACAGAATTCGGTCAATTTTAATGGTAGCAAATGTCAAATAGATGTGTCAACATGGAAAAATAGCAAAATCCAGTAAACAGCATCAGAAAAGAACTTGGAGGGCAACAGGGCCTGAGCTGAAGATGTATATGTTTACTTTATTTATTAGAGTCGCAAACAGACTCCCATTCACGCTGCAATGAAGTTACTGTGAAAATCTCTGAATCGCCACACTCCAGCTCCTGTTCGGGTACACTGAGGGAGAATTTAGTATTTGTACCTTAACCAGCATCTTTCTGACTTTGGGAGGAAAGCGGAGTATCCAGAGGAAACCGACGCAGGGAGAACGTGCAAACTCCGCACACATAGTGACCCAAGCTGGGAATTGAACCCTGGTTCCAACTGTTATGAGGCAGCACTACTGTGCCACCATGCCATCTCAACCCCCCACACCCCCTCCAACCCCACCCCAATGTATAAATGTAGCAAAGGATGTCATGATTTGTCCTTATTTCTTGCGAAAATGTTACGCATTATTCTGGATTTGATTGGGACTCACTTGTGATAGTACTATCTATAGGGTTGTCACGGTGATGCAGAAGCACTCCAGTAATATCTTCCTCCTTGGGACGAGCAAGAATATAGAACATAGAACACTACAGCGCAGTACAGGCCCTTCGGCCCTCATTGTTGCGCCAACCAGTGGAACCAATCTAATGACCCTCTAACCTAATCTATTCCAATATTATTCAAATGCCTATCCAATGACCACTTGAACATCCTTAAAGTTGGCAAGTCCACAACTGTACAGTTGTGGACTCGCCAACTTCCACACCCTTACTACCCTCTGAGTAAAGAACCTATTCTGAAATCCATCCTATAATTATCACCCCTCAATTTAAAGCTATGTCCCCTCATGTTAGCCATCACCATCTGAGGAAAAAGGCTCTCACTTTCCAGCCTATCTAATCCTCTGATCAGCTTGTATGCCTCAATTAAGTCACCTCTTAACCTTTTTCTCTTTAACGAAAACAACCTCAAGTCCCTCAGCTTTCCTCATAAGACCTTCCCACCATACCAGGTAACATCCTGGTAAATCTCTTCTGCACCCTTTCCAATGCTTGCACATCTTTCTCATAGTGCGGCGACCAGAACTGTACGCAACATTCCAAGTGCGGCCGCACCAGAGTTTTGTACAGCTGCAACATGACCTCACGGCTCCGAAATTCACTCCCTCTACCAATAAAAGCTGAGACACCGTACGCCTTTTTAACAACATTATCAACCTGGGGAAACAGCTTTGTGCCAAAAATCCTTGGATGCTTGTCGAATGGTCCAGTTGTGGTGTAATATTTCTGCTGTGCTCCCAGTGAGATTCCTGCCTGCATTAATGGTCAAACTCTAGAAGAGGAGGTGAGAGATTATAGATGTCACAGACATCTGAGGCTGGACAGTAGGGCCAACTCCTCCAGGGAAATTTATGGACTACTTCTCTTTAAAATGGTAATTATTTGCAGGGTGTGGGATTGTAATGGATTGTCCCTGGATCAACTATGCTCAGCATGTGTGTGTTGATGTGGAAGGGGTGTGTTTGTTGGGGGATAATTGGCATCTCTTGCATTCTTTGTAATATGATGCATGACATCACCCTGCCATTACTGCCAGTTTACATAAACCCACCTGTATTTGGCAGGGTAAGAGGCGCGGGGGCGTGGGGGGGGCGGTCATCCAGGATTGCAATCACCTCAATCAGAAGATGCTGGAAAGAGCAGCAGATTGCAGGGGACCAGCAAAAACCTCCATCCTCATATCTCCCGGTTTTGAATATTACTGAAGCAGCACTCCTCCAGGCAAGGCTAATGTATTCTATCCCGCTCCTCACTCCTGTTGGAGGAATTGAGAATGACATTTTGTGGTTGTAACATTTTGGACAAGTACCAGGCCATGACCCATCTCCATGGTGGACAGGCTTTGGGGAGTAAGGAGATGGGTTACTCTCTGCAGAATTCCTACTTCTGACCTGTTCTGTAGCCACAATATTTATATAACTAGTTGAGATCAAGTTCTGGTCAATGATAATCACCAAAATTTCAGCAATGATATAACCATTAAATGTCAAGGGGAGATGGTTAGATTCTCTCTTGTTGGAGATGGTCATTGCCTGGTACTTGCCCAAAATGTTACCACCACAAAATGCCATCCCTGACTCCTCCAACATCCATCCTCACATCACTCCATCATTAGTGCTCATGCCTTCATAGAATCATAGAATCCTGCATTGCAAGAGAAGGCTATTTGGCCCTTCGAGTCTGCATTGATTATAATCCCACTCTATTCCCATCACCCCATGCATTTACCCGAGCTAGTCTCCCTGACACTAAGGAGCAATTAAGCATGGCCAACTCATCTAACCCACACATCTTTGGACTGTGGGAGGAAACTAGTGCATTCAGAGGAAACCCACGCAGACATGGGGAGAACGCGCAGACTCTGCACAGAGAGTGACCCAAGCTGGGAATCAAACCCGGGCGTTGTGAGGCAGCAGTGTTAACCACTGTTCCACTCCAGTCTCCTTTCCGCATCTAGCCCCACATCCTCAAACCATTTCCTTAAACCTCTCTGCTTCTTCACTTCGAAAACCCGTTAGAAACTCTTTGATCATTCTCCTGAGTTTCCTTCTTCAATCCGGCATCCAGCTTAGTCTGGCATGCTTCTGCAGATGCCTTGGGAAGGTTTACTGCTTCGAGGACACAATATCAGTGTTTAATATTGTTTTTTTCCTTTTCAGGAGAAACAAAAGTTAGGGGCCAGGATGCTCTTTGCATGGTGACAGCCTTGTGAATACTGTGGGCTGCATTCCCCAGCTGTGATTGCCCCAAAACCAGAAAATCCTGCCCGGGGTCAATGGACCTTTGCATGAAAGGTTAGGAAGAGTCGGGAGCTTCAAGTTTTTTAGGTTCCCAGATCACCAACAACCTGTCCTGGTCCCTCTATGCCAACACTATAGTAAAGAAAGGTCACCGATGCCTCTACTTTCTCAGAAGACTAAGGAAATTTGGCACGTCAGCTACAACTCTCACTAACTTTTACAGGTGCATCACAGAAAACATCCTTTCTGGTTGTATCACAGCTTGGTATGGGCTCCTGCTCTGCCCAAGACTGCAAAGAACTATAAAAGGTTGTGAATGTAACCCAATCCACCACGTAAACCAGCCTCCCATGCATTGACTCTGTCTGCACTTCCCACTGCCTTGGCAAAGCAGCCAGGATAATTAATGACACACCCCAGACATTCTCTTTTCCACCTTTTCCCGTCGGGAAAAAGCTACAAAAATCTGAGGTCACATACCAACCAACTCAGGAACAGCTTCTTCCCTGCTGCCGTCAGACTTTTGAACAGATCCACCTCGCATGATGTTGATCTTTCTCTACACCCTGTCTATGACTCTTAACACAACATTCTGCACTCTCTCGCTTCCTTCTCTATGAACGGTATGCTCTGCCTGTATATCATGCAAGAACCAATACTGTACGTTAGTACATGTGACAATAATACATTGAATCAAATCAGAGTGATCCCGTTACCCCTCCCCGTGGCTGGCAGGACAGGGAAAGTCCGCCCAACGTGTGGCTAAAATGAATGATTCAAACTAATTCTGGATGGATGGAAGGATAAACTATCTACCCACCAAGAGATACATTACAACTTGTGTGGAATTTCGCAAATGGGTGAATTGGATTCACTTCTTTTAAAATCCTGTTGCTGCCTAATTTTCTATTTGGCAGCCTGTGGTTCAGCCTTGCTTGATCCACTTGTTACCGGGAAACGTGTCCACGAAGGCGTATGCTGATCCATCTTGACAGTATTAAACTCCAGGCAACACTGCGGATAAACAGTTTATTGTTCATTCAGTTTTACTTCTGAAATGGATTACCCTTAATGGAATGAGGATGTGTGTCATTCCAAAAGCGCTTTGAAGCCTAAATAAATTCAAGTGGGCATGGTCATTTTTTTACATTTCTTATAAAGAACAGCACAGCACAGGAACAGATCCTTCGGCCCACCAAGTATGTGCTGACACAGATGCCTCTCCAATCTAATATCGCCTCTGTGTGGTCCGTAATCCTCAATTCCCGGCCGATTCATGTATCTATCCAGATGCCTTTTCAATTAATTTATTAACTTGTTTTGCGTAAAAGTTCATGTTGGGATGCTGGGAAGGGGAGAAAAAAAAGTAACCACTTTGGAGCCAAGCTGGCAAGTATTCAACAGGGCAGCCAAGTCCCAGCAATGAGTTTGAGCCAGGCTGTTATTGTGCAAGATCTCAATGGGCCAAAGCCCAGCAGGCACCTCCCAGCCCTCAGCACCCCAGCAAGAAATTGTCAAATGCCGGATGTTTGGATCACTGTTTTCATAATTAATTGAGCATTTTTCTTTGCAGCATCACTTCCCAAATACCAAGTCCGAATAAAGAACGCACTTAAACAAAATAATATCATTGTCGGAGCTTTGGTGATATGGGGATACTGCAGGAAATATCTTAGGAGTGCCTCCGAAACACTGTGGAAATTCGATTGAAATGACACTGTGGGATAATGGCATCCGATTATTCACGCATTCAATTTAAAATCCCTGTTAATAAAGGAAGGAATTTTGCAAGTGTGTTAAGTGATTCTTGTGCATCATTTCCTACGATGCCAATAGTGCCATTTCAAAGTTTCATGATTGTTCAGAATAAATTAGTAATGATGCTTGCTCTCAGAGTTCAAGAGGAACATAAAAGATCTTTACTAATAAGGAAAAATTGTACCAGAGATACAGCTCCCCTGCTGCCCCAGTCTCTACATGTCTTCTACAAGTCTCCGGCCTAAGAGAAGACTCCATCTCCTGGGATGATTAGCTACCCTCAGTCTCAATTGATCCTCCAGGCCTGGTGACCCTCTTCTGCTGTGTTGCCTCTCAAGGGACAATCACCACATCCCTCTCCCTTTAACTCATTTATATAATCTTCAATAACTAAGTTACGCAGTCCTTAACTCTGGTTGTATCATTGCTTGGTATGTCTCCCGCTCTGTCCAAGACCACAAAATTCTACAAAGGATCATGAAGGTAGCCCAGTCCATCATGCAAACCAGCCTCCCAACTATTGACACTATTTACACTTGCCACTGCCTTGGAAAAGCAGCCAGTATAATCAAGGACTCCACACATCCTGGATATTCTTCCACCTTCTTCCATCGGGAAAAACATACAAAAGTCTGAGATCATGTACCAACCAACTCAAGGACAGCTTCTTCCTTGTTGCTATCAGACTTTTGAACGGATCTACCTTATATTATGTTAATCTTTCTCTACACCCTATTATCACTACATTCTGCACCCTGTCGTTTCCTTCCCTATGAACAGTATGTTTTGTCTGTACATCTTGTAAAAAACATTACTTTTCACTACATGTGACAATAATAAATCATATCAAAAAACTCTAACTAAACAGCAGGTACTCTGGAGTTATTTAAGAAATACTTAGATGGCCACATGAACAGAATGGGAATGGAGGGGTATAGAAAACTGATTTAAAATAGGGATCATGAGCCTTGGAAGTCCCTGGGAAGTGTGTAAATAGATGATGATACTGATGTACTTGTTTTTATCCTACAGGTGCTTTGGTCCACCTTGTTGTCTAACAAGGGGCATACAAGCGATGGGTCGTGAGAGGGCTGCTCTTGGATGTTTTTTGAGAGTATACTAGTGTTTCATATCGTTAGTGTACGCTTGACCTGGACCATTTGATGGGCAACACGACAGCTCAGTGACTATCACTGTGCTGTGCAGATACATGGATTTGGGCCTGTGTCTGTGGGAGTTTGCGCATTCTCCCTGTGCTTGCGTGGGTTTTTCTCCGGGTGCTCCGGTTTCCTCCCACATCCCAAAGATGTGCTCTTAGGCTAATTGGCAAAACAAATTCTCCCTAAATTGTCTCAAATTTGGTTTTTGATCCATAGATCTATAAACATAGACAGGGATCGCGGGTAGAGGTGGGAACATCGGGGTGGCGGCGCAGGCTCGTTGGGCCGAAGGGCCTGTTTCCCGTGCTGTTTTTGTTCTTTGTTCTTTGTTCTTGATTATATACATGAGTTGGACAATTATAAATCCAATCTCTGAGAGTTTTTTTGCTTCATGTAGAATGTGCAATTCTGTAGTCTATGATTCTTCCACTGGATAGACATTACCAGAAAGTGCAAATAACAGATATTTCTTCTCACACAGGCAGTTTGTTACTATTTGTTTCCATGGAGACAACAGTCATGTCTATAACAGGTCAATTAGGCATTTTGGTGCTTACAGGTTCAAAAATATTTCTTGATGGAAATGTTGATTGTTGGAGCGTCTTTCCACTCAATCAGTGATCCACATGTTTAGGAACAATCTGTCTTTCCATGTCCGATTGGGTACGACAGGAGTCCAGTCACGGAGACAATAATTCCAGAGATTTAACTTGGCTGACTATCGAAGTTCCGTGTTATCACACCATGTCATATTATGTACTTAATATGGGTTTTCTTATTGTTGCACTGTTGATAGATCGTTGATGAAACCTGTGGGTGTGATTTTATGGCCTCACTTGTCCCAAACCGTAAAATCCCACCCGAGGTCAATAGACCTTTCCCTGTTCACCCTTTGCCCGCTCTGATTCCCGTGGTGGGGCAGGCAATAAAATCCCAGCCTGTGTGCTTTTAAACATTAACACCGTTATTGGTAGGCTTTAACTACGTGCAGTTCCTAATATGCTCTTGTATGGAACTGTTTCATACAGACTTGTTGCCTTTCCCTTGGTGTGACCATTTCAGCAATTCTGGCATGAAATCTCAGTTTCTTTTTCTGTCTGAATTGCTGATTCTGCTGTCAATTTCAACGTTATTACCTCAGTTCATTTCTCATTGTCACGCTTTCTTCTTCAAGTTCTTCTTCTGATTCAGTACTTCACCAGACTTGTTCTTATTTTCTAGCTGTTTTTCATGGAATTTAGCTTAGGTTCTATTGCCTTATTAAATTCTCCTTAACTTCATTTTGTCAATTTTTGTAACTTTCATTTAAGTTTGCTATCAGTCATTTTACATTTTGTTTTAATATCTTCTATGGAGCTTTAATTCTTTTTGTTGTTTCCTCTACTGTTCAATAGTTCCGACTTTCTTTTGAAATCTTTAATTTCAATGTTTCTTCCCAGGTGAATCCATCATGTTCTTACTAGACATGTATATTTCACAGGTGGAATCTTCATTTATATTTGTCTTAACTTCAGCTAAATCCCTTTTGTCTTCACTGTTGATTGGGTCTGTCTCTGACAAAATTTCGACATGTTTCAATTGTGCAATTTTCTTGTTGCATTTCATTTAGCTATCTATTGTCTTTTGTTGCCCTCTTTCTGGGGTCTTTCTGTGTCCTCCTTCCAGGATCATTCAAACCCCCTTTCTGGAGTTTTTCATTGTCTTCCTTACAGGGTCTTCCAGTTCCCTCATTCTGGGATCTTCTATTACCTCCTCTGAGAGTTCTGAAGTGCAGAGGGATCAGGGTATCTGAGCTCATCAATCACAAAAGGCAAATGTACATGTAGAGCAAATAGTTAGGAAAGGAAGAGGAATGTTATCATTTATTGTGAGGGTAATTGATGACAAAAGTAGGAAAGTTTGTTTCAGTTGGCATTGCTGAGTATTGTGTATAGTATTGATCTCCTTATTTAAACAAAGTTGTAAACGCATTAGAAGCAGTTCAGAGAAGGTTTACTAGACTAATACCAGGAATGGGTCCTTTGTTTTATGAAGAAAGGTTGGAGAGATTGAATTTGCATGCACTAGAGTTCAGAAAAGTAAGGCAATTTAATCAAAATCTTCCAGATCTTTCAGAGTAAACGTGGAGAGAATGTTTCCTCTTGTCAGAGAATCTAGAACTAAAAGTTTAAGTTTATTTACAAGTAGGCTTACATTAACACTGCAATGAAGTTACTGTGAAAATCCCCTAGTTGCTACATTCCGGTCCATTGAGGGAGAATTTAGTATGGCCAATGCACCTAACTAGCACATCTTTCAGATTGTGGGAGGAGACCAGAGCACCCGGAGGAAACCCACACAGACACAGGCAGAATATGCAAACTCTGCATAGACAGTGACCCAAGCCAGGAATTGAACCTGAGTCCTTGTTGCTGTGAGGCAGCAGTGCTACTATGCCACCACGCTGCCCCTGGAGGTCACTGCTTAAAAATAAAATGTCACTCATTAAGACAAAGATGAGGACATATTTTGTTTCTCTGAGGGTCCCTCCCATGGTCATTTCCTGGATTTGAAATTAGCCCAGATGTATCCATTCAGAACAGCTGACAGGATAACACATCATCATTCTAAGCAAGACTGAGACTAAACATTTGACTGAATGGGTGAACTGACTGAGGAGCTTTTGGTGATGATCACATTTGCATTTCAAAGCAACTCATTTTCACTTGGATATTTTCCCCCGATGTTTCAATACAGTGAACACACACAAAAAACAAAACAGGAAATGCATTGCAGCCCAAAATAGAGTCTCTGACAAGAAACCTGGGAAGTGGACAAATTCTTTGCTGTATTAGTGACAAACAGATGCATAATGATACAGACTCCTTTTGCAAAAGTATACTTTATTCATAAAATCTGTGAAAAACACATTATGAGAGGACAACATGGTGACTAGCTCTGCTGCCTCACAGTACCAGGGACCCAGGTTCCATTCCCGACTTGGGTCATTGGATGCATCTGGGCCAATTCTTCTCATCTCTGTCTTAATAAATGACTTCTTATTTTTAAACACTGACCCCTAGGGCAACATGGTGATTAGCACTGCTGTCTCACAGAGGTGGAGATGCTTGTGTTGGACTGGGGTAAACACAGTAAGAAGCCTCACAACACCAGGTTAAAGTCTAACAGGTTTATTTGGTAGTAAACGCCATTTAGTTTCAGTGTTTGCCCCTTCGTCAGGTGAGTGGGAGTTCTGATTACAAACAGTGATCTGAACTCCCAAACAAACAGTTCGTGATCAGAACTCCCACTCACCTGACGAAGAGGCAAACCCTGAAAGCGAGTGTCATTTACAACCAAATAAACCTTTTGGATTTTAAGTTGGTGTTGTGAACTTCTTACTGCGTCTGCCTCACAGTGCCAGGGACCTAGTTTTGATTCCTCTGGCACCTGTTTGGGTACACTGGAGGAAAATTTAGCATGGCCGATGCAGCTAACCAGCACATCTTTTGGACTGTGGGAGGAAACCGGAGAGAAACTGGGGAGAATGTGCAGACTCTGCACAGACAGTGACCCAAGTCAGGAATCAAAACCGGGTTCCTGGTGTTGTGAGGCAGCAGTGCTAACCAATGCTGCCAAAATAGTGAGATATTTATTGGGATTTTATGGTTACACTTGACACAAGGTTGGAAAATCCTGCTTCTGTTGCGAATTACCTTAAATCTGCACATTCTCCCTGTGTCTGCATGGGTTTTGTCCGGGTGCTCCAGTTTCCTCCCACAGTATAAAGATGTGCAGGTTAGGTGCATTGCCATTCTAAATTTTCCTTCAGTGTACCCAAACAGGCGTCAGAATGTGGCAACTGGGGGATTTTCACAGTCATGATAATGGAGATGCTGGTGTTGGACTGGAGTAAACACAGTGAGAAGTCATACAACATCAGGTCAAACTCCAACAGGTTTTTTGGTAGCAAATTTTTTTGGCATTTGCTAGCAAATAAACCTGTTGGATTTTAACCTGATGTTGTAAGACTTTTTACTGGATTTTCACAATAACATCTTTGCAGTGTTAATGTAAGCCTACTTGTGGCGCTAATAAATAAAGAACTTTTCAAATTGTTCTAAGAGTAAAGTGCGATGAAATTCACAGTTCCTTCATTCTGATCTAACTCTGTTGATAAGGAAAAAAAAGAATGAAAAATCAGTAAGGAGTTAACAGCTGCCAGCTCATCAGACTGAAAGCAAACAAAGCAAACAAAAAAAAGTATTTTATTTTGGTTGACAAATATACTGTGCAATTACCAAACACAGTACACTGCATAAATAGCAGCAGATTATTAGTGGCATAATTGGCTAATCAAGACATCCTTTTGATATGTGGAAATCCTGTTGATTCAAGAGACACCTTGTGACTATAATGCAAGAGGGTTTGATGGCTTATTTTTGATAAGGGAAGATTTCTGACAGGATTAGCCACAGCCTTTTAATAGCACCCCTCCCAAGTACAAAGGAATTTGCACGATTCATCTGTTTATTCTCCCGCTAAACTCAGTGACCTTCTGTTTGGCCAACAAGTGATAAGTGCCTCGGAGCCGTTTACCTTTCTTCAGCTGGGTCCTGTGATCTCGGAGGAAGAATAATGCAACCAACAGGGAGTGGGTCTCTACAAAGGGAATTGCATTGCCAACACCATTCTGCTCCCCATTCGAGGCAGATTACACCTTTAAAGGCTTTAATTAGCAACGGCTTCATGGGGTCCATTGCTCCTAAGATCCCATTTCTTCCACACAGTCAGAGGCTTCTGTAATCCATTAACACCCTTTTAGCTGTTAAAAAAGGGATTAGAATGGATTGAATAAGGAACAGAATGTTTGTACTCCTCGACCAACATCTAACTTGGGCCACACCAAAAAAGAATTCTTCATAATCAGGGCAGTCATTGCGCAGTCACTAGGGAAATTAGAGAAGCAAAATATCACTTTTGCTGAGTCAGAACTCCTGAGGTTAGCATGTTGAGGACTGCAGCAATATTATTTTTCTGACAGAGTAAAAGCCGCTGTTTCAGGATTATCACATGTCTAAAACCCTTACTTAGAAACCGTCAAAACTCAAAAAAAAATTTGATTCATCCCATCAAAAGTGAAAGTTTTCCTCAAAAGGCAGAATAGCGGTCTCAGTATTCCACACCATGAAGGGGTGGTACAATGGCCCAGTGCCTTTATTTAAAATTTCTATGACCTCTCTGACTCCACACAAACAGTGACCCAAGCCAGGAACTGAACTGGGACCTTGGCACTGTGAGGCACCAGGTGCTAACCACTGTGCCACCTATTGGCTCAGCGGTTAGCACTGCTGCCTCACAGTGCCAGGGACACGGGTTCGAATCCAGGCTCAGGTCACAGTTTGCACATTCTCCCTGTGTTTGCATGGGTTTCCTCTGGGTGCTCCAGTTTCCTCCCACAGTTCGATAGACGTACTCATTAAGTGATTGGTCTTGCTAAATTCTCTCTCAGTGGAGACAAACTGTGGTGACTAGGGGATTTTCAGTCACTTCGTTGCAGTGTCAATGTAAGCCTACTTGTGACACTAATATATAAACTTTAAAAAAACTTTAAAATCTCATTTTTACAATATGCAGGGATGTTCACAGTCCTGACTCACAATTGTGGAATATTCCCTTTGGGTGAAATGCTGGAGAGAAGCCCATTGTGCTTCAACCAAAGACAGAAAACAGGCCAGGAAACAGGAATATCCATGAAATATATGGATTGGATTGTTCTGCCATTCCCACCAGTGGGATCCCCCAGTTCTGTCAGTGCCAGCCCCATTCCCCTCATCATCAAAACCTCTCCTCCCATCGTGGTTCCCCACCAGTCGAGGGTGCGAACAACAGGAAACCCCGTTTACAGCAGCAGAAGATCATGTGGCTGGTCAATGGTGGGCTTCCTCCATTGATTCATCCTTTGGAGTCACAAAACACTCCACAAGGGTCAGGAGCGGAGGTGGGGGAGGGGGGGAGGTTGGAGTGGGGGGACGCGGGGATTCCCATTCAATTAGGTTTGTGTCTGTTCTGGCCATAAAACACCTATCTATTCCAACAGAAAAATACTGGAAAATGCTGGAAAATCTCAACAGATCTGATAGGATCCATGGAGAGAAAGTAGAGCCAACTTTTCAAGTTTTCCAGGCCTGCTGAGATTTTCCAGCATTTTACTGTTTTTGTTTCAGATTCCAGCATCCGCAACGTTTTGCTTTAACCTATTGATTCTAATCCCACTTTCCAGCATTTGGTCCATAACTTTGTACAGTGCTTCAAGTGTTCATCCAAATGATTAGCATTATAGATGTTTACAACATGGAAACACGCCCTTCAGCCCAACTTGTCCATGCCACCCTTTTTTTTTAAACTGCTAAGCTAGTTACAATTGCCCGCATTTGGCTCATATCCCTCTATACCCATGAAACTCTCCAAATGCTTTTCAGAAGACAAAATTGTCCCTGCCTCTTAAATTGTACCCGATTCCTAAATGTTATGAAGGTTCCTGCATCTACCATCCTTTCAGACTGCGAATTCCTGATTCCCACCACCCTCTGGGTGGAAAAGCTTTTTCCCAATCCCCTCTGAATCTCCGACCTCTCACTTCAAAGCTATGCTCCTTGTTTATTGATCCCTTGACCAGGAGAAAAAGTTTATTCCTATCTTTCCTATCAGGTAATTTTATACACCTCGATCAGGTTCCCCCTTCAGCCTTCTCTGCTCTAAGGAAAACATTCCCAGCCTCTGCTTAGTTGGAAACTCCAGCCCAGGTAGCATCCTGGTGGATCTCCTCAACACTCTCCCTGGGTATGAACCTGATTGTATCATCGTTTGAGGAGTTGGGAAGATCTCATTCTGAGATCTTGCTGGCACATATCCTAATTTTTGGCCCCTTGCAAGACTTTGCAACCATTGCAGAAATTACTCTCATGGGCAACAGGGCTGTTGGATTGTGGCCGGAGACTATTCAAGGTTCTGGCATGTTCTGTCCATGATTGCCGACACTCTGGCATAATGAAATTCATATGTATGATAGCGAAGCTGAGAAGCTTATTTGCTTTAACAATACTTCAAATCATCCTGGGAAATATATTGATTTTTGATTTGATTTGATTTATTATTGTCACATGTATTGGTATACAGTGAAAAGTATTACTTCTTGCACACTGTACAGACAAAACATACTGTTCATAGAGAAGGAAGCGAGAGTGTGCAGAATGTAACGTTACAGATATATTAGGGTGTAGAGAAAGATAAACTTAATGCAAGGTAAGTCCATTCAAAAATCTGATAGCAACAGGGAAGAAGCTGTTCTTGAGTTGGTTGGTACGTGACCTCAGACTTTTGTATCTTTTTCCTGATGGAAGAAGGTGGAAGAGAGAATGTTTGGGGTGCATAAGGTCCTTAATTCTGCTGACTGCTTTGCCGAGGCAGCGGGAAGTGTAAACAGAGTCAATGATGGGAGGCTGATTTGCATGTATTGGGCTACATCATGACCTTTTGTAGTTTTTTGCAGTCTTGGACAGAGCAAGAGCCATATCAAGCTGTGATACAACCAGAAAAATGCTTTTTATGGTGCACCTGTAGAAGTTGGTGAGAGTCGTAGCTAACATGCCAAACTTCTTTAGTCTTCTGAGAAAGTAGAGGCATTGGTGGGATTTCTTAACTATGGTGTTGGCATGGGGAGACTAGGACAGGTTGTTGGTGATCTGGACATGCAAAAACTTGAAGCTCTCGACCTTTTCTACTCCATCCCCACTGATGTAGACGGGGCATATTCTCCTTTACCTCCAAGTTGATGACAATCTCTTTCATTTGCCAGTGATTGAGTATTTCTTCTGAGTCATTTAGTAAACATGGAAGGAGACTTGTGGAGCAGTGGATAGTATCCGTGCCTCTGAGCCAGGAGTTCTGGGTTCAAGTCCCACCCCAGGATTAGATGGAAAGTGTGACTAAACGTGTTGCGTGCCAACCTACAAATCCTTTCAAACATGTCGATGACTGATAATGAAAGTGGGAACGACTCCTGATCAGCCACGCTTGATGTGGAATGAAGCCCCTTCAGCTATAAGCCCTGCATGAAAGACTAGTTCCAGGAATAACTAGCTCTGGAAACATAAAAGTCTGTCTTAGTGCACCATGAGGAATAACCTTGGAAAGAAAATAACATAACAAACCTCCTTCGATTTCAGTTTTAATTAACTGGTCAAATGATTTTTGTTATACAATTAGAAAACCCAAAGATAATTCATTATGTCATAATCCTTACTATTGTCATGAGTGTAAGCAGCAGACTGTGTTACTAAAGCTACAGATACAATGGCCAAAATCCTATCACCGTAATCAGGACGGGCAAGGCTCCCAGAATGGAAATCTCTGTTGACCTCGGGTGGGAGTTTGTGATCTTGCCCAAGCAATGAACTTGTGGAACCTGGCTCAGGACCCTCTGACCTTGTCCATGGTTGGGATTCTTCAGTCCCACTGCAGCGAATGGAGATTTGGTTGAACGCCAAATTCTACAATCCTGTTGACAGTACAACATCAGAGAATCCCAGTCCTGGTCTAAAAACATAGAAACTAGAAACAGGAGTAGGCCTTCAAGCCTAGTCTGCCATTTATTTTGACCATGGCTGATCATCAAGTTCAACATCCTAATGCCCCCACCCTCTTGCATGTCCCTTGATCCCTAAGTCTGTTCATCAGGAAACCACTGGGCAAGGAAGGGGTCAACACTGGGTCATTTCAAGTCAGGATCCTGCACTTCGTCTTAAAGCTGAGGCTATGAATAGATGTGAGAAATTAGAAGTAGTTAACAGATATTTTGCATGAATATTTTTTGCTCACTGGCAATCATTGCTGAGTTCAAAATCAGAGAACAGGAGTGATGTTTACAAAGCATCGTCATTGACAACCATAGAAGGATTACAGTTCAGAAAGAGGCCATTCAGCCCATCGTGGCTACCCTGCTGTAAAAGAGACAGGAGAAGAAACTAGTCGTTCATTTGAATTCTGCCTTCCATAGCCTTGCAGGTTACAGCTTTTCAGCTGCAGGTTCAGGTAGCTTTTAAAGGAAAGGAAGACAGAAGGTCATCAATAGGTCTGGCAGCATCTGTGGAGTTAATGTCTTGAATTCGTACAACTCTTCTTCAGAGCTCTGTAAATCAGATTAACATTTGAGCCTCAGCCACCTATGTAAGCAGTGAATTCCAGATAAATGCAAAAGTTTTTTTTCTCTTGTCCCCTCTGATCCTTTAACCTTACCCTGGTAAACTGGTAAATGAGCCTTAGCTAATGGAAACATCTCCACCCAGTCTATCCTATCGAGGACAGTCACCAGTTTGTACACCTCAATTCTCCCAGTCACCGTGGGGACAGCATGGTAGCGCAGAGGTTAGCACTGCTGCTTCATGGCTCCAGGGACCTGGGTTCGATTCCCGGCTTGGGTCACTGTCTGTGTGGAGTTTGTACATTCTCCTCGTATCTGCGTGAGTTTCCTCCGGATGCTCCGGTTTCCTCCCACAGCCCAAAGATGTGCAGATTAGGTTGATTGGCCAGGTTACAAATAGCACCTTACAGTCCTGAGATGCATGGGTTAGAGGGATTAGCGGGTAAATATGTAGGGATATGGGGGTAGGGCCTGGATGGGATTGCGCTTGGTACAGATTCAATGGGCTGAATGCTCTCCTTCTGCACTGTAGGGTTTCTATGATTCTCTCTATGATTCTATGAAGGAGCCACTGCCATGTTGGATAACAATTTGGACGTAATTAATTTTGACATTGCCACTGAAGATGAGGGAATGGATGATTTGGATAATGCAGAGGCAGAAAGATGCATAGATTCTTCCCATTGCAGGCCAAAGAGGAAAAGATCACAGTGTCATACATGACCAAGTACAAGAAAACACGAGTGCTGGCAACATGCACTCTTCAAATAGTGATGCGTGCAACTGATATAGTAGAGTTGGAACGGAAGATGGACCCTCGGTAAATCGTAATGATAGAACTGAAAACACAAAAAATACCAATCATTATCCAAAGAGAACTGCCCAATGGAAGCTTTGAGGACCTGGGAGTGATCATTACAGACTGACCTATGCTTGCTACTCGAACATTTTGCACATTTCCTCCATTTGAACTCTCTTTACTTCACATTTTTGTAAAATAAACATTGATTTTCAAAAAAAAACAATAATGTCATCCCTCTGTTCGAAGAAAAACAATCCTATAGCCTGGAAACAGAGACAAATTGTGGGTTACAGACAAGAGAGACTTGACTATTGGTGCTTTGACTTTGTGGCATCTTAGCAGAAACTCATGGGGTAGATTTTTGCCCTCAGCGGTTGGACTGGCAGATTGGAGAGCAAACTGTTTGCTGAATCCAAACCAATTTCTACAGGGAGCCTTAGGCTGCAGTTAGGCCTTTGTTTTGTGAGAGCCAATGCCTGTTTTAGGTGGCCACTCAGAAGGCCTGTGAAATACCCTTTCATAATATAACAGCATCAATATAGTCCCGGTGCATTTCTTGTAGATTAGTCTGCAGACTTCCAGTATTTTTGGATCCAGAGTAAATGCCTCATTTGCTGGGAACATGTGTGAGATTCATTGTTTAATCCATAGACTTCCTCACACAGTGACTTGACACAAAGCCATAATCTTTCTGTGTTAAGGTTCTGCTAAAGTCCATGGGCTGAATATACATGTACAGGAAACGCTGGCACATTCCTCCTGTCAACATATCTTAACTGGGTGTAAACACTCTGTCACTTTTATTGCAGCAAGTTGACATGGGAAGAAAACTTTCCAGCAGCCTCTGTAACATACGTAAACACTCAAGACACTTCAGGCATAGTATTACTCTGTATCTGTGTGTTGCATCTACCAACTTGAAATGTGTGTTCCCGTCAGTTGCCTTGACAGGGTTGGGAAGGAAGGGCATGTAATCCATTGCATTATGTTAAGAGCGACACAGTGGTAGGCACTGCTTCTCATACATCAGGGTCATACCTGGATTGAATTCCTGGTTGGGTCACTGTCTGCATAGAGTTTGCACGTTCTCCCCATGTCTGCGTGGATTTCCTCCAGGTGCCCCGGTTTCCTCCCACACTCTAAAGATGTATGGGTTAGGTGCATTGGCCGTGCTAAAATTGCTCATAGTGTGAGGAGTTTTTCGAGAGTATCCTAGTGCTTCACGTCGTTAATGTACGCTTGACCTGGACCATTTGATGGGCAACACGACAGCTCAGTGACTATCGCTGTGCTGTGCAGATACATGGATTTGGGCCTGTGTCTGTGGGAGTTTGCGCATTCTCCCCGTGTTTACTTGGGTTTTCTCCGGATGCTCCGGTTTCCTCCCACATCCCAAAGATGTGCTCTTAGACTAATTGGCAAAACAAATTCTCCCTAAATTGTCTCAAACATAGACAGGGATCACGGGTAGAGGTGGGAACATCGGGGTGGCGGCGTGGGCTAGTTGGGCCAAAGGGCCTGTTTCCCATGCTGTTTTGTTCTTTGTTCTTTGAGTACTAACTAGGGTAAATGTATTGGGTTTCGGCAATAGGACTTGGATGGGATTATGGTTGGTGCAGACTCGATAGGCTGAAAAGCTTCCTTCTGCATTGTAGCATTCTATGGATTACCCTCAACAAAAAAACATGGATCAACAAATTTTTTTTTATATATAGTGTCCAGCCAGAGCTGCATTCCAGCTATCTGAGCAGATCCATATCGGCTGCACATCTATGTAGTAGTGAAGGAGTGTTATCTTGTTGGAGATGGTATTTTGTAGGTGATTTGAGAGATCCTATGTATGCTTGGTCCTGTTTGATTCAGTCTATGCAAATGCTTCATTTTAACATATTTCTGTATATGCACAAATTAAATTTAAGTACTAGGCTGTTGAGGTTAACTAACTGTGCCAAACTTAACATGCTTAGTGGGTAAAAAAAAAATGACATGGACAAATTGGGCCGAAGGGCAAATTTCCATGCTGTAAACCTTTATGACTCCAAGACTCTAACAATTGACTGCTAACCTCACTGCATGTGGAATCGGAGGGCATGATGGGTTACCTAGAAATTGACTGCATTCCTAAAGGGTACACAATGCAGGCAAACAACAGTTCCGTAACAGCAGCTGTGAGGACTGTTTATCTAAATCAGAGACAGTCTGCCGAAAACACTTTCAATAACAAGATAAAGAGTTGAAATATGTTTTGGTTTCAGAGTGTGTGTGTTCAGTTGCTTCAAGATCTGGTTCAATGTTTTCAAGCTTAGTACAGAGGCCTGGCTGAGAAACAAGGCTCCACGTTTGCTTTTCTTTCTGTCATGTTAATCTTATTAAGCTCTATTCAGTAAAAGAAAACGATTTTTAATTTTGTGCCAAATACTGTCTCTTCAAACAAATGAATGGACCCAATTGCTGGAATTCTATTTTCTCACCCATCTGCAGCTCATAAGTTGCTGCCCAATGCCAATAGAGAATGCTGTTCTGCAAATACGTGACACACCCACACACACACACAAACACACACACACACACACAAACACACACACACAGTCACAAACACACGCACACACACACGCACACCACACACACACACACACACACACGCACACACACACGCACAACACACACACACGCACACCACACACACACACACACGCACACACATACACACAAACACATACGCACTCATGCACACAAACACACACACACACACGCACGCACATATACACACATACACCCACTCACACACACCCACACACATGCTCATGCACACACAAAAGAAGTGGCACGGTGGCACAGTGGTTAATACTGTTGTCTCACAGTGCCAGGGACCCAGTTTCGATTACTGGCTTGAGTCACTGTCTGTATGGAATCTGCCCATGTCTGCGTGGATTTCCTCCGGGTGCTCTGGCTTCCTCTCACACTCTGAAAGACATGCTGGCTAGGTACATTGGCCATGCTAAATTCTCCCCCAATGTACCTGAACAGGCACCAGAGTGTGGCGACTAGGAAATTTTCACAGTAACTTCATTGCAGTGTTGATGTAAGCCAGCTGGCGACACCAATAAATGAATAAACAATGCCAATCATAGCTTTTATGTTGGGTTTGATGGAGTGTTCGTATTGCCAGATTCCCTCCATTTCTTTCTGCAGCCAGTGAGGACACTATGGTAAGTTTACAGGATTTGCTAAACCAGGCACACCCCAGCAAACATCATGAGCCAGTGCCCCAACTCTTATCCCTGAGTCCAATCGAAAAACACAAAAGAATTCATGAGAGATGATTTTCCATTGTGGCTGAAAAACACTCTGATTTAAAATGGCTCCTCTTGTCATTTATACTATATTTGAGTTCTATTTCATTTTTCACCCTTGGACCACAATAAGGGGAAACGTAATATTGCTCTGTGACTGACAATTAATCAGATAAGGTGTAATTATAGCATTGCTGGAATTCTCTTTAACTGCTGTGAGGGGCTCAGGTGACCTCCGAAGCTACAAAGGTATTTCTCCAGCAGTGATAACCTCCCACAATCCAGCCAAATCTCATCTGTATCCAGCAAGACTCAATCACATTAACCCCGTCCCCATGCGTTCCTATTGTAAAAGATAAACCTGATTCTGCTCATTTCAATCAGTCTTGTTAATGACGTCACCACTGGCAATATTTGCGTCTGATTCTGTGACTGCATGCAATTGCATTCTGTCACTTGGCAATATGTACAATTCGTAGGATACAATCAGTTATGCGATGTTATATTATTCTGCACATCAGCAAAGGGCTTGCATTCTGCTGTTTCTTTTCCACTGAATTAACCAAGTGTAAGTTCCCAATCCTGGGATGTGTCCTGAGGTAGAGATGCCGGCATTGGACTGGGGTAAACTCAGTAAAGTTTTACAACACCAATTTTAAATCCAACCAATTTATTTGATAGTAAATTAAATTAGATCTGTGACTGTCTGTGTTGATATGAGTGCTATTGCAGACCAGAACACTGCATTTGCCTGACGAAGGCCATAGAGTCGAAAGCTTGCGAATTTACTATCAAATAAATTGGTTGGATTTAAAATTGGTGTTGTAAAACTTTAATGTGTCTTGAGGTCATTGTTGATCACTGAACTGGCAAAGATGTATAACATATTATTATGTACTTCATTACCTTGCGGACAGCAAATATATTTCTTCCAGTTTACTTTCTTTCTGCCTTGAGGGCATAAAATGGGGTGTACAGAGCCTGGGTGGTGTCTTAGGCTCCAGCAACCTTCAGTTGGGCCAGTCAAGTCTAGGTGGGTTATTTGAATTTATTTATTAGTGTCACAAGTAGGCTGACATTAACAACATGATGATGTTAAAATGAAAATCCCCTAGTCGCCACACTCTGGCACCTGTTCAGGTACACTTGGCATAGCCAATGCACCTAACTGGCACATCTTTCATACTGTGGGAGAAAACCCACACAGACACGGTGAAATCGTGCATACGCCAGGCAGTTAATGACCTGAGCTGGGAATCGAACCCAGGTCCCTGGAACTGTGACACTGCAGTGCTAACCACTGCACCACCCTGCCACCCTCACTGTGCCACACTGACTGTGGAGAAATCATAGATTCTTACAGTGCAAAAAAAACCCATTCAGCTCATTGAGTCTGCACTGGCAACAGTCCTACCCAGGCCCTAGACTGTGACTCCATGCATTTACCCTGCTAATCCCCCTGACACTAAGGAACAATTCAACATGGTTAAACCACCTAACCTGCACATCCTTGGGCTGTGGGAGGAATCTGGAGTACCCAGAGGAAACCCACAAATGAACAGGGAGAAGTGCAAACTCCATGCAGACAGTGACCCGAGACCTGAATCGAACCCTGGCGCTGTGAGGCAGCAATGCAAACCACTGTGCCACAGTGCCACCTGGTTTTATGCAATCAAGACCTCAACTAATGTCCAATAATCTGACAGCAACAATTTATATTTACATAGGACTTTTAATATCGCAAAATCATTCCAAGACACATCAAATGATTTGCTCCCAGAAGGTAGTGAGTCTTTAGGCCCCCAAAGCAATTATCCTGAGTGACTGGATTACTAGCCCAGGGACAATATCACCATCCCATCACCTCTCCTAGTAATGGTAATCAATCACAGAGCAGAAAAGGGGCAATTTCAATATGGGCAAATATTTGAAATAAGTTCTGAATAAATCCAGAAGACGAATGAACTGAATTCTTTTCTTCATACATCCAAGTTTCCAGTGCAGAACTTGAAGGACTCCAAACATGCACTGAACCAAATAGGACTGAATCGTTATTTGATGGTCTAGTAGTACTACCACTGGCCTATTAATCCAGAAACTCAGCTAATGTTCCAGGGACTCGGGTTCGAATCCCGCCACAGCAGATGGTGGAACTTGAATTCAATAAAAATATCTGGGATTAAAAATTTACTGATGACCATGAAAAGATTGTAAGAAAAGCTTAATCTGGTTCACTAATCCCCTTTAGCGAAGGAAATCTGCTGACCTTATCTGGTCTGGCCTACATGTGACTCCAGAGCCACAGCAATGTGATTGACTCTCAACTGCCCTCTGAAGCGGCCTAGCAAGTCATTCAGTGCAAGGGCAACCAAGGATGGGCAATAAGTGCAGGCCAGCTAGCGACACCAATGTCCCAGGAATGAATTTTTAAAAATTTGTCATCCTGCCGAACAACCCATTGCGTGATCAGCTGGCTTTCCGGCAAGAGTAAACTCTTTCCACTCCCTCTTCTGGCATGAATCACACTTTGCCTCTTTTCGTGTGCATTAAGCACCATAAAGTTGTGAATGAAAGCTCACTGGAAAAAAATGGGCATGATTCTATCCCATTTTCATATTTTTTCAATGCTTAGACTGGAATTTTGCCGCCTTGCCCACCCTGGAAGACTCAGAAAACGACACTGTCTATTGGCCTGGGGAGGGGTTGATCTTACAAGTCTCAGGCGGGCGAGGCATTCAAAATTTTTTGGCAAGATTCCATCCCCCTCCACTCCTCAACTTTAGAGAAATACGAGACATATTGTGAAAAAATACACAGGAAGCCTGCACCAAAAGAAGTAAACACCATACAGGCATACTACAAAATAATCTTGAATTAGTTTGCAATGAATGAAACTTTAAAGAAATAGAGATAGAAATGACTGAAAAGGTGAAATTAAAGCATCAAATGCTGAACATTTTTATGCAGCCTTCGAAAGAAAGACAGATTTAAATATCGAATATGAGGAAGAAAATTATTCAGAGACAGAATTCCAACTAGTGAATAAAATATACATTTAAAAACCTCAACATCTAATGTTTTATATATATACTTCAATTGGACAGCCTGATAGATGTTAACTTGTGTCAGTTAAATTTGTTCTCATCAAACATAACCTCATTTTGCTTTATATCCTGAGTTTGGGCGACAGCCGTAATTACTGATCTTGTTATTATAAACCAGGCTGTGGGATTGACTTTGATTACTAACACTGGCTTCACGATTTGTATTCAAATTAGCATTATCAATTTTGTGTCCATCATATTGAGCGCTGAAGGAAGCCTCTGGCTGCTGTCTATCCACTGCAGCAATGAGTCGCAAATCAGTACAAGAGACATTTATCTACAAAAGAGCAGCTTAGGGAAGAAATTGAAATGTTCACCCAATCAACATTTTTATTCCAAATTTCTCCAGCATCCTTCTTTCTTCTCTCAGTAGTCTCCGCGCTCCCCTACATCTGTTTTCCTCCCCCCACCCCCTTCCCTGAAGCGTGTTTCGGTGCGATAACCCCGTTCACACTGCCTCAGTGGCAAAAAAAAATGATCTCAGAAGCACAATTGGGCAGTAAATTAATTCAAATTTGCCAGAAAGGTTGTTCCCCCCCCCCCCCCACCTTGCCCTCCCTCGAGTCATTTGGTTTCGCCCGGATCCCATGAGTAATAGAAAACCTTTGCATTTCAAACGCTGAGGTGAGTCAATGGATTGAGACAGTCACAAACAGTATGAAATTAGATTTTCGACATCAAGAGTGGGGGAAAATGTGGATATTAATATTCAATGAGTTTCAAATACGATCCATCGCTGCTATGTATGTATTCCAGCCTGGTTGGGGCTTTTCGTTCCGTCTGAAACAATTTGCTCTTTTAACAGTTCCAGTTGAAATTCTGCATGTTGTTGATGGTGGGGTGTAGAGTGGGGAGGGGGTGGGTGCAGGTTGGGTTGGGGGAGACATGTATTATGGAGACAATCTATAGTTTTCTCCCTTCTGTTTCTGTGCATCAATCAGCGGATGATTACACCAGTCTGGAACCTCATTTTTCAGGGTGGCACGATAGCACATTGGGTAGCGCCGCTGCCTCACAGGGACCCGGGTTCGATTCCTGGCTTGGGTTACTGTCTGCGTGGGTTTCCTCCAGGTACTCTGGCGTCCTCCCATGGTCTGAAATACATGCTGGTTAGCTTCATTGGCCATTACAAATTCTCCCTCAGTGTACCCAAACAGGCGCCAGAGTGTGGCAACTGGGTACTTTTCACAATAACTTCATTGTGGTGTTAATGTCAGCCTAATTGTGACACTAATAAATAAACTCACATAGCCAATCTTTCTGGCATATCCTGCAGAGAGGGTTGATTTTCAGCTTCGTGTGCTATTGCACTGATCTGACCAATATTTTTAATTCATCCATGGGATGTGGGCAGCACCAGCTAGAACAACATTTATTGTCCATCCTTATTTCTCTTTGAGAAGGTGGTGGTGAGCTGCCTTCTTGAACCGCTGCAACCCCTCTGGTGTAGGTACACCCACAGTGCTGTTAGACAGGCAGATGCAGGATTTTGACCCAGAAGGAATAGTGATATATTTCCAAGTCAGGATGGTGAGTGGTCTAGAAAGGAAAATCCATTTGGTGATCCCAGGTATCTGCTGCCCTTGTCCTTCAAGACAGTACAGTCATAGGTTTACGAGATTTTATCAAAGGAACCTTGGTGAATTGCTGCAGTGCATTTTGTATATGGTACTCATTGCTGCCATTGTGTGTCAGTGTTAGAGAGCAAATGAATGCTTAATGAGATAATGGGCCTTTGATCATGCAAGCCACTTTCTCTTGGCTTGTAACAAGCTTCGTAAGTGTTTTTGGAGCTGCACTCACCAAGACAAGTGTCAGATATACCACTACTTTGCTGAGTTGTGCCTTGCAGATGCTGGACAAGTTTTTGGAGAGTCAGGAGTTGAGTTCCCATCGCAGAATCCTTGCCTCAGACTTGTCTTTGGAACCTCAATTTTTAGTTAAGTTTCTGGTTAATGGTTATCCCTAGAGGATGGTGGTGATGGGCATACACTGATGGCAATGCCACTGAATGCCAAGGGGAAGTGTTTAGACTGTCTTTTTTGGAGATGGTCACTTGTGTGGCATGAATGTTACTTACCACTTAGCTGTGCAAGTCTGAATGCAGTCCAGGTTTTGCATATCATAGAATCATATCATTTAACTTTTTTAGTATCAGGTATTGTAAATATTGCTGAACACTGTATAGTCAGTAATGAGCATCTGATCTTATTGTGGAGGGGAGGTCATTGATGAAGTAGTTGAAGATGATTGGACTATGGACACCATCCTGAGGAATTCCTGCGGTGATATCCTGGGATTAAGATAACTGACCTCCAACAACCACATTCTACTACTTTGTGCCATGTGTAACTCCAGTCAATGGAGAGCTCTCTTTTGATTTCCACTGGCACCAGTTTTGTTAGGGCCCCTAGATGACACATTAGGCCAAATGTTGTCTTAATACCAAGGCAGTCATTGTCAGCTCACTTCTCTAGTTCAGCTCTTTCATCCATGTTAGAAATAAGGTTGCAATGAGGTCATGTGCTAAGTGACCTTGAATGCATTGGCTTATCGGTGATACATAAGGAGAGATATGCCAAACCATGAAGTAACAGATTGTGGTTGAGGACCATTCAGCTGAGACCCACGCCACATCACTGATGCCCAGTTTTAAGTTGCTATGTTAAGCATGAGCCAGTGCCGTACAACATCTGTTTGTTCACAGTAGCCACCCCATTTACAAACCATTGAGAAAGGTCTAGGAGTACGCTTTCAGAAATGGATAACTAACTGGTTGACTGAGAGAATGCAACCATTAAGTTGTCAAGGAAGCAGTTTCAACACAGAATGAGATATTATGTGGCCTCACAGCGCTAGGGACCTGGGTTTGATTTCTGCCTTGGGTGACTGTCCATGCGGAGTTTGCACATTCTCCCCATGTCAGTGTATGTTTTCTCCTGGTGCTCTGCCTTGCTTCTACCATCCAAAAGACATGCTGGTTAGGTGTATTCCCCATGCTAAATTCTCCCTCGTTGTACCCAAACAGGTGCCTGAGTGTGATAGAACATAGAACATAGAAAAGTTACAGCGCAAACAGGCCCTTCGACCCACAAGTTGCGCTGATCATATCTCTACCTACTAAACTTACCTATAACCCTCAATCCTATTAAGTCCCATGTACTCATCCAGAAGTCTCTTAAAAGACCCTATCGAATTTGCCTCCACCATCACCGACGGCAGCCGATTCCATGCGCCCAGCACCATGACTAGGAGATTTTCACAGTAACTTCATTGCAGTGTTAATGTAAGCCTGCATGTGACACTAATAAACTTTTAAACTTTAATGATAAACTGAGAACCGTGGGAATTGAGTTTTGGGAATCTCTGAAGGAAGTCTGATGGATATTGAATGATTTGGAAGTAGGTTAATAATTTGGAATTAATGGTTAGGGAGCCATCCCAAATTGTCGAAAAAGATATCCAATTCAAAGAACAAAGAGCAACACAGCACGGGAAACAGGCCCTTCGGCCCAACAAGCCCACGCCGCCATCCTAACGTCTTAATGACATATCCTTGACTTTAGGCTATGCCTATTGTTGAAGATTCCCATATAGGGACCAATTTGTTACCCAATCAGCCTAAGAGCACATTTTTGGGATGTGGGAGGAAACCGGAGCACCCGGAGGAAACCCACGCAACCACGGGGAGAACGCGCAAACTCCCGCAGACAGAGGCCCAAATCCATGTGTCAGCACAGCAACAGCGATAGTCTCTGAGCTGTCATGTTGCCCATCAGATGGTCCATTTTAAGCATACATTGACGACGTGAAGCACTAGGCAACTCCTGGAGCAACCTCCAAGAGCAGCTCTCGCACGACATGCCGCATGCATGCCCCTTGTTGGTCAACAAGGTGGACCGAATTGCCTGCGGAAACAAATAAGACTTAATTAAACATGCTAAAAAAACTAAGACATTCCCGAGACGAAACTAAAAGATAGTCTACTACTATTTGGTCCTCCCGATATTCAAACAGTCCTGCTATATCCCTCTATCTGCAGACCGCTCATGTGGCTGTCCAAGAGACCTTAAACAACCCTAGCGTGCCTGCTCCCACCACCTTACTCGGCAGTGCATTCCACACCCCCACTACCCTTTGTGTGAAAAACTGGCCTCTAATATTCATCTTATACATAGCCCCCCTCACCCTGAGCCTGTGTCCCCTCGTTCTATCCATTTCTAATGGTGGAAAAAGCTTACCACCATTTACTCTATCTATACCCCTCATAATCTTATATACTCTAAAAGATCCCCTCTCAGCCAACGTCTTTCAAGGGAAAACAACCCCAGTGTTTTCAATCTTTCCTCGTAATACAGCCTTTCCATACCAGGCAGCATCCTGATAAATCTCCTCTGCACTCTCTCCAGGGCCCCTACATCCTTCCTTTGTTTCGGCGACCAGAACTGGACGTAGTACTCCAGATGAGGCCTAACCAACATTCTATACACCTGCAACATCAGACTCCTACTCTTGTATTCTATACCCCTTCCTATGAAGGCTAACATACCATACGCTTTTTTTATCACATTCTCCACCTGTACTGACACCTTCAGAGACTTGTGAACTTGCACCCCCAGGTCTCTCTGCATCTCTATACTCTGGATAGTTTTACCTTTTATCCTATAACTCCCCTCTACATTATTCCGGCCAAAATGCATCACCTCCCATTTATCCGGATTAAATTCCATTTGCCATCTATCTGCCCAATCTACCAGCCTATCTATGTCATGTTGTATTGCCAGGCACTGCTCCTCAGTACCCGCCAATCCAATCATCTTAGTGTCATCAGCAAATTTGCTGATCACACCACCTACTCCCATTTCATTTATATACCCCACGTCATTTATATACACCACAAATAGAAGGGGTCCTAGTACGGAGCCCTGTGACACACCACTATGACAGACCTCCAGTTGGAAAAAGAGCCTTCCACGACTACCCGCTGTCTCCTTCTCCTGAGCCAGTTCTCAACCCATCTACATACCTGGCCCTGTATACCATGCGCCTTCACTTTTTCTATCAGCCTGTCATGAGGGACCTTATCAAACGCCTTACTGAAATCCATATAGATGACATCAACGGCTTGTCCTTCATCAACCGTTTTTGTCACCTCTTCAAAAAATTCCACTAGATTCGTAAGGCACAACCTTCCTTTAACGAAGCCATGCTGCGTATCCCTGATCAGATCGCAGCACTCCAGATGCTCACACATCCTGTCCCTGAGAATCCTCTTCATTAGCTTACCTATAACTGAAGTCAAGCTCACCGGCCTATAGTTCCCTGGGTTATCCCTCTGACCCTTTTTAAACAACGGTACTACATTTGCAATCCTCCAGTCCTCTGGGACCTCCCCTGTGTCCAAAGAAGAGACAAAGATTTGTGTCAGAGGCCCAGCAATGTCATCTCTCACCTCCCTTAGCAGCCTAGGATAAATACCATCAGGTCCCGGAGCTTTATAAGTCTTTATGCTACCTAAAAGCCCCAACACTTCGTCCCTCGTAATGATTATTTCCTTTAACGGGTCCTCAAATTCCTCAAAGCCAGCATCAGATATCAGGCCCCTCTCCCGCTTGAATGCCGACACAAAGTATTCATTCAGGATCTCCCCCATTCCCTCAGGCTCTAAGCAAAGTTCCCCTCCTCTGTCCCTGAGAGGTCCAGTCTTCCCTCTAACCATCCTTTTGCTCCTTACATAGGAGTAAAATGCCTTAGGATTTTCCTTAATCCTACCTGCCAAAGCCATTACGTGGCCCCTTTTTGCCTTTCTGACACCCCTTTTAAGATCCCGTCTACACTCTATATTTTTTCGAATATACATTCGATGGGACAAATTTACTAATTGCAAACATGACTCAATGGTTACATTGTAACTTCTGGATCTGTTAGGTTCAGTTTCCACCCCAGGGTTTTGAATACAGAATCAAGGCCATCATTCACATGAGTCACTGTAGGAGTGCTGCATTGTTGGAGGCACCCTCTTTCAGATGGAATGTTAAACCATGTGATGTCTTGCCTCTCAGGTGATTAAGATCATGTCGAAGAAAGACAGGGAAATTCTCCAAGTGTCATTCATCCCCAGTGACATTACTAGGCCAGATCAGCTACTTATTAACCTCACTACGGTTTGCGAAATGTTACTGCCCGTAACTGGACCTTTTCACTGACCGCCAAGCACTTTGAAAATCATTAGCTGACAACCAGTCTTTCTTTCCTCTCTACCTCTTCATTGCTCTGCGTCACGAGCTAGACCTTCACCCTGGTGAACCGTGGCTGTGCCAGACACAGGCGCTGGTGCTAATACGGGTCACACCCAACACAGAAACAACCTCCCTGAGCCAGGATCAGCCTGGCTTAGTGTCACGCTGAATGTTACATTTAGCCACAGGGACACCGCACTGCTAATTCCTTCATCACATGATCTCGAATACTTCACGCTGCCATAGATAAAGACATTTCACAGGCAGGCATCAAACGCTTACAAGGAATTATAATTCCTTTTCAACATCCTTGAGGGATGTTTTGCTGTACTTTTATAGTATATTCATTTAATGAGAGCTGATAGCGGTAATTGTTTTTTATAGTCTTCACCACTCCCAGCATAGTGTTTTGTGTGTTGGGAATCAGCAGATACACTTGTTAACCCATTGATTGGGCCACTTCATCAGTGCAGGTTCAATCACCTCCTCCCTCCTCACAGGATCAGTGACTCCACTCAGCTATGTCTAATCAATTGCTCCATCACCACCCATGGTTTCATCAAAAGGAAACAGCATTAATAAAAGTAGACAAAAACATTACACTTCACCATCGTACCTTGTAAAATATTTTATTTCCCTCTGTTTCTTCAAGGGGTTAAGTGAATGCACAGATGAATATGTCGTCTCCACGTAGAATATGCATTTGACTAGGCCTGAAAGATCGGGCCAATGCTCCCTCCCATGGGATGGTGTTTCTGACCCAGTCAGAAGAGAAGTGACTAACTTGACACACAGTCCGCCGACAGGCAGGCCTGAGTGACAGTTAGCCCTCAGGCTCTTTGCATAAAATCAGAGGCAACAAGATTCCACCTCAGAACAGGCATGAATTTTAATCACCAATTATTTCACTAAGAGCATACCTCATGACAGGCTGGATGGCACCGGATTATCGGCTGGGACTTTAGTGCTGCAAACCAAACAGAACTGCCCCTCCCTCCACTATTCCCCCCCATCCCCCAATTTCCCCCCCAAAAAACTTAGTGCAAATGTGAAATAAGACGTGATCATGCCAGCCTCCGAAATTACAGAAAGTGAGATTACAGACCATCTGCCATTTTGAATTCGGAAATGACAAGCTTGTGTGACATTAGTGTACCTTTAAGAAGTGTCAAATTTTAGGGAAACGGTGACTAGAGCAGATGAATTGGTTGACAACATTTAAAAAAGGGAACCGCATGTGATGAAACAGAGAAGAAATTAAAAAGTTGTAGTTTTCCTCATGGGGATAAAGTCTTAGTGTTGCTCAGTGGCAGGTGAATCTTTAAAAGAAGGATTTAGTGGGCCTTATCAAACTGAAAGGAAATCGAGCAAGATTTGATAAGTACCGCAGATAGAAGGAAAACTCACAGTGTTTCATTTAGATGTTTAAAATTAAATGCTTAAAACGTATTTTGATCGGGAAGGAGATGTTTTAGTGATTATAACTCAGAGTGAAGAACCAAATCCAGATAACTCTGAATTTGACATTCCTCAAATTAAATTGAATAATGAGGATGTTATTAGAAATTGGGATAAATTTTTGAGTTATCTTCCAAAGGGAAATCGAACTGACTTGAATGATTATTAATATCACATGGACAAGTATATCCAGTTATAAGTTGGGAAGTGCTGGAGTGGTTATACATGATGTAAATGTATGAAATCCTGTTCCAATCAAACAACATCCGTATAAACTTAACTCTCTAAACTTTGGCACAGGTTCATAAGCAGAAAGTATGCTTAAAAATGACACAATTGAAATGAATTGCAGCAAATGGCTCACCTACAGTAATGGCCCTGAAAGCAAATGGTATCCAATGATTGTGTGTGTGGACTATAGGCAAGTTAATGCAGATACAAAATCATGGTTGGAGGACTACATTGGGAAGGTAGGACGATCAACTTTTATCTCCAAACTTGACCTATTCAAAGGTGCTGACAGGTACATATATCCAAAAAGGTGAATGAGATTTCAGCTTTTGTGACACCTTATAGGTCAAAGTTATGCCATTTGGAATGAAAAACGCCCCCGCCACATTTCAACAATTAACCAACAAGGTCATTTCAGGATTACCGAAGTATGCGATGTATGTAGATGATCTGGTGATTTTTAGTCAGACGTGGAAAGACCATTTGAAGAATCTGAGAGAATAGTTCGATCAACTTCAGGAGGCAAGTTTGCTGGTAAATCTGGTTAAGAGTGAGTCACATTCCTTGGCCATACAATTGGATATGGACAGATGGCCCCATAGTCCTGGAATGCAAGTGGCATCAATTTTCTTGAGTGTCACGGATGTTCTACAAACTAAAGGCCCAGTGATTGCCAGTCTACTGGCATGTTGTAGTCTCACATTAATGACAATCCATGGAATCAGTCGGGCATTACATGACAGATCAACTTGAAAAACCACTGTTGTCTCATTGATTCATGACCTAACATATTTTGTATATCCAGCATTTTTTGACAACATTGGCAGTTTCATGGAAGCTACAACACTACACTTTCAGGAGAATGCAAGTCCATCAGTTGATCTGCCATCTAAGCACAGCATCCATTTACAAGATACTTGGAAGAACATAAGAACTAGGAGCAGGAGTAGGCCATCTGGCCCCATGGGCCTGCTCCACCATTCAACAAGATCATGGCTGATCTTTTTGGGGACTCACTTACCTGCCTGCTCACCATAACACTTAATTCCTTTACTGCTGAAAAATTTATCTATCCCTGTTTTAAAAACATTCAGTGAGGAAGCCCCAACTGCTTCACTGGGCAGGGAATTCCACAGATTTACAAGCCTTTGTGGAAGAAGTTTCTCCTCAACTCATCCTAAACTGCTTCCCCTTATTTTGAGCTATACCGCCTAGTTCTAGTTTCACCTACCAGTGGAAACAACCTCTCTGATTCTATCCTCTCTGCTTCTATCTTATCTATTTCCTTCATAATTGTATATGTTTCTATAAGATCTCCCTTCATTCTTCTGAATTCCAATGAGTATAGCCCCAGTCTACTCAGCCTCCCCTCATAAGCCCACCCTCTAATGAATCTCCTCTGCACCCCCTCCAGTGCCACTATATCCTTTCTCAAGTAAGGAGACCAAAACTGTACACAGTACTCCAGATGTGGCCTGATTATACAGCTGCCATATAATCTCAGTGTTTTTAAACTCCATCCCTCTAGCAATGAAGGACAAAATTCCATTTGCCTTCTTAATCATCTGCCACATCTGCAAACCAAATCCTTGATATTTCTGCACAAGGACATTCAGGTCCCTCTGCATAGCAGCACGCTGCAATTTTTTTACCATTTAAATTATAGTCCATTTTGCTGTTATTCTGAACAAAATGGATGACGTCACATTTACCAACCTTGTACTCCATCCGCATCTGAAGATTAAACTAGACAGAACGGAGAAGGACGGAATCATTAGAAGAATACACAGATGGATACAGCTCAATCACATGTGTCGTAAAGAGGGACAGATGGTTGGTAGTATACCTCAATTGATTTAAATGTAGCTTTGAAACATTGTTCTTGTAAAATACCTATAGTAGAAGAGTTAAAGTTGAGATTTCTCGAAACTTGATGCCAAGTGTGGTTACTGGTCAGTGCACCTTATGGAGAAGTGCCAAGAACTTGCTACTTTCCAAACTTATTCAGACAGTACTATTGTTTAACAACCAGTTGCATCTGATGCGCTGTAACCTGTAAGGCTGTGGGCTAGGGGCTGAAAAATGGGATTGAAATATGTGGTTAGTTTCCTTTTTGCCTTCTGTGGTTGTCGCAGAATGGCCTCTTTCTACTCTATAACATATCTTTGGCTCCAAGTTGAATTCTTTGACATCAAATTTTGACATCCTTTCCTAAAGGATATTAATGAACCAGATGGGCTTTTCTGATGATGTTTCATGGTCATCAGTAGATTCTCAATTCAAGATTTTTTTTTACTGAATTCGAATTTCACAATCTGCCGTGGCGGAATTCGAACCCAGGTCCCCAGAACATTAGCTGAGTTTCCGGATGAACAATAATATCACAAAGTCCTGTAACATATCCTAGGGGGCTACTCCCAGTGTCCAGACATATGGAGACTGGAAGATGTGGGCCAAGGAGTTCAATCTGGAAAAGTCTTGGACTTGGAGCTGAAAACAACCAAATTTGTGTCGAAGCCTTGAGTTCAGAAGGCAGGGAAAAGAATTTGCCAGAGATGTGGAACAGCTGTGGACCAGGAGGACAGAGCTATTAGAAAGCACGGGTGTTTCTAATTTTCTGTTTAATTCACGGCACAGGAATTGCGACCTGAAAAGCCTCAGCTGTGGAAAAGTTTGGAGTTGCTCCCAGGAAAGGGGGGATTCTGAATGGGAAATGGAAAGTTCAGTTGAGAATTTTAGTTTAAAGTATATGCGGTTGTGTTATGCTGTGCTATCCAATGTAAAATATAAACAATCTGCTAAGCCGGTGTTTGGTGATGTTTGCTTTATTTAATTCTTGACAGGATGTGCTTGCATGTTGACGCTATTCACTGCCAGGATTGAGTGTGGCTCTGAAACTCCCTGTATGATTAACACTGCATTCTTCACTGGCTGCACTTGAAGAGCAGCTACATGGGTGGAGTTGGGTGCAGCGAGGAAGGAGGAATTTGGTGCTTGTTGCAGTCAACACATCAATCCTTTCTGAATAGAATAGGAAGCCTAAAGTTTATTTTGTTAGTGTCACAAGTAAGCTTGCATTCACATTGCAATGAAATCACTGTGAAAATCCCCTATTCGGGTACACTGAGGGAGAATTTAGCATGGCCAGTGCACCTAACTAGCACGTCTTCGGACTGTGGGAGAAAACGCATGCAGACACAGGGAGAACATGCAGACTTCATACTGACAGTGACCCAAGTTGGGAATCGAACCTGACCCCTTGCCGCTGTGAGGCAACAGTGCTAACCATTGTGCCATCGTGTGAACACAGTAAGAAGTCTGACAACACCAAGTTTAAATCCAACCGATTTATTTGATAGGAAACTCACAATCTTTCGACCCTCTGGTCTTCACCAGGTGAATGAGGTCGAAAGTTGTGAGTTTACTATCAAATAAATCGATTGCATTTAAACCTAGTGTTGTCAGACTTCTTACTATATTTACCCCAGTCCAACGCCAGCATCTCTACATCATGACCACCATGTGAATACAATGAAATAGAATAACAGTATAGATGGAGGCCATTTGGCCCATCGAACCTACACCAACAACAATTCTACCCAGGCCCTATCCCCGTAAACCCATGTATTTACCCTGCTAATTTCTCTGACACTAAAGGGCAATTTAGCACAACCAATCAAATCTTTGGAATGTGGGAGGAAACCGGAGCACCCTGAGGAAAACCTACACAGACAGAGGGAGAACATGCAAACTCCACACAGTCACCTGAGGTCGGAAATGAACTCTGGTCCCTGACACTGTGGGGCAACAGTGCTAACGACTATACCACCATGCCACCCAAACAAGATAATGCAGAGAATACTTGTGATTTTTTTGGGCACATTGAAAAATGTCCACAGTTTACATCACTGTAGAATGAAAGGGTGAAGTGACCACAGCTGAACTCTTGAATTGGAATCTTGCTGAGGAGAAGCACTGGTCCATTTTGGGCCAAGAATGCATGCTCCCAATCAACAACACTGTACTCAAAAACAGAAAGAAAGTGAGCATTCTTTGTGAGCTATCGCAGCAGAATCATATTCACCAAGCGAAGGCTTATATTCAAGGACAAATCGTCTTCCTTTAGTCTGTGTCTCATAGCTTGTCTGTATCTATTAGCTTACATGTTATTATATATTGAAGCATTTCATTTGAAGTAATTTTTAGGGCTATGCATTGATCAGAAATATCTTAGCTAACCCAGAGTGGCTTAGTATTGAGCCTGCTCAAAGCTAGTAAAATACATGACTTGGCGTACATTCTTCAGCAGTCTCAAGTTACTAATGCTGATGGACAATTAGGAAAATTACCATTTTCATGTTTCTGTGATCGCTCATGTCAGAGTGAATTACTCATGTCAGCTAATAATGCCAGAAATTACACTGAGACTACATGTTGTCTTAAACATAGTCAGAATCATACAGGTTGACAGCTAATTTTCCACAGCCCTGTAAGCTTCAGTCTGGTCAACTAATGTATGTTTTGCCGCTGCTTTCTTCAGGAAGTGGATTATCAGAGAGGAGGGGGGGGGATCATCAACGTTGTGGGATTACCCCGTGGCGGAGAACAAAGAGCTTTTAGCTGGCCTTGCGAATTAGACTGTCTGCAATTTCATCCATCAGAACATGACAGCTAATCATCTAATGTACCTCCTACCACTCAAGCTGCATGCCACGACCTGTCCCAATCAATTGGAGTTTGTTTGCGATTGTGGAGGGGGTGGGGGGGGTGGTGAGGAGAGAGGAGGGGATGTACTGGGTTTTCAGTGATTCCTGGAAGCATCCTGATTTCCCGCCTATATTAACAACAGCTGCCACGGGTCTATATGAAGCAGCCCCCACAGCACTTTAATCAGTACAGCCTCAGCTCTCCTCTGCTCGAGGGGTCACACTGATTTAGATGGCAGACTTGATTGATATTCGCAAACTTGTCCGTCTCACTCAGTGCCAGTTATTGATCGAACTGCTACATTGTGCGTTGCATGCTGATGCACAACCCGGTCTGCAGGGATGAAATCGCAGTTCATTAAGAGAACATAGAAGACATAAAGATTAGCCTGTATGGATTTTCAACCGACGTATGCGGTCTGTTGGAATGCTTTGAGAAAGAATAACTAAATTAATTGACAAGGGAAATTCAGGGGTTAGAACCAGCTTGAAATTTCAGGAGGCACTCGATGGGTACTCCAGAGATAGTGGGATTCAGAAGATTAAGGCTCACAGAAATTAGCTGATTAGTTAAAACTGGTTTCTCAATAGAAAATCGAGTGCACTGATAAATAAAGTTCTGGATAAGTAAAGAAGCTTTCTTTGCTATCTGTTCTGAATTAACTTTTCACGTATTTCCATCTCAGTGCAACAGTCTGACTTTAAACTAACTTTATGAATTAGCAGTTATTGTTTTGAGAACACTTCTTATTGTTATTTTATTCGTTCATGGGATGTGGGCATTGCTGGCTGGGCCAACACTTATTGCCCATCCTTGAGGGTATTTAAGAGCCAACCTCACTGAATCTGAATCATGTATAGGCCAGACCAGGTAAGGACAGCAGATTTCCTCTCCTAAAAGACATTAGTGAACAAGATGTTTTTTTTTACAACAATTGACAATGGTTTAATGGGCATCAATGGACTTTTAACACCAGATATTTTATTGAATTCAAATTTCGCCATCTGACACAGTACTCAGAGCATTACCCTGGTCTCTGGATTATCGTCATGATGTGGAGATGCAGGCGTTGGACTGGGGTAAACACAGTAAGAAGTCTCACAACATCAGGTTAAAGTCCAACAGGTTTATTTGGTAGCACAAACCATTAGCTTTCAGAAAGCTGTTCCTTACCTGATTTACCTGATGAAGGAGCAGCACTCTGAAAGCTAGTGGCTTGTGCAACCAAATAAATCTGTTGATCTTTAACCTGGTGTTATGAGACTTCATACTCTGGATTATAGTCCAGCAACAGTGCCAATGTTCACCCTAATTTTTCATTTTTCTAAGCTGAAACTGGTCTCTTACACTTGATGTTAATGCAGGGCCAATTTTTCATCCTTGCAACTCATCCTGCTGCAATTTTCCTGGTGAAATGGCCATTAGAGGGACATGCCAAAGGAATAAACCTTCTTAACAGCGAATGATTGCGGACACTGGAATCTGAAACCGAAAGAGAAAATGCTAGAAAATCTCAGCAGGTCTGGCAGCACCTGTAAGGAGAGAAAAGAGCTGATGTTTCGAGTCCAGATGACCCTTTGTCAAAGCTCTTTTTTCTTTCCTTACAGATACTGCCAGACCTGCTGAAATAAATCTTGTTCCTCGGCCCATTTCTGCTCAGAGGATTAGAGATGTGAGGAAGTCTCTTACCATGACTTCGGGGGTGTCACGTCAAAGCTCAGCTCATGAAGTTGGATAGCAGCCAGTCAGCCTTCTCATGTCCATCAGCATTCTTAAGGGCCTCAAAGGCTGGAGCCTCAGATAAATCCCCTGCCCCATGTCCAGCTGCTGGGCTCTGTCAGGAGTTGCATATGTGCAACCGAACAAATGTGCGTATTTATAAAGGCTTGTTCTGCCTCTGGACGAAAGGGAAATTGGGAAGCATATTCTTCATAGAATCAAGTCTGCATCAACCACAATCCCATCCAGGCTTATCCCCACAACCTCATTTACTTACCCTACCAACCCCCTAACACTAAGGGGCAATTTCGCACGGCCAATCCACCTAACCCACACATCTTTGGGGTGTGGGAGAAACAGGAGCACCCAGAGGAAACCCACATAGACACAGGGAGAATGTGCAAACGCTACACAGGAACCCAAGGCTGCAATCGAACCGCGGTCACTGGCACTGCCAGGGATTAGTGCTAATCACTGTGTCACCCTAAATCTTCTTGTTGTTCTTATTCTTGTGGTTTACTAACCACACTTGGAGGACAGTACCAGCAATGTTGATCGTGCACGGGAAGCCAATGGGCAGAGAATTTGGCCATAAAGGAACTCGGAGCAGATCACTGGTGAGCCAACAATTTTTTTATAGGGGGTTGAGCACCCCTAACATGAGACAGGTAATTTGATGAGATGGGTGAAATTGAGGACTCCAAATGACGAAGAGAAATAACTTAGATCTGTTTTCACTAGAGAAAAGCGGAGACGTGATCCAAGTATTAAAAATGTAGCAAGAAGTGGATAATATAAATTCAAGATAATATTTAACTTGGACCACGCGCAAGGAGCTAAAGGACAGAAGTATAAAGTTAACAAGCCTCAAGCAAGACGTGAGATTAGAAGGAATTGTTTTATCTTTGAAGCACAGAACATTGGAAATGTCGAATAAATTTCTATTTTAGCCGCTGTGGCTGGACTAGTTAGCTGCTGCTGGTCGAGGATAGGGTTGAGTCTTGCAGGGATAAGTGCAGATCCTCAATTTCTGTATGGAATGCGATGGCTCCTAACTTGCTGAGGCAATGGAAATATCCTGCTAAGGGAGGCAATTGGGCCTGCATCATGTAAAATTATACATGAGTTCTGAAACATTCTCGATATTATTTTACCGTTTGGGGAGGTGTTTCAGGCAAGGATGAGAAAAGGGCTTCATGCACAATTAACATATAACAGTGTTCCAGTAAGAGGCCTGGTTGTTTTCACTCTGTTTCTGAGTTTCTTATTCTGCATTGATATCTAATGCGAACCAGCTTCTTGCATATTGGGAAGATATTCCTTAAAGCTGCAGTGACGATTACCTTCTTGCTGCCATTCAATTTTAAGATGTGGGGATTGCTTCCAAACCTCCCTTCTCACTGTGGCATCGGCCCCTCTTGGTGCAAATGTTGGATCATAGAATCCTCCAGTGCAGAAGAAGCCATTTGGTCAATCCACACTCTGCTGACCGCAATCCCATCTAGGACCTATCCCCATAACCCCATGTATTTACCCTAGCTAATCCCACTGTTAATAAGGGGCAATTTAGCGTGGCCAATTTACCTAACCCGCACATTCAAGAAACCAGAGCACATGGAGGAAACACACGCAGGCACGGGGTGAAAGTGCAAAACTTCACCCAGTGACCCAAGCCGGGAACCGAAGCCAGGTCCCTGGCACTGTGAGGCAGCAGAGCTAACCACTGTGCCAGTGTGCTGCCAGGAACTGATTATTATCTTGAACGCTTGTTGGGAGGACAGTCTTTGATTTTGTGTTTATGACAATTCTGAGAGTAAGATACTTTAAACAGAACAAGTTGTTTGTCTCAGAACATATTGACTTGGACATTTACACCTGTGCAGTGTAAATAGATGATACCAAGTGGAGTTAGGGCAAGGTTTAAAGAAGATATACGAGGCAGATTTTTTACACAGAGGATGGTGGGTGCCCGGAATTCGTTGCTGGGGGAGCTAGTGGAAGCAGATACAATAGTAACTTTTGGGAGGCGTTTTGACAAATACATGAATAGGATGGGGATAGAGGGATATAGTCACCAGAAGGGTAGGGGGTTTTAGTTAAGTTGGGCCATAGGTTCTGTGCAGGCTTGGAGGGCTGAAGGACTTGTTCTAGTGCTATAATTTTCTTTGTTCTTTGGAGGATTGAATGGTTTGTGTCAGACTGAAATATTAACCAATGGAATTGAAGTTATGCCATCGTATGGAAAGCTGCTTTGAAATATCTTTGAGGGTCTAAACAAACAAGAGGTTCAGATAATCTGTCCAATTACTGATGCTTGTTGGCTGCAGTTGTCTAAGGATCATTGCTGAGACATAGAGATTGCTGAGAATGATGAACTGTGACACAACTCTGTCTAAACTGGAAGCATTCTCTCTCTCTTGGCTTTTAGTCACATGTCTCTTACATCATCATGTGAGCAGTACTGGTAAGTTAAAGTTTATTTATTATTCATTAACGCTGCAATGAAGTTACTGTGAAAACCTCCTAGTCACCGCACTCTGATGGCTGTTGTGTACAGGAGGGAGAATTGAGGGAGAATTTAACATGGCCAGTGCACCTAACCAGCACACCTTTCGGACAGTGGGAAGAAACCAGAGCATCTGCACGTCTGAATGGTCTGGATGGTGCTGCCTGGGAGGGTGGTGGAGGCAGGTTGCCTCACATCCTTTAGGAAGTATTTGGATGAGCATTTGGCATATTGATACATTCAAGGCTATGGCTCAAGAGTGGGTAAATGGATTTAGGTGGGAGGTCAAGTATTCTTTGTGTGTCAGTGCAGACTTGATGGGCCGAATGTTCCCTTCTGCACTGTATGATTCTATGGAGGATGTGTGACAGTGAATAAGAGGAGTGGGGAGGGTGGACTGGGGTTTGGCTTTAGAAGCTAAACCCACAGAAAGTGGCACTCAAGATTTTGGGGAGGCAATTGCCTAGTGGTATTAATGCTAGACTATTAATCCAGAAACTCAGTTGATGTTCTGAGAACCTGGGTACAAATCCCACAATGTAGAGATGCCGGTGTTGGACTGGGGTAAACACAGTAAGAAGTCTGACAACACCAGGTTTAAGTCCAACTGATTTATTTGATAGTAAACTCGCAAGCTTTTGAGGTGTTTCGACCTCTTCGTCAGGTGAATAAGCTGTTCTGGTCTCAGACAGCACATATAACAGCACAGACAAATCCCACTCCAGCAGATGGTACAATTCAAATTCAATAAAAATATCTGCAATTAAGAATCTTCTGATGACTATGAAACCATTTTTGCAAAAACCCATCTAGACTAATAATGTCCCTTTTGGGAAGGAAATCTGCTGTCCCTACCTGGTCTGGTCTCTCCAGAGCCACAGCAATGGGGTTGATTCTCAACTGCTCCTGGGTAACCAGGGATGGGCAATAAACACTGACCAGCCATCAAAGTCCATTGTCCCATGAAAGAATGAAAGAAAAAGATTTCCCCATGAGCCTTGGAAACAGTCTTCCATGCCCACAATTAAACTATAAAAATAACTTTTCCAGTCATGCTGGGCCTATTTTTGGCCACTATCTGCCTCTCCATCAGATTTGACCTGGCTGATCGGCCAGGGGGAATAGGGGAGTGTAAGGATTGGTGGGCTAGGAAAGGAAGTGTTGTGAGGGGCTGGTGAGCTGGGAAGAGGGGGTGTTGTGTGGGGGGGCTCGTAGGCGCAGAGGAGGGGGGTGTTGTGTGGGGCTGATGGGCCCAGAGGAAGAGGGTGTTGTGTGGGGGCTAGTGAGCTGGGAAGAGGGGTATTGGGCTGGGGGGAGGGGGTGTGTAAGGACTGGTGAGCTGGGAGAGGAGAGGGTGTGTGGGGAATGGTGGGCAGGGGAGGAAGGGATGTTGCATGGGGGCTGGTGAGCCAGGGGGAGGGGCTGTTATATGGAGGATGGTGGGCTGGGGAACAGGTGGTGTGTGGGGGATAGTGAGCTGGGAGGAGGAGGTGTTGTGTGGGGGAAGGTGGCCGGGGGATGAGGGGGCTGCTTGAGGGCTGGTGGGCCCGGGGGAGGGGCTTTGTGGGAAGTTGGGGAGAGGGTGGAAACTATTACTAAATCCCCTCTTCCCCAACCTCTGCTTAGGTTTCATCGGATTTTGCAAATCGGATCCTGATAGCATTACTGGAACCAATCAATTGATTTACAGTGAGATTCTGTGTGTGTGCCCCATTCGCCTGCAAAAGAAGAGTAACTTAAAATCAAGGTGCAATGGTAAATCAGTCCTATCAGAGAGAGGAAGTGACCTGATTCTGCCAGGTCGAGGGAATTTGTAAAAATGTATTTATTCATGGGGTACGGCCATCGCTGGCTTTGATAACTATTTGTTGCCCATCCTCAGTTGCCCTTGAAAATCAGGGCTTACGTGTGTGGACATCAGGTAAGGATTGGAACAAATCCATACATAATTTCACAAACACACGTCTCACCCTGCCTCTCCACCTCCCTCTCCCCTCTGCACCCTCCCCGCCAGCCCTCTGCCCACCTATCACACCGTCAGTCCAAGTTACACTGTATATGTCACCAAATAATATCAATTTAGCAACACAAACACAGTATAATAGCAATAAACTCAAAACCCCAGTGTGAGTTTCATTATTATTGCTCTTTTACTGTAGAGCATTGGAATCAGGGCTACAACAGGATGCCTTTTTTTCCCCGCTGTTAACACCGAGCTCAGTTTCGTGCTATGTTAGATTGTCTTTCATGTGCCTCCTCCGCAGAATATTATATATAATTAGGAGAGCATAATCATACATTCACTTTTGAAAATATGATCCCTCAAACCATGCAGCGCACAGTGCAAATCACATAAAGCATCTTACAAATTTTAGTTTATTGTAACGTAACTCACAATGCTGGAACATATAATTGCTTTGGTTTTCCCCTCTGTTTTACTTTGTAATGCAGTTAGCACTGTTAAATCATCCCCCCTGTAACATGTCAGTCCACCAGCCTGGTAACAAGTACTGTAATTCGGTTTTGCTGGAGTTGGAATGGGAGAATCAGCCAAGGTTCTCATTCCTGATATTATCCCCTGGCCCCTGTTGATAAATGTCTGTCAGCATTCAGACAAGAACAGGATCAAGCTCAGTTTCGATGCCCTCTGCAGTAAATAGCCAATGGTCACAATAATAGAAGATGGTGGAAGATCGTGTGTCCAGAGTGCATGGGGTCCTTGATTATTCTGGCTGCTTTTCCAAGGCAGTGGGAAGTATAGACAGGGTCGATAGTTGGGAGGCTGGTTTGAATGATGGATTGTACTTCGTTTATGATTCTTTATAGGTTCTTGCAGTCTTGGTCAGAACAGGAGCCAGCCCAAGCTGTGAAACAACCAGAGAGAGTGCTTTCTCTGAGGCAAAGTTAGTGAGAGTTGCAGTGGACATGCCAAATTTCCTTAGCAGCCTGAGAAAGTAGAGGCATTTGTCAACTTTTTTAACATAGCGTCAGCGTAGAGAGATCAGGAAGATTGTTGGTGATCTGGAATAGAGTAACTTGAAGATAGAAGATAGAACATAGAAAAACTACAGCACAAACAGGCCCTTCGGCCCACAAGTTGCAATCATATTGCTACCTACTAGGCTTACTTATAACCCTCAATCCTATTAAGTCCTATGTACTCATCCAGAAGTCTCTTAAAAGACCCTATCGAATTTGCCCCCACCACCACCGACGGCAGCCGATTCCACTCAGCCATCACCCTCTGAATGAAAAAGATCTCTACCAGTTCCATGAAAAGAGAAAATCTCAGCAGGCCTGGCAGTGTCTGTGAAGAGATGCTGATATTTTGAATCCAGGTGAGCCTTTTTCAAAGCTAAAAGGCATAGAAAGTGGGAGATATTTATACTGCAGGGAGAGGAATGAAAGATGAGTCATAGCAACAGAAAACAGAGGAAATGACAATCAATAGAATAAAGTATGCAAATTGCCAAACAGCAGAGAAGGTGAAATCAGAGGGTAAACTGTGACAGATGATGATGTGTGGGAGGTTGGGGTAGCAGGATGGCTGGGAGAGAGATAAAATTTAGAAAAGGGGAAAAGGTGACGCAAAGAGACAGAAAATGTAAAGAAATGAAGATAAAGTAGGGGGAAAGAGTGGTGGGACAGGAAAATGAAGAAAGACAATGAAGGTTAGTGGGGTCACTAACAGAATATTTTCCAGCATGCTCTCTTTTGGTTTCAAATTCTAGCGTTGCAGTAATTTGCTTTTATCCCGTGTTAGACTATCTATCAATATTCATTACATGCCTACTGACTCCCACAGCTATGTGGACTACAGCTTTTTACACCCTATATCCTGTAAGGATCTTTGCGTCGTCCATGGAAACGGGAGAGGTTCCGGAGGATTGGAGGATTGCGGATGTGGTTCCTATCTTTAAGAAAGGGAACAGAGATAGTCCAGGAAATTACCGACCGGTGAGTTTGACTTCAGTGATTGGTAAGCTGATGGAGAGGCTTCTGAGGGACAAGATATATGAACATTTGGAGAAGTTTGGACTGATTGAAATAGTCAGCATGGTTTTGTCAAGGGCAGGCTATGCCTTACAAGCCTAGTTGAGTTCTTCGAAAATGTGACTGAACACATTGACGAAGGAAGGGCGGTGGGCGTAGTGTACATGGACTTTAGTAAGGCGTTTGATAAGGTCCCCCATGCAAGGCTTCTGGAGAAGGTGAGAGGGCATGGGATCCAAGGGGCTTTGGCCTCATAGATCCAGAACTGGCTTGCCGGCAGAAGGCAGAGAGTGGTTGTAGGTGGGTCTTGTTCTGCATAGAGGTCGGTAACCAGTGGAGTGCCCCAGGGATCTGTTCTGGGACCCCTGCTGTTTGTCATTTTCATAAATGACCTGGATGAGGAAGTGGAGGAATGGGTTAGCAAGTTCACTGACGATACAAAGATCGGTGGTGTTGTGGATGGTCTGGAGGGATGCCAAAAGTTGCAGCGGGACATAGACGGGATGCAAGACTGGGCAGAGAAGTGGCAGATGGACTTCAATGCAGATAAATGTGTAGTGGTCCATTTTGGCAGGAATAATGGGATGAAGGAGTACAATATAAGGGGTAGGAGTCTTAGCTGTGTTGTAGAGCAAAAGGATCTCGGGGTCCGGGTCCGTAGGACTCTTAAATTGGCCTCGCAGGTGGAGGAAGTGGTCAAGAAGGCGTACGGTGTACTGGCCTTCATTAATCGAGGAATAGAGTTTAGGAGTCAGGAGGTAATAATGCAGCTCTATAAGACTCTTGTCAGACCCCAGTTGGAGTATTGTGCACAGTTCTGGTCGCCTCATTATAGGAAGGATGTAGAGGCTATTAAGAGAGTTCAGAGGAGATTTACAAGGGTGCTGCCTGGATTGGGAGGCAGGCCTTATGAAGATAGGTTGAGAGAGCTGGGACTCTTCTCACTGGAGAGACGTAGGTTGAGAGGCGACCTGATAGAGGTTTATAAAATGTTGAGAGGAATAGATAGGGTGGACTCTCAGAGACTATTTCCCCGAGATGAAATGGTCACTACGAGAGGACACAGATTTAAGGTGCAGGGAAGCAAATACAAAGGAGATGTCAGGGGTAGTTTTTCACTCAGAGGGTGGTGAGTGAATGGAACCGACTGCCGTCGGAGGTTGTTGAGGCAAACTCACTGGGGTCTTTTAAAAGACTTCTGGATGAGTATATGGAAAAGAATAGGATAGGGGGTTATAGATAGGTCTGTGAATTGGTAGATGTGATCGGCGCAACTCGTGGGCCAAAGGGCCTGTTTGTGCTGTATTGTTCTATGTTCTATGACTCCATCCCTTTCTCTCAGTTCCTTCACCTCTGTCGCATTTATTCCGATGATGCCACTTTCCAAAGTGGTGTTTCTAATATGTGCTCCTTTTTCCTCAACTAGGATTTTTCATCTAAGTTTTCGATAGGCATTCAAGCATGCAATCCATCTTTTGTGCCACAACCCTCACCTCCTCCCCTCCCTCCCAGAATAAGGGTAGAGCCTCTCCTTATTCTCACATTTCACCCCGCAGCTTCAGAATGCAAAGCAGAATTCTCCACCATTTCCAACGTGATGCCATCACCAAACACACTTTCCCTTCGCTCCCTCTGTCAGCATTCTGCAGAGACCTTTCCCTCCAGCATTACCTAATCCACTCCTCCACTATACCCGACGCATTTCACATCACTCACATCATCTTCCCATGCAATCGCAGAGAGTGTGACACCTGTCCCTTTATCTCTTCCACGCTCACCATCCAAGGTCCAAAACATTCATTCCAGGTTAAGCAGTGTTTCATTTGCACCTCTTTCAATTTGGTCCAGTGCATTCATCGCTCCCATTGTGTTCTTTATATCGGAGAGATCAAGCATAGACTGGGTGACAGCTTTGCTGAGCATTTTCGCTCTGTGCGCAATCAGGACCCCGACCTTCCGGTTGCTTGCTGTTTAACACACGATCCTGCTCCCATGTCCACATAGGAGGATATTCCTTGCATCCTATCCCACCTCAACCCCTTTGTTTTCATTTTATTTAATATTTTACTGTCCTCTACCTTTTATTTCAAAGAACAAAGAAAATTACAGCACAGGAACAGACCCTTCGGCCCTCCAAGCCTGCACCGACCATGCTGCCTAACTGAACTAAAACCCCTACCCTTCCGGGGACCATATACCTTTATTCCCATCCTGTTCATGGATTTGTCCAGATGCCATTTAAAACTCATTATCGTATCTGCTCTGGTAGCGAGTTCCCAGGCGCCCACCATCTTCTGTGTAAAACATTTGCTTCGTACATCTCCTTTAAAGTTTGCCCCCTGCACCTTAAACATATGTCCTGTAGTAATTGACTTTGGACCTCTGGAAGAGGGTCTTTCTTCATTTCTCTCTCTCCCCCCTCCTCCTCCCCCACCCCTTCCCCCGTCCCCTCCATTCTTTCCTTCTACCTAATCCACCTTTCCTTACATTTTCTCCCCCTTTTGCTTCACCTTTTCCCCTTTTCTAAATTTTACTTCTCTCCCACCCATTTCCCCTTCCTTCTCACCACATCTTCATCTGTCACAGCTTACCTTCTGATCTTAGCTTCTCTGCCATTCACATCCCTTATTCTCTCGATGGATAGCCATTAGTAATCTTTTCCCCTGGTTTCTGTGGCTATGACTCATCTTTCATTCTTCCCCCTGCGGTATAAATATCTCCCACATTCTATGCTTTTTAGCTTTGACAAAGAGTCATCTGGACTTGAAACGTCAGCTCTTTCCTCTCCTTACCAGGTGCTACCAGACCTGCTGAGATTTTCCAGCATTTTCTCTTTTGGTTTCATATTCCAGCACCCACAGTAATTTGCTCTTATCAACCATTTCCACTTCATCCCCATTGATGTAGAAAGGGGCATGTCCTCCACTTGCTGAAGTTGATGGTTATCTCCTTTGGTTCGCTGATATTGAGGGAGAGATTATTGCTTTCGTATCGGCTCACCAGATTGTCTATCCTTTTCCTGTACTGTGTCTCATCATTGTTTGCGATCTGACCACCAGTTTTAGACAGGTGTCTAATTTAGAGAAGTTCAGTCATAATCCCACAGGTGGTAGCTTCGCACCGTTGGCTTCTCAGCAGATGTCTGAACTAATGGTTCTGCTCGTACTGAGCAGGATTACTACGGCAGCAACACTTTGTAATTGTCAATAGGGTAAAACTAACCTGTTTCACCATAAAATAATCCCAGCTCACATCCTGTATTAGTGAGTGAACAATCCAACGCTTGATAAATTCTGCTTCATTATCATAGGGTCATCAGCAAAGTTGAAAATTGAGTTGGAGGGGAATTTAGCCGTATGGTCAGAGGTGTATAAGGAGAATATTAAGGAGCTGAGGAACATTGGTGTTGAGGATGAACATAGAGGGTTTTTTTTTTGCCTATCCTTACTGATTGGGTTAGGAATTCTAGGATCCAGTCACAGAGGGAGGAGCAGGTCACAAAGTTTGGAGATGAGTTTTCTAGGAATAATGGTGTTGAAGGTGAGCTGTAGTCAATAAATAAGAATCTGGTAGAAGTGTCTTTATTATCCAGATGTTCCAGGTTGAGTGTAGGCCCAGGAAGATGTCGTCTGCTATGGATGTATCACAGTGATAGGTGAACTGTACTGGATCCAGGTAATCTGGGGGGGGGTATAGAGGAATTGATTTGTGCCATGACTAATCTTTGTTAGTACAACCCAGGTACTAATCTAGGTATATTGGCCATGCAAAATTGCCGCTTAGTATCCTGCAATATGTGGGTTAGCGGGGTAAATATGTGGCATTACGGGGCTAGGACCTAGATGGGATTGTTGTCAGTACAGCCTTGATGGGCTGAATGGCCTCCTTCTGCACTGTAGGGACTCTATGGTTTTTATGACAAAGAGAAACATCAAATACTAGCAAAGCTTTTCTTTTCAAGTTGATTGCACACTGCTACTAGGTAAATGCCACTTGCATTTGGAGAATGAAGAATTGATTACGCTTCCGCCTTTTTTGATTTTCCTTCAGGACCCTTGCATCTTATTGATTAAGGGAAACGCAAACAGCAGGATTAACACGGAATCCAGCTGTGCCATTGCATTAACAGGGAAAGACAATGAGATTATCATGATTAATTGTGGGAGTAAAAGTTTCACATGATCAGGCTTAAACCAGATGAGAAAGAATCATTGGTGCATCCTGCACTATGTCAAAAATAATGTTTGGAAGATTCTGGGTGGCAATGTGTCAGCTAAAGAGCCTTTCAATTCCACGACCTATGTTTGAAGACAGGTCAGACTGAAGTGAAATTTTTAGACAACACACTTGTCTCAATCCAATTTGGTATCAATTCATGCGGAATGTTCCCTCAGGTTGTTCCCTAAGAAATGGCGTGCAAATGGACCTGGGGATCTCATAAAAACCTAGTAAATTCTAACAGGGCTAGATGCAAGGAGGATATTCCCAGTGGGGGTGTATCCAGAATGAGAGGTCACATTTGAGGATACAGGACAGATGAGAAAAAATTTCTTCAGCTGGAGAGTGGTCAGCCTGTGGAAGTTTAAAATTTACTTATTATTGTCACAAGTGGATTTGCATTAATACTGCAATGAAGTTACTGTGCAAATCCCCCAGTTGCCACACTCCGGGGCCTGTTAGGGTACACTGTGGAAGAATTTAGCATGGCCAATGCACCTAACCAGCACGTCTTTCAGGATGTGGAAAGAAACCGGAGTATCCAGAAGAAATCCACGCAGACACAGGGAGAATGTGCAGACTCCGCACAGACAGTGACCCAAAGTGGGAATCGAACCCAGGTACCTGGTGCTGTGAGATGGCAATGCTAACCCCTGTGCCACCGTGCCGCCCGTGGAATTTGCTACCATAGAAAGTAGCTGAGGCCAGAACATTGAATGTTTTCAAGAACTGTTAGATATGGTATTAGAGGCAAAGAGGATCAAAGAATATGGGGGGAAGGCGGGGCCAGACTATTGAGTTGGATAATCAACCACAATCATAAAGAATGGTGAAGCAGGCTCAAAGGACTGAATGATCTTCTCCTGCTCCTATTTTTTATGTTTCTATGTTTAAGAGTGGATCCAATGATCAAGATTATGATGGGTGGGGCTAATTTGATTCCATGGGGCTGTTGTCTAACAAAATTCATTAGAAAAGCGGTAGCATCCTGTTTTACTTAACTGAAGGTTTGCTTTCCAAGTCACTTACCATCCTGATTTGAAAATATATTGTCATTCCTTCACTGTTGCTGAGTCAAAGTCTTGGAGCTCCGATCTGAACCGCCCCCCTCTAATCTTGAGGCTGTGCCCTCTAGTCCTGCTATCTTTGTTAAGCGGGAAGAATCTCTCAACCTCTACCTTATCCATCCCCTTCATTATCTTATATGTTTCTAGAAGGCTGAGAGGGGATCTTATCGAAAAGTATAAGATAATGAAGGGGATGGATAAGGTGTGGCTGAGAGACTCTTCCCGTTTAACAAAGATAGCAGGACTAGAGGGTACAGCCTCAAGATTAGTTGGGGGGGGGGTAGGGGGGTTGCGGAGGGGTTTCTTTACGCAAAGGGTGGTGAATCTTTGGAATTCTCTGCCTGATGAGGTGATGGAGGCTTCCTCACTGAATATGTTCAAGTCAAGAGCGAATAGGTCTTTAATTGACAAAGGAATTAAGGGTTACAGGGAGAAAGCTTGAAAGTGGTACTGAACCACTACAGATCAGCCATGATCTTATTGAATGGTGGGGTAGACTCGAGGGGCTGGATGGCCCACTCCTGTTCCTATATCTTATGTTCTTATGTTCTTATGAGGACATCTTGAGAATTTTACAATGGTACTGGGCATAAGATTTGATTGAACTGCACACAGTGATCAGGAATATTAACCATTTTATGCAGCCAAGCCACTGTTCAGCACAAAAATTGCTTCTAACCCCACCTCATTGCCGTTCCTGGCTCTTTCCTATCTGATTCTTTGATTAGTGAAATACATAATTGCCAGCGTCTTCAGATCTCAAAATTATTCCTTGCATTTCTCAGTCATTACTTGTAACCTGCTTTTGGGTTCTCAGGAAGGTCATCAAAAGGAGTGACACGGTGGCACAGTGGTGCCTCACAGCACTGCTGCTTTACAGCACCAGGGACCTGGGTTCAATTCTGGCCTCGGGTCACTGTCTGTGTGGACAGTGCACATTCTCCCCTATCTGCGTGAGTTTGCACATTGCCCCCGTATCTGTGTGCGTTTCCTCCAGGTGCTCTAGTTTCCTTCCACAGTCCAAAGATGTGCAGGTTAGGTTGATTGGCTAAATTGATCGTAGTTTGAGTGGATCAGCAGCGTAAATGTTTGGAGTTACGGGAATAGGGCCTGCGGTGCAGGCTCGATGGGCTGAATGGCCTCCCTCTGCACTGGAGAGATTCTGTGATTCTAAGTCTGACATAAATGCAAATCTCCCTTTTCTTAATATTTTTCCTTGTCGCATCCACTTTGTGTGAAAAATTAAACAACTAAAAAAACACAGCATGAGTTTAGGAGCAGATTGGAGGTGTTGACAAGGGAACGGGAGGTGGAGGGAGGAAATGACCGACTCCTTAAATAGTGGATGAAATGAGATGGAGACTTTCAGCGTGAACTGGGAGGAATGAATGATGAGGACCAACCTGGACAAGGAGGAGAGGAAGAAGAGAGCTCTATTCTAGAAAGCAAGGTGGTGAAGGATCAAACTGGAACCAATCTTTACATACCTTTATCAGCTAATATTCACAGACATACATGTTACAAACATGTTACAAACATGTACTCTCTCAGCCAGTATCCACCATTTCAGTCTGTTTCTCTTTATGGGTCTGAATGTGATCAGTTAGTAAGGAGTGCCATCACCAGGACTAAAGGTAGGAGCCAGCCCCGTACTAGGGGGCAGCAGAATCCTGAGCCGGCATTTCACCAACGAATCAGCCATCGCCAGAACTACCATCCAACCAAAAATGGTGGCCCACCCTCCAGATGTGGTCCAATCAGAGGGCTGCCATTGCTGCAATTCTACCATTGGCAATGGCCATTGCTGAAGTTGCTGGGGGAGGGAAAGGCTGCCTCAACGCTGAGTTACCCTCGAAGACGGGGTACATTTGTCTCTTAACATGGTGGCAGTCAGGTGACATCAAAGATATGAAGGATGCCGTTGCTGCTGGGGCCACTCCCTCCATGGACTACAGAGCCGCCAAGAAAGGCATGCACCATAGGAAACTACCAAGAGGGTATTGAAGGATGGATTAGTAAATTTGCAGATGACACTAAAGTCGGTGGAGTGGTAGATAGTGAAGAGGGGTGTTATAGTTTGCAGAGGGACTTGGACAAGTTGCAGAGCTGGGCCGAGAGGTGGCAAATGGAGTTTAATGTGGAAAAGTGTGAGGTAATGCACTATGGCAGAAATAATAAATGTGTAGAGTATAGGGCAAATGGTAGGATTCTTAGTAGTCTAGATGAACAGAGGGATCTTGGTGTGTATGTGCATAGATCCCTGAAAGTAGGCAGTCAGGTCGAGAAGGTTGTTAGGAAGGCATATGGAGTCTTGGCTTTTATTGGTAGAGGGATTGAATTTCGGAGCCGCAACGTCATGTTGCAACTGTACAAAACTCTAGTGCGGCCGCACTTGGAGTATTGTGTACAGTTCTGGTCCCCACATTATAAGAAAGATGTGGAGGCATTGGAGAGGGTACAGAGGAGGTTTACCAGGATGTTGCCTGGTATGGAGGGCAGGTCTTATGAAGAGAGGCTGAGGGATTTGAGGTTGTTTTCGTTAGAAAGGAGGCGGCTAAGAGGGGACCTAATCGAAACATATAAGATGATTAGAGGTTTAGATAGGGTGGACAGTGATAGCCTTTTTCCTAGGATGGAAAAAACTAGCACGAGGGGACACAGCTTTAAATTAAGGGGTGATAGTTATAGGACGGATATCAGAGGCAGGTTCTTTACCCAAAGGGTGGTTCGGGAGTGGAATGCCCTGCCTGCAGCAGTTGTAGATGCGCCAAGTTTGGTGGCGTTTAAGAGGTTAGTTGATAAGTATATGGAAGAGAAGGGAATGGTTTAGTTTGGAGGGGCATTGCTTTTTATATTGGTCGGCGCAACATCGAAGGCCGAAGGGCCTGTTCTGTGCTGTAATGTTCTATGTTCTATTTTTAAGAGTTTATCTGGCCGTTTCCCTAAGCTGCTGCCAGCCCTCTGATCCCAGTGTGAAGCCAGGAAAGGCCCTTAGTTGAGCACTTCTTGAGATAATTGGCTGCCTATACCACTGAGATACCAGCAGCTGAATATGTGCATTGGGCAGACATCAGTCATCATGCTCCCCTTCCAAAGCGTTCCATCTTCCGCCATTTTGGCAGTTCGAGTCTAGCCCACAAGAACACGAAGTGAATCCCTAGTTATGCTCGCCAATTGCATGCAGTTAAACAAAATTAATCTACAGTTGACCAAGAGTGCCAGTGTGAGCTTGCAGCAGTGAAAAGTACCAGTGTGAACTGGGAAAGGATTGGGTGCAAGCGCTACTTGAGCTGGGTAGAAGCAGTGGAAAAGTTGGAGGAGTGTGTGTGTCTGCTCTGGGGGGCAACTAAAAGAAATATCACTTCAAGTTATTCTTACACAATTTAACAATTACTTTAACAGGAAGATGGTACGAATATACACTCATAAAAGCTGACAACTTCTCTGCAAAGCATTGAGAGAAGAAAAATCTTCTGTGGTTTAAAAATGTTACATTACTGAATGAATGTTTAGCTTATTTTATGGCAAGTTTGTGCCGGAGTGTATTTTTACAGAGATTTCATACCATTGATTAATCGGTGCCTGTTCCTGATCGCTATCCCCTTTGTCCCTCCAGGAAGACAAATATATGATTGTTGAATAAAAAAGAAACAAGTTGAATGTAGCATCTGCTGCGTTTTGGGGTATTTTTACTCCTGACGTACTTGTGACCTTTTGAAATAAGCTAGCAGCCATGCCTCATTCCCCACACCCTCTAGAGAATTCATACTCGCTCTGCTCTGTTCAGTTGACCTCAGCATACCGTAAGGCCCAACAGCACAAAGGTGAATGATCAGTTATAATCCGTTTTTGATTGTGTTAATTAGGGAAGGAATGTTGCAGGAGAACGAGAGTGTCAGGGGATCTTTAACTCCCGCAGAACATAGAATCTCCACAGCAGAAGGAGGCCATTCAGCCCATTGAGTCAGCACCGACCACAATCCCACCCAAACCCTATTCCTGTATCCCCACACACTCACCTTGCCAATCCCCTTGATACTAAAGGTCAATTTAGCATGGCCAATCAACCTAACATGCACATCTTTGGGATGGGGAAGGAAACCGGAGCACCCGGAGGAAATGCATGCACAGAATGTGCAAACTCTGCACAGACAGTGATCAGAGGCTGGAATTTGAACCTGGGCCCTTGGCACTGTGAGGCAGCAGTGCTAACTTCTGTGCTATCAGGTTGCCCCCCCCCCCGCCCGCCCGCCCCTGTACAGCAAAATAGATATTCTTTCTGAACACCAAATGACCTTTGGGGAGACCTATCCTGTCCCACCTGCCACGGGGATTGGAGCGGGTGCGTGGCGGGTCATGCAATGGCCCACTAACCATAAGCGAGATTTTGCGGCAAGCGGGGCTGGAAAGTCCCGCCCATTGTCCGAACTTACGTTGACTGAACAGTAACCGAAACAGAACCACAGGCTCTACCTCCATCATTCTCTCTCTCACTCATTTCCCTCTCACCCTCTAACTTTTGAATAAATAAACTACCCTTTATACCAAAGTTTCTCAATTCAATAAATCCCTTCCTTGTACCAACAAGGATTGAAGTCTCTCTTAGTAATTGTAGATGCTGGCTGCACAAAATATATAACAATACTTTGATTCCCTCTGACTCATTTATCGTTTCTTTGATTTATTTATGCTCTTGCCTGTAAGAAAATATTGCTGACTATTTTCAGCGAGGGTGGATAAAATGCCAGAAATAACAGGATTGGAGCTGTCTAGAACCCAATATATTTCTCTACTGTTTTCCTCATTAAGATGAGGGTTGACGGTGCACTTCTATCCATTTTGCATCAAGTAACGACATCAAAGACATCCACATTTCCAGGTGTTAAATACAAGGTATTGTTATATATTTCGTGTGGCCAGAATTTACTAAGAGAGGCTTCAGTCCTCATTGGAACAGGGAAGGGATTTATTGAATTGAGAAACTTAGGTACAAAGGGTAGTTTATTTATTACTGTCACAAGTAGGCTGACATTAACACTGCAATGAAATTACTGTGAAAATCCCTAGTTGCCGCACTCTGAATACACTGAGGGAGAATCTAGCATGGCCAATGCACCTGACCAGCACGTCCTTCAGACTGCGGGAGGAAACCAGAGCACCCAGAGGTAATCCACACGGGGAGAAGGTGCAGTCTCCGCATAGACAGTGACCCAAGCCGGGAATCAAACCTGGATTCCTGACGCTGTAAGGCAGCAGTGCTAACTACTGTGCCACCGTGCTGCCTGTTACACGGCACAAAGGCTGCCCAAGGGCAGGGGCCCCCATTCTACACGTTTACTTCCTGTTTCCAGAAGATTCTGCTGACAGAGGGCGCCACCTCTGGAGTGAGTACTCACTCTCAGTTTCCATTGGACCCTCAATAGAGGTGACTCTCCATTGCTGTGCTGTCTCAAAGAAACAGCAGACACCCCATACAAAACAAGTATAGCCCCCAACTGACAACACACCGACGTTCCAAAGAGGAAGATGGTGCTGGTACAACATTTCCATTAACCCACTGGATAGGGAGGTTTTTTTTTTGGCAGCCATTTTGTGTAAGCTCTCAACATAAACTGCTACAACAACAACACAATAAGCAAATGGTTGTGGAAATTGGAATTTAAAAGAAGAACAGAGGAAAATCTCAGCAGATCTCTCAGCATCTGCAGGGGGAGAAAGTAAGTTAACATTTTGAGTCCGTTTGTCTCTTTATCAGAACTAAAGAGAGGAATAAATGTATTGGATGTTGAACTGTAGCTGTGAAAGATTGCAACAGGATGTAGTAACTTTACGAAAGAGAGAGATGGCCTGGTGTGGGAGAGAGTGCTGGGGGGAGGGGTTTGCATTGAGATGATAAAACTATGGGATATTTTTAAACATGGGTTTAAGGTGGAGGAGAACGTTCATAGTCTAAAAGTTGAACTCAGTCCTGAGAACCATTATGTACTGAATGGGAAGATGAGATGCTACTCCTCTGGTTTGTCTTGGGCTTCACTGGAGCACTGCAGCAGGCCGAGGGTGGACACGTGGGCGTGAGAGCAAGGTGCTGGATTAGAAACAACAATACCTTGCATTTGTATGGTGCCTTTAGAAGCAGAGAACATCTCAAGGGAACTCCAACAAAAAAATACATGAGCTTGATTTTCAGAGAGTAACTATTCCCCTAATTTTCTTTCCTTCCAGAAGGAAAAAGAAACAGTCTGAGATTATCAAATCCTAGTAAAAATCAGTAGTACTGGCACCAGTAATACTGGAGTTCAATTTTAAAGAATATAAGACCAATTCAGACAAGCTATACTGGTATCCTTCATTCCCAAATTGTGCTGTTTTTTTCTCTTTTTGTCTTGTGCAATTCCATAGTTTGATGAGGGGGCCTGATCTCCACCTCAGCTGTACATGTGAGTCTTACACTACTTGATGAGGAGATGCCAGCTTTGGAAATCTCACAACACCAGGTTATAATCCAACAGGTTTCTTTGGAATCACAAGCTTTCGGAGCATTGCTCCAATAAACTTATTGGGCTTTAATCTGGTGTGCTGAGACTTCCATCGCTTAGAAATGACCAGAATCCAGAACACCCACTGATTTCTTGTCTCTTCTTACCAAAATCTCAATGCAGATGGCTTAACTGAGCAACGGACAGAGATTGAATAAGAGTACTTCCTGGTTTATTGAAAGGGATGATGTAGAGTTGCCGGAGGGATTCAGCCTTTCAATAAATGACCTCACTGAGCTTTGAACCGGGCCCAATTTTGAGTCTATCTGGACAGCACTGTTCTGTGAACTTCATGCAAACACTGCAACAAAGTTCAAAAATACAACCGGGCTGAAGTGCAAGGCCTTGGGGGTGGGTGCTGATGCATCATGATGAAAATAAATGAAGACTAAATGAGTCATGAGCATTTAAGCATGGTAGCACAGTTGTTAGCACTGCTGCTTCACAGCTTCAGGATCTTGGGTTTGATTCCCGGCTCAGGTCACCGTCTGTGTAGAGTTTGCACATTCTCCCCGTGTCTGTGTGGCTTTCCTCCAGGTGCCAAAAAATCCACCCAAAAAAGATGGCAGGTTAGGTTGATTGGCTACACTAAGAAATTGCCCCTTGTGTCCAGGGATGCGTAGGTTAGACGGATTAGTGTAGGGGATTAATGTAGCGATATGGGGGTAGGGCCTAGGTGGGATTGTGCTCGGTGCAGATTTGATGGGTCAAAGGGCCTCTTCCTGCACTGTAGGGTTCTATGATGATTCTATGAACTGTGAATCTGGAACCCATCCCCTGGCTACTCTCTCCAAACTCAGAAAATGGCTCGCAGAGCGAGAGGAGATGTCACCTGATGATTAGACTTAGTTTAATTCCTCTTGGAATCTTGCAGCTAAGAGGATATCACGGCCACACTTCCCATGTCTCCCCATCTCCAGGGCACTCATGTTGCCCTCAGAATCCTCCAGAACTTCTTGCATCTCTTCATTTTCATCTTCCACAGAAGACTCCTTCTCCTCCTCTTCCAGAGGCAGGACATCACCTCTCTGTGTAATTAGATTGTGTGAATGGCTCAGCAAACATGTGATCATTCTGCCAATCCTCTCTGGTGTAGAGAGCCACCTGAACAGTCCAGGCATCCAAACCACATCTTCAGAAATCCATTGAGGAGCATACCGTGAGCAGCGTTCTCCCTCTCCTCAACTGGAGTCTGAAGGCAACACACTGGAGTCATGAGCTAGTGTTTAAGCAGTTAATTCTCATCCACCAGCAGTCCCTGTGAATGTTCGTGTCCTTCAATGATCCTAGGGGGTGACTGAATAGCAGTCATGGCATCTCTCAAGGAACTATGCATACACGTGCAGAATGTGCTTGTGATTGTCACACATCAACCGTACGTTGACGGATTGGAAATCTTTGCGGTTGATGAAGATCGAAGCCTGCTACCAGCAATCCCGAATAGAATCAATGTGGGTTAAACAAGAATTAACAGGCAAATTGCAGCCAGTTATGAAATATAAATTGCACACTAAGATGGCAGATATTATAAACGGGATTGACAGTCTACACAGCATATGTCATCAACCTCGGTCACAAAGTCCTTCAAAGCCATGGCTGGAATTTTTATGCTGTCCACTGCTCCACCAACCACCACCACCCCCCCCCCCCCCCCCAAATTCATCCCATGACACCAAACCTCATCAGCAGGCTCTCAGGCAGAGATAGGTAGCATAAAATTGCAAGGATGGGATTCTATTTGAGATTCTAACTGCTTCAACCCTGACCAATTTTGCAGGCAGGGCCTCAGACAGGTAGCCAACCCTTGCCCCTATTAAGGTCCTTAAAGGCCACTTAAGGGACTTTTCCCACCCAGACTCAATTTTTTGGCTGATGGGCACCTGTTGGATCAGGGTGTCAAACAGGAAATGTCATCACACCCAATCTCAGGAGGGAAAGGATGGGGGATCCTCAATCTGTTGGCTCCTTCAGAGTTGGAGTGCTCTCCCTTCAGAGATCTAAGAGTGCTGGCTCTCCACTTCCTCCCTCCACCTCCCCCCCCACACCACCCCCCCGGCCTACCCCAACACTTAGATACTGAGATTGCTCCTCCTCCGCCTCCCAGTCTCCCAGGGCATTCCCTGTGGTTCACTCTTAACTGTCCCCTGAAATGGCCTAGCAGGCTACTCAGCTCTAACAATTGCTATAGAATCTCAACAAAGAAGTGAAATGGGATGGACACCTGGCACTGACCTAGGCACTGGAAAAAACAATGGCAAAACAAACAGCCCTATCAATCCTGCAAAGTCCTCCTTACTAACATCTAGGGGCTAGTGCTAAAATTGGGAGAACGATGTCACAGGCTAGACAAGCAGCAGTGGAATCATACCTTACAGATAACCACCATTACCATTCCTGGATATGCCCTGTCCCACTGGCAGGACAGACCCAGCAGAGGTGGCAGCACAGTGGTACACAATAGGGAGGAAGTTGTCCTGGGGGCCTCAACATCAACTCTGGACCCCATGACGCCTCATGGCTTCAGTTAAATATGGACAAGAAAACCCCTTACTGGTCACCATGTACCGTCCTCTTTCGGCTGATGTATCAGTATTCTTCCATCTTGAACAACACTTGGGGGAAGCACTGAGGATGGCAAGAACGGAAAATGTTCTCTGGATGGGGGATTTCAATGTTCACCACCAGGAGTGTCTCAGCAGCAGCACTACTGATTGAGCTGGTTGGATCCAAAGGGACATAACTGCTAGACTCGGTTTACAGCAGGTGGTGAAGGAACCAACAAGAGGAAATAATGTACTTGACCTCATCCTGACTTATCTGCTGACTACAGATGCATCTGTCATGACAGTTACCACCGCACAGTCCTTGTGGAGATGAACATAGAACATAAAACACTACAGCACAAACAGGCCCTTTGGCCCACAAGTTGAGCCAATCATTCCCATACCTACTAGGCCACAGAACTATCTGTAACTCCCAATTTAATCCCATGTACTCATCCAGTCTTTTAAAAGACCCTAACGAGTTCACCTCTACTACCACCGATGGCAGCTGATTCCATTCACTCACCATCCTCTGAGTGAAAAACTTACTCCTAACATCCCCTCTGTACATGCTGCCCAGCGCCTTAAACTTGTGTCCTCTTGTAGTGACCATTTCAGTCTGGGGAAATAGCCTCCGAGAATCCATCCTATCTGTTCCTCAACATTTTCTAAACCTCTATCAAGTCGTCTCTCAACCTTCATCTCTCCAGGGAGAAGAGATCTAGCTCCCTCAACCTATCTTCATAGGGCATCCCTCCCAATCCAGGCAACATCCTTGTAAATCTCTGCACCCTCTCAATAGCTTCCACATCCTTCTGTAGTGAGGTGACCAGAACTGTACACAGTACTCCAAGTGGGGTCTGACAAGGGTCTTATAAAGTTGCAGCATTACCTCCCGACTCCTAAACTCAATTCCTCGATTAATGAAGGCCAGTACACCATACGCCTTCTTGACCACATTCTCCACCTGCGAAGCCGGTTTAAGAGTCCAATGGACTCAGACCTCAAGATCCTTCTGCTCCTCAACACTGCTAAGACTCCTACCCTTGATATTGTAAGTCCTGCCTTCACACTGAGAATAATCTCCATCGTGTTGTGTGACAATGTCACTGTGCTAAATGGAAGAGACTTCAAACTGATGTAGCAACTCAAGACTGGGCATCCATGAGGTGTTGTGGGCCATCAGCAGCAGCAGAAATGTACTCCAGCACAATCTGCAACCTCATGGCCTGACACACCTCCCACACAACCATTACCATCAAACCAGGGGATCAACCCTGGTTCAATGGAGAGTGCAGGATCACATGCCAGGAACTGCACCAAGCATACCTAAAAATGAGATGTTAACCTGGTGAAGCTACCAAATAGGATTACTTGCAGGCTAAATGGCAAAAACAGCAAGTGACAGATAGAGCTGAGCAATCTCGCAATCAATGGATCAGTTTTAAGCTCTGCAGTCCTTCCACATCCAATCATGAATGGTGCTGGACAATTAAACAATTCACTGCATAAGGAGGCTCCACAAATAACCCCATCCTCAATGATGAAGGAGCCCAGCACATCAGTGCAAAAGATAAGGCTGAAGTATTCGCAGCAATCTTCAGCCAGAAGTGCCAAGTGGATGATCCACTTTGGCATCCTTCCAGTGGTCCCCAACATCTCAAGTGCCAGTTTCCAGCCAAATTCTACATGATATCAAGAAATGGCTGGAGGCACTGGATATTGCAAAGCCAATGGGTCCTGAAAACATTCTGGCAATAGTACCAGTGTTGAGGATGATCGTGAAGGGAGTGTTGTTGCCTATCCTTACTGATTGTGTGTTAGAAAGTTCAGAATCCAGTCGCAGAGGAATATGCTGAGTTTGGAGATGAGTTTCATGGGAATAAAAGTGTTAAAGGTTGAGCCATAGTCAATAAATGGGAATCTGACATAGATGTCCTTGTTGTTTAGGTGTTCCAGGATTGAGTGCAGGGCCAGGGAAATGGTGTCTGCTCTGGATCTGTTGCAGCGGTGAGCAAACTGTAGCGGGTCCAGGAGGCTTGAATTGATTTGTGTCATGACTGTATAATGATGAATATCAGAGCCACTGGCCGATACTCATTAAAGCACGCTGCTTGGTTTTTCTTATGTAGCAGGATGATGCTTGCCTTCTTGAATCAGATAGGGACCTCCAACTGTTGTAAAGAGAGGTTGAAGATTCTCTGAATATCCCTGCCAATGTGCTAGGATGTGAGTGTTCATCCCATCCATCCGGGCCAATTGTTTTCCGTGGGTTGACCTTCAAGAAAGTTGCCCTGATTTCTGCAATAGTGACCCCAGATACAGGGCTTCCAGGGTGAAGGGCATACTCTCACTGACATTTTGCTCAAAACTGGTGTAGAATACACTGAGCTCATCAGGGAGGGGTGAGTTGGGGCCGGCGATTTTACGTGCCTTCATCTTGTAGCCTGTTACATCTTGCAGACCTTGTCATGATCAGTTGGGGTTAATGTGGCCAACCTGCAACTCTGGCTTGGTTGCTACATAGGAGAATGAGGGGTCACCTTATTGTGGTGTATAAAATCCTGAGGAGCATAGATAGGACGAACGTACGTATACCAGAATTCTACTGCCCCTCCCGCCACGGGAATGGGAGTGAACGTGGAGTGGACAATGGAAGGTCCATTGATCTCTGGTTAAGCAAGGCCATAAAATCCCACTCTCTTATTCACAGGGCAATGTTAGGGGGCATAGTTTAAAGGTGACAGGAGAAAGATTTAAGAGGGACCCAAGGGGCAATTTCTTCGTGCAGAGGGTGGCGTATATATGGAATGAGCTGCCAGAGAAAGTGGTTGAGGCAGGTACAACATGAACATTTAAAAAGCATTTTGGCAAGTACGTGGATGGGAAAGGATTAGAGGGATAGGGGCCAAACACAGGCAATTGGGACGAGCAGGAATAATGGTCAACATGGACCAATTGGGCCGAAGGGCCCATTTCCACGCTGTATTGGTCTATGACTTTATGACCACTGGGCGTGCAGCAAACTCTAATAACTGGACACGTGAGACAACAGCAGGAACTGTGTGGCTGGCCACAGCAGAGAAACAAGCCCTGTGTTGTCGCCTATCTAACTGATGTGTAATATCCTCCAGCGGCCGTCAGGATTTGGTCTCAATGCCCTTCATTACGCAGAGGTCAATCGACAAGCATTCCCGCTTGGAATTGCTGCTAAGCAATGGAAATGGTTCTTGTGTCGAAATCAGGGGTGACAGAATTGGTTGTGATGCCATCCTGTGGCCAACCAGATGCCAACATTCAGCATCGAGGTGAATATCCTTTCTCAGATGTGGGGGATGCGGGTGGGGGAGGGTCTGGACAGCAGGGAGTCCCTGACAAACCATATCCCAGCAAAACATCAACTGCCTGCAGGAAAGGCCAGGAGGAAATTGGCAAAAGGGTAAATAAAACAAAAATGACAATCGATATTAATCATGTGAACAAAACCCAGCTAACGTGCAGTCAGAAGAATTAAAGGCAATAAATCATACTGGTCTGGTTACAAAAAGAAATCTATTAGTCCTTGCTAGCCTTAAGCTAGTGTTTGAACCATGTTTGCTTCAGAATGACCTTAAATTAATTCTTTACCCGTATTGTAGCTTATTTTGGCTGACAGTTGGTTCCCAGTCTGTTGCCTGGGCTTTGAGGTTAAAGTTTATTTATTAATGTCACAAGTAGGCTTATATTAATACCGCAATGAAGTTACTGTGAAAATCCCTTTGTTGCAACGCTCGGGCATCTGTTTGGGTACACTGAGGAAGATTTTAGCATGGCCAATGCACCTAACCAGCACGTTTTTCAGGCTGTGGGAGGAAACCGGAGCACCCGGAGGAAATCCACATAGACATTGGGAGAACATGCAGACTCTGCACAGATAGCCACTCAAGCTGGGAATTGAACCTGGGTCCCTGGTGCTGGAAGGCAGCAGTGCTAACCACTCTTCCACGGTGCTGCCTTTAAGTAAACTTTACTGACTGGAGATGATGCTTCCGAGTAAAGTCTTGGCAGCACTCACAGCTTCATAGACCCATTTCTTTGTGGGTCTCACTAGCTTCTTTCAGGTTGTGTGCTATTCAATGCTCATATTGACTCCATGCATCCAGGAGTTTTGCGAAACTGACAACAAATCTTTCCCCATCAGGCATCTTTTGATCTCAAATCAAAATTCAAACTCCTTCCTCAAGAAGGGCTTCAGGATGGCACAGTGGTTAAGCACTGCTGCCTCAGCGCCAGGACTTGGGTTTGACTCCAGCCTGGGGTCACTGTCTGCGTGGAGTTTGCACATTCTCCCACGTCTGCGTGGGTTTTCTCCGGGCGCTCCAATTTCCTCCCATAGTCAAAGATGTGTGATTAAGTGGAAAGGCCGTGTTAAATTGAACTGAGGGCACTATTTTACCATTTTAATTCAAAGTGCTGGATATTTCAGATTCTACTTTTAGACCCATTCTCAGGCGTCCCTGTACGCACTCTGACTGAAAAAATAGCAGTGATTCTGAATCATGCTGCAAAGCCTGTGGGTAGAGCTTAACATGCCCAAAACCCTGCAGCTCCGATCGGAGCCTCCAACTCCACGTGCACAGAAAAAAACAGAAAAACACTCCTCTGCCACATTGATCCCAGGCTGAATAATGCCTCCTTCTGCCCCCCTCGTACATTGTCCTAGCCCCGCAACAGAACTGACCCCCTTATCACCCCATCTCTCCATTACCCAGAATGATCGTGGCCCCCTGCTTGCCTTGCAGCCACTCAATGACATGCAGAGGGGCAGCAGACCCCCCCCTCCCCACCAATCGCATGCAGAGTGGCAGGGGACCCCCCTGCCCTTGCCCCTCCCCATCTCCCCCCACCAGAGAGACATCCGACCCACATTCCCCCAACCTGACCCGCTTCCCTCCCCACCACCTCCCTCACCGATCTGAGTCAGAGAGCCCACTGGGAACTCTGAGCTTATCTTCTCGGAAGCTGGAGCGCCTGAGTTGGATCTTTGTAGACGTGGTCTTTGTAGACCATGTCTGTTTTGCGCTGAATCTGGACGAGCAAATACGCTGGTAAAGGGAGAAATGCCAGTAAGTTTGGGCGTGCGGCCCATGAAGTTAATTTCAATGCATTTAACTGGATGTTGCACCCACTTCAGGCACGGTCCAGATGGTGGCCGTTTTCAGCGATTGATAAAGGAGAAATTTCGGGCATGAAGCGGGCACGGATCGCGCTTCTCACCTCGTGCGTTATCGAGTTTTCGCACCTGAAAAATGGAGCACCCGGAAGAAACCCACACAGACACGGGGAGAATGTGCAGACACCATACAGACAGTGATCCAAGGCGGGATTGAGCCCGGGTCTCTGGGATGGAGTTATACAGCGCAGTATAGCACAGCACACATTCTCAACTCACACTCCACCCTGGTAAGGCTCCCCGTGCAGAGAGTTCTATTTGCCTCTGGAGGTAAAGGAAACCTGATGGCTGTGACACACATTCCCGGAGAGGTCCACATTCACAGTTAATACCAGCTCCCAGTCTGCTGCTGACAACTCCCATCTAATCTGCATTCAAGGAGTGGGTGATTTCCTCTGCGCTAAGATCACAGCTAATGATATCCATGATGTTTGCTTTTGAGAATCTGCTGTAAATTCACCAAAATAAATGCAGATTTACAGCTGTGTAAATGAAATTAAAAGGGGTAAAGTCCAGAATCATCACTTGAGGCGTCTCAGATCTCTCTTATCTTAAGGTCAAAACTCTATTTGTTTCCAGGACTTCATTTTTAGCCCTGCGCATATGCATTGGAAATATTTATGACGGTGCTCACACAGTATATAACCTGCTTTATCAGATAGCAGGCCGGATCAAGCGGTGTCCATTGCCTGTAACCTTAAAGGTTCAATCCTATGCAGGATGTGTATGCGAGGTTTTTAAATTGATTTCAGCTGACCTGAACGGGTTTCTGTTATGGCTGATTAAGGACTTGTTTGTGGGGCGGGGAAAGGATCGAATTTAACATATGGATGTCACTCAAGTATTAGTATTTCTGAACATAAGATTTTGTGGGGGGGGGGGGTTTCCAGGGAGGGCGGATGGGGTATTACAACACAAGACACAGCTGGGCAATTGGACACGTCAGTTTTTCGCTCAGACCATGTTCGTGGTGACAAGTGTGGGTAACACACAGTTTTCATCCTTTACGCTGGAGTGACTGTGGGCCGTGCTGGTGAGAGTGCGCTGATGGACAGATAGCAGCAGGGTGTCAGCAGGATCACTTATCTTACCATCTCCACACCAGGGTCACAGGACAATGCAGCCCGCTGGGAAGGAGATTCGCAATTCAGCATTGACAGCTGGAGGCTGTTGAGTCAGTGTAACTTTGGGTAGGCCACATCAGATTGCCTTTTGAAATCTTCCTTCCAGCTTGTAAATATTTTTGCACAGCTGAAGTCGATCCCAAAAGCTGCAGATTCCAAAAACACCCCAAAAAAAGCTCAAACATGCAAACCAAATGCAGAAACAAAAAGACGCAGATGGCATCTGCACGATGAGATCTGGTTAGTTTTAACACATTCTGCGTCAAATGCAATTTGTAGTTGGAGAGAATATAACTAACCCTGACTGCGTTACATCAATATTTCCACACCTACCAGGGCCGGGATTCTCCAGACCTGCCACCATGAAAGGAGATTTGTCTGAGCGCCAAATTCTCTGTCCTCACTGCCTGGGTCTTTATTCTCAGGTCTGTTCCTCTAACCATATCACAACCATAGACACAAAGCCACAATGATGCTGCAAAGTGTCAAATGGATATAATCAAGCAATTGGCCTGCCCCAAACGCAGCGGGGAGGGGGTTTTCCTGTCCCACTTGCCATGGGAGCCGAGTTGGTCAGGTGGGGGTTTGGGGGGTGGCAGGCGAGGGGAATGTGGGACCATGTAAGAGTTTGTTGACCTCGAACAGGATTCTCCAGTTTTGAAGTGAGCACGATCGGCAAATTCAATCCAGACGGTTCATCTTCTAACCTCCTGAACTTTAAGATGAAATATAGTGAGTTAGACAGACCAACTGAGTAAAATTTAAAAGCTCCAAGCCAGCAAGGGAATTTTCACAAGCACGTCAACTTTTTTCAGAAAATGGATATGGATATATGTTACATAAGATGTCTGTGTGGAGTATTCTCTTTAAATGATGACACGTGCAGTCATTTGGTAAAACAAAACTTGAGGACTGTTGACAAAAGAGACCTTTTAGTCGAAGCTTTTTGCCTTACATTCATCAGAACATTTGCAAAAATACAATGGAAGGAAATCAACAAATTTATGCTATCGGAATGAACAGTGCCAATTGGTTGGCAAATGGATTCCCATTGATAGATGTATTACCAAGCATAATTCACCAGTTGTTTGCGACTGACAGTTAACTGCCAAGCTTTATTTGAAGTTTAAACCGGGCAGCATGACTCTAACTGGTCAAGGCCCAGGGGGATGAACCAATGAATGGCTGACACTCGTTTTGTTTAATTGAAACAGGTGCGATGTGTATACGTGTTCTTTCTGTCTAAAAGAACAGGGCTCTGTGTATTAATATGTACAAGATGACACACTTCCAGACATTCCCTCTTCTAACTCTTGAAGAACAGTGTTAAAAGTGAACAATGATTAGTATGTTCAAAAATCTGATAATAGACAATAGCCTCTGCATCACTGATTCTTAGGGATTGAAGGTCTTGATATTATATCCATTCTTTAAGGGAACTGAGAGAAAAGTTAGAGATATCACCAGCAATACAATACTTTGGCTATGTATCTTAAAAATTAAGAAAATATCTCCCCATCTGTTTTTAAGAGATAAATTGTGTGGTTGACCTGCAACAGAGAGTTATCATTTTAGATTTGACCTCATATCCAGAGTTTGGTGAGCTGTACTCCATGTATTCTCAAAAGGGGATGATTTATTTCAAATCCAATGACCTAAAAAGTCTGATCATCATTCTAGAGATGCTGTATGCTCAGCTGGCACTCACTCGTGTTGGTTCGGGCACTTAGCAGTCAATCACCAGGCCATCGCAAAACACCCCAAGCTCCCATTGAAATAAGCCTTATGGCACGCAAGCAGACAGTGACTAACTCTCACCTGGGCTCAATGCCAGAACCACCTCCACTGAGTCAGAGAGCCGAAGGACTTGAGTTATAATCCAGACCTGGTGATGCAGTACTAAGGGGATATCAAAGAAATATCCCCTTAGTACACTTGTCCTTCAGGCATTGGCCTATTACAAGAATATTAATCCAAAGAGTCAGCTAATGTTCTGGGGATCCACGTTCGAATCCCACCTCAGCAGATGATGGAATTTGAAATCAATAATATCTGGAATTAAGAATCTACTGATGACCACGGAACCATTGTCGACTGTTGGAAAAACTGGTTCACTAATGTCCTTTAAGGAAGGAAATATGCTATCCTTAAATGGTAGAAACTTATAAAATTCTAATAGGGTTAGACATGGTGGACTCAGAAAGAATGTTCCCGATGGTGAGGGAGTCCAGAACTAGGGGGTCATAGTTTGAGGATAAGTTTAGAACTGAGGTGAGGAGAATTTTTTTTCACACGGAGGATGGTGAATGTGTGGAATTCACTAGCACAAAATGTAGTTGAGGCCAAAATGTTGTCTGATTTCAAGAAGAAATTATTTATAACTCTTGGGGCTAAAGGGAACAAGGGATACGGGGGGGAAGGGGAGATTGGGATATGGAATTTGATGATCAGCCGTGATCAGAATGAATGGCAGAGCAGTCTCATAATACCACATGGCCTACTCCTGCTTTTAGTTTCCATATTTCTATGGTGTGGCCTACATGTGACTCCAGAGCCACAGCAATATGGTTGACTCTCAATTGCCCTCAGGCAATTGGAGATGGGCAATAAATGCTGGCCAGCCAGCAACGCCCATTTCCCACAAATGAATAATAATAAAAAAGAGACCTTAAACAAATGCCCTGTCTGACCTCTCAGGTAGATGTAACTGATCCTCTGGGACTATTTTCTATCCCTGGCATCCTGGTCAATATTTATCTCTCAACCACTGCTACTAAAATAGACGACTTCATCATTATTATACTGCTGCTTCTAGAATTGGCTGCTGTGTTTCACTACACTACAACAAGAACAGCACTTCCAAAATACCTTACTGGGTAGAAAGCACTTTCACAGAATCATAGAACCCTACAGAGCAGAAAGAGGCCCTTTGACCCATCGAGTCTGCCCTGAACACAATCTCACCTAGGCCCTACCTCCATATCCTTACAGATTTTACCCACTAATCCCTCTAACCTACACATCTCAGGATACGAAGGGGCAATTTTTTAGCATGACCAATCAACCCAAAGCGCACATCTTTGGACTGTGGGAGGAAACTGGAGAACTGTGGGGAAACCCATGTAGACACAAAGAGAATGTGCAAACTCCACACAGACAGTGACCCAAGCTGGGAATCGAACCCAAGTCTCTAGAGTTATGAAGCGGCAGTGCTAACCGCTGTGCCACCATGCCTCCAACAGAGACACCCTGACGCCATAAAAAATGATGTATAAATGCAAGTTATTTATTTCTTTTGCTTCCTTACTGCACTTGTGCAGCTTTAGGAGTGTGACTCCTTGAGTTCCAGGATCTCCGTCTGACGCAGAGATATAGGCTGGGATTTTCCAGTCATTCATGCTGGCTGGTTCTCTGGTCGCACTGGAAGCACATCCCCACTCGCAGTATCTTCTACCTGCAGGAAATGCAGTCGGGAGCCCGGAGAATCTCACCCATAGACTCTCTTCCCAAGTTTACTTCAGTCTGGTCTCCGTTATTGGAGGCATGGTGGCACAGTGGTTCACACTGCTGCTTCACAACTCTAAAGATTTGGGTTCAGTTCCTGGCTTGGGTCACTGTCTGTGTGGAGCTTGCACATTCTGGACCTATGTAAATCTATATTTTCATGTAGTTTCATGAGCTTCGTGGTATTCTGATTTCTATACAGGATGACTCGCAGCCAGCAGGATGGGGATGGGGAATGTATTGCTACACTAGTGTTGCCAGCTCTGAATAAATGTAGTGTTGACCTCTTATTTCTAACGGCCCTACATAGTCAAACCATTACAGAGAAATTATTTCTAATTTCTCTGTAACTATGAAACAAAAATACTCAAAAGAATATGAAAAATCAGGGGAGGCAGGAGACTGAAATGTGCTGGTGAGTCCAGCTACAGAACACTTGGGCCCCATTTCACCAGGGCACCCCCAATCTTACAGTGCACTGGGAGATCCTTTCCCTCACCCAAGGACATTGGGACCACCCATCCCCACGTTGATGGCATGTTCCCCCCACCCGCTCCCCGATAACGGTAACTGGCATTGGGGCCGTAGGTCCCCCTGCCCAATCCCCGACCTGAACCTCTATCAGAACCCCTGACGTGATACACCGCACTCCCATTCCTCTCATGTGGAGTATTTCCCAGCAGAATCCACCGGATCTCTGAAGTCTATGGTACTTTGTGTGGCTCGCCATCCAGTCGCTAGGGAACCTGCAACGGTTGTGGGAGGGGCGGAGGGAAGGGTCACCTAAAGTTTATTTATTTAAAGTTTTTTAAAGTTTATTTATTAGTGTTACAAGTCAGCTTACATTAACAACAGTGAAATTACTGTCAAAATGATATGATGAATTCTATATGACATGCTGAAGAAGTACACTGGCATTTGTATAGTGCCTTTCAAACTGTGGATCTTCCGAAATGCTTTACAGCCATTTAAGGTAGGAAACCTGACAGCCAATCTGTGCACAGCAAGGTTCATAAGAACATTAGAACTAGGAGCAGGAGTAGGCTATCTGGCCCTTCAAGCTTGCTCCACCATTCATTAAGATCATGGCTTATCTTTTTGTGCATTCAACTCTCCTTACCCGCCTGCTCACCTTTAATTCCTTTCCTGCTCAAAAGTTTATCTATCCTTGCCTTAAAAATATTCAATGAGGTAGCCTCAACTGCTTCACTGGGCAGAGAATTCTACAGATTCACAACCCTTTGTGTGAAGAAGTTCCTCCTCAACTCAGTCCTAAATCTGCTCCCCCTTCTTTTGAGGCTATGCCTCCTAGTTTTAGTTTCACCTGCCAGTGGAAACAACCTCTCTGCTTCTATCTAATTTATTCCCTTCATAATCTTATGTTTTCTATAAGATCTCCCCTCATTCTTCTGAATTCCAGTGATTATAGCCCCAGTCTATTCAGTTTCTCCTCATAAGCCAAACTTCTCAACTCCGGACTCAATCTAGTGAATCTCCTCTGCACCCCCTCCAGTGACAGTATATCCTTTCCCAAGTAAGGAGACCAAATCGGTACACAATACCCCAGGTGTAGCCTCACCAGCACCTTATATAACTGCAACATAACCTCAGTGTTTTTAAATTCCATTCCTCTGGCAATGAAGGACAAAATTCCATTTGCCTTCTTAATTATACTTTGCACCTGCAAACCAACTCCTTGTGATTCCTGCACAAGGATGTCCATGTCTCTCTGCATAGCAGCATGCTGCAATTTTTTACCATTTAAATAATAGTCCATTTTGCTGTTATTCCTACCAAAATGGATGATCTCACATTTACCAACATTGTACCCCATCTGCTAGATCCTCGATCACTCACTTAAATTATCTATATCCCTTTGCAGACTTTGAGTCCTCTGCACACTTTGCTCTGCCACCTTAGTGTCATCTGTAAATTTTGATACACTTACACTTGGTCCCCAACTCCAAATCATCTATGTAAATCATAAACAACAGCGGTTCCAAAACTGATACCTAAGGCACACTACTAGTCACTTATCACCAACCAAAAAAACACCCATTTACCCCCACTCTTAGCTTTTTGTTCGTTAACTAATCCTCTATCCGTGCTAATACATTACCCATAACACTGTGCACCTTTATCTTATGTAGCAGTCTTTGATGTGGCACCTTGTCAAATGCCTTCTGGAAAACCAGTACACCACGTCCACAGGTTCCCCATTGTCATGTGATGTTCTCAAAAAATCCCACGTAATTAGTCAATTATGATCTACTTTTCATGAACCCATGCTGCATCTTACTAATGGGATAATTTATATCCAGTTTAGGTGGTATATTCATAATCCTTACAGTGTAGAAGGAGGCCATTCTGCCCATTAAGTCTGCACAGATTCTCTGACAGACCATCTTACCCAAACCCACCCCTAACCTCCATATATTAACCTCACTAATCCTCCTTACCTACACATCGTAAGACACTAAGGGGTAATTTAGCATGGCCAAGGCACCTAACATGCACATTTTTGGAGGAAACTAGAGTATCTGGAGGAAACTCACATAGACACGGGGCAAGATGTAAACTCTGCACAGAAAGAGGCCTGAGCTGGGAAATGAACTTGGGTCTCTATGGTTGTGAGGCAGCAATGCTAACCACTATGCCATCCCAAATAGATTCTACAAACAGCAGGCCGGCTCAGTAGCACAGTGGTTAACACCGCTGCTTCACAGCTCCAGGGACATGAGTTCGATTCCCAGTTTAAGTCACCTTCTGTGTGGAGTTTACACATTCTCCTCATGTCTGTGTGGGTTTCCTCCCACAGTCCAAAAATGTGATTGGCCGTACTAAAATTGTCCTTAGTGTCCTGAGATGCTTAGGTTAGTGGGATTGTGGTCGGTGCAGACTCGATGGGCTGAATGGCCTCTCTCTCTGTACTGTGGGGTTTCTATAATGACCTCATCATCTCTTTTGTTTTTGTTGTTAAATGATGTTGGTTGAGGAATAAATATTGCCCCAGACACTCAGAAGAAACAGTGCTGTTTTTCAAATAGTGTCTTAGGAATTGATCAAATGCCCTTTTCTAGGTTAATGCCTGTTGATTAGAATGAAATAGCTGAGAAATGGAGACTAGCAATCGTGGAAGTGTGTCAGCTTGGTGTGTATTCCTGTTGTGTCTGAAGAACGCAGCATGAACACTCAGAGTAAATCTCCTCAGAATTTGGCAAACGGGAAGGAACTTGCTTTATTTGAATTGCAATTAAGTGATAAAATATTAATGAAGGAGATAAAAGCTGTTAATTCTGAGCACTTACTTCAAACTGGCACAAGCTGTGAAGATGCTGTTGATTTACTGAGTTGAGGTTAATGCTCAGCAGCCGCACATTATAAACCTGTTGCCCTAATGACTCATCCATAAAAAAGCCCAGTCAATAGATGGATGGAAAGGGATCTGGCATTCATATAATGAAATGAACTGGGCAGCATTAATATATTATACTTACGTCAAATAGCTTTTATCCTGTACCAATAGCCATGTTACATTTATAAAAAAAAACCTTTTCCTGCACACATGGAAGTCATTATTCACATTTCAGAGTAATTACTGGATCCACTTATAAAATGTGGAACAATGTGATTATTAATCAGTCGATAATCGTTAAAGTAATCATTATTATAAATTGATAGTGACTCAAAGACAGCGAAAGTAGAAACCTAAGTGGCTTCACTGCACAGAAACTGACACCGGCGTTGTGACTCATGTTACTAATTGTAAGCGTATCTCATTAAGTTTCCGTATGGAACTCTCCCGACTCTTAAAACAGGAACTTAGATTTCAAGCACCATCAACATAATTGCCTCTTAGGCCTGTGGTTTTCCATTTCATGGACAATCTCTTTCAGTACACTCAAACGGACAACCATTCTTTGTCCCTCGGTGAACGCAGAGCTATAAATAGGAGCAGACATTCAAACTCTGTAGGTTCCACTCTGTCCTCACTGCTTTTGTTGGAAGGAATGGGTGCCGAATTTCCATATGTACACTAAGGCCGTGAGGCCCATCAATATACGCCATCTCCATTTCACATTACAGCCTCATCCACTGTCCTCTCCATTCAGTTCCATGAGTAGTTGATGAATAGGGGGAAAAACAGCCAATTTTAGGAAAAGTCTTGGAAAATTCCTTTCTGATTCCACCGGGATGGGATTCATGTTAATCCGACATGTCAGGCAAGAAATTACAAAAGAAATGCCAGTTTTCCAGCATGTTTTTTTTAATTCATTCATGGGACATAGGCTAAGCAGGCTGGCCAGCATTTATTCCATCCCGAATTGTCTTTAAACTGAGTGGCTTGCTGGGAGGACAGTTGAGAGTCAACCACGTTGCTGTGGCTCTGGAGTCATGTGTAGGCCTGACCAGTTAAGGACAGCTGATTTCCCTCCCTGAAGGACATTAGTGAACCAGATAGGTTTTTTCCAACAATCAACAATGATTTCATGGTCACCAGTAGATTCTTAATTCCAGTTATTACTGAATTCAAATTCCATCGTCTGCCATGGCAGGATTCGAACCTGGGTCTCCAGAACATTACCAGAGTTTCTGGATTAATAGTCTAGCAATAATACCACTAGGCCATTGCCAATCTTACGCACCACTAACTTCAATTAAGAGCAAAAGCGGGCAGGTATGGAAAAAGATTTTATGCCTAATTGATGAGAATGGTTCCAGGGATGAGGGACGTAACTTGGTTACGTAGAAAGTTTGGAGAATTTGGGACTGTTCTCCTTGGAGAAAGTTGAAAGGAGACTTGATAACAATGGACTGAGCGGAGAGGAAGAGACTGTTCTTGTTGATGGAAGCATCGAGAACCAGAGACTGAAAATTTAAGGTAATTAGCAAAAGGAGCAATTGGATCATTATGTGCAATGGAAACATTTGCAGGATTATGGGAAAAGGCAGGCAAATGGCCCTGGGGATATTACTCTATCTGCGAGCTTAGCACAAACACGATGGACCAAATAGCTCCCTTCTGCCAGGATTCCTTTGGATTCTTTGGATCTAGTCAGATCCCATTTAGATTGATTGGACTAAAATTACCCCCTTTCAAGCAGTAAAACAGGATTGTCATGCCCAGTACAGGCATGAATGTACTCAATATTTTTAATGCCAAATTTAAAAAAGGAATTAAATACAAGAAGATTGCAAAAAGATAGCCATCCATGGGTCACCTGATTTTGTTTTGTGGAAACACGTCTGTCTCCAAAGGATGGAGGAACCATTCAGACTGTTTTTAGGAGTTTGTCAGAAACCAATGTATTATGCTGGCTTTCTTGTGTGAGATTTCTCTTTATTAATAATTGCTCAACAAATGCAAGTAACTTATGGAGGCAGTAATTTTGGTTGAAGATTTATTCTATTTGCCTAGGCCTGGGCCACATATGTAGGAGAATAATTTGGGACAGACCAAATTATTCTAAATTACATTTGTTATCAATATTGCAATTATACATTTTTCAGAAATCACCTGCCCTATTCTGCTCATCATAATTGAATGAGCCAATCATTTTAGTATGAATCATTTACCTCGGCCAATAACATTTTAGGTTTGTAGAATCCGGAAAATTATTTCCCATTCTCTCCTAGCAACCCCAAATACATAAATCTGTAGAGTTCAAAAGTTTCCCTTCTCACTGTCTACTGAGCAATTTTTGTTATGAAAATTGTACTGTTCTATTCTTTTGGCTGTCTGGGATTGCTAAAACTATCTGAGACCCGCACTGATAAGACAATTTTTTCCCACTTCACATATGGCTGTATTGTTTTCAAGGAATGTATTTTTTTTAACTCATGCCTTAGGGTAGTGTGTAGTTAGCCAAGGTATATAGAATGTTCAAAAATATGTGTTTAAACTCTCTAACAATGTTTAAATGTGTTTCCATGCAAAACAGTAAATCCATATACTTTGTATTTTTCCTATACTATATTCACTCTAAATTAGTTTTATCTTAATGTATTAGACTTTTAGTTCCATTTTGTCCTAAATCACTCTAACACTGTTGTCGACTCATTGGCCAGGATTTTCCTGTGATCTCCTACATCAGATCACACCACAAGTAGGGGGGCTGAAAAATCCCAGCTAATGATTCTCTCTCCAGAGGAATGCATTCAAAAGGGTAATTTAAATTGAATGGGGACATCCAGTTACAGATAGCCCGGGCTGCCTCAGGACTCCCAAGGTGAGAAAATTCAACCAACTACCTTTCTTGGGAAGAAGGTCTTTGGACTTAATTCTATTTATTTATTAATTAGTTACAAACAGGCTTACATTAACACTTCAATGAAATTACTGTGAAAATCTCCTAGTCGTCATACTCCAGTGCCTGTTCGGGTACACTGAGGGGCAAGCTGGCATGGCCAGCTTCTAACGTGCATCTAACCAGCACGTCTTTTGGACTGGGAGGGAGGAAACCCCTGCAGTGCAAAGAAGAATGTGTAGATTTCAACGTTTTCGCTCAGAACAACTTCTGCTGTTAATTTTTTGAAAAAAAAACAGGTAACAGACGTGACCAATTACAAAAACAGTTATGAGTGACAGTTAATACTGCTGCCTCACAGCATCAGGGATCTGGGTCCAATTCCTGGCTTGGGTTACTGTTTGTGCGGAGTTTGTACATTCTCCCCGTGTCTGCATGAATTTCCTCGTCATGCTCCAGTTTCGTCCCATGTGCCAAAGATTTGCATGGTAGGTGGATTGATAATGCTAAGTTGTTCCTTACTGTCCAATGATGTGTAGGTTAGATAGATCTGCCAGGCTAAATTGCCCCTTAGTGTGCCAAGATGTGTAGGTTAGAGGGATTAGTGTTGGCAAATGCATGAGATTATAGCAATAGTGGAGGGGGGGGGAAGGCCTGAGTAAAATACTCTGTCAGAAAGTCAATGCGGACTCAATGGGCCAAGTGATATCTTCTGCACTACTAACATTCTGGGGATGCGTAATAAATGCTGGCCTAGCCAGCAATGCCTACATTCCATATACGAATAAACTAAACTTCATTGGAAATCCCCTTAACCTCATAAATCAGATTTACACCAGAGATACAGATAACGATAAGTCTAGGAACTTTCATTGGAAGCAAGGTCACAGATCTGAAACATGGGCTTGAATTTTCCAGCCCTTCATGCCGGCAGGATCTTCCAGTCCTTCCAATATGAACAGAGATATCAATGGCTTACTGACTCTGTTTCTCTCTCTCCAAAGATGCTGCCAGATCCTGCTGAGCATTTCCAACAACTTATGTTTTGCATTTCAGATTTCCAGCATCCGCACTGTTTTCCTTTTGCTTATAAAACATCAGAGTTGCATGTGCAATGTCACAGGAGACTCACTGAATACATTAAAAGTTTGGAGTCTGCTGCACTTCAAAGGTTCAAAATTGTATTAAAAGTAGGAGAGAGGTTTTGGTCCAAATCTTGTTGGAAAAGTATCAAGTTCATGATGCACGCTACTATTCCTGGAAAAGAAATCAGCCAGCAAAATCAGGAGGTTAAGGAGATCAGTGAGTTTAAAGCTGCAGAATTTGTTGGTTAGCGTACAATCCTCCATCTTTTAAAAAAGTTTATTTATTAGTCACAAATAGGCTTATATTTAACACTGCAATGAAGTTATTGTCAAGATCCCCTTGTTGTCACACTACAGCGTCTGTTTGGGTACACTGAGGGAGAATTTAGCAAGGCCAATGCACCTAATCAGCATATCTCTGGACTGTGGGAGGAAAGAAGAGTACATGGGAGAAAGCCACGCAGACACGGGAAGAACATGCCATTTCCACATGGACAGTGACCCAAGCTGGGAATCGAACTCTGGTCCTTGGTACTGTGAGACAGCAGTGCTAAACATTCTGCCACTGTGTTGTCGTCATATAATGCCATCTTTTGCTTCATGTAAATGGATTCTCACCTTTAGCCTCACTTCTATTTTGAAAAACCCATTTTAACTTTAACTGTCTTTAACTGCTCCATAGAAAGTTATTTCATAATTAGGAAGGTATTTTTGTTTTTAATGGGATGTGAGTGTTGAAAAATCCCAATTGCCCTTCAGGGGGTATTTAAGATTCAACTATATTCCTGTGGGTTTGGAGCCACTTGCAGGCCAGACAATGATGACAGATTTCATAGAATCATAGAATCCTACAATGCAGAAGGACATTTAGCCCATCGAGTCTGCACCGATCACAATCCAGGCCTTATTCTCATAACGCCATGCATTTATCCTAGCTAGTCCCCCTGACACTAATGAGCAATTTAGCGTAACCAATCCACCTAAACCACACATATTTAGACTGAGACGAAACCAGAGCACTCAGAGGAAACCCATGCAGACATGGGGAGAATGTGCCTTCCCTAAAGGACTTTGGTGAAACAGATGGGTTTTTACGACAATTAGACTTTTAATTTCATCTTTTGTTGGATTCAGATGTCACTATCTGCTGCGATTGGTTTTGAACACTGGCCCCCATTACCCTTCCTCTCAGGATTACTAGACCATATCAGTACCATTCTGTCACTGCCTTACTCTTTTCCACAATAAACATACCTTTTCAATAAAGCAATCATTGTTAATGTGAAGACAGTCAAACTCTCCATCCCAGAATGGGAACAATTTAAACAGTTGAAGTTCATTCCTCCTTATAGAAAATTGACGTTTGGGATTTTAAAACCATAAAATGCTAAGTTTGGAAATCCTTCTCTCTGTTAATCCAAATCAGTTCCCTATCTCTCTGTTAATCCAAATCAGTTTCTTCTTCTCTCTGAAGGTTATCTTTTATTTCCTGAGTTGACTCAAGCACAATACTAAATTCCTCTGAGTGATAGTTTGAGATTAATGAGCGCATTCTTATCCGCAAACTCCCCTAACTACCAAAAAAAAAATATGCCAGTGATGATTTTGCACATTCTTCTTTCCATCCCAATTCCTCTGACATCAACTGAAACCCCATTTATATCCATAATGTTACCATGGTCCTTCTCCAATGTTCCTTTTTTTTTCTCAGTCCTGAATTCTCTTTGATTGAGGAAATATACTATTGTCCCAGTGCTAACCAACGTCCAAAATACCTGGTTGCCCTCACTGCACTATGAGCAATCCACATTTCCAGCAAATTAGGCACAAAATATTTTCCAGCTAAAAGGCTTTGGTAAAAGGTCCAACTAATAGGATGTCTCAATTCAGTAATAACGGGTCTGTTATTAACTATAATGCATTGGCAGCCATTCCACAGAGAAACGTATGCAGTGACAAAACATAGTTGATATTTAACCTCAAGATCTGCGGTGAGCAATTAGCCTGCAATTTCCCTCACACTGAGTCCGTTTACATCATTTAACCTTATGCCCTTATAGATACACAACAGTTAAACACACTCGCAGCAGAACAATGCTTAATGGATTGCAGAGCAAGATATTCCAATCGTTTAAAATGGGATATTCTGATTTCCCCTGAACCAGGAGATATTTCCCTCATTGATTGAACATTCCTTCTGCTAAAAGAAAGATACTCACTGTGAATGAAATCAGATTGCCTCACCAACATCATCTGAGGCTTCTTTCTTTTCGATCGACATCAGGCATTTTGTACATTACTTTAAAAGCAATCACCACTTTCCTATGTTTGACTTCCTGACCTACAAGTCAGAAGTATGCTGCAATACTGTCCACTGGATGACTACAGCTCCAAGATCACTCAAGAAGCTCGACACCATCCAGGGCAAAGTAGTCCATTTGATCGACAATGCATCCACCACCTTCAACATCAACTTGCTGTACCACCAATAAACAGTGGCAGCAGAATGCAGTATACAAGATGTCCTGTAGGAGGTCTTGTGAAGCAGTGGTTAGCATCCCTGCCTCTGAGCCAGATGCTCCAGGTTCGAGCCCCATTCCAGGATTTGATAGCCAAGGAAGGTGCAATCATAATGCAGATTGAGTATCAACCTGCAAATCCTTTGAAATATGCCAAGGGCTGGTGGTAAGAACAGGAGAGACTCCTGCTGAGTCATGCTTGAAGTGGAATAAGGCTCCCCCCAGCTATAGACCCTCTGGCAACAGACTAATGACCTATTGCAAGAATTACTAGCTATGGAAACAGTCAAATGTCTACCTTAGTGCACCACTAGGTATGGGAAGAGAATAAGAATCGAATTGTACAACAGCAATTCACCAGGTCAAAATTCTAAAACTACTTTCCTAACAGCACTGTGGATGTACCTACACAGCATGGACTGCCCTGGTTCAAGAAAATGGCTCCCGACCACCTTCAACCAAATCATACACGTTGTCTGAAATATCAATGATCTAATTAAGGAACCAAAGGACAGATCAGTTTCCTACTGCTCAGATATTACAGCCCCCAAACAAAGACCTCCCCTACTCCCTTCCATATCCAAACCCCCACAATTCCACTAGTCCCACACCCCCACCCTTCCCAAAATCCCTTCCCGCACTCTTACCCCTTCAACCCCTCTGTGATGATCCTAATTTTTGGGTAGTCTGCTGAACCCAGTGCGAGCTGCACAACCCCACACACACCCACATCCATCGACGCACACCCACACCCACTCACATACACATCCACCTATACACACACCCATGCCCACCACGCACGCATGCACACTTACGCACAAATGTGCACGCACGCACACTCACCCACAAACGTGCACACACACACACACACACACACACACACCCCTACTCACACCCACCCATTGATACAGACACGTATGCACACACAGATACATACACACAGGCACATACAAACACCCACAAATCCACGCACATACAAACACCCACAAATCCACGCACATACATACCCATTCGTGCGCACACACTCTCACCACACACACACTCACGTACACAATCCCATACACTCAGACACAGAATGCTCCTGCCAACATACAAACGCATGCACATGCACAAACGTAACCTGCACACACACAAATACCCACACATGGGGGAGGCAGTGGCATTATAGTATTCTTGCTCTACCAGTAATCCGGAGACTCAGGGTGATGTGGGAGACTCAGGTTTAAATCCCGCCACGGCAGGTAGAGAAATTTGAAATCAATAAAAAATATCCGGAATTAAGAATCTACTGATAAATATAAAACCATTGTCAATTGTCAGAAAAACTCATCTGGTTCACTAACCAGATTCATCCAGGGCAAAGTAGTCCACTTGATTGGGCATTTCCTGCCCTTTGGGGAAGGAAATCTGCCATCCTTACTCAGTCTGGCCTACATGTGACTCCAGATCCACAGCAACGTGCTTAACTCATAAATACCTTCAGAGATGGGCAATAAACGCTGGCCCAGCCAATGTTCCCCACATCCCATGAACAAATAAAAGAAACATACCCACATACACCCACACACACACATACTCCCATAGATACACACACACCCGCACACACAAACATACACACACATACATCCATACACACCGAGAAACATACATACAATCACCTATCCATGTACACACCCACACACACACACCGATACCTATGCACATACACACATCCACACCCACCTACACACATACACACACACCACACTCACACCCACACACACACCCTCCAACACACACACACAGATGCAGCCCCAACTCTCTCTCACACCCCAACACACACACACACACAAAGAACACTCACTCAGATACATACACCACACACACCAACACACACAGATACGAGGGAGGGAGTGCAAAACTGGAAGAGTGAAAAAAAAAGCTTTTGGAGAAGGAATGATTAAAACCAGACCAGTGTGGGCTGGTTATACATTCCATCAAACATGTCCTTCCAGTTTCAAATATAAATTTCATGCAGTCGGCCTTGAAGGAATCATAAGACAAAATTAACAATTTTTGGAAGATTTCGGAATTCTACGTGCCCATGTTAATGGCGCATGCGGGTTTTCGAATTCTCGAGATGATAAATAAAACATTTCACTGCTTGCCATTTGGCCTCTCACCATCAGAGCTTGTGTTTGCGTAAGGCTTGTCAAACCCCATAACTGTGAAATACTGTATCTGGCCGGATATTTCAGTTGTGGCATCTGACAAGCTTTATCCAAACATGTGCAGGGAATGAACACGTCCACTGATCTCCCTATACTTTTCCTGCCTCACTCAGAGTACAGAAACTCCCTGCCTCAGGACTGTCTTTCCCTATCAACGGCTCAGCAGCTGGGTCAAGTGTGCAACCTTGTGATTGGGTAAGAATCTGATCATTGTATTGGGTGGTGTGCTGAGAAACTAATCTTTGTGGCTATTTATATTTTAGATTTAGACTTGATTTGATTTATTATTTCATGTATTGGGATACATGAAAAGTATTGTTTCTTGCATGCTATACAGACAAAGCATACTGTTCACAGAATACGTACGGGAGAAAGGAAAGAGAGGATGCGGAATATTAGTTGGGATTTTCCAGCCGCATTTGCCTTGAAACCTGAAAATCCAAGATCAACAGACCTTTCCATGGCCCACTCTTTGCCCGCCACATTTCCCATGGCGGGTGGAATAGGAAAGATCCCATAGTGTTACAGTTGTAGCTCGGGTACAGAAAAAGATCCACTTAATATAAGGTAGGTTCATTCAAAATTCTAATGGCAGCAGGGAAGAAGTTGTTCTTAAATCGGTTGGTACATGCACTCAAACCTTTTCCCAATGGAAGAAGGCAGAAGAGAGAATTTCCGGGGGGTTGCGGGGTGTGGGGAAAGGGTTGCTGGCTGTTTTTCCAAGGCAGTGGGAAGTATACACAGTCAATGGATGGGAGGCTGGTTTGCGTAATGGACTGGGCTTTGCTCACAACCCTCTGTAGTTTCTCGTGGTCTCGGGCAGAGCAGGAGCCATACCAAGCTGTGATAGAACCATGAAGAATACTTTCTGTGGTGCATCTATAAAAATACTGGTAACAGTTATAGTGGACGTGCTGATTTGTATGCTGAACAAACAGATATTTCTAATATTCTACATTTCACTAAAAAATTGATCTCAACAAACCAGCCATATTCTAAATTATTGGAGAGTAAAATGGACTCAAGTGACTGAATGGCCTCCCCCTTCTCATATTCCTCTTCACAACTGTTATGTAAAAGGAGTTACCCACTGTGTGCTTCTTGCCACTTTTTTGTATGCTTTGTCCTGTTTCTTTTGCCTAGTCTCTATCCCTTTGAACGTCCGCCATTGTTAGGAATGGGTTAATTGAACCTTCCACTTTAGACCTAATTGTACGTTAATTGTTTAAGAGCAATCACTGGGATATGAGCACATCGCTGTCAAATTAAGGGTGGTGTGTCTTCCAATGTAGCATGCTTATGGGCCCACTCATGCCAAGAGTCTGCACCACTTTTCCTTCCAGGTTCCGGAGATCATGGGAATACACAGTGTTGCATAGGTAGTGGGACTCTCCTGCAGAGCTCTGAGGAAGAACCACATAGGTTCGATACTTAGCTTTGTTTCTCTCACCACAGTTGCTGAGGTTATCCAGCTATTCTGTTTTCATTTCAGATTTTTAGTGCCCACAGTATTTTCCTTTCATATTTAGTTAGTGTTGTGCTCCTACAGGCACTGGCACTGTTGTGTTGTGAGAGCACAAGTGGACAATTTTTCATTTCTGATTGGCCCATACACAGGATCACAATGCCAACCATTTCCATCTGAAAATGTAAAACTGAATACAGAGTCACTCTACTATTGAGGATTTAACTCAGGATTTGTTGGCTTCTTACTCCAGAATAAATCTCACTGGAAACAATGGTTCTTTTATTCAAAAATACTTATTTCCAAACTAACAATTTAGAAAGGTTAAATAAGACCAAGACATAGCAGCAGTTACTCTCTCAGAATTGTCCCTCCAGGAGAAAGCAGTCCACTTGATTGGCACCACATTGACAAACATTTAATCCCTCCACTACCGACGCTCAGTAGCAACAGTGTGTACTATCTACAAGATGCAACAATTCACTGAAGATCCTTAGACAGCTCCTTTCAAACCCATAACCGTCTAGAAGGACAAGAGCCACAGATACAAGGGAAGATAGAATAGGATGGTGTTGCTTCGAGAGTTGCCTAGTGCTTCATGTCCATTAGTGTACACTTAATCTGGACCAATTGATGGGCAACACATCAGCTCACTGACTATCACTGTCTGCTGTACAGTTACAGGGACCCAGATCAGATCTCCAGCTTGGATCAACGTCTGTAGGAATTTGCACATTCTCCCCATGCTTGTGTGGGTTTTCTCCGGGTGCTCCAGTTTCCTCCCACATCCCAAAAACATACTTTTTAGGCTGATTGGTGTCAATAAATTGTCCCTGAGTTGGATCTCCCTAAATCTGGTGTACATATAATTCCCTAAATTTCCACCCCCTTTATTGTGGAGTCCCACTAGAGGTAGACAAAAATGTCGACAAGCAATGTAAGACTTGAATAAGGCACTCACTGAGTGTTAAAATGGGTGACGCGGGCCTGTTTCCTGTGCTGTGCTGTTCTTTGTTCTTTGTTATCACTACATGCAAGTTCCCCTCCAAGCCACTCACCACCCTGACTTGGAAATATCTTGCCGATTCTTCGCAGTCGCTGAGTCAAAATCCTGGAATTCCTTCCCTAACAGAGGTTAACCCTCAGAAAAAGGAATGCGACGATTCAAGAAGGCAGCTCACCACCACCTCCACAAAGGCAACTAGGGATGGGCAATAAATGCTGGCCAGCCAGCGAAGCCCTTGTCCCACAAATGAATTTAAAAAAAGATGCTTCACCCTCCTCCTCTCGGTGACTCCACTGTGACATTGCTCCTTATGCACATGCTCAGTAGCTTGCATTGGAGTTAACCCTTTACTCTCCATCTCCCATTGACTCTTCCGCTACCCCTCCTCCACCACTATTACACACACATTCTCCTGCGCTTCCCCCACAGTGTATTTTCTCTTTCATGGGTTCACTGGTCTTCCAGAGTGATTAGGTTATCCTTTCTGAGAAAGACAGGACCTTCCACTGTGGTTAACAGGACATTCAAATGGGTTTGACCCATTTCCTGCACTTCTGCCTCCACTCTTTCCCGTCTCTCCCAGAACCATGTCCTCACTTTTCACCCCAACCATGCTCCAAATTCAAATCCTGTGCCATTTTCACCAACTCCAGCATGATGCCACCACTAATCATATCTTCTCTCATCCCCCTCCCCCGGCCCCTCTCCCCCTCCTTCAGCATTATGCAGGGACCCCAGTCCACTCCTCCATCAACCCACCATCCTCTTCCCATGACATCCACTCTTGTAATTGAAGAAGGTATAACACCCGCCTCTTTACCTCCTCCCCCCTCACCATTGGGCCCCAAATGATCCTCTCAAGTTAAGGAGAGTTTCACTTGTATTTCCTTCAATTTGATTTCTTGTATTCACTGCTCCCAGTACGTTCTACCCTACATGCGGGTGGCACAGTAGTTAGCACTGCTGCCTCACTGTGCAAGCGACTCGGGTTCAATTCCAGCCTCGGGTGATTGTCTGTGTGGAGTTTGTATGGTCTCCCCATGTCTGTGTGGGTTTCCTCTGGGTGCTCCAGTTTCCTCCCACAGTTCAAAGATGTGTGGGTTAGGTTAATTGGCTCTACTAAATTGACTATAGTGTCAAGGGGATTAACAGAGTAAATGTGTGGGGTTATAAGAATAGGGTCTGGGTTGTAGTTGGTGCAGTCTCAATGGGCCGAATGGCTTCTTTCTGCTCTGTGGGAATTGTATGATTCTATGATTCACTGGGAAGACCAAATGCACACTGGGTGACCACTTTGCAAAGTGCCTTCATCCAGGCCAGCAAGTAATCCAGTCCTCGACCTCCCTGTCACTAGTCTGTTAACTCAGCACCTTGCTGTCGCGTCCATGTGTCCTGCTGCACTGCTCCGGTGAATCCCAAGGCAAAGTAGAGGAACAGAATCTCATCTTCCAATTGGGCACTTTACAGACCTCTGGACTCAACATTGAGTTCAGCGATTTTAGATTCTGACAGTTCTCCCCTATCTTAAATTCCGTTTTCTTCCCTTTTCTTTATGTATTCCTTATATGTATTGCTTCAATGCAAAACATTTCCAACACCCAGCCCATTTCCTCTCATCTGCCATCCATTCTTAAAGTTACGACTGTGTGTTGCAGTTTCTACATTCTCCCTCCTTTCAGTCCGGACAAAGGGTCCAGATTCGAAACGTTAACTCTCTTTCCTGGTAGATGCTGCCAGATCTGCTAAGTCTTTCCAGCTTCCTCTATTCTTGTTTCAGATTCCAGCATTCACAGCAGTGGACCCTGGTGTTCTGAAGTGTCAGTTTGTGGGGGCTGACACTTCAGGTTTCTCTCATTCCTGCGTTGTTCAGAAGTGGGACATTTTCAGTGACTGGGCAAAGACTACTTATGGTTATATTTTCTTTGAAATTAGAGCAGATTGACATCATGTCAAGTCTGAGGTCACATAGCAATTGACTCAAGAACAGTTTCTTCCTTGCTGCCGTCAGACTTTTGAATGGACCAAACTCATTGTAAGTTGACCTTTCCCTTCACCCTAGCTATGACATTATATTCTGCACTCTCTTGTTTCCTTCTCCATGAAGGGTATACTTTGACTGTTGCACACAAGAAGCAATACTTTTCACTGTATGTTAATACATATGACAATAATAAATCAAATCAAATCAGATTTGTTCCATCACCTGATGCTTGACTGTATCTTGAACAGATACGATCGCGGTTGCTATTTTGCAGAATTTTATCAGATAATTGACTCCTGAGAGAAGCATTCATCCAAAGTAACGCGGGAAATTTGACATTCAAAATGGCAAACTATGGGTGGGACTTTCCACACAACCCAAGGTGGCAGAGATGGCCCACCATTGGCCAGTGGTGGTATCTTCTCATCCTACCATTGACAACAGTGTTTTTCATTGAATACACACTTCTGTATCAGGAAACCCTGTCGGCAGGACTGGAAAATCCCATCAGCATGAATGGCTGGAAAATTCCAGCCAGTGTCACAAACCACATGCCAGAAATGGAAGCCAAAAAAAAAATTGAACTGGAACTTCATCACAAAACTATTATCATATAAATAGCCTGAAGGAAGAAATTATCCTGGAAAGTATCAATGGATCTGAAGGTTGTATTTAATTTTCCTTTTGGCAGCTAAACTTATAATCTTACATTGATGACCATCATGTCTTTGATACTACATCAGTGAGTAAAGAGTGGTTTATTCGGAATAATTTAGCTTTTGACATGAGTCAGAGTGAAGGCTGTTTGGCTCCAACACTGAGAAACATTGGTTCCTGAGTTATTTCCTGGCCAGAGTAAGATTAAGCAACAGGAGCAGCAGTAGATCATATGGTCCCTCGAGTCTGCTCTGCCATTCAATACCTTCTGCCTCAACCCAACTTTTCTCACTTGAAGCACCAAAATAAATCTATTTAATAAATCAACCTTCCTGGCTTAGAGAATTTCAAAATTTCGCAACCGTTGGAGTGAAGGAACTTCTCTTCATCGCAGTCCTAAATGATCAACCCTTTACCCAGAGGTTGTTTCTAGATTCCCCATCCAAGTGTCTATTCAGTGTCCAACCTCATCAGAACCTGAAATGTATGTTCAAAATCTAATATTTCAGCCAGTAATCCTCCCATTGCACTGCCTGGCATGGAAGGCTGGATTTTCAAACTTTGCCAGGCCATTATTGGAAGTAGGTAGGGTTTAAAAATAGCCCTGCTGGCCGACATGTCTGTTCCCAGGCCAACTTTTGTTGAGACTGGATCAGAGACCACAAGACCAGCCTCCCATCCTTTGACACAGTCCAACTTCCCATTGCTTTGGAAAAGTAGCCGGCATAATCAAGCACCCCACGCTCCCAGACATATTCTCTTCTTCTTTCTTCCTTCCTGAAAAAGGTACAAAAGTCTGAAATTGCGTACCAAGTGACTCAAGAACAGCTTTTTTGCTGCCATCAGAATTTTGAATAGACCTATCTTATATTAAGTTGATCCTTCTCCACAGCTTAGCTAGATTCTGCACCCTCTCCTTTCCTTCTCTATGTATAATACTGTCATGAAAAAGGTTAAAAATGTGGTGTTTGACAAACGTAATTATTGAAAAGAAATACTGAAACCAAAAGAAGAAATCATATAGCATTGTCTCTCTGTGGATTTTAAAGTACAGCAGCAGGTTTGCAATATTTGTACCTAAAACAGCAGGCAGGGTTCCAAAGTAGCAAACAAAACAGGCTTTTGAATTGAACCGGTGAATTTAAAGCAAGTACGCAGAGACACAGGACTAATGCAATTCAAATGTCAGGTTTGTTGACAGCCTTAAACCTATCAGATTTCAGGAATACCATGAGGTAATCCCAGATTGGAGTGGCACGGTAGCACAGTGGTTAGCACTGCTACTTTATAGCTCCAGGGACCTGGGTTCAATTCCCGGCTTGGGTCACTGTCTGTGTGGAATTTGCACATTCTCCTAGTGTCTGCGTGCGTTTCCTCTGGGGTGCTCCGGTTTCCTCCCATAGTCTAAAGATGTACGGGTTTGGTTGATTGGCCATGCTAAAAATTGCCCCTTAGTGTTCTGAGATGTGTAGGTTAGAGGGATTAATAGTTAAATATGTAGGGATATGGAGGTAGGGCCTGGTGGGATTGAGTTCAGTGCAGACTCAATGGGCTGAATGGTCTCTTTCTCTGCTGTAGAGTTTCTATGATGTAGAAACCCAGACAAAGGGAAATAATTGACAGAGTAAGCTTGCCACTTCTTTATTTGGAAGGAGAGAGAAGCAAGGCTCTCAAATAGAATCCTACAATTTATATATCTTCAGAAAATCACCATCTAAGCAGAAGCAGATACCAACTCAGAAAGTGCCCTAGCACCAGAAGAAAGTTCACACTTCCAATAGATGCCTGCTATAATATTCTTTGAGAGTGACAATATTCTATGAGGACTTATTTCATTGTTCTTGAATGAGTCTTGTAATATTTGAACAGCATTGGAAAGTTTATTCTGTTCGTTAATTGTTTTAATAAGGTTGTCACTAGTTTTAAAATAAAGACTTGCTAATTGTTTATGATAATGAGTGGCAGATCCTGCATTAATTTACCAAAACCAATAACTTCCTACTATCCCACATACATTCATATAAGATTATGGGGTAAGGTATTTCCCTTCGAGCGGTTCCATCACCTCTACATCGTAACAGCGTGCTTTGTTTATGTGGCACGCAAGAAACAATACTTTTCACTGTATACATGTGACAATAATAAAATCAAATGAAATCAAATTGCCTAACTGTCCGACAGTAGCTCATCAGAAGGCCAATTAAAGGAAGCCAAATAGGAACTTTCTAGTCAGTTTTCAATTTCCCATAAGCTGCACGAGCCACTTTAAATGCCTGGAGATGGTCTCCAGTAGCAAACCGAGGGAATTAGCACTCCAGGTCGACACAGAGGGCCTCTCTGTGCATAATGTGGAGAAGTTTCCCCAACCTCCATCCACCCCAAAGTGGTGGTCTTGGTTGCAAGACCGTCTTCTTAATTCAAATTATGAAAATGTTGCAAAGAAGGCCCTTCCATTTTGAAGCCCTTTCTCACACGGTGGCACAGTAGTGAGCACTGCTGTCTCACAGTGCCAGGAACCCTCACCCGCATCGATTCCATGGCGACCGAGGTTGTAGAATTCTGGCCATAATCCCTACAATGCAGGAGATGGCCATTTGGCCCATCGAGCCTGCACTAACTCTCTGATAGAGTATCTCACTCAGGCTCTCTCCTCGCCCTATCCCTGTAACCCCATACACATTTACCGTGGCAAATTCACCTAGCCTGCTCTTCTTTGGACACTGTGGGGAATTAAGGATGACCAATCCACCAACCCACACATTTTTTAGACTATGGGAGGAAACCGAAGCATCTGGAGGAACCCCACGCTGACATGGGGAGAATGTGCAAACTCCACCCAGTCACCCAAGGCCAGAATTGAACCCGGGTCCCTGACAGTATGATTATATTTCTATAGGTTGTTGAAACAGATACAAGAATTAAAAATCAATAATTAACTCTAGTAAGATATGTATTCTTTATGCTTGTATGGCTTGGAAAAGATTCTCAAGTTACAAATCCTTTATCTCCTATTAGAAGGCCAAGTATTTTTTTTTAAACAGTTGTCAGCTAAGTACTTATTGATTTGACTCTAGTTAGTGATAGAAAATGAATATAGTCGTTCAAAACTGGTATCACCTTGTGATGGGTCAGGGGCATTTCAATCACTTTCAAATTTGGATAAGGCCTTATATGATAAGCCTTGAAACCTGAATCCTGTGTGCCCAATGTGCATTTAAAAATGCTTGTATCTGCTCATTTATCTATATAGCAGGACAATAATGTTTTTCAAGTCTTTGGTGGCATGATGGCACAGTGGTTGGCACTGCTGCTTTACAGCGCCAGGGACCAAGGTTCAATTCTGGCCTTGGTCACTGTCTGTGCAGAGTCTGCACGTTCTCCCCATGTCTGTGTGGGTTTTCATCCTCTGGTTTCTTCCCACAATCTAAGTATATGCTGGTTAGATGCATTAGCCATGCTAAACTCTACCTCCATGTACCTGAATACGGAGTGTCGCAAAAAAGGGATTTTCACTGTAACTTCATTGCAGTATTTATAGAATCCTACAGTGCAGAAGGAGCCATTCAACCCCTCGAGTCTGCACTGACCACAATCCCGCCCAGGCTCCATCCCCATTACCCCATGCATTTACTCTAGCTAATTGCCCTGACACTAACGAGCAATTTAACATATCCAATAAACCTAACCTGCACATTTTAGGACTGTGGGAGGAAACTGGAGCACCCGGAGGAAACCCAAGCAGACACAGGGAGAATGTGCAAACTCCACACAGACAGCAACCCGAGCAGGAATTGAACCCGAGTTCCCAGGGTTGTGAGGCAGCAGTGCTAATCACTGTACCATCATACCTCCCACTTAGTGTTAATGTAAGCCCACTTGTGACATTAATAAAATAAACAAAATCTGTTGAGGGTAACTTACGTTTCCACATGGGCAGAAAATGAAGAACAACCAGGTTGTTATGGATTCTAAAATTGAAGTGGACACAGCAGTATCTGAATTGTTAGCATGAGCTTTTACTCCCCTGTTTTGGAACTACAGCTAGATAGATATTGTTTACAATTTTCACAGTTTACAACCATCCAGTGCTTTCATGTGTGGAGGTCTTGTGGCTCAGTGGGTAGCATCCCTGCCCTCTGAGCCAGGAGTTCCAGGATTAAGTACCCTTCCCACCCTTCCAGAATAACGGGAGTATTGGGGACCAGATGAGGAACTCCAAGATGTTTTATGAATTTAGCCTAGATTCTCCCAATTGTTTTTGACATTAGTGCAAGGATAAGGCGTTTCACTAGGAAGTTTTTATTAAAACGAACTTTATTTAACAACACAGTTAGAATATGACAAAAAGAATTAGCATAGATTTTACCAATTGAAATACTTAAAAAATGACAAGATAAAATTCTTAACTGCTAGCTATTTCCATTAGTTCCAATTTAAGCTTTATCCCATTGATGTGAATTCCTCTTCAGAATCAGTTAGCAAGACACTGGCTTACATGAATTTGCAGTCCTCCAGCCTTTTAACCTCACTGGTCAGAGCTGCAGTTAGTTCCATTTTCTGACTCTTCAATAGCAGCCTCCAGGGGAAAACCTGTCATCACACAGCAGACCTACAGTAAGGAGGAGGAAAAAAATACCTGCTGCCTTTTGCAGACCCCTGGAAAGAGAAAGGCCTATTTTCTAGCAGATTCGCAAATTTCAATTTCCAAAGAGAGAGAGAGAGAGAGCATCAGAGCTGCTGCTGTTTTCAATGTTCAAATTGCTTTCTCTCTCTCTCTTTGTAAGCCTAGCTCCACCCTCTCACACGATTATTCTCTGCATGTCAATGAAGTTAAGCCAAAGCCTACTCTGAAAATGACAGGGGACAACCCTAACATAAAAGTCATTAGCTCAGATTAAAACATTAAGAGCAATTAACCTGCAGTATCAATAGATGGGCTGCTGACTATAAACAATTTGGCATCATAATCAGAGATGAAACATATAGATACCCTTCAGCAGAAATATGACTTAAAATACATTTCTTAAAGGCACAGTATCATCATAGAAGATGTGTTGATCATGTGGCCAAACAGTTTGAATCCATCAACTAGCGAATTCTTCCAAATATGCCAATGGCTGGTGGTAAGGGCAGGAAAGACTCCTGATCAGCATACTTGGAGAGGAGGGTCGCCCCTCAAGCTCTTAGCCCCTAGCAACAGAATAGCAACATGTTCCTGGAATTACTAGCTATAGAAACAGTTGAAAGTTTGCCTTAGTGCGCTGCTCGTGTGGGATGAGAATTGGATTAGGAGAAGGTTCAGGTGCCTTCCCAAATCTTTACCTCAGTCTTCAAGGCACAATGAAGCTCCAATGTCATTTATCTGAAAATGTCAATTACCTCAAGCTTGTCTTTTCTCTGGGCTTGCCCGTCAATTCCAGGAGAGAAGTTGCTTTCACCGATCAGGAAATATTAAACACATGCTTTCAGTCAGCCTTTAACCTAAGGCTAGAGACCTCTTTTAGCTTTGCTTTTAATGCTCCCTCGAAAATACAGTTTCCCTTTATTTTTCTCAGCTCATTTACTCATGAGGAAAGATGATATATACTGGAGTCAAAAATTACATTCAAAAGACCAACAGCCAGATTTTGGCACAGACCATTGGAAGCAATGAGAGATTGCTCTTAGTGCTTAGTTTCACAAAATGACCCAAAGATCAGCACGCTGTATTAATCAATGTCCCAAAGAGTCAACACCCCATTTATCGTTCCTTTTCATTTCTGTCTCCTCCTCTGTTTGCATCTCCCAATGGCCTGACCACAAAGCTCAGGCAACCACAGCATAGGCTTAACAATCTCTTTCATGCCTGTAATCATTTTTCAATCATTTCTCCACAAACCCTCTGTCTTTTTCTATTCTTTTTCAACCTCCTAACTCAGGCTCATGTGGTATTTTTCATTTCCTTCTTCTTTGATCTTTAGTCTTTCCTCTCTTTGTGATGCCTGAATTTATACTTCCAGCCTGTCTACTCTCTACTGGTTCCCACCTTTATTCAGCTTATCTCCTTAAGCACAGTTTATTTCCGTCCTAATGGTGGAAATGGTTTACTTATCTCCCCAATGGGGGTGGCACAGTGGCACAGTGGTTGGCTCTACAGTCTAACAGTGCCCAGACCTGGGCTTGATTCCAGGCTTGCATCACTGTCTGTGTAGAGTCTGCACATTCTCCCCGTGTCTGCATGGGTTTCCTCCAGTTGCTCCAGTTTCCTCCCACAGTCCAAAAGACATGCTTGTTAGGTGCATTGGCCATGCTAAATTCTCCCTCAGGTGTAGCCGAATAGACACTGGGGCAATTGGGGGATTTTCACGCTAACTTTATTGTCGTGTTAGTATAAGCCGACTTATGACACTGCCCAAATGCTTTTCAAAGAACTCAATCCTCTGTGGCTCCCAGTATAAAATTCGATAGTTTCAAGGAATCATCTTCTGGTCACAATATTGAAAAGAGAACAGTGCACCACAGAGAGATGTTACAGCAATGAATGGTACTCCCAGCTAGAATCATAGAATCCTACAATGCAGAAGGAGGCCATTAAGCTCATCAAGTCTGCACTGACCATAATCCCACACTGGTCCTATCCTCATAAGCCCATGCTTTTACATTCTGAAGTAACTAAATTGTGCCAAAATCAACTGTTTGGACAAATCAGAAATTTGGCCCAGTTGAAAAGTGTGGCCATTGTTTTAAAAATCAGAGTATTCCACTGATTAAAAAATGCACCAGTTTACATCACCTGCTTTTACTAAGAATGTTGGTTTGCTTCTGCTGATCTATCAAGGGCAAGAATATATTTATTGTGTGTATTATTTTCACTACGGAAAGTGTTTTCTGATGACAGTCTGGTGCCTGTGCATTCTTCTGATTCTCTGCAATATTGTGGTGTTAAAGTGCATTTTCCCCCTCAGGATAATGTTGGCCATAAATTGCAAGAATTGACCAGCAAAGGACAGATTTCCACAGCATTCTGTTGATGGATTGATGGATATTGATTTGATTTGATTTATTATTTTCACATGTAGCAGTGCACAGTGAAAAGTATTGTCTCTTGCATATTACGCAGACAAAGCATACCATTCATAGAGAAGGAAAGGAGAGTTCAGAATATAATGTCAGTCTTAGCTAGAGTGTAGAGAAAGGTCAATGTAATATGAGGTAGGTCCATTCAAAAATTTGGTGACAACAGGGAAGAAGTTGTTCTTGAGTTGGTTGGTATGTGACATCAGACTTCTGTATCTTTTATAAGAATATAAGAACATAAATAGGAGCAGGAGTAGACCATCTAGCCCCTCGAGCCTGCCGCACCATTCAATCAGATCAGCCAAGTGGAGTGGTTCAGTTCCATTTACCCGCCTATTCCCCATAACCCTTAATTCCCTTATTGTTCAGAAATCTATGTACCTGTGACTTAAACACATTTAACGAGGTAGCCTCCACTGCTTCAATGGGCAGAGAATTCCAAAGATTCACTACCCTCTGAGAGAAGTTCCTCCTCAGTTCTAAATTGACTCCACCTTATTTTGAGGCTGTGCCTTTTAGTCCTTGTTTCCTTTCTAAGTGGAAATAATCCCTCTGCCTCTACCCTGTCTAGCCTCTTCATTATGTTATACGTCTCTATAAAATCCCTTCTCAGCCTTCTAAACTCCAACGATTTCAGGCCCAATCTACTCAATGTCTCCTCATAAGCCAACCCCCTCATCTCCGGTATCAACCTAGTGAACCTTCTCTGCACTCTCCAAGGCCAACATATCTGTTCACAAACAGGGGGACCAAAATTGCACACAGTACTCTGGTTGTGGCCTCACCAGTACCTTTTCCCTGACAGGAGAAGATGAAAGAGAGTACGTCTAGTGTGCGTGGGGTCCTTGATTTTGCTGGCTGCTTTTCCGAGGCAGTGGGAAATGTAGATGGAGTCAATGGATGGGAGGCTGGTTTGATTGATGTCTGGGTTCATTCATGGCCCTTTGTAGTTTCTCACAGTCTTGGTCAGAACAGGAGTCATTCCACGCTGTGATGTAACCAGAAACAACACTTTCCATGGTGCATCTGTGAACATTGGTGGGACTCATAACTGAATTCCCTTAGCCTTCTGACAACACAGAGGCAATGGTGGGCTTTCTTAATGATAGCATCAGCATGAAGGAGCCAGCACAGGTTTTGGTGATCTGGACTCTTAAGAACTTAAAGCTCTCGACCATTTCTACTTTGTTCTCACTGAGGTAGACAGGGGTATGTTTTCCACTACAATCCCTGAGGTCGATGATGATCTTTGTTTTACTGACATTAAAGATGAGATTATTGCTGTTGCATCAGTTCACCAGATTCTCTATGGCTGGAGAGTATGGCTAAGACTTTCTCCACTTGCTTATTTGAATCAGACTTTATGTACAAACTACCCAAATCTAAACTCCACATAAACCTAGACACTTATTCCGAGCACACAGCCAGATACTTCAAGGAATGTCAACTGGCACTAATGTGCAGCATCATAACACTTTCCAAAGTCTCCTGAGAGAGAGCCATATGGTATGAAGTCATTATTTTAAACACTCCAAATGTAATCATTTTGATTCAGGCATTATGTTGTTTAAACTGGGAATATCTCGAGCCTGTTAGTTTACTAAAAGATAAATGACTTGTTATGAATTGTACCACACAGCCACCTGCCAGCCATCGCTCACTGAGTTGGTGTCTCACCTTCCCTCTTGTCTGCATATTGTTAGAGATGTCTTACAGAGGATTAGAGTTTTTGATGGCTGTGAGAATGATTAAATTGGGATCCTTACTTGACTGATGGATGAAAGAGAGTGAGGCCCAAATTGAGAAGCAGAAACTTGTCGTGTTGACTGGCAGCATAAATCAGCTTGCTGTGACCGTGCAAATCAGGGTACGCAGACGGAAAAGTACAACACTGGACTGTGCCACAGATATTCTCCAAGAGAAAGGAGAAGTGCCCTTGAAGTCACCCAGGGAAACATTTTTAGCTATCCAGTTTGACTTGGCTCAGTTGAATTTGATTTGGCTCGGCTCAGCGGACCACTCTGGAATGAAGTAATAAAACTCCAAACTGTAATCAAAGGGCCAGTGAAGCTGCCATTCATGTATGTCAAGCCCATGGGACGGCTCCTGATTTTCTGTACAATGTGCATTTCTGTACTGCTTGCCCATCAAGTGTGTGTTTATAGAAAGTTTGCTTATGAAAAGGGGCGAAAGAAGCTTCAACACAAAAATGAACCTGTCTGTAAAACAGCGCTGCCGGCAAACTCCATTTACAACCCCAATGGCTCACAATCGTGACTTAGCATGCAAATATATCTGTAGCTATCGAAATACGGATTCTTCTATTTTATTGAATAAACCTTTATGGTCGCAACTATTCTTCAATGAGCCATTTTTTTTTGCTGTTATATAGTTCCTTTGTGAGCAGCAATGGTAGCAGAGTGATTAGCACTGCTGTCTCACAACGGCAGGAGCCCAGGTTCAATTCCAATCTCTGATAATTGTCGGTGTAGAGTTTGCATGTTCTCTCCATACCTGTATGAGTTTCCTCCAGATGATCTGGTTTATCCCGCACTCCAAAGATTTGCAGGTTGGCCATGCTTAAACAGCCCCTTAGTGTCAGGGGAATAAGCTAAAAGATTGACAGTGCGGATTCTTGTTGCATCAGCCCTCATCATAATTAGAAACTCGGTGATTACAATATAAATAAGTGAGGTTACAAAGAGAGGGCCTGGATGGAACTGTTATCAGTGCAGTTTTGATGGACCGAATAGTCCCTTTCCACATTGTAGGGATTCTGTGAGTCTTCAAGTGACGCCCTTTCGATTTAAGAGCTTTTATCTTTTTTTCTCAGCCTCAGTTGGACATAGTTATTTGTACCATTCCCTTTGCCTGAGTAATCTGGGGAGGGGGTTGGGGATGGGGGAGCATCTGCCCACATTTCTTTGTTTGAACTGTCACTTGGCTGATTTGTCAGGAAGTGGACTCCAGGAGTCATTTCTCCACACAGTTTCATTCTCCAAAATAATTGAGCCAAGATGATGAACGAAACCCCTGCTGCATATCCATCAAAGCGAAAGTGGTGTTCCAAACTCGGCGCCCAAGTGTAGTCAGCGTGCTGCTTAGAAAAAAAGCCCATCTGTCTTTCCTCTTTCTCCCTCCACGTTTTCACCGCACGGTCGAGGCGTTGTAATCACCGAGGTTCTAATTATGACAAGGGCTGATGAAACAAGAACCCTGCACTGCCAATCTTTCTGTGCACCGTCGTCCAAGCTGCTGCAGGGAGTGCCAAGGATATGTTTTCCTTGGCTTTGATTAAGATGTGAATGATTTCAGAGCCACCATGCTCGGATCATTGTAAACAATCGCGTTATACGAGGGGGAAATAAAGAGTTACTTTTGGCATTGAAACGGATAAATGTTCACAATTTTTTAATTACAATGATTTCTCCACACAGGACTCTACCCTTTCAGGAACACCGCTGCTCTCTTTGAGACAATCTGTCCTGTGCGAACCTTGTGAACAGAGAATACAGGCAAATTAAATTAAATTGAATTGAAATGAATTGATTTATTATTGTCACGAGTATTGGGAGAAAGTGGAAAGTAATGTTTCTTATGAGCTATACGACGAAACATACTGTTCATAATGTACATAGGGGAGAAGAAAAGGAGAGGGTGCAGAATATGGTGTTGCATTTACAAATACAACAAAGAGAAAGATCAGCTTGTTCTTTGACAGAATCATTCAAAAGTCTGGTGGCAACAGGGAAGAAACTGTTTTTGAGTCGGGTTGGTATGTGTTTTCAGATTTTTGTATCTTTTTCCCAATGGATAAAGATGGAAGGAGAATGTCCATGGTGCGTGGGGTCCTTGGTTATGCTGGCTGTTTTCCTGTGGCATCGGGAAGTGTAGACAGACTGGGGTCATTGCAGTCAAGCCTGGTCTTGTCCTAGCCTGATAATCATCCACAAGCACAACGCAGTGGGACAATAGTCGGAGTTGGAATGTTGTTCATCTTGACCACTTCCTTGGCTTTAGAGATCTGCAACCAACTCTAGTGCAACTGCTTATGATCCAGTTGGGGTCAATTAACTCGCAATTGGCCATAACGAGTCATTCAGTTAACCATTGACTGGGGTTGCAAACTGTGATTAAACGTATTCCTGAAGATTTCATCACATAACCTATCCCCACGCTCCTGCCAATAGTCAGTCAACACATCCATCCTCTGAGGACGCGCTGCCTTCCTATGCCAGTTATACAGAATTAACAAAAAATAATTAATTAATTGGAAAGCAAAAAGGCTCATTAGCGAGTTGGATGAAGTTTTGGTGTCAACCTGTTTCCCTCGTTTTTCAATAATAGTAAAGAAAAAAAGTCAAAGAACGTGACAGGAAAAGATATTTCAATGACATTTCTCTTGAGTCACACACAGCAATGTCCTGGAGATTGATCTTCATCCTGGAGACTCCAGGCCAACCCTGGAAGGTTAGAAATGAACCCGTGAGAAGTTCTCCTCATTTTATTAACTCTATGAATTTTACTCATAGCTATTTAAACTCAGACACAGTCGGGTACCAGATAGGCAACAACGTAGCTTCCACGATTACCCTCCAACACCAATGCACCATAAGGCTGTGTCCTCAGTCTCTTACTATACTCCTTACACACCTAAGACTCAAGCAGCACGGTAGCACAATGGTTAGCACTACGGCTTCACAGCTCCAAGGACCTGGGTTCAATTCCCGGCTAGGGTCACTATCTGTATGTAGTTTGCATATTCTCCCCGTGTCTGCGTGGGTTTCCTTGGCAGCTCCAGTTTCCTCCCACAGTCCAAAGATGTGCGGGTTAGGTCGAATGGCTGTGCTAAAATTGCCCCTTAGGGTCCTGAGATAAGTAGGTTAGAGGGATTAGCGGGTAAATATGTAGGGATGTGGGATAAGGCCTGGATGGGATTGTGGTGGGTACAGACTCGATGCACCTAGTGGCCTCCTTCTGCACTATAGTGTTTCTATAACTGTGTGGAGAAATTCCCCTCTAACTCAATTTTCAATTTTGCTGACGACGCCACCATAGTGTGTCAGGTCTCAAATAATGACGAGATAATGTACAGCAGTGAGCTAGGGAATTTGGTGAACTGCTGCCACAACAAAAACCTGTCCTTCAATGTCAGCAAAACAAACAAGATTGTCATCGATCTCAGGAAGTGTAGTGGAGTGCATGCCCCTGTCTACATCAACGGGGATGGAGTGGAAATGGTCAAGAGTTTCAAGTTTCTCGGTGGCCAGATCATCAACAATCTGTCTTAGTCCCTCCACACTGACAGTTAAAAAAGCCCATCAATGCCTTTACTTTCTCAGAAGGCAAAGGAATTTCATCATGTTCTCTACAATTCTCATCAACTTCTACGGATGCATCATAGAAAGCACCCTTTCTGGTTGTATCAGAGCTTGGTATGGCTACTGCTCTGTCCAAGACTGCAAGAAATTACAAAGGGTCATGAATGAAGCCCAGTTCACACTCAAACCAGCCTTCCATCTATTGATTCTGTCTACATTTCCCGCTACTTCGGAAAAATTTGAGCATAATCAAGGACCCCATGCACTGCAGACATACTCTCTTTCAGCTTCTCCCATCGGGAAAATGTGGTTGATTCTCAACTGCCTCCTGAACAAGGGAACTAGGGATGGGCAATAAATGCTGGCTAGCCAGCGATACCCGTGCCCTATGAATGAATAAAAAAAGTGACGATAATGACTTTAATCAGAAAAGTATGCAATTTTTTTATTGTGTTTCTTGGAAATAAGTATTGATAACTTACTTAAAAGTCCCCAAAATGAAGGTTGATTTGCCAGTGCCACAAGAATGCAGTGTACAAATATCATACAATCAATTTAACCATCCTACAATGTAGAACCTTTAACCATAACATTATTAAATATGCTTTCTGACCACTTCAGAGAATCTAATATCCAAACGTTAAATCCATGCACTTGCTAATTTAAAAAAAACCCTTCCAGTGAAGTAGGCTCTTTGAAGCTTTTCAGAAACTGGCTGTGGTTTCTGTCAGGGAATTTACATGTGCAGAAGATGTCAACACCACTTTGAAGTTTGGATATCTTCACTGCACATCAAAACTATTTACAAAGGTCCACGTCACGCTGGCTCCAAGTCAGAACGGCTGAAGCAGCCCTTTCAGTGTCTGAACCTACACATGCATGTAGTGCAGACAGAGAGTCTGCATCCCATAAAGGAGTGTTTACATGTAGTACAGACACCCCAGTAAATTTTCTACCCCACGTTGACTCGTCATGATGGAATGTTTACGTGTGTTTCAGTGCAACATATGTGTTGGCAGAGAAGAGATCAGCCTCTGAATGTCACCAAAAGTATCGGCAATAAAACATTTGTTAAATAAAGATATGGAAGGACTGACCGTAGCATATTGTTTAAAAAAAAGCCATCACTGTATTTGAAGGTTGTCTACACAGTCGATGGAGCTTAAACATCTCAATGTATTTTTATTTTATAAGGTTTTTTTCTTGAGTTAAATGCATGGACTCTTTCAACACATTTCTTAGTGGAGATTAAACCCATGGCAAGATGCTATAATAAAGCTGTGTTGATCATATAGTCATAGAGATATACAGCACAGAAACAGACTCTTTGGCCCAACTTGTCCATGCCGACCAATTTTCCTCAACTGAACTAATCCCATTTGCCTGTGTTTGGCCTATATATCTCTAAATCTTTCCCATCTATGTACCTGTCTAAATGTCTTTTAAATGTTGTAATTGTACCTGCCTCTACCATTTCTTTGAACGCTTTACTCTCTGTGTGAAAAAATTGCTCCTTAGGTAGTTATTAAATCTTTCCCCTCTCACCTTAAACTTACATTTCTAGCCTTAGGCTCCCTACTTTTGGTGACTGTCTGCCTTATCTATGCACCTCATTATTTTATAGACCTCTTATGCTTCAAGGGAAAAAGCATGTTCTCTCCTTGTAATTCAAATCTTCCAGTCCCGATAACAATCTTTTTTCACCCTTTCCATTCAATAACTACCTTCCTACAGCAGAGTGATCAGAGTTATATGCAATCCTCCAAATGTGCCGCGTACAGTTCTAAAATATTGTCTCAACTTCCGTGCTCAATGCTCTGACCAATGACCTTTCATTCAAACCTCACACAGCAACACACTAAGCTAAAACAAAGCTACCAGATTCTGGTTGCACACCCAAGCAAGTCTGACACTTTGACCAATGACATACTTAGCTGTTGTAAGTTCAGATGGCAGTACCTGAAACTCTGGGGTGGCACGGTGGTACAGTAGTTAGCACTGCTGCCTCACAGCACCAGGGATCTGGATTCCACTCTTGGCCTGGGTTACTGTCTGTACGGAGTCTGCACATTCTCCCCATATCTGCTTGTGTTTCCTCTGGGTGCTCCACTCTCACAGTCTAAAATCATACTGGTTAACTGCATTGGCCATGCTAAATTCTCCCTCAGGGTACCCGAACAGGCACCGGTATGTGGCAACTAGGGGAATTTTCACAGTAACTTCACTGCAATGTTAATGTAAGCCTACTTGTGACACTAATAAATAAACTTCAGTGCGAGTCTATCAGTTGTGGCCTTGTACAATTGAGTTAAGAATGTTCTTAATATTCTGCCATTTAAAACAAACCCAGAAACTTGATTGTTTGGCCTGTGAAAATGACTGTTGAATGTTAATTCTCCCTCTTGTAGACTTCTGTTGCAGGTGTGTTGCCAAATGTAAAGTTTAAGTTTATTTATTAGTGTCATAAGTAGGTTTACATTAACACTGCAATGAAGTTACTGTGAAAATCCCAAGTTGCCACACTCTTGGCACCTGTTCGGGTTCATTGAGGGAGAACTTAGCATGGCCAATTCACCTAACCAGCACATTTTTCAGACTGTGGGAGGAAACCAGAGGACCTGGAGGAAACCAACACAGACAACATGCAGACTTTAAACAGGCAGTGACCCCAAGTCGGGAATCGATTCCAGGCGCTGTGAGGCAGCAGTGCAACCACTGTGCCACCATAGATGCACATTCACCAGCTTAGGGAAAACTTTACTCACAGGTTAAAACTATATGGAGACTTGAAACTGCCTGGCTGCAACCAGAGGTGAATCTGAGTACATCAGCTCACAGTTCCCAGGGTGATCCCTCACCCTGCTCCCCTGATCAGGAGAATGTGACCATTGCTCTGGGAGTTAAAGAAACAATCTCCACAATGCATTCTTTCCCCATTCTCCATCAAAACTCCTTCCCTACTGGAATCAGCCTTTACTCATGAGTTGTCCTCAGAGTGAAGCTACCTTCCACAATAGGGAAAATGCAGAGAATAAACTCAATGACTAATAGCCAGGTTTAAGCAGGCCAGCAGTCTATCAATTTACCTTCAAAGCTAATTGAAATGGCACAGGCTTCCAGCTGGTGCTCACATTTGAATGCAATTAAAAAAGAATCTCTTAGTGCTAAGGAAATGATTTGAACAGTATAGGAACGAAAATGTGATTGAACCACAAGACTCAAGCCGTTTAACTCTTCTTTCACACAGGGGAGTTTAACTAGAAAAGTAACAGATTATTCATCACGCAGAAGAGCACATGAATCCTGATTAAAGCTTCGGGTATTCGACAAATGTTATGCTTGGATCAGCTTTTGTGCTCATTCCAAATAGTTCATTTCAAAACTATTCCTCATTTAGTCTCTCATGCCATGGCTTTGCCTAATGAACACCATCTTAACTCTGAGTTAAAAGTATCAAAAACACAACTCAGGCAGAATTTTATGAAAGGAATTCTGAGTGTCGAATGAGTGAGAAAAATGGGAGAGTTTCAGACTTTTTTTTTCAGATGAGTTTAAAAATGCAATCTTATGGCATTTAGTGCAAAAAAAAAGTGCCGGGATGTGATTCTCGCCAGGGAGGGGAAGAGTGATGGAACCTGAGCTAGCTGGGAAAGCTGGCTGCATTTGCTCCAGGGTACCTTGGTGCAGGTGTCCCAATCTCCCAGTGTACTTGGAGATCTCCTGTCACCTCCCCACACCCATCTCATACACATGGGGACCCATCCTGTCACTCATTACACCTGTACCAGACATCAGATTCCTCCCCTTCCCCCATTGGATATCACCACCCCCTCATGGATCATCCCTTCCTTGCAGAGTATCCTCCCTCCCACACCATGGATCCACTGGCAGGGCCAGAAAATTATGCCGAGCAACTCAGACTCTGTGGCACTCCCACAGCACTGCAGTGACCACAAGTCTAGATTATGTGCTCAAGTCTCTGATGCAGGGCATGGATCCAAATCCTTCCGAATCAGAGCATTTGAACAACAGCTGGCGTGTGATACATTATTATGTTGCTCATATGGCCAGAAATCTCCATTAAAAATCTAAGTGTCCAAAAAGCTGGAAAATGGGAGAGTTTCCCATCCGTTTTTTGCATGTACTTAGTTTAATGCATCTCCAACATCAGTGCGTGCGCGCTGGCCCCATCAAAGGTCTCCCAATTGCTAGCCTCCCCGACTCTCCCCCCACCATTCTCATTCACTGGCCTCCCCGACTCCTCCCCTGCAATTGCTGTCCTACCCAACCAGCAGATTGCCCCCTTCACCATTGATCGATCCCACACCACAGTAGGCCCTATCTCCTCAGTAGCCCTGCCTTCTCAGGCTCCACCCTATGGCATTGCCTGGTGGGCAATGCCAGAGTGCCTTGTGGGCAATGCTAGGTCACCAGGCTTGCACTGCCAAGCTGGCACTCTCAAAGGGGCACTCCCTGAAAACCCACAGGGGCCTCAGTGGCCTCTGCCTCCAACACTGGGTGAGCATGTCTGTGCCCCGTTGATGGAGTGCAGCTGTAAACCTGACTGGTGGGCATCTCTTCCAGCACAGGGGAGATACCAGTGGTCCCCAGTGACTACCATCCCAGGTCCACTAATCAAATAGAAACAATGATTTCCATGTGGTAATAAGTCCCATGCCAATTTCCAGCATGGAGCTGGTTACACGGGGCAAAAAGGGCCTGGGAGATTCGAGGCCAGCCAGACTTTGGTCATGAATCCCACTACAGGCTGATGTCTCCCAGCATGCTCCTGTACTCGAGCAGCATAGCATGCTGGGAGAATTCCATCCTATATAATTATTTACTTATTAAAAGTGCCATATATCTTTGAGTATGCAGCCATTAGATCCCGAACTCTCACTTTTCTCTCATGAAAGATATTTTTCTTGGATTGCTACAAAACCCAGTCCAGGACCGTCATCTCACTTCTCCTGCTGTTAGCTCACTTGGTTGCATGGCTGGGTGATTGATGCAAGGCAATGTTAACAGCGTGGGTTCAATTCCCATACAGGCTGAGGTTATTCATGAAGGTCCACCTTCTCCACCCTGCCCTTTGCCTGAGGTGTAGTGATCCTGTCAAAGGGGAGAGCAGCCTATGGTCATCTGAGACTATGGCAACTTAACCTTTTCAACATGCTCAATTCTGATATTCTCACTACTCACAAACTCTATGTCGAGTTTGCATATTCTCCCTGTATCTGCGAGGGATTCCTCCAGTTGCTTTGGATTCCTCTCACACTGCAAAGATGCACAGATTAGATGAATTAAGCAGCACTAAATTGCCGCTTAGTATCAGGGGCATTAGCTGTGCAAATACGTGGATGTACGGAGATAGGGCCTGAGTGGGATTGTTGTTGGTACAGCCTTGATGGGCCAAATGGCTTCCTGTACTACAGGGATTCTATGATTCATCTGAAGCCACAGCTTCCTGCACCTACTCTCTTGGAAGAATGAAATGTGTAGCGAATGGTCATATAAATTATCTTTGAAGCTCTGTAGAACACACAAGATGTCACAGTGAAAATCTATTGAAGAACATGTCCTTCTAAATACTAACCTTCTAGACTTGAAATAAACAAGGACCACCTTACAATGCAGCAAAAAGTAATGAGAAAATAATAAGCAAAAACATATTTAAAAAGGGGATAGGGAACATTGTTCATTTTCTTAATTTTCTCTATGAAAACCTTGGTAGGAGTGCAGCGTAGATTCACTGCCAATGACTGGACTTCAAGTATTAAATTACAAGGAAAAATTACACACATTGATGCTTTAATCTCTGGAATTTAGAAGGTTAAGGCTTGATTTAATCAACTGTTCAAGATATTAAAGGGAAAGAAATTGGGTAGATAGACAAAAACAATTTCTCCTTGAAGTGGAGCCTAAGCTGGAGTGAATAGCCAAAACATTGGAGCAAGGCCTTTCATGAGTAAAGATAATAAATATTCCTACACTCGCAGTTGTAGAAGTTTAGAACTTTATTCTACAAATGGCTATTGGTGAAGGATCAATTCTTGTTTTGATTCTTTAGTAGAATGTGGGCCTCAATGGCAAAGCCTGCATTTGTTGCTCACCACTAATTGCCCTTGAACTGAGTGAGTTGCTAGGCCATTTCAGAGGGCAGTTAAAAGTCAACTGCATTGCTGTGGGACTGGAGTCTCATGCATGGCAGACTGGGTAAGGGTGGCAGATTTAATTCTCTGAAGGACACAGATAAGCCAGATGGATAGCTGTTATGGTGGTCATTATTGACACAAGTTTTATATTCCAGATTTTATCAATTAAACTCAAATGCCACGAGTTGCCATGATGGGATTTGAACCAATATGTTCCAGACTATTAACCTGGGCCTCTGAATTACTGGTCGAACGACATCACACTAACCCACCATCTTTTCCCCACAACAACCCCCCCTCCCCCCAAACTCTCGCCCCTTGCCGCACCCTTTTAAATTAGAAACTGATTGGTTTTTGTTATCCAATCCACTGCTACCTCACAATGCCAGGGACCAGAGTTCGATTCCCAGTTTGGATCACTGTGCAAACTTCTCCCAGTCATGCTCCTCGTGTCTGCGTGGGTTTCCTCTGGGTGTTCTGGATTCCTCCCACACTGCAAAGATGTGCGGGTTAGGTTGATTGGCCGTGATAAATTGCCACATAGTTTCAGGGGCATTAGCTGGATAAATACATGGGGGTACAGGGATAAGGCTTGAGTAAGGTTGTTGTTGGTACAGCCTTGATGAGCCAACTAGCCTCTTTCTGTACTACAGGGATTCTGTGATTCATCTGAAGGTCACAGCTTCCTGTCACTACTCTCTTGGAGGATTGAAATGTGTAGCGAATGGTCACATAAATTATCTTTGAAGCTTTGTAGACAAACAAAGATGTTACACTGAAAATCTATTGAAGAACATGCCCTTCTAAATGCTGACCTTTTAGCCTTGAAATAAACAAGGACCACCTTACAATGCAGCAGAAAAAAATGAGAAAGTAATAAGCAAAAACATATTTAAAAAGGGGATAGGGAACTTTATTCATTTCCCTAATTTTCTCTATGAAAACCTTGGTGGGAGGGCAGTGTAGATTCACTAGACAATGACTGGACTTCAAGTGTTAAATTACAAGGAAAGATTACACACATTGATGCTTTAATCTCTGGAATTTAGAAGGTTAAGGCTTGATTTAATCAACTGTTCAAGATATTAAAGGGAAAGAAATTGGGTAGATAGACAAAAACAATTTCTCCTTGAAGGGAAGCCTAAGCTGGAGTGAATAGCCAAAACATCGGAGCAAGGCCTTTCATGAGTGAAGATAAGAAATATTCCTACACTCGCAGTTGTAGAAGTTTAGAACTTTATTCTACAAATGGCTATTGGTGAAGGATCAATTCTTGTTTTGATTCTTTAGTAGAATGTGGGCCTCAATGGCAAAGCCTGCATTTGTTGCTCACCACTAATTGCCCTTGAACTGAGTGAGTTGCTAGGCCATTTCAGAGGGCAGTTAAAAGTCAACTGCATTGCTGTGGGACTGGAGCATGGCAGACTGGGTAAGGGTGGCAGATTTCATTTTCTAAAGGACACTAGTGAGCCAGATGGATAGCTGTTATGGTGATCATTATTGACACAAGCTTTATATTCCTGATTTTATCAATTAAACTCAAATGCTTTCAGCTGCCATGGTCGGATTTGAACCAGTATGTTCCAGAGTATTAACTTGGGCCACTGAATTATTGATGTAGTGACATCAATACTAATCCACTATTTCCCCTCCCCCCACTCCCTTTTCCTCCATAAAATGGAGCCATTCAGCCCATTGAGTCTGCTCCACCATTTAACTATGCTGATTGGATTCTCATCCCCATTCTCTTGCCTTTTCCCCTTAAAACTTGATTCCCTTATTGATCAAGAACCTATCTATCTCTGTCTTAATTACACTCAATGACCCGGTCACCACAACCCTCTGTGGCAATGAGTTCCAAAGATTCACCACCCCTTAGCTGAAGAAACTCCTCCGTATCTCAGTTTAAAGGGGCATCCCTTCACTCCAAGGTTGTGCCTTTGAGGTCTAGTCTCTCACACTGGTAGAAGCATCCTCTCCACGTCCACTCTATCCAGACCTTGCAGTATTCTGTAAATTTCAATTAGATCCCACATTTTAAATCAGAGATTGATTGATTTTTTTGTTATCCAAAGCACCCAGGGACCTGGGTCCAGTTCCCAGCTTGGATCACTGTATGGAATCTGCAGTTCTTCCCATGTTTGTGTGGGTTTCCATGGGTGCTCTGGTTTCCTCCCACAATCCAGAAGACATGCACTGGCCATTCTAAATTCTCCCTTGATGTACCCGGACGGTGGGGGTGGGGGGGGGGGGGGGGGGTGACTCGTAACTTCATTGCAGTGTTAATGTAAGCCTGCTTGTGACAATAGTAAATTTTAAAAAGTTATTAAAAGATTTGGAACAAAATTATGTGCATGGAGTTAAATCTCAGATCTGTCATGATTTCATTAATTGTTAGGATTGAACTGGGGGACAAAATAGCCTACTCTTGTTCCTGTACTCCTATGAAAGTAACGGTTCATTCCAGGGACTGATTTCATGGTGCCAAAAACTTTTAATGGCCTCATCAAAATGGCTATTTCACTTTGCAAGCCAAGGTAAAGCATTGGCAGCAAGGTACTTGTGTCGCAAATTAATTGGTGCTTGAGTGGTAATGGCCCAGAAAGCTTTTAGTAGAAGGATAAACATAACCAAGTAGAAACCAGCCAAGGAACTCAATACGTATGAATAAATATGCATTTTTCCTTCATAACACCACAGTTGAATTTAATCCAAACAGAGTTTCACCCATTTGACTGCTTATAATCCTGCAACATATTTGAGGCCTTCTCAATAGTGTGTGAATTACTTTAGATTTCAGATATTTAATCCAAGATGTTAATGTTACTGATTAGCCAATATGATTAAACGAGCAAAGGGAAGGAAGAGATTACATTTCTATAGTGCCTTTCATGACCACAGGATGACTCACCAGCAGTGAAGTGGTTTTTGAAGTGGGTAGTCACTTTTGTAACGCAGGGAGATGTGGCAGACAATCTTCGCAAAGCAGTACCTCACAATCAACAAGAGATAAATGTCCAGCTAATTTATGTTTGTGTGGGGTTGGTTGAGGTCTATATGTTGACCAGGACATGAGATGGAGATCTTCAAATTTATAATTATTGCATCTCCCAATTTTTTCCCCACTTTACTTCATTTAATCTTAGAATCCCTACAGTGCTAAAGAAGGCCATTTGGCCCATCACATCTGCACTGACCACATCCCGCCTAGCCCTATTCCCATAACTTCTCATATTTACCCTGCTAATCCCCCTGACACTAGAGTTAATTTAGCATGGCCAATCCCCCTAGTCCACACATTGAACTATGGGAGGAAACCGGAGCTGCCAGTGGAAACCCACGCAGACCTGGGGAGAATGTGCAAACTCCACCCAGTCATCCAAGGCCAGAATTGAACCAGGGTCCCTGGCGCTGTGAGACAGCAGTGCTAACCATTTAAACAACTTTGGGTAGTCTGTATGGGTGACAGCAGCAGAGAGCTCTCATTTAAACAACTTGTAATGTTGGCGTAAAGATATCCAAAATTGCCCACATGGAACAAACCTAGCTCTGACAAAATGGCTGAATCGATGAGAGAACACGGGTCTGGATTTTGCTGCTGACACTCACATTTTCCTACAATCAAAATCTGACAACTTTATCTGACATTTGCATGTGCTTATTTAAATTTGGAAATCCGGAAGTTTCTCTCAGAGATGGCTTGTTCCACTATAGGATTCGTTGCTTTGATTCCCTATCAATTGATATGATATAGGAGTCATATTGGTAATGTAAACCTAGGGCATTTACCTACTAGCACTGCACGAGTGGGCGGCATGGTAGCACAGTGGTTAGCATTGCTATTTCACAGCTCTATGGACCTGGGTTCGATTCCTGGCTCGGTTCACTGTCTGTGTGGAGTTTGCATGTTGTCTGTGTTGGTTTCTTCTGGGTGCTCCAGTTTCCTCCCAAAGTCCAAATGATGTGTGGGTTAGGTTGATTGGCCACGCTAAAATTAACTCTGAGGTACTTAGATTAGAAGGATTAATGGGTAAAATATTAGGGATATGAGGGTAGAGCCTGGATGGGATTGTGGTCAACGCAGAATTAATGGGCCAAAGGGCCTCTCTCTGCATGTAGGGTTCTATGGTTCTTGGTTCTAAAAGTGCCAGAAAAAGCTAAGACTAGTATATTTAGAAACAAGGTAAGTTTTAATGGAGACTTAAGTGATCATTTCTGAAAAACAAAGTCTCAGACCCAGAAATTTTCTTTTAAATAAATGCAGCAGCTCAGTTGCACAGAAGAAAATGAATACTGCTGATTTTTTTCTCTAAAATCTAAATTAAAAATATTTTTAATTTAAATTTGCTCTTTGTCTCTTTAATCTCTCTCGCTCCATCACATACGAATTTTCAAATGTTATTTCACTGGCAAGGTGGTTAGCATGGCTGCATCATAGCACCAAGGACCCAGTTCTATTCTCAGCTTGGGTCACTTTCTGTGTGGAGTTTGCACATTCTCCCTGTATCTGCATGGGTTTCCTCTGGGTGCTCCAATTTCCAGAGCATTGGCCACGCTAAATTCTCCCTCAATTCCTGAACAGGTGCCAGAGTGTGGTGACTAGGGGATTTTCACAGTAATTTCATTGCAATGTTAATGTAAGCCTACTTGTGACACTAAGAAATAAACTTAAAGTATGCAATTTAAACACAATTTATATTTCTTGTTTTTGTTCCTTGGTTTAAGCTCTGCGCGCCACATTGGTGATGCTTCAATTTGAGAAGTTGTTTGAGCAATTTTGTTTTTGCTTCTCCAGCTCACAGACATCGCACATGCCCTCTGGAGTGGACACTGCAGTGAAGCAAATTCTGGTGTCATGGAGTCCACACTGAGGAGACCACAAGAGAAAGAAATCTGTGGGCAGCAGCACATGAGGTGAATGATGAAAATAAAATCTGCGTCAACAAGGAAATGTCTCCGACACATCTGTTTCAAATGGGTGGCACGGTGGTTAACACTGCTGCCTCACAGCGTCAGGGACCCAGACTCAATTCTGGCCTCAGGTGACTTTTAGTGTGGAGTTTGCAAATTCTCCCCATGTCAGCATGGATTTCCTCCCAGTGATTTTTGACTTAATTTGATTTTGATTTGAATTATTATTATCAATACAGTGAAAAATATTGGTTATTGCGTGCTATACAGACAAAACATTACCATTCAAACAGAAGAAAACAAGAGAGTGCAGAATGTACTGTTACAGTCATAGGTAGGGTGTAGAGAAAGATCAACTTAATACAAGTTCATTCAAAATTCTGAGAGCAGCAGGAAAGAAACTGTTCTTGACTCAGTTGGTACGTGATCTCAGACTTTTGTATCTTTTTCCTGATAGAAGAAAGCAGAAAACAGGATGTCACGCATGCGTTGGGTCCTCAATTATGCTGCCTGCTTTGCCAACGCAGCAGGAAGTGTAGACATTGTCAATGGATGGGACGTTGATTTACATGATGGATTGGGCTACAATCAAGACCTTTTGTAATTCCTTGTGGAATTACCATATCAAGCTGTGATACAATCAGAAAGAATGTTTCTATGGTGCATCTGTAAAAGTTGGTGAGAGTCATAGCTGACGTGCCAAATTTCCTTATTCTTCCAAGAAATTTGATAACAACCACCTTTCCTCTCCTCCAATGCCTCAGTTTCCTGCCACAGTCCAAGGATGCGGATAGTGAGGAGCATTGTCAAGCGATGCAGCAGGACATAGATAGGCTGGTAGCTTGGGCAGACAGATAGCAGAAGGAATTCAATTCTGATAAATGTGAGGTGATGCATTTCAGGAGAAAGAATGTAGGGGGGAGGTATATGATAAAGGGTAGACTTATTAAGGGTATAGAAACGCAGAGGGACCGGGGGGTGCAGGTGAACAAGTCTCTGAAGGTGGCAGAGTAAGTGGAGAAGGTTGTGAAGAAAGCATATAGTATGTTAGCCTTTATAGGAAGGGGTATAGAGTACAAGAGCTGGCCTTTAATGTTGCAGTTGTATAAAACGTTGGTTAGACCTCATTTGGAATACTGCGTCCAGTTCTGGTTGCCTTACTACCGGAAGGACGTGGAGAGTCTGGAGAGAGTGCAGAGGAGGTTTACCAGGATGCTGACTGGTATGGAAGGTCTGAGTTACGAGGAGAGGTTAGGCAAATTGGGACTGTTTTCCTTAGAAAGACGTAGACTTACAGGAGATCTGATAGAGGTGTACAAGATTATGAGGGGTATAGATAGAGTAAACAGGGTTAAGCTCTTTCCTAGGATGGACTTGAATAGCACGAGGGATCATGGGCTTAGGGTGAGAGGGGTAAGGTATAATTTGGATGCTAGAGGGAGTTTTTTCACACAGAGGGTGGTGGGGGAATGGAATGCGCTGCCAAGTAAAGTGGTGGAGGCAGGTACTCTGGAGTTATTTAAGATATACTTAGATGGGCACATGAACAGAATGGGCATGGAGGGGTATAGAAAACTGATTTAAAATAGGGATCATGAGCTTTGGAAGTCCCTGGGAAGTGTGTAAATAGATGATGATATTGATGTACTTGTTTTTATCCTACAGGTGCTTTGGTCCACCTTGTTGTCTAACAAGGGGCATACACACAATGGGTCGTGAGAGGGCTGCCCTTGGATATTATTTTGAGAGTATCCTAGTGCTTCACGTCGTTAGTGTACGCTTGACCTGGACCATTTGATGGGCAGTACGACAGCTCAGTGACTGTAGCTGTGCTGTGCAGATACATGGATTTGGGCCTGTGTCTGTGGGAGTTTGTGCATTCTCCCCGTGCTTGCGTGAGTTTTCTCCGGGTGCTCCGGTTTCCTCCCACATCCCAAAGATGTGCTCTTAGGCTAATTGGCAAAACAAATTCTCCCTAAATTGACTCAAATTTGGTTCTTAATCCATAGATCTATAAACATGGACAGGGATCGCGGGTAGAAGTGGGAACATCGGGGTGGCGGCGTGGGCTCGTTGGGCTGAAGGGCCTGTTTCCCATGCTGTTTTGTTCTTTGTTCTTTGATGTGCAAGTTAGGTGGATTGGCCGTATGTCGTAAGTTGTCGGAGGCAGAAGTCCCTTCACCAAAATTCCTTTATTTACGAGCTCCGACAATACCATACAGAGTGCTCTCCGTCTGCAGTCTACATCCACAATGCCACAGGAACTGACATTTCTGCTTACGTACAGAGCATGGGGCTCCCTGATTGGACATTCAGTTTGAGGGAGTTCATATTCAAGCAGGCCAACCTCAATTGCCTGAATAAAATCATTACACCATGATAAAAATTGCCCCTTTTAGCAGGGAAATACATTGAGTTATGGGAATAGAGCTTGGATGGGATTGTTGACAGTGCAGGTTCGATGGGCCGAATGGCTTCCTTCTGTACTTCAGGGATTCTATGATTCACTCGGTTCCAGCCAGTTCAAATTGCCACAGGAGAGGAAAGATGGTTATTATCAAATTCCACTGTTGCAGATACAAGAACAATCGCAAAAGCCATCCTTCCTCTTGTGATGTTAATGTTACTGCTACAAGTGCAGGAGTATTTGCATGATGAAGTTCATCAGGAGAATATTAATGTCAGATGTTCCCAATCTTTGAATTGGGCACTGATTGGATAGGGTTAATCCCCACCAGGGACAGGGACTGCGATTCAATTCCCCTCAAAGTGAAGGTGATGTGAAACACTCCTGTATTGAAAATAGGAAAAGAACGTTTCACTGTTACACATGTCAACAAGTTCCAGCTCTCACTCTTGTAATATTAAGCTCAGTCTGACAGTCCTTTTGCATGTAGACACTATAGGGAACAATACCAGAAATTAAAAAGATATAACTACTGGAATCTCGCAGGCCAAACACATCATCCATCAACATTAGAAAGATAAGAAGTTTCCTCAGTTTTAAGAATGGACCAAGTTGTTGAGTGATGTGGGTGAGTTTAATCACCCACCATAAGCAGCATAGCCTTCCAACGTCAAGACTGTTTGGTAACATGTCAAAACAATTTTAACTCCCTAATACGCAGCACCTGAATAACTTAGTATAAAGACATCCCTTGTAGGTATTGAGTCATGCACACCAGAATATCCCAAGTTTTGAAGTCCAATTGCCAATATTATTTGGGGCAATATTAGGGGAAAATCTAAATTTGGCATCAATGTCCCAGGGCAGAAAGGAGAAAAATGAGCTAGGTTTTCTGATCATAATCACCAACACTCTGAGGGGAATTTTACAGGCCATCCCACTGCTGAAATTTTCCAGGCTCGTCGAAATCAATGGGGTTTTGAACAACATTTTTCAGTCCTGCCCCAGCTGCAACAGGGCTGTAAAATTCCACCCGTAGTAAAGATAATATAGCTCACGGGGCAAGGGACATAGCCAGGCAATGGCATAGTGATGCCCCTGGTGCTGCCATTGGCACACATTGGCACTGCCCAGTTGGCATTATGCCCATACTAAACTAGCACTGCCAATTTTTAGGTGTCCAGATCACCAACAGCATGTCCTGGTCTCCCTATGCCGACACTATAGTTAAGAAAGCCCACCAACATTTACACATGCACCATAGAAAGCATTTTTCCTGGTTGTATCACAGCTTGGTATGGCTCCTGCTCTGCCCAAGACCGCAAGGAATACAAAAGGTTGTGAATGTAGCCCAATCCATCAAGCAAACCAGCCGCCCATCTATTGACTCTGTCTACACTTCCCGTTGCATTGCCAAAGCAGCCAGCATAATTAAGAGCCCCACGTGCTTGGACATTCTCTCTATTACCTTCTTCTGTCAGGAAAAAGATACAGAAGTCTGAGGTCAAGTACCAACCAACTCAAGAACAGCTTCCTCCCTGCTGCTGTCAGACTTTTGAATGGGCTTACCTTGCATTAAGTTGATCTTTCTCTACACCTTAACTATGACTGTAACACTCTCATTGCCTTCTCTCTGAATGGTATGTTTTATCTATATAGCACGCAAGAAATAATACTTTTCACTGGATGCTAAAACATGTGACACTAATAAATCAAATCAAATCAATTTGTGCCAAAGGGTAGGCTCCAGTGGCAACTTCATCTTGGGGGGAGCAGGTGGAGGGAATTCATTTAGATGTGCTGGTGGTTGGGAGCAGACAGAGGAGCAGAGGATGTTGGTGATGGCTGTTGGGGGGCCAGTGGGGTTGTTGGTGAAAGGGGGAGGAGGTGATGGGTGGAGGTGGGCACCGGCTCAGACTGTGAGGTGGTCAGTTGGGAGAGGGGCGAAGATGGGAATGTGCCAACCGAAAACGGGATGGGGGTAAAGAAGTGTCGATTCCAACTGGGACTTGGGAGAGGTGCCCCCTATCCCCCCCTCCCACCCCAAATCCTGTGCTGGGGGAGGGATAGGTTTACTCGATCTGATCACGGTGCTCTTTAAAGATGGGGCCCCGATCTGTGCACAGCAAGATTCTGCTGGTGTGTTAAGGCCCTGCCCCCCTGAATGATGGTGGGAAACATGTCCCTTCATTATTTTTGGCAGAAGGTCATACGATCTGGAGAGGAATCCAATGGATTTCTCTGAAGAGTAACATTCATTTTCTTATCGGGAACAACACTGGTAAGATTTCACTAACAGAGACTGTTCATGAATTTGTAACAAAAGAATAAATATTAAGTGAGAAAAGATAAACAATATTACACTATTCCTTCATCCCAACTATACCTTTCCAAATATATACAGATTTATATGGCGTAGGACAAATTACAGCTCTAGCCTAATACTCTAATGTTCACAATAAGTGTACAGTCCATGAGGCAAATGATTCACCTCTTAACTCCCTGAAGCAAGTCCAAGGAATATATGGCACAAGTCAGGCTTTCCTCATGCCTGGATGAGTATAGTTCCAACAACATTCAAGAAGGTCAACAAAGCAGCCCATTTAATCAGCACCCAATCCTCCACCTTAAATGTTCCCTTTCTCCCACCACCAGCACACAATGGCATCAGTGTGTATCCTGTCCAAGATGGAATATTTGATGTTCCAAACAAAATTCCATTGACTGCCAGTAGGATTGGACCATCCTGGCATTGGGTGGGACTGCAAATCCCACCCACGGGAACTAAACTCTCCCTTAAACTTTCCCCCTCTCACCTTGAACCTGTGCCCCCTTTGTAATTGACACTTCCACCCTGGGAAAAAGCCTCTGACTATCCAGCCTGCCTACGCCCCTCAATTTTGTATGATATGATAATGAGCATCAGAAATAGGTGGCCAATGCTGGATCTCGTTTTGGCCAACGATATTTACCTAATCCTCACACGCTCAAGGAAAATATGACCCTTTTCTTTTGCTCCCACCACCCTTCAGCTGATCCTTGTCACTCAGCTGTTTCAAGGCAGGCTGCTCTCCCTCGCTCCCCCTCACTGATTCCTAACGACTGCTGAGTGTCAGCTTTTGCTGCTCTGAGCCACTGTGCAGTTACACACTCTGCTGCGTGTCAGATCCTGCTCAGTGTTGGCTCTTTCCTGCTGGAAGTTGGCCCTCGCCAATCTTTATATCTGACTGGCAGCCCCTACTGAGCGTTGACTTCCGCTAGGATTTCTCAACATTTTCTAATTCTCTACCTGACTATTTGATTTATAATTGGCCCGTGGTTTTATTCAATCTTCAGCAATTATGCCTCTGCTTTTACAGGACAGAATTATGCCCTATCACACAAACATCTTAGAGAATATTACATCCCTGACCTTACACAACCTGACAGTCTGACTCACGGTGAGCAACACTGCAAAGATCTCACAGCAACCCTTTCATTTTGCTTCAGCTGTGACCAGCTCAGAAAGATAGTGATTCATTTTCCAGGACTTGCATATGTTCATTGAACCTTTGCAGAGGTGTTATTACTAAACTAGTCGAAATCCTTTGCAACCATAGGATGTGATCTTACTCGCCATTCATGCTATGTTCCTGCTACAGCGAGGTTGGAGAATTTGGTGCCAGCCAAATCTCCGTTCATTGCAGCGGGATGGCAAAATCTCGTTGGTGTGAATGGTGATAATATTCCAAACATCTTTCAGAGAATCCTACAGTGCAGAACGAGGCTATTCGGCCCATTGAGTCAGCACTAACCACAATCCCATTCAAGCCCTATCCGCATAACCACATGCATTTACCCCAGCTAGTCCCCCAAATACCAAGGGACAATTTAGCATGGCCAGTCCACCTAACCAGCACATCTTTAGACTTTCGTGGAATGTGTGCGTTATTGGCATCTAACACCCATCCTTATTTGTCCTTGACAAGGTGGTGGTGAGCTTCCCTCTGAGGTCGAATTAACTTTAGGAAAGGTTTTTTTATCCAAAGGTTTTAGTAGCTCCCTGATGCCTTATTTAATGAGTGACAGGCACATTGTCATCAGAATAACCCTTTTAGCCATCGTTGATTTGGCAACAAGACATCAAAATTGAAGACAGATGAATTTTTCTCCACTGCAGATTGTTTGTCACTTTTTCTGTCACCTCATTAACCCTGTGTTAACAAAATATGATGCAGTATTGCCACATGCATGGTTCAGTTTATGAATGCCAGTAGATCTCGATTATCTCACATATCAAGCAGTTCTTTTTTCTGCCTGAAATTAGCTTTTTTATTTGGTTAAAACTTTAGGACAGCACGGTGGCACAGTGATTATCACTGCTGCCTCACAGCGCCAGGTATCTGGGTTCAATTCAGGCCTCGGGTCACTGTTTGTGTGGAGTTTGTGTATTCTTCCCGTGTCGGCATGTATTTCCTCCAGGTGTCCTCTTGTAGTCCAAAGATGTAGATGTTAGAGGGCAAATACGGAAAATGCTGGAAAATCTCAGCATTCCTGACAGCATCTGTGAAGAGAGAATAGAGCCAATGTTTCAAGTCTGGATGGCCCTTCATCCTCTTACAAATGGTCATCCTGACTCAAAACATTGTCTCTATTCTCTCTCCGCAGATGCTGTCAGACCTGCTGAGATTTTCCAGCATTTTTATTTTTGTCTCTGATTCCAGCATCTCAACTATTTTTGCTTTTAACTTACCACTCATAGAGTACGTAGAGGAGAAGGAAAGGAGCAGGTGCAGAATATAATGTTGCAGTTGTAAATGAGATGAAAAGATCAGCTTAATATATGGTAGGACCATTCAAAGGTCTGATGGCAGCAGGGAAGAAGCTATTCTTCCAAGGGTTAGTACGTGATCTCAGATTTTTGGTTTTTTTTCCCTATGGAAGAGAGTGGAAGACAGTATGTCCAGGATGCCTGGGATTCTTGATTATGCTTGCTGCTTTCTCAAGGCAACAGAAGATATAGACAGAGTCAATGGATGGGAGGCTGGTATGCATATGGATTACATCTACAACCCTTTGTAGTTCCTTGAGTTCTTGGGCAGAGCAGGAGTCATATCAAGCTGTGGGACAACCAGAAAGAATGCTTTTTATGGTGCATCTGTAAAGGTTGGTGAGAGTTGTAGCTGACATGCCAAATTTCTTCTGAGAAACAAGAGGGGTTAGTGGGCTTTCTTAACTATAGTGTCAGCATGGAGGAACCAGGGTAGATTGTTGGTGATCTAAACACCTAGAAACCTGAAGCTGTCAAACATTTCCACTTCATTCCCCGTTGATGTAGACAGGGGCATGTCCCCCACTGTGCTTCCTGAAGTCGATCACTGTATCCTTTGTTTTATTAACATTGAGGGAGAGATTATTGTCATTGCACCAATTTGCCAGATTCTTATCTCTTTCCTGTACTCCGTGTCACCATTATTTGAGAGCCGGAAAGCGATGTGGTGTCATCGGCAAACTTGGGAATGGAGTTGGAGTGGAATTTAGCCACAAAGCACAAGGAGCATAGAAATCATAGAAGCTAAGAATAATACAGTGCAGAAGTTGAGTCGATTCTGCCCATGCTTCCTCTCTGATGGAGCTATCCAACTAGTCCCACTCACTTCCTCTATCCACTGTCTTGTAATTTCATTTCAAGTATTTCCTTTTGAATGTTACCACTGAAGCTGCTTTCATCACCTTTTCAAATCAATGCATCCCAGACCATACCAACTCGCTGTGTAAAAAATATTTCCTTATGCTGCCTCTTGAACTTTTGCTTTAAATTGGTACCCTCTGGTTACAAACCCTCTGCCATGAGACCCCCTTTTTACTGTGAAAATTACTATACATTTTTAATAACACTATCAATGGTCCTCTTAACCTTCTCTGCTTTCAGGAAAATAGCCCATCCTTTCATGTCTTTATGAATGAAATGCACTCATCTCTGATACTATATGTTCAGCATGCTTTCCAAGACTTTGACATCCTTCCTGAAATGTGGTAATCATACATCAGAAATCTGCTAGATATGGCCTAACCAGTGTTTTACAAAGGTTTACAATTACCTTTTGAAACTCTCACATCGCCAGGATGTGAGAGTTTCATTCTGCAGTTAAGGGTACTGGGCCATTATTGGTGTCTGTCTGCAGGGAGCTTACACATTCTCCCTTTGTCTGCATGGATTTCTTCTAGGTGCTCCAGTTTCCTTCCACGGCCCAAAGGTGTGCAGACTAGTGGATTGGCCATGCTAAATTACCCCCTTAGTGTCCAAAGATGTGTAGGTTAGGAATAAATACATAGGGTTACAGGGTAGGGCCTGCATAAAATACTGCATTGGAGAGAATTGATAGACCAAGTGGTCTCCTCCTGCATTGTAGGGATTCTATGATTCTATGGGTGGTATTTTATGGCCTCACTCATCCTGAAACCATAAAATCCCACCCAAGGTCAGGTCCTTCCCATTGTCTGTCCCACGCCCCCTCCGATTCCCATGTGGGTGAGGTAGCAAAGTTCTAGTATATGTCTCTATCAACAAATCCAAGCATTCAATATAGTTTGTTTTTTAAACAGCCTTCTCAACTTGTTTGACCACATTCAAAGATTGTATATCTACACCCTCAGGCATCTCACTCTTTCCATCCCACCCCCGACCCCACAAAAAAAGATACCATTCACTTCATATCATCTTCCCTCATTCTTCCTATTAAAACTTCCTTCTTGTCTTTGCACGTCCTTCTGCACATTTCCCCATTTTCCCAACCCACATCATCCTGAAGTTTGTGACTATCCTCCTCATTGTTTGCTACATGTATAATTTTTGTATCATCAGCAAAGTTTTGGAGCCATGTCCCGTGCACTTCAGCGCTGGTCATTTATAGATATCAAAAAGAACACCGCTCTTAATACTGACATCCGCATTGTAGACACCCAACCAATCTGAAACCCCCAATTTGCTCACTACTACTCTCCGTATTCTGTCCCTTAATTAATTGTGTATCACTGTCCCTTTGATTCTATAGTGTTTCCTTCTTCTAACAAGTCTATTATATGATATTTTGCAGACAGCTTTTGAAAGTCCACACAACAGCAACTACACTAACGATAGCAGTTACTTTCAATCAAGTTAGTCAAACACATGGTTTGCCTCTGACAGATCTGTGCTGATTATCAGTCCATACTTTTCCAAATGCAATTAATTTTATCAATGAATTGGTTATTACCTCCATGAGTTTGCACCGCCCCCCTGCCCCCACCCCCACACTGTAACTGATAGTGTCTATTTCTTTGTTCAGCTCGTATACTCCCACAGGGAGTGGGGTGAAGATTTGAGAGAATGAATCATTTCTTGTTGGTCTTATGTAGCCCTTAATGGTCAGATCAAAAGTGGCACACTAAAGAGGTCTGGCAAAATGCCACATGCCCACTAAATCACTCGAAATGTGCAATCACTCCCAGTGCTGCAAACAATTGCGGCACTCAGGAGATCGAAATTGCTCTGCAACATATAATATGAAAGAAGAGTTTTGAGGAGGAAAATTGAATAAATGGAAAGCAGTGATTTCTCCATAGACTCAATTTGACATTGCAGCACATTATCTTACCATGACGACATCGTGTATCGTGAAAAAGGTCAAGCCGTATAATATCACTTGTAGCAGCAGCTGTTAATATGCCTTCTGGGAAATTAAAGGAACAATCACAGTAATGTAGCCGTGTGCTTAAGTGAATGTTCTCAAGGTTGACCTCAGTGTTAAGGGTACTGGGCTATTATTATGAACGAATAATTGGCCAACTAATGCTGGCTGGTGACAGGAATTTAAAAAAAATATAAGTTTAGCATTCATGTTTTATTCAACTCCCCTACCTAACAATTATCCAGTGTTCACGATATTACGTGCTTTCAAACATGAACAAAGAATTAATTCTTCTTCCCAGTGTGGTGATAACAGATTTTATCAATACTGGAAGTAAAAAAAAGGGGATATATTCTCCACCGTTTCCGGAGCTCGGTTCCGACGCCCTGTCTGAAATGTGGGTTGTGTCCAAGGTGATGAAGTATGAATCAGGTCATTGCAGAGGACTGAAGCACCTCTCACTTTTATGTTCATCCAAAGGCGACTCAGGACAGACTGGATGTGGAGTGAAGCTTCCCGTTCAGTTCACCCAGCACACACTCAGAAGAGCTGGGGAAATATTTGATATTTGCATACCTGCAGCTATCTTTCTGGCATGTCTAAGAGACACACTCCAACTTGGGACAAACTATGAAATAATTGCCTTCCGAGCTCACAGGAATGAGTTGAGGCCCACACGCATCCCGGACATTCTCTCACCTTCTTCCTGGGAAAAATACAAAAGTCTGAGGTCACCAACCGATTCAAGAACAGCTTCGTCCCTGCTGCCATCGGGCTTTTGAATGGTCCTACCTTATATTAAGTTGATCTTTCTCTATACCCTTAGCTATACGATATTCTGAACCCTTTCCTTTCCTTCTCCCCTATGTCCTCTATAAATAGCATGCTTTGTCTTTATAGTATGCAAAAAACAACACTTTTCTCTGTATCCGAATACACGTGACAATAATAAATCAAATCAAGGCCCCTTTCCGAGTGCATTTGAAGCATGCCTCTTACAGCCGTGAGCAAGGAATGGGAAAAGGTTTTCAACCCATCAGCTAAACTGGATTCAAACCCCATTTCCCAGGGGTGAAAAATCAAAGTGCTCATCTAATATGTCAGATAGTCCCAGGACTTCATCTGCAGATCTTGGAGTTGCAAATGAGAAGGATGACATGCTATCCATGAGACCAACAAATTTCAGGATGCAGGAAGTAACTAGAGCAGGGAGGGAAAGATGTCACCAGCAATGGAATGACAGCCACAGTGATTCTGACAATAAGCAAGATCCTTATTTCCTTTTACACTGTAGAACACTCGATGAAGCGAGCTGTCCCCTTGTCATGTTTGGGGTGGCACAGTGGTTAGCCCTCATAGCGCAAGGGACCTGGATTTGATTCCCAGTTTGGTCACTATCAATGCAGAGTTCTGCACATTCTCCCTGTGGCTGCATGGGTTTCCTCCAAGTGCTCTGGTTTCCTCCCACAATCCAGAAGACGTGCTGGTTAGGTGCAATGGCCATGCTGAATTCTCTCTCAGTGTGTCCAGACACTGGAGTCTAGGGGATTTTCACAGTAACTTCATTGCAGTGTTAATGTAAGCCAACTTGTGGCACTAATAAATAAAATAAGACTTACACTGCATTGCTTCTCTTTCCACTCCTGTAAGTGATGATGATTTCTGGATTATAGGCTAATGGTACTCTTCATGCACAGACTTGCCATAGTGGGACTGTCACTGGATCAGTAATCCAGAGGCTACTGCATTACAGGTACGCGTTCAAATCTCACCACGGCAGCTGGCAGAATTTGGATTCAATTAATAAAATCTGCAATTGCTGATCATGAAACTATCATTGATTTTCTTCGATAACCAAGAGAAATAGATTTACGCTAAGGAGCAGGAAATTTAGAATAGATTTGAGGAGAATCTTTTTCATCCAGAGGGTGGTGGAAATCTGGAACTCGCTATCTGAATGGGCGGTAGAGGCAGGAACATTTAGATGGGCACTTGAAATGTCATAGTACTCAAGGCTATGGGCAAAATGAAAAATGGGATTAGCTGCTTGATGACTCATGCAGACACAATGGGCTGAAGGGCCTCTTTATGTGCTATAAAACTCTATGGCAAGAACGTTCTAGCCATTCACACCAGCGGGATCTTCTGGTTCTGTTTCCCGGTGGCGAGGGGTACATTTAATGGAAAACCTCTTTGGTAATGGCGGGCCCAGACAATTCTGCCGCTACCCAATGGCAGGCTGCTTCCCACCAGCATGAAACGTATGGCAGGTTACATGGTATATCCTATCCATTGACTCTATGGAGCGGCACGGTAGCACAGTGGTTAGCACTGCTGCTTCACAGCTCCAGGGACCTGGGTTCGATTCCCGGCTTGGGTCACGGTCTGTGTGGAGTTTGCACATTCTCCTCGTGTCTGCTTGTGTTTCTTCTGGGTGCTCCGGTTTTCTCCCACAGTCCAAAGATGTGTGAGTTAGGTTGATTGGCCATGCTAAAAATTGCCCCTTGGTGTCCTGAGATGTGTAGGTTAGAGGGATTAGTAGGGATATTAGTAGGGATATGTAGGGATATCATAGAATCATCGAATCCTACAGTGCAGAAAGAGGCCCTTTGGCCCATCGAGTCTGCACCAAACACAATCCCACCCAGGCCCTACCCCCATATCCCTACATATTATGCCCACTAATCCTTCTAACCTATGCATCCCTGAACATTAAGGGGCAATTTTAGCATAGCCAGTCAGCATAACCCTCACACCTTTGGACTGTGTGAGGAAACCGGAATACCCAGAGGAAACCCATGCAGACACAGGGGGAACGTGCAAACTCCACACAGACAGTGACCCGAGCTGGGAATCAAACCCATATGGGGGTGGAGCCTGGGTGGGATTGTGGTTGGCGCAGACTCGCTGGGCTGAATGGCCTCTTTCTGTACTGTAGGGTTCTATGATTCTATAGGCAGTATTCTACAGCTGTGCTCTTCCTAAAACAGTAAAATCCCAACGTTCCCACTGCCCACCCCTTGCCTAGTCCGATTCCCGTGGCAGGGATGAGGTGGTAAAATTCCAGCCTATAGCCATAAAACAAGACGCCAGATCTGCAGTTCTGTGAGAGACTAAGGGACTATAACAGAGAGAATATCAAAAGCATGATTCAATCTCGAGTGAATGATATTCACTCAGGCTTAAATGAGGCTTAAAGTTTTTAGACAAGCCAGACTGTGATGGTATTCCGTATATCAGAATAAAAAAAAGGCTTGAATTTTATCAACTTCTTTCATGATCCAGGGTCATTTCAAAGTGCTTTGCGGCCGATGAATATCAGCAAAGTCTAACAATGTAGAATAAAACAACTGAAATTAAATGAAGCCCTGGCTGTGAATGGTCAAGGCTACAGAATGAGCCATTTTGAGCAGGAATCTCTGATATAGCAACACAGGGGTACATTAGAGGTGACCAGGTTCAATATCAAAAGGAATTATGAAGAGATGGTAAGGGCCTGTGTGATCAGCAATGATATTTTAATAAGCGTCTTCAGTAAAACTGGGCAAACCTGGGTTTGAGAATTGATGATGTGGAGATGCCGGCATTGGATTGGGGTCAACATAGTTAGAACTTTCCACTCACCTGACAAAGGAACAGCGTTCCGAAAGCTTGTGGGTTTACTATCAAATAAACTTGTTGGATTTTAACCTGCCATTGTGAGACTTCTTACTTTGAGAATTGATGTCAGTAAATATAATGCCTGACGATATCTCAAGGGAATAACACATTCTCCCCCCTACAGAGGCTGTCAGACCTGCTGAGATTTTCCAACATTTTCTGTGTTTGTTTCGGATTCCAGCATCTGAAATATTCTGCTTTTATGATAACACATCTTGGCCTGGTGCTCGCAATTGAATCAATTGATGCACAAGGTGTGGAAGGTTTAAATGCCTTGCAATCCAAAGGCCATAGAATGATTAGGGTGAAGATAGTTTGATGGTGGGAAATACCTAAGACTGAGGCAGTGATTTTTCTGTCTCATCCCCTGTACTCCACCCTCCCTCATCCCCACAGCCCCCAACAGATCCCCACCCAAAGTCAACAGACCTTAGGCTGCCCTGTCCAATTTCCCTTTCTGTCTGCAACAATTCCCACCATAGGCAAGACAGGAAAACTCCCAGCCAATACTTAAAGTGTTATCATAGAAATCCTACAGTACAGAAAGAGGCCATTCAACCCATTGAATGTGCACTGACCATTATCCCAACCAGGCCCTACCCCCATATACCTACATATTTTACCCACTAATCCCTCTAACCTATGCATCTCAGGGCAATTTTTTTTGAGCATGGCCAAACAACCTAACCCGCACATCTTTGGAGTGTGAGAGGAAACCAGAACACCCAGAGGAAGCCCACGCAGACACGAGAAGAACATGCAAACTCCACACACACAGTGACACAAGCCAAGAATCGAACCCAGGTCCCTGGAGCTGTGAAACAGCAGTGCTAACCACCGTGCTGCTGTGCTGCCCTATATTCAATGAAGTGAGAGAACTAAGACAAATAAACTGCAAGGGGTTGTTCAACAACATTTCAGGCAAAGACAATGAACATCTTTCATGACATATCTCTATTGTGGGTTGGCACAGTGGTTAACACTACTGCCTCACAGTGCCAGAGTCCCAGGTTCAATTCCAGTTTGAGTCAGTCAGCGTGAAGTTAGCACATTCTCCTGTGTCTGAGTGGGTTTCCTCTGGGTGCTCCTGTTTCTTCCCAGAGTTCAAAGATGTGCAGGTTCGGTTGATTGGCCATGCTAAATTGACTCTGTGTCAGGGGAATTAGCATGGTGAATGTGCAGGATTACAGGTGTAGGGCCTGGGTTGGATTGTGGCCTGTACAGATTCAATGGGCCGAAAGGCCTCCTTCTATATTGCAGTGATTCTATGAAGGCAGAGCACACAGGATAAATACAGACTGAAAATCAACAAGACAAAATAAAACAAAAGTGACACAAAATGGATTTACACAAAGAGGAGAAAATATCTTCAAATCCTGACACTTTGCTACATTTTTCTTTACTCATAGAATCGGGCGCAGAACAGAATCCTCTGTTGGCCTTGGACAAGGTTTTACGAGCCTCACCTAAGCGTGCACATAAATCCCACAATCCCATCAAGTTTGTCACTCCCTGACAAAGGAGTAGCGCTCCAACAGCTAGTAGCGTTTGTTACCAAATAAACCTGTTGGACTTTAACCTGATGTTGTGAGACCTCTTACTGTGTTTACCCCAGTCCGACATCGGCATCTCCACGTGGGTGAAACTAGAACCAGTGGCAATAGATCAAAACAAGAGAAAGCAGACTTAGGACTGAGTTGAGGAGAAATTTCTTTATCTAAAGGGTTGTGAATCTGTGAAACTTCCTGCCCAGTGAAACAGTTGAGGCTACCTCGTTGAACGTTTTTTTAAGGCATAAATTTTTGAACAGTAAAGGAGTTAAGGATTATGGTGAGCGGGCAGGTAAGTGGAGTTGAGTCCACAAAAAGATCAGCCAGGATCTTATTCAATGGCGGAGCAGACTCGAGGGGCAAGATGGTCTATCCGTGCTCCCAGTTCTTATGTTCTTATGTTTTTAAGTTTTTATGAATTGTGAACCATCACAAGTTGCTGAATGTATCTCCCAACCCTACTATTAGCTTCATAATAACTTGCCTTTAATCTCCTCATGAATCTGTTACGTCTGCATGTTCATTTCCCATTAAACTCTGCACGGAAAGTTGGCTAGTGGTATCGCATTCCACTACTGATACCATGATATATTCTGTTGTCACTATGCAACACTAGACCTCAAAAATCTTTTTCTCCAATTCTGGAACTGATCAGGTGAGAGCAAAGAATTTTCAGTCCTTCAGAGTCAGAGAATCCTACAGTGTAGAAGGAAGCCATTCGACCCATTGAGCTTGCACTGATTACAATCCCACCCAGGGCCTGTCACCTCAACCCCATGCATTTACTGTTGGGGCAGTTTAGCTCAGTCAATCAACCTAACCCACTGCACATCTTTGGAGTATGGGAGCAAATCAGAGGAAATCCACGCAGACGTGGGCAGAATGTGCAAATCCCACACAGACAATGACCTAAGCTGGGAATTGAACCTGAGTCCCTGCACTGTGAGGCAGCCATGCTAATCTCTGTGCCACTGTGCAGTCTTAAAAATTCTTAAAGTGTCGGTGTAGCTTTAAGAGAGGAGAGGGTTTCAAGATTGGGCTGACAGTTATCAGTGAGGAAGGGATTTTTATGCGTTTTCCAGTGAATTCCAAAATGGCGGCAGTGCCCTGACGAAGAAGGAGGATACAAAATGGCTGCAGGGCCGGAGAGCTGCTGAGGGATTTCTCATTCCCTAATGGCAGCTGGGAACTGATTGGGAGAATGGAATTCTTACTGATCGGAGACAGGAGAATTACAAATACTAAACTTCGGGAAACAAAAATAATTTATCTATTCTATTTCCTTTTGTTATATTCAATTCCAAACGTGGGCTCCACATGGGGTTTGGACGGGGGTCGGTGGGGGGGGGGGGGGGGGGGGGCTGTGGTGGAGGTTTGGCAGAGTGGTTGGGTTTTGTTACTGAAGCTAACAAGAGCATTTCTGCCTGATTCAATTAAAGAAAAGAATCACAGGCTCAACTAGCCTGAAAATTTTAAAGAATTATCTCACACTGTTGGCTTTGCTTGGTTGAATCTGAACTTCCAGAGAGGATTGGGTGGAATGATGTTGCTTTCCTGCTCCTGGGCTCTTGTTTCTCTGGAGCTGCTATGGTGATTTTTCCTCAGATTCTGGACAGAGTTTGCTTCCATACAGAAAGCTTTGAAGGTTTTCTTTTTTTCAGTTTGCTTCAACATTAAAGTAAGGATAAATACTACTGTGGGTCCATCAAGCCTGCACTGACTCTCTGATAGAGTATCTTACCCAGGCCCTCTCCCCTCCCGTCCCACCCCTAAAACCTTTACCGCGGCTCATCCCATCTAACCTACTCATCGTGGGACACGAAGAGTCAAGTTAGCATGACCAATCCACCTAACTTACGCATCTTTGGGAGGAAACCGGGACACTCGGACGAAACCTACGCAGACACGAGGAGAATGTGCAAACTCCGTACAGTCATCCAAAGGTTGCAATTCAACATGGGTCTCTAGAATTATGAGGCAGGAGTGCTAACCACTGTGCCACTATGCTGCGAATTTGTCACTACACTTAAAAAATACAGTTTGGATACCATGTAGCAGTCTTGTATAAGTTACAAGAAGTCTTTAATAGCATAACTAGGTACACATTTACAGTAGGTACGGAGGGGACTCTATTCTAGATCCTTATGCATTGATACTCAGCTTTAGATTGGCCCAAGTTTAGGTCATGTGCTTTCTTGCATCACCATGTGGGCGGGTACTCAGTCTCTTGTTAATCCATTAGGTACCAGATCCTTCTATAACAGTACGTAACAGCCTTTTGATGACAAGATTATTATCAATGTCAGCCAATCAAATGCTTTAGCCCAGAAAATGAACAATTAATGTGTGGCTTGTCAATCTTTCAATTAATGGATTGTCGGTAGTGATTTTTGAAATGTCATAGATAAAAGTTCGTATCTTTTCTTGGTTTTACTTTTTGTTGTTTTCTCTCTCATGCAATTTCATCTTTCTATCCCTCCCCTGTATTTCTATTTTGACTCTAATTCATTCTCACTGGGGCGATACAATGGCATAGTGTTTAATATTGCTGCCTCACAGTGCCAGGGACCAGGGTTCAATTCCAGCTTTGGGCCACTGTCTGTGTGGAGTTCGTACGTTCTCCCCGTGTCTGCTTGGGTTTTCTCCGAGTGTTCCGGTTTCCTACCACAATCCATGGATATGTGGGCTGTGTTGATTGACCAAGCTAAATTGACCTTAGTGTCAGGGAATTAATAGAGTTAATACGTGGGGTTACAGGAATAGGGCCTGGGTGGGATTGTGGCCTGTGCAAACTCAATGGGCTGAATGGCCTCCTTCAGCACTGTAGGGATTATATGAATCCTTCTCAGTCTTTCCTTCCTTTGTTCCTGCATCCTCAGGCAAGACGCTGGTCCTGTTGGTCTTTGAGGAACTGGATGCCTTGTTATCCTCACCATTTTCTAATCACTTTGTATTTTCAGCAATCCTGTAGCAAAAAGGTGTCTGAGGCTAAATAATACAGGAAATAAATCTCAAAAGTTGCACCACAAGCTACATTGCTCCAGAAAACGCTGAAACTGTGCAAATTCAAGTTGAAAACTGTCTTATGGACATTGTATCAGTCCCTTTCATAAATTGAGGGAAAATCTACAAGGGCAGAGGTCAGGCATCTGTCCTGCTGGGCTGTTCTGATCAATTTGGCACTCAACCTGTTCATAGCAGAAAAGCAAATTTCATAACAATGGTGACGAAGAAACGACTGGATTGTCACACAAACCCCAACTAAGCCACTTAGCTATTTTCCTATGGACAGCATGATGACACCGTGGTTAGCACTGCAGCCTCACAATGCCAGGGATGGCAATGTGGGTAACTCCTAAATGCTTGAGCAATCCACCAGGCAAATGAGAGACAATGACCTAGTGATATTATTTCTAGACTATTAACCCAGAAACTCAGCTAATGTTCTGGGGACCCCGGTTTGAATCTGCCATGGCAGGTGGTGGAATTCAAATTTAATTTTAAAAATCTAGTATTATGAATCTCCTAATGACCATGAAACCATTTCCAATTGTCAGAAAAACCCATCTTGTTCACTAATGTCCTGTAGGGAGGGAAATCTGCCATCCTTACCTGGTCTGGCCTATATATGACTCCAGGGCCACAGCAATATGGTTGACTCTCAACTGCTCTTTGAAATAGCCTAGCAAGCCACTCAGGTCAAGGTCAATTAGCAATGGACAATAAAGGTTGGTCAGCCAGTGACGCCCATGTCCCACGGAATGAATAAAAAAATACATAAAGTCACGACTCAGTTAGAAGTGCTCATGCCTCTGAGTCACAAGGTTTTGGATTCAAATCTCTCTTCATGGTTTGAGCACCAAAGCCAAGGCTGACACTCCAGTGCAGTACTGAGGGAGTGCTGCCTTGTTAGAGGTGCTACCGTTCAGATGAGACATTAAACTGAGGTTTAGTCCAGCCGCTCAGTAAGATTTAAAAGATCCTAAGGCACCATGTTAACACAGTAAGAAGTCTCAAAACACCAGGTTAAAGTCCAAACAGTTTATTTGATAATAAACCCTCAAGCTTTCAGAAACGTTGTTTCTTTGTCAGGAAGGAACAATCTTCAAAAGGACTTCATTGGCTGTGAAGTGCTCTGACATTTCTGGTGGTCATGAAAAGTGCTATATAAATTAAATTAAAATCCTTTCATTCAAAATGTTTCATGTTGGCCTTGCCCTGACATCTCATGAATGAATACATTTAAAAATGGTGAATTACATTGTTCTCTGGCCCTGTGGAGGGATTTGGGGAAAGCATTCCTTCCCTCAAGGCATTAATACCAATCCTTTCCAAGATTCCCAGAAGGAATAAACAGTTTGGGCCTGTACTCGTATTTCCCCATTTTGTTGTTTTTCTCTCTGGGTTGCCAGCAAAGTTAATGTTGCTGTCACTTGCTTCATTGTTGTATAAAAGAAGACAACAGTGTCATACAGTATCAAGAGTATAATCTTTGTATAGGTTCATTTGCGATGAAAACTCCACTCCCTGTTGTGATATTGTACGAAGTCAGTGTGGCCGATAATATGTACCTTTAAGAAGCTGTATAGCGGCACAATATCACCGTGCATAAGGCTGGAGGATAAATAGTGCAGTCTCCATTTAAATGTTCACTATTCCCTACCCACAGATTACTGTCTGTGATTCTATCAGTAAATCCCCTTGTATACCTATGAGTCAGGTACATAGTCCAAGCAATCAACCTGTGTAAATGTTAGGACCCAGGTTAGATCAAAGACTGTGCAGGGTTGCACATAGTGGTTGCTAGTAATAAACTCATGTAATTGTGTTCAACCAGAACCCCTCGACATTTCAATATCTTGCTTAGTATAGAAAGACAGATTCCTCCAGGTGTACATCGAGAGTCTCAACATGTATGGTGACAGCAGAGCACAAGTGAGCACAATATTCCCATCCTCTAGTATAAAGGGAGGTTATAGCCAAGGGAGGCGATGGCCTAGTGATATTATCACTATACTATTAATCCAGAAACTCAGCTAATGTCCCGGGGATACAGGTTCAAATCCCACCTCAGCAAACAGTGAAATTTGGATTTAACAAAAATATCTGGAATTAAGAATCTACTGATGACCGTGAAACTATTGTCGGGAAAATCCATCTGCTTCACTAATGTCCTTTAGGGAAGGGATTGTACCGTCCTTACCTAATATGGTTTCTAGGTGACTCCACAGCCACAGTGATGTGGTTGACTTTCAAATGCCCTCTGAAATGGCCGTGTAAACCATTCAGTTGTATTAATCACTGCAGAATGTAGCTCACTACTATCTTCTCAGGGGCAATTAGGGGTGGGCAATAAATGCTTGCCAGCCAGTGATGCCCATGTCCCACAACTGAATGAAAAAAAAAGTGTCCTTGGTACTTTGACAATACCTCTTAATTCATCATATAATAAAAGCAAATCATTGCGGTCTTTTGGTCTCTCAATTCATCTCCCTCCTGCAGTGGAGTTCACTCATTCATTTAGATTTGGTTTTCATTCATGCTGACATAGAGCAAAGATTCAGACTGAGAGCAACTGCTGTAGATGTAACTATGATACAATGATTAAAATGACTGCGATCTGGAGGGAAGCAGAAATACTTCCTTGTGGAAAGAGTGACTGAGATGTGGGACAAAGTGTAAATGAACAAGAATGATTTTAATGAACTGAAATGTAGTCTTTCTCAGGAAAACAAAACAAACTCTAAAGAACACCCTAAAGTCGGGACAAGACAGCTGCCACCAGCAGTCATCCAGGACTGTACTTAGCAATCCAAATGGTGGCACAGTGGTTAGCACTGATGCCTCACAGTGCTAGGGTCCTGGGTTCAATTCCCAGCTTGGGTCACTGTCTGTGTGAACTCTGCACTTCCTGCCCGTGTCTGTGTGGGTTTCCTCTGGGTGCTCAGATTTCCTCCCACAGTCTAAAGATGTTCTGGTTAAGTGCATTGGCCATGCTAAATTCTCCCTCAGTGTACCCAAACAGGCACCGGCGTGTGGCAACCAGGCGATTTTCACAGTAACTTCATTGCAGTGTTAACGTAAGCCTACTTGCGGCACTAGTAAGTAAATTCTAGAACTTAAAAAGATATCCGGGTGTGCCTGCTGTACCCTATTCCTGCAGCTGCAGTAACTTGTGGTGTAGAGAGAGATATGTCTTGCTTCCAGAATAACAAATTGCTGCTAATGCACAGGTTTAGTGTGCAAATATAATAACTCGGCGAGTCAGACCCGGGGATGGTGGGAATGCTGCCTTGAGGAACACTTTTCGAATGCAAACATTGCAAATAGCACAATCTAGGAGATTGGCACAGTGGCACATTCTGTTGGCATGGCGAAAGGCAAAGGTCCTGGGATTCTCCTCGCTGTCTCAGGAATGTCAAACAGCAAGACGTCAGGGAGAGCAAACACGTTTCCTTTGCAGAGAAGAAGAGGGATATGTCTATGCCCAAACTGCGTGCCCACTAACAGCTGAGATCGCCCTACAGCAATCGCCAGTGTTGTAGCAGACCACGTAACATAAACCAATTCTTTTATAATTAGCTGAAACAACAAACAATCTGAACTCCAATCAGCACTGACAAATGGCTAAGAGGATGGTGCGGTGCTGGGAACATATTTTGCCACTATCCATTGGAAAGGGTAGGATATTCATACATATTTCCATTCAAGTCTGCAAATAAAAATCCTGTAAACACCACTCCCACGTACTGACAGATAGCCGGTCTATCTGCCACCTATTTATACTGGGCTGAAGCCAGATCCAGAATGAGGGAACCTCCGGAGTTGCCTGTCCCATCAGGTTGACAGCTCAATGGTGCCCCCAAGTGTTAAACTGTAGGACCTGAGCGGCGCAGATAAAATGAGAAAAACGAACTGCGTTCCATAGCTATAAAAACCATGCAGCAAGTGTCAATGCACCAGCCTCTGCTTGTAACATTGACAGCCAGGTCTGGTACTGTGCCCACACAGTGTGAATCAGAGCTCAGTGGTGTACCCTCACTTCAGGAGACCATGGGCTCAGGTCCCATTCCAGAAACACTGGGCGGAATTCTCTCGTGCTCCCCGCAGGAGGGTTCAATGGTGGGCTGGAGGGGTGGGGAGAGGGTAGAATTCAGCTAGGGTCCAAAAATCGGTTTTACACCAGCGTGAATTTCCCACGGGATCATCCGCCTGTGCCCGCCGCAGCAGATTGGGAATCCCACTGGAAACTGGTGTGAAACTGGTTCATATTCCAGGGATGGAATGCAGATGAAGCCCTAACCACCCACCCCATTAGCACGCAGGGTTTAAAATAGTATCATAGAATCCTATAGTGCAGAAGGAGGCCATTCAGCCCATCAAGTCTGCATTGATCACAATCCCACCCAGGCCCTATCCCCACAATCCCAAGCATTTAGTTAATCCTCCTGACACTAAGGGGTAATTTAGTGCGGTCAATCAACCTTACCCACACATCTTTGAACTGTGGGAGAAAACCGGAGCACTTGGAGGAAACCCACGCAGATATCGGGGGAATGTGCAAACTCTAGTGACCCAAGCTGCGAATGGAACCTAGGGCCCTAGTGCTAACCACTGGGCCTTCGTGCCTGTCTGTCTTTTTCTTAATCTTGGTTCTTTCCTTGCCACCTTTTCTCAGACACGTAGACTCATTATATACACATTCAGGTCATCGGGAAGATAATGTTGGTTTATGATCGGGTCTCTCCTACTTCTGTTGCTTGTAATGGGCTGAGAAGGCATCTTGCCATGTCCTTATAACATTTTTAAATAGTCTGATGGCTTATCCCACCACTCCCCACTTAACCCTCACTAACACTTTCCTCATGCTACAGACTCACACAGAGAGGATGTTCCATGGACCTCCCTTCAGCAGCATTCCAAGGCTGGAAGTTGGACACCCTCCAGGGCACTGAATCCAGAAGATCCCCTTCTAGGTGCTTCCCACACCCACGATATTTTAACAGAGTGGATGCTTCATTTAAATGTGAAGCCAGGCAGCACAGTAGCCCAATGGTCAGCACTGCTGCCTCACAGCACCAGGGACATGAGTTCAATTCCGGCCTTGGGTGACTGTCCAGAGTCTGCACATTCTCCTCGTGTCTGCGTGGGTTCCCTCCGGGAGCTCCACTTTCCTCCCACAGTACAAAAGACATGCTGGTTAGGTGCGTTGGTCATACTAAATTTTCCCTCAATGTACCCGAAAAGGAGCTGGATTGTTTTCACAATAACTTGATTGTAGTGTTAGTAGTCTTACTGGTGACACTAATAAAACAAAAGTAAGGGACTGCGAGGCAATCTAACCCTGGACAATGTCAGCCGCTGGATCAGAGGCTCTGGCTGAATTTTTTTTTCCCTTCAGCCCAGACCGAGGTCACTGACACAAACTCTTTGGCTGAGACTTGCCAACTTAGCGCAGAGCAAGGATCAAACGTCACGAAGGCTTCCTGGGGCGTGTGGCTCCGTGTTTGCCAGGCAGTGTATTTTTCCACTCAGCCATCAAAGGAGAGCCTGTTATTCCTGCCGGGGTCAAGGAGACTGTTGAGGTTTCTCGATTACCAGCCAGCCTGAGTCGTTTGGCTAATGACAGATCTCCTGTATAAGTTTTCAGCAATAGTTTACGTGTTCTGTATGGCCGGCGTGTGCTTTCTTTCTTGCAGCTCAGCTGGGGAGTCCTGCAGAGTCCGGGAGTTGATAGGAGAAAGTGAAGCGTGTAGCAGAAGAAGAGAGAGAGCGAGATTGCAGCCATTACTGCGGAGGTGGGTGAGGGTGTAGCGGTTGTGGATGTATCAATATAAATCTTCTCAACTTGTGTGTATTAATTCTGTTACATGCGTCTTTAATAGCCACCAGCATCATGAAAAAATGTTTGGCCGAAGGTTTTTAAAATTACGGGATGTATCACTATAATGGACCAGATTCTCCAACATCGTCCTCTGCAGTCCTGCTTCTACGAATGGAAATTTAGCTGAGTGCCAAATTCAAGAACTACAGTGGCTCTGCATTAGCAGTGGTAGTGGGGTATACGAGGCCGGACAATTCCAACCAATATCTTTAGGGATTCACATGATGTGCCCCAACCAGGAGCTTGGGCTTAACTTTAAGGTATTGCTGGCCTGCACTTCCTGTTACATCAGGAAGCACTTGCTTCAGTCAAAATGATGGTGGAAGTTTTGCTGTCCTAAAAAGCTCTGGATGCTGGATGGATTGGAGCTTTCAGAACAACGATGGATGGATTGTAGCTTCCTCAGGGTTTGAAACGAAGTGGGTAGGGGAAATGGAGCCAAGATGCATGTCAGCACTGAACTAACTGAATGGCAGAGAATAGACCAGAGGGACTGAGTGGTCTCAGAATATTCTCATGTTCCTAAGTGAAACTGGTAAACACAGAACAAGAACAGCAGACTCGATGGGCTGAATGGCCTCCTTCTGCACTGTAGGATTCAGTAGGATTTTAAGAATCGCATCTGGGGCTTTTGTAATATCTCCATGATTTAGTGACACGTAGAATCACAGAACTTCTACCGTACAGAAAGAGGTAATTGGGCCAACACTTCAGGCCCTCCCCTCTGCCTATCCCTGTCACACCGTGCATTCACCAGGGCTATTCCACCTAATCTACACGTCCAAAGTCTGAATTGTGTGGGATATAATGATCCCGCCAACGAGCCACCCCTACCATCAGTTTCCTGGCAGTGAGGGGTGCATTTAACAGGAAACTCTATCGCCAATGGCATTCCCATTTCCAGTGAGCAGTACCCCACCTCCAACTGATACACCACAGAGGAGGAATAAAATCCCACCCTGAGGGGCAATTTAGCATGGCCAACCCACCTAATCAGTACTGTCCAAAGATGTATGGGCTAGGTGGATTGGCCATACTAAATTGTCCCTTAGTGTCAGAGGAACTAGCGAGGGTAAATGCATGGGGTTATGAGGATAGGGCTTTGTGGGATTGCAGTTGGTACAGACTCGATGGAACGAATGGCTTTCTTCTGCATTATAGGATTCCATATGTCTTTGGATTGTGGGAGGAAACTGGATCGCCCGGAGGAAATCCACGCAGGCATGGGGAGAATGTGCAAACTCCACATAGACATCCAAAACTAGTAGCGGATTTCCACCACTATGTTTTTATTTCCCCTCCAAGCCACTCGCCACCCTGACTTGGTAACATATCGGCTTTCTTTCACCCTCCTGGAACTCCTGCCTCAGCAGCACCGTGTCATAGCTCCATATCAAGGACTACAGTGGCTCAAGAAGGCTGCTCACCTCACCAGCGCCAACTGAAGGTCAATCAGAGACAGGCCATAAATTGCTGGCCTCGCTAGCAACACCCACATCCCACGAACGAATAACTTTTTTATAACATCTAAATCTGAGACACCCGTTTCCCCTGGGTGACCTTCAATGCTCCCTGAAAGCTATAATTAGAATTGCTGATAGCTGGCTGATATACAGGTCAGTAGAAGAGCAACAGGAGGTGAGGCCTGTAGGCAGCTCTCAGCCTGACTGTCTCCACTGCCGAGTGATCAGCCACTGGTAGCGCGTTTCATTCTAAAAGAGAATAAAGTGGAGAAATTAATTCATATAAATGAAGGGTTAAGACTTTATCATTAATGTTCCTCAGACAAAGTTTCAATAATTGAAAGGGATTTTTTTTAATATAAATGAGAGAGATTTAAGCATTTGGAGCGTCAGTAATTTTAATATAAATTACCAGCAAGCAGAAAACTGCGCTGTAGGCAGTAAGTTCTTTCAGTCTTATTACACTTTTCCATGTCTTTAACCATGGGTTTAACACAGCAGTTAATGATCACTGTTAGTTAGCTTACGACAGCCCCAATATAACCTAATTATTCCGAATCCACTAAATTTCAGCCTCACCCAACATTCTCGATACGCTATAAATTTAGTTAACAGTTCAGTGAATCCCCCCACCCCCCCCCTCTACTTTCAATCATTTTTTTCCCAAATTCCCTTATCAGCTTTGCTTCCTTTTCGCCGTTTTTGTTGTTTTCCATTGTTATTCTGAAGGTTGCCAACTCTGGTTGGACTCTTCCCTGGAGACTTCATCACGTGACCTCCTGCCTCCATCCAACCTAAAAAAAAATCCTGCCCCAATATTTGTGGAACTAATAAAGGAAAATTGAAAGCGTGCTCTTATTTTCATACCCCGATGGTTTTTCTCTCCCCACCGCACCCCCAGGGTTGCTTGCTGCGGCGCACAGGAGATTAGTTTAATTGTTTAATTCTGAGACACTCAAGGGTGATTTTGCTGGCAGCTTTTAGCAGATTAAGTGCCTTGGCCCTTCGTTTACTTATCTCAATTAAAAAATAAACTGCTGGGTTATTCGATTACGTTGTGGTGATGTTTTATTGGGTACAGTTGTAAAAAGCTTCTCAGGTAACACAGTGGGTGGCACACTGGTTAGTACTGCTGCCTCACAGTGCCAAGGACCTGGGCTCAATTCCCGGCTTGGGTCACTGTCTGTGCTAAGTCTGCATGTTTTCCTGTGTCTGCATGGGTTTACTCCCACAGTCCAAAAGACATGCTGGTTAGGTGCATTGGCCATGCTAAATTCTCCCTCAGTGTATCCGAACAGGCACTGGAATGTGGCAACTAGGGGATTCTCACAGTAACTTCATTGCAGTGTTAACGTAAGCCTACTTGTTACACTAAATCTTAAGCTTAACTTAAACTTAACCCACCCTCTCCCTGCCCCTTGCAGTAGGTTAACTGAGGGATAATTTTCTCATCTCTGTCAAAGGTTGTGTGTTGGAGACCCACAGTTGAATTCTGATCATTTGATTGGGTCTTAATTTCTTGAGCTGCTGGTTGGGGGATCCCAGCAGTACAGGAGAACCAGAAGTTCTGAAGGGATGTTTGTCATAGAACTTAGAACAGTACAGCACAACACAAGCCCTTCGACCTCAATGTTGTGCCGAGCTACATCCAAATCCAAGATCAAGTTATCCCACTCCTTATCATTCTGGTGTGCTCATGTACCTATCCAAGACTGCTTGAAAGTTCCTGAAGTGTCTGATTCCACTATCACAGCAGGCAGTGTATTTCACACCCCAACCACTCTCTGAGTGAGAAATCTACCTCGGACATCCCTCCTATGTCTCCCACCATGAACTTTATAGTTATGCACTCTACTAACAGCTACATCCACCTGAGGAAATGGTCTCTGCACGACCACTCTTTTCTATCCCTCTCATCGTCTTATAAACCTGTATTAACTCGCCTCTCATCCTACTCCACTGTAAAGAGAAAAGCCCCAAGTCCCTCAACCTTTCCTCATAAGACCAACCCTCCAAACCAGGCAGCATCCTAGTAAATCTCCTCTGCACCCCATATCCTTCTTATAGTGAGGTGACCAGAAGAAGGAGGGGGAGGTGTGGGTCCACTTGAGAGGTGTCGCAGAGCTTTTTCATGCCATCCGAACATTTGGACAGTGTTGAGAAACAGCCTGAGCAGGATTCGAACCTGGGTCTCCTGCTCTTGGAGCAAGCATGCTAGCCCGCTGCACCACCAGACAAAATCAAATGTTACGTCAATGCTATTTCAATGCAGCTGGGGCATTTGCATCAGATCTCTGGGATTATCGCAACAATGTGACACCAGTGGGAATGACAGCAAACCGCATCAGCCATTTTTTAATTCATTTGTGGAGATGTGAGTGCGCTGGCTAGGCCAGCATTTATTGCCCGTCCCTAATTGCCCTTGACAAGGTGATGGTGAGTTGCTTTCTTGAACTGCTGCTGTCCATGTGTTATAGATACTCCCGCCCGCCTGACAAAGGAACAGCCAGTTCCGAAAGCTAGTGGCATTTGCTACAAATAAATCTGTTGGACTTTAATCTGATGTGAGATTTCTTATTGCAGATACACCCACAGTGCTGTAAGGGAGGGTGTTTCAGTACTTTGACCTTGCAACAGTGAAGGAACAATCCACTCAAAGGGGCCCTGGATCGATGGAACTCAAAGCAATGAGCAGATGTTAACATGGAAGAATGGAATCCATGTTACAAGGCAGTGCAATGCTTTACAAAAGCCCGCCCGAGGGATCATGATGCTGGGTGTCAGGAGCAACAGAGAGATTCTGTTCCCTGTCATTCAGAGGAACAAGTCTGTTATAGCAAATAAGGAGGTGTGGTTGAAGAGACCAGAAGTAGAAGCATGATACCACACTCCTGAGGAAGTGTAACGATCTAAGCTGAACAGGAAATATAAGCACGTTCAAGCATATCCTAACATCTAAGCACATTGCCCTCACACTCTGTCTTTCTAAGCCCTAGTGCATTGCTTCTCATTCAACATTATCTTGCTGATATAAGGCCTTTATCTTCACACCTCCAAACATCCCATCTGACCATCCATTACAAACATGTCGCTTTATCTTTATACAATATCACATCTGGTGGGCTTTTTTTATTCGTTCATAAGATGTGAGCATCGCTGGCTGGGCCAACATTTATTATCCATCCCTAACTGTCCTCCATTTCAGACCCCATTGCTGTGGCTCTGGAGTCACATTTGGGCCAGGCCAGATAAGGACAGCAGATTTCCTTCCCTAAAGCACATTACTGAACCAGCTGGGTTTTTCCGACAATTGAGAATGGTTTCATGATCATCATTAGACTTTTAATTCGAGATTTTTAAATTGAATTCACATTTCACCAACCACAATGGTGGGATTTGAACTCAGGTTGTAAGTGCATTACCCTGGGTCTGTGGATTACTAGACAGATGATAATATCACAATGAAGCACAAAGGAATTTTGGGAGTCCTTTTTCAAGATTGTCTTAAGGTTAACGTGCCGTTCGGCAGTTATGAAGGCAAATGCAATGTTAGTATTCATGTTGAGAGGGGTAGAATACAAGAGCAGAGATGTACTTCTGAGGCTCTGGTCAGACCTTATTTGGAATATTGTGAGCAGTTTTGGGCTCTATCTGGGGATGGCCTTGGAAAGAGCCCAGAGGAGGTTCATAAGAACGATTCCTGGAATGAAGAGCTAATTATATAAGGAATGGTTGAGAACTCTGGATCTGTACTCGTTGGAATTTAGAAGGATGAGGGGGGATCTTATTGAAACTTACAGGGAACTGCGAGGCCTTGGTAGAGTGGACATGAAGAGGATATTTCCATTAGTAGGAAAAATTAGAACCAGAGGCCCAACCTCAGGCTAATTCCTTCAAAACAGAGATTTTCAGGAATTTCTAAAACCAGAAAGAAGTGAACCTGTTGAATGTTTTACCACAGAAGCTGTGGACGTCAGGTCACTGAGTGTCTTTAAGATGACATAGATAGGTTCCTGTTTAATAAGGAGATCAGGGGTTATGGGGAAAAGGCAGAAGAATGGGGATGAGAAAAATATCAGCTGTAATTGAATGGCAGAGCAGACTCGATGGGCCTAGGGGCCTATTTCTGTTCCTATGTTTTATGGTCTTATTGGCCTTATGCATTACCCTGGGTGTCTGGATTACTAGTCCAGTGATAATACCACCATGCCCCTGCTTCCCCCTGAGCTGGTCCTCTAGCCTTTTTCATACTGATAACAGGCAACTGAGTGCATGTTGCCCCTTCACTGATGGCCAGCGTACACAGAATGCCACTTTAAGCAGGACTGATGAAAATGTATCCTTGGCAATCCAGTGCCCTTTGGCTCTCGGCTAACAAGGAATTGGGGATGTAAGACAGAGGAAGCAGATATGGAAGTGAGGACCCTGCTCTCGGGACCACATACACTCTTCCCCCGTCTCGATGATTCAACTGTTCCTACACTGGAATAGTTGGGAGTAAATTTGACAGGGCCCCTTTGGGAACCGAAACACGGAGGATGTCAGCCAAGAGCATCTGAACAGGAAGACAAAGGATCTGAGAACCTTGCTTTGGGAAGGGTACAAGTCTGAGTTATGCATATTATTAACAGGCCTGGGAATGCAGTATTCCAGACTCACTTATGTTAGTCCCCTCACCAAAGTCCTCACTGGCAAGAATCACATATGGTACCCACCAACGGGGACCAGTTGTGATGGCCTTGCTGATGGGACTGGAGACTAGGTTGTCAGAGACAAGGCTTTGACAAAACCTTGACTTCCTCACATTTCTCTCAATACAGAGTGAATGTGGCAGTCTTCCCTGGAGCTAAAGATCAATCCTCTTCAGAAACTCTTTTCTTGTGTACTCTGAGCGAGCAACAAGTTCCTCAGTAAGTCCTGAGTTTACCTCTTCCAGTCCCAGAAATTTTAAAGGTCAATGTTCTTCAGTCTTCTCACTTGCATCAGCAAAAATCCTTGTTGTCCTTTCAGTTCAATCATCCTACAGCTTTGCTGCGTAGAAATGCAACTAAACTATTGTCCCATTCTAAGGTGATGATGTCCTACTAGCTGCAGAGGATAACTTCATGTCTCCAAGATATCTCCTCTAAAAACCAGGAATACAATGGGAGATTGAATCCCACAGGACTGTAACTTGGGGAGGGGAAGGGTGGGAATTGGAGTTAAGTGAGTTATAGGAATGTGTTACAGATTGTTAAAGAAGTAGGGGCCAATATTACCACCGTGCTCCACTGGCTGATATCTGGGGTGAGCTGATAAGATGCCACAAGGTTGACATCCAATTTCTCACGTCTCGCAATCTTATCAACACAAGGAAGCTAATAAGGTCAGCCTCGTGTCCATTTCAAATCCAGATCCCCAGAATATTAGCTGAGTTTTTGGATTAATGGATCTAGCGATAATACCACTAGGCCATCTTCTCTCATGGTTGCTGATGATGTGCAGCTTACTGCTGACCATGGCAATCTTCCTCTCTTTTCCTTTTCTTCTCTTTTCCTCACCAGTGGAGTCCCCATTAGAGAGAACTATTCCCATGGCTTAGAGTACTGCAAGGCCTGGTTTCAGTGGGTGTCGAGAGGAGGTTTCCATTCATGAGAGAGACTAGAAGTCGAGGCCACAACTCACAGAGTGAAGGGACTCTCCTTTAAACTGAGATGAGGAGGAATTTCTTTAGCCAGAGGGTGGCGAATCTGGGAACTCATTGCCGCAGACAGCTGTGGAGGCCAGGTCATTGAGTGTCTTTAAGACAGAGATAGATAGGTTCTTTATTAATGAAGGGATCAAGATAATGGGGGGAAGGCAGGAGAATGGAGGTGAGAAACATGTCAGGCATGATTGAAGGTGGAGCAGACTCGATTAGTATCCCACAATGGGGTAAAAGTACTTGCTGCAATGTTGCTAAAATCATTTCAACTATTGAAGTTGATATTGGCTGCAACTAAGCATTTATTTTATTCCTAATCTCTGTTTGTCAAACACAAACTGTTATCAAATAATTTTCAACAGCATTTGATTAGCTGAAATCATTTTCCCGTTTTCATGATTTTTTGATATATTTGTTTTAACCCTCTACTTTCCAGAAATGAAATATTCCTCAGATTCTATTATAGAATCATAGAATCCCTACAATACAGAAGGAGGCCATTCAGCCCATTGAGCCTGCACCAAGCACAATCCCACTCTATTCCTTAATCGGACATATTTACTCTGCTAATCCCACCCCTGGTCAGTTTAACATGGCCAATCAACCTAACCCGCACACCTTTGGACTGTGGGAAGAAATCGGAGCACCCGGAGGAAATCCACACAGACACAGGAAGGGTGTGCAGACTCCGCACGGGCAGTGACCCAAGACGGGAATCGAACCCGAGTCCCTGGTGCTGTGAGGCAGAGGTGTTAATCACTGTGTCACTGTTCCCAGCAAAAAAAGTTCCTGGAGAAACTGCCGTTAAATGATTAGTTGTTGCAAAGCAAGGTGAGAGAGACTGCCATGGTCGGAATAAATAATAGAGAATAATTAGTATCATTCAGGATGATCCAGGGCTGTGTTTGGAAATGCCTGAATTTGGACGATATGGTAGGTTGTGTTCCTGGCTGCTCAGCAGTGACTGACCACTCGAAACCAGGCGTCTGTGCAATCACACAAGGATCTGAGCTTCATCCTGTTATAGCTTGTACCCTTTCTGCTTAGTGAATGGTGTGTGATCCCCATGCGACCAGCAATGTCTGAGCTGGTGGGAATGAACCTGGCTGGGAGACAGATTGATGTGCTGTTAATGGACTGTTTCCTGTCAGAGTCAGACCAAGGAGAGAGAAAAACAAGGTGAGAATTTAAGGAGTGGAGTATGGATGAACTAAAATGTTTGTTTTGTTCAATGGATTTTTGTACGAGTCACATATGCGGGCTGAGAAGGAGAAAGTCAAACATTTCATTTTCTTAACTGCAACATTGGATTTTGGGCAAACTTATATTAGGACTCAAGGAGCGATAGCTTTGTGCAACAATTTTAAAAAGTATTGTGTATCCTTTTCTATCCCCCAGGATACAATTGAGGCACATCTCATCAATCCCAGTGTATAGGGTTTATTTCACACAGCAATGTGACAATCCTTCTATCTTCTTGTGAATTGGATGACCTTTCTATTTATTTAAAATGCTTGAACATGTGAAGAATATGAGAAGTTTAAACTTTTATTTATTTATTAGTCCTATGTAGGCTTACATTAAAGCTGCAATGAAGTTATTATGAAAATTCCCCTAGTTGCCACATTGTGGCACCTGTTCGGGTACACTGAGGGAGAATTTAGCATGGGCAATGCACCCTAACCAGTGTATCTTTCGGACTGTGAGAGGAAATCGGAGCACCCAGAGGAAACCGACCTAGAGAATGTGCAGACTCTGCACAGACAATGACCCAATTGAACCCGTGTCCCTGGCGCTGAGAGACAGTAGTGCTAACCACTGTGTCACCATGCTGCCCCTGAACTGCCACAGAGATACAGTTGGTACGTTCTGAATGTGTATGGGAAGATGATACATGAGGTAAGTTGATTCAAATTATTCCTGGAGGTTTCATCACACGACTTTCTCCAGCCCCATCCTCCTACCCCCATTTTCCAGCCATTATTTGGCCAACAGACCCGTCCTTGAAATGCACTGCCTTCCTAACCAGTCGAAAAACAAAAAAGTCTCTTTGCCTAGTTTGATGACTATCTGTCAAACGACCTATTCTTTAGTCACTTTCAATTATTTCATGTTTGGTAGAGAGAAATATTAAAAAATGGATTTTTAAAATGTTCTGTGATTGTTCCCCAGGTTTGCACAAAGCAGTGTCCTGGAGATTATCCTGGGTCAGTGCAATGTGATGGGCCCTTCTGCACTGGAGCGGTTCTATGATTATATGGTTAACCTTCAATTCATAGAGAATCCAGCCCAATCTAGAAGGGTTAGTGGCAAGTCTAACAAGATGCCTGAGTGACAAGTCCAGAAGTGTGGGAGGGAATTTAGAGATGGAGAATTTTGCTGAATGAGAGGAGGTTGTCAAGAGATGTACAGAGAAATTCCGAAGATTTAAACTCACATTTGTTGAGGTGAGGGCAACTCATAGTCAGTGAAGACAAAGGAGCTATAGGGAGCAGTGAGGTCAAGGGTGATGGGCTGTGGGACTTTGCAGCCAGTGGAGCTTTGGATGATGTGGGGTTTACAGGCAATGATGGTGAGGAGGGTGGGCACTTGGGAGCTCAAACCTAAAGATAAGAAGGCAGGAATAAGAGCTCTAAAGTAGGTGAGCAGAGGTTTGGGATAGATGTGGGCAGAATTGTAGAACTGTGTCTCCTTCCAACATAAGATGGTCACCAATACCCATCTGTGTATGCTCAGAAAACCAATGACGACATTGGCCAGAGACACAAAACCCACCTCTTAAAAAGACTTCCTTGATAGTGGGGGAGGGAAATATCAAAACTATTAAAAAAAACTCTTTGTTTTCTTTTCCCGATTACATAAGCAAAGAGTTTTTTTTAAAAGACCCTCAATAACACGGGTTGGTTATATAACAAGATATGACAAACTTGTTGCGTTGAATTACGTTGAAGACTGAGAGGAAAGTGGTACCCACATCTTATTTCTTGATCACAGTTAACTTCTTATGTAAAGTTCTTCTTTGGGTGGAATCTTACTTCTGTTAAACTATATGTATTATTTTATTTGGAGAGTCTTTTTAGCTCCTGTTCAGTTTTGATTCTAATCTCTGTCACTGGCAGTAATGTCACGGAGTAATCCTGTATGCACAGTTCATTTGCCAAAAAGCAACATTGGCAGTGGATGGGATTTGTTATTCAACTTGGGCCGAACGTTGACATCATTTGCTATCTGCTTCAAAGAACGAAGAACAGTGTAGTACAGGAATAGGCCCTTTGGTCCAGCAAGGCTGTGCCGACACAGATGCCTCTCTACTCTAATGTTTTCTTGCCTCTACTTGGTCCATATCCTTGTATTCTTTGCCTATTCACATATCTATCCAGATAATTGGACATTGTTATAGAATTATAATTATATATATGATTCTATATAATTACAGAATTATTATAGAATCTGTTTCCACCAAAAGGAGTCAATTACAAAACTGTGGCCCTTGTGATGGGCTCTGAAACCACTGGTTTTATTGTAGTGCTTCCCGTGTTTAGTCTTAAGATGAAAGCAGCTGTATAGAATTTGGGTAAACCTACCTCCCAGCAGTCAAACAAAGCGGAGTTTAAATATACTTATTGTTTAGATAGTGTTTTTGAGATTAGCATTGTGTAATAACTTTTTACAGATGTATTATGGAAAGCATTCTTTCCGGATGTATCGCAGCTTAGTATGGCTCCTGTTCTGAGCAAGACAGCAAGAAACTAAAAGGATCAGGGAATGTAGCCCAGTCAATCAGTCAAACCAGCCTCCCATCCATTGACTCTGTCTACACTTCCTGCTGCCTTGCAAAAACAGCCAGCATAATTAAGGATTCTACCCAACCCGGACATTCTCGCTTTCTCCTTCTTCCCTCAGGAAAAAGATACAAAAGTCTGAAGTCATGTATCGACTGACTCAAGAACAGTTTATTCCCTGCTCCACCAAACTTTTGAATGGACCTACTTTGCAATAAGTTGATCCTTCTCTATACCCTATCTGTGTCTGTAAGACTATATTCTGCACCCTCTCCTTTCCTTCTCCCCTATGTATTTTGTGAACAGTGTGCTTTGTGCAGCAAGAAACAATACATTTCACTGTATCCCGATACGATTACAATAACAGAGGAAATCAGTGCTAACAGCTGCTAAATCCTGCTATTGATGTCCAAAATGTTGGCAATTGGGTTAATAAATTTTTCCAGTACTGTTTTCATTGCTTTAAAGAGAAATGGGTCAAAACAACAGAAGGGATTTTTTAAATTACACTAAAGGAGATTTGAAGTTCAGGTTTTGATCCTTGAGAAAGGATCAAAACCTGAGCATAACCGATCAGAATCCCACTTGTTATCTCCTCTGATGTTGGAAATAGACAACTGTACTGATGTAATAACTATTGCAGACACGGGGAGAATGTTCAGACTCCGCACACAGGAATCGAACTCAGGTCTACTGGCTCTGTGAAGTAGCAGTGCTAACCACTGTGCCACCACGCTGATGAAGGACCTAAAACTCACCTTGGCTTCTCCCTTTCAGATTCTGCCTGAGCTCACCTGATATCTCGAATTTGAAATTGGAGTGAAGCCAACTTTGAAACAAAGCAAGTGAAATATCTTCACTCAGAAGATCACAGGATTGTGGAAACTCACGTCTGCCAATGATAGCAAATCAATGGAAATGTTTAGGACAGAGACTTGAGAATGAAGTTTCTATAGATTATGGAGAGAAAGCAAGATTAGGCTATTAAGTTGGATGATCAGCCATGATCATAATGACTATGGAACAGGTTGGAGGGGCCAAATAGCCTCCTCCTGCTCCTATTTTCTATATTTCCCTGAAGGGCAAAAGCCACAGACTGGATTAAAGAGAGAGAGAGATTAGGGTTTGACTTGTTGGGCTTAGTGGCCTCATCCTGTTTGGATTTCCTCCACTGTCGACATTAGTTGTTTTTATTTGTGTTTTGTCACTTGCTGTTCTGTAATCTTTTAAAGTCCATTATAAAGGATGTAATAGAAGAGCATTTAGAATGATCAAGCAGTGTCAGCACGGCTTCATGAAGGGGAGGTCATTCCTGACAAATTTCTTGGCATTTCTTTGAGATGATAATAAGCAGGATAAAGGGGAATCAGTAGATGTAATATATTTGGATTTCCAAAAGTATTCAATAAGGTACTACACAAAAGGATTACTCAATAAGATAAGAGCCCATAGTGTTGGGGTGGCATCTTAGCATGGATAGAAGACTGACGAACTGACAAAAGATATAAGCTTGTAATAAGAGGAACATTTTCAAGATGACAATCTCTAACTAGTGGAGTGCCACAGGGATCAGTGCTGGAGCCACAATTATTTACTATGTAAGTTAATGACTTGGGCAAGGGGAAGTGAATATATTATTGCCAAGTTTGTGGATGACACAAAAACAGGTGGGAAGGCAAGTGGTGAGGATAACACAAAGAGTGTACACAGTTAGAAACAGGTTAAGTGAGTAGGCAAAAACATGGCAGATGGAATATAATACAGGATAATGTGAAGTTATTCACTTTGGTAGGAAGAATAAAAGAGCTGAATATTAATTTAAATGGAGAAAGACTGCAGAAAGCTGTAGCAACAAGGGAATGCATAAATCACAAAAGCTAGCATGCACGTTCAACAAGTAATAGGGAAGGTAAATGAAATTTTAGCCTTTATTCAAAGGGAATAGAGTAATGAAAAGGTCATCTTGCTAAAACTATACAGGCATTAGCTATACAACACCTGGAAGACTGTGAACAATTTTGTCCCCCTATCTAAGGAAAGATATACCCGCAACCCAAGTATGAAAGGATTTTCTTTTGAGAAGTTGATTGGGTTGGGCCTGTACATTGGAGTTTAGAAAATGAGAGGTGATTAGAGACATGTCTCTCATTGAGAAACAAGAATAAAAATAAGAGGAATGGAATGAACTGCCAGAGTGTTAGGAGAGGCAGTTACAATTTTGTCTTTTAAAAAGCATTTACACAGTTACATGAGTAAGATGGGTATAGAGGGGTATGAGGCAAATGCGGGCAATTGGGACTATCTTAGTGGTAAAAATAGGGAGGCATAAACAAATTGGGCCAAAGGGCCTGTTTCCATGCTGTAAACCTATGTGACTCTATTAGATATGAAGGATTCTCAGGAGCTTGTAGATGCTGAGAGATTGTTTCTTCTTGTGGAAGAGTCCAGGATCAGAGGGCATAATCTCAGAGTAAGGGGCCTCCCATTTAAGACAGAGATGAGGAGAAATCTTTCTCTCAGAGGATAGTGAATCTGAAGAGGTTGAGTCAATAGGTATATTCAAGGCTGAGATTTCTGAATCAGTAAGGGGATCACAGGTTACCAGGAAAGCGGAGTTGAAGGTTATCACGGTAGATTAGCCATGATTTCATTGAATGGCAGAACAGACACAGTGGGCTGAATGGCCTACTTCTGGCTCCTAAGCCTTATGGTCCCCTGAGTGAGAAAATATTTTCTCAATGGGTATTCCTGCATTCTGACTGTCCTTCCTTCGTTCTTTGGCCTTTGGCTCACTCTTGTTGTGGTTTGTCCTTTCTCCCCTCTCACAGTCTAATGCACCCTCTCTGCTAAGTTAGCTCTGGAACTCTGACATTTAAGTAAATGATGTTCAATTTGAAGTTAACAGGGTCCCTGCTTTAAACACTCCATTTATAAAAAGCCGACAAGTGCCATTACATCTGAGCTGAGGCAGATCTGTCTGTTTTGTTGGTTCACTCACAGGCCGTTACAGATTGATGGCGTGTGAATAACAAAATGGCTGCTGCTTGTGTTCCTTGTTTTATTGGCCTGTCTCAATATCTAATTCCTAACAGATTTATGTACTGCTGCACGGTTTAGGCACTCACATTATTTACCCGAGCCCTGCTGCAACAATTCACCATGAAGTGCAATTTATTCCCAGTACTCCAAAAATAAATGAGGATCTTTTCTCTCCCTGTCTCTTTCCCATGTTTCTGTTTTTGGAGAAAGTCCAAGCGTATTTTGTAAATTCACTGTTAAAGTACTGACAGCTGTCACAGCCTCCTGATCGCACAGCACGGTCTCATGGCTGTTCACGTTACCAGGAGCAACGTTATCCTAATTCGCTCCAAGTTCCATTCGTTGAATTCCTGGCTCCAGATCCTACAACATGATCCTCGGGCGGGATTCTCCCATCCTGGACAGAAGTCCTGTGATAGGGCGGGAACGTGGGATTTTCCCCACTGAGGTCAGAAAGTTTCCAAATTTTCCAGCCCCGACCTCACTAATTAGATCCACTTGTAGATGCTCTCCCCACGTACTACTGCGGCATTCCGAAATCCAGGAATACAGACAGCATACATCCTGAGCTCCGGAGGCAACTCCAGGCATTGCTCAGATGAGTTCCGATTTTTACATATCACAGTTTCCAAACGTATTTTACACTGGCCTATTTTTTCCGCTGGCGCTATGTTGGGGAGGGAAAGCTGGACTTTCATCAACATCCCATTAGCAGGATGCAAATTAGTTTTATGCCAGCTTCTAGTGGGTTTCCTGGTCCACCAGCAGAGAAGGCCTGATGGAGTATAGGACACCATCATATCTGTGCACTGTAGAAAAGGTGCCCCACATCCATGATCCACTATTGAAGAAAGAAGATAGACTTCCTGAGAATGAAGAGGAATCTCCAGGAATATTCTGAGGCTGGAAGATGGGCTCCCCTCCAGGGCATCGAATCAGGAAAATCCACCTGTGGATGACTGCCCCACCCACTGCTCTGGTGTTCCAGACTCGGGGACTGTGGGCAGCCTCCATTTTGAACTCCAGAGGAAGCCCCAGGAATTGTTCCGGGTGAGATTCGAAGTCTCTTCACCACACTGTTGGTGTATTTCACTCTGCCACGTGCTGCTGCTGGGGCGGCAGAGAATTGAGGGTGGATGGAAGATTCCAGTCAGACCTTTATCTGAATCCCAGGAGCAGAATGCAAATAGGTTTCACACGGGGCTCCAGCAAGATTCCCGATCCTTATGGTGAGCATCTGCAGAAGATCCAGCAGGAAATTCACGCCAGCAAAAAAACAATTTTTTTGGCGTAATTCTGACCCCAACACTTTCCCCCATCACATTGGTCATTGAACTCACACTCACAGACTCACACCCATAGACACATACACACTCACACCCATTCACACCCACAGATACAGACACACGCACACCCACAGATATAGACACACACACACCCACAGATATAGACACATGCACACCCATTCACACCCACAGATACAGACACACTCACACCCACAGATACAGACACACGCACACCCACAGATACAGACAGACTCACACCCACAGATACAGAGACACTCACACACATTCATACCCACAGATACAGGCAAACTCACACCCATAGGTACACGCACACTCACATCCACAGATACAGGCAGACTCACACACACAGATACAGACACACGCACACCCACAGATACAGACACACTCACACACATTCACACCCACAGATACAGGCAAACTCACACCCATAGATACACACACACTCACATCCACAGATACAGGCAGACTGACTTCCACAGACACAGACACACACACACATAGATACAGACAGACTTATACCCATAGATACAAACAGATTCACACCCACAGATACAGACAGACTCCCAACCATAGACACAGACACACTCACATCCATTGATACAGACACATGCACACCCATAAATACAGACACATTCACACCCACAGATACAGACAGAGTCACACCCATTCACACCCATAGACACAGACAGACTCACATCCATTCATATACAGACACAGATGCCCTCACATTCATAAATACAGACACACTCACATCGATAGATACAGACAGACTCATACCCATAGATACAGACACACTACACCCACAGATATGGACACACTGGCACCCACAGATACAGACACACTGGCACCCACAAATACAGACACACTGGCACTCATAGATACAGACACATTCACACCCGTAAATACAGACACACTCACACCCATAGATACACACACTCATACCCACAGACACAGACAGACTCATATCCATAGATACAGACACACTCACACACCCATAGATAAGACACATTCATATCAATAGACACTGACAGATTCACACCCACTCACCCATCGACACAGACACAGATTCACACCCTTTAACATAAACCTACAGACTCGCTTTCTGTGAAATTGGAAAAAATTAAATCTTGGGGCTACAAAAACTGTGTTTGAAAAATTTGTATACGGTTGCTCTTGCTGTTCATTCTTCACATTTTCTTTTGAACACGTTTATAAAAGGAGTTAATCCCCCTCTTCCTCTTTTTCAAATGATTGTTAATCTGTTTTCTCTCTCCTGTCACTGGTTTTGATCTTGTGAATGTGTTTCCAAAATGTTATTCCTGATCTCCTGTATTTGTACATTCTCTCTTTGTCACTACGGTAACCACAGGCTGCCAACTCTGATTGGTTGACCAGCTTCCCACATTAACTGGAGTGAACCCAACTCTTCCTTTGCCAGCCGATTCTGGACTCTTGGGCAGCCTCCTTATTACCAGTATCCATTTATATTTCCCAACTCCTCATGGACAGAAAAGTGGTCAAAGGAAATGAGAACCGCACAATTTTTCTCCAGCCGAGCGATCTCCCTGCTGGTTTTGCTCGAATGAGCGACCAGGGGATTAATCCGTAATTCCTGCAGGCTCCGGGATAATCCTGGAGGGTTGGCATCTCTATGACGGCTTGGCGCCGGTGTCCTGAGACCTCCCACTTCCAGCCACACACGGCACAACTCACAGCAGTGGCACCAGCCACAGTGGCACCAGTCATGATAAAAACCATTGGCAGAGGTTGGAGTGGAAACTTGAGTGATCGATGTGCGTATCACTGCAAACAAATTGGAGCCAAATGTTTCCCAGTTTTATACGCTTCCTCAAGAGTTTGCACAATTCTCTTAAACTGCTTAATGTTTACTGGAATCCCTTTCATCCATTTCCAGCTCCCTGCTATTCCCTGTGGCGCTGCTGTTCCGTGCTGCCATTTTGTGTACAATTACCCACATCCAAAACGGTCAAATGAGACTCCTGGGCAGCACTGTGGCACACTGTTTAGCACTGCTGCCTCACAGTGCCAGGGACTTGGATTCGATCCCTGGCTTGGGTCACTGTCGATGTAAAGTTTGCATGTTCTCCCCATGTCTGTGTGGGCTTCCTCTGGGTGCTGCACTTTCTCCCACAGTCTGAAAGACATGCTACTTAGGTGCATTGACCTGAACAAGCGCTGGACTGTGGCAACTAGAGGTATTTCACAGTAACTTCATTGCAGTGTTATTGTAAGCCAATTTGTGACACTAATAGATAAACTTTTAACTTTGATTTCTGCAGGAAAGAGAAGGGCTTTATGTTCCTTAAAAAACCCTGAGCAGGGGCTTCTCCAACCTCACCCACGATTGGGCTTCTCCATTCCCGCTGTGGCGAATGGAGACTTGGCTGAGTGCCAAACTCTCCTGCCTCGCTGGCAATGTTGGTATAAGACTGAAGAATTCAGGGCCTTGAGGAGGAACAGCAACCAAAACTGCTGGGGAGTCATTTCTTTCTCTCTAATTTGAAGAATTGGGGTTTTCCAGCTGCTCAGTGTAATCAATGGGAAATTGTTGCTAACCACAATAACCGTGGGCAGTACGGTGGCACAGTGGTTAGCAGTGCTATCTCATAGCTCCAGGGACCTGGGTTCGATTCCCGGCTTGGGTCGCTGTTTCGGTGGAGTTTGCACATTCTCCCTGTGTCTGTGTGGGTTTCCCCCGAGTGTTCCGGTTTCCTCCCACACAGCAAAGATGTGCGGGTTGGGTGGATTGGTCATGATAAATTGCAGAGTAAATATGCAATGTTGTGGGGATAGAGTCTGGGTGGGATTGTTGTGGGTGTAGACTCGATGGGCTGAGTGGCCTTCTTCTGCACTGTGGGTTATCTATGATTCAATGATTGACAGCGGCTGGACCAGAAGATCTATGGTCTATGGCCTGGGAATCTCACCCTTTGTTTCCACGGTGGGTGGGATTCTCCCATCCCACTGCGAGGAGGTTGGTGGCAACGGAGAATCTGGCAGGAAGCAAAATGTCAGAAACTCACCAGTGTAAAGTAGTGTTGCAATTCTCCCAAAGGCGGGTTAATGGCGGGTCAGTTTGCCCTCTGGCAGGTGGCACGAACACCATTTACTGCATCGTCTGAGTGTCCATTGCAACAGCTGCCCGCCCGGGTCCTATCAGGCCCTTCATTCTTAGTTTCACGCCAGCAGGAATTCGTGCCATTGATAATGAGTGTGTGAGCACAAAGCAGCCTCCAATTCATCAGAGACCTTGAGGTGGGTGCAGCAAAGCTTTCTGCCCATAGTACTACACTGCTTCTCCAACACTCTGCCCGGGGCAGGGCACTTCCTGCCCTCTAACTTCATACCAAGCTGGTTTTCATGGACAGCACCATCCTGCTCGACCCGCAGACCCTCCTGCGTCACTGTCTCGGATCAGTACTGTGTCTGGGGTTGGGGAGTATGGCGGGGGGGCGCGGGGGGAATGCTCCTCCCCCCCTTCCCTCCCGGCCCCCCATAACACCCTCTCAATATTCCACACCAGCGTCTATCTGGACAGCATTGTGCAGTGGGACTCCGCAACAAAGTCCAAAGTTCAACCAGGGGTAGAGTGTGTGAGGTAAATGGATGGGGTTGGAGGTGGGGATGGTGGCCTCATGAAGATGGGGGAAGGGGCGGGCTGTTGCAGCAATGGGGAAGGAGGGCTGTACAAGGCAGGGGTGAGGGTGAGGGCTCACAATGGCAGGCAGAGGGGAAAGGAGGCGGATGAAGAAGATGGCAGAGTGAAGATTGAGTGGAGAGAAGCTGGAACCCGTCAATGCTGCATGAAACTAGGGAGCTAAAGGGATACCACATTGCTCAGTGGGAGGAGGTGGCAGGGGGTAGACGTCTGAGTGAGGTATGGGCATCTCACAGGTGATGGGCTCGGGGAAGAGGGTGACTGAATCAAGGAACAGGCTTCCTCTTGAGGCTGCTGGCCTTTTCCCTCAGGGTTGCTGACACCCTGTATGGCCTGGTGGACACAGTAAGAAGTCTCACAACACCAGGTTAAAGTCCAATCAATTTATTTGAGAGTGATCCCACAAGCTTTCAGAAACGGTGTTCCTTTGGGCAGGCTGGCTGGAGAGAGTGAGTTAGGCGCGCTGGACTGGTGTTTAAATACAACACCAAGACCTGCCAACCTATCAGCTGAGTTTCCAAGGGCCGAATCTGGTACGGGATCCCGTGTTGTGGTCACTGGGTGTTACGACTTTACTCAGGCAATTGAGCTGGGCCTGTTAGAATCTGAACTCCTGGATTAAGGATTGATGGGTCAGTCAGGGAATTTCTTGCTTTGTACCTAACCAGGAGTGTCAGTTCCTCTGGGATTCCAAGTATAGGCTGCTAAACAACAGCACACTGTATGCTGTTGTCAGACTTGTAGACAAAGGGATTTGGTGAAGGGATTTCTGCCTCTGAGGAATTATTACAGTAGGACAGGCACTGCTGGAGCCACCAGCCGCCATACACTGGAGCATTCTGACTGGGGAAGAATTGTTTTACTGGAGTGTGTAGAGCATTGTCATGAAATAGCCACAAGAGGTCAGCATTTATTCAATTAAGAGAAGACCTTTAAATCCGCATAACAAAATAGGGATTGTCACAATCTCAGGACATCCCTAAATCACTGATATTACCTCAGCAAACACCAGTTAACCTGTGCACAAAATGTCATGGAAACAGAAAAGCTGAACTAGAAATTGGTGGGAGTATTCTTAGATGTCGACAGTGAATAGTGATAGTGATAGTCTGGGGGTGTTTTCTACGAAACGGATCATTTTAAAAGAGGCGGCACGGTAGCACAGTGGTTAGCACTGCTGCTTCACAGTTCCAGGGACCTGGGCTTGATTCCCGGTTTGGGTCACTGTCTGTGTGGAGTTTGCACATTCTCCTCGTAACTGCGTGGGCTTCCTCTGGGTGCTCCAGTTTCCTCCCACAGTCATTCTAAAATTACCCCTTAGAGTCCTAAGATGTGTAGGTTAGAGGGATGTGAGTGAATAAAATATGTATGGATATGGGGGTAGGGTCTGGGTGGGATTGTGGTCAGTACAGACTTGATGGGCTGAATGGCCTCTTTCTGTATTGTAGGGTTTCTATTTCTATGAATGAATGTCTCCTAAAAAGCCGTCACAGCTCCCCACATAAATTCACGGAGAGTCTGGAGGTGTTTTCTTTGTATCAAGATAGGCAGACAGGCATTGCATCTGAAAAACAGCACCTCAGACAATGAGGCACTCCCTCAGTACTGCACTGACAATTATAGCCCATGTTTTTCTGGCACAAGATCAGTGATATGCAGCTTAAATCCTATCCTCCAGCGCTCCAATCTCGCTCGTGATAACCTCTTCAGTGATATCCGGTAATACCCCATTAGGAAGCAGAGCAACGAGGGTGACAGCTCACAGTGACAGTGAGATTGAAGCATGCGTACTGATCCTAGGAATCTTTTGACAAGTCGGTCAGATAGGACAGTTCAACACAGTGACACCTTTAATCATGGCCTGCTCATTTGGGATAACGGGAAAGGACTTCCTCTGATTTCAGGGTTGTGTTTTAATAACCCAGTGTCTATAAAATCAATGCATTATTAGAGTGAAACCCAGTTCCGATCTGATTATTGTTGGAAAGTTTAATATTAACCATCTCAAGACATCATAAATCTTACAGCAATGTGCGGAATGGCTTTGCACATTTTTGCTTCCATTTTTAAACAGCGTTTTAAAAAACTTTGTACTATAAATAAGATGTTAGCATTTGTGGGCCTGTAACCTTAGAATCCCTACAGTGTCGGAGGAAACTATTCAGCCCATCAAGTTTGTGCTAACTCTCTAACACAGCATCTTACCCAGTCCCCTACCCAACCCTATTTCTGCATTTAGCATGGTCAATCCATCTGATCTGCGGACTGTGGGAGGAAACAGGAGCATCGAGAGGAAGCCCATATATACATGGGGAGAATGTGCAAACTCCACACAGACAGTGACCCAAGCTGGGAATCGAACCCAGGTCCCAGGCGCTGTGACCCAGCAGCACTAACCACTGTGCCATCATAAATTTCAGCATGATTCATTAGAGCCAATGTTTCAGGGTTAGAGGTCATGACCCATACCAAGGTTGGAAGTTTTGTGATATGTTCCATTGGTAGACATTTCCTCTGTAAAATGTTGGAAATGTGAGTTGGTAATGACACAGGGTGGGCGAGGCCTAACACCAATGTGTAACCAATCAGATTTGAAGTTTGAGATAGAAACAGAGAATGATGGGAAGAGAATCAGGTAAATTTGAGTCAAATCCAACACAGAAAGACTTTAAGAGAAACACCAAAAAAAGCCAACCTCACCCACGGCTGAGATTCTCCAGCCTTGCCTGCAACTGGGATTCTCCTGCCTCGCCTGCAACTGGGATCTTCCAGGCTTGCCCACAGCCAAGATTCTCCAGCTCACTCGCGGCCAGGATTCTCCAGCCTCACCCATAGCCGGGATTCTCCAGCCTCACTCAGAGTCGGGATTCTCCAGCCTCACCCGCAGCCAGGATTCTGCAGCCTCACCTGCGGCCAGGATTCTTCCGTTCCGCGGCTGGGATTCTCCAGCCTCGCCCACAGCCGGGATTCTCCAGCCTCACCCGCAGTCAGGATCCTTCCATTCCGCGGCTGGGATTCTCCAGCCTCGCCCACAGCCGGGATTCTCCAGCCTCGCCCACAGCCGGGATTCTCCAGCCTCGCCCACAGCCGGGATTCTCCAGCCTCGCCCACAGCCGAGATTCTCCAGCCTCACCCGCAGCCGGGATTCTCCAGCCTCGCCCACAGCTGGGATGAAATATTGATCGAGCATAAAATTCTCTGTTCTTGCGGGTAGCTGTGTGGGAACGAATGAGATCAGAGAATCGGGGAGAAAATAATATGGGACTTAGCAGAAAAGGACAGAAAAGTAGAGGGTAAAAAAATAAAAATTAAAGAACTGCTAACAATAATACACTACCTGCAGGAATAACACTCTGCCCCATTTAAATTGTTTATGTTCAGAGCCAGTGAAATTAGGTAGTGTTAAAGAAATATAAACCTCCTATTTTAATACATATTTTTTCATTATTTCATGGAATGTGGAAATCAGTGGCACAAGCAAGCATTTGTTGCCCATCCCTAATTGCCCTTGACAACTGAGTAAACCACTTGATCATTTCAGAGGGCGGTTAAAAGTTGACCATATTACCGCGGCTTTGGAGTCACATGTAGGCCAGACTGGATAAGAACGGCAGATTTCCTTTGCTAAAGGATACGGGTGAATCAGATGGGTTTTTACAACAATTGATGATAGTTTTCTGGTCACTGAGATCAGCCTTCCAATTGCAGATTTTTATTAATTAACTGAAATTAAGTTCCTCCAGCTGCTGCATCCTATAACCCCAGCACCCAGATTTGTAACAGATTACTGTGGATGCTGGACTATAAAACAAAAACTTCTCTGTCTCATTAAGATATTCATTAAGACAATGTTTCTCAACCAAGGCATTCCTCAGAACCCAAGGATTCCATGAGTACCTCTGAAGGGTTTCACTCCAATCTCAGGTCATTTGAAAACTATGCCAAATTTTTCAAGATATATCCTTACATTTAATGAAAAATAACCTTTTTTTGCTATTTCATTCATTCATTCCATAGTGTTCTAAGTTGTTTACATTCTGTTGTATAATATAAAGTTTACTTATTAGTCACAAGTAGGCTTACATTAACACTGCAATGAAGTGACTGTGAAAATCCCCTATTCACCACATTCTGGTGCTTGTTCGAGTAGACTGAATTGGTGTTGGCACGGGCAGATGGAGGATAGGTTAATTTTAGGCCCTTGTAGAAAATTTTTTTGTTTTAATCCAATTCAATCAAATCAAGTCCAATTCAAAGTCTCCGCAAATTGAGACATTCCCGATCCAAGCTGACAAGATAGGGCTTTCACCTCCTGTCTTGGGCTTAATCTATATGATCCAAGCTCATCCAAGCTGAGGCATTGCACCGCCTCCAAGTCTTGATCTCATTTGCATTTTAGCCAAAAGGCCAAAATGCCACTTTTAAAAATTGCTTCAAATGAAGATAAAATGGAACCTAATGACTTCAACCAAGTTGATGCTGTACTTGATCTTAGCCAGAAAGCCGAAAAGATTATTTTTATAGCTGAGATTATACTAACTATAACCAGCCTATTCGAGAGGGGGAGCCATCACAATTAAGTCTGATCCTGTCACATACTCTTACACAGCTTGGGGCTGTGGGGTAATTGTTTAAAGCGGGGGTCCTGGTTAATTGCTGGCCTGCAAGGTGGGATAATACTGAGATGAGGGTAAATTTCTTCAGGCAGAGGGTGGTGAACCTGTGGATTCAGCATTGCTGTAAAATGCTGTGGAGGCCAGGACATCAAGTGTATTTAAGACTGGGATGCATACGTTCTTGATTGGTAAAGGGATCAAAGGTTACAGGGAAAAGACAGGAGAATGGCGTTGAGAAACATATTAGCCATGATTGAACTGCGGAGCAGACTTGATGATCTAATTTTGCTCTGATAACTTGTGGTCTTCTGGTCTGAATGCAGTAGGTGCAATGACTTAATAAACCCACCAGGGGGTGCAGTTGAGCTTTAAGGGCCAACATCCCAAGGTTCAAACTCAATGAACAGGGAAAGGGCCGGAATTCTCCCATTTTCAGACAAAGTCCTATTGCGGGGACAGGGAGAGGGTAGGGAGTATTGTGGAGCATTTACCACTACAGAGGCTGGCAGGAAGACATGCCAAATCCTCCGTCCCTGACCTCATTAACTCTGCAGCAAAGTATTTTAGTCATTTTCAATAGCCATATAGGCCTGAAAGGGGGGGGGGGGGGTGGTTTGCCTTCCTGTCCGAGTGCCATATTGAAAAAGTGCCCAACTTCACTTACCCCACTACTGAAGAAAGAAGGTGGACCCCCTGAGAACTAAGATGGACTCAGGAATATTTGGAGGTTGGAAGATGGACACCCTCTCATCTAACCTTTCCCCTTGTCCACTTCAGGACACGTAATCGGGGCGATCTACCTATAGACTAGGATTTCCATTAATGGGCTGCACGGGAAGGGGGGTGGGGGGTTGGTTACATCGACCTCTGGTGAGCTTTTCTGGTCTATCACGATGGGCAGCAGCGCACGATTCCACTGTAAATTCACACCGGCGTGAAAATGATTTCTGGGCCTTCCTGCTACAAGCCCCTGCTGCGCCCCCCCTAACACTTCACACCTTCAATCGAACCATCAGCGAGGGACTGGGAGAATTCAGCCCTGGGATTTTATGCAGAGATGATTGATTCATCTTGCTGTTCATCAGTCAGTTGGACCTGGGTTCAATTCCTGGCTTCGGTCACTGTCTGTGCGGAGTCTGCATGTTAACCCCGTGTCTGCATGGGTTTCCTCCAGGTGCTCCGGTTTCTTCCCACAGTCCAAAGATGTGCTGGTTAGGTGCATTGGCCATACCAAATTCTCCCTCGGTGTACCCAAATAGAGTGTGGTGACTAAGGGATTTTCACAGTAACTTCATCGCAGTGTTAATGTAAGCCTACTTGTGACACTAATCATAAGTTTTAAATGTCCAGAGCTGTGTGCAGGGTTTAAAATGGCTTTGCCTAGACTGAGGGGAACACAGTGATCACACTCCTCACTGTATCTGCTGCTCTTGTGTGTTACATTGGGCTGTGCTCATTAGAATGTTTCAGTGCTGCGAAATAGATTTGATTCCTGTAAAGGTCCCCTTTTTATTCCAATCATTCGGCCCTTATCCCTTTTCTCCCAAAGATGCTAACTCCGAAGTTCTCAGCTATCCTTTGGCACCTTAAACCGTTTATTCTTCATGTTTGAGTTCTGTTGACCATCTGTCTATGAGACACTGATACAAAAGGAGGTCACTCACACCCTATTCACTCTACCAATCAACTAGACCATGGCTGATCTCTGTCTCAGACTCTGTATGTGTTCTGTCTCATCTATCCTAGAACCCAAACAAACCTCCAGTAATCTCCATCCTGTCTTCATCCAAGGATATTATTAAACTAGAAAGAGTGCAGAAAAGATTTACTAGGATGCTACCGGGACTTGATGGTTTGAGTTATAAGAAGAGGCTAGATAGACTGGGTCTTTTTTCCCTGGAGCTTAGGAGACTATGGGATGATCTTATAGAGATCAATAAAGTAATGAGAGGCATAGATCAGTTAGATAGTCAATATCTTTTCTCAAAGATAGGAAAGTCTAAAACTAGAAGGTGTAGGTTTAAGGGGAGAGGGGAGAGATACAAAGGAGTCCAAAGAGGCAATTTTTTTAGGGTGGTAAGTGTCTGGAACAAGCTGCTAGAGGCAGTAATGGAGGCGGGTACAATTTTGTCTTTTAAAAAGCATTTAGACAATTACATGGGTAAGATGGGTGTAGAGGGATATGGACCTAATGCAAGCAATTAGCACTGGCTTAGTGATAAAAATTGGGCTGCATCAACCAGCATTGGGCCGAAGGGCCTGTTTGCATGCTGTAAACACCTATGACACTGTATATCCTGAGAATACATTTAAACTGCTGGAACTGTGCAATAGTTTATTTCTCAAACAACATCGTTTGAATAGATGACCTAATTGTTATTGCTGTTTGTAAGATTTTGCTGTGCAGAAATGAGTTTGCCACATTTCCTGCATTACAACAGTGACTGAGGTTCAATAAAAGTACTTCACTGGTTCTAAACAAGTTTGAGATGTTCTGATAGGGTGATGTGGTGATGCAGTGATTAGCACTGCTGCCTCATAGCGCCAGGGACCTGGGCTCAATTTCTATCTCGGGTCACTGTCTGTGTTGAGTTTTGCACATTCTCCCTGTGTCTGCGTAGGTTTCCTCCGGTTTCCTCCCACAATCCAAAGATGTGCCGGTTAGTTGGATTATCCATGCTAAATTGTCCTTTAGTGTTCCAAAATATGTAGGTTAGATGGATTAGGCATGGTGAATGTGTGAGGCTAAGGTAGGTGAGAGAGCCTGGGTATGACACTCTGTCAGGGAGTTGGTACAGATTCGATGGGCCAAATGGCCTCCTTCTGCACTGTGGGAATTCTATGACGTTGTGAAACATGCCAGCTAAACGCAGGTCATTTTACAAGCAACTGACATTTGGTGCCACTGTGCTTTGAGTCTGATTTTGTCCTTGATTCTTCTCGATTTGCGGTAAATGGGTTTAATTCCAATTCTCCCAATAGATCAAGGTAAACACTCTAGCTGGTCTGACTCTGACTGTTAGACAACACAATCTCCCATTTAGTTAAAGTAAATGGAGGGGAAGCAGACAACAGACTCTGTGTTGATATCACCATTGCGTTTAGCACACGGGTACCCTGATGTTTGGCAGACCCGATTCATGGAATAGAATCATACAACGTGAAAAGTGCCTTTACTAACAGCAAAGTATCGTTCTGACTTGGAGAGGCCACAGGGTTTAATCCAGTGGAATTTATTCATCTATCAATGTCAATTTATCAATTAGGATCTGTGGTGTGAGAGGCATGAAGGAAAAGCTGCTGTATCAACCTCACAAAGCAGCAGGAGTTTGTTGGAACATTGATAATAAACAAATGAGATTTAATGAGCAGAATAAACCTATTGAGGAGGCAAGTACATTCCTGAAGTAATTGCTATCCAGGCAAATCAATTGTTATATTCTCCATCCTGAAACACCATCATATTAGTTAAATAAATGGCAAAACAATCTTTAATCATTGATGGGACATGGGCATCACTGGTTGGTCAGCATTTATTGCCCATCCCTAGTTGCCCTTGAAGTGAGTGGCTTGCCCAGCCGTTTCAGAGGGCAGTTGAGAGTCAACCACATTGCTGTGGTTCTAGAATCATTTGTAGACCGGACCAGATTTCCTTCCCTAATAGGCATTAATAAACCAGATGGGCTTTTCCAATGGTTTCATGGTCAACAGTAAATTCTTAATTCCAGATATATTTCATTGAGTGCAAATTCCAACACCTGCCATGGGAGGATTCGAATCCGGGTCCAAGAGAACATTTGGATTAATAATCTAGCAATAATACCACTAGGCCATCACCTCCCCTGACTGATTAGTCTCAGTGCCCTAGGAATGAGGAGGGGAAAATTAGATAACAAAGATCACCTACTAGAGATTACTCATTGACCCTGAAATACTCTTCAGGACAGAATCAAGCTTAGTTGAGATGCCCCTTCCCTCGAGGTCGAACAAGCATGGTCACACTTCCTATCCAGGCTTGCAAAGGATGAAGAGTTTCCAGAAGATTCTGAGGTTCTGCAGAACGTCAACTCCTTGGGAGTTTCAGCGAACTAGAGGAGAGAGGCTATTACGATATCAGCCACGATGAAGATGGTTATCAAGCTTAAAAGCTGGATGAAGTCAGGAACCAATTCTGCAAGATATTTTGTTAACTGGATTACACAGAATTGATGGTGGAAAATTATTCCTATAATTGCGATGTTGTCATTATGTAGCAGCGCTCCGAGCTTTGTGCAGCAAGATAGTCACTAATGTTGAGAGTTCACTGAATTACAGCTCCTCAAACTAACATGATGCCTGATCTGACTCCCTTCTCCGGAAGGAATCTTATGATTTCCTAGACTAGAATTAACTGAACAGAATTAGAACATAGAACATAGAACATTACAGCGCAGAACAGGCCCTTCGGCCTTCGATGTTGCGCCGACCAATTAAGAAAAAGCAATGACCCTCTAACCTAAACTATTCCCTTTTCATCCATAAACTTATCTACTAACCTCTTAAATGCCACCAAACTTGGCACATCTACAACTGCAGCAGGCAGGGAATTCCATAACCTTACCACTCTCTGGGTGAAGAACCTACCTCTGACATCCGTCCTATAACTACCAACCCCTTAATTTAAAGCTGTGTCCCCTCGTGCTAGCTTTCTCCATCCTAGGAAAAAGGCTATCACTGTCCACCCTGTCTAAACCTCTAATCATCTTATAATTCCGTGTGCCTTCTCCCATTTTCCTCCACCTCTCATTGGATCCAATTTGTTTTAAGTTTTCAGTGGTCTGTTTCTTTGCCCGCTGACACTCACCAACATCACCAGATGTTTCTCTAAGATACGGGTGGGTGTGGAGCAGATAACTGCCATCCAGACTCCCAGCCACTGCGACAATGATATTGGAGGATAGTGAGAGAAAATAATGACATGAAGATGTTATTTTTATACTCATGTTGACTTTGTAACTGACAGATTGTAGTTCTGGGGGATGATATTAAATGGAGTCTTGCCCATCAATGAGAGTCCTGCATTGCCATACTTGGATAAGCACAGTAAGAAGTCTCACAACACCAGGTTAAAGTCCAACAGGTTTATTTGGAATTACGAGCTTTCAGAACACTGTTCCTTCATTAGGTGAGTGTACCACGTGAGTGGGCAACATGACAGCTCAGTGACTATCATTGTTTGCTGTGCCGATACATGGATTTGGGCCGGTATCTGCGGGAGTTTGCACACTCTCACCGTGATTGCGTGGGTTTTCTCCGGGTGCTCCGGTTTCCTCCCACATCCCAAAGACGTGCTCTTAGGCTGATTGGTGTAACAAATTGTCGCTAAATTAGTCTTTCCTCAATCTTCCCCAATAGATATAGACAAAGGTCATAATGCTAAAATAGCGGCGCGGGCTCGTTGGGCCGAAGGGCCTGTTTCCCGTGCTGTGTTGTTCTTTGTTCTTTGCTTGTTCGAAGTAGAGACAGGCAGCTGTACTTTGCTCAGCAGCGCCATCAGAGAGCTGGTGGCTGCTCCTGGTAATGGACCCATCAGAGGCCCAAGATTGTCGAGGGACTCAGGCCGCAGGTGGTTGATAATGATTGGGGGGGGAAGTGAGGGGATGTCGGTGGAATGGGGAAGAATATAGAATATCATCAGTGTTGGGGTTCTGGCTTTATCATAGACTTATAGAATCCCTACAGTGCAGAAGGAGGTCTTTTGAATCCACACCGGCAACAATCCCACCCAAGCCCCACTCTCACAATCCCCCACACATTTATCATGGCTAATCCTTCTGACCTATGCATCCCAGGACATTAAGGGGCAATTCAGCATAGCCAATCAACTAACCTGCACATCTTGGGACTGTGGGAGGAACTCAGAGCACCTGGAGGAAACCCACACAGATATGGGGAGAACATGCAAACTCCACGCAGACAGCAACTCAAGCCGGGGATCGAACCCGGGTCCCTGGAGCTGTGAGGCAGCTGTGCTAACCATTGTACCACCGTGCCAATTTGTAACTCTTCGGATAATCTTTATATAACATCATCAATGTAGCCACATTTCCCAAGATGTTGAGAAGGAGGCTGATGACTAAGGTTTGACACTGAGCCACACTCAGAGACAGACAGGCTGTGGCAACCAAAAGCCTGGCCAAAGACCAGTATCAGAATCAGTCTTCACACTGAGGACACCCTCCAATCTGTGACACTACATCTGTGCCAACTGGGAGAGATTCAGGAGAGATCTGGCAATTCAAAACGGGCACTTGTGAGACACTGAGGGTCATCAGCAACAGCAGAATCTTATTCAACCCTGATTTGTACCCTCATGGCCTGGAATATCCTTCATTTTATCACTACCTTCAAGCCAGGGAAAGCATCATGCCACTGCACACAGTGCTGACCAATCCCACACGCAACAGGCAAGGCTGAGGCTGCGGGTTCCGTCTGTGAATGGTGGCGAACAATTAAATTTAACACATTCATCCTTAAAACTTTCAGGCATTATCATAAACCACAATGTGATTAAATACAGGGTTTCTGTTCTTCATAACTCAAGTCTTCTGACAACTTTTTCTGCTCATGCCTGGAATTAATTAACAACTTAATCAGATGAGAAGGGAATCATAGACTCTCTACAGTGCAGAAAGAGGCTATTCAGCCCATCAATTCTGCACTGACTCTCTGACAGAGCTTCTTATCCAGACCTACCCCCATCCTATTCCAATAAATCCAAGTATTTATCTCAATAATCCGCCCAACCTCCACATCTTTGAACACTAAAGGGCAATTTAGCATGGCCAATTCACCGAACCTGCACATCTTTGAACATTAGTGGACAATTTAGCATGGACAATCCACTCAACCCACACATTTTTGAACTCTAAGGTACAATTTAGCATGGCCAATTCACCTAATCTGCACATCTTTGAATGCTAGGGGATAATTTAACATGGCCAATCCACTTAATCTGCACATCTCTGAACAATAGGAGATAATTTAGCATTACCAATCCACCTAATCTGCACACATCTTTGGACTGTGGGAAGAAACCAGAGCATGCCAAGGAAACCCACACAGACATGGGGAGAACATGCAAACTCCACATACACAGTCACCGAAGGTTGGAATCAAAGCAGGGTTCCTTCCACTGTGAGGCAGCCATGCTAATCACAGTGCCATTGCTCCACAAATATCAATAATGGTGAAACCCAACACATCAGTGCAAAAGAAAAGGTAGAAGTGCTGAGTGTGTAATGCATCATCCTCAGGCCCCCAACATCATAGATGTCAGTCTTCAGCCAATTTGGTTCGCTTCAAATGAGTTAAAGAAACAGCTGAAGAAACTGGAAATTTCAAAGGCCCTGACAACAACCCAGTAGTAGTACTGAAGACTTGTACTTCGGAACTAGCTGCACTCCTGGTCAAGCTGTTCCAGTTCAGTTCCAACATTGGCACATACCTCAAAATGTGGAAACTTGCCCAAACATGGTTTGTCCTCAAACAGCAGGGCAAATCCAATCTGGCCAATTATCACCCCATTAGTGTACTCTCAATCATCAGCAGTCATTGCTAATCTATCAAGCAGCATTTACTCAGGAATAACCTGCTCACCACTGCTCCAAATTCAAGTTGGATCTCTCAGCTCCAGCTGAATTTCCTGGTGACTAAGCATTTATTTTTTATTTCACTTATTGGAGGAATTTGGATAATGTGATACCCAGACAGTGTGATTTGTAATTCACAATCCAGATATATAAACATTCCTTCCCTGTCCTATACCATGTCCATAGACTTTACTGTCACTCTGGGGAATATATTGTGTTTGTGAAGCGCTGCTTCATTCGCAGACTTACATCGTTCCCCCGTGGCCAGACCTGTTCAAATCATGTAATGCTCCTCATTGATATCACCGTGCAGTAACAGATGGAAATGATGTCTCTCTGATGGGAATTGGTGTAACGCTGCCTAAAGCAGAAATCCTCCCCCAACCCCAAGATATGTAACAATACTTTGCTCCGTTGTGAAACTACGCCAAGTGACTTTTCGTATTAAAGTAAGCTTTGACTCATAGCACCAACATGCAAATTGGTGTCATTAAAAAAACCCTGAGAAAATGTTCAGAAACATCTTTAAAATATACCTTCCAGTCTTGGGAGCTCAGCTGAACTCAGTTAGTTGGACGCCTCTTTCGTCACACAGAGTAATGCCAATTCCCGCACTGGCTGAGGTTATTCATGAATTATAGAATAGAATCCTTACATACAGAAGGAGGCTATTCAGTTCATTGAGCTTACATCAACAACAATCCTACCCTATCCGTGTAACCCCACATACTTGAGCTACTAAAACTAGAGTCAATTTAGCAGGCCAATCGATCTAACACATCTATAGAGTGTGGGAGAAAACCAGAGCACCTGGACGAAACCCACACAGACAAGAGGAGAACGTGCAAACTCCACGCTGACAGTGGCCAAAGCCAGGAGTCGAACCCATGCCCTTGGCGCTGTGGGGCAGCAGTGTTAACCACTGTGCCACCTCATCTTCGGCAACTTTCATTTCATAACTTTGTGTATATTCAGCGTTGCCAATAGCAGTAAAAGATATGAACAGGGTGTAGGAATGTTACTTCATTCCTGACTGTTCTTCAGTGCTTGCTACTTGGCAGTGAGTGTGTGTGGATGTCAATTGAGGATAGGATCCAAGTCAGACACTCCCTGTCTCAGTAAACAGATGAAGACTGGGCAGATAGTAGGTTTCCAGCTCTCAGAATTGAACTCTGAAAGTGCAAACTGTCTGGTGCACTTCTGTTGATCCCTGTGGACTAAGGATCAGTGAAATTCTTTATAGTTAACTACCAGTTCCTCAGACACTCCAGCAAACTCTAAGAAGAAGAGAGAAGACATTAAGCTGCATAAAATATTAATAGTTAGTCTCGGTCAGCCCTCAGTTCAAAGGAAAGCAGAGAGCAATGCCAGAAGGTATATATTTCATTGAGAGAGGAGTATACTTGAGGCAGATATTAGAAGAAATGTTTTACTTGAAAATTAGAATCATAGAGTCAAAAGATATTTGAAGATACTGTGATTGCCGCCTACAATCCATGTGATTGCCCCACACAGTTTGACACTGAGAGCAGTGCTAATTGCTTTAAGGTAAGATTTCTTCTCCTTACTTGGGAGAAAATCTCACCTTAGAACACTGCTGGACAACCAGATTTTTGATTTATTATTGTTACATGTATTGGGATATTGTTTCTTATGCACTTTGCCAAAAAATCATACTGTTCATAGAGTACATAGGGGAGTAGGAAAGGAAATGGCCAGTAGCTCTGTCATCTCAGCACCACCAGAAGGGAACGGTGATCACTCCTGGGACTACAGGCAGTAAGAAGTCTCACAGCACCAGGTTAAAGTCCAACACGTTTATTTGATAGTAAACCCACAAGCTTTTGGGGTTTGCCCTTCATTATGTGAGTGGAGAGTTCTATGAATTTTATGAAAGAGAAATCATGTGTAACAAATTTATTGGATGTTGGAGAGAAAATCCTAAAAATTTTAAATAATTAGAGATTTAAGGCACTAGTCAAACTACTAACACTAAGTGAAATGACCTCAGATCACACTAACAGTTTAACAGGGAAACTGCCTGCATTAAAGTACATAAGAATGAGATTTGAAAAATTATTCCTGAGTTAAACATGTATTTTGCTAATTTAGCTGTATTAACTGTATTTTAATATAACGTTGTGCACTTTAGCCAAGAGCAAGCTGCTGTGAGGTATGATGGAATAAAGCCATAGTGGATAGAACCATATTCTTTGGAAGCAATGAAATATCAGAATGTGTAAGTTCTTAGCAGCGAAAGATTTTATGGCAAGGTTATCAGGGCTACTTCTGAATGGAGATTTTCATACTACCCAGATAAGATAGTCCCTTTTCAGGTGTGAGAATCTACATCTGTCTCATTTGGTTAGTGACATAGCGGGAGTTGATAAGAACTTTAACTTTGACCTTTATAGCTAAGTGACAGGGGTAACCAGGCAACAGAGTAAGGAGAATCAGCAATGGAGTGAAGAAGCATCCAGATTCTACAGACCAATGCAATCCCATGATGTCAGAGGGTAGAATACAATTGGCTAAAGTATCTGATAAGTGTTATTCATGATGAAGGTGATTTGATCGTAACTAAAGGAAAGCGAGAAAATTTGAAATGAAAAATGTATAGTTGTTCAATCGGTGCATTGTGACCTCAGAGTGGTATTTTGGAATGCTCAAAATATTCTCTTCTAGTGATGCATTGGACTGCCCAATGCTCATTCTCCTTTCAACCATTGGTTAATAAAGTTATGACACAAAAATAGGTCGGACAGTATGTTACGCAGAGGACACGAGGCTCCAAGCAAATTTGATTTAATTTGATTGGATTTATTGTTGTCACATGTACTAGTATACAGTGAAAAGTATTGATTTTTGCATGCTATACAGTCAAAGCATATCATCCATAGAGAAGAAAATGAGAGACAGCAGAATGTAGTGTTACAGTCATAGGCTGTTGGGAAAGATCAGCTTAGAGCGAGGGAGGTCATTCTAAAGTCTGATGGCAGCAGGGAAGATGAGATAGTTGAGAGAGTGGGCAAAAATCTGGCAGATGGTCTTCAGGAAAATGTGAAGTTGTTCACTTTGACAAGAAGAATAAAAAAGTAGAGTATTACTTAAACAGAGAGTGGTTGAAGAATTATGAGGTGCAGAGGGATCTGGGTGTTCTGGTGCACGCTTTGCTATTTGTAATAGGAAGAGGGAGTAACTGATGTGATCAGCAAGTTTGCGGATGACGCAAAGATGGCTGGACTTGCTGATAGTGATGAACAATGTTGTACAATACAGCAGGATATAGATAAGCTTGTAAACTGGGTGGAGAAATGGCAGATGGAATTTAATCCAGATAAATGTGAAGTGATGCATTTTGGAAGGAATAATGTAGGGGAGAGTTATACGATAAATGGTAGGACTATTAAGAGTATAGAAACACAGAGGGACCTAGGTGTGTAAGTTCACAAATGCTTGAAGGTGGCAGTGCAGGTGGAGAAGGTGGTGAAGAAGGCATATGGTTTGCTTGCCTTTATAGGAAGGGGTACAGAGTATAAAAGCTGGCGTCTAATGTTGCAGTTGTAAAATGTTAGTAAGCAGTCACAGCAAGTAATTAAGAAAACTAATGGATGCTATTCTTTATTATGAGAGGAATTGAACTTAGGAATAAGAATGTTATTAGTCAGTTATACAGAGCATTGATGAAATCGCATCTGGAATATTGTGTGTAGTTTTGGTCTCTTTATTTAAGGAAGAATTGGAGGTGGTTCAGCGGAGGATTGATAAGTGGAATGAACGCCTTCCAAACCACCGGCAGGGGAGTATAAAATGCAGCCCAATGAGCCATTATATTGAGAAATGTTTGAATAAAGCTGCTGAATGAGAAAATAGAGTAAGAAGTATTTAGAATGTATTTGAATGCAAAAAATTAGAATACTGGAGTTTCAGTGGTAGAGTTAGCAAAAAGTCAGACCTGAGAAAGTTGGGATTCAATGGGAATGTTAGCTGTGAAAGCCCCCATCCAAAACACCAACTTATCCATTCTTTCCGCAGATGCTGACTGACCTGCCGAATGTTTGCCGATGTTTATATTCTTGTTTGATTCCCACCATCTGCAATATTTTGTTTCTCTTTGGCTGAATGACTCTGGATGTTAGAGCATGAGAGTTTTTTGACAAGCTGATGGCCTTTTTCCTGAATTTTACTGATCTTATTTATTGTGTCAACACTTTCTCACAGTGTCTTTATGCCTTTGGAGGCATGTCAATCTGCCTTGGCGTGGAGATTGGAGGGGGAGGGGGGTGGTGGGGTGACTCTGAGTCAGAATGTGGTGGGATCTATCCCACACCAGCGATCTGAACAGGTATTCTCAGCAGACTTTTCAATGCAGCGCTGTGGGAGTGCTGCACAGTCAGGAGGATCACTTTCCAAATGAGGCATTAAACTTGAGACTCTGGCTGCAGCCTTGGGAAGATGTAAATGATTCCATTGCCTGATTCAGAGAAGAAGAGAGAAGGAAATGAGAGGATGCAGAATGTAGTGTTGCAGTCATAGCTAGGGTCTAGAGAAAAATCAATTTAGTGCAAGTTAGGTGCATCCAAAAGTCTGATGGCAGCAGGGAAGATGATATAGATATGTTGAGTGAATCTAGCTGAATGTAGGAAAATGTGAAGTTGTTCACTTTGATAGGAAGAATAAAAAAGTTATTCTTTTACTTCATAATGTTCTGCCCTACATCAATCACAAAAAAACTAATCACTGATCTGATTGCTGTTTGTGAAACTTCCCTATCGGAAATCTCTTTCATACCCGGTACGGTTTCAGCTTTGCAATTTGACAAGTTGACCTGTACATCAGCAAGTAACTGACATAATGGTGCAGGTTATTTTAAGAGATTTTCTCTGTACCATAGGGTTCCCTTATGATATGGAAATCTATAGAATGTGACAGTAAATGCTTGTTGCCTTTTCAATGGGGCTTTTTGCTATTTTTGCAAATAATAAATTATGAACTAACACAAAGCCTTCATTATTAAAGTAAGTGTGGGACAGAGCTGAGTGGAGACTCACAGAAATAGTAAAGATTAAAAATATAGCTTGTCCACTGGTTGGTCAAAAGCAGATAGGAAAATGTGGAGGCCACCTTTATGAAACACGAGGTACTAAAAGAAAGGAACTTGGCCTACAATTTATATTCATCTTTTCATCAGCTCAGGAAATGATATGGCAACCAACTGAATGAGAGTGTCATGGTGGCCCAGTGGTTAGCACTGAGACATAGGTTCAATTCCGACCTCAGGTAACAGTCTATGTGAGTTTGCATGTTTTCCCCATGTCTGCGTGGGTTTCCTCCAGGTGTTTGGTTTCCTCCCACACTCTAAAGATGTGTGGCATAGGTTGATGAGCCATGATATATTGCCCCTTAGCGTCAAGAAGATTAGCAAGGTAAATACATGGGGTTACTGCGATAGGGCCAAAGTGGGATTGTGGTCAGTGCAGGTTTGATGGGCCAAATGGTCTCTTTCATGGACATCACAGTGGCACAGTGGTTCGCACTGCAGCCTCACAGTGCCAGAAATGCGGGTTCAAATCTGGCCTCAAGTAACAGTCTATGTGGAGTTTGCACATTCTCCCTGTGCCTATGTGGATTTCCTACAGGTGCTCCGGTTTCCTCCCACACTCCAAAGATGTACAGGTTAGATTGATTGGCTATGCTAAATTGCCCCTTAATGACAGGGGGATTGGTATGGTAAGTATGTTGAGTTACAGGGATAGGGCCTGGGTGGAATTGTGGTTGGTGCAGATTCGATGGGCTGAATGGCCTTCTTCTGCACTGTAGGGATTCCAGCTGAGCAGATATTGAATGGTGAGAGTCAGTGAATGCACTATGAGGACATGTGTCAGATTCACCGGACTAGCCAATCTGGCGCATTTGCTAATATGCCTGTACTTTAAGTCATACTGACTGAGGGCCCCATGTTGGGCAGAATTCCATATGGGGAGAATTCAAATAGCGTCATGGTATCTTAGATGTCTATCTAGTGACAGCAGCTGGTGAAATTGGAATTCAATAAAAAAGTTGATACTTAAAGTCTACTAATGACCATGAAACCATTGTTGATTGTTGTAAAAACCCATCTGGTTCATTAATGTCCTTCAGGGAAGTAAATCTGCAGTCCATACCGACTTTGGCCTATATGTAACTCCAGACCCACAGCAATATGGTTGATTCAATGCCCTCAAGGATGGGAAATAAATATTGGCCCAGCCAGTGATGCCCACATCCCATGAACAAATGAAAAAACAATCTGGGAGGACGGACAAATGGTGGAATCTTATATCTTCCCCAATTTGGTCATAAGTGTTCATCCAGGATTAGGGACACTTCAGTTTCAAGCAATAGAATCACAGAGTCCTACAGTCCAGAAGGGCCAAAGGGTGACCTTTGGCTCATCCAGTTTGCCAACAAGAACTACCACTAAAGTCACGCTAATCCATTTTCCTGTACTTGATCGATATCCTCAAACGTTATGATATTACAAGTGTCCATCAAAATATTTTTTAGAGGTTGTAAGGTTTCCAGCCTCCACTACCTTCCCTTTCCAGATTCCCACCATTCTCCGAGTGAAACGTTTTTTTTCTCAAATCCGTTCTGGATCTCCTGCTCTTTACCCTGAAAATATGCTCCCTCGTGATTAACCCCCTTGACTGCACCAACTCAGACCGGTGAATGGCCATCTGAGACAAGCCTGATAGCAAGCTTACAAAGAGGTCCTTCCCCCTCCTCACCCTTTCTGCACTGAGTGATCGAAGATTAGGAGCATGGGACTGAAGTATCAACAAATGTCCCTCCAAATAGCTTAAAGGGAACTGCAATCTTGGGCAATCCAGACAAACGTGGAACATGGCCTCCCTTTAGCTTCAGAAAAGGCAAGTGTCTAGGAATTGATGAACCACCTTAATTTGATTTGGTTTGATTTATTATTGTCACATATATTGGTATACAGTGAAAAGTATGGTGTCTTGCACAGACAAAGCATACCTGTACGTAGGGAAGGAAAGGAGAGGGTTGCAGTCATAGCTAGGGTGTAGAGAAAGATCAACTTAGTGTGAGGTAGGTCCATTCAAGAGTCTGATGGCAGCAGGGTTGGAATGGTTTTTGAATCAGTTGGTACATGATCTCAGACTTCTGTCTCTTTTTCCTGACAGAAGAAGGTGGAAGAGAGCGTGTCCGGGCTGTGTGGAATCCTTGATTACGCTGCCTGCTTTTCTGAGGAAGTGTAGACAGAGTCAATTATTTGGGTGATGAATGGGGTTTCATTCACAACCCTTTGTAGTTTCTTGCAGTCTTGGACAAAGCAGGAGCCATACCAAACTGTGATACAACCAGAGAGAGTGCTTTCAATCACGCATCTGTAGAAGTTGGTGAAAGTTGTAGTGAACATGCTGATTATCCTTAGTCTCCTGAGAAACTAGAGGTGTTGGTGGACTTACTTAACCATAGTGTCAGCGTGGGGGACCAGGGCAGGTTGTTGGTGATCTGAACACTTAAAAACTTTAAGTTCTCGACCATTTCTACTTCGTCCCCAATGATGTAGACAGAAGCTGTCCTCCACTACGCTTCCTGAAGTCGATGACTATTGCCATCATTTTTTTGACGTTGAGGGAGAGATAATTATTGTTGTACCGGTTCACCAAATTCTCTTTCTCATTCCTGTACTCTGTCTCATCATTGTTTGAGAACTGACCCACTACAGTGGTCTTGTTGGCAAAGTTGAAAATAGAGTTGTGGGAGAATTTGGCCACACAGTCAGAAGTGTATAAAGAGATAGATTGCTTACAACACCCATCACGCTAGTTTCAGATTTCCTTATGTGTGAAGTCACATAGCAGCGTTCACCATAATGCAATGGACTGTCCAAGGTTGAGGGATTCCCTTGCACTGTGGCCTGTTATGCAATAGTAATCAATGTCAAATGAGTTTAATTCTAAATGTAAGTTAACCGTAGTGATTACAACCTTCACAAGAACTTTAATCGGAGAACTTTTTGCTGCCTTTAATGTTCAGAACAGACACCGTGTTCTCCAAAAACAAAAACTTCAGCTTTTCTAGAAGAATTCGGTGTCTATTTTTAGCATCATAACTAATTAGTTGTTGTTTTGGTTTTAATAGATTTAGGATTAGTTTATTTTTCAACAAACAGTTCAGCGTAGCTATGCAGAGGGCACACTTAATTTATTGCAACAGTTTGTATGAAGTAATATCCTGGAACCTTCGCCTGAACATAATTTTCTAGCTGCCTTCACCCCAAAGCCGGAAAATCCCTCCTGAGGTTGACAGACCTTTGCATGGTCCATCCCCTGCCTGCAACAATTCCCATGGCAGATGGGATGGGATAATTCCAGCCAAAGTGACAATCTCAAGTTTTGAGGTTCATGCAATAGTGACTACACCTCTCAGCTACTGCATTGGCTATAAGTTGCATCGGGACATCCCGAGGTAACGCAAGGGGGAGGCAATGGCCTAGAGGCATTATCACTAAACTACTAATCCAGAAACTCAGCTAATGTTCTGGGGACCCAGGTTCGAATCCAGCTACACCAGCTATTGGAATTTGAATTCAATAAAAAATATCTGGAATTAAGACGCTACTGTTGGCCATGAAACCATTGTCGATTGTAGAAAAAAATACTTTTGTTCCTTTAGGAAAGGAAACCTACTATCCTTACTTGAACTGGTGACTCTAGAGACACAGCAATGTGATTAACTCTCAACTGCCCTCCAAGGGATAAATGCTGGCCAGCCAGCGACACCCATGTTCCAAAGCTGAATAATAAAAAAAACGAAAGGCTCTATATAAATGAAAGGTCTTCCTTTCAGCGGAGCGAGTGCAGAATTGATAGAATTATGGTCCAGCACAGATTTCACCATTTTTGAATTATACCTTATTGCAGTATTCACAACAGATTATTCAGCTGGGCTATCAGAGCAGGGACTAACTTGGAGAATATTGGCTCAGCATGATTAATGTCTGAACCACAAGCACTTATCCATGCTAAACTGTGAAGTATTTATAGTATAACAGTGCTTCTGTGCTGTGCGAATAAACCAGTGCGCAGTCAGAATCACACAACTATCTGATCCTGGACAGCTGTAAATTAACCACTTCCCTCATCCATTCTTTTACAAGGGATTTTTTTATTAATGTTTACAACTCACTAGATAACAAGCTATCAGTGTGTACTGGAATAACATTGCTCGTTCTCTGCCAAGATTGAGGATTGTGAGTGTTCTTATCAGAGACTCTCGGAGGGATGTGATCATTACTTCTTGGCCTGTGTTTTGTGGTGGTAATTGCTGTGGCCTGTTAGCCTCTGTGAAAGTTACTTCTTGGCACACAGAGGCACTGAGGGGATCAGCAAGACAATAATGTGGATTCTTTATTCAAGGATGGTTCTGCCTCAGACAGGCAGATCTCCTTCACACTGCCAGCATCCAGGAGTCGCCTGGCATGTTAGATCACATGCTGATGTAGATTGGAAATGTAACCACACCTCTTAAAGGTGTACCCTAATGGCGATGATGGCCGAACTGTCACACTTGTGCAGAAGAATGCGGAAATCCGGTTAGTGGCCCCATGTTGGTGGGGGATTAACAGTAAAAACGCCTCGAAAAAGTCACATCTTGTTGAATGAAATATAAGGGAAAGTCATCAGGGTCCCAGATGACCATAGGCTGCTCTCCCCTTTTGAGTGGGGAGGGGGGAGGGCGTGGGGGCAAGGGGCGGGAGCTGACTGGTGGTGATTTAACCTGAGGATCATCATACCTCAGGCAAGGTTGAGAAGCAAGGCCTTCATGAATAACCTCAGCTGTTACAGGAATTGAACCCACAGTTATTGGCATCACAAACCAGCTGTCCCAACCAACTGAGCTAAACTAATCCTAAACTTGAGGTGTATATGAGCTTTTAATGACGTACTAACTTCATGTTTGCTGCTAAACACACTCAGCATCACTGAAAGCTAACTTTATAATAGTAGAACATCAGATTTCTCCATAATGATAAAAAAGTACACAGTTTTATTTATTTTAAACTTTATATTTATTTTGGCTCCTATCTTAATCTAGCCATATCTTCTGAAGATTGAAATTAAAATGAAAGGACATTAGGGGTTTGAACTTTCTGGTTTGCTACATGTGAAAGCTTCAATGTGATTGACTATTTGCTGATATCATTGCTGCCGAATGTCAAGGGATCCCCTCGTCTTGGCACAGATTTAAACAGCTGCTGGGAAAGAGTAAATTGGTCTGTTCTACAGCCATCATTCTGCGCTGTCCAAGGTTAAATGTTCCAATGTTAGTCTGAGCATGTAATTTTGAGATGTTTTGTTAATGATTGAGGTCTTGTGGCTGAAGGCAGAAACCAAGACCATGTGTGTCAGCAACGCGTGAGGGCTGCTGATGCTTCAAAATCACAGCAGGAAACATTGAAGCCACTGGAAAGCCACAATAATGTCCTTCTTATAGTGATCTTTTTCTTATTCATTTGCGGGATGCGAGTCTTGCTGGTTGGGCCAACATTCATTGTTCACCCCTAACTACCCTCCATTTCATAGGGAGTTTAAAAGCCAACTACATTGTGTGGGTCTGGAGTCACATGTAGACCAGACAGGGTAAGGATGGCAGATTTGCTTCCCAAAAAGACAGGTTTTGTTGCAACAATCAGCAACAATCTCGCAATGGTCTTGATTAGACTTTTAATGCCAGATCTTTTGTTAAATTCATATTTCACATCTGCCATGGCAGGTTCTTGCCCTGGGTCTCTGGATTACCAGTCCAGTGAAAATATCACTACACCTCTGCTTCCCCTAGGTGCATCTAGGGTGGCACAGTGGCACAGTGGTTAGCACCACTATGTCACAGCGTTAAGGACACAGGTTTGAGTCTCCACTTGGGTCAGTGTCTGTGCGGAGTCTGCACATTCTCCCTATATCTGCATGAATTTCCCCTGTGTGCTCTGGTTTCTTCCAAAAGACCTGTTGGTTAGGTGCATTGGCCATGCTAAATTCTCCCTCTAGTGTACCCGAACAGGCACCAGAGTGTGGCGACTAGGGGATTTTCACAGTAACTTCATTGCAGTGTTAATATAAGCTTACTTGTGACACTAATAAATAAACCTATTGTTGCTTCCAAGATACATTTAATATTTGTATCTGTTGGCTTACAGTTCAAGGAGATCCATGCAGATCGACATTGTATTATTGCATGGTAACCTGCATGGATGGACTAAGAATTAATTTTACCAATAGAGCGGCAGCCTTCTCTGTCTAATTGCTATGGTGATGTACTGTTTCTAGGTAGAAAGATCCTTACTTGATTCTGTTTCAAGGTTCACTGCAATCAAAGAAAGAAATGAAAAATAAATAACTTGATTCAGTCTCACAACTTTACAATTAAGTTTTGTTCACATTTTTGCTGTCTGGACAAACAGGTTCCCTAATAGGCACATTTCAGATGCTGATTGTTAAAGTATTTTAAAACTACACACTCAAGAGGCGAATATGGATCAATGGCATTTAGTCAATATCAATGCAGGATTATATATTAGGGTGGTGCTAACGGACAATATGCTCACCACTTACAGGTTGATAGAAATAAGGATCTAGGTGTCATTTCGCACAGGTCAGCCAAGGTTCACAAGCAACGCAGAGAAGCTGTAGAGTATTGTTTAGCACTAATACAACCTTTTAATAAAAGGCAAACGTTGTCTCCCAGTCCACGTCCTTTTTCAGACTGCTTTTAGAACATTCCATTCCTTTTTAGCCCTTTCATATGATAGGCGCTATATGATCTTGGTAACAAGGTCAAGAGTAGAAGTGCAAAAATTATTTCCAACTCAAAGATCTTTGGGCTAAAAGCAAAGCCTGCCTTTGAAGTAAGCTGAGAGATTGATAAAACAAGGACAAGGGCAGGATTGTGTGTTTGTTGATAGATTATTTCAGTTTGACAGGTTGGAGACAATACATTTAAAACACACAAGAGTAAGAATAGGCTAGAAGATGGGCAGTTCTATTTCCTAGCCACAGTGATAGGACAGTATAGTGGCATAGTGGTTAGCACTACTGCCTCGTAAGTCCAGGGACTCAGATTCAATTCCTGATCTGTGTGGAGTTTGCAAGTTCTCCTTGTGTCTGCGTGGGTTTCCTCTGGATGTTCCAGTTTCCTCCCACAGTCCGAATGACATGCTGGTTAGGTGCATTGGCCATGCCGAATTCTCCCTCAATGTATCTGAATAAGCGCTGGAGTGTGATGACTAGAAGATTTTCATAGTAACCTAATTGCAGTGTTAGTGAACACTAATAAATAATAGTGACACTAATAAATAAACTTTAATCTCTGGAACATATTTTTGGATGGTATTGTGCATATTGGCTCTCTACATTGCCCTCAGAAGAGGATTGGTCTGGTACTTGGCTTCAGAACTTGAGAGGCCAGAGAGGATATTCTAATAATTTTTCCCTTATTCATTTGGGGGTTCTCCATTTTTCTGGTCACTCCAGGTAATAGCTTCTTGGCGATTACATTCCAGATATTATGACTACTCAGCAGGCATAATGGATAGGCCACTTTTTTCATAATTCTCATATTGTGATGTGTTTAAGGAGAAACCTTAAGGAGTGGAATTTTCACTACCCCATCTGTATTCCAGCCTTCAACCAGCAGCTCATGTGGAATATTGTCCGGATGATGCAATGGTGAACCTTCGAAAGCTTTTGTTGTATTTATTGAATTACAGAGAAACAGATCATTTCACCAGATTCATGCAGAACTACAGAATTGTTACAGTGGAGAGGGAGGCTGTTCAGCCTATCATGTCTTCACCGACTCTCCAAGTGAGCACCGTGACTTAGTGTCACTCCCCTGCCTTTCCTTCGTACCCCTGCACATTGTTTCTATTCAAGTAACCCAAAAATCAGCAGGTTAGGTGGATTAGCCATGTTAAATTGCCTCTTAATGTCAGGGGAACTAATAGGGGAAATATATGGGGTTATGTGGATAGACCCTGAGTGGGATTGTTGTCGGTGAAAACTCGATGGGCTGAATGGCCTCCTTCTGCATTGTGCAGATTTAATGTATGATTCTAATGCTCTCTCATATCCTCAATTGAACATACCACCCCCCACACTTCCAGGCAGTGCATTCCAGAGTGGAACCATTCTCTGTGCTTTTTCTCACATCTCATTTCCTTCTTCTGCAAATCATTTAAAATCTGTGCTCTCTTGTTCTCAATTCCTGTTCAACCCCTGTCTTGATTTTGAACGCTTCGATCAAATCTCCTCTTAGCCTTCTCCTCCCCAAGGAGAACAATCCCAACCTCTCTAACCCATCAATGTAACAGAAATTTTTCACCCCTGGAATGCCTCAGACGGAGTCCGCAAGAGAATGTAAATGTCTTAGATAGAATCCATGAGAACTTCCTGTAAAACTCTTGTAAACTGAGTCTAAGGCATTCACTTTCTTCCTATAGTGTGGCACCCAGGCTGCACGCAATATTCCAGTTGAGGCCTAATCGGTGTCTTGTATAAATTGAGCATAACCTACTTGCTCCTGTACTCAGTGCATCTATTACTAAAACCTAATTACCACTCATGTTGCTATTGCCTAGTAGTAGTGTTAAACAGCTAACTCCATCTGTTGCTCAAATTTTTGAGATACTAAGCCAACACGGGGTATTCCGAAGTAAACTGTGGATTTTTCAGGGCCAAACGTGATGGATTTAGACTCATTCATGAACTTGCAAGATACACAGAGTGAAACGATCTGGTCAAGGAAGATTTTTGATTTGATTTGACGTATTATTGTCATATGAAAATAGTATACAGTGAAAAGTATTATTTCTTACTCGCTATACAGACAAAACACACTGTTCACAGAGAAGGAAAGTGCAGAATGTAGTGTTACTATCATAGCGAGGGTGTACAGAAAGGTCAATTTAATGGGAGATAGGTCCACTCAAGAGTCTGATGGGAAGAAGCTGTTCCTGAGTCGATTGGTATGCGATATCAGATTTTTTGTATCTTTTTCCTGACAGAAGAAAGTGGAAGAGAGTTTGTCTGGGTTGTGTGGGGTCCTTATTTATGCTGGCTGTTTTGCCAAGGCAGCGGGAAGTGTAGACAGTGTCAATGGATGGGAGGTTGGTTTGTGTGAAAGACTAGATGTCATTTATGACCCTTTGTAGTTCCTTGCAGTCTTGGACAGAACAGGAGCCTTACCAAGCTGTGATACAACCAGAAAGAATGCTTTCTATGATGATCTGTAGAAGTTGGTGAGAGTTGTGGCAGGCATACCAAATGTCCTTAGTCTCCTTGACACAGTAGAAATGTTGGTTTAACTGTAGTTGGAAGATATTATCCAATAGGATGCCTTCGATGCACCTTATTTCAACATTAGTCTTGCATGGTGAACAAATTGGCTTAGACATTCTTTACAAGGTTTCCAATAAAACTAATTATATAGTATGTGGAACTATGAGAATCCTAAAGTCTATATTGATCAGTGAAGGTAAGCTTGCAGAGAGAACAGCCTGAAAGATTTCTTGACTAGAACATCAAGGAAGAGGAGTTCATTTGAATATTCCACTTCAAATGTGAATTGAAACATTAGAAGCCCTTTAAGATATGTAAAGAAATTATTATCGGCAACTATGGATTTAAATATCGCAAATGTTTCATTGCAAATGCATGTTGGCAGAAGTATACAAGGAGTAGAAGATTTGGCATCATTCCATCAAAGACACAGTTCTCATAGAACCCCGCAAAGATGGTTGTGAGAGGTGGGCCTCGAATAACAGTTGACAGTAGCTGGTTTCAGGTTGCTACTATGCAGCAGAAACATAAATGATAATCACTAACATCTACTGTACTGTTATGCCATGTGGTAGCACAGTGGTTAGCACTGCTGTTTCACAGCTCCAGGCTCCTGGGTTCGATTCCTGCCTTGGTCACTGAGTGTGGAGTTTGCACATTCTCCTCGTGTCTGTGTGGGTTTCCTCTGGGTGCTCCGGTTTCCTCCCACAGTCCAAAGATGTGCGTGTTTGGTTGATTGGCCATGCTAAGAAATTGCCCCTTAGTTTCCAAGGATGTGTAGGTTAGAGGGATGAATGGATATAATATGTAAGGATATGGAGGTAGGGCCTGGGTGGGATTGTGTTCGGTGCAGACTCGATGGGCCGAAGGGGCTCTGTCTGCAATGTAGAGTTCTATGATTCAATGACCATGTGAACCCATTTGCGGCTGCAGTTTGTATTTTATTTTAAATTCATTGCGCGGCGCACAACAATAACACCTTTGTGACTCTATCTCTCCGTGGAATGTCACAAGCAGCAATCCTACAACTTGGTGAAAACCTTTCCAGTGTCCATTTGAACAGACAATGGGCCTCGGCTAAAATTACTTACATAAAACTGTGTCGTTGTTTTTCGGAACAGACCAGTCTCTCTGAAGGATAAGAAAGGGCGACAGATTCAGCCAACTGGCCTGGAAAACATGCAGCTGCCATTTGCAGCGTCACTTTGCTTCTGTGGGGGGCAGGGGGGGATGATCACATTGCCAAGACTCAGCTGAAACTCAGGCTATTATTTTGATCACAACACAACACTAAGGATGGGCCCACGTGATTGCTTTATGTCATGCTCTCTTTATGCCGGTTATAGCAAGAACAGAACAGTCCATTATTCACAAGGCACTGACCATTCCCCCCCCCCCCACTCCACCCACCTCCCACGAGATTGGAGCCAAAACCGGTGTCAACTGACAAAGAGTCAGATTCAGCTCAATTTGATGAAAATATCATCAAAACTGACTCAGAGCCTGAACTTTGCACAGGATGGGTTCATTTATTCCGTACAAGAACAGCTTTAAATTGAGAATCATGACCCTCTTATTTCCACCGACAGTTTTTGTGCTTTTCTATTCCATTAACAAAATAATTTTAGCTTGCTAGTAGCAGTAGCTGACTCTAAATACCGTTGTTTCTTTCCTTGATGCATTTTTCTTTCAGCATTTGGGCCTAAATTTCAGGCTTTTCAGCCATTTTAAATCATTGGGCCTGGAAGCGCACAGGCGAGATTGTGCTGTCAACACAATTTCACACTGAGTAGCCAATTAGGGGCTGCCCAGCACGTAATTCATCCTTGGACAAATTGGAAGAGATTAAGCAGAGATGGAGGAAGGAAGAGGTGGGACAGTGAGTCCAATAGGATCCCATTGGGGACTTTAAAAAAACTCTGCAGGCGGCACCCCGCAGCCTGCTGTGAGCTGTGGGGAATGCAGTGGGAACGTTCTCCTCAAGATCTAAGAAGAAATATCTGCAACGCTGAAGGCCTCTGCATCCATCAGACATGGAAGAAAAGGATAAGTCCAGTGGGCAGTCTGCCCCCTATTTTGCAGTTGGGTGCCTGCGCTTTCTCACAGAGGAGGTCAGTGCCAGGCGTGATGTGCCAGGGAATGGAAGAAGAAGCTACCCACAACATGTCACAAAAAAGTTATGGACAGAGGATGGCATCCAGGTCAGTGGGCACATCATAGTGCACCAAAGGTGGATACAGTGCTATAAATTGTTCAGTGATTTTCTGCATTCAGCAAGGTTGAGTGCAGAGATGATATGGAACAACATGGAAATATGTATTGGGTGGGGGGGGGGGGGCAGTGGCCATTTCTCACCACCCTCCAGGGTGTAGTGTCTTGGCTGGGTGAGATGTGCCACTTTGCCAAAGCCTGCAACCTGGTTCTCGGGGAGGGGATGGACGCGCGGGGGGTAGGGAGAGGATGGGGAATGTGGAATGAGGTCTGCAATGGTGCTGCAGGAATGGGGGAGCACTGGTGATGGAATCTGTTGTTGCCTTTCAGAAAAAGAGAAGCCATAATGTTGGAGGGGAGTGGAGGTGGGGGGGGGGGGGGGCGCTGAGGAATAGGCAATGGAGGGCCCAATCTGTCAGCCACTACGAGATGGACACCCTGGAGTGGCACAGTAGACATGGTTCCCCCCTCCGGATGTAGTGAGACAGGTGGCTCTGAGGGAGGGTAGGGGGGGCAGCACACAAATACAAGAGTGACGGACAGAATAAAACTCACAGCATCCTCTCAGCCTAAATAGAAATGTCAAAGCACCAAGTACCCATTAATCCTCCAATCCAGATAATACCACGTTACAGTTCTTCCCATCACCAGCCTGCCCAGCAGGCACACTGACCCTGTGATGATTGAATGTACGGGTCTGGCAGAGATCTCTGATGTTTTAGAGGGATCTATGCAGAGTGGGAATGCTGCATTGACCCCAAGCACCCTGAGCCTCTCCACTCAGAGGGTGGAGATTCTCACAGAGATACAACTTCTGGAGCAGAGTCAGGATTGTGCTCAGGGCCTCACACAGCCAATGACCTGAGGAGCTCCCTGCTAGTCGCAGAGACAGAGGGGACACCGACTCTCCCGCTATGCGCCCATCCAGCAATGGCAGGGAGGTTCAACCTGGCAGAAGAGCTGGGTTAGTAGGGTCTTTGAACATTTGAATGTAGGGCGCTGGGTTCTTGCATCCCAAATGTCTTGTATCAGAGCAATACCCTTAGCATGAGCTGGACTCAATGTAGCTTAGCTGAGGGTGTACATAATCAACATCTCCCTGATGTCCCTGCTTCCCTGAAGACTCCTGGTATCTGACTCCACGTCCTCACTCTCAGCCTTCCCAGGCTCTTCGACAGACCCATCAGTAGCTTCACCTTCTGCAGAATCCAGAGGGACTGCCTTGCGATCCTCAGTCTCTAGTGGGTCCCTCCTTTGTCGGAACTGGATTGTGCAGAACACAGCAGGGAATGACCAGCAGTAACACATGCTCAGGAGAATACTTCAGTGCTACCCTGATTGGCCCAGGCATCTGATCCACATCTTCAGCAGCCCAATGGTCCTCTCTACCTTGTGCAGGTGAAACTCCTGTTATATCTAACACCTGCCTCTGTTCTTGTGGACATTTTCATTACAGGCTCATCCATCCAAACCAGAAATGGACAATCTTGGTGCCGCAGAATATAAGCATTGTGTCAGTTGCCAAGGTAACAGGCACAGACTTGAAAGATCTGCGTCTTGTGGTCTGAGACTGTCTGGATGCTCATTGAGTGATATCCCCCTCGCTTCACAAAGGTGTCCAGCTCAGCTTGCAGGCACTTTCATGGACACATGAGGGCAGCTGATGGCATCTGGGATGCTGGGGAAGCCAGTAATCACCACAAAGGCGTGGCTCTCTCAGCCTGGCTGACCTCGGCTGTCCAGTAAAGGATGAATGTCATCACCCGTCTGAAGAGATTGGCAGTAAGGAGCTTGACTGTGGGCAGCAGATTGGGACACAGGTTCCCCCTCTTGAGAGAACCAATGGCCTAGAGGCTGAGTGTCGCTATGGTCTTCAAAGTCACTGGCATAGGGTGACCACCCACACGTTGGAAATGATCTCCAGCCCAATCATCTTGAATTTGCTGGTGACAGTTTCCCTAAAGGGGTGGATTTTCTTTCAATACTGGACCTTGGACATGTTAAGGTGGTTGGAACACTGCCTAACACTTTGGCTGCTGAGTAGTGATGTCTTCTGTAGACCCTTCCACCTTCCACCTGCCCTCTGTCTACACCTCTCATCCCAAAGATCACTCCCTGCGATGCTGCCTGCAGTCACCTGACCTCCTCTCCCTCCTGGCTGTCTCTTCCTCCTGAAAAGAGCTCCCACCAGCTGAGTATACAATCTCCATGATCAGAAAGACACACGATATTGTCTGAAGATTTCACTTGAGGTGACTGAGACAAAGATGGCAAGAAAATGTATTCCAAAAGAAAACTATCCACGCACACACTAGAAATGGCAGAGAAACCTCTCAAGCCATAGAAGTATCTCATCAAAAAACTCTAACCTGAAGAGACTTGAGTCTTTGCCTCAGGAGCTTTTTATCCCACTCTTGGATGAGAACTCAAGGTCAATGGGTTTCCTGTCTGTGATGACTACAAAATTGAACAAGCAAAGTGAAATTGCTTTCAATTGGTAAACACTTGGCATTAATTGTCCCTTTCAGCATTAGTGGGAGTATTTCCAACTCCTGTGCATGCTCGCTGACTGTAGCATGTGTGGAAGACAGTGGGATACTCACCCAACATTTTCTCATACAGGATCACGTGAGTCCAGACCAGACACATTCCCATTTTCTTCATGTAAAATTCTGGATTTGGTATCTCACAATGATCCCCAAAACACATTGGCCAAAATCTTCTGCCCCTGTAGAAGGTGAGGAAAGAGGCAGCTGGACTTGAGAACTTTGTTGGTTGGCGTGAGAACTAAATATCTTCCATCGGAAGATCGAGCAGGAAGCCCCGCTGTCAATCTTCCTACCCAATTAATGACCACTTGAGGACCTCTTCCCACTTCCGTTGCAATCTTCCCTGCTCCAGGTGGCTCTGCTTACTTGTGGGCTGTATCACTGGTAAATCTTTGCGGGCTGGAATGGAGTGAGTGTTCCCTGATTCTGGGCTAATCTGCGCATGATTGAGGGCACAAACATGGGGCAGGGAGTTGACTGTTGACAGCCACCCTTCTGCCCCTGCTACCAATCTCCATAGGACCCAGCTTTGCCCCACAACCTCCTCAAGGTCCCCCACAACAACACTTACTATTTTCTTGGGTTGGACTCCGGGGGCAGGTGTTTTTCTGGCAGAAGCCATAATTTCTCCATGGTTCTACCAAGTACAAAGAACAAAGAACAAAACAGCACGGGAAACAGGCCCTTCGGCCCAATGAGCCCATGCTCCACCCTGATGTTCCCACCTCTACCCACGATCCCTGTCCATGTTTATAGATTTATGGATTAAAAACCAAATTTGAGATAATTTAGGGAGAATTTGTTTTGCCAATTAGCCTAAGAGCACATCTTTGGGATGTGGGAGGAAACCGGAGCTCCCGGAGAAAACCCACACAAGTGCGGGGAGAAAGCGCAAACTCCCACAGACACAGGCCCAAATCCATGTATCTGCACAGCACAGCGATAGTCACTGAGCTGTCATGTTGCCCATCAGATGGTCCAGGTCAAGCATACACTAACAATGTGAAACATTAGGATACTCTCGAAAAAGATCCAAGAGCAGCTCTCTCACGACCCATCGCGTGTATGCCCCTCATTAGACAACAAGGTGGACCAAAACATCTGTAGGATAAAAACGAGTACATCAATATCATCATCTATTTACACACTTCCCAGGGACTCCCAAGGCTCATGATCCCTATTTTAAATCAGTTTTCTATACCCCTCCATTCCCATTCTGTTCATGTGCCCATCTAAGTGTTTCTTAAATAACTCCAGAGTACCTGCCTCCACCACTTTACTTGGCAGCGCATTCCATACCCCCACCACCCTCTGTGTGAAAAAACTCCCTCTAGCATCCAAATTATACCTTACCCCCCTCACCCTAAGCCTGTGACCCCTCGTGCTATTTGAGTGCATCCTAGGAAAAAGCTTAACCCTGTTTACTCTATCTATCCCCTTCAAAATCTTGTACAGAGCTGACACCTCTTGATGGATTGAAAGCCATCTTCTCGGGGTCTTCAGTTTGGAGGAAGACCCAGCACTGTCCACTTCACTGCCCAATGAACAGAAGATAGGTCGAGCCTTTCTTCTGGCAGTCAGGGTGGGTGACTTGCTGCTAAACACTGGAGCCAGTGCTCCTTGTAGATGAGTAGCACTGACAAAATATTTTACAATAAACCAGCTTGAACCTAATGATTCTTCCATCATAACCATTTATTGTAAGTAACACAAATTCCCCTCTAAGACATGCACCATCTAGACTTGGAATTTTATTGCTGTTCTTTGCTGACGCTGTATCAAAATCTTGGAACTGCCTTCCTAATGGAACATGAGTGTACCCACACCATGTGCGTACATGTGCAATTCAAGGTGGTGGGAAGGACATCAAATGCTGTCCTAGTCAGCAATGTCCACATTGCATGAAAGAATAAAACAATCTGTATTGTACGGAGGAAATTACAAATGTAGATTTCAGATGTTTGAGGAAGAGAAGTAATTCAGACTTCATTTTGCATTCTGATGACCTATGTTTTAAAATGATACTTTTATTTATAAAATAACAACGTGCAATTTTACTGCAAAGAGCTAGAATTAGTTGAAGCAATAGGATGAAGCACTAAGAAAAGGATGATAATGCCTCTGTTGGGAAAACAGAGGGTGATGGGGGTATGGAATGCACTGCCAAGTAAAGTGGAGGCACTCAGGAGTTATTTAAGAAATACTTAGATGGGCACATGAACAGAATGGGAATGGAGGGGTATAGAAAACTGATTTAACATAGGGATCATGAGCCTTGAGAATCCCATGGGTTTTCTCCGGGTGCTCCGGTTTCCTCCCACATCCCAAAAATGTGCTCTTAGGCTAATTGGCAAAACAAATTCTCCCTAAATTGTCTCAAATTTGATTTTTAATCCATAGATCTATAAAGAGGCAGCTGGACTTGAGAACTTTGTTGGTTGGTGTGAGAACTAAATACCTTCCACCGGAAGATCTTCCCACTGTCAATCTTCCTAACCAATTAATGACCACTTGAGGACCTCTTCCCACTTCCGTTGCAATCTTCCCTGCTCCAGGTGGCTCTGCTTACTTGTGGGCTGTATGACTGGTAAATCTTTGCAGGCTGGAATGGAGTGAGTGTTCCCTGATTCTGGGCTAATCTGCGCATGATTGAGGGCATGAACATGGGGCAGGGAGTTGACTGTTGACAGCCACCCTTCTGCCCCTGCTACCAATCTCCATAGGACAGGGATCACGGATAGAGGTGGGAACATCGGGGTGGCAGCGCGGGCTCGTTGGGCCAAAGGGCCTGTTTCCAGTGCTGTTTTGTTCTTTGTTCTTTGTTTGTTCTTTTATCCAGGTAGCAATCAACACACCCAACAAGAATGGAAGGTTCTGCTGTTATACAGGAACAAGAAATTGACATACAATCCAAAATCAAAGAATGATTTTCATTTACCAGATTTTTCCACACAAAAAATTGCTCTGCAACAAGATCAGGAAATATATTGGAAATACAACTGCTTAGTAATACAGATCTTGGCAATGAGCAAGGTGCATCTCAAAGTTGTTATGGTGATAGCCATTAAAGCTGAGGGTTGTACAGATGCCCAGTGACCCAACAGAAAGTCAAAGTAAACAAAAGGCCTTTTTAACAGGGATCAGGGCCAGATATTGGTGATGAATTTGTATAAATCTGTGCATGCACTAGGCCACAATTAATTTCACACAAAGAACAAAAATTGCACTTGGGACTGCTGCTTCCTTCAAAAACAGGAAGTCCACTCCAGATGAGAAACACATTTATCTCAAGTTTCCAGCCAAGCAAATCCGATTCTTCTGAGTTTCTTCCAGACGGATCCTGTCTCATTTGAGTAAGTGTTCTGCAAAACTTGCATTGAACAGGAAATCACTTAAAAAAAATTACCAATGACAGATTTTGGGAAATGTTCCAATCGGTTTTTCAAATATAATTTTGGGTGAAGTTTGTCCCATTTTATCAGCTCTTTGCTCTTTTCCTTTTTAAAAGCCGTTTGCTATAATATCTTATAACTCTGATGAAGGTTCCACATTTGCAACATTAATTCACCTCTTCTCTTCAACCTGTTGAATGTTGCTAGCCTTATTTTTGATTAAGTTTTAGGTTTCAACTATCTCCGGTTTTTACTATATGCTAGAATTTAGTGTTTTAGGGCAATTAATATCCATATTATAGATTTTTAAAATTTATTAGTGTCATAAGTAGGTTTACATTAATAATGCAATGAAGTTACTGTGAAAATCCCCTAGTCGCCACATTCCGCCCACTATTTAGAAGGAGAATTTAGTATGGCTTGTGTACCTAACTAGGACATCTTTTGGACTGTGGGAGGAAACCGGAGAACCAGAGCAAACCCATGCAGACACAAGGAGAATGTGTAGATTCCGCATAGAGAGTCATCCAAGCTGGGAATCGAATCTGGGCCCTTGGCATTGTGACACAGCAACTAATCACCATGGTGCCCTTATAAATATAAATAAACATGTCATGTTATTTTTAAATCATTTAGGGGATGTGGGTGTCATTGTCTTGGCCACAATTGATTGCCCATCCCTAATTACCCTTCATAAGGTAGTGGTGATCTGTCTCCTTGAACCGCTGCAGCCCCTGAGGTGTAGGTACACCCACTGTGCTGTTAGGGAGCAGGACTTTGTGTACAATAGCTAAAGCTATTTTCGAACATTGCATCACAGTACAGTATATGTTAGGTTAGTGATAAAAGAAGAAAGTGCTGGAAAAATCCTGGAGATCTGGCAGGATCTATGGAGAGGGAAAAACAGAGGCTGGAATTTTACCACCTTGTCCGCCATGGGAATCAGAGCAGGCAAGGGGTGGACAACAGGAAGGTTCGTTGACTTCGAGTGGGATTTTATGGTTTCGGGGCGAGCGAGGCTGTAAAATCCCTGTCAGGAAGGCTGGATTTTCTGGCTTTTCCCATCAGGGGAATTTTCTAGTGCTGTTAAAGTGGCCATTCACAATGGAATTCCCAGCAGCGAATGGTGCAAGCTACGCAAAATGCTGTAGACTTCGGCGGGGCCAGAAGATCCAGCCAATGGCCAATAGTAGGTCATCTCTGCTGCTGGAATACAGACCAAGCAGGACAGAACGTAACATAAGAAACAGGAGCAGAAGTAGGCCATCTAGCCCTTTGAGTCTGCCCCGAGAGGGTTTGGGGGGCAGAAAATCCTGCTTCCAGTTGTCGCTTTGAGTCCAATATGACTGTTCTTTGGAACAGAAAAGGGGTAGGAATGCGAAGAGTTTAATTTATGCAGTTGACGGTGAGTTGAAATGGCAAGTAACCAGGGGAGATTGACGTCAGCTGGCAGACTAAGGCCAGGCATCCTGAAAAATGTTTGGCCTCTCCAATATAGAGGGAACAATACTGTGCAGCAAAAGCAATGCACTAAATTGGGAGAAAGACAAGCAAATTGCTGCTTTACCTGAACAGCCACTGGGATAATAACTGGGGACTCAACGTCATGTCTTTGCCCAGTAACCTGCTCCTGTAAATCTGAACTCTCCATGGGGATGTGTCTTTCAATGATTTGCTGCCTCTCCAGATTTGGGCTTCAATTCAGTGGCACTCAAGTCATTCCACTTTCTTCTTTTGAATCGTATGTTAATTTTAGTCAAACAGGATCTCCATCTGTTGCCATGGCAAGCTTTTTGGCAAATCGAATAAAACTAAATCAAACAAACTGAGGGACAAAGTGAAAGGGGCAATCCTTTCAAAGGGGGAACTGCCCGAAACAAAACAGAAACAAAGCCAAAAAGGAAAATTAAAATGTTGAACAAAAATGAGATTAAGAGGGTCAATAACACACCCCAGTTCCTGCTGGGCCTAACAAATTTGGAAGGCCTTAATACCATCCATAGACACTGCATGCTCTTTCTTCAAGGACACTGGTCGTGAATATAGCCACAGTACAGGGGCAAATAGACAGGTCGGGCAATGCCCTCAGTCGCTTGCTGCCTGGACCTATTTATGACAAGCTTGGCCAGGCCCTGAGCAAATCCTCCTCCTTCCCCCCACCCTCTCAAACCGGGTGCATCTCTTTTCCTGCCCCTCCAGGCATGCTTACCCGCTTGCTCCATGAGACACTGTGGAGACAAATCTAATGCTAATGGGAGCAACTCTCATGCATCACATAGCAATGTACACTCAGTGAAGCCTGAGAGCACTTATTTCTAATATTCCCAGTTTAAAGATGGCACAATCAAGATACAAAATAAAACTCACCCAATCTGCCCCAGTAACATGCTTTAAATCCCCACCCAATTCAGGGACACGAATTCTATTTTGATTGCCAATTAAATTATGGCCATTTCTGAACCGGGTTCTTATATGTTGTCATCAATTCTCAGCTCTAACAAAGGATGATCCTGATGGGAATTGTTGGCTCGACTCTCTCCCCACAGATGCTGTCAGACCTGCTGAGGTTTTCAGTTTTTGTTTCAGATTCCAGCGTCCGCGGTATTTAGCTTTTGTGGACCTTCACCCGTTAGAGCTAGGTTTAGATTAGCCAACGTCATTTCAAACAGGATCTTAAACAGCCATTGGAGAGCAGGAACTTTAACTAGAATATTATGTTGATTTTTTTTAACCTTGGGTCCAGACATGATAGGATAGTAATTTAACCAAATGTGTTACACAATTTTGCTGTCCATTCTAAACCCCGGTCGCTACCTTATCACGCCCATAAATTACCAAATACAGTAAGGAGTCTCACAACACCAAGTTAAAATCCAACAGGTTTATTTGGTATCATGAGGTTTCAGAGCGCTGCTTCTTCATCAGATGAATGGAGAGGTAGGTTTCACAAACACGGCATATATAAGCAAAGACACGGATAATCTTTTAGTTTAGATATTATAAATAAGAATATTACATTAACACTGATAAATATGGTATCAGTGTTGGAGTTAAACAACCAGCTTGATCCAGCCTGAATAACTGAGATAATCTCTACGATTGGAGTTTGTAAGTTTACAAAGAGCTGCAGAATGTCAAGTTGTTTTACATCATAATAAACCTGGCTATTTCTTGAGGATTATTCAGTAAACTATATAAGGACTATGCAAGTACTGAGTTCCTTCAAATTGGTCAAAATCTCAACAAATGTGACTGACATCAGAACCAGTTACCAACATGATAACTGGCAATCAAAAATGATGACAAATGAACTTCCATTACAGCCATCTCAGACTGAATCAGTTCTGAGCACATGCCCATCTTCCATTGAGAATTTCAATACGGGGTATTCTGTTTGTACGGATAAGTATGCAGTTCAACTTTGCCTTTGCTAATGGACATGGTACACAAGGGAAGCAAGCCACATTCTGATCAGTGCAAGCTTCCAAATTCTGGTCTGTAATGCAGACTACCAATGGCAATACTGCAGTGCTACTGGCAATGATATGTCAACTGTAATTCATCTGTCAGGACCAGATTAGAGAATGGACTACCTTCTAACTCAAAGCCGCAAGTTTTATCTTTGAGATCCGGAGGCAAGGCTAATTGGTTAATGCATCTGGTTAATACATGAAGGAGTTGCCTGAAATAGACTCCAGGCATATACAGTATGCAAGTAAGCTCCTTTAGGAAATAGGCCAAAATTTAGGGACCCTATCCTAAAACTCAGAGAATTGGCTATCCTATCAGGCACAATGTAGTAATTGCTTAGAATAATTAGATTTTATTTGCACACACAAATTAAGCTAATTTACTTGTAGATATTATCACTTTAATACAAAACAGCATGTTTTATGTGGTAGAAACCGTAATAATATTTTATTTCAACACTCCATCCCCACAGGCCTCAAATATTCGCTTCAACCAGCCAGTTTCACATAATTTTAACAACATTAATGTATCTTAATGTTGATGTTATCAATGTTCATCTGAGTATGTTGTTTTCTGTTGTGACAAACATGTTCCATTGTATACCTAAGGGCTGGTAAGTATACTCAGCTATTAAATAAATGGGGGGAGGGGGAATACCTTACCACATGGGTGAACAGAACACTGAGATGATTTAGCAGCTTGATGGAGTTTCTCCATCCTTCGCTTAAACCTTCCTTCTGGCCTTCCTGTTGCGTCTTCCCCACCTGTCCCTCGCAATTCCCCATTCCCCCCCTCCCACGCAGCTGACCAGCCACACCTGTCCTCAATGAGCCATGACCACTCTTTTTCCCTTTTCAGTTCTCTGGCAATTAAAGAAGCAGTTTTTACGAGTGAGGCAATGAAAACACAACTTTTGGGAGCTGCAAAAGACCATTCAGCCCAAGAAACCTGAGGTCTTTTTGATAGCTCAATCAGAAGTTATAGAGACATGAGTAATGGTTTTCTGATATACAATGGACACATTTGCCCAAGGTTTCGCTCTCTCCAGAAACAACTCTGCTCTATACTCTCTGCTTTATTGCTTTACCTAAGAAGCTAATGCACAATTCTATTCCTCTTTGGGTGGAAGTTTTAACTGGATCCCTTTCCTACACTCTGTTCCATTTACAGATTGATCAGCCATTTTATAGTAATCTTAATGGTGTTTTGAGAAGCATGAAATCTCTCTAATGGATCATTGAATCACAGCTGGAGTGGAATATGCTTATCCGTGCCAAATTCAAAGTGCAAAATTTATGGCCTAGGTTGACTTTGTAAAAAACCTTGGAGTTTCTGATCTGGATTATTTTAAGAATAGAGTGTGTTTTACCAAAGTTGGCTTGTTGGCTTATAGGGACTGTGCACATAATATGAACATTATAATCTTAGATATATTTTGTAACTTGTATTATTCTTAAAAATCTGGGTGCATTATGAAGACAGAAATGGGGTGAAGGAGTTTTGAATTATAGTCAATCTTTCATGCTTAATAAGTGTTCACTCTTTTGTTCAACTTGGCAGTCCTGTGACTCTGTTCATTCACGTCTCTAAACAAAAAAATTATTTGTTGTAGTCTATCAAGGTAGAGTTCCATTCTGGCTCCTGACCGAGCAGCAGTAAGATCATTGGTTGAGATCATGTCAGTGACTGAAAGTTCATCAACCTGAAACGTCTAATCTGATTCTATCTCTGTCAATGCTTCCTGACCTGCTGAGTATTTGCAATATTTTCTATTTTATGTCACTACAATAGAAATTTGGTCAATCAACTCAATGGTGTGCAAATTAACAGTGATGCCTGTTACCTTACGATGATGACTCCACTTCTGAAACATCCCATTGCTGGCTTTTAATGTTCTGAACATCATTATGTAAATGTAAGCATTTCTTTTAATTCTATTCAAAAATCAGGATTTGATTTTCTATCATTGTTGTATGAACCTCCCATCCATTGACCCTGTGCAAATTTCCCACTGCCTCGGCAAAGCTGCCAACATAATGAAGAATCCCAAACACTCCAGACATACTCTCTTCCACCTTCTTCTGTCAAGAAAAGGATACAAAAATCTGAGGTCGTGTAGCAAATGCAAGGACAGCTTTTTCCCTGCTGCTATCAAACTTTTGAATGGACCTACTTTGCATTAAGTTGATCTTTCTCTACTCCCTAGCTATGGCTGTAACACTACATTCTCTGCTGCTCTATGAAAGGTATGCTTTGTCTGTGTATGTGCAAGAAACAATACTTTTCGTTGTACACTAATATATGCAACAATAGCAAATCAAATCAAGATGAACCTTATAGTAGGCGATGACCTAGTAGTATTATCACGAGACTATTAATTTAGAAACTCAACTCATGTTCTGGGGACCAGGGTTCGAATCCTGCACAGCACTTGGTGGAATTTGAACTCAATAAAGAATATCTGGAATGAAGAATCTATTGATGACCACGAAACCATTGGCGGAAAAGTACTTCTGGTTCACTGATGTCCTTTAGGTAAGGAAATCTGCCATCCTTATCTAGTCTGGCTAAATATGACTCCAGAACCATAGCAATGTATTGACTCTCAACTATCCTCAAGCATGTAGGGATTGGCAATAAATGCATTAAACCAGTCAGCGATGTCCACCTCTCTCAAATTAATAATAAAAACCTAACACTCAAAGATAGGTTAAAGTAGATATGTGGACACAGGTTACGTCCTTATCAAAGGCTAAAAAGGTATGGCCTTAGGTTTGCTTCCTAACAGAGGCACAAACAGCTGCAAAGTATTTTCAAAAATAGAAGTTTATCATTTCAACACTGCAGAAGGTTTGGATAATCTCTTGAAATTTAGGGACAAAATTTATAAGAAAGATGACCCATGCAATGGGTTTGAGACACTGAAGAAGTTAGAAGGATGGATGGTTATTCCATTGAATAATGTGTCATGGAATTTAAATGGTTATTTACAATACTGCAGAAATTCTATTTGGAGATAATTAATTCGGCGTTTGTCTTCAGATTGTTTGATTGTGTTAATGTATGGAACATGGAAAGGCTCCTTGCAAAGGCTGGAGTTAGATTCTCAGAGAGAGAGAGAGAGAAAAACACTTTGGGATAAACGTCCTGTAGCATAAGGATGTGTAGGTAAATATAAAAATGTAATAGGATAATGTACAATCAATAAAGAGCATTATTGCAGAGAGGTTAAGGATTGACCTAATAAATAAAATGAATGTTAGAGAAAGGCAATCGCAAAGCTAAAATGGTCAATACAAGTCACTATGAGACTGTTTTACAGAATAAATGCTTGCTTGAAGTAATTATTGAAAGTCCTCAAAGGGAAACATTTTTTATTATGATGGGTTACAAAATGTGGCTTTTCTTTTTATGTCTGGAAAATTTCTGTGTTGTGACAACGGCATTATTTAAAGAAAGATAAGGAGACCAGTAAATAGTGGCCTGAACTCTGCCACCTTGCCCACCGTACAATCATTAGCCCTGGTAGTGACTTTTTGGTTTAGTTAATTAAGTTTCCCTTTAACATTTGGTTTTAGTTACAATACGCCACCAGGGAATTAATTTGATTTTTTTACTTTTTGTTTTCTCAAAAGAGACTAGGGAAAAGCTGGGATACTGAACGTGTGTGAGGAGTGTCGAGACCGAACACAGTTAATAAACTCTCTGAGTATGGAAAAGTAATTTTTTGATTTTGACTTCACCAGCCAGCTTAGATCCAGTGAAGAGGTGAGCAGTCTTTTTGATCTACCGCGGTCACTTTGGCACAGGTATACTGACAGTACTGGTGGAAAGGGAGCTCCAGGATTCTGATCCAGTGATAGCGAATGAACAGCGAAACTATTCCAAATCAAGGTGCCGTGTGTCTCAGAGGAGAGTTGCAGATGACATTAAGTTTAAAATTATTGAAATTAAGCATAGACAGGGTGGATAATCAGTAGCTTTTTCCTAGGAAGTGTCAATTACAAAGGAGGACAGGTTCAAGGTGAGAGAGAGAAAGTTTAAGGGAGATTTTTTATACAGAGAGTAGTGGGTGCCTGAAACATGGAGCCAGAGGAGGTGGTGGAAGCAGGCACATTTAAGAGGCATAGAATCATAGAACCCCACAGTGCAGAAAGAGGCCCTTCAGCCCATCGAGTTTGCACTGAACACAATCCTACCCAGCCCTATCCTCATATCCCAACTTATTATACCTACTAATCCCTCTAACCTACGCATCCCTGGACACATGGGGTCAATTTCTTAGCATGGCCAATCAACCTAACCCACACATCTTTGGACTGTGGGAGGAAACTGAAGCACCTGGAGGAAACCCAACCAGACACGGGAGAACGCGCAAACTCCACACAGCCAGTGTCCCGAGCTGGGAATCGAACCCAGGACCCTTGTGCTGTGAAGCAGCAGGGCTAACCACTATGCTACCATGCTGCCCTAGTTGGGTACATGAATAGGGAGGGAATCAAATGATATGGACTGAGTAAGGACACGTTTATTTTTAATTTAATTAGGGCATCGTGATTGGCATGGGCTAAAAGGACAAAGGCCTGTTCCTGTGCTGTACTAATCATAGAATCATAGAACCCTACAGTGCAGAAAGAGACCCTTCGGCCTATGGAGTCTGCACCAAACACGATTCCACCAAGGCTCTACCCCCATAACCCTGCACATTATAGCAACTAATCCCTCTAACCTACGCATCCCTGGACACTAAGGAGCAATTTCTTAGCATGGTCGATCAACCTAACTTGTACATCTTTGGACTGTGGGAGGAAACCGGAGCACCCGGGTTTGTTCTTTGCTCTTTAAAGCAGTCCGATGGGTGACAGACACGAAAGAGCTGAAAATTTGCAGGATGTGGTCCTAGCCATTAACACCAGCGTTGTCCTCACCCGAGGCCACTAGCAATAACACTGTACAATCAGTGAAAGGGAGAATGAACACCATTGTGGGTATATACCCACATGCAGCCATGCAGCCATAAACCCACTCACTCATCATTTCTTTTGGGAAAGAATAGATTTCCTCTATTGCCTCTTGACCCTGTCCATGTTCTCTGTGGCCTAAATAAGGGGCGGGTTTGTGTGTGTGAGGATGGGGAATGGGTGTGTGGGGTGAGGGGATGTGTGTGTGGGGTGGAAGGTGGGTGTGTGGGTATATGGGGATGGGGTTGGGTGTGTGGGGGTGGGGGTGGGTTTGTGGCGGTGGATGTGGCTGTATGGGGTGAGGAGATGGTTGTGTGGGATGGGAGGGTGTGTGTGGGGGGTGGGGGTTGTGGTGTGGGATGGGTGTGTGGGGGGGATAGATGTGGGTGTGTGAGAGTGGGGTTGGGTATGTGAGGATGGGGGAGCGAGTGTGTGGGGGCAGGGGTAAATGTGTGGGGCGGGGTGTGTGTGTGTGTGTGTGTGGAGGGGGGTGTGGGGTGAGAGGTTGAATGTGTGGAGGTGGGTGTGTGAGGGTGGGATGCTGGGTGTGTGGGGGTGGGATGGATGGGCTAATCAGTTGAAACATTTCCATAAATCTTTGCTGGACAAATACTTCTCCAGTTCATTAGCAACAAAAGCAGAAAATGCTGGAAAATCTCAGCAAGTCTGACAGCATCTGTGGAGACAGAATAGAGCCGACATTTTGAGTCTGAGTAACCACTTGAAACATTGGCTTTATTCTGTCTCCACAGATGCTGTCAGACTTGCAAAGATTTTTTAGCATTTTCTGTTGTGTTTCAGATTCCAGCATCCACAGTATTTTGACTTTATCCCTGTTCATTGGCCCACTTACGAGACTCATATTCAATCTTCTGGAAGATTCAATGTTTGCAATAACTTTGTTACCTATCTGTGTAGATATGTTGGATCCTGACAAGGCCAGTGGAGAAGGTTCTCCGATCAAGGCAATTTGTCCACGTCCCTTTCCCTCTCAATATTTCCCCTATTAGAGATGGATGGAAGCTCTCTGCATTACAAGGCAGGTTATTAATTCAGTGAAAAAGCAGGAGGCCTTGCAAAACTAGTTCTGCAATGTCAGAAGACATCATCTTTCAAGTTTGCTGATGACACCACCACGGTGAGTCGGATTTCTGACACTGACAAGATAGAGTACTGGAAAGAGATAGAGAATCAGGTGAGCTGGTGCGATGACAATAATCTCTCCTTCCATGTCAAAAAACAAAGAAGATAATCATCAACTCAGGAAGTGTAGTGAAAGATAGCCCCTGTCTACATCAAGGAGGATGGAGTAGAAATGGTTGAGAGATTCAACTTTTTAGGTGCTTAGATCACCAACAAGCTGTTCTGATCCCCCATGCTAACACTATAGCTATGAAAGCCCACCAAAAGCTCTGCTCTCTCGAAGCTTAAGGAAATTTGGTATGTCCGCTGGGCCTCTCACCAACCTTTACAGATGCACCGTAGGAAGCATTCTTTGTAGTTATATCACAGCTTGGTATGGAACCTGTTCTGTCCAAGGCTGCAAGAGTTGTGAACAAAGATCAGTTCATCACTCAAGCCAGCCTCCCATCCATTGACTCTGTCTACACTTCCCATTGCCTCAGAAAAGCAGCCGGCATAATTAAGGACCCCATGCACCCCGGACATTCTCTCTCCCACCTTCTTCCATCGGGAAAAGGACACAGAAATCTAAAGACACGTATCAACTGACTCAAGAACAGCTTCTTCCCTGCCGCCATCAGACTTTTGAATGGACCTACCTCACACTAAGTTAATCTTTACACCTTAGCTGCGACTATAAACTACATTTTGCATTCTCTCCTTTCCTTCTCTATGTACAGTATGTATTGTCTGTATAGCATGCGAGGAAACAATTTTTCACGTATGCTAATACATGTGACAATAACAAATCAAATCAAATCAGATCTTTCAGATGAGGTTTCAAGTCAAGATCCTGTTATTCTCTCAGCTGCTTGTGAAGGATTGTAAGGTATTATTTTGTAGTGGAGCACAGGCGTTGTCCTGGCCAGCCACTAAACTCAAACTACCAGATTACTGTCTATTTACTGTTTTTTGGAACTTTCTGCCTCGTTTCCTATTTTACAACAGGTGATCAGCCTCCAGAAAGATACTTAATTTGCTACACGGTCGGGGGTGGGCCTTCCTCTTGAATCTTTGCTATCCAGGAGGTGAAGATACTGTCACAATGTTCTTAGGAAGTTCTGGCATTTTGACAATGAAGGGACATCAGTATATCTTTAGACTGGGAAAGTGTGAATTGGGGGGGCATGAAGTGATGATGATAGTCCCACGCACTTGTTATCCTGGGCTGAAACCTTCTGCCATGCTAGGGAATCATAGTGGCAGGTTCAGAAAGTTCGACGAACCATTTAAAAGTCCTTTGAGCTTGGGCAGGAATTCCTGGACACGTGGCGAAGAAACCTTGCCCCTTGTCCTTACAAGTGATGGAATTTGCAGGATTCAGAATTACTGCCAAGTTGGTACAGCGTATCATGTACACACTGCAGCCATTGTTCAGTGATGATGATCAGACAAGATTGGAGTTACCTTGGGGTACTTATTAAGGGAGCAGTCATACCTCCTGGACCTGAAGTAGGTGCAAGCACGGGGCTCACCCCAGCACGTGGGTGGCCCCATTAATGTCATTTCAGAAAATGAAGGCAACAGGGTTAGGAATCCCTAATCCTGCCTCATTATCCTTGCAACACCGTCCCTGGTCTCATTTCCCAGATCTTGGAAGTGTGCGACAAGCTACAACCATTCAAGGAATTGAGCTTTTAGATTTACATCAAAACATTTATTTATGTCACTGTAGAAACAGAAATAAAAAAGAAGGTACTGGGAAAAAAATGAGTTTAAGATTCAGAAAGGCAGTTTGATAGATTTATTTGTTTTTCAGAATATGTCTGCATCAGATTGGATTCTTCACAGAGGAGATAAGATAGATGAAAATCCATGTGTCAGCAGAAGCTTGCTGTGAATGCAAATTGCTTTGCTGCCAGCTTCGCTATTTTATCAATCTATTGTATACCAATGATCAAACCTATTCATGAATACAAGCGAAAGATAATGTTACAGACAACAAAACACCTTGAGAGACCCTGCAAGGTCAGCTTGCTATCTTGGGTCTGACATAAGGGAGAGGTACCATGCAAAGTGCAGCCAGAGGGTAATGCCAACCTCAACAGCACCTCCTGGCAGATACGAGGGGTACACACCTGCCAGCAGATGACCCAGCAGAGGCTCTGAGCAGGAACAATGCAAATTACAGGGAGATCGGAAAGAGAAAGGACAATAAAATGACAGATGGGGAGGAGGAGTAAAGGCAGATCTCCAAAGTAACACAATTAATAGCTTGTATTTCACTCCACTGCGGCACTGACTGTGGCACTATAGAAGGTGTCGTTTCTCTTTTCAGCTGAGGTGTTAAACCCAAATTCCGGCTTGGATTTTCCCTGAGTTGGAATGACTCAAGAGCCATTTGAAAATGGCAGGCTGGTCCAGATTCCAAGATTCCCAACCCCATTCCCAGGTTGTTTGATTTTTGGTAGTGTTGTTGAGGGATACAGATAGATTCCTGTCTAGAGTCTGCACCAGGCAATAACCAGGCTTGGGGCTTTGGACTATTTGTCCAATGACTAGTACTTACATCTGCTTTATCTCCACTGTGAAGGTTCCAATTTGATGCAGACAAATTCTGATAAATAAATTTATTGAACTGTCTTTCTAAAGCTTATTTTCCCGGTACTTCCTGCTCTCCTTCCTGCTTCCTACACTGTCTTTTGGACTACTAGTCCACTGGCAAGCATTTTCCAGCATTTTTCTATTTTTATTTCAAAAACCAGACCTGGCCAGCTCCAATGCAGAGATATGTAAATGAACACAAGATACAGGAGCAGAATTAGGCCACTTGACCCAATGAATCTTCTCCGCCATTCTATAACGGTTGACAAATTTTTTTAACCCCATTCTCCCGCCTTTTTCCCTTTTTGATCCTCTTACCAGTCAAGAATTTCTGTCTTAATCAAGTGCACATTCAAATCCTACCCAATTTCCTTGGAGTTGAGCCAGGTTTTTCAAGAGTCTTAGTTCAGGGCTCCTCAGAAGATTCATGAACCCTTCACGGGAGCATGAGGAAACCATTTATAAGGTAAGTTCGAAAGGTATTCCTCATGTCCCAATGCTAAGCAATGACATCCCATATACTCGCAATGGCTTCTCATGCCCCCCAATGCCAAGCGATGGTATTTCTATGCCCATTGACCAACCGTGCACTGTAAAATAATGTAATTCATTCATGACTTTTTTTTCACAGAGCAGGACATTATTTCAATAAAACACCGTAAATGTATCAATAATAAAAAACACAAACTCTTGAAACAATGTATCCTTGTGTAAATGAACATTGTGAATTTGACAGTAGAGATCAGTGAGCTTGAGTTGCCAATCAAGAAATATTTTCTATGAGGCAACGAACATTAAGGATGACAACGTAGTGTTCAGATGATTAATATTTTTATTACCTTCTAAGAGAAATGGCTTTTTTTTAACATAGTGCAAATTTACAAATTAATTACTTCTTTAAGAAGCATGTTTTTAACAGGTCCCTGGTAGCATGGTGGCACAATAGTTAGCATTGCTGCCTCACTGTGCCATGGACCCGGATTCAATTCTGACCTCAGGGTTGGTCTGTGTGGAGTTTGCATGTTCTATCCATGTCTGCACGTGTTTCCTCCGGGTGCTCTGGTTTCCTCCCACAGCCCAAAGATGTGCAGGTTAAGTGGATTGGCCATGCTAAATTGCCCCTTAGTGTCCAAAGATTGGTAGGTTAGTGGGATAAATATGTGGAATTACCAAGTAAGCTTGGGTAAGAGTCAGTGCTGTTATGATGGGCCAAGTGGCCTCCTTCTGCACTGTAGGGATTGTACAATTCTATGAATCTTCTAAGAGGAATAGGTTCCGTCCATTGGATACACAAGCCAAGACATTATGCTAAACTTGAATAAAGATTGTTTGCATATTGCATCCAATTCTGGGCATCACACTTCAGAAAGGATGTGAAGTTTTTGGAAGGGTACAGAAGAAATGTAATAGAATGGGAGAAGGGATTAACGTTGAATAGATGGAGTGGAGAAGTTGAGGTTGTTCACCTTTGAGCAAAGAGACATTAGAGGAGAGTAGATAGAGGTGGTTTAAAGTCATGAAGAGCTTAGGCAGTCGAACTGAGAGCAATTGTTTCCAATGAGTGAAGTGTCAACAAGCAGACAGTGCAGATTAATGATGACTGGCAGAGGAACAAGACACAACATGAAGAAAAACATTTTTACTTAACTTATGGCTAAGATCCGGGCTGTATTGCTGATAAATGGGAGAAAAACAGATTTTAATAGTTGCCTTTCAAAGGGAATTGGATAAATTCATGAAAAAAACATAATCACAAGATGTGGGGAAAGAGGAAGGGGGTAAGACAAGAGGCTTGCTGCATTCAAATGGCCACTTGGGTTCAATTCTGGCCTCGGGTCACTGTCTGGGTGGAGTTTGTACATTCTCCCACAGTCCAAAGATGCACGGGTTGGGTGGATTGGCCACGGTAAATTGCCCCTTTGCGTTGGGGGACTAGCAGGGCAAATATATAGGATCACATGGATCGGGCCTGGCTGCGGTTGTTGTCAGCGCAGTCTCAATGGGCCAAATGGCATCCTTTTTAAGGACGGCATGGTGGTTAACACTACTGCCTCACAGTAGCAGGGGCCTGGGTTCAATTCTGGCCTCGGATGACCGCGTGGAGTTTGCACATTCATCCCATGTCTGCGTGGGTTTCCTCTGGCTGCTCCGGTTTCCTCCACAGTTCAAAGATGTGCAGGTTAGGTGGATTGATCATGCTAAATTGCCATTTAGTATCGGGGGATTAGGAGGGTAATTATGTGGGTTTAGGGGGTAAAGGCCTGGCTGGGATTGTGGTTGGTGCGGGCTCGATGGGTCAAATGGCCTCCTTCTGCAGTGTGGCATGAAATGATTAAATAATGCAGTACCCTACCCATACAAAGGTGCTGAAAGTGGTCAGTAAAATACCAGAGAAGGAAACGTTTATGATTTAAAAATTCTCTTCAAAAAATACATCAGCAAATATTGGCTGGAAGTGAAAGGAATCCCATTAGAGCTACTTGTTAACCTTTCTGGGGTGAATATCCATGCTACTGGAGTGAACAATCAGTATGCTGAGTCTGTATGACTGCAGCACATCTCCTGAACGTCTGCAGCTCCCAGTGCAAAGCTGTCCGTTCCTGTTAGCCCTTTACGGATACGAAGCAGCCCCGCTGTGAAACCGAGAGGAGCTTCAGAAGGTCAGTGAAGGTTAAAATAAGCCAAGACACACATGCATAAATTTTCCTCCAGTGACACTGTCAAAGTGATTTTGGTGCAGAGTAAAAAAGTGTGGAAATTTTCACAAAGCATTTTTCCTGACATTTTTATTCCTTTGCATTTTTATTCGCCAGCCAGGGCTCTCCATAAGGCACTCTCTTTCATTGAGTCTCTCTCTTTCGCTGCATCAAATCACTGGGTTTGAAGTATTGAATAGAGCAGGGCAGTTATATTTTCTTTACTTAAGAAGGTTTTTTTTTTCACTTTTACAAATCTAGTCATGCCTCTGAGGCTTCAGATCCAGAACACAGAGTCTGGAACTTGGCAAGACAAGGTCAACTTTCAGTCCAAAGGTTAATTCAGGATCTTCTTGATCTGTAAGATTAAGCATCATCTTCCATGATAAATGGGGTGGATTAGCAGGGGTGCGGGTGGGGTCATAGGGAGGGAGGCTGCTAAATTGCCTGCGCTGAATTACTCTAGTCCAAAATTGTGCGGGTTAGGTTGATTGGCCATGATAAATTGCCCCTTAATGTCAGGGGGAATTGGGAGGGTAAATATATGGGGTTACAGGAATAGTTATGATGTGGAGATGCCGGCATTGGACTGGGGTAAAAGCAGAAAGAAGTCTCACAACACCAGCTTAAAATCCAGTGGGTTTATTTGTAGCGAACAAAGACACAAACTCAATTTCCATGCATACATACATACATCTTTGTGCCTCGTTTATGATCAGAACTCCCACCCGCCTGTCAAAGGAATGTCATGTTCCGAAAGCTTTTGGTACAAATAAAACTGTTGGACTTTAAGCTGGTCTTGTAAGACTTCTTTCTATTGTTAGGACAGATCTGGGTGGTTATTGTCTCCACAGTAAGAAGTCTGACAACAAAAGGTTTAAGTCCGACCAATTTATTTGATAACAAACTCACAAGCCCACATCATGGTTGTTGTCTGTGTAGACCTCCTTCTGTACTGCAGATTCAATGGAGCCAAGATGGGATTAAGTTTCGCCCTGTAGCTGGTTTCAAAGTAACACAATTGAAAGAATAGCAAATTATTAGCCATCAATTAAGCCCTGCAGTATCTTCCTGAATCTTTCAGATGGAGGGGGTCTCGCTTCTCACCATTGAAGAGTGAGCAGGGGAACACATCCCCAGTGACTCCTATTGCCCATTAATTATTTCACACTTGACTGAATGTTAAGGAGCTCCATCCCTCATTGGGGAGGACATTCCACTTTACAGAGCTTCTGGTCAATCAGGCTGGCTGGCAGCACTGCAGTGGACAAATGCAAGAGGACCCCTGAGATTAAGTCCGAGCATCAGAGATGCAGATAAGCTCAAGGGTTTCCGGGACTGGAACAATAAGGAAAGCCCTGGGTATTTCCCAAGCAGTAATAATACTCCAGTAGCAAGCAATAAAAGATTCAGAAACTGAATCAAAGTAAAGGTTAATGAAGAAACTTAATTGAGCTATCACACCCTGAGTCACCAATGCTCCCCACAATCCCCATCTGTTGACCAAGTCAGCTGACTACCACATCATTTTGCCATTGGTTACCTTGTCCACCAGGGCAGCTGACTCTTACTGCATGTTACCATTGGTTACATTATAAGACTGGGAGGGGCACAAAGAGATGATCAGGGCCCTGGATGAAATTTCAGGGTGAGGGAGGGGTCCAGAAGTCACTGGATTTTAAAAGGGGGTTGGGGGGGAAGGGGGAGGGGTGCCTCAGTTCAGAAGGGGGACCTGGACCATTTCTTGGGCAACACGACAGCTCAGTGACTATCGCTGTGTTGTGCAGATACATAGATTTGGGCCTGTGTCTGTGGGAGTTTGTGCATTCTCCCCGTGCTTGCGTGGGTTTTCTCCGGGTGCTCCAGTTTCCTCCCACATTCCAAAGATGTGCTCTTAGGCTGATTGGCAGAACAAATTCTCCCTAAATTATTTCAAATTTGGTTCTAATGCATAGATCTATAAACATAGACAGGGATGTCAGAATAAATCCCAGCATTAGGATAGTGATTGCTGCAGTCTTGTTTTAGCCTGACCTCTTGCTTAATTGTTCATGTGATTTATCTTACAGTGGATTATTTGTCTCTGGCAGGCTTCACTGAGGAGCATTTACACATCGTCACTTTGCACCATTTTTGTCTCCTGCTCCCTGTCCTGTTTGAGCTTTGGCCAATCTGCCAGCTCATCTGTAGCACTCGGTACCATGCCGTGTGGTGCATTTACCTGCTGCATTTCTGAGGGGGGCCAATCCCACTTGATGGTGCAAAAATCTTAGAAATCAGCATTCAGTGTTTGTGTTTGCCATGGGACAGAGTTCTCCCAACAGGCCCACAGTGAGGAGTTTGGTGGAGATTGGGAACAGAGGATGTAGTGAGAGCCAAAAACAAACCAGAAACTCACTGAAGTGAAATTGCAATTCTCCCAATGGGTTAATGACAGGTCAGTCTTCCCACTGGTAAATTGTGTGAACGCCATTTATATTTGTGTGCATTGTATGAATGTTCATTACAACAGTTGCCTGTCCTTATCCCTCAGACCTCCTAATAATGCGTCACACCAGCAGAAAATCATGCCCATATCAAACGCGATTGCTAAAGAGAGACACACGTAAGGAGGTCCTCAGTTCATTAGAGACTTTGAGATGTGTGCAGCAATGCTTTCTGCCATAGACCTACACTGCCCCTGGTGTGCTCGCCAACACTCTGCCAGGGTATGCTGGTCCCTGCCTTTACCTTCATGCCAAGCTGGTTTTCACAGACAGCACTGCACTGCTGAACTCACGGAACTTCCTGTGTCACCATCCCAGATCAGTGCTGTGCCTGGGGCTGGGGAGTACAGGGGTCTTTTAGTCCCCCCCCACCATCCCCCCGCCAACCCCTCCCCCAGTGTCCCACAGCAATTTTATCTAGACAACACTGTGCTCCGGCAGCTACTGCAGCAAAGGTCCATACTTCAACCAGGGGTGGAGTATGGGGTGAGTGGGTGGGGGTGATGGCCTGACAAAGGCAAGGGGGTGCACAATGTGGAAGGAGGGCTGTGGCAAAGCAAGGGGTAGGCTGAGGGCTCATAATGGAAGGCAGAGGGGCAAGGACGCAGGAAAAGAAGATGAACATTGGAAGATAGGTCCAGTCAATGCTGCATGTAATGCAGAGAAACTAGGGACCCAAAGGGACAACATATTGTTTTTTGGAAGGGGGTAGATAAAGACTCCAGAATAGAGGTCCAAGTGCGGCATGGGCGCCTCGCAGGTGATGGGTTTGGGAAAGAGGGTGACTGAATTGAGGAACAGACTTCCTCTTGAGACTGCTGGCCTTTTCCCTTGGAGTTGCTGACATCCTGCACGATCAGGTAAAGACAGTCTGGTGGAGAGAGCGAGATGTGTGTGCTGGACTGGTGTTTAAATATGCCATCGGGACTTTCAAACACATCAGCTGTGGGCCTGCCAGGAGCGGAATTTTCTTCTGCATAATTAATAAGATACAAAGGACAGAATCTCATGCGGGATCCCACTATTCTGGGCTGCGGGACAGGCGGTTCCGGAGCTGCCCACCACTGTATTTAATCTCAAAATGTGACAATTCTGCCCATAGTTTCCACAGCTCTTCGACTAAAGTTATAATGGAAATTCACCATCTTTAGCAACAAAGCCCTATCTTGAAATCCTTGCTGTGCAAACGCTAGTTTATTGTTGAAATAAAATCTGTAAATGGGAGTTGGGGATGGGGAGAAGTAGGGAGGGATGGGGTGAATGCAATTCACTCCAGGTTCCCACCCACCCTGAATGTGGTTGCAATTTTATAGTGGGGGGTGGGGAGGGGAGCCCACTGTGGGGACTGTCCCTTTAAACATCAGCCTGCAGAGTAAGGATCACATGACCAAGGGAACCAATTGGGGAGCAGGGTGGGGGATTACCCATGTAAGAATGGGCTTCTGTAGTCAAGAATCATCGCAGGAACTGATTGCAGTCAGTTCAGTTGAGAGGTGAATAACGGTTCAGGGGGAAGGCCAGATAAAAAATTCGATCTTGGGTAGGAAGGGTGGGTGCATCCATCAGAAGGCCAATTCCGACTGGAGGCGCCCTCCCCTTTAGGCCCTGTGAGCTTCCGGGCATATCCCCCAAGACTCCGAATGCCTCCCTCTGCCCCCCACCCCTGGTGCTGCCCCAGCCATTCCCTATCCTGGGACCAACCATTCCACTGCACACCCCCTCCCCACCACCACCCTGCCCCCCCACCCCTGGTTATTTATTCTCAAGATCCTGGGACTTCATCCCAGGCAGTTCCCTGTAATGCCTCCTCTATGATGTAGAGATGCCGGCATTGGACGGGGTAGTAAGAACTCAGTAAGAATTTAGCAACACCAATTTTAAATCCAACCAATTTATTTGATAGTAAAATTGCGAGCTTTCGACACTCTGTGTCTTTGTCAGGCAAATGCCTCCTCCAGCCAGTGTAGCGCTGTGCCTGGAGGTGCTGGCTGGTAGCTCTCCATTCTAAACATTCAGGCTAATCAGTATTTTTCATATCAGTCATTGGAAGTGGGTGTCACCAGTATTAATTGCCCAATTCTAACTGTTCTCTGTATGGGTTGCTTAACTATTTAGGCCACTCAACAGTCAATTATAAAGCTGTGGGTTTAGAGTCACATGTTGGCCAGTAAGGATGGTAGGTTCTGTGCCCATTAGGCACTGCAGGGTCTGGGGTGCATTATTGATCTCTTTAGTCACATTTTGGTTTGACGTTTTAAGTTTTCTTTCCATTTTGTCTTTTCTTTCAGGTGGTTCCCTCCATTTGCCCATTTTAATTTGCCCCCTCATTAATTTGATTTAGTTTATTTGGTTGGCCTAAAAGATTGATAATGATGGCAGAATAAGTGAACCGGATGTGTTTTTATGATAGTTACTTCATTAGACTTTTAATTCCAGATTTTTACGGAATTCATTTTTCACCATCTGTAGTGGTGGGATTTGAACCCAGGTCACCAGGGCATAATGGTGGGTCTCTGCATTACTAATCCAGTGACAATAATAATCTCCTAATGGCAGGACGTGAAGGAACAGAGTTTAAAGAGGAACATACACAATATGCTGTGATGCATGGGGGATATTTAAGTAATTGTTTGTAATCCAGATTATTATACAAATGGTTGGGAGTAGCAGGTATTGAGGTGAAGTGAATGTAGAGTTGTCTCTTTGGACTCTTTTCTGAGTACGTGCACAGAGTTGGTGGCAAAGATGACAGTGGGTATGGGCAACATCTTGCAATCCTAACCTCCAAAGCCTTGGCACTAAGGCAAGGTGTTGAGCAAGCAAATGTTGCCCACGGCAGGGTTCCCACAGAAACAACAGTGTTTATAAAAATGTGTGCTGCTGCCTGCCAGGTTTATTTCTAGAGCTGGAATCTATTCCTGTCTGACAACGCTTCCGGTCTGCTCCTAAACTGAAAGAAGAGTTGGATTCCTTCGGGAGTATTTATTTACTGGAAAATGCAAACCCTGCTACCCTAGTGGGAAGTGGAAATTTTAACAAAATGGCTGTGGCACATTGTCACAAGCAAAGGCTGAGTGCCACATTAGAGTCTCCAGCTCATATTGGAGAATCAGTTAGTGAAGTTTTTCCCCAACTGTACAATCATTACATTTATGTGACATTCTACCCTCTTACCTGAAGCACTGAAAGTTGTTTTAACCCATGTCATCATGTGCAAACTCTTAAGGATTGGATAGTGGATTTATGACCAGCACAGTGGTTAGCACTGCTGCCTCACAGCGCCAGGGACCTGGATTTGATTCCCAGCTTCGGTCACTGTGCGGAGTTCTCCCCATGTCTGCGTGGGTTTCCTCCAGGTACTCTTTCCTCCCACAGTCCGAAAGACGTGCTGGTTAGATGCATTGGCCCTGCTAAATTCTCCCTCAGCGTACCCGAACAGGTGTTAGAACATGGCGACAAGTGGATTTTCACAGTAACTTCACTGCAGTGTTAATGTAAGTCTTTGAAAATATGGCCCTCATATTGACAATAACAACTTTCCAAGCATAGGATATGGAACTTCAGTCAGAAACCTGGATCTTTGCTTAGAAGCCAGGCTATTGGACAGGCCAGAGTAGCAGGTAAGTGTCCTACTGTGTCTTTAGTGACATCTCGAGCGTGATTCTACCCCAAGGAAGATCAAACCCCTTACTCTTTGGACTGAGAAGGATGGTGCCTGGTACCTGGGCAGGAGAGAGCAATAATGGCACTAGGGGAGGCAATGGAATTGGGTCCAATGATGGCCAGAGGAAGGCAGTCCACTCTGATGTCGTGAATTAAATCCCTTGGGGGGCTGGGAGGAAGTTTTCCTGCTTCTCTTGGCCCTCAAGGCATGACATAAAAGCACTTAATTTTCTGTGAAGCCGTCCTTGTTTCCATTGAGCTAATGCATTTCCCACGGCCTAAGAAATCTGACCATCCAGGACTAAATCCATAAAACAATTTACATATGAGGTTCCTTTCCTTATTACAAAATTTAAATAGCCAAAAAGCCTCCTGGGAATAGGTTGGTTGTCTGCTTCCTCTATTAACCCTAAAGTAGATGGGTTGGAGTGAGGTTCAAGATTTTTTTTTATATTTTTCCATTCCATTCAATCCCAATCCACATTATGGGAGTTAGATTTCCTCCCTATGCGTTTTGCATTTTATCCAAACTTAGTAAGAAAGGAGAGAGTAATTGCTCCTGTATAGAGTGTCTGGTTCAAAAACATTTGAATTGCTTTACCTGAGGGATTGTGTTCATGTGTGTCAGGTTCTATTCCTCCTGAAAAATGGACCTCTCCATTTGCAGCATTGGGTGGGGGTTGAGGAGGGCAGACAGTCCTATGGTGTTGATGGATTTGTGAAATATCTTGTTGTTAACCCATTATCTGATAGTGTGCAAAATGAGATCCGAGATAAAAGCTGTTTCTGACGTTCTGTCATCTCAGTGGCAACTTGCTCTCCAAATAGTACAAAACTGGGCAAAGAATGAAGTTGTCAGTAAGTTAGTGTGAAACCAATCATTCCACATATAGTGACATATGTGACATATCTAGCTATCAGCTTTCTATGATGCAAAGTAGATAGACCTTCCTTCACACGGTTTGTTTCTGGTTTGTGAAGACATGTTCCCTCTGAATTTCAGACAAATGATTGTGATGACAGCACAAAAGCACAGAAGACATCCTGCCTGCAACATTTTGTGGATGTCCTGTGGATATCTTAAAGAATAACCAGAATTCCAGTAATTGGTGCTGTCTGCAAGCCTCAGATGTTAATGGGATCTTGATGTCAATAGGGATTCCTGTTGAGCACACCCCTCGCTGCTGGAAACCCGCAGAGGGAGGTCTGCCATTGATGTGATCATAAGATTTTGCCAGCATTAACAGCAGCAAAGATTTGGTGCTTTTTTTTGGGAGAGAGAGTCGCAGGACTGTATGCCCCTTTCTGTTAAAAGTATTCCCTACTTTATATTTTAGAGAATTTAACCTCTGGATTCCACAGCTGGAGAAATAGTTTCTACATTGCCGATTAAACTCTCTGATTATTGTAAAGGTTTTGGTTTTGTAATTAGATGATTTAGAATTAACCCTACCCCAACCTTCTAATCCCAAGGGAATACCAGCCAGATTTATGCAACACAATTTACCATTTAAGTCCTTGTAACATTCTGGTGAATCTGAGCTGGAACCTAACCCTCCAAAGGCAAGGTATCCTTCCTGGGGTTTGGTGCCTGACAAGTTAGAATGCAATCTCCAGACAGGGCCTGACAAACTGAAGCTTGTGTTTTCCAATTCCCTTGAGGAAATTCCATTACTTATTTTGATGACTCTCGTGTACATGTACGCCCTTTTGATTATCTTGTACACTTTTCCAGCAACGCTCTCTCCCAGACTGGAAAATCCCAGAACTTTACATGGTCATGTCCCACCCTGGACTATTTTTAAAGGGGTAAAAAATTGCAGCTTGCTGCTGCACAGAGGGACCTGGGTGTCCTAGTGCATGAATCACAAAAGGTTGTTTTGCAGATACAGCAGGTAATTAAGAAGGCAAATGGAATTTTGTATTTCATTGCAAGAGGGATGGAGCTTAAAAACAAGGAGGTTATGTTGCAGCTGTATAAAGTGCTGATGAGGCTACCTTGTACTGTATACAGTTTTAATCTCCTTATCTAAGAAAGGATATACTGGCACTTGGGGGAGGGGGTGCAGAGGAGATTCACTCGGTTGATTCTGGATTGACAGAGTTGGCTGATGAGGAGAGACTGAGTAGGCTGGGATTATACTCATTGGAATTCGGAAGAATGGTAGGAGATCTTGGAGAAACATGTCAGAGTACGAAGGGAATAAATAGGAAGTTGTTTCCATTGGTGGATGAAACTAGAACTAAGAGGACATGGCCTCAAAATAAGAGGAAGCAAATTTAGTACTGGGTTGAGGAGGAACTTATTCACTCAATGGGCTGTGAATCTGTGGAATTCCCTGTCCAGTGAAGCAGTTGAGGCTGTCTCATTGAATGTTTTTAAGGCAAGGATCATATTCTACCAATCTGACTATCACAGGTCTGGATAACCCCATCTGTTCTCCCGGATGAGTGAAGGACACGTACTTATCTATTTATCCGTTATCTATACACTTGGAGGAAGTGTTGATATCTTTCTGAATTGTGGAGGGAGTGCTGATGCATCCTAGCAGGGAGGAGGTCAGAAAGGTTTTCAGATCTGTACAGCAATCTTGCTGAAGTTACTGGGAGCATTGCTGCATCATTCCTGTGGCTGCAACACAACATGGCCTTGGAGAACAGGCTTCAGGGAGGGCAAGTTGGGCACAGAGGGAAGATGCTCACAATAGAATGCCTACCAAGGGCTAAGATTATTACCGTTTAACAACGAGATGGTCACAGGAGAGTGATAGCGACATGAAAACGGTGTTGCCAATAACCAGCAAGGTCACAATTGCCTTCACCTTCTTCGCAATCAGCTCTTTCCAGACCAGAGAAGGTGACATAGTCACCATTCCCTCGTCCACCATCCCTTGAGGTCTCAGGCGATAGGCATCTCTACGTCTAGATGGATTTTGTCCCAAATCCCAACCATTGCCTCTGCTAAGGATTGAATTTGGATTCCTTGGCTGGTTACCATTGAGTTATTAGTTGGATATCTTCTTTCCATTATCCCTTAATGGCAGTTGGATTTTTACCTCATTTTGCGGAATAATTCTCATTCCTCAGTTCTGTCATCTTTTGAAAAGGCAAACTGTTTAATGGATTCTAATTCCCATGGACCTACCACCATCCCACCCAGGCCCTATGCCCATAACACTATGCATTTACTCTAGTTAGTCCCCCTGACACTAAGAGGCAATTTAGCATGGCCAATCCACCACATCTTTGGAGTGTGGGAGAAAATTGGAGCACCTGGAGGAAACCCACACAGATACGGGGAAAAAGTGCAAACTCCACAGAGTGACCCAAGCAAGGATCGAATCTGGGTCTCTGGTACTCTGAGGCAGCAGTGCTAACCACTGTGCCACCATTCTACCCCTGGCTAGCTTAGATGGCTAGCTACAATGACAGAATAACTCCCACAGCATGGATTCGATTCCCAATCTGACTGATGTAGCACTGGGATCTGCCTCTTTGTTCTGCCTCTGAGAGTCAAGGATAAAGCAAACCAGCACTGACAAAACATGAAGCATCAACAGTTAGTGAGCCAAGGACCTGTCTTCAGGCAGGATACAAAAACCACACTAATAATATCTATATGCTACATGTAAAAAGGCTTCTTGATTTCACACCTAAATACTAAACTCTAATTTTAAAAGTATATTGATTTCCCCACTACAAGAAATAGTTTTTAACACACCCAATCAAGTTGGTTTAATGTTTTAAATTCAGATTTCCAACATCCACAATGTTGTTTTTAGAATCATAGAATCTGACAGTGCAGAAGGAAGCCATTTGGCTCATTCAGTCAGCACCTACCACAGTCCCACCCAGGTCCTATCCTCATAATCCCATTATCCTGGCTAGTCCCCCAACATTATGGGGCTATTTAGCATGGCCAATCCACCTAACCCAATGTGGGAGGAAACCAGAGCACCCGGAGGAAACCCACGCACAAGTGAGAATGTGCAAACTTCACACTGACAGTGAATCAAGCCAGGAATAGAACCTGTGTTGCTGGTGCTGTGAGGTAGTAGTGTTAACCACTGAGCCGTCTTGCCACCGCTCAACCATTTTACAGAACTTTATTTTTGGATTTCTGTTGCTGCGGACAAGTATTTAATAGTGAGCTGATGGCAAGCGACAAGATTTAATGAAAGCAGTTCTCTATTTCTTGTTTTTAAAAAAAAAACTGGAAATGCTTCATTAGGTGGAGAAAACAAGGAACCAAAAATTTACACTGACACTAAATTCAGGATGGAAAATCTCACCCATCCGCTTGTCAAAGGAACAAATTCTAATTATACCCCGATCTGACTGAAATGGGAGATCTGGCCCTATTATCCTTCCTCTTAAGAAAAGGTCATTGGGGATCATGATACCATCAGGCAATACATTTTCAAATGTGTTAACTCCCATCAAAACGTAAATGTATAAGCAGCATAGAAAGAGCAGTGTAACATTTAATAGCAAGGGCGATCTTACCAGTTCACTGCACCAGTTGGTTGGTGTGATGAGCTGGAAAGATCGTGCAGGAGGCGAAAATGTTCGTGATATTACCAGCTTTGTTCTGCTGGCCATGGGGAGGACATGAAATATTCATAAGGCTGTTTAAATGCTATTTGTGAGCCCGGGATACAATCATCCAGACTCACTTGCCTTTATGGCCTCACAGGTAGAGGTCCTAGCTGGTGAGACTCACAGATAGTCCCCCACCAACAGGGACAAGATGTGATGGCCTCGCTGGTGGGGCTGTAGGCCACTGGGGGCAGCGCTGGCACCCTGGCAATGTCCACTGGGCAGTCTGTCTGCGTGTGTGTGTGTGTGTGTGTAAAACTGGGAGTCTATGGGCAGTGGAATTTTCCCATCCCGCCTGGCACATTGTGTTTTGTGTGTGTGTGTGTATATGCGCACAAATGTCTGCGGTTTAAACTTTTCAACACAATAAGAATGTTTCTCAGGAATGCTATCAGTCCACTTGGGTGACGAAAAGTGGCTGGAAAAGTTCGTGAAACCCGGGTGTACATTAAAACTCTCTTAGATTGATTAGAAGTATAATTGGAGTTTTGTAAAAGGACGGCACCGTTTCATGTGGTTATGTATATTTCTGAAAGGAAATGTTAACTGATTAAGCTACAAACATGTTAATTTTGGCTCTGGATTAAAGTCAACATAAAAGGATATCTTTTGATTAGTACATTATCAAATAAGGACTTGCACTGAATGTAAATTTGTTTATATGTGTGAGTAATATTGGAATGTCCTTAACTCAGACAAGATGGAGCCAAAGGATGTAAGTTTAGGATATTTTGAGACCAGCACAGAGAGATTTGCTGAACTGTATTTTGTATCAGAAGTTGTGAGTCAGACCTAAAGTTTTGGTGGAATCACAATGTGCTATGAATCTGAGTCTGTTGATAGGTTATTGGGTTCTGTGGCACCAGCTTTGTAAGTGATTGAATTCTGTATTCCCTTGGAGTTGGCATTGTATGATAGTAAGATCGAAAGTTGGGGATGATAGGAATGGAATGGCAGCGTGGGGAGGCATTGTTGGTTGAAGTGTAACAATGGAACTTGCATGTGATCTGATTTAGATAACTTCTTAATTTCAATAATTTATTAGTGTCACAAGTAAGCTTAGATTATTAACAGTGCAATGAAGTTACTGTGAAAATCCTCTTGTGGCCATACTCCAGCGCCCATCTGGGTACACGTGGTGCGAATTTAGCATGGTCAATGCACCTAACCAGCATATCTTTCAATGTGGGAGGATCAGTCAAACGAAACCCATGCAGACATGGGGAAGACATGCCGACTCTGCACAGACAGTGACCCAAGCCAGGAATCGAACCCAGATCCCTGCCGCTATGAGGCAGCAGTGCTAACCACTATGCTAATGCGCCACCCATCTGCATGCATTTCTTTAATCTCTCTGAAGACAAATTGAGCTAACAAAAAAGATGAAGTTTAATCTGGATCAATGAATTGTTTATTCCACAAAAGGGAATGGAGCAAAAGCTATAATTAAGTTTGCTTAATTTAACTGATGCAATTTATCTCTGTATAAGAAGATGAAGTAATGAATATATACTATCGTACATTCAAAGATCATCTTGTTTAATTTAAACAAATGAATGAATCTGCATTTGGATACATTCAGCTGTCCATTCTGCTTTAAAGTTTGTTTATTAGCATCGCAAGTATGTTTACAATAACACTGCAAAGAAGTAATTGTGAAAGTCCTCTATTTGCTACACTCTGGCACTGCCTGTTTGGAGACATTGAAGGAGAATTTAGCATGGCCAATGCACCTAACCAGAATGTTTTTCAGACATGGGAGGAAAGTGGAGCACCAGAAGGAAACCCACGTAGACACAGGGAGAACATGCAGACATCACACAGACAGTGACCCAAGCCAGGAATCGAACCCTGGTCCCTTGTACTGTGAGGCAGCAGTGCAAACCATTTATCACTGCACTGCGAGACCATTCTACCTTTAGCTAGGCAGTTTTGGTGTTTGAGAGTCTGCTTTATTTCCTGAGTGTCTGAAAGAGATCCAAATCCTTCCAACATAAATGGTCATGAAGTGTTTATCTCTCATGAGGAGAAGTCATTGAATCGCTTATTATTTGCAGTCTATGACGCAACATCAAGACTTACTCATTTGTGCCTTAATTATATACTGTCGAGCGCACCCCTTTTTAAACTTGCAATCTTTTAAAATGCAACTTTCCAGATTAGCTGTATGGAAGGATGGTAAAAATATCCTGCAGCGTCACAATAGAACAAAATGGGTACAGAAACAATGACAGTACACTGAGTGACACAAGTCACGATGTCCAATCTATCAACAACAGTCTTAATTGTATGTTTGCCACGGTATATTTTTGTGCTCTGGTACTTAGGCAACACTTGACCTTCTATTTAAAATTACCACTCTTCCCAAGTTGTTCAAACGCTGAATAAAAGTGCCTCAGCCTAGTTGAAACGATTCTGTAGCTGCGGCAATTTTAAGGCAATCCAACTGGCTGATCAGGGTAAAAAAAACCCACATCCCGTGATGGGAAAAATCCAGCAGGCCTGGTGCTGCGCAGAGACTTTACCATTAGATTCGAAATATTGGGTGGAATTTTCTGAAAAATAAGCAGAGTGACGCAGCAGGCGGGCAAATTGGTGTGGAAACTGCTGCCCCCGTTGGTGACTTCCCCTGCCGAATTGCTCAGCACCTAGCTGAAAGTGAAGCCTCAAAGTAGGAACTTCTGCCCACACGTGCCCTCCCCCATGGAAATACCCCTACAGAGCACCGCCCATCGATCGGCCCACATCCACCTCTCCCATGGAAATCCCCCACCATGTGTAACATCCATCCCCCCCCAAGGAACACCCACCTGGGACTGCATATTGGCAATGCCTACTGATTTGGGGCACTGTCAGAGCAGTGCCAGGTTTTATTCCTCCCTTCCCCCTAAGCCAAGCGTTCACGTGAACCTCTCCAGCATGTTCTGCTCACCAGGTGCGCGCTGTGGGAGACCTGTTGTAAATCATGTCAGCATGAGGGCATGCTGATGAATGGACAGTCAAACAGCGAACAGGGAGGGGGTGCTATTAAGCCTAAAGGCCTGATATTTATAAGTAAATATATTCAAACGGAGATACTGACATTCAACATTGTGATTCTGGTTATGTCATTGGCAGAGAGGCAATACAATCGAAATGGGAACTCCAGTTGCTGTAAATGGTGGTTTGGGATTCCCATGTGGGATTTCCTGCTCCCACTGCCAATCCTGCCTTTCAAAAACAGGATCGCATGATTCCGCCCCCCGTTTCACCCTCCACAGATGCTGCCACGTCTGCTGAGTTTTGCCAGCAGTTTCTGTTTGTATTTTCCATCTCCAGCATCTGCACCATTTTGCTTTTATTTCAGTCTCTAGTGTGTAGAAGTGTTGAGAACATCTATCATGCACTCTGCAGTCAATTACCTGCTGACGTTCACCGTTAACTTTCACACATAGATAACAGACATTTGGACAAGCGATTTTCCAAGGGGATTATAATCCATTAAACAGTCTGCCTTTTCAAAATGAGAATTATTCAGCAAAATGAGATAAAAATCCAACTGCTGTTTAGGGGTGATGGAAAGAAGATGTCCAACTAATAACTCAAATGTAATCAGCCAAGGAATCCTTACTCAATCCTCAGCCGAGGCAACGGTTGGGATTTGGGACAAAATCCATTTAAGCATAAAGATTCCTATCACCTGAGGCCACAAGGGATGGTGGATGAGGAAATGGTGGCTATGTCACCTTCTCCGGTCTGGAAAGAACTGATTGCATAAAAACTGAGAGCAATTGTGACCTTGCTGGCCATTGGCAGCACTGTTTTCATGTCGCTATTACTGTCCTGTGGCCATCTCTTTATCAAATGGCAATAGCGTTAGCCCTTGGCAGGCATTCTGTTGTGAGCCTCTTCCCTCTGTGCCCAACTTGCCCTCCCTGAAGCCTGTTCTCCAAGGCCATGTCATGTTGCAGCCACAGGAATGATGCAGCAATGCTCCCAGTAACTTGAGCAGGCTTTCTGTACAGATCTGAAAACCTCTCAGACTCCTCCCTAGTAGGATGCAGCAGCACTCCCTCCACAATCTAGAAAGACATCAACACTTCCTCCGAATGTATAGATAACTGGTAAGTAGATAAGGACACACCCTTCACACATCCAGGGTAGCAGATGGTGTTATCTGGGCCTGTGACAACCAGATTGGTAAAATGTGCATCAGATGAGCATTGGAGGCCATTTGACATCATTATTTCCCCAATATGTGTGCCTCTGATGAATGCAAGGCATACCTGCACTAAGTTTGAGTTTATTTATTAGTGTCACAAATAGGCTTACGTTAACACTGCAACAAAGTTACTGTGAAACTCTCCTAATTGCCACACTCCAGCATCTGTTTGGATGCTGGAGAGAGAGAGTTCAGCATAGCAAATGCACATAACCGGCACATCTTTCAGACTCTGGAAGAAAACCACAGCACCCAGAGGAAGCCCATGCAGACACGAGGAGAACATGTAGATTTTGCACAAACAATGAGCCACGCCAGAAATCGAACCCAGATCCCCTGGCTCAGTGAGGCAGCAGTGCTAACCACTGTGCCACCATGCCACCCACAAGTGACCTCACAAGCTGTGTGGACACTGACAGAAGTGGACAGAAGTAGTGCACCCTAGACTTTGAGAGGATCCAATCAGGGAGTGAAGGGCAGCAGGATGATAGATGGACAATTTAATTTAAATGGATTAATTTAAAAATTAACTCATAGGAAACCATGATGACTACTGACCTGAATTTTTGATGAGTTCCTGAAGGTGGAATACACCGCAATTTGTTGTCCCGTGTTAAAATTGCTTCTGGATGGCTAAGCTCATTTTTTTTTCTCTTTAAATGAACATTTGTTGACACATTTGGCCATTAAAATATACACTTCACGTTGAACACACTAACTCTCCTGCGTCCTCTCCTGCCTCCGGTCTTTGTGTGCTGGTCACAGTGACCCCAGAAATGTCACAGACCCCTGTGTGCGTGGGTCTTCATTAGTAGTTCCAGATCCTCACCCAGTTTATTGTCCAGTTCATTGGTGAAGACCTGGCTGTATTTTCTGTCTTTAACATGCTTCTGCCTTTTCAGGAATCTTGTGTTAGCGTGGCTTCTGCATGATTGTTACAATGCCCTCGTCCTCGTCCTCTGAGAGCTCCCCAACTCTCAGGTCCATATCAGCTTCCCTTAGCACCAAGTGTGGAGTGTGCCTCCCTTGTTGATGGAGGTGATAGCAAAAAAGCTCCCTTCCTTTGCTCGTCACTGTTTGGCACATCATTTTAATATATCATCATGCAATTAATTTAATTTAAATTAAACAATATCCCAACCTCACTTTTAAGATTACAAGCAATGGCATAGCTAGAGGGGAGCAGGGGGAGCGACCGCACCCCTTGAACACATTCTTTAAAAGTGGCACCTTTTCAACAGGATGTTCCTCACGTGTCCCTCAGGTCTCTTCCCGAAATCTGAAATCCTCGACCCCTGTACTGCAATCACACGATGCAATACGGATGCGAGGAATTCATTGAAAAATAGTTGGCTACTGAGGTAGATTTAATAAAGTAATAGATAGCTTTGCTAGAATGAAGCCTAGATGAAAGAGGCTGTTTGTGGTTGCTTCATAACTTTTTCATATTGCTTCACTTTGTTTTCATTTTACGTTTAAAATGTAAAATAATTAAATAATACGTGTTTTTATTATGTTTTGTTTTTAAATACAAAACAAAAATGTATAATGAATTTAAAATTATTTGGTATGTGTCATGGTGATTTTTATGTGCATGCTCTCCCTAAATTTTGAATCAGGCTAAGTCCTTGGTTACAATTGAATTGAACTCAGCGTCACACACACTACATCATTCATTTCAAACTCATAAACTGGGCTCAGCAATCAGTTTGCAAGGTTGTTTTGCCAAGAGTTGCAATTTTATCATTACTGCGACCGTTTGTTGCCTATTAGGCCACAGACAAGCGGAAGTGTTAGCTTCAGTACTCCCCTGTTGTAATGGTCCGAGACTGAACAGGGTAAGGGGACAATTTGTTCTTTGTCTTAAGCCTAATAAAATCGGGAACTCTGGACTGAATGGACTGTGAATCACATTGCAAAATTCCTTTGCCTTCCCAGACCTAAACTTTCATATAGCCTTTTCAAGGCCTTGTCTGAAATAACACACACCCACTTCTTCCCAGGTCAGAGTGCCCATTGTGAGGATTACAGGAAAATTGCATTTCCTTGCACATATAACTGTCGTACGCTGCTGTAGGCTTTGGAAACTCTTAAAAAACGCACTTCCTGACCACTGGTGTTGCCTGTAAGGAGGGAGTCAGAAACATTTTGAAAGGCAACTGTTAAATATATTGACACCAGTGGATGCCACCATTATATATTGTTACAAGGGCATGTGGTGGCAAGGATAACCTTTAGGGACATGGGGTGACATAGGAATAAACATATGAATTAGAGTCATCACTTTAACCTTCTCTGCCATTCAATAAGATCATGACAGATCTGATTGTAACCTCCTGCCTACCCCCACCCCACGATACCCTTTCACCTCCACCCCACCTCCCATTTATCCGGAAACTATCTACTATTGTCTTTGATTCTACAACCTTTGAAGAAGATTCACCCTCTGAGAGTAAAATTTTTTCTTCGCCATTTTCAGTGGGCAACACTATTCTGAAACAGGGATCTCTAGTTCTCAAATCTCCCACAATCTATCCTGTCCAGACCTCTCACTTTTTTACGGGTTTCAATCAAAGCATGGGGGGAGGCTCTAATTTGGGGATGGGATGAGGAGGGTGGTGGGAGTAAGCACTGAGGTTTAAGGGACATGTAAGTGGTGCTGCAATTTGGGTTGATGTATTGTGGGATCGAGGCAGCCTTTTAACTGGCTTGCCTCAGCATTTATGCTCTTTGTGAGCTCCAATGCAGCAAAATGCAATATGAAATCCCCACCCCTGTGTAAACAAACAAGAAACCCAAAGTCACACATGAGTTAGGGCAGCACAGTGACACAGTGGTTAGCACTGCTGACTCACAGCACCAGAGTCCTGGGTTCACATTCCAGCTTGGGTCACTGTCTGTCTTCTCATGTCTGTGTGGGTTTCCTCTGGGTGCTCCAGTTTCTCCCACAATCCAAAGATGTGCAGGTTAGGTGGATTGGTCTTGTTAAATTGCCTCTTAATATCAGGGGAGCTAGCTTGGATGAATGCATAGGGTTATGAGGATAGAACGTGGGTGGGATTGTGGTCAATGTAGATTTGGTGGGCCGAATGGCCTCCTTCTGCACTGTAGGATTCTATGATTCTGTGAATTCCCATGGTTGGTTGGTTGAGTCAGGTGTGCATTACAGAAGGTTTTTCCCAGCCCACAAAAAAAAATCCAGCCTGCATTTTCCAAGATCAGAAAACCTTATCCATATGGCTAAATTACATAACTCTCTCATTTGCGAATCTTCCTTCTTGATTAGCATGTCTAATTAAAAAACAATCCTTCCTCTCATGAGTTTTCTGCAATTATGTCAAATAGCATATAACAGTCTTGTAAAACCCTGTATTAAAACTCACTGTCACTGGATGGAATGATCCATTGATATTAAATGGATAACCTTTGCTTCACAAAACCAAAGCCAGTTGCATTTTGTATGCATTTCTGTGTAGTACATTGCATCAGCTTTCCTAAGCACCTCTTCTTGGCAAAAGACTACTCTGAGAAAGCTATTTGTTACCTGGATGAGAGCCTCAATAGTGAAAATTAAATTTTATTATATTAGAGGGGAAAACAGATTCCCTGTCTGCCAGTTTCTGATTGAGGTCAAGGTTATTGAGTTTGAAATATTTTGACATGTTACATTTGGAGTAGTTAACCTGGACTAATTTGCCTGCAAATGATTTTGCTTTATTTTCTTCTTCTTTCCAATATATAGTCATTTTTATTTCCTTTGAGGAAGAGCTTTGCTCACCCAAAGTGCCAACTTATAATAAGCAGGGAGAGACTACTATCACAGCACAATGGCAGATGAGACTATGCCTTCCCTATGGACCTGTTCTTTCCTTTGGAGGACTGGAGGCTGACCACATTTTAGCAGTGTCTTCTGTCTTCATTCCTATAGGTTTGCCAGGTTTCCATTGTCTCGCCTTTTCTTTAGGCCTCCCACTTCCGAAGATATTCATACACTATTTTGTGTCTACAATTTCTTTAACGCTTCTGTCCATTACTTGATGAAGGAGATCTGTTACAATGCACAACAAACGTTCCCTGGCACAGATCCTTCATACTTTCTCTCCCTCTCCTGCCTCTTATTCTGTTTCCATTCACCTGCCCTGACAAAAGGTGAAAAGCAGAAAGGTGGGCTGTCAGTTTTCTCCACAGTTACTGATTAACAATTGTGTCTTTCCAGTCCTCTCAGTGACACTGACTGTTTAAAAATGAATCATGCACAGAACAGGTGCTATTGCACCATTGAATCTCATTTTCCTGGCTATATTGATATGTCCAGTCAATCTGAAGGTCAAGAACAAAGAATGGAGGGGTCCAAATGCAAGAGTATCTGATATCCTTTTTAAGTTGGCTGAGCATAAGACAATAGCTGCCTTGACTTTTCATTTATACAAGAGAACATAAACTGCGTACAAGATTTGACTTATTATAGCCTAAATTTATACTGTCAATGTCATAACGACGTTATCTCTTCTATTATAAATAGATCAATGGTGCTGTTAAAATAGCAGAATGTCACATGAACACATTATATTTCATCCACAATCATCACAGTAACTTCCAGTTGTTTAATATAAACTTCTTTTCAGTGTTGGAATAATTTGGAACTACATGGCAAAGTACTGCTGGGTAGAGAGAAAGATAGATATTAGAAATAAAGACCCAGCTTCAGAGTATCTCTACAGGAGTTTCTTAGGGTAGCGTCCTAGGCTTAACCATCTTCAACTGCTTCATCAATGACGTTATTTCCAACATGAGGTCAGAAGTGAGGATGGCTACTCATGACTACACAATATTCAGCTCCTCAGATATTTCATGTTCAAATGCAGAAAGACCTGGACAATACCCAGGCTTGGGCAGACATGTGCCAAGTAATATATGGGCCAGACACTGACTATCTCCAACAAGAGGGAATCTAACCATTGCCCTTGACATTGCTGAATCCCCCACTATTAACATCCGGGAGGTACAATTGATCAAAAACTGAAGTGGACTAGCCATAGAAATATTGTTGACTGTGAACGCAGGTCAGAAGCTTGGAATCTATAGCAAGTAACTCATGTCCCGACTCCCCAGAGCCTGTTCACCATCTACAAAGCACAAGTCAGAGTATGATGGAACATTCTCTGCTGGATCGGTGTAGCTCCAACAATACTCGTGAAAGTTGACACCATCTAGGACAATGCAGCCCACTTGATTGGTATTCTGTCCTCAAACGTTCACTTCTTCTATCACCAACACGCAGTGGCAGCAGTGTTTACCATCTGCAAGATGCATTACAGGAGCTCACCAAGTCTGCTTAGGCAGCTTCTTCCAAACCCATGAAGGTTACCATCTAGAAAGACAAAGGCAGCAGGTACATAGGAACACCACCACCTGGAAGTTCCAATTCAAGCCACTTACCATTGTGACTTGGAAATACATTGCTGTTCCTTCACTGTGGCTCAGGCAAAATCATGGAACTTCTTTCCAAACAGCACTGTGGGTGTACCTACAAAACATGGACTGTGGCAAATCAAAAAGGCAGTTCAACATCGCTTTCTTAAGGGCAATTAGTGATGGGCAATAAATGCCAGCCTAGCCAGCGATATTCACATTCTTTAAATGAATATTTTTTTGAAAAATTCAGTAAGTAATCTGCAGAAAGTGCAGCAACATAGGATATTACAGGTATATTCTGAATCTCATGCAATAGCTTTGGAAAACTCTTTTGGAAAGAAAAAATTGTTTTGTGAATCATAATGCAGCAAATACTAAAATACTAATTTTAGTTGATAACATTTTTTTCATTGTAAATATACAATGAAACACAACAGGAATGTTATGGTCTGATATCTTGAATCACTAAGGCTCTCAGTCCTGCAGTGGTTTGATTTGAGTTTCTAATCCTGACATGGAGAAATAGCTGCCAGAAGCCTTGGTCTCAGCCATGGATAGGCAGAACAGGACTGTGAACAGAAAAGAAAGGGAAAGCATTAATCAAATAAACCAAAAGATGATGTCTTACTGTTGGGTTTTTCTTTTAAATGCCCACAAATTGAAGTGGATTGGATTATTACATTAAAACCAACTATTTGCTAGATAAAAAGAGCAATTATATAGAATAGGCAACACAATAGCACAGTGGTTAACTCTCCTGTCTCACAGTACCAGGGATTCGGGTTCAGTTCCAGCCTCAAGTGACTGTCCGTGTGGAATCTGCATGTTGTCCCCATGTCTGCGGGGGTTTCCTCCGGGTGCACCTGTTTCCTCCCACACACCAAAGATGTGTGGGTTAGGTGGATTGGCCATGCTAAATTGCTCCTTTTTTAGGGGGATTAGTACAATAAATATATGGGGTTACAGGGATAGAGTTTGGGTGGGATTAGAGTGTAGAAGTTTAGAGCATGGAAACAGGCCATTTCGCTCTGCTTATCCAGGCCACCCAGTTTTAACAAGCTAGTCCAAATTGCCTGCATTTGGCCTAAAATCCCTCTGTACTCATTTTATACATGTAATTGTCTAAATGTTTTTGAAAAGACAAAATTGTACTTGCCTCTACTACAGCCTCTAGATACTCACGACCATCTGTGTGAAAACATTCCTCCTCTGGATACTTTGGTATTATTCCCTTCTCACCTTAAACCCATGCCTTCTAGTTTTAGACTTCCCTACCTTTGAGACAAGGTGTCTGTATTTATTTATTACCCATCACTAATTGCCCTTGAGGAGGGCAGTCTATTTTATCTATGCCTCTCATTATTTTATAAACCTCTATATGATCAGCCCCAAGCCTCCTATGCTCCAGCATCTCCTTATAACTCAAACCATCAAGTCCCAATAACATCCTAGTAATCTTTTTCTGTACTCTTTCTAGTTTAATAATATGCTTTCTATTGTATGAGTATTCCAAGTGTGGCCTTACCAATGTCTTGTACAACTTCAACAAGACACCCCAACTCCTGTATTCAATGTTCTGACCAATGAAACCAAGCATGCTGAATGCTTTCTTCACCTCTCTGTCCACCTATGACTCCACAGGGGGCTATGAACCTGCAACCCTAGATCTCTTTGTTCTATAACTCTCCCCAGTGCCCAATCATTAACTGAGTAAGTTCTGCTCTGGTTCAATCTGCCAAAATGCATCACCTTGCATTTATCTAAATTAAACTCCAGCTACTTTTCATCAGCCTACTGGCCTAATTGAGCAAGATCTGTTGCAATCCTAGATAATCTTCTTCAATTTTCACTATGCCACCAATCTTGGTGTCATCTGCAAAATTACTACCATGCCTCCTAAATTCTCATCCAAATCATCAACATAAGTAACAAATAACGGTAGACCCAGCACTGATCCTTGAGGCACACTGCTGGCCTTCATTTTGAAAATCAACTCTCTACAAGCACCCTCTGTCATCTATCACCAAGCTAATTTTGTACCTAATTGACTACCTCATCCTGGATCCCCTGAGGTTTAACCTTATGCAACCAACCCACCATGTGTTACCTTGTCAAAGACCTTGCTAAAATCCACGTAGTTAACATCACTGCCCTAACTAACTTCTTGGTTACCCATTGAAAATGCTCAATCAAATTCATGAGACATGATTTTCCACTCACAAAGCCATGCTGATTGTCCCTAATCAGTCCTTGCCTCTTTAAATGCCTGTAGATCCTGTTTCTCAGAATACCCTCTGACAAATTATCCCACTACAGACATTAGACACACCAACCTGTAGTTCCCAGGCTTTTCCCTGCAACTCTTCTTAAGAAAAGGATTGCTGTTGGCGCAGACTTAATGGGTCAAGTGACCTCCTTCTGTACTGTCTGGATTCTAGGATACTGAATTAAACTGCTGTTATGAATAATAGAATCATAGAAAGCGTACAGTGCAGAAGGAGACCATTTGGCACATCAAGTCTGCACCAACAACAATCTTACTCTGAAACCCCATATATTTACCCTGCTAATCCCTCTAACATGCACATTCTGATACATTAAGGGACAATTTATCATGGCCAATCAACCTAACCTGCACATCTTTGGATTGTGGGAGGAAACCAGAGCATCCAGAAACATCTGATATGATGTCAATAGAAATAGCATACAAAGCACAGCTGGAAATCCAAAGTTAGCCTGTGAACTATGCCTGGCTGTGTATGGTCTCAGACTGTAAGGAGTTGTTCGTTTTCATAAGACTCTGCATGAAATTTGTAAATTAGCCAGAAGGTGCAACTCCCGACCCTCCAGGAACAAATTTTTTAATATTTCATGAATTGGGTTTTAACGCAGTGAGAGTCAGGCTGTTAATACCACTTAGCTTCTAATGCATTCTGGAGTCACATTAGGACCAGAGTATGTTTGCCCTGATGCTTTTTGATGCAAAACCACAATGCTTCCAGTAAATATAAAACGGTGCAATGTAATTGCGGCGTTTATATAATGAGTCAGTTTTCCTTGAATAAACTGACAAATTAAAGACAAGTAAGTCCTCCAAGCTTCTTGTGGATATATTCAGAAGGTGGCTCTTTTGATTTTGTGATTTCAAATTATTCTTTTCTTTTCTGTAAGCTTTCGACTTCATTATAAATTTTTTGTACAGATGTAATCATTCTCAGGAGGGAATTTTTATATTGCAGTGGACAGGACCAATTACTCTGCAGAAAATAATTACCCAAATTCAATTTGACCGTCACAAGTGTCCTTTCTTCTATCAAAGTTCACGAGATGGAAATCTGTTAATGGGAGGGATTGGACTGAAATAAGATGCTTAAAGTTCAGACTTGCAGTACAGTGTACGATGGCAGAGGAGCAGTAATGAGGAGCAGCCCTAAAGAGTGACTCAGTGCAGTGTTTGTTACACATGTTTAGGACATTGATCTTCTTTGAAAAGGTGAACTTTAAAATTACTGCACAGATGTCATTGAATGCTGAAAAAAGAAACTAGCTTTTTTTGTCTTGCACTCATCAGGTTAGCTTTCAAGAAATACCAACTGAACAACAATTTATACCGCATGAAAGAGAATCAGCTTGGTTAGCTCTTAATGATAGAGGTGATACCATTGAGAATGCACCTAGGAAAGTTACTGCCAAGCTTTCGTTCAAACTCAAACCAGACAGGTCAATTCTGATATTTTTATTTTATTCATTCATGGGCATTATTGGCTGGCCAGCACTTATTGTCCACCCCTTACTACTCTTGTTCAGAGGGTATTTGAGAGTCAACCACATTACTGTGTTTCTGGGGTCACATGTAGGCCAGACCAGGTAAGGATGGTAGATTTCCTTCTCTAAAGGGCATTGGTGAATCAGTTGAATTTTTCCAACAGTCGACAATGGTTTTTTTAGTAAATCATTAATAAATTCTTAATTCCAGATATTTTTTTATTGAATTCAAATTCCACCATCTGCGGGATTTGAACCCAGATCCCCAGAACATTAGCTGAGTTTTTGGATTAATAGTCTAGCGATAAATCCACTAGGCCATTGCCTCCCCAATTGGATAAAGCATCACTATGGGGAATGAACCAGGTAATATCTGACACGTAGGTTTTAGATAAGTTGAAAAGAGCACAGGGCATGGGCATATTTCTTCAGTTTGCAAAGGACAGTGAGAAAATATATGTCACTTCTAGTACTCGCAAGTGAGCCATTCTGTGGCCTGACTGGCAATCTTAAACGGGTTTCCCGTGTAATTCTTAGCACAATCAGGATTATTTAGCAAGTGCTGGAAATCCTCAGGAGGTCTGACAGCATCAGTGGAGAGAGAATAGAACCAACCTTTTCAATGCTAGGTAACCCTTCATCAAAGCTCTACTCTCTATCCAAGGGTGTTGTCAGACCTGCTGAGCTTTTCCAGCATTTTCTGTTTTCATTTCAGATACCAGCATCTGCAGTATTTTGCCTTAGTATTGTTATTTAGCGAGCGTTGTCCATTCATGGAATTACATCTCACATTGAACAGTGTTTTGAATTTAGCAAGCGTGGGCAGGTTGAGTACAGTCAGTACTTCATCTCTTGTGTACATTCAATGGGATGTGCAATAATACTGTACAGCCAGCTTCAAACTTGTTGCTCAAATCATTGAGACAGCTCACCCTTCAGGGTAATCTGAGGTCAACTGGGCAATTTTCAGGGCCACTTAAGTTCTGTACTACCAAACAACCAGAAATGTTTTGGTTAACTTATAAGCTTTCAAAGAATCTCACATACTGACAATTAAGGTTAAATCAATATTTCAAAAGTTACGGGTTCATATACTAACAACTAAATTAAGGACTTAGAATCATTGAATCCTTGTAGTGCAGAATGAGGCCATTTGGCCCATTGAGTCTGCACTGACTACAATCCTACCCAAGCCCTATCCCTGTAACCTCACATATTTACCCTGTTAACCCCCTGATATATATAGCAAGTAAGCATGGCCAATCAGTCTAACCCACATATCCTTAGGGTGTGGGAGGAAACTAGAGACTTTAAGGAAACCCATGCAAAAAAGGAGAGAAGGTGCAAACTTCATACAGACAGTAACCCACGGACAGAATTGAACCGAGGTCCCTGATGCTGTGAGACAGCAGTGCTAACCATGAGGGATTTCTCGAGCATTTTACAACAGTTAATTACTGACCTCATTAATTTGTGTTTTTCTTTTCTGAAATACACATTTAAACGTCAACAATAATGACAACAGTTTAATTTATATCATACGTTGGGGACAGAGGTGGAAAGGTTTAGGGGGAGAATTTGGAAATTTGGGGCCTAGGCAGCTGAGAGTCAGTGGTAGAGCAATTTAAAATAGAAACCAGAATTGGAGAACGCTAAAAAGTTTGTAAGGGTGGAAGACGATAAGAGATACAGAACTCAGGGAGGGATGTGAAACAAGGATGAGAGTTTTAAAATCTGAGACTGAGAAGCAGAACAATGAGCACTGGGGTAGTGGATGAACAGGACTTGATGTGAGTTAGGACACAGGCAACAGATTTAGAATGAGCTCAAATTTATGGAGAAGATGAGAGACTGGCTAGCAACGTATTGGAATAGTCAAGTTCACTAATGGAATATGAATAAAAAAGCATGTTACTTTCTGGGTGATTGGAAAAAGATACCCTCCCATTGCTTACTGGCCGTCCCCATCCATAATCTTTTCCTTCAGCAACGATGACTTAGTCTTAACTGGAAACTGATGTTAGGTTTGAGGTTCAGTTTGGGGTTAGTATACTTTAAATTTTATTTATTATTGTTACAAATAGGCTTACATTAACACTGCAATAAAGTTACTGTGAAAATCTCCTATTTGCCATACTCTGGCACCTGTTCAGGAACACTGAGGGAGAATTTAGCATGGTCATTGCATGTTTTTTCTGTATCTCCGATGAAGAGGTTTCTACTTGTTTTGATTTTTCAGTAAACGGGATTTTCATAGAATCCCTACAGTACAGAAGGAGGCCATTCAGCCCTTTTGAGTCTGCACTGACTACAATCAACCAAGCCCTATTTCCATCACACTTCATATTTACCCTGCCAATTCCCTTGATGCTATGGTTAATTTATCATGGTAAGAAGTCTGACAACACCAGGTTTAAATCCAACCAATTTATTAGATAGCAAACTCGCAAGCTTTTGACTCTATGGTCTTCATCAGGTGAATGTTATTCATCTGACGAAGACCATAGAGTCGAAAGCTTGCGAGTTTACTATCTAATAAATCAGTTGGATTTAAACCTGATGTTGTCAGACTTCTTACTGTGTTTACCCCAGTCCAACACCGGCATCTCTACATCATAATTTATCATGACCAATAAACCTAACCCTCACATCTTTGGACTGTTGGAGGAAACCGGAGCGCCCGGAGAAAACCCATGCAGACACAAGGAGATCATGCAGATTCCAAACAGACAGTGACCCGAGGCCTGTATTGAACCCAAGTCCCTGGCACTGTGAGGCGGCAAGGCTAACCCACTATGCCACCCTGCAACAAAAATGTTTAAGCAAATTGCATATTGTCTATGGACTTTGTAGATCTCTGCAGAGCCACTTATTTTAAAGAAGAATAAATGTTTTCTCTTATCCACTCCCCTCATTCAAAGTCATTAATCTCACCAGTGAATTTTAGACATCCGAACAAATTATGCTACCGCCAAACCTCTCTCTTTCAACAAGCGCTTTAAGCAGTAGCACTGCAACAACTTGCATTGTGAAGAAATCCACGCAAAGAAATCCAGCCAATATTTGGAGTTATAAGATTGAACAAGTTGTGAAAAATTTTTAAGCAAAAATTTAAAAAGGGTCTTTTTTTTGAAAAAGGTAAAATACAGTTCACACTCCATAACTATGGGCCTCTGCATAAAGGAATGTGTCTGTTCTCACTGCAGTTAGCAAATACTTGATAAGAGAGATTCACACCCAAAGTCATAGAAGAATACATTTTCTATTTTGCAAGCTCACCACAGTGTGATGCTGATAGCCCCAAACCACAATCAACTGAATTTTTTTAACAAAGCTAAATTGAAAAACTATATTATCATCTTAAACCAGACAAATAAAAACTGACCATTATGAGTCCTTGCAGCTTGGCTTCCGTAGAATCGATGAAGGACTGGAAATTAAATAGTTATATCTTAGAAATCAAAGAGGGCCAGACTACTTAGAAATTAACAATGAGACAAGTCTCATTGGGACACAAGGAGGCCGAACTTAATTACAATTAAGGTACTACGTCCTTGGAGAATAAATTAGTTATGCAGTCTGAAAAAGCACTATAAACATTGTAAGCACCACTGCAATTTTAAATTCACTGAATTTGGTCTCAGTTCTCCCATCGTAAAAGTATGGGGCTCCATGATGACAATTCTTTTTCTAAGTTATAAGACATAGTTATCTTGCTTACTCTACAATCTTCAGTCTTCTTACCTGTCTGCAGAGGAGATTTACCAGGATGCTGCCCAGTTTGGAGGGCAGCTCTTATGAGGAAAGGTTGAGGTAGCTGGAGCTTTTCTCTTTGGAGCGGATGAGGATGAGAGGCGACTTAACAGAGGTTTATTAGATGATAAGGGAGATAGATAGAGTGGACATGTAAAACTATTTCCTGGGGTGGATGTAGCTGTTACTAGGGGGCATAACTATAAGATTCATGGTGGGACATATGGGAGGGATGTCCGAGGTAGATTCTTTACTATCACAGCAGGCAATCTATTCCACAACCCAACCACTTTAGGAACTTTCAAGTGGTTATTGGACAGGCACATGGAGCACACCAGAATTGTAGGAGTGGGATAGCATGATCTTGGGATTGGACATAGCTCGACATAACATTGAGGGCCGAAGGGCCTGTACGGTGCTGTAATGTTCTATATTCTATTTTCTATGTTCTGTAAGATAAATGCAATTATCTTCTGTAAGATAATCGACAGATATACTACTTGAAATAATTTATTGTAACAATAATTGAATTAAAGACTTGGATTTTCTGTTTGAAATAAGAACATATTTTCTATCTTTCCAAGAAGTTCTTACTGTTATGATTGATGCCGTTCACTTCACAGTGAATTGCATGGCCTACATTTACAGAATGGCGGGGACTCACCTCCTGTCATCCAGAGTGAACAGGAACACACCCCGCTGACCCTGACTGCCCTGCTGCCAATTTACACTCTACTGAGCATTGATTAGTATTAGGTGGGACACGGGAGGAAGTTCCACCATAGAAAGTTGTCGGAGGCTGAACTGAAAAGGCTTCTCTTGTAACAGAGATCAGTAAGAGGGTCATTGGCTATCGTATTACATGAAGCATCACATCTTACAATGAACTCTCTAAACCTTCTATAGTTAAACATTTTTATGCAGTTAAACATTGTTCAGATTTTTAACTCGTTTAAGCCTTTTAGTGGACACAGTTTCTAATATGGCTACTATTCTTCTCCATAACTGTTGATACGGGTATTACTTCTCTCAACACTAAAGTTTAATCTACTTTAAACAAAACATTATTAATCCTTAATTGAATCTCCTTCACGGTGACACAGTGATTAGCACTACTGCCTCAGTAGCTCTAGGGACCCAGGTTCGATTCCTGCCTTGAGTCACTATCTGTATAAAGTTTGCACATTCTCCCCATACCTGTCTGAGTTTCTTCCAGGTGCGCAGTTTCCTCCTACAGTCAGTAAGACCTGCTGATTAAGTGCATTGACCATGCTAAATTCTCCCTCAATGTACCCATCCTGGCATCAGAGTGTGATAACTAGGGGATTTTCACAGTAACTTCATTGAATTGTAAATGTAAGCCTATTTACATAGAACACAGAACATAGAACATTACAGTGCAGAACAGGCCCTTCGGCCTTCGATGTTGCACTGACCAATTAGGAAAAACATTTAGGAAAAACATTATTTGTGACACTAATAAAGTTGTTTCACCTTTGTTAAGGTTTCGAAGTGTGAAATCCCATTGTAATACATGAATTTTTTCCGAAGCTCCTTTAAACCTCACTAACCATCTCCTCTTATTACCCAGTTTTATATTTTCGCTACCTCACCAGAACCAGGCCTCCCTCCAATCTCACCACTGCCTCCAGAAGAGCAGCACTTGCTCTTCAAACTGAGTCAGGATTTCAGTGTGTAGTATTCCACTGGCTGGCATTGTGGGCTTGTTTCTCCGGGAAAGATCTGACATAGAGTTGGCATCAGCAATCTCAAACGTTAAGTATCGTGTCACAGATTAGTGCCTGACTGAAGCCTGTGCTCAGGTTTCGGAAGGTCATCCTGCCAGCTACCAGCTGTTCAAATTGATAACTTTTGGAATGAACAATGACGTGGTTTAGGAACTTGTAAAAACATGCAAATTTAGATGAGTAGATAATCTTGAATACCTGCTCAAATTACTTGCTAAATCTGTGTCATAATGGATTAATATTTCTCCTACTCACCATTGCCAACATCATGAGGTCATTGAACTCTTTGCAGCAATGGTACCAAGTCCTCTTCACTACATCCACACTGCACATTTCCTTGACCATCTTTTCCCATGTAGCACAAGTCTGCTTGGGATTTCTCCACTTCCTAGTGCTCAGAATCAATTATTCACGACTTTCTTCAACTACATTGAGGAGGGTAGCCTTGCTGAAATTGGGGGCAGCTTTGTCCCTCCTGGATCATCCCCCTCATTCTGATGGTGTATGGAAATATACCATCATAAAGCTGGTAGACCTGCTGATTCATTAAAACCTTGGTTACAGTGAAGCTTTGGATGGCTGACAGACATAAATATTCATTGACTTACCTGGATAGATTACAAAAGACAAAATTGTGGAGAGATCCAAATCACAGGTGCTAAGACTCAATCGAGAAGGGGAGGGCAGGTTTCTGAATCCAATTGTGGTCAGAGGTGGCAGATGATAGTTTGAAGGTCAGATAGTGATCAGGGTGGGGGCTGGGAAGGTGGACAGATCATGGTTGAGCAGGCAGATGGTCATCAGGAGGGCAAGATTGTGATTGGGGGCACATAATATTCAGTGATCATTGGGATAAGGGCAAATGCTGTTGGGGATGAGGCAAATGGGGGCCAGGATAGGGCAGATGATTAGTACTGCTGCCTCACAACGCCAGGAACATGGGTTCGATTCCTGGCTTGGGTGACTATCTGTGTGGAGTTTGCACATCCTCCTTCTGTCTGCGTGGTTTCCCCGGGGTGCTCTGGTTTCTTCCCATATCTGAAAGATATGCTGGTTAGATGCATTGGGCATGCTAAATTCTCTCTCAGTGTACCAAACAGACACCAGAGTATAGCGACTAGGGGATTTCCACAGTCTGCATTGCCTCATTGATGTCAGCCTACTTGTGACACTAATAATAAAACAAGCAAATAAAAAAAGGACATTTGGAGGGGCCTGAGGGAATCCTCAGTCATTCTGCAGGCTGGTTTGTTCCTTTTCCCCAGTCTCTCTCTTCGCTCCAATGACTCAAACATCTCTGGAGGTAAACATGCAAAAACTAACCTCTATGCAAATAAGTGGTTAACTTGTTCAGGTTAAAAAGGAATCCCATTTTTGATCAATGTCAAGGTTTGGAGACAGTAGAACTCAAAATAAAATGCACTCGCCTTAAACGGCTCAATGACAAATTATCCTGTGGAGTTTGTAATGATAATGTATTGTGCTGGGTCCCCTGACACTGTCCCACGCCAGAGGGCCCTTTAAACTATTAGTCATGACCTCACTCTGGGGCATCACCAATGACCTTGGAGGTTAGATATGCCATCCTCCAACATTGTGTGGGGTGATGGCCACGAAGCTACCCTAAATCCCAATTGCTGTTTTATCAGCCATGTTCTGTGATAGATACTGATTGGGACTGGGGAAGAAAGCGGTCAGGGAGGGGGAAGATGTTGTTCAGGAAAGGATAGGCAGGTCTTGGGAGCGTTCACTGAGTCATTGTTAGTTGTGAAGGAAGTTTCTCCTCCTGGTATACAAGCAGAGCTGTGAAGATGGTCTAATGGCATTATTGCTAGATTATTAATCCAGAAACTCAGCTAATGTTTTGGGGACCTGGGTTCAAATCTTATCTTGGCAACTGGTGGAATTTGAATTCGATTTTTAAAAAAATCTGGAATCTACTGCTGACCATGAAACCATTGTTGGAAAAAACCAGCTGGTTCACTAGTATCCTTTAGAGGAAGAAATCTGCTGATCTTACCTGGTCTGACCTACATATGTCTCCCCAGAGCCACAGTAATGTAGTTGACTCTAAACTGCCCTTGGGCAACTTGGGATGAGCAATAAACACTGGCCAGCCAGCAACACCCATGAACAAATTTTTAAAAAACTGACCTCATAGAATTAACCTACCTTTTAACTTCTTTTAACTGGCAGGTTTTGAGGCCTTGGAAACTCATCAAAATGAGTTAAAAATAGGCCGAGTGTTAAAATGAAAATAAGCAGCCTCATTATAATATACAAATGAAGCTGCAGGAATATCAATACTTGTCCCAATGAGAATGGTGTGTCTTGGAGGGAACCTGGAGGTGTTGATGTTCCCATGACATTGCTGGTTTTTATGTAAATACCACACACTAAAAATAGCACACAGTGCATCTATAGGTTTATTCATGCAGTTGGTTTTAATGTAAACTTTCTGAGGACTGGAAATTTATTTGGAGTGGCGCCTGATTTCTACAGTTGCAGATTTAAAAAATTATTGGTCTATTTTTGTCACTGGGTAAAATGAATTATTAAAGTGTGGACTTCACCTTTCCCTCAGGTGTGTCTGAGGGAAATAATGCAGAGTAAGAAGTCTCACAACACCAGGTTCAAGCCCAACAGGTTTATTGGGTAGCACAAGGCACCAGTTTTCGGAAGGCTGTTTCTTCATCAGGTGAGTGGGGGTTCTGATTACAAACAGGACATATAAAGACACATGCTCAATTTATAAAACAATAGCTGAAATGCGGGTCTTTACAAGTAATCAAGTCTTAAACGTACAGAAAATGTGAGTGGCAGAAGGGTTAAGCACACGTTAGAGATATGTATTGTCTCCAGCCAGGACAGTTAGTGAGATTTTGTAAGCCCAGGCAAGTGGTGGGGGTTACAGATAGTGTGACATGAACCCAAGACACCAGTTGAGGTCATCCTCATGTGTGTGGAACTTGGTTGTCAGTCTTTGCTCAGCAACTCTGCGCTGTCGTGTGTCATGAAGGCTGCCTTGGAGAACACTTACCCGAAGATCAGAGGCTGAATGCCCGTGACCGCTGAAGTATTCACCAACAGGAAGAGAACACTCCTGCCCAGTGATTGTTGACTGGTGTTCATTCACCCGTTGTCATAGCGTCTGCATGATTTCCCCAATGTACCATGCCTCGGGCCATTCTTTCCTGCAGCGTATCAGGTCAACAACGTTGGCCGAGTTGCAAGAGAATGTACCATGTACCTGGTGGATGGTGTTTTCATGTGAGAGGATAGCATCCATGTTGATGATCCGGCACGTCTTGCAGAGGTTGCTGTGTGGCAGGGCTGTGTGGCTGTGTCGTGATACTGTTCTCCTGAAGGCTGGGTAGTTTGCTGCTGACAATGGTCTGCTTGAGGGTATGTAGTTGTTTGAAGGCAAGAAGTGGGAATGTGGGGATGACCTTGGTGAGATGTCCGTCTTCATCAATGACATGTTGAAGGCTCCGGAAAAGATGTCGTAGCTTCTCCATTCCAGGGAAGTACTGGATGATGAAGGGTACTGTCTGTTGTGCCCCATATTTGTCTTCTAAGGAGAGCTTGTCTCTTTGGGATGGCTTCTTTGATGGTGTCCATCAAGAATGGTCGCCTCAGCATTTCTCTGTTCGCAAGCCAACGGATAATCTCACAATGCTCCACTTCTCCAGCTTCCATCCCAAACACGTTAAAAAAGCCATCCCCTACGGACAAACCATCCGTATACAAGGATCTGCTCAGATGAGGAGGATCACAACAGACACCTCCAGATGCTGAAAGATGCCCTCATAAGGACAGAACATGACACTCAAGCTCATTGATTGACAGTCTGGTGTGCCACAGCGAAAAACCGCATCTCAGAAGACAAACACGGGAGATGGCAGACAGAGTACCCTTCATTGCCCAGTACTTCCCCAGAGCGAAAAAGCTATGGCATTTCCTCTGGAGCCTTCAACATGTCATTGATGAAGATGAACATCTCATTTGAATCTTATCTGTTAACATTGAATATCCAGATGCTGCAGACAGAGATATTAATCGTATCTGGCTCAATTTCCTCTTCTTGCAAGGGTTAAGAATCAGCTGCTCACATCGAATGGAGACAGCATATAAGAGGGATTTGAGGGAGTCCTCACTCGTTCTCTAGGATGGCCTTTTCTCTTGTTTTTTCCTTTGGTTTAATGACTCAAACATCTCTGGAGGGAAATATGCAACAACTAACCTCTATGCAAATGAGTGGTTAACTTGTCCAGGTTTTAAAAAAGTGCCATGTCTGATCAACGCCAAGGTTTGGACACTGCAGAACTTGAAATAAGATGCTCTCACCTTAAACTGCTCAATGACAAATGATCCTGTGGAGTTTCAAACAATAGTGTATTTTACTGTCCCATACCAGAGGGCCCTTTAATCTATTGGCCGTGACCTCATTCCAGGACACGACCAATGAACTTGGAGGCTGGACATCATGTCCTCCAACACTGATTGTGAGGGATGATGGCCTCAAAGCTATCCTAAATCCCAATTGACATTTTATCAGGCATGTTCTGAAGGTGGGCCCAGGAGGTGAAAAATGCTGACTTCAGGGTATGGAACCCATCAATAGCAGCCCAGCATATTAATGGGGCCAATCAGAGGGCAACCATTTAAAGCTTATTTATTAGTGTCAGAAGTGGATTCACATTAACACTGCAATGAAGTTACTGTGAAAATCTCCTAGTTGCCACACTCTGGCATCTCTTCAGGTACACTGAGGGAAAATTTATCCAGTGCACCTAACCACCACTTCTTTCAAACTGTGGGACTTTCGGACTGTGGGAGGAAACTGGAGCAACCGGAGTAAACCATACTGACACAGGCAGAATGTACAGATTCCACACAGACAGTGGCCCAAGCTGGGAACTGAACCGGCATCCCTGATACTGTGAGGCAGCAGTGCTAACCATTGTGCCACTGACACCCCTCTTCATCTGATTGTAATACAATACCTAGCAAAGCAGAATGAAAGAAAGGTTAGTACTCATTTTAATCATCACCAATTCCTATTTCACTCCCTACACTGACTCCAGACCACTGCCTCCCCAATCTCTCCCACCCTTTTCAGCCTCAAATCAAACTCCAGTTGAACTCAGAAGCACAGCCCCCAATCTTGTAGATTCCTGTGATGTTCTTTCCCAAGTTCCTAGACTATTCTCTCAATACTGGTCCCATTACAAGATTTCTCCTCCAGACTGCCATGATCATATCCAATCTCTTATCTGAGGGTTAGCACGTGGACTGATCCTGGCTCCTCCTGCTGTATTATCTACACTACAGCGAGGTCTGAGGCCTGACACTTGAGTACGGAATGTTCACACCTAAGGGTGAAGTGTCCAAAAATAGATAAGATCAGGTTAGGTGATATTTCCTTTCCCGTCAGAAGGCAAACAGAGGTCTTCCAGGTCAGATTGGTAAGTCAGAAAATAGTGCAAGAAATCTGCTGAACAAACTGAATATCCATATTCTCATTATAAATAGCTGCAGGTCATTGCAGAGAGGAAGAGAATTCAGCAATGCCTAGCAATGTTTCTGCATTGCTTTATATCACACAAGCTCTGATCTTATATCATTTTAGATCTATGTCTGTAACCATTTAATAGCCAAGGAAATATTTGAGATTGTTTCTGTGCAGACACATGGATTTGGGCCTGTGTCTGCGGGAGATTGCGCGTTCTCCCTGTGGTTGCGTGGGTTTTCTCTGGGTGCTCCGGTTTCCTCCCACATCCCAAAAATGTGCTCTTAGGCTGATTGGGTAACAAATTGTCCCTATATTGGTCCCTACATGGGAATCTTCCACAATAGGCATAGCCTAAAGTCATGGATATGTCATTAAGATGTTAGGACGGCGGCGTGGGCTTGTTGGGCGGAAGGGCCTGTTTCCCGTGCTGTGTTGCTCTTTGTTCTTTGTTCTTGTTCTTTGTTTATCGTTTGCTGAAGAAATTGCCATCCTCCATGACCTTCACACCAGAGCCACACAACACCATAAGGTATAGGAGTTAGGCCATTTGGTCAATGAATCTGCTCTACATTCAATCCTGACTGATAAGATTCTCAACACTGTTCTCCCAATTTTTCCCCAAAACCTTTGATCCCCTTACCAGTCAAGAACTTATCTATCTCTGTCTTAAGTACACTCAGTGACCTGGCCTCCACAGCCTTCCATAGCAATGAATTCCAGAGTTTCACCACCCTCTGGCTGAAGAAATTCCTCTGCATTATCCCTTTCCTCTGAGACTGTGACTTCTCCTTCTAATGGTAACATCTTCTTCATGTCCTCTCTATCCAGGCTTTTCAGTATTCTGTAACTTGCAATGAGATCCCCTTTCATCCTTCCAAACTCCACCGAGACCAGCCTCAGAGTCCTCTGATGCTCCTCATACATCAAGCATTTCATTCCTGTCATGAACCCCCTCTGAACCCTTTCCAAGGCCAGTATTCAACGATCAGCTCCAATGATATGATGAGAATAAGCAAGGTAACAAACCTGCCAATCTCTTTAGTCTTTCTCAGGCACAGCAAACATCAACAAACTGTTCATTCTTAAAATTGACAGCAAAGCAAGTAATCCTACATCATGTATTTTAATCAAGAGGATGCAACAGCGTGAGGTCACACCGTAAATATTAGCATCTCCCAATGAGAGTTTCTCATCTTCTTAAATATGGAATGCCTTTCTCTCCTTTTACATCATAATAACAGCAGATTGCCTAGTGCAATGTTAGTTGGGAGACAGTTTCACAACCAATAACCTGATTCTCTCAATCTTGTTACAGGAGAAAAAGATACAATTCCTGTGAGAGCAAACTGTTACCAGCAGATACTTGACTTCCGAAATCTCGCTCCCGGACCAACCCATGGAGGAAACAGTACCAATACAGAATAGACTCAAGAGAAGGTGGTCCATTGCTTAGAGTTGTGGAATTTTATTGATATTTATTTGAAAAGAAGGATATACAAAAAACACCCCCAGTGGGAATAACCAGGTCAATCTGATGCAGATTCAGCATGTGTTTCTTTTATTACAAAGGAACTAGTGTCACATAAAGGTTGTTGTCAAGGAAGAATTACAGAATTAGAAAACTGCTTCCTGCTTCCTAGATAATCTTCTGCTAACCTCTTGCTATCTTCTTTCTTCCTCATGGGTTATGACCTGTAACTGCTCACTTTTCCACAAAGATGTCTTTGACAGTTATGTTAGAAACCAAGTAAGACATAGTCATTATTCTGCCAGCTCTGTCTGGGAGGAAAGCTAGGCAACCCAGTGTTGTCCCAACATCGGAACTATTGACTGACTACGTCAAACATTCGTTTTTGTCTCTTGTGTTATTGTGTACTCTTCTGGCAATACAGCAAACAGGGGACAAAACAAGTGTTTTTTAAGTGTTCTCATGAGTTCTGCTTCTACCTAAGGGAATTATTTGCCGTTGTAAAGTTAATGAGTAACATAAGAAGCTAGATTTGTATATGTTTTTCTTTGCTTTGCATATAATCAATGGAATATTTGAGCCATCTGCATCTTCAACTGAACCATTTCTGTTTGCATCACCCTTTACCCAATAAACAAGTGAGACATTGAAATCCTTGAATTGTTGAACATTTAGAACCTCAATTGCAGATGTAACACAATGAACATTTGTTAAATGCAAGTAAAAAAATGGATTGGGCCAATTTTGATGAATAAATGTGATTTTGTTATGTTTTTGTTTTATTGCTCTTTTGGCTGTCTTGTAACTCTAGGCTTTTCATTTTGATAGAATGGTAAGGTTGAATTGACTTTGGTCAATTTCCTTGCTTAGTCATTGACTGGACATATACAAACAGAGACAGGGAGTGGCAGAATTGGGTTATATACTCTTCTTCTCCAGTGAGAAGAACTCTGATGCTTTAAATTACCTTATTTTCAGGTAAGAACCAAGAATGCCAAAACATTCAAATCAGTATTCAACCTGGCTTTACAATCTGCATCCTCCTAGTTGGGAACCTAATGCAGTTGCATTGTAACCGTACATTATTCAATAATTACAAATGATTATAATATCAAAAATCATTCCAGCAAAATGTAATCCTAGCATTTTGTATCACAGCATGTTATACCAATTCCATAATGCATTCTTCTATAATTACATCTCTCATTTCATCTTTTCCTAATCCGTGGGTCTTTGTCTGTGGCAATTGACATTCGTCTTTGTGGGGCATGTGGAAGATGTAAGAGATTATGGGTGGCACAGTAGTTAGTGCTGCTGTCTCAAAGCATCAGAGATCCGAGTTCGATTCCTGGCTTGGGTCACTGCCTGTGCAGAGCTTGCATATTCTCCCCGTGCCTGCATGGGTTTCCTCTGGGTGCTCCAGTTTCCTCTCACAGTGTGAAAGATGTGCTGGTTAAGTGCATTGGCCGTGCTAAATTCTCCCTCAGTGTACTCGAACAGGCGCCAGAATGTGGGTTTTCACAATAACTTTAATGCTGTGTTAATGTAAGCCCACTTGTGATGCTAATATAAATACACTTCAACAGAGCTCTTCGTTGTTTTTAAACTAAGTATTTAAAGGTAGAGTATTATTGTAAGCTCATGCTACACAACTCATTTTGAGTCGTTTTCTATCCTCTGCCACTCATTTTCATATCAGCCCAAAAACTGTGTTTTTCCCAGTCAATATCAGTGCCACTTTCACCCACACACATCTAAGATTTCCAATCAGTGAAAAATTGTTTTATAATTTGTTTAATATTCAGAATTCTATAATTGCCTATTGTGCTTACCATTCTGTGTTTCATTCAAAACTATGTTTCATTCCCATCAGGCTTATATAATTTCATAGAATCCCTACAGTGCAGAAAGAGGCCATCGAATCTGCACCAACTCTCTGACAGAGTATCTTACCCAGGCCCTCTCCCCGCCATATCCCCATAACCCCATACATTTACCATGGCTAATCCATCTAATCTACACATCTTGGGACACTGAGGGATAAATTTTTCCAGCCCAAGCCTGAATATTGTGCAAGTCTTTTCATAATTGGGTGTGGGCATAGATCCCACAATTAATCTCATGTAATTCTATGCTTACTGGACATGACGCAGTACTTTTTTTCCTGAACATCACAATCTTGCATAAAGAAATGCAAGTGACAGCAAACATGTTGACTTCTGAATAGATCTCAGCTGTCAATTGCTGAAGCTATAAGGTAGAGACTTATTGCAGGAAACTTGTGCTAACAGATTGGCAAGATGTTGAACTACTTATATTGGAGTATATAGTTGGATTGTGAATTTGGGAATCATTACTTTAACTTTTAGCTCACCGGCTCACTTCTCTCCCACCATCAATGACTGCCTCTATGTTTTAAAGAATACCAGATTCTATACATTCATACATTGTGTCTATTTGTAGCTTTGGAATATACTGTACATGAGAGAAACACACTTCTTTGATTTAATTTGCCTTGTGTAACTGCAGGCAGCGTGAAGCTTGTCGAAACTGGCCTAATTTTATTTGCTGCTGACTTTTTCTGGCATGGGTGATAGCATAGTCAGCAATTTAAAATTATAGGTGTGACAACTTCAGTTATTATCTGGGTATACCTCAAAACGCATTTCCATGACCACAGTCAATGGGGTTTGTGCTTTCTTCATAGGGAACCTAAAGAATCTTTCTGAATATAATTAAATATTTTAACAACACACAATTATAATGAAAACAAAAAAAAAATTGCATTTATATAGTGTGCCTTTTACATTCTCTGGATGCGCCAAGATGTTTCACAGCCAATCGAAGTGAATATTTTGAAAACTTGGCACACAAGTTATGCACAATATAATCAGTTTGATGATGATGGGCAAGGAATGAATGCTGGCCATCAGGCTAAGAGATCATCCCTGATCTTCTTTCAAAAGTTACTATGGGATGTTTTAGATCCACCTGAACCTGTAAGTCAGGTCGCAGCTTAATATCTTATTCAAAAGGTGATATGTCAGTCAAGCAGCTCTCTCTAGTGTTATACTGGATAGTTAAAATACTGCGGATGTTGGAACCTGCAACAAAAACAGAAAAACGCTGGAAAATCTCAGCAGGTCTGAAAGCATCTGTGGAGAGAGAATAGTGCCATTGCTTCAAGTCTAGATGACACTCTGATGAAGGGCCATCCAGACTTGAAGCATTGAATCTATTCTCTCTCCAGAGATGCTGTCAGACCTGCTGAAATTTTCCCGCATTTTTCTGTTTTTGTTCAAGATAGTGTCAGGTAAAGTTCTGAAGTCCAATTGAGATGTGAATCCACAGATTTCTGACTTAGAAATGAGAGTACAGCCATGAAACAAAGCTGAAGATGCTGGTCTGTATTTTCAATCTTAAGGCGGGTAGAGGGAATTGGGAAAATTCCCAGCTTGGTCCATTTCCCTCAGGAGAAGGGAGCAAATATTGGAGGTTTGTTGGTGAGAATGGGTGGTGAGTTGGGTAGTGGTTTTTGTGGACTACAGTCTAGCAGATGTTTGGAAGTACTCAGAGAGGCTGTTGGGTGTAGGGATAAACTGTTTAAAAGACCAACCTGAGCAACGTAGGACTTAGTCCCAATTTAGTTAACAACACAAGGCCCAACAGGACTCACCCCTCAGTCCCCCTCATCCTCAAAACACTCCTCATGCGCTATCTATGTTATCACATGCCTCCAACTCACCCCTCATTCTCCTAATGCCAAGCTCTGCCTTGCCACACACCCTTAGGTCCCTCATGCCAAGCTATATCATCTTCAAGTCCATTGACCTATCTCTCACACACAGTATCCCAATGAGCCCTATGTTGACAGTATGATATATTGAGAAAAGATTTTTGAAAGAAAGCCAACAATTCAGAAGTTTCTCCTATGTTGAAGAAAAGTAACTTTGCTGCAAATTATTAGAAGTGTCAATCATCTTTAAAGTGTCAATAACAAAAAGCACAAATCTTGAAATCATGAAAAATTGTGCAAACTTTGTGAAATTGGCAGTCAAAAGACCTAAGCTGTCAAACAAGTGATGTTTTCTCTGGGGAGCACTGCTTCAACGAGATTAATGGATGTTTGGGCTCTCAGCCAAGCCTCATTATGTATGCTTGGCTGGGAGCCCAAACAACCATTATAGTAAAAATCTGTACCTGAGATGATGGGGTGGGGGTTGAAGAGCAGGGGTTAGCATAGAGGGCACAATTGGCCTTAGGGGTTGTTGGAAAGGCAAAGCTTCCCTTCCAATATATGGAGTATGAGGAGAACAATTTGAACCTACATTTTAAAAGGTCCCCTCATGCAGACTAGTGTTCACAACTTCTCTGAGGGGCCATGCGCAATAACTCACTTAAAAAACTGAGACCACTTCATGAAAATTGTGCAGAAGTAGGAGATACCCATCTCTACCAGTGAACCAGCCAGGTCAGGTGTACCAGACATGGGTTATGGACAGGAACCAGACTACACCATTTATAGATACTTCAGAAAATCAGACAGCCAGGGAATCATAGAATCCCTACAGTGCAGAAGGAGTCCATTCAGCCCATTAAGTTTGCGCTGACACTCTGACAGATTGTCTTACCCAGATCCACCACCCTGCCCTGTCCCATGGCTAATCCTTCTAACCTATAAATCTTAAGAAACTAAGGGTCAATTTACCATGGTCAATCGACCTAACCTGCACATCTTTGGACTTGGGAGGAAAGCAGGGCACCCCAAGGAAACCCATGCAAACATGGGGAGAATGTGCAAACTCCATGCAGACTGTGAGGCAGCTGCGCTAATCATTGTGCCATCTTGTTGCCCGTTAGAACTCCAGAATCAGGATCTGCCTGCTATTTTTCTTTACTGGATGAAAATCCAGGCCATTGTTTCCAAAAGCAAATCAGGACATTTGAATTTTGACCCTCATTCTATTTGAATCATCTTACTTATACCAAATATTGTTTTAATGTAAGTGATGGGAGCTATTGGAAAATGATATGAATGCTGCAAGTATGAGTTACTGAAGGCCTCCTACATCTTCTTTACAGATATTTTACTTTAACATCACTCTCCCACACAGAATGGTCCAACATGACAGCAGATATTGTTGGAGCAACATTTTAGAGAAAAATAGAAATGCAGTTATATTGGAGTGGAGCAAGGCAACTGTTATTATGTTAAAGCCAGATGATAGAATGTGTTTATTAAGTGGAGATTTTTGTGAGGTTCATTTGGGAAGCAAATGTTCTGGGCGACACAATGGTTAACACTGTCTCACAGTGCTCGGGTTCAATTCTAACCTTGAGTGATTGTGTGGAGTTTACATCTTCTCCCCATGTCTACGTGGGTTTCGTTTTGGTGCTCTGGTTTTGTCCCACAACCCAAAGATGTGTAGGTTAGGTGGATTGGCCATGATAAATGCATGGGGTCATGTGGATAGTGTGGGGTTGGAGGAGAGGATCTGGGAAAGACAGTCTTTCAGAGAGTCGATGCTGACTCTATGTGACGAATGGGCTCCTTCTGTACTGTTGGGATCTGTGTTAAATAAATAGTCTTGGTGCTGGAGAGGGAATGACATTTTTATTTCAGGTTCAAACAGGACAGCATGGTGGCACATCATTAGAAGTGTAAACAAGAATGGGGACTTTTTAGTGGGAACTAAATAAGATGATTTTTGTCTCAGCAATGTTAATTTGGAGGAAGTTCTGGATAATCCCCAATGTCAGACAAACTGTTCCATTGCTCCATGGTAAACTACCAGTAAAGGCTGGTTACAAAAACGATATTGTCAATATATACATGGTGCAAGTTAACAGATGATGTGACCAATGCAGAGTATGTGATCAAGGAGTAGGAAGAGGACAAGGATGGAACTCTGTCAGACAACAACAACAACTTGTATTTATAGAGCTGCTTTAGCGTAATAAATCACCACACGAGGTTTCCGAAGGGGCATTATGAAAAAAAACTTAACAGCAAACCACTTCAGATGATTGAAACCTTGGTAAAAGATGTAAGTTTTTGGGAGTGTCTTAAAGGGCAAAAGTGAGATGAAGAAGTGAAGATGTTTAGAGAGGTAATTCCAAATCTTGGGGGCTAGACAGATGGTAACGTGACTACCAATGGTGGGGTGATTAAAAGCAGGGATACATAAGAGTTTGAGTTCGAGGAACTCCACTACGTCAGAGGGTTTTAGGACTGCAGGAGAACAGAAATGGGAAGGGGATCAGATCTGGTGAGATTTGAAAGCAAGGTTGAAAATTCTAAAATCAAGGCATTGCTTAACAGTGATAAGATCTCAGTAAAGACCAATAACTTTTAGAAAGATGTATTAATGTCAAAAATGGATGTAAAAGAATTACACAACAAGACTTTAAGTTAAAACTTTTATTGTAACAAACAAACTGAAAGCAACTTTGACTAAACAGTGTGAAGTATTCAACTGGTACTTTGAACTACAGGAAAGATATCCTGCCCTTTAATATTTAAAGACAACCGTAAACTCCACCTCATAGTTATTCTTCACTGCTCGCTCTCATCAGAGTTGTAGTTTTCACTGGAATTAATCCAGTTTTACTCTCTGCTCCCACGGGGTTTCATTCTTCCATTTCACTGTGTCATAACATTCAGTGACCCTCAAAAGGTGCCTCTTCAGTTTGTGAAGAAGTCCCAAACTAACTACTAGCAATGAGGCCCACTCCTGGCAATTCTTACTGTTCCTCTCATTCCCCTGAGGCCATACTAGGATGAATCATCCTGATTCTCTTTGTTGACAAGGAATGCATCTTTTTAACGAGAGACTATCTTTCCTCCCACATTCTGTCTGGTAGTCCACAGAAAGTTAGCACACATCTCTTGACTGACCACCATCGCTATTTTCTTTTTCTCTCTGAGGCACCTCTCTGTTTCTATCTGCAATCTTGGAGTCAGGAAGTCTGTCCACAGTTGGCCCCACCTGCTCTTACCTTTGGTTTCAGGTGCGAGAATTTTTCACCTCGCTTAGCAAGTCTCAGCCTGATTTCCCTAGTCTCTATGGTAACCACATCACACAGATTTGTCATTGGCAAGATCGTATGATGCTCCTTACACTTCCATTTTACCTTGTGTTAAAGAGACAGTCCCAAAGCTAAATCAAGTTATAAAAAAATTGCATTCACTGTACCAGGGATCCAGTTAAATTAAGGCAAAATACTTTTGATGCTGGAATCTGAGTCAAAAACAGAAAATTCTGGAAAATTTCAGCAGGAAAGACAGCATCTGTGGAGAGAGAATAGAAACAACGTTTCAAGTCTCAAAATGTTGGCTCCATTTTCTCTCCACAGATGCCATCAGACCAGGGATCCAGTGTAGTCAATGAGAACAGGGGTGATAGCTGAATGGTATTTGGTGCAAGTTTGAAAACCAGCAGTAGAGTTTTGGGTGATACCAAGTTTATGGAGAATGAATATGGGAGGCTGGGCAGGAATGTGTTAGAATAGTCACATCTAGAGTTAACAGAGGTATGGGTGAGGGTTTCAGCAGCAGAAGAGCTGATGAGCTGCAGAGTTAAGCTATGTTATGGAACTAGGCAGTTGTAGTAATGGCTGGATATTTGGTTGAAAGTTCATCTTAGCATCAAATATAAAAACGTTTCGACAATTCGCTTCAGCCTCTACAGTTACCAGGCAGACTGATGGGGTCAGCGCCTAAGGAATGGTGTTTGTGGTGGGGACCAATATTTAATTGGAGGAGACTTCTTCTTATCTAATATTGGATGTCAGATAAAAACAGCCATACAATTTAGTGACAGTGGAAGAGTCCAAAGAGTTGGTAGTGAGGTAAAGCTGAGTTTAGTCAACATAATTGACATTGTGGTTTTAGATGATGTCACCAAAGGGTATCGTGTAGAATGGTGGGACCAAGAATGGATCCTTGGGGGACTTGAGAAGTAACGGTACATGATAGGGATGAGAAGCCACTGATGGCTGTTCTTAGCTAGATATGAATGGAGCCATGTGATTGTAATTCTACCGGCTGGCCCATGATGAAGAGACAAGGAGGATGCTGTGATCAATTGTGTTCAAGGCTGCAGACAAGTCGAGCAATATGGGGCAGGATTGTTTGCTATTGTCATAGTCACACTGGATGCAATTTGTGACTTTGAGTCCTTTCAGTATCGGGTTAGGATCAATGATTGATTGGAGGGATTCAAACATGAGAAGCAACACATCAAATACTTCAGTGAGGGAAGGGAGATTGGATGCGGGGCATTAGTTTGCAAGTATAAAGGATTCAAATGTTGATATTTTGGGAAGGATGATGAAGATAGTCTACTTGAAGAAAAGAGGTTCAGAACCCCAGGTGGGAGAACCGCTAACAGTATCAGCTAACAAGGGAACCAAGGAGAGGAGTTATATTAGCGAATAGTTTAGTGGTTGAGTTTGTAGGCCTGGAATCTGATCGATCAAATCAGCTTGGAGAAGTCGTGGAGGGAAATAGGAGATGTGAATTCAGGGCTGAATGGGGGATTTGATTTGGGACAATGGCGAAACCCAATGGGTTTGAGGAAGAGAGGATAAGGCAGAGCTTGGATGATCACAATCTTGCTGCCAAAGAAACCCATGACTGTCTGGGCTGTGCGAACAATGGGAGACTGTAGGCAAGCCCTGGTAGTGGTCCTTTTGGCTGGGCTAGATCCGAAGGCAAGGCCAAACACCTAATAATGGGATATATGTTGGAGATTATATGGATTCAAATGGAATGGTAAACATTTGAACCATGTGGGAATGAGAGGAAATATTATGCTCAAAAAGATTATTGTAAAAGCTTTGGAAAGTCAGACAATGAGGATTCAAACAGGAAATGAGGAAAGAGGCAAACGTGGAGCTGGGAGCTGGCACTGCATTGAAAACATCAGAAAAATGAAATGTAACAAAAAAGGTACAAGATCTATATTCAAAGACAACAGCAGAGGAAAAAATCAGCAAATCTGCCAGCATCTGTTAGGAGAGAAACAGAGTCAATGTTTCAGGCCTTTAAACTGTTCACCAGAACTGAAGAGAGGAAGCATGTGTTGGAGCTGTGAGAGATTGCAGCAGAAAGTAGTAACTTTAAGAACAACAGACATATGACCTGGTTTCGGCAGGGGTTGGCGGGGAGTAGTGCTGCAAAGGGGTAATATATACATGGCATATTAAAAGGTTGGGGGGGAGGGGGGAGAGAGTTAAAATGGAATAGAAAGGTCAAAATCTAAAGTTGCCCTAACGATATTCAGAGAGGTTTGTAAAGGACCCGATTACATAAGAGGCATGTTTATTTCACTTTGAAACCACAAAACAATTCCCCTGTTATTTCCTCTTGTGAAACACGTGATAATTTTGTCCTGCTTCTTCATTTCCCCTGCAGTCAAACACAAAGTGTTGGCAGTGGGTCACTTCCTATTGAGCTTATTCCCGACACAGCACAATTTTTAAACAATTGACATTCTTGCACCTGCTGTACTACCCAGATTTGAGCATTGCTGAAAATCAGATATTGCGGTCTGAGTTCATTTTCTTCCCTGAACCTTGTCAACACCAAAAGAAAGATAAAGAATCAAATCACAAAATTCTGCAAATGCACACTGTGGTAGCAACATGAGAGACCCTTGGTCAGGGGGAAGCAGTGGCCTAGTGGTATTGTCGCTAGTCTATTAATCCAGTTTCATATCCCGTCATGGCGTTTAGTGGAATTCAATAAAATATATCTCGAATTAAGAATCTACTGATGATCAAGAAACCATTGTCCATTGTCAGAAAAACCTACCTGGTTCACCGATGTTCCTCAGGGAAGGAAATCTGATGTCCTTACCTGGTCTGGCTTGCATGTGACTCCAGAACCACAGCAATGTGGTTGACTCTGAACTGACCTCTTGAAATGGTCCGGCAAGCTACTCACTTGAACACAGCAATTAGGGATGGGCAGGGTGAAACCATGATCAAGCAGGGGACGAGGCTAGCTCATAGCACTGGCAGTGTGCTGTCATTTGCGATTGTGGTTTGCCCAGAGAGAGGGTAAGAGGGTATCAAGGCATCCAATGAGGTAAAACTGAAGCTTTACCTGATGCAATTTTTCAAGGCTTTCTTGGGTTTTAGTTAAGATGAAATGTTAGATCAAGCCTGTGACAAGGTGTAATGCCTCATGGTGTCAGCTTGGATCTTGTGTTATCGAGCCTAAGATAGAATGCAAAGTCTTATCAGCTTGGATCTTGTTTGTCCCTCACGTGTGGACACGATTGGACTTAATTTGAATTGGCTTTCTTGATTAGAAATTAAAGTATCAAAGGTTACCCAAAAAAGGACATTTAAGGATGGCAATAAATGCTGGTCAGGCAGTCCTGCAAGTTAATAAAAGAACGAATCAATGCCGGCATCCTCAGTATGCAAAGATGCTCAACATGAAGCTGAGGAATCATAGAATCCCTACAGTGCAGAAGGAGGCCATTTGGCCCATTCAGCCTGCACCAACTGGCCCTATCCCCTTAACCCTACATATTTACGCTGCTAGCCCTCTGACATAAAATTTAATCAACCTAACTGACACATCTTTGGCTGTAGGAGAGAACAGAAGCATTCAGAGGAAACCTGCACAGACATAGGGAGAATGTGCAAACTCCACACAGACAGTGACCCAAAAGTCGGAATTGAACCTGAGGCGCTGGCGCTGTGAAACAGCAGTGCTAATCGCTGTGCAACTGTGCCACCCACTAAAATGGTTGTAGTGCAGGTCTGGGCTCTCTTGAACTGTACAACCCAGCAGCAGTGAGAACTGGTGACTGTATGCAGTTTGCACGTTCTCCCCATGTCTGTGTGGGTTACCTATAGATGCTCCAGTTTCCTCCCAAAGTTCAAAAATGTGTGAGTTAGATTGATTGACCGTGATAAATTGCCCTTTAGTGCCAGAGGGTTTTGCGGGATAAATATGTGAGGTTACAGGGGTGAAAGGCCTAGCTGCAGAAGGTTACAGATAACTTACAGTGGACTCCATTCTTATTGGAAGTAAGTTGTTCGCTGTTGTATTAAGAAAAGCATATTTCTGTTGATATTGTGTTTATCTTAGTTTGTGGTTTTACAATTTATCATTAAGAAATTATGATTATAATTTGGATTGTGATGTATTTTGTTGAATTGTTTGACAGGGACAGGGTTGGAATGTTGTTGGCGCAGACTCGACGGGTTGAATGGCCTCCTTCTGCACTGTATTTTGTGATAAAAGCTCAGGCTCTGACTAAGGGTCATCTAGACTCGAAACCATAGACGCTGTCAGGTTTGCCAGCATTTTCTGTTTTTTGTTCTGTGATTGCACAACCATGCAAACGAGGCAGCGAGTGGACTACAGCTCCCAGCAGGGCCTGGGGGGAAGCTGTCAATCAGGCGGGTCACGTGCCCGGTGCCGCCGGCCCGGGGTTGCCCCGGGTGACGGCGCTGGGACGTCAATCAGGCGCCGCCGCCCGCCGCAGCGCGGGTCACGCGGACGCGGGAGGGAGGAGCAGGAGGAGAGCGAGCGAGCGGCAGGAGGCAGGGCGAGGGAGAGGAAAACAAGCGTCGGCAAAATGGCTGACAAATTTGCTCGCTTCAATGAAGATCGGGATTTCCAGGTAAAAGAGAAAGAGGAGGGAGTTTGGGGGTGGGGAGGACATGGAGGCGATGAGGGTTGGCTCTCTTTTCCCCTCCTCTTTTCCCCGGGGTGGGGGAAGGAGGCCCGCTTTCTGGGCCGGGAGGCTGGGAGAGAGCTGGGGCCCCTTGTCATTGACGGCTCCGGGCCGAACTGTCCTGCTCTCCTGCAGTTGCCGTCACCTCCCCGCCACCACCGACTGTCTCTCTCTCTGCAGTGCAGAGGCCTGCAGTCAGCCCGGGAGGGGGAGGGGGAGGGGGAGGGGGAACGACAACTCAGCCTCACACCCCCACATAGGGCTCTTAACCCTCACACTGCCTTCAGTCACATTGTCAGCTCCGAGGAAAGGGGGGTTGGGGGGGAGGAGTAGGATTTCATTAGAAAAACCTGGGGTTTGTTCTGCTCACTGCCGTCATTATGCAATATTCAGTAGGGATGGGCCACCCTGCACCCACCCCAGGAGAGTTTCCTCCTTAGCTTATCTCAGCGTTGACTGCCAGTCATCTCTGATCGAACATCGTTTTATTAATGGGTGATAACAGCCGCTTGGAATTTCGAGCTAATATCTAACGCTGTGTTGCATTAAGTATTCCTGAGAGCAGAGTGGCTTCTACTCTGTCACATAACATGCCAGTAAGAATAGTTTCTTTTTCGTTCGTTCTAATGATTTCTTATGTATTCTGTAATGCAGTGTTTCTCCCTATTGATATCCTTGATATTAATGTGTTGCTGAAGTCAACTTTCCCTTACGTTTAAGGGTGCGGTGGAGGGCTAGAATAGTGGAGTGCAATTCATTCATTATGGTTCAACGTAAAATGCATTTTATTTTCAGTTATAAACTGAACTATTCTACTACCCCCCCCCCCCCCCCCCCCCGAGCTTGCTTACTATAAGGTTTTCCAACTCAGTGGGCAAGGGAGCAGAAAGCTGTTGGAGCTCTGGGCATTTCCTTAAGTGCCCTCTGCTGATCAGTGATTAGATGTTGCAGGATTTGATGGGGAAGGGAAGAGAAACATGAAATAATATGAATTGAATGATATCATTTTTCTTACAGTAGACTAGTAGTGCCTAGCTACTATTTGTTAGTCTTGGTAAAATTTCAATTTGGGACTTAATCCATGGGAGGCAACTGTCAGATTAATTGTAGAGTAATTCTGAATAAAAATAGATCCATGTGTCTCTGAATATTGCATTAATATGGGACCTCTTTCCATTTAAATGTCTCTGAATTGTGGCTTGGAATAAAAAGTTTTAAACATTTTGAGCTGTGATGCACAAACAAATATATTTTTAGAAATTGAATTGGCTATACATTGCAACTGTCACTATTAACAAACATGAGGAATATGAGTTTAATAAAATGACATACACCGTGCAGCATGACATTGGCTTATTTGTTTCTACATTTATCCTTAACAGACCTTTGTAGATGGCACAAAAAAAATTCAGTATGATGAGACAAGTCAATTCATTCCTGACCCAAGGTACTGTCAGCCCTAATTCACAGTACTGTCAGAGCTTCATATTGCCACTAGTTCTAACAGCCAAAATAGGGCATTTTCTATACAAAGAACATGCTCGCTTTTGAAAAATTTTTACTGGAATAAAATGGAATTTTTTTTTAAGAGCGTGCTGTCAAGTGTATGGTGCAATTGTCCCTAAACACTGCTGTATAGTGATGTATTTGTCTTCAGTTTTATGGTTCAAAGTCACTCTCAGAGATGGTCTTTGCATTTGATATTTTTTATTTCCTCCCTGCTTTTGGATTTTTAAACGCACTTTTAAGATCCCTTTGCGCCCAGGGGACGGGTAAAAATTGATTTTAGTTGCTACAAATCCAGTAGTTTTGTAGTGTTAGTTTGGATCCAGATGCACACTTGATAGTTGTTTTTCTGTTGGAGGGTTGCATTATATCAGAATACTCTGTCAAATGGATAATGAAAAACAGTAGATTTTCTTTGACCATTACATATTTTCTTCATTTTCTAGCCGAGTGGGATTGCTTCCGCTTTTATCTTTGAATATTAGCCAGAAGTCCTGCAGTGGCTTCTGTCCACTCCCACTCATCGCCTAAGGAGTCTCTCAAAGATCTATCTTTGGCTTGCTCCTATTTCCCATTTTGTCCAATGCAACAGTGGCTGCACTTCAGAAATATTCCACTGATTATAAATAGCTTTGGGACATCATTTGATGTCACGAAAGGCACTATGCAAGTCTTTCTTTCTGTGGTGGCAGTATATGAATAGGCCATTTAGGGCTGAGATAAGAAATTTCTTCACTTAGAGAATGGTGAACCTATGGAACTGTCTACCACAGAAGGCTGTGGAGGCCAGATTGCTGAATATTTTTAAGAAGGAAATAGATTTCTAGACTGCAAGAGTGTTAAGGGGCATGGAGAGAGTGCCAGAGTATGGAATTGAGATTGAGAATCAGCCATGATCATGTTGAGCGGTTGAGCAGGGTCGAAGGTTTCAATGGCCTACTCCTGCTCCTGTTTTATATATTTCTTGACTTGATTGTTCGAATATTGAAATGCACCACTATGTAACCTTATGCTGCCCATACCCTAACTTGCACCAAGTTTCATTAACCCAACAACGTTGTGCTGTTTGATTTAAATTGATTCCCAGTGTGATAATACCTCAGTTTTAAAGCTCTCTTCCTTCTATTCCAATTCCTTCATGGCTTTCCTCTCCCTATCTCTATAACCTCCAGTCATTTGAGACCATTGCATTCTCCATTTTCTCTCATTTTCTACTATTGGTGGTTTGCTTTTAGTCATTTCGTCCATTAGATGTGAAATTCCCTCCCTATGACATTCCATAGTTATGGCTCCTTTAATGCACCTCTGTTTATAATAATTTCTTCTCTGGTTCAGTGGAAACTTTTGTGTAGTTATGCACTTTGGAGGTGTCTTGTAACACTTCACTACATTGTTGAACTATTAAGAGTTTTATATAACTTTTTTATTATTATTCATTGTGCTTTGTTCACGAAAGTCAGTTCATCCAAAACCCGACAGTACCAATTCCAATACCACACAAGGTCCCTCTCTCCCATCATACTTGCCTTTCTGAACTATGTTGCTCCCAGTGCCTCAAATTTAAAAACTTATCCTCTTGTTTAATTGGCATCATGGTTTTGTACCTCCCTATCTCCAAATGTAACCCTGGCGCTGCTCCCCTTTTCACCTACCTTTTTAGCAGTCATGTCTTCAGTTGTCTAGACCCATAATTTAGAATTTCCTCCCTGAATCCCTTCTGACTGTTTTTAAAACTATAATTCTGATCAACCTACAACTCTTTTGTATCTCTTAATTAGCCTTAATTGTTCATTTTTGATTGATTATGCTTTTGCTAAATGCCTTGGAATTTTTTCGGCTAAAAATACTTCTAAATGCAAGTTGTTTGAATTGTTTACTTTAGAAAACATTTCATTAAACATTTCAGGAACAAAAGTGGAAATTTGTCAGATTTTATCCAATGCTGTTATGACTTAGCCATGTTTTATAGTTTTGAAGACACTATCATTGTGTGCAACTGCTATTACACCCCCGCCCCGCCAGCTCTAATCCACTGATCCCTCAGTGTTATTGACAAAATAGATCTGGACTGTGAAAGTTATGTTCAGTGCTCAGGCGGCCAAACTGTACTTTGGATTCTGTCTGCCTTGCACAGTGGATAACCAGTGGCTTCCAGTTCAAGTTGTTGGTTTGCCAGGCTTTTACTCAATAGGCAGTAATCAAATTTTTATATTCATACAAGACCACAAGTTAGGTCATTGTTTGAAACAGCAACTTTGTTTCCCTCTCCAGGGATGCTACCTGACCTACAGAGAGTTTTTTATTTCTGATTTTTAGCCTCTGCGGTATTTTGCTTGTGCACAATTTAGGCTTGGATGATGGTCCTTTTGGCTGAATCAATCTCTTTTAATTCCCCACAGTACCAACCCAGCTGCCTTTTTGTTAACGGGTTTTTAACGTCCACATTGAACAAACAGGTAGCTTAATGTCTTTTCTGAAGAATACTATCTCTGTTAAAACAACATTCTTTTAACTGTTGTATTCGTTGTCTTGGTATTGTGCATGAAGAGTTAAGATGATAGCGAGGGGAGGAGCAGAAGGTACAGTACAAAGGTCACTGTACTTACAACAATTAGAGGGTGGGGTTTGTCAGGAAAAATGAATTTTGTTAATCACACATTGAGTAACATTATTTTCATTGTTCTGAAGGTTGAGGTCAAAATAGGAGTTTTTAGAAAAGCAATTTTGCATTAACTTTTAGCCAGGATTGTTCTCGACAGAACCTAAGCATGCTGGAAACCCCCTTTATAAGTTTACTTCAGCCCTTAATCTAGTTCCTGAACTTGCAATATATGTAGAAGTTCTATTTGAAGAAAACAATGCTATTTTGAAGGGTTTTGATTGTGTTGTATTATGAACTGAATTTTAGTATGTACAATTCTAAGTAGAAATACAGACTCTAGCTTCTGACGTTATGCAATTTCACAGTTCACTAGCACTAACAAAAGTCACTGTTCATTACCATTTTTACATGAATGCATTTTAATAGCCAGCTTAAATGGGGACTCTTGACCTTTATGTACAGTTCTCCTTATCTGCATGAGATCTTTTTATTTTAGTTGTAGGTCTGTTGGACTTTGTCACAATAGAATACTCTTTTTTGTCATGTCTGTAATTTTTGATACTGCTCAGGTGGGAACAGAGGACCAAACAACTATGCATTAAGGTGTACAGTTGTGGGACACAATACAGGAAGTGGAGCCAATTCCTTGAATCCACATGGTAGTTAGGAGGGGCAGAATTTGATGACAAGCCATGCAAAAATGTGGATCTTTGCCTTGGGATTAGTGGTAGGGGCACTTTTTCATTCTCGCCATAGAAATACAATCCAGCATCTACAGTATGCAGTGAAGTTAATATGCCTTCTAATTCCCTGAATAAAGATTCATTTGATGATGAATAACAGAGCATATTGTATACACTGCATAAGTACCAAATGATAGGGTTCAATTCAGTCTTCAGTGCATGTTCAGGAACCAGACCTTGCTGTTCACAACATCATTTGAGCTCCTTGATTGAAATTCTGTCTAGTAAATCGTTCCCAAGTATCAGTTGTCCTCCTTCATTATTATATAGCCACCTATGTGCAGTGAGTATCTGATGTACTTGATGGATTGTGTTCTATAATCAGTCTGACATAGCAAGTGTATCGCATATCCCTTCGGATTCTATCTTTAAACAAACTAGTGATGTGTCTTGGAACTTGGAATTATTGCAACTAGGTTTTACAGAGCCTGACTGGGACTCCAATTCTCACTGGAGTTTTCTTGTATTAATTAGAATTGATCTTCACTCTCTAAACATCTGATTGAAATCCTACTGTGTTTTTGGTACCTGGGATGTGCAAGAATTATTTTTCTGAGTCAGTTTGTCATCATGTTGGAATTGTATCATGGTGATGTGAAATTACCCAGTCTAGGGGGACTTATATTACTTTTCTCCAGACTCAGTTAAATTCTGGATTTCCAGTGTTGCTTTTAGTCAGTGGTAGCATTCTTGGCTCTGATTCAGGTAAGGTGCAAGCTCACTCCAGAATTTCAGCACTTAATCTAGGCTGATATTTCATTATCTGAGTGTTGCATTGTCACCTTCCAGATGAGATTTTAAGCAAATACAAAATCTCCCTATTTACAGCTGGATGACTTTCTGTTGACGAGCACTTGGTTGTCCTGATATTTAAGCCAACATTGCTCTTTCTGGGAGGTTGGGAAATTTACTGCTGTGGTTGCAGTTTTTTAAAAAAGCAATTCATTGAGAGATGCTTTGGAATCTTCTTTGGATATGGAAGGTGCAAAAAATAATGCATTTGCCCTACCCTCTTTCCCATTGTAATCTTGTCATCAAATCTCTTTGGTGAGTGACTCTGGATTTACAGTGGCCTCTAAATTTGCTGTGGTTTGTAGCATCATGGTAAATGCAATGGAAGACCTTGGAGTGGTGTCATAGTATTTATGTTGGATCTGCTTATGTCTGCACTGAATTAATACTTCAGATTTGTGTGATCAGATCAACATATGTAACCATAACGTTTTGGAATGGTTAAACAAACTAAATCATAGACTGCACAAAAAATCTTCCCTGTTTTCCTCCGTCTTTAAATATGGAATTTTAACTCTGCAAGCATTGGCAGCTTTCCTATGCCTCACCAAGTGAGTTTTGGCAGATTATTTGATTAAACAATTAGTTTCTAATGTAACTTGCTGCAAAATACCTGAGCATTTCAGCAGACTCTGGGTTGAACCTGGCTTTGTTTTTCTTTGTTTCTCTCCATCCCCAATATGATGACACATTGGTGCATAGATGTGAACAGCTAACTGAGCACAAGCTTGAATTGAATCAGAGATCTTCTATGTGTTTTGCTTAATTCATTGGACCTAAAGCTAATTTTGAGTTTTTAATTTTTAAAGAAGTGCACTTTGTTGCTATTTTGAGAACCACTTCTTGATATGCCTGTGAAAGTAAGACTATTTGAAATGAAAGATTAGGGGACCAAATGACCATAGGTTGCTGTCTCTCATTTAACCTGAGGATCACTATACCTCAGGCGAGGGGCAAGGTTGAGAAGATGGGGCTTTCGTAAATAACCTCAGCCGATATGGAAATTGAACCCGTACTATTGGAGTCAAGTAGCGTCATGAACTAGCCATAAGCCAATTGCACTAACCAACTCCCAATTAAAATTATTTACCATTTAATTAAATGGGAAAATGGACCTGCTAAATTCATGATGTCAGCTTGTTTTTTCTGAGGGGAGATTTCATAGAATCCCTACAATGCTATTCAACCCATCAAGTCTGCATCAGCAATAATCCCACCCTGGCCCTAGCTCTGTAACCCCATGTATTTACCCTGTTAATCCCCCTGACATTAAGGGTCAATCAACATAACCTGCACATCTTTGGAGTGTGGGAGGAACCCTAAGCAGCTGGAGGAAATCCATGCGGATATGGGGAGAATATGCGAACTACACACAGTCACTCGAGGCCAGAATTGAACCCGAGTCCGTGGCACTGAGAGGCAGCAGTGCTAACCACTGTGCCACCATGCAGCCATTGAACAAAAGATATTGAAAGTTTGCCATCTGTTTCTTTTTGGGATAAGAGGTCTGCATCTAAACTTCCACTTGTGCAAAATCTGGCAGCGCTTTTACAGAATCATAAAAACCCTACAGTGTAGAAAGAGGCCATTTGGCCCTTCAAGTCTGCATCAACCACAATCCCAGCCAGGCCCTACCCCATATCCTTACATACTAATCCCTCTAACCTACACATCTTAGGATACTAAGGGGCAATTTTAGCATAGCCACTCAACCTAATCTGTATATCTTTGGACTGTGGGAGGAAACCTGAGCACCTGGAGGAAATCCACACAGGCACAAGGAGAATGTGCAGACTCCACACAGACAGTGACCCAAGCTGGGAATCGAACCCAGGTTCCTGGGGCTATGAAGTAACAGTGTTAACCACTGCTAATGTGCCGCTTCAATGCAATGATGGACACAATGGCTTGTGTCCATTGTTATATTGAAGTGGATCATGTGTAACAGTTGGAACCTTTAACTTCCTTTGTGTAAATCTAGTCTATTGTCACAAAGTGGAGTGTTTCCTGACTAATGTTGAGGGTATTTTGGAATTGTTTGTGTTAAGTTTATCACCAATGTGACTTTATTCAGGGAAGGGCCCCAGGGAAATAAGTTTTGGGTGATTGTTTAAAAACAAAACTGAGACTTGGCTCAGTAAAATTGTGTTTTTCCATTATTTGTCTTTCAATATGACAAATATTGGGAATTTTGAGAACCAGTTTTTTGATTACAATCTGATGGCAATTTGCAATGTGCATTTTCCAATTTAGGACCAATTTAAGGCAAATTTTAACATTTGTTGAGCATTTTGATTTTGCTTGAAAGATCAAGGGAAGTGAAAGTCAGTGAAAGTCAATGAAAGAAAATTTTCCAATTAGTTTCAGTGCTACCTTATGGATTATTGTACTTTCATTTTGCAGGTATTGTACAGAAAAGGCTGATTTCACTCAAAAGAAACTGAAGTCTTGGTGAAAATGATTGCAGTGTGTGTTCCAGTAACTGTTTTTGCTGCCAGGGTGCTTTAATTTTAAGCATATTTTATTAGTAGTGTAATTGAAACCACCCACCAATGAAAAATTTAGCTTCTGAATAATTTAACTTCCGAATTAAGTTGTCAGCATTACCATTGATTTTGTTGCAGCAGTGATCTTTAAATGTTTCTGTGTGAAGGACGGTTTGTAAATATTATTATCCTTTCGTAGGCCCAGTGCATCTTTGAGGGAGAAACAGCCAAAGAAAAATCACTATTGTTGCAGGAGTTATCTTTTATTAACATACAGCAATAAAATATAGTATGCTATTGAGACAACTGCAGAAAAAACACTGCACGTGATGACAGCATCCCATCCTTGCAGAGTGTGGGCGTCTCTTGATTCCCTAAGGTCTAAAGTCCCTAGTTTGAAAATCAATAATCGGCTTGCTCAGTATTTCTCATTAAGCATTATGTTTCTTGTGTTTAAAATTTCTTCATTCATTTCACTTTATTGTTCTAAATGAATGAAAATATCTACATGAAAACTTCTTGTGCCACAGCTTTGTTAAGGAAGCTGAATGCAAAAAAAGCTTGTAAACGTGCCCCAGGAGGCATGTGGAATAATATCTGTCCTTGCGTACAGGGAATAATAAGAGGCAAACTAACTGTCTCCATTCTGACCGAATCTGTTTTGAAAACCTCTCAAATGATACCTTACAAATATATTTAATCACGCAAAAATTCATATTTTTAGATATAATTGTCGGCATATTTAAAATTTAATAATGAGCATGCAACAATTTTTTGCCACGTTTGTTGGAGCTGTAATTAAAATCCCACTGTGCGATTATAGGATTTTTCCTTTGAAAAATAGGTTGTGTAACGCGAGGTTGTAATGGTACTGGGAACCCTTTAAGGTGATGAATTAGGAATGCCACAGAAGAGGCACATTTCGCATTGAAATCTACTAGTTGTGGAATGTTTCCTGAAGTGCATTTGTACTAAAATGTTGTACAGAAGAATGAATAGCTCACTAAAACCTTGCATAACTGAATTAGGAAGTATGTAGAAATTACCTTTTTTTTGTTTTTGTCGTCTTAAACACATTGACTAAATTAATCATGTCTACATATTTTCTGTGGTTTGGAGCAATAAAGCATAAAGTAGGAGAAAATATTAATTGTAGTTCAACTTCATCAATGTTAAGTAATTAATTTAGTACAGTTTTAAATATGTTTTCATTTGAGCTGAACGTATTACTAGTTTCTGATCCTTAGTAACCTACAATATTGTACGGTTATTTTAAAATGGAGCATCTAAAAAGGCCAAGCATATTTACTTTTAGAAACAAGTAATTGCATTTGACAGTCACTGCTGGAAAAATTTTGTCATGCTGTATGTCATTTCGATTACTGAATTCTATGCTTCCTACGTTTATCTTTTGGGAAGATTGTTTTTTGGTTAAAGTAAATGTAATTGGAGAGTCAATTGCTTTCTTTCCTTCAACCTTTGTTTTATTGTCAATCGATTTTGGAATGGTGAAAAAATGATCTATTGTGTGCAAGCTCTGAATTGGAACATCTGCATTGCAAAATAAGTAACATCAAAGTCTAAAAATGTTGAGGAATAATAGTGCACAAATTAAATTTTAACATTTTTGAAATTCTGATTCTCAAAATTTTAAATAATTTGCAATTACGTTTTGGGAAGTAAATTGCAAAATATTTAAATCTGCTCATTTTAAAATCCTTGAACCCTCATTTACTTCTATACTTGACAATTCCAATGTTTGCTGGTGGTCTCCTACTTTCTACACCTTGTAAGTTTGAATTCATCCAAGACTGTGCCCATGATTTAACTTGCGACAAGTTCCATTCCCCATTACCCCTGTGTTTGCTGATCTACATTGGCTCCTGGTCAAGCAATGTCTGCTTTTAACATTTTTTTTCACATTTTTCAATCTCTCCTTGGTCTTGGTCTTCTCTAAATCTGTTATCTCCAAACCCACATTCTATTGAGATATCTGTGCTGCTTTAATTCTGCTCAGCTGTACATCTTTGATTTTAATTGCCTCAAGGTTGATGACCACTTTTTCAGTTGCCCAAAACCCAAGGCTTGGAATTCCCTTCCTACACCTCTCTGTCTCTCAATGACAACAACAACTTGCATAGTACCTTTAACAAAATGAAACTCCTGAATGTATTTCACAGAATGAGGTATGATACTGAGCCACAATGAGATATTAGGTCAGATGATCAGAAGCTTGGTGAAAGAGATATGTTTCTTAAATGACCAAAATGGAGAGATGTTGGGATGGAATTCCAGAGCGTGGGGGCTAGGCAACTAAAGACATGGCAACCAATAATGAAAGGTTATGATTGGGAATGTCCCAAGTGGTCAGAATTATAAAAGCACATATATCTGGGAGGGTTGTAGAGTTGGAGATTTCCCAGATTGAGAGTGGTAAGGCTCGGATGGATTTGAAAATAAGCCTGAGAGTTTTAAAATCATGATGTTTGACTATGAGCCAATATAGGTCATCGAGCATAGTTAATAGGGGATTTGAATTTGATTTATTATTGCCACATATATTAGTTTACAGTGAAAAGTATTGTTTTATGCATGCTATACAGACAAGGCATATTGTGCAAAAAGAAGGAAAGGAGAGTGTGTAGAATGTAGTGTTACAGTCATAGTTAGGGTGCAGAGAAAGACCAGCTTGAAGCAAGGTAGGTCCACTCAAAAGTCTCATGACAGCAGAGAATGAGCTATTCTCAAATCAGTTGGAAAATGTCCTCAGTTTTGTACGTTTTCTCGATGGAAGAAGGTGGAAAAGTGTATGTTCAGGGATCGTACCAAGCTGCGATACAATCAAAGAATGTTTTCTATGGTAAAGGTTGGTGAAAGTTAGTCATCTGAGAAAGTAAAGATATTGGTGAGCTTTCTTAATTATAGTATCAGCATGGGTGGGTCAGGACACCTAAAAAAAAATTTGAAGCTTTTGACCATTCCTACTTCATCTTCAGTGATTTAGATGGGGACATACCCTTCACTATGCTTCCCGAAGTCGATGACTATCATCTTCGTTTTGTTGACGTCAAGGGAGAGATTATTGTCTTGCACCAGTTCATCAGATTCTGTATCTCCTTCCTGTACTCTGTCTTGTCGTTGTTTGAGATCCATGCCATATGGTGGTGTCATCAGCAAATTTGAAAATCGAGCTAGAGGCTGAGAACGCAGCCTCATGGTGCACTGGTGTTGAGGATGATCATGGAGGGAGTTGTTGCCTATTCTTACTGATTGTGGTCTGTAGGTTAGGAAATTCAAGATTCAGTTGCAGAGGGAGGAGCCTCAGGCTGCAGAGTTTGGAGATGAGTTTTGTAGGAATAATGGTGTTCGAGGTTGAGCTGCAAGTCAGTTAAATAGAAGTCTGACAAAGGTGTCATTGTTATTTAGGTGATCCAGAGTGGAGTGCAGGGCCAGGGAGATGGTGTCTGCTGTGGACCTGTTGTGGCGGTAGGTGAACTGTAGTGGATCCCGGCAATCTGGGAGGCCGAAATTGATTCATGTCACTATTAACTTTTCGAATCACTTCGTAATAATGGGTGTCAGAGCCACCGGACAATAATTATTAAGGCATGCTGTTTGACTTTTCTTTGGTACCAGGTTGATAGTCATCGTTTTGAAGCAGATAGGGACTTCACAAGAGGCTGATGATATCTGTGAATATCCCTGCCAGCTGTTTTGTATCAGTCCTGAGTACTCGTCCAGGTACCCCATCTGGGCCAGTCACTTTCCGTGGGTTGATCTTTAAGAAGGCTGCTCTGGTGACCTCGGATTGAGGTTCATCTGAAGCTTCTGGGGTGGAGGGGGTGCTGTCATTGTCTTCTTGCTCAAAATAGGTATAAAATACATTGATCTCAACAGGGACGGATGCATTGGAGCCAGTGATTTTAAATGCCTTCACCTTGTCACCTGTTATGTCTTGCAGACCTTGCCACCATCGGTGGGGATCCGTATGGCAAGCCTGGGACTCTAGCTTGGTCATGTCTTTGGGCATCTTTGGATCTCCTTAGATTATATCTGGCTTTCTTGTATAGTTCAGGGTCACCTTACTTGAATGCCTCAGACCTAGACCTTCAGCAAGCAGTGAATATTTGTTCATTTATGGTTTCTGGTTGGGAAGCATGTGGATTTGCTTCTTTGGCACACAGTCTTCTACACACTTACTAATGAAGTCAGTTACTATAGTGGCATACTCATTCAGGTTTGTTGCAGAGTTTTTAGATACTGATCAGTGCGCTGACTGTAAGCAATTTCATGAGATCATCTGATTCATCAGACCAACATTACATGACTTTCTTTGATGGATTTTCCTGTTTCAGTTTTTGCTCGTAAGCCAGGAGCAGGAGCACAGCCTTGCAGCCAGATTTGCCAAAGTGTGGGTGCAATAGAATGGTAGGCAAGTTTGATATTTGTGTGGCAGTGATCAAGAAGGTTTGGATCTCTGGTAGAACGGGAGATGTGTTGGTAGTATTTTGGCAGGGCACTCTTGAGATGGGCCTGATTGAAGTCCCCAGCCATGAAGAGCAAGGCCTTGATGTTTTGCCTCATGGCTATTTGTAGTTGTGTATATTGTGTCCTGCACAGGCTGTGAATTGCTGTCATGATAACTGAGATGAGTCCTGTGGAAGGTAGTAGTGTCAAGGTGTCCTAGGTCTGGGGAACAGAAATTTGCCAGTGTTGCTATGTCTAGGCACTACAAGGCGTTGATTAGGAGGTAGATCCCACCTCCCCTAGTCTTGCCTGAGGTCGCTGTGTGGTCCACTCGGTGGATTGAGAAGCCCTCTGGTTGTAGAATGCAGGCTGGTGTAGCAGGACTGAAATATGTGTCCGTAAAACAGAGTACATAGCAGTCCTTCAATTCTCTTTGAGTCTGACTTTAGGTTTATCTAGCTTGTTTTCCAAATATTGGCTATTTGCAAGGAGTAAGCTGGGAGTGGGAGGGGGGGCCTTGAGACTGCATTGTTTTAGTCTTATCTGCAGGCCTGCATATTTTCCATGCTTCCTGGGGTGATTGCTTCTTTCTGGGCCTGGGGGACAGTGAGAGCTCTGTGGTGTTAAGGGTATAGGTGTGACCAGTGAAGTTCTTCTCTCTGATCGATGTGTGAATGAAGGATTTATCTTGTTTGTGAATCCTGTGTCGGTAGATGGGTCTGCATGGGCGGGCTATGCTTTGGCTTTGGAGGTCAGTGGATATCCAGACCTTACTTCGGCATGGACTGGTCGAGGGCCACTAAGTAAATGATGCCTGTGGAGTTGAGGTTGTGGTTGAGCTAATGGGCAAGTTCATGTGTTGAGATCCTCAAGGTCTTACTAGAGAGTTTGGAGGATCTCCAGACCATTTAAGTACATTTAAAATAGCAGTGTTAGTGATTTTCAGGCAGTGGGAGTTGATATTTAGGAGTGTGGGGTGATTGTAGATGGGGGGAGTACTTGAGGCCTGCGGGAGGTCGCAGTTCTCTGGGTCAGAGGTCGGGAGCTCATGGGGAGAAACTTGCCCCAGGGGAGCAAGTTTGATTGTTGGAGACCAGCAGAGTGATGGTCTCGCCTTTGGCATTTCCTGATCTCTGGGAGTCTGCAAAGTGAAGACCTTGGCTTCTAGTGTATTTTCCTGTGCACTGGAAGCTGGTGTAGGGAAATTCCCAGTGCTGGCTGCAGGTCCTACGTGGTTGGCAGGTCGGAGTCTCCAGGATCCTAAGGATTGCCAGACCTGCAAGAGATTGAACTAAAGCATTGTTAGAGTGTTTGAGTTAGAATGAAGTTTTAGAAGCATAGAACGAGAATAAAAGATATAATTAGAAGGTATACTGGGCATAGCTTGCAAGAAGTCGCATTTTGGAAGTGGCTTCGGAATGAGACTTGCTGCAAGTTAAGATGTGTATGATAGAATTTTGAATGAGCTCAGATTTACAGAGGATACAGTGTGGGAGACCAGCCAGGAGTGGATGGAAATAGTCAAGCCTGGAGGTAACATGATTCAGCAGCAGATGAACTGATATGGGTGAAGTTGAGCACTTGTGAAGCAAGTAGGAGTAGGAAGTCTTGGTGATGGCATGAATATGAGATTGGAAGTTCATCTCAGGATCAGATGTGGCACCAAGTTTGTAAACAGACTGGCTTAATCTCAAACAGTTGCCAAGGAGAAGGATGGGATTGCTATTTAAAGAATGGAATTTGAGTTGGGACTGAAAACAGTGGCTTTGATCTTTACAATTTTTAATTGAAGGAAGTTTCTGCCTATCCAATTTGGGTCCTGACTTTCCTCCTTTAAGGCATGTCTTAAACTCTACCCCTCTAAGTTTCTGTCCATCAGACCTAATTCTCCTTGTGTAACTCACTGTCATACTTTATCTTATGCTCCTGTGAAGCACCTTGGGCATTTTATTATGTGAAAGTTTAACAAATTTGGCTTAAGTGATGGCCTGTAATAGTCTCAGTCAAATCATGGACTGTTCTGGGTTACATTCACTGGTTGAGCAGTTATATTCTATCTGTCAACATAAGGTGCTCTGCAGCTGCTCTGGGAACTGCTTTCTGTGACATAGTTTTGCAAAATGTGCTGAGTAGCTGCAGCCAAACTAATCCGAAATTGGATTTAAGCCTTTATTTTTGGTAAGTGCAGTCTATAGTTTTGCCCTACTGGGGCTTTACGTTGGCTTCAATGTGGCTATAGTCCATGCAGGCAAATTTGTTACATTTAGTAAAGTTTAAAAATACCAAACTGGCCCACTGGGCTGTCTTCATGCTTTTACACCAACTTTGTTACTGACTAGTCATTAAAACTGTCAGTGACATTTATGTATGTGTGCACAGAGCTTTACTTTCCCCCAATTTGAGTGGCATATGTTTGCACATCTGCTAAATAAGGGTATTGAGTGTTTTAACCTATGTACAGATCTTTTCATCTCTACTTTAGATGTCTGTCTTTCTGTTCCCTGTTGAATTTTGGAGCTAACTTAATTTGGCAGAGGCAACTATCTTTTCCAACTGCTGAATGCCTCTGCCTGTCGATGTAGATCAACAGTGTTTTTGCTTGTTAGAGAGAGAGTTGACCTGCAATATATTTACTGCTGTAAGTGCTCTGTTCATAGTCATTTCCATTAATGAGAAGGGAGGAATTTGAGAGCCAGAATTTTAATTTTGAGATCCAATGGCAAGTAAAATGTGATCACTGTAATCAGGTTTTCATAAATATGTTACCTATATTGGAGTACTGCACATCTGAAATTGTTGTAGGTCCTTTTATTCATGTATATTGCCTTAAAACTCTAACATAAAAACATAGCCTGCAATATAAATATAGCAGATGCCAGTGGAACCTTGAGCAGTATATTTAATTAATGAATTGATCCTTTGTTTTAAGTATTTTACATAAAGATCTTAAGGCAGTTTTCATTCTGGTGAGAACTTTCTCAGCCAGTGGACTTCATTTATATTAACGCATAGAACTGTGAAGTGTTAATTTTATAGACTTGTACTGCGTGTAAAGCTGACTTGTAATTGAATTTGCATTTTTGGGGGAAAGAAACCTTTTGCAGCATCTCTAGATGGAGGTCTTCTGGAGTCTGAGCCCTGTTTGTACAGACGTTTAGATAGGTGGAATCCTGTTTGATTCAAATGACAGATTTGGACCTTAAATTGTGTTCATTCTTTGATCAGGTCATTTGAATTTAGTTCAGCTGGCATTGAATGGTCCATATCTTGTTTGATATGTTTTTGATTTAAAGATGCTTACAAAAAAAATTAGTTAGGAATAGAGACGAACACAGCAGGAACTGCAGAACTCTAACAGGAACTTGGCATTATAATAAATTCTTGTGTAATTCCAAGTTCAGCAAAACTAGTTGTCTAAAGATTGTCCATGAAAACTCGGTTTGTGAGTGAAACTGAGATTTCCCCTTAATTGTTTGCATGCTAATTTCATTCCTCTTTGTGGCATTGTAATTTGTTTATAATGTTTTTTATTAAATTCCTTTAATCTGAATTGAAATAAGTTGTATTTGAATTCTTTTGGTTAGGTTGGAGGGTGCGGGGGGATGGGGGGGGAGGAGGGAGGGAGGTGTGCAAGAGCAAAGTCAAATATATGGATATGGGTGGTTTGGGAAGATTAACAGTTTTTATACATACGTTTGCTAATGATCCATAAAAGGAAAAAATGAAAACTGTGCAGATGTAGCTTGCAGCTATTTGTGTTTTTGCAGTGGAATGGCAAGTGACCCCATATTCATGCTGAAGGAAAATAATTCAGAATGTGGTCAAAATTCAGGTTGGAAAGATTAATCAAGGACTTATTCAAGGCAAATTGAGCCTGACTATCATGATTGCATTCTTGGAGGGAACAGAAGGTAAATGGTGAAGTAGCTGCGTTTATATACACTTCCGAAGAGCATTCAACCAAAACTAAGTAGAAGGTTTACTAAAGTGGAAGCCCATGGGCTTAAGGAGAAAGTTGGAATATTGATACAAAATTGACTTGGTAACATGAAACGAAGAGTTATGATGAATGGATGTTTTCCAGTGGTTTGCAGTGATGTTTCTTCCCCAAGATTCAGTTTTGAGTCCTTTGTTCATATCAGTTTTTATAAATGATCTAGACACGGGTGTATGGAGCAGTATTATAAAGTTTGCAGATGATTCAGAGCTTGCAGTGTGGCTTATAGTGATCTGGATAGATGTAGACTTAAGAATGGTGGAGTAAGCAAATACATGGCCGACAGAGTTCAAGCAGAGGGATATGAAGTACTGCACTGAGAAAGCTAACTTAGAAATGGCACTAATTAATGTATGCACATTGTTAAAGGTGATGGGGCAAGTTGATAACATGGCTAAAAAAGCCCAGAGATTACTTGGAGTTATAAATAAAGACAAAGGATATGAAAATAAAGAGATTGTGCTAGAACTTAAAACACCAATCGTGAATAATTCTGGGTAGCAAGCTTAGGGAAGCTATAAAGGCCTTAAAAAGGGCTTTGGGTACACTTACTGTTACTGAGGATTAGGGACTTCAATAATGAGGAAAGGTTAGAAAACTTTCTTTGGAACAGAGAAGCTTAATGTGTTTTAAAGGTAATAGGAAAAAAGTTCCCTTTTTGAGACGTCAGGATGGATGTGAAGGCATTCTAGAGAGTATAGAAAAGATTCATGAGATTGGTTCCAGGAATAAGTTAAGGTATTTGGAGAATTTAACTGTTTTCCTTGGACAGAAGGAAGCTGAGAGGAGTTTAATAGTGATGATCATGAGGGATCTGGACAGAGTAGATAGGGAAAAACTGTTCCCATTCCTAACAGATCAAAAATGAGAGGGAACTATTTTAAACTAATTGGTGAAAGAAGCAGAAATGACATGAAGAAAAACTGTTTCACTGAGTGTCAGGAATGCAGTGTGATGGAGGCAGGTTTAATTGAGGCTTTCAAAGTGGAATTAGAGTATTATCTGAAGGGAAAGGATATGCAGGGTTATGGGGAGAAGGCAAGACAATAGTGTTAAGGGAATTACTAGTTTAGAGAGCTGTGGGCCAAATGGTTGCTTTCTGTGTTGTGACAATTCCATGATTCTGTGAAACTATTGGCAGAGTTACAGAAGGGAGGTAGCTGGAATTTCACCACTTGAAAAGATGGTGAAAGCTGATTCCATAAATAATTTTAAAGGAAATTAGATTGGTACTTGAAAATGAGGAACTTGGGTTATGAGCAAAATATGAGAATGTGAGACAAGAGTCAGCTCAAGATTGTGTCCAACTTGTTGTGGATCAGAAGGAAACATCTTGAATCTCGAACTTTGAAGAGTTTTTCTGTTGTGCCAAAGAATTAAAATTAAAAGTTAAAGTGGTGGAAATTGGTGAAAACTTCATTTTATATCCAATAGTCAGTTTTATTTTGTATCTATAATCAGTTTCGTGAGCCTTTGTTGACTTAGATTTATTACTTGTACACATGCTTGATTTATTTATTTCCTATAACAATAGACCAATGTTTATCTCATTAATACTGCCAAATCAATTAATATATCACTTCAATCTAAAAGTGAAACTTACATTCCAAAGTTTTGGTGCAAACTTCAAAAAGAACTGATAAAGCATTTTCCTTAATTAGGTTAAAATGTATAAATATCACTAGATTGATTCTCTAATTTGGATCCTGGTTGATACATTCAAATATATAAATTAGGGGTAAGATGCTCTGTCATTCAGTAAGATCGTGGCTGATTTCATTGTAACATCCTGCCTACCCTGATAACCTTTTACCTTTGTTTATCAAGGATCTATATACCTCTGCCTTAAAAATATTCAAAGACTTTGTTCCACTGCCTTTTGAAGAGAGTTCTAAAGACACTATCCTTTTGAGAGAGAGAAATTCTCCTCACCTCTGTCTTAAGTGGGTGACCCCTTATTTTTAAACACTGACCCCTAGTTTTAGATTCTTCCACAAGATGAAACATCCCCTCCACGTACATCATGTCAAGACCCCTCAGGGTCTTGCATGTTTGAATCAAGTTACCTCTTACTCTTCTAAACACCATTGGATACCAATGTATCCTAACCAACCTTTCCTCATAAAACAACTTGCCCAGTCCAGGTATTAGTCATGTCCTGTGAATAGCTAACGCATTTATATCCTTCCTTACATTAAAAGACCAGGAGTGCATGCAGTAATTCAAATGTAGTCTCAGCAGTGTCCTGTAAGCTGAGGCATAAACTCCCTATAGTTAGTTCCATTTATGGTAAACAATAACATTAGCTTTCCTAAGTACTTGTACCTGCATATGTGCCTCTTTTGATTCATGTAGCAGACATGGAGATCCCTCTGCATCTGCCACCATTTAGATAATATGCTTTCACTTCCAAAATGGATAATTTAATATTTGCCCACATTATATGCCAAAATGATAAATAAACTGAAAATGAAAGGTCAGTGCTCATACATGCATTTAGCACTGAGGAAAATATCAAGTGGTAAGTAAAATGGGACAAATATTCACTGCCAGGAACTAAATGTAAATTTAGCAGTGGGGTGCAAACTGAAATAGGAAATATATTTTGAAGTGTTGGGGTGATTTTGGAAACAAATCCATCAACATATTGAGAGAATATTAAGGAGAATGATCAGTTGACTATGTCTTTCTGGTAGTGATTCCCCTCCACCGGAGCAAAATGTTTCTTTAAAACCACTAAAGTAATTAAAACAATGGCCGCTAAAGTAAAGGAAATAGTAATAGGAGTAATTAAATTCATGGTCAAAGAACAGGGATTTGAAGAGGATCTTGAAAGAAAGATAATGGTGTTTAGGGATGGAATTGCAAAACTTTGGACCTAAGTGATAGAAGGGAAACCCACCAGTGATGGGCTCAAAGTTGAGGATAAATGCACAACAGGCCAGATCTGAGGAATAAGGAACTCATGAAATGTGTTGGAGGTCAGGAGAAAAGCTACTAAAATGTAGAAGTGTGAGGCCTTGATTGGATTTAAACTTGAGCATGAAAATTTGAAATTTTATGATGGGACTAAGTCAATATAATTTAATGAGGAAAGGGGTATTGTGTGACTTGAGCGCATTAGCATTCAGGCATGAAGTTTATGGAAGGTTGCCCAGAGTGCGTTTGAATAATGAAGTGTTGGGCATGGAAGAACGTTTCAGCAGCATTTAGTCGAGGTATAGGTGGTGGTGTGATAGTGTTCTTTGTAGTGGAGAGGGTATTGTGTTAGAAGCTCAGCTTCAGTTTGAATAAGACTTGGAGAGGCTGAACTTGGATGTGTGTGGATGGGCCAAGGATGTGTAGAAACACACCGCAGAGAATAAATTCAAAAAAGAATGTCTTTGAATATTTTTAAGGCAGAGGTAGACAAACAAGGAGGTGAAAGGTTATCAGGGTAGGCAGGATGTTACAATGAAATTAGCCATGATCTTACTGAAAGGCGGAGCAGCTTACCCCTAATTTATATATTTGAATGTATCAACCAGGATCTGAATTAGAGAAGCAATCTAGTAATATTTATACATTTTAACTTAATTAAGGAAAATGCTTTATCAGTTCTTTTTGAAGTTTTTACCAAAAATTTGCACAATATTATTGGATAGATATGAGTGAAACTGTGAAGATTTTCCCGCTTAGCTAGATACTGAGTAAGAGGCATGTCAATAGCTGTGATAAAGGTAGAAAATATACTTGTGTTGCACCTTTCACAACTGTGAATTACCTTTGTTACTTTTTGAGCTTTAATTCAATGTACTAGTTACTGTGTATTATAGGAAATGTGTTAACCAATTTGCATGCAATAAGATCCTACCTAATCTGTTTCAGTAATTTTCGTTGAGGGATAAATGTTGGCCAGGGCATTCAGGAGAACTGTCCTGCTTTTCGTATAGTGCTATGAGATTATTTGTATCTATCACTGAGAGCGCACAGTGTAATTTGAATGATTCATCTGAAATACAAAATCTACAACAGTGCAGCATTCCCTTAATATTGTATTGAAATGTCAACTTGAACTTGAGCCTACAATCTTTTGACTCGGGCAACAGTGCTACAACTGAGGCACGGCTTTCATGAGCGAAATTAACCGGGTCTCAGAACCCAAATATGTTATTTTGATATCTCACTGTTGTAGAAAAGGCTGAGACTTGATTGGAAAGATTTTGGAGACTTCTGGATTTTGGATGTGAAATGTTGAAGGGCTTTGTGGAATTTGATTTATTATTATTATCACATGATACAATGAAAAGTATTGTTTCTTGTGCGTTATGTAAACAAAGCATACCTTGCATAAAGGAAGGAGGGAGAGAGTGCAGAATGTAGTGTTACAGTCATAGTTAGGGTGTAGAGAATAATCAACCTGATACGAGAGAGGTCCATTCAAAAGTCTGGCAACAGTGAAGAAGTTGTCTTGATTCATTTGGTGCGTGACCTTGGACTTTTGTATCTTCCTGGTGAAAGCCAGTATGTCTGGGTGTGTGGGGTCCTTGATTATTTTGGCTGCTTTTCCAAGGCAGCGGGAAGTGTAGTCAGTGGATAGGAGGCTGGTTTGCGTGACGGAATAGGCTTAATTCATGACCCTTTGTGGTTTCTTGCAGTCTCGGACAGAGCAGGAGCCATACCAAGCTGTGACACCGAGAAAGAATACTTTCTATGGTACATCTGTGAAAGTTGATGAGATTCAAAGCAGACGTGTTAAATTTGATTTGATTATTGTCATATGTATTAACGTGCAGTGAAAAGTATTGTTTCTTGCGTGCTATACAGACAAAACATCCCATTCTTAGAGAAGAAAAGGAGTGTGTGCAGAATGTAGTGTTACAGTTATAGCTAGGGTGCAGAGAAAGATCAATTTAATGCAAGGTAAATCCATTCAAAAGTCTGATAGTAGCAGGGAAGATGCTTTTCATGAGCTGGTTTACGTGACCTCAAACTTTTGTATCTTTTTCCTGAAGGAAGAAGATGGAAGAGAGAATTGTCTGGGGTGCATGGGGTCCTTAATTATGCAGGCTGCTTTGCCAAGGCAGCAGGAAGTATAGACAATGTCAGTGCATGGGAATCTGGTTTGCGTGATGGATTGGGATACATTCATGCCTTTTGTAGTTTCTTGCGGTCTTAGCAGAGCAGGAGCCATATCAAGCTCTGATACAACCAGAAAGAATGCTTTCTATGGTGCATCTGTAAAAGTTGATGAGAGTTGTAGCTGATGTGCCAAATTTCCTTAGTCTGCTGAGAAAGTAGACACATTAATAGGCTGTCTTAACTACAGAGTTTGCTTGGAGGGATTAGGAGAGGTTGTTGATGATCTGAACACCGAAAAACTTTGAAGCCTTCCACCATTTCCACTTCATCCCCGTTGATGTAGACAGGGACATGTCCTTCACTACGCTTCCTGAAGTCGATGACTATCTCCTTTGTTTTGATGAAGTTGAGGAAGAGATTATTGTTATCGAACCAAAGGAAAGAAGGATGGAGCTGGGTTGTTGCAAGAAAAAAGACATTGAGGATTTGTATTTGAGGGAGTTATGATTTTGAACGGAAAGTGGTTAGTGTCTGAGGAAATGGAACTATTTGCATTGTGAGCTCGATGGGGGTCAGAATGGGATTTGAGTGGCGCATTTTGTATATTGGGTCAGGGAATAAGCTAAGTCATCTGGATAAGATGATCTTGGAGAGGGACAAGTGGAGTGACAAATTCAGGAATTGGGAAGCTAGTTTTTCAGGGAGATTTGGCTTGATGGCAGGGTGGAGGGAAGTAGGAGATCTGGCTGAGGAGATGGTCCTGATTTTAGTGACAAAAATACATATCCATGTAGTTGCTTGAGGTGGAGCAAACAGGTGAAAGGGATTTAAGGAGATTATTGGTGCTATCTTGCTAAGGCCAGAGCCATTATCTTTTCAGTACCAATTAGAAACTCTATATCCGATTACCAATTTTATCCCTTTTCCTGACCACTGCTTCAAGTTGAATGATTCTGTTTTCCATTATAGTGTCCTATTTGATTCTGAGATCTAGTGATGAATGCGTGAATCAGTTGTGATTGTTTTTAAACTGCAAGTTAACTAATCGCATTATCAGAGAGGATGGAAATTATTTGTTGAGGTTGATGAGCGTAAAACAATTGTGCACAATGATAATTGAGTTCATCTGTCAAATATTGACTTCTGTACCAATGGAAATAAAGCAGCACATTTTGTAACAAACATGAATGTACTTACAAAATAAAAACTATAGAATGACAGAAGCATTTAACATTATAATTTTAGAAGCAAAATTTTAAGGTATTTTGATTATTTGCAGTAAAAATTATATTATTACTGTGACATCCTATTGATACTTGTAATTGTTTATGCACATTTTTTTTAATTTGCAGCTGTGAAGTTCTGTGGCAACTTATAATACCACTGCCTTGCTGCAATAATTTGGCTCAGTTTTTCTTATTGTAATCCATTGTGATTGTGATGTAACAGGCCATAAAGACTGGAGGCTTGTTCAGTGAGAAGTGAACAATTCTTTAGGCATATTTTTGGTGTAATCAGGAAGGGAGGGGTAAGGTGTGCAGGAGGGGGAAATTATGGTCACTGTAGTTATTTATTTAACCCCTTTGAAAACTTTTGCCATTTTAAATTTTGGCCCTATGGGACCTCAACTATTTACAATCTGTGTCGGTGACTTGGATGAAAATGTGTGGTTGCTAAGTTTGTTGATGAGACAAAGATATGTAGGAATGCAAATTGTGAAGAGAACAAAAAGCAATTACAAAAATATATCAATATGTTAAATGGGTGGACAAAGGTTGACAAATATATTATCTGGTAAAATGTGAAATTTTCCAATTTGGCAGGAAGAAGAAAAAGAAATGGAAAGAGATTGTAGAACTGAAGTAGAGAGATCTGGGTATCGTGGTACATGAATCAGGAATCCAGTTACAGCAGATGAAATGTAGTTGTTCATTGCAAAGGAAATGGAATATAAAAGTGGGGATGTTTTACTATAGTTGTATAGGGTGTTGATGAGACCTCATCTGGAGCACTCTGTATAGTTTTGGCCTCCTTAATTGAGGAAGAATATGAATGTGTTAGAAATAGTTCAGCAAAGGTTAGCTTGATGGATACCTGGGATGTGATGGGTTACCTTACAAAGAAAGGTTGAACAGGTTGGGCAGCTGTTCATTGGAGTTTAGAAGATTGGGACCTGAAGAGACTTGATGGGTGGATACTGAAATTGTTTCCCTTTGTGGAAGAGACTAGAATCAGGGGGCATAGCTTAAAAATGATTTCCCATTCAAATAAAAAAACTTGTAATCTGAGGATTGAGAATCTTGTTGGAACATATTTCCCTGAGGGAATTGGAGGCAGGGTCAATGAATATAGTTTTAAGACGTTCAGATTCTTGACTCTCAAGTGAGTCAAAAGTTATCAAGGGTAGGTGGGAATGTGAAGTTGAGGCTAGTCAGATCAGCCATGATCTGATTGATAGTAGAGTAGATGCGAGGGACTGAACGGTGGTCTCCTGTTCCTAAATTGCTTGTTTGATTTGCCGGTAATCTGAGCTATCTCCCTTCTGCTTTGTAGATTCAGTTGAACATTCTCTGTTGCAATCAGATCTAGTTTATGACAAAAGATAGCCCATTTAACGATATGGATTATGACCATCTAGCATTCAGCCAATGTCATAATCCCACCAAAACAAACCCATAGAGATAATCTAATGAATAAACATGCAATGAAGATGCATTTTCTTAGTAGAATTCTGTGCTAATGCCATCAGCAGTATGCACTCCGCTGTTGCTTGTGCACTCAATTTATAATTCCTGAAGTGAACTGAAATTATAAACGGAGTTAATTAACCGAAATATTGTTTGGATTCTGGCTCTCACTGTTGATGGTAATTAATACTACAGCCATTTAAAAGCATATACTAATATAGACTTAATGATTTAGCACTTGTAATTTTTTAACCAAGTAATAGTTTTATCAATGATTGCAGAATTTGTTTAATGGAAATATAATGGCCCACTGGCACAATTTTTAGATAGCTAGCCAATTGCTAGTGAATGAAAATTCTTTTATACTTATAGTATCAGGTTTTCCTTTCATCCAAAACTTGAGAGCCACCCAGGTTCTCAATTGCTGAGATTACATTCTTGATGTTTTCTTGTTTCAATGCGAATTTATGAAATTGTTAATCTGGATGAAGAGCTCATTAGATGTGCATTGAGCATTCTTGACACTACATTGTATTTCTTTTAAAAAGGGACATCTTCCATTGTTGGTGCACAGATAGTAATGTATAATTAATGTGGTTCTTTAAGGGACCTTGAATTTTATTTAACCCAGTTTTGATAGAAGATCATGGCCTGAAGCAGAAGTCTGTTTTTCTCTGTCCATAGATTCTGCCTGACCTGCTGAATATTTCCAGCATTTTTAATTTCAGATTTCCAATATCTACAATGCTTATTCTAATTTTATAAGTCAAGTGACCTAGTTGTTGAACAGAGTAGCAAAGACAGTTAATATAATGGCTGTGAACCATGGAAGTTATTAAAGCAAATTGCAGCTAAAACTTTTTCAAATTGTGTAATTTATTATGTAAAAATAAAGTGAACTGTTATAGATCTCGTACTCCAGATCTACCGAGTACCCCAAATTATGTTGATAGAAGAATAATCCTAGAAATACCAGATGTTATTAGCTAAATATTGTAGTTTTTGACTTTGTTCTGCATTTCACATTCGGTCCCTTATTGCAGGACTCAATGTCAATGTTTGGAAGTGTTGGGAGATTGAACACAGCAGAGAAAACGGTCTCTTGGTATCTGTTCAGTTTGCACAATGTTGAACTTTCCAGTGATAGTCAAACCTGCGAAACTCAATGAACATTACTTTCTTCTTTCTTTAGATTCTAGCTTAGACTCTGAATTGGATTTGATTTGATAGAATCTTTTTTTTATTCCAATTCGATCAAAATCACTAGAGGTGAGCAGCCAGCGTATCCACAGCCACTGCTAAAACCTCTACTTCTTGACACACTGAGAAATTAAGCATTAACATGCTACAGAGAATGTCGTGAACACACTTTAATAGTAGTTTCATTTTCTGCCATTTGTCCTATCATTTCTTGCCCAGCTTTAGTCTAAAGCCTGAGGCTTACTGATAACTCAGCACCAATGATATCTTCCTGGATGGTTTGAAGTTTCAGCTGTCTTCCATCGGTTGTTTCTCTTAATCAATCCACTTTGCATTTTATTTGCGCACATTCAGCACTTTTACAGTCAAATTAATTTCCAAATAAATAAATCTTACCAACATTTGGTCCAAGGAAGTATGAAAATATTTACTTCTGTCTTCCATAATACAAAATCAGATCAAATAAATAGCAGTTAGACAACAAGCAGAAGAGGGGTATATGTAATGGAAGGAAATAGCCAACAAGGATGGGCAATCATCTACTTCTTTGTCTATTGCCTGCAGAATATTGGCAGAGATCAGTTGGCACCAAGGTCCTTCCTCTTGTTTGGGAAACATGACTGAAAACATTTTTCAAACAATGGAAAGAACTAAGCTCGTACCCAATCTTTCCGTAAAATACATCAAGATTTTTCAGTATTCTAAGCAAGTCACCATTTGATTACATTGTGTGTATAAGGCTCATCACGAGCCATATTTGGATGTTTGAAGTAATAAAAATATCAGGAGTCTACTACAAAATTTGAACCTTTATTAGAATCTAAAGAAAGAAGAAAGTAATGTTCATTGAGTTTTGCAGGTTTTAATTGCTTCAAATGAACCTAAAATGTAACCTAATGACTTCAACCAAGTACAGCAGGTTGATACTACACTTGATGTTAGCCAAAATCTGTTGGGTTGGGGAAATAAGTTATTGTATTTTAATTATTTTCAGAACAATTGTATCTGAAACTTCTACACACACAAACTGATATACCCTTCAATTAAATCTTGCTCATACGGAAGAAATTGTAAAGAAGAGGTTTTTAAATCTTTAGATAAAATCTATAGTTCTTTAGCAGATACAAATAACACATGAAACCCAGCAACGTAATGGAGCATGCTAATGTGTATTGTTTGTAAAATAGGGATCGAATGGTTTGTGGCCCTTGAATGAGGTCTTTGTGTAATTGTGTGGCTGGTGGTGATTGTCAAAAGTCTGAATTCATTTCTGGAAGGGCAGGGACAGGTTGCAACAGCTGCATATTGCGTCTACATGCTCCTTCACATCAATATAGAAATATATTTTTAGCCCCTTGTGATGATTATTTTAAGGTTTATTTGTATTCACTACGATTATGTTACATATTTAAGCACAAAGTATTTGACCTATTTGTAAATTTTGGGATGTTGATATAAAGTAGCATTTGCCTGCGTAAGCTAATGCGTAGATCAATGGTTCCATTCAGTCTTGGAATAGTCCCAGCAACGTGTCCTATGGTAACTATTACATGAGTAGTCTGTTTTTGATTCCTTATCTGTCCATTTCTTTCTTTTAGTGTTTATATGGGGTGTAGTATTGTCACTTTCTCCATCTTAGGATTGAGGGTAATTTGTTTCCACTCCATCTCTGTGGACACTGCCATGTGTGGGTCAGGTGGTGCTTAAAGGGTTGGGTAGATGGTTTTGAGGTTTATGTACTCCCTCTGATGTCTCGACTCAGAATTAGTCAAGAACCTGCAGAGACAATGTGTTTGGTACCTTGCGTAGGACTTGAGTAGGCCATTTGGCCCTTTAAGCCAACTCTACCATTCGATAAGATCATAGCTGATCTCATTGTGGTCCCAACTTCATTTTCCTTTTGCCTCACCTATTACCCACGATTCGCTAAATTCAATGAATTGCCTCCACTGCATTTTGGGGAAGAATATTCCACATACTAATAAGAAAACATTTCTTCTTATCCTAGCCTTAAAAAGGAGATCTCTTATTCTTAAATTGTATCCCTGAGTTCCAGTTAGCATGGTGACATCGTGGTTGGCACTGCTGTCTCACGGCGCCAGGGACCCGGGTTCAGTTCCCAGCTGTGTCACTGTCTGTATGGAGTTTGCATGCGTTTCCTCTGGGTGTTCTGGTTTCCTCCCACGTTCCAAAGATGTGCGAGTCAGGTGTATGATCATGTTAAATTCTTCCTCACTGTATATGAACAGGTGCTGGAGTGTAGTAACTAGGGGATTTTCATGGGCTTCATTGCAGTGTTAATGTAAGTCTACTTGTGACACTAATAAATAAATTTTAACTTTAGTCTCTGAGTATCTACCTTGTCAAGTCCCCTTAGGATCTTGTAAGTTTCAATAAGATTATCTGTCATTCTTCTAAATGACAAATCTTCTGAAGGACGACTAGGCGTGTGTAATAAATGCATGCCTAGCCAGGAACACCCACATCCTATAAATTAGTTTAAAAAACAATGGGTTTAAGCTTATCCTGTTGAACCTTTTTTTCATAAATTAAGCTGCTCATCTAAGAAATGAGTTGAGTTTAGTTCTTCCAAGACAATTATTATCCTTGTTCAAGTAAGGAGATCAAAACTGTACACAGTATTCTAGATTTGCTGTTAGCAATGCCTTGCACAGCTGCAATAAAACTTCTCTACTTTTATATTCCATTCCCTTTGTAGTAAACACCAACATTCCATTTGTCGTCTTGTCTTTTGTGACTCGTAACAGGGCAAGCAGACCCCTCTGTACCACTGAGTTCTGCAATCTGTCTATTTAAGCACAATACAACTTTTCCATTCTTCCTGCCAAAGTTGTCAAGTTAACATTTTCTCACATTATATTCCATCTGCTAAAATTTTGCTCACTCACTTAACCTGTCTATGCCTTTGCAGATTCTCTACCTCCTAATTACTTTCTTGCCTACTTTGGTGTCATTGGCAAATTTGGCTATAATACATTTGATTCTTTCATCCATGTCGTTGATGTGGATTGTAAATAATTGAGGCACCAATGCTAATCTCTGTGGCATTCCCAAGTTATAGCTTGCCAACCTGAGAAAGATCCACTTGTCTCTGCTTCCCATTTAGCTAACCAATCCTTTATCTAGGTTTATATTTTGCCCTCTACAACCTGCGCTTTTGTCAAGTAACCTTCGATATAGCACCTTGTCAGATGTCTTTTGGAAATCCAAGTACACCACATCTATGGCCTATCCTTTATCCATTTGATACTTTCTCAAAACACACTAATAAATTGGTTGAATATGATTTCCCTTTCACAAAGCAGTGTTGACCGTCTGAACATGTTATGATTTCCTTACAATGTGGAGATGCTGGTGTTAGACTGGGGTAAACACAGTAAGAAGTCTCACAACACCAGCTTAAAGTCTAACCAGTTTATTTGACAGTAAACCCACAAGCTTTGGGAAATGCTGTTCCTTCGCAAGTGTGTGGAAAGTTCTGATCAGAGAAGGGCATATAAAGACATACATGGTTTAAGGGACACTGATTAGAATGCAAATCTTTACAGCTAACCTGCTTTTCAAGTCTTAAAGATGCAGGCAGTGTGAGTGGAGATAGCATTAAAGCGATGTGTATTGTCTCCAGACAGGACAGTAAGTGAAAGGTTGCAAGCTCAGGCAAGTATGGGGATTACAGATAGTGCAATGTGATCCCAAGATCCTGGTTGAAGCTGATCTCGTGTGTAGAACTTGGCTATCAGTCTCTGCTCAGCGACTTTGCGCTGTCGTGTTGTGAAGGCTACCTTGGAAAACATTTAGTGTTTCTTTGAATTTGATAGAATGCTTAAATTTCCTTATTCAGTTATAGATGACTCTTTCTCAGAATCTTTTGCTGATTGCTGGGATATCTGAGAATTATTAAATATCTTCTCAAAAATCTGCCACTGCATTTCTCCTGTCCTACATTAAACTAGTTTCCATGTTTTCTTTACTTTCACTCAGTAACTTTGCCTTCATTTCCATATAATTTTATTCATTATTTTAAAACACAAGCTTTAGACCCACACTTCACCTCTTCATACTGAACATGAAATTCTATCATGTTGTAATCGCTGTCACCTAAAGGCTCATTGGCCATGGAGTTATTGATTAATCCTATCTCATTGTTGGTTATTAGGTCTAGAAAAGCCTGCTGATATTTATTTGGACTGATATGAGAAATTATCCAGCATGCACTCTCTATAAACTCATTTTCTGGGTTACCTTTGCCAATCAGATTCTTGCAATCTATAGGTGGATTAATGTCACCTACAATTATCACGGTACCTATCATTCCCCATTTATTTATTTTTGAATACTCTGTCATATCACATAGCTACTATTAGGGAGCCTATAATCTACTCCCACAAGTGATCTCTTATCATTCCTTTTTTTTTCTACCTAAACTGATGCTACAGATTATTCTTTTGAGCTAAAATAATCCTATGCTTCTGTACTAACTGCATCCTTAATTAACAGAGCTACGCTACCACCTTTTCTTAGCTGCTGTCTTTTTGAAATGTCAAATACCCTTCAATATTCAGATCCCAAACTTGGTTTCTGAGATGGCTATCTATGCTAACTATTCATCTATTCTGCTACAAATACAGGGTGCGTTCAAAAATAGAGCCTTTAGCTGTGTCTTTATTAACCATTTGTTTCAATGGTCAGCCTTATCTTATATTTGTACTCCCTTCTTTCCTGCCGCACTATGGTTTTCTTCACCCAAATCACTATCTTGCATTAGTATCTTGTTATGCTTTGAGTTACTGCATTTCCTTTCACGTGGTCCCTTCATTCTATTGTTTATGTTAAAGCCCTCTCTGCTGCCCTAGTTATATTACTTGCTGGAGTATTCCAGCACTGTTCAGGTGAAGTCCATCCCAACTGCACAGCTCCCACTTTACTCAGTACTGATGCTGTTGCTCCATGAATTAAAACCCATTTCTACAACACAATTGTTGAGCCATTCATTTCCCTAATCTTATTTGTCATATGCCGATTTGCTTGTGACTCAGATAATCTAGAGGGATTTGAGGTTCTGTCTTTTAATTTTGCACCCAGCTGCTCGCAGCCCCTAAGCAAAACCTCTTTTCTGGTCCTGTTTAAATAAGGACATTAAGATGATAGAATTTTTTGATTGGACACATGCCAGGAACTCCCATATGTTGATAGGGATGTTTGACTTCTTCATGGACAACCATAGAACGTTTCTACTGCCCTCCTGGGAGTCTCCTGCCGTGACTGATTTTGAAGTGCAGCAGCTGCTTTAGGAGTCTGGTGATAAGCATGCAAAATACATACTCTGCCCAACAGAGCCTGTTTTAAATGGTCAGTACCTCAATGCTAGACAACTTGGCTTGGGAGAAGACCACTGCTCCGTCGGAGTATTGAATACGCATTTGTACTGCATACGTAACATGAGCATCAAAAATTTCAAAAACACCAATGTGGTTAAGACATTTTGGAATTGGGGTTCAATTATAGATGAAGTGGGTTGATAGTTTTACTTTACGGTTGTTACACCTTGATTTAATAAAGAATGTCTGAATGGTTAGAATAGATTTGCCTTCGAGCCAAAAGTAATTTTCAAAAATGATTTGTATTTTGCTATTAGTTATGAACTGTCCTCAGGCTAGGTTTATATTTACATGCATTCTGATTGCAGTAGCATAAAATTATACTACATAAATAATGTTTACTTTTCATGCTACAATTATATTTTCACGCTACATCTTGTTCTCACTGGAGCGAAGGGATGGGTCTAATTAAGTCGTGCGGTACGGTGGGTGCAGGCTTGGAGGGCCGAAGGGCCTGTTCCTGTGCTGTAATTTTCTTTGTTCTTTGTACACAAAAACCCAGTGCAGTCCATCTGGCAAAAAGCCAATGCACTTTGCTTTCCCACTTCAGATATCTACACATTTCTTCTTCAAATTCTCCCTTTAAATTTTGCCATGTTGTCTATCTCACTGAGCAGTCCCTTCCATTGGAGCAACATTGTTTAGGGATTTTTAAACCATTGTTTCATGCCGATTTAATTCTTTAATGTACACTGAATGCATTTTGCCTTTTGCCCTATATGATTCTATGTGGAGGGAAAGTTAAAAATGCAGATTACGTAGAATAAGCTCAGATGACACCTCCGACAGTTCATAAATGTTTTTCCACAGGAGCTTCAATTTATACAGTGCCTTTAAATAGTAAAATGCCCCAGAGTGCTTTGCAGGCGTGATACCAAACAAAGTTTGACATTGAATCACAATTAGGTACTAAGAGCAAAGCTGTGGTTAGAGTATAAGTTTTGAGCAGTGTCTTAAAGCAGGAAAGAGAGTTTTGGCCTTAAATTCTGGAATTTACTCCCTTAGGTAGCTGTACATCAGGCTTCCAGTGGACAGACAATTAAAAGTAAGGATATGCGAGAGGTCAGAATTGATTGAGCAATGACTGGTGGGCTGTGGGAAGTTAAAGAAAGGAGTAGGATGTTCATGGATTGGAAACTCAGTGTGAGAGTTTTAAACTTTTCAAGCGCTACTGGATCAAGAATCAGTGTAGGTTCTTGTGTGTAGAGGGATGATGGATGAGTAGGACTTTGAGAGTTTATTATCCTGTAGTTAAATTATGAAAATATTTTATTCTAATTGGCAAATGACTGTTTTTGGAGGTTTGATGTTAAATGGTGCAAGGGGTCTTATTACTGCAAATATATCTACATGAATCCATTGAATATCTGAATAGTCAACACTTGCTACTTTAGTAGGAGCTATAAATATTACTGTTCGATATCCTGTTGCACTTCTAGAATGCAAGTTTAATCTTTAAGGCGTTTGACAAAGTCCCTCATGGGAGGTTAGCTGAGAAGGTCAAGGCTCATGGGATACAAGGACAGGCAACTAGGTGGATAAGTAACTGGCTTAGTAATAAGAGACAGAGAGTAATAGTGGAAGGGTGTTTTTCTATCTGAAGGTCGGTCACTAGTGGTGTGCCGCAGGGCTCGGTACTGGGGCCTCTTCTATTTGTAATATATGTAAATGACTTGGAAGAGGGAGTAAGTGGAGTGATCAAGTTTGCAGATGATGCAAAGATGGCTGGACTTGTGGATAGTGAGGAGCATTGTCAGGTGACGTAGCAGGACATAGGCTGGTAGCTTGGGCAGATAGATGGAATTCAATCCTGATAAATGCGAGGTGATGCATTTTGGGAGAAAGAATGTAAGGGGGAGGTATATGATAAAGGATAGACCTATTAAGAGTATAAAAATGCAGAGGGACCTGGGGGTGCAGGTGCACAAGTCTCTGAAGGTGGCAGAGCAAGTGCAGAAGGTTGTGAAGAAAGCAGATGTTATGTTAGCCATTATAGGAAGGGGTATAGAGTACAAGAGCTGGCTTTTAATGTTGCAGTTGTATAAAATGTTGGTTACACCTCATGTGCAATACTGCGTCCAATTCTGGTCGCCTTACTACCAGAAGGACGTGGAGAATCTGGAGAGAGTGCAGAGGAGGTTTACCAGGATGCTGCCTGGTATGGAAGGTCTGAGTTTTGAGGAGAGATTAGGCAAATTGCAGCTGTTTTCCTTAGAAAGAAGTAGACTTGGAGGAGATCTAGTAGAGGTGTACAAGATTGAGGGGTATAAATAGAATAAACAGGGTTAGGCTTTTTCCTAGGATGGACTTGAATAGCACAAGGGGCCACGGGCTTAGGGTGAGGGGGGTAAGGTATAATTTGGATGCGATAGGGAGTTTTTTTCACACAGAGGGTGGTGGGGGTATGGAATGCGCTGCCAAGTAAAGTGGAGGCAGGCACTCGAGTTATTCAAGAAATGGGCACATGAACAAAATGGGAATGGAGGGGTATAGAAAACTGATTTAAAATAGGGATCATGAGCCTTGGGAGCCCCTGGGAATGTGTAAGTAGACGATGATATTGATGTACTTATTTTTATCCTACAGGTGCTTTGGTCCACCTTGTTGTCTAACAAGGGGTATACACACGATGGGACGTGAGAGGACTGCTCTTGGATTTTTTTCGAGAGTATCCTAGTGCTTCACGTTGTTAGTGTACGCTTGACCTGGACCATTTGATGGACAACACGACAGTTCAGTGACTATCGCTGTGCTGTGCAGATACATGGATTTGGGCCTGTGTCTGTGGGAGTTTGCGCGTTCTCCCCATGTTTGCGTGGGTTTTCTCCGGGTGCTCTGGTTTCCTCCAACATCCCAAAGATGTGCTCTTAGGCTAATTAGCAAAACAAATTCTCCCTAAATTGTCTCCAATTTGGTTTTTAATCCTTAGATCATCAGGGAACATCAGGGTGGCGGCGTGGGCTCATTGGGCCAAAAGACCTGTTTCGTGTGCTGTTTTGTTCTTTGTTCTTTGATGCTACAAATAAAGAAGTGAAAATCAGACACTGAATAGTACATTATTATCCAAGCCTCTGATATGTTGATGTTCTTCAAACTTAGTTGTTCTTGCTGGCGTTATTGCATTTCAAATCTTTCACAGTGAGACTAAATAAATAGTTTGTTTTCCAGAGCATGTCTTTACTATTCTCCACTGACTTTTTAGGGAAACCATTTTGATCAATATGAAGAAGGACATCTGGAGATCGAACAGGCATCCTTGGACAAGCCCATAGAATCGGTAAGGATTTGAAGTTCGATTGAGAACTGATTGTGTAAAGTTGAATGATTAGGTTCCCCTAATGAAAAAAAAACTAGTGCAGTTTTAGAATAACTAGGTCAGAAATTTTCAAGCAGTGAAAATGACATAGTTGATGCAAACTACTTTCTACTGCTTAGTGCTTTATTTTAATTTTAAGTTTTTCAGGTTTTGTAATGTAACGTTTATTAATGCTGTGCTGCTACTATATATACAGGACATGAAAAATGCATCTTAAGGTAAATCAACATTTTGTTTGTACTTCATGGATAAGTAGTACACGTGCTTCATTGCTGCTTTCAGTAAAATGCTTCATAAATAATCCCACCTTATAGAAGTTTCCTTTGTAATATGTTAAACTTTAAAGTAGTTCTAATTCAGTTAGCCTTTACTTGAGTTAATCCAGTGCTTTAGTTCTTCAGCATTTGATTTTGTGTGTGGTAATTGTCATTGCACTCACAAAGTAAAAGATGGAACTTCATGTGCAATGTGTGATGATTGGAATGAATGGTTGTGTATAAAGACTGGAAGTATGTGCTGATCCTCTTCAGCTCCTGGATATTTTGCACACATTTTACTATTTATACTAACAACCTATTTGTGCTGTGGTGCATAAAGATGATTTAACTATAGTTCAACTAATACCTGTTATTAGCACTGTTTAAAATTGACCTTCATGCAAAAACTAGTCATTGAGGGAATGCCTCATTCCCTAGTGAAAGTAAATAAGAGACCAACTAAGAATTTGGACATAAAACTGGTAGGGTTTTGAAAATGCTTGTTACCCTGAAGCCTTATGTTGCTACACTTCCTTAAATGGATGTAACATCATGTAAGGACCAGAATTTTTGTCAGATATTGTATCATAAGGCCAACGTAAGAGAAAAGCTGCAGCAGATTAATTGCATTGTTTAATTTAAAATAGCTAATTTTATTGAACTCTCCAACACTAACTGCAAGTGAACTGCTACATGGCATTGATCACCTCACGCCACGGCACAATTATAAGCAAACAGAAATTTCATTCTAAATCGGTTGACAGTTTGACTTATTTCCTGTTTGTAAAACATAACCATTTGTAATGCTGTACCAGACTGAATAGAAACTCTTGAGCAATGTATATATTAGGTTGATTTTGACTTTACAGTATAAAAAACTTAAAAACACAAGTTTGGGGCCACAAGGAATCAATCTTATTATTTAGTTACCAGTGACTGCCTAAATTATAAAGAACCAGAACAATTTTTTGTGAGATTAGTACACAGACAGCTGTGTTCAACCTATAAGAATTTGATTGAACAATGATTATTTATACCCTTTGTGCCAACAGCAAGTTGTTTTCTTTGCCCTGAATCAGAATTAATAATAATGGAAGAAAAATTGTAGTAGTGTTGGGGATGCGTCATGTTCATAAAGGATGGAATAGGTTGAACTAGTTTGTTGTGTGTGAAATGTGTGCAATTTTCCACCCAGTGTACTTACTAGGGGAAATGAAAGGATCAGTAGATATTCCTGTCCTGGAAGATGTGCCTGTGTTTCCATGTAACAAATAATGCACACTACTTGGGGTGTCCACCATTTCTCTTCTGCAGCAGTTGGGCCATAATTGCTAAGCAGCCATGAACTGGTTTGTATTGCACGCTCTGCTATATTTTTTAGGGTTTCCTGGTTCCTTATCCTGTCCTTTCAATGCAGCGAAATACCTACTGTGAGACTTTGCTGGCATGATGCTTGTCTATGGAATGGCAATAGCTGATGACGCATGTTGATAATACTGCAGGATAAGTTTTCAATTGAATGACCTAATAACAATACCGCCCATACCTAACTAATTTTGAGCTTTAACCTTTAATAATGTGATATTATTAAAAATGTGACTACCCACTTTTTGTTTGCTTTCCTTTATACTCACTCAGGCATGTAATATTTATTTTGTGCCACATTTGAGTCATTCATTTTTAGTTGACCAAAGCATTAGCTTACTGAAACTATTCACTCTTAGTGAAGTACCAAAAATAAGATGATTTTCATTTACAAAATTTGCAGTTCAGCAGATAAGGTACATGTTTGATGTTCATTGTAACAAGTGGGTAAACATCCAGGAAATAGTGATGTAAAGTACATGTCCCATTTTTTGTCAGTTTTGTAAATTAAAATTTCTATTTTTTCACATCCTTGAGAATTAGCTTCTCTCTTTCCCAAAGAACTTGGAAGAAGATACATTAGTAGCTTCAACTTTATTTGTCCAATTTTTTTTATTCATTTAATTGATATTGTTACATTCCTGAAATTAAACATGGGAAAATGGTAATTTAAAGACTGCAGATGACTTAGCGCATTAGTTGATTGTAATTTTATGAAAATCTGACTAACACCAAGATTTTTTCTATTTAATCACCTTTGAAATTTATTTTTAGAATATAAAATGTAATGTACATTTTTCAACAAATAATTTTTAACTTTTTAATTTCTCCATTTCTCCTCCCAAAAGATTACTTCCATTGCTTCTATTCCTTAGCTGAGATGGTAGGCATGAATCACACCCTGGCACCACTGATTCTGTATGCAGTAGCTAAGACTGAAAGTGACCCAAGGGCAATGTTTTATCCATTCCCCACCAAAGAGGCATTGTTGTCTTTGTCCAGTAAAGATTATGAAGCTAAAGTCTCTGTCCTAACACTCAGTTGCACAGCAGTAGTAGGATCACATTCTATCATAGTGCAGCTTTTGTTAGCATTACCAATCAGCTTACGTACCTATCAAGCTGCTAATGATGCCTATTATTTTTGTAATGTTCCTGTAAATTTGATCCAACATTTCTGGTTTCCTTGCATCATAGCAGAAATTATGTAGTTTTTTTGCAGGTATGAAAAATTGAATTTAAAAGTCATACAGTGCAATTTTCATTTTGGAGTGGTGGAGAACAAATTGATGTTTGTGTGTAGGTAGAAAAACCATGCCATGGAAATCTTGAATATGAAAAGGCCAAGACAATTTTTTTGACAGCTAGCAAATGACTTTGATGCATTCTAAATACCCACATTGTCCTGCAGCATTGTCTCTTAAGATGTGCTAAATGCTATGCTACAGTGTTCAGTCAGTGCAAACATCAAGCTTGGCTGCATTGGAGAGTCCACAGATTTTGAGGTGATTCTATGTACAGATAATTAGTTTGTTTGCTATTACTCAATCATTGCCCATAAAGGATATTCTAATGCAGCTATTCGTAGTACCTTTTTTTTGTGCTTTGGCATTTGACTTTAACTATGGAAAGGAAAATAAATAGACTGATGTGAAATTAAAAAAAGGCTATTTCCCAACACCAGGAGCTATTAAATTTGCATATTTGAAACAAAACCTTTTCAAGATGATCTCTTTCTTACCAGCTTACATACGCACTAAGTAAATTATGTTATGGAAGCACCTAAAATGAAGAAGATATCAATTTTAGGAAACTTAATTAAGCTAATGTAAGTTGCACTTTAAAATCTTCAAAAATATTGCTTCGGCATTCTAATAACTTGATTTTGTTAAATGCAGGAAATGTGCACTCAGAATCCCTTTTAGCAATAAATACCATTAGGATATTCACCCTAATTTTGATGCATCATTTTCAATTCTGATCCATCCTCGACACTCTGAATATACAAAGTTTAAAAATAAAGATAATCTTTTCCTTAGCTTTTTAAAAATAAAGATAGTCTTGAATTAGTTTCATAGTCCTGCCAATCCCTTTCTCAAAAATGACTTTAGTTATCCAATAATAGACTAAATAGCATAGCATTCTTTGGGATACTCAATCTGCTTTGAGAGTGGTGGTTGTTTTGTTTATTGGTTTAGTTTGATACAGTAGTATGTATTTATAATAGGCAGATTATGCTTTGTCGTCATGTACATGTGCAAGATCTGTGGACTCCTAAACAGACAAAGGTTATATCAATATGGCTGCTGATTTGACATTTAACAGTAGCCGCATGTTCCCTGCACTATAAATATTTCATGTCTTGTAGCTGTATGGTGTAGCATTACCATTTGGCCCTTCTAGCCATCATCGTGTGTCATCTGTAGTTAAATATAAAGTTTGTTTTGGGAACCGTTCTAAAGTGCTCTTGCATGTAATGGCAAAGTAGTGCTCACCTTTCTGTCACACTTTCCTGATATATCTCCTCACACACATCTATATATATTTTTATTTACATATAAAAAATATATATTTTATTTTAGTTTTTTTCTACGTTTGTGTCATCATGACACACTGCACTGACTTACAGCTAGCTGGTCTTGAATCGTGGATTTACATTTGTGCTTTCACTATTACCTAATGTAGACATTACTTGCGAGCAGTGAATTGAACAGAAGCAGACCATTAGTGTTTGGACAGTTTCTTACTTTGTGTTACATTTAACTGTTCTTTTGACAGCCCAGTTTTTAAAGCCAGGTTCGTATGGAAATGCTTTCACTCCACTTGCACTGCTTTGAAATAGCCTATTGCTTCATCTGTCTGTTTTTTTTATTGCATTTATTAATATTGCAGTCAGGGTAATGTCTCACTTCCTTCTTCCCTGAAAGCTTTGTAATGTGGTTTTAATATTTAATTGGATTAAAGTTGAGTTGAACTTGTATTAACATTGAAAAAGAAAACAACATTTTCCACCAAAAAGGTGGCAATAAAGGAGTCTATTTTATGATTCATGTAGTTTAAGATTATAAATACGAAAGAGCTTTACACCTAGACCTCACTGGAAAGTTTGCCAATTAGCCAGATTTTATTTTATCCTCCTATATCTCACGTAAATAACTTTCTTGTTGAATTTGGTCCTTTTGATAACTGAAATGTTTTTATTTTAATTATTTTTAGACGACTTTAAATCATTTTTTCAGATTACTTTTTGTAATATTGAGTTCTGATTTTAAATTTGCTACATTAGTTTAAATACAAAAACTGCATATCCTACAAATCTGCAGCTTGAAGTGCATCAGGGGAAAATATGATAATTACAACCTGTACTTGTATTAAACTTGGAATGATGTACATTTTTCATCCCATCAAACCACGTTTGGATAGATTTTTGTTCTATTAAATATCTTAAAGAAGCATTATTAACCTTTCTTCCTACTCCAGTTCAATAAAACTCTTTAACTCTGAGTGATTAAGCTATACTTCCCTTGATTTATTTTCTAATTTGCTGAAGAATTTAGTTTAAACAATTTTTTGACATTTGTACTTTAATAGCTATATATAAAAAATTTTGAATTACGACTGATTCACTTTAATGAGATGAAGGCAGGAATTTTTTGGCCTCCGATGCACTGCCACCAAGAACAGAGAATTTGCCAGTCAGCCTCATCTCCATTCACTGCAGCAGGACTGGAGAATCTAGCTGCCAGCGAGATCAGAGAATTCTGGCCAAAGACTTTTCAGGACAGATGTTTTACTTGGATTGATTTTGTCTCACTGAGAAAGGGAATAGAATTCCTCCTGTCTGATTCATTTGAATCCCATTTCGACTAAGCATCTGCTTAAAAATTAGTTTTACAGTAGCATTACTGTTGCTAGTATATCATCACTTTTGCAATTCTCCCAACAAATACATACAGAAATGGCTATCATTCCATTGTACCTTGTGAGTAGATTGTGGGATCAAATATAATTCCCTAAGTTAAATGAAATGCATAATTTTGTAGATGACTTCCAGAGGAACGATATAGTTTATTTAAAAAAAATCATTGGAATAGGAAATTTGTGGTAGGATTTTATTTTGATTGGGAAATAACAAACAATTTAACACTTCTTTTGTTTTTACCTCTGTACTTGGCATCTAATATGCTTGACATGTTTGACAATCAAATCTGTGTAGCATGGTTTTATGCAGTGCTAGAAATCAGTTACTGTTATGTGTTCCACATCTTTTGTAATTCCAGGAGAGAGTTTTTTTTAAAGAAAGTCTTACCCTAATGCTGCAATAAACAATATATCTTTCTCCTTTGGTAAATTTGTTTGCAAGTGGATACATAGCCCAACAATATTTTATGGAGTGCTGCAGTGTACTGGCACTGGATTCTTATGACCTTTCAGAAATATTTTAGCCAGCGTTAGTTGTTTAACACTCAGCAGGTTACCTGTATCAGTACAGCTGCAATGTACTTACAACTTGTGAGCTTGAGCTTGCAGACTGAAAATGAAGTGCTTAGGATGTATTGTTGCTTTACCCACTTGACTAATGTGTGTGGAATTTGTCCAAAACAGTTGTCAGTTCCAGGAACATGCCTTTGTGGCCCACAAAGGTTTTATTAAATTTTCCGCTTCCGTACCAACGTAGATGTTATGATGGTGGAACAACTCAGTATCAGTAGTAACAATTAGAAATATTGACTCAAGGCTACAAAAACAGGAAATAAACTTTAAACATTGCTGAACCTGCCATTCTTCACTTTGCCCCTTCCCCCAATTGTTTTTCTTAATTCAGTTTTACTTTTTAAATTTTTTTTGCTCCATCTTTTTTATAATTCCATGTTCTTCATTAAAAGAGAAAGATAACTTTACAACGTTACACCTACTATGTTTATCCTCTTGATCAAGCTTACTTCCATACAATATTTAACACAAACTTACCTGGGGGGGGCGGGTGCTGCATGTGACCACAGTATAGCAATTCTGAGGGTTTGGTATATTGTTAACTAATGAACTTTCACAATCACAGGATTCCCTCCTTTCCAGACTGTGAAATATTAGCAGTAGCACAAATCTTCATTCAGTTTTCAGCCTGCATAAAATCTTTGAAGGTTGCTCATTTTTGTGTTCTTAATGTTTACTGGCCAAAGATTGCTTCAAAAGAATTTTTTTACATGTTTTGGCCAGTGCTGATGATGACAATTAATGTTGACTTACAGCATAATAAAATGCTGACTCCAGGGAAATCATTTGAATTTGCAAAACAATGCATTTCACTTCAAAGGTCAAAGTTTGATTTTGATTGCCAGATAATACCAAATTTGCTTTAAACCCAGTGATGCTATTGTAAAATTGGAGCCAAGTTCTTGAAATTCTGTATATGTTTGTAGCTCGTTAACTGCTCAGTGGTAAGGAAGATGAGACATTATGCTTGCTGCTTCTCTTTCCCGCCCTCCTCCCACCCCCTCCCCCTACATGCACTAATGGTTCTTGCTATTAAACCTGTTGCTAGGCCTGTTCCATTCTAATTTTCAGCATTTTTGTTACCTTACACATGAAGTGCATCACAATCTGTGCTTGTGCTCATTTTGTAAATTTACTAACTTCACTGTTTCATTTTTAGTTAATAATGGCTGCATGCTGGTTATAAACCCAATCAAGTCTAGCCTGGATTTTGCTATGATCGTATTTGGTTTCTAGTGGTGGGGCAGATTTTGCACTTACAGTAATCTGTAGACAAAAAGCCTGACACGCAACATAACCAAATTAAAATAAACTTTCATTGTCTGTTGCAAATTGGTGCTGTCAAGGTGACGGATATGGTTTTAAAAAGAGCTTGGTTTTATCAGTTTTACTGATTTCAGTTCTTTGTTTTACATTTTTTTTTACTCTGCTTTTATTATTTAAGTGTTATGCACTGAAGATGCACAGCACACCATCAGAAAATAATCCCAAATTGTGTGAGCAGTTTATGACATTGTGTTTCCTTAGGATGTCCATCTACCCCATTCCCATTAGCAACTTCTTGCATGTTTATCCATCGTACACAAAATATAAAAATGCTGACTGGAAGGGAGTTTGTATTATTGGAGTATTTTTGGTCTATTCTCTGTTCTGTCTATCAGGACAACATTGGACACCGTTTGCTTCAGAAGCATGGGTGGAAGCTTGGCCAAGGACTGGGAAAGTCTCTCCAGGGTGAGTTCAAAAACAATCACATAATATAATACTTCATAGCTTTATGAAAAATGTTTTTCAGAACATGTCCCAAGTACAATAAAAATGTGCAAACTTCTTATTTTTTTTTTACCTCCACAGTTTAATCTGAAAATACTGAATTTTGTATCATGTTAGCTGTAAGCGGATACCTGAATTTAATTTGAGCTGATTTGCTATTTCTATTTTCCCTGCTTTTCTGTGCTCTGGGTGGTAGCATAATGAATTTAGCTCTAAAGTTACATTTGACGAAATTTGAGACCCTAGCAGTTTATTCGATGTAACAAGAAATGATCATCTTTAACATGTAGTAGCTACATTTTCTAGTACAGCATTGTATAACTCCCCCGCTATCACATACACATCATAAACTGATCTTTTCAGCTTGAATAATTTGATTATGATTAAAACAAAAATCCAATTGCATTTTACATTTTGTCAATATACTTGTAAAGTATTTGGCTTATAGTGCCTATCCTTTCCCATTTGATTTGGTCTAATTTCAGCTTGTGCTATTCAGTTTCTCAGAGGGAAATGCCTGGAGTTGGTATGCATGGTTTTATTAAGTCCAGGCTGCTGATTATTCTTATGAACATTATTTGTTTTCAAATATATTATAGCCCGTGATTCAGAATTATTTCTTAATGGTTATTATTTCTAATCACTTGGTGCACTACATATCACTGACACATCAGAATCCATTGCTGCGCTGTAACATTTAGTGGAAGAGTGAATACAGACAATTTTAGTCATGACCAAAAAGAGAAGCATGTGAGTTATTTGTAATGTAGCTAACTGAGGTTGGATTCAAGGAACTTTTTGACAATTGGATGATGTTTATGGCCATATCTGCTACAATAGCTGTTGACCTCTGTATCCTGCTCAAGCAGAATAGCTCAGGATAATAGTTTTAGTGAATTTCTATCCTTACCAAGGTTAGAGATGGCAGCACTCTGAAGGGGAAGCCACTTAGGCATCTCTTGATGTCAGCCAACAGTGTCACATCAAGTATGCAAACCCAGTTATAGTGAAGACTCAGCACTTGTTAAACCCAATCTCAAAGACAACCCTTAAGAATATTGATTGGATCTGGGTGTACAGTACACAGGTCACTGAAAATGGCAGTGCAGGTAGAGAAGGTAGTCAAGATGGTATACAGCATGCTTGCCTTCATCAGCCAGGGCATTGAGTTTAAAAATTGGCAAGCCATGTTGCTGCTTTATATAACCTTAGTTAGGCCGCACTTGGAATATAGTGTTCAGTTCTGGTTACCACACTACCAGAAGAATGTGGAGGCTTTGGAGAGGGGGCATAGATTTACCAGGATGTTGCCTGCTATGGAGGGCATTAGCTATAAGGAGAGATGAGGGAAACTTGGTTTGTTCTCACAAGAACGACAGAAGTCGAGGGGCAATCTGATACAAGTCTACAAGATTGAGAGTCATGGACAGAGTGGATAGTTAGAAACCTTTTCCCAGGCTGGAAGAATCACTTATTAGGGGGCACAGGTTTTAAGGTGCGAGGGGCAAGCTTTAAAGGAGATGTACAAGACAGATTTTTTTATACAAAGAGTGGTGGTTGACTGGAACTTGTTGCCGGAGTAGGTAGTGGAAGCGGATATGGTAGTGACTTTTAAGGGGCGTCTTGATACACACATGAATAGAATGAGAAGGAGTGATATGGTCCCTGGAAGGTAGAAGGTTTTAGTTAAGTGGGGCAGCATGTTCGGTTCAGGCTTGGAGGGTCAAAGAGCCTGTTCCTGTGCTGTAATTTTTTTTTGTTCTTAACTTGGTCCCATTGATAATAAGCGATTCTATGTTAACCATACAGTTTACTTCTAGTATAGAGATTAAAATTAAGATTACTATGTGAATTAGTAATAGCAGATTTGAAACTAAGGTATTTTTAAATTAACTTTTATTTTATATTCATTCAAATGACAAACATTTAATAAGCAAAATATTGTGCACGCTGAAATGTGAAACAGGACCAGAGATTGCTGAAAAAAAACTCACCAGGTCTGGCAGCATTTGTAGGGAGGTAAGACAGAGTTAATATTTCGAGTCCATTTGGTTCTTCATCAGAACTAAACAAAGGGAGAAATGTGTTAGATATTAAAGTGTAGCTGTGAGAGATTTGCAGTAAAATTAAGAGCAAGAGACCTGGAAGAGTAGGTGGGGTAATTAATTGAGACAATGGATGTATGGAATATTTAAAATATATTTAATGTTGGGAATTAAATAAATTAGTTTCACATATAAACCTTACAGCCAACAGAAAGCAGGTTTTCTTGTCAAAGAACAGAACTGGATTCAGACCTACCTTAAAAATTGGGCTGATGTGCTACCCAGATCCTCAGGAACTTGTTCTTTACTCTGACTTCTTTCTCAACTTTCCTGTTGACTCGTCACCATTAACGAAGAATGTTGACAAGCTATCCATTAAGGATGTCGTGAGAATTTGTTTAGCAGCTATGCATGATCTTGCAACTCTTAGCGTAATTAATGCATCACATCTAGATTCTACTGTATTTATATAGATTTTACACCATCTGCTGCTGGACCTGATTCTGTTAGCAGCGAAGGGAAAGGCTGTTGAACGTTCCTTTTGGGAAAGGACTCTCTTGGTGTAATTAGTGCTGATTACAATACTTGAAAAATGTGCAGCTTTTTTCCATTTGCAAATTGGGCTTGCATAGAGTTTTTCATCTGAAGTGAAAGCGATGGTCTGTTCCATTTCCATTTGTGGCAGATTTAAGGAAGAGCTTTAATTTTATATAATGTTATTCACAACCCCAGGACATTTGAAAATGCCTCTTTGTTTTCAAAGTGTAGTCACCATTATAATATGGACAAATATAACAACTCATTAATGGACAGTAAGATTCAACAAAAAATATTTAAAAAAAAACATAATAAATAAAAGCAAAAGTAACCTATTCAGTTTTTTGAACTTGCTCTGCCATTTAATACAATCATGGCTCATGATCTGCCTTGATTCCATTTTTCCCCATTTTCCTTACATCCCTTTGTGTCCAAAAATCTATTGCTCTCTCTCGAATAGATGCAATGATTGAGCATTTACAATCTTGTGGGATAAGGAATTCTAATAATCCACAACATTTTGAGTGAATAAGAGTCTTGTTTTGATTCTAAATGATCAAGTCTTTCAGACCTAAAAGACTGAACTTTTTTAGGTTTCCATTCAGGAGAAACATCATGAGTAAAATAATTAATTTGTTTCAGTAATATTGATTGAGAGCTAAGTGTTGGCCAGCATATTGGAGAAACCCTATCCCTTTCCTGTACTTGTACTTCAACTGAGAAGGAAGGTGAGACTTTGGTTTAACATTTCATCCAAAAATATCAATCTCTGAACACAGATGTGTCAGTCTAGGTCATGTACTGAAGTCAATGGAATGGGCTGGAATTCATGCTCATTTAACTTGCGAGGTGAGAGGTCTACCATAATCTATTTGAAGTCAAAATATAATTGTAGAAATTATAGAAACTCTACAGTACAGAAAGAGGCCATTTGGTCCATCGAATCTGCACTGACCACAATCCCACCCAGGCCCTACCTCCTATCCATACATATTTACTCACTAATCCCTCTAACCTACGCATCTCAGGATATTAAGGACAATTTTAGCATGGCCAATCAACCTAACCCGCACATCTTTGGACTGTGGGAGGAAACCAGAGCACCTGAAGAAATGCATGCAGACACGAGGAGGCCGTCCAAACTCCCCACAGACAGCGATCCAAGCCGGGAATCGAACCCAGGTCCCTGGAGCTGTGAAGGACAGCGGTTCACACTGCTGCTATCGAGTCATTCTGTGTATGTGTGTGTAGGGTGAAACTCCATGTTCTAACAGGTTTGTCTAAGAACGTGGTTCCTTTTAATCTGAGTTCACTATATAGAATAAATTGGGGGCCTTTATGGGCAAATTTTTCTGACTGCATTTGTCCCAAGGCTGTAAAACCCCCCGAAGTTGAAAAATTCCCTGAAGTCAACATATCTTTGCACGGTCTGTGTCCTGCCCACTTTGATTCCCATGGTGGATGGGATGGAAAATTCTGGCCGTTGTTTTATCTAACAGATAACTATTATTAGTGCATTAATACTTTTGTTTTTCTTTATTTTTGGCTCTAGTATCGATTCAATCCATTTGATTAGTTAAAATATATCTGACTGGTTGCCTGTGTAAATTGATGGAGTGTTGTGTGAGTTTTCTAATAAAGAAGAAATATTTTAAAAATAAAAATTGTAGGGGACTGGGTGGTATAATGACATACCAACATTTCAGCTGTCAGCACTGGGGGTGAGTGCAGACCATTTGGAATGAAAGTCTCTATTTGCTGCTTGCATTTGAGCACCATGCATGAAATTGTTGCCTGCTCATGCTAGTTCCCCTTGTGGCATCAGTCCCAAAATGAACAAATATCATGAATTGGCATCATTACACTGACAGCTCCATCACCCACCATAATGGTTACAGTGGGAAATTGATGCACACAGTTCACCAGGATATTTTTCAGGATATTTTAAGCCATTTCTTATTGAGAGCAGCAAGAAAGGAACTTGGACCTGTTGTGTTTCCGAGTTGTCAAAGTGAGAATGCTGGCTACAATCTTTCCAATTTTTTTCTCAATCTCAGTCCAACCCTGGAGGGTTGCACACGTCTGAATGTCACACTGAAGACCACAATTATACAACAGTATTCTGTCACCTTTACTTTTTGCTTAAGCCTATATTTGTTTTCAAATCTGAGTTTGTACCTGTCAAGTGAAAATATGTGCTCTGGCCCACTCTGTCTTTTCCTGGATTCTGCAGCTTTTGTCTTTCATGCTCAAATTTTCCAGTCTGCACGTAAGTGCAAGGAGAAATAGCTGTTGCCGCTTTTACAGTGATGCTGGCCTGTTGTCCAATTTAATCCTGTATTTAGAATAGGATGTCCCATCAAGACACAATTCTAAAGTCCAATCTTTTGGAATTGGCGGAATAAAAAACTGATGCACTTGTACAATGTTATGGATGCGCATTTTCCTGTTTCTTTCCTCTCCTGCTTAATTGTAGTTTTGTGGGTTCTAACAGCCTCAGATAATTTTATCTAATAACTCATTCAGTCTCTGACTATCAGCTGAATGATTGCATAGGACATTAGCTCTGAACCTAAGAGACACATTCCAGTAGCAGTTACTGCATAGCATTGGAGTTTGTGAACTCGGACCGATGGACACAGTGAGGCCAGTTGCAGGTCAATTGAAGCCTTGTCTCAAATGATTTAACTTGGTTGTTATTGTTGGTCCATCGTCCTCGATGAGGACCTCGACACCATTAGTCATTTTGAGGCTAGATGTGGTATATCCGAAGATGACTGATCTTTGTGACTGCAGCTCCCAGTGTGTCCGCACCTGCTGCTGCTTCACTCGCCCAAGGCCACAGGATTTCAAAGGTTGAACGGAACGATGATGCTATTGAGAGAAACGCTTGATTTGGATTAAAGTGAGAGAGAGTTGCATAGTGTCAGTCTCACTTTCTTTCCAATTCCCATCTGGATCCAATGCCAAGACGAGTCGAGACGGCTGGAGTTGGAACTAGATGCAGTGGATGACCAGGATGTTTTCTGTGTCTTGCCCTGCTCTGCACATTCTACTATGGTAGCAGACTGCAGTTAAAACAAGGACTTATCCATTTTAAAAGTTGTGCCACTTCAAATGCTTGAAAGTAGGCACAGTCTTGAAAATGAAAGTTCTTGTTGCCTCCCGAAAGATGTACCTTTCATAGTAACACTATGACAACAATAGCAGTGGTGTTTCTACTGTTGGTATTTAGAAGTCTTTGTTCTTTCCATCATTTGATGAGAAGATAATTGTCTTCCAGTCCATTTTGTAATTTAATAAACATGAAGTCCAGAACTGCTAAAGTGCTTGGAGAGGAAGATTTTACATTATTTCATGATGACTAACAGTAGAGTTAGGGAGAAGCATTTTACGAAGGCTTAGATACTTGCATCCATATAATATCTTTCATGACCTCAGGAAGTCCTAAAATATTTTACAGCCAATTTTGTAATCACTTAAAATGTAGAGCATACAAAAAGGTTCAGCTTAACTTCTACTGTTACACATTAATCCTGAAATGGGTGAATACAAAATAAATGGTAACTGTCTTCATGTTTTTTGGACATGTTTCCAGCATGAATGTGATAGGCTGAAAGCCATAATGAATATATTGGGCTGAATTTTTGATTTGCTGTCGGTACCCATTATTGGGTGAATTTCCAGGTTCAAAGCTCGCCAAGAGTAGCTGGGATCTGGGCTCGACAAGTGAGGAGAGCAGGTGAGCTCCTGAGGCTGTTCGGCCATTGGCCATCAATGTTGGGCGCTAGCAGTGCAGGCAGAGGAGAGACAGAAACCGCGCCTCAAGATGGAAGCAAACTTTGACAAGGATTTAAAATTGTTCTATATTTAAAAACAGCCGCAGATGCCAGGCTGTCATTTTTGAGGAGCAATCCCTCAGCTGTACCTCGGCTATATAAGTGCGTGGTGGGGGTTGAGTTCCCTTGATAAAGAGCATGAAAATTCCAGTTGGCATGTAGGCTCAGGCCTCAGTGGGCTGTTTTAATTGGTCTAATTGTCTGCCCATCACTTGCAGACCAGTGGCCACCATATCCCAAAACTGGCTGGAACAAAATAGGTCCTACCTTTGTGGCCATTCAAACATTTGCTGCTTCATGACTGACAATATTGCAGATTTTTCATCAACATTCAAAATGCAGCTTCATGTTGTTGTTTGAGGATTCCTTTAGCTCTGTGGTGAAGTGATGACTATTTATTTTCTTCTGTCTTTATGCTGCAGAACACAATCTCTAAAGGCTGACTTTTCAGATTGAGTTGCTTTCATTTTGCTGATGTATAACATTGCAGATCGAAAATAGACAAATCTGAATGTAATATTGTCCTGTGCAAGAGAAATTTTTATTCCCCGTGCTTGGAATACTGTCATGTCATGTTGACTCTGAATTTTGGCTGGTTTAGACATAAATTGTGATTGTGGGAGATTTTTTTCCTTTTGTTATTTCCTTTGTACTAGGTATTACTCCAGACAGTGGAGGCATTTCCACCGATTCACGTTCCAATTTTGGTATGGCTCCTTCATACCACATTCAGTCAGATGTTGCCTTGATAAGGGCCATAGCTGTGAGGTCATCTTTGGAATTCAAATCTTTCCTCCAAGGCTGTAATGAGGCCTGAATGGCCCAGGCGAAACCCCAAACTGAGCATCAGTAAGCAGGTACTGCTGAATAAGTGCTGCTTGATAGCATTGTTGACACCTTCCATCACTGCTGATGATCGAGAGTAGACTGATGGGGCGATAACTGGCTTTAATGGGTTTGTCTTTTATTTTTGTGGATTGGTCATAGCTGGGCAGTTTTCCATGTTGCTGGGTAGATACTAATGTTGCAGCTATTCTGGAACAGCTTGGCTATGTATGCAGCTAATTCAGGAGCTTAAGCCTTAGAGCTGTTGCTGGAATGTTGTCAGGGCCATTGTCTGCAATATCCAGTACCTTCAGCCATTTCATGATATCAGGTAAAGTGCATCAAATTAGTTGAAGACTGTGATGCTGAGTTCCTCATCAGGAGAAGGCCCAGATGGATTATCCATGTGTTACTTCTAGCTGAAGATTGTTACTGATGCTTAGCCTTAAGATGTACTTGGCTCCCTCGTCTTTGAGGATGAAGATATTTGCGGTGCCTCCTCCTTCGTTTATTTAATTATCCAACGCCTTTCATGGCTGGATGTGACAGGATTGCAGAGCTTGGATCTGACCTACTGGGAGCCCGTAAGTGTAGACAGCATGCAGTGGATAGTATTGTTCAGCATGCAAGTTGTTTGCAGCTTAACCAGGATGACACCTCTGCTTTCTTCGCGTGCCCTCCTGCACTCTTCATTGAACCAAGGTTTGATAGCCTGGCTTGATCGTCATGGTAGATTGGGGATGTGCAGAGCCATGAGGTTATAGATTGTAATTGAATACATTTCTATTGCTGTTGATGACTCCCAGCACTGCATGGATGTTGTGTTTTGCATTGCAAGTTCTGAAATCTTCACACAAAAGTTTGGCTTTTATTCTGTGACATACAAAAGTTGCACAGATAAATCTGATTTGTTCCCTTTTAAATGAATCTTCAATCTATAGTTTTAATTTTTGGTCCATACTTTGTGATCTGTGAAACCAGATTAGTTAATTTTTGAAGCTAAAGTACAAACTAAATATGGCTAATTGAATTTACTTGAGGGTATTTCTGTCAGGTGGTTGTAGTGCAAGAACATTAAATTGCCAGTTTTTGCTGACTTGTCTTCAGATCTTGTTTCCTAGTGTACCGATATTTTTAAACCTGTTGACATGCTATAGTTGTGTAAATTATTTTCTGTTTCTACATTAGACTTGAATTATTTTCTGCTTTAGTATTATCTAAAAAAAAATTATTCAAGGTAGCAAGATTTTCTTGCAAAATATTACATAACTAAAAATAGAAAATGCTATGTATACGCAGCAGGTCAGACATTTCTGTAATGGATTATAGAATCCCTACAGTGCAGAAGGAGGCTATTCGACCTTTTGAGTCTGCACCTACCACAGACCTGTTCAAGGCCTATTCTCATAATCCCACGTATTTACCTTGCTAACCCATGACTGACAGAGTCAATTTAGCATGGCCAATCAACCCAACCTGCACATTTTTGGACTGTGGAAGGAAACCGATGCAGACACATGGGGAGAATGTGCAAACTCCAAGCAGACAGCGACCTGAAACTGGAATTGACTTGAGTTTCTTGGCGCTTGTGAGGCAACTGTGCTTGCCACTGTACTGCCCCGGAGTTCCTTGGCGCTGTAAGGTGGCAGTGCTAACCACTGTGCCACTGTACTGACCTGGATCTGGAAGATTGAGCAGCAAGTACACAGCCCAAGGAGGAAAAAATAAAGGATGGGAGTAAGTGTAGGAAAGAAGGAAAGGAAAGATCTGTTAGGTGGAGGACAGTGCTGATTAAAATAATGATTCTTAAAACTTGTGCCCAAAGGCCACGGGGTGGGGGGTGGATGGCTTGTTGCAGAGCCCTTGCAAGAGTCCCTACTGCAGCATTAGCCCAGGGTGAATAGCTGACTATCAAGAGTGTTATGGTCAGGAGAAAGCAAACAGAAGATGGCTGGCAACATGCTCGGCTCTCACTTCCTGTTCTCCCCTAATCCTCTCCAGGCTCCTGCAGGTCTTCTGTCATACTTTCTCCATATTCTGCTCTCTGTGTTCTGTCAAGGATAGACAGGGAGCACAATGAGAAGCTAACACCTTTTACCTGCAAATCACTATCTATTTTCTTAAAAGCGTTATTAAAACAGCCCATGCAGCTCTTTCATATTGTGCGTATTATTGTATTATAATTTGGATGTGATTCTGTGGACACCAATTTGTTTGAAAAGAGATCCTTCAAGAAAAAAAGGTTTCAGAATTATTGGATTTATTGACCTTTAGTGGCGATGCTGCCAGGCAGAAAATATGGGTAGTGGGTACAAGGAAGGAAACACAGAAGATATCAACGGCAAGAGAATAATTACCAAGACTTTACAAAAGCAAAATCATCCACTGCTGGAAATACTAAGTTGGCCAAGCAGCATCTGTGGAGAGAGAAATAGGCCAGTGACCTTGAAAAGATGCTGCCAATGCTGAATATTTCTATTATGTTCTGCTTTTCTATCACTTTACCAGCACTCTTTGACTGGGAAAAGGGGAGGGGGAGGGGAGGCGAGGCACATCTGGATTTGTTTTTCACCTCTCAATTGCATATTTAGGAAAAATAACATTTGGCACAACAATAAACTCTATCAAATATGTTGAGATATTAAAGTAAACAATTTCTGAGCAAATGCAAAGCAATGTCAAGGCATTAATTTGATAAGTTTTAAAAAAAAACTAAGAGTAAATGTATGTGTGTATCTGGCTCATTCAGTCTCAGAGTACTCACTCGCTCAGGGCAAGTGGGTGTGTGTTGGTGTAGGATGATCAGAATGAGAAACCTGAGACTGGGAATAAGGCACAAAGTCTCAACCACACACATACTGCCGCCTTTCCTCAATGCCCTCTCGCCCCACAAACACACCTATGGTGCTTCTCAGACCCCATGGCCTGCTCCACCCATCCTGGCAGCCCCTGTCTGCTCTCAGGGACACATCTGATCAGTGGGCCATTGGTTGGACAAGCTTGAGTTAGCATAGCATCTGTCATGAAAAGTGAGAATCCATTAAGGTGGTTGTCGCATGGTACTTAGAAAATCATAATGTGAGCAGGCAGTCAAAATAGCTTTATGAAAGAGAAATGCCTAATTAATGGAACTGAGCTTTTTGACAAAATAACATTCGAGTTAGATAAAGAGAAGCCAGTGGATGTGATATACTTGGATTTACAAAAAGCATTTGCGAAGGTGCCACATCAAAGTTTATTGTACAATATAAGAGGCCATCCTTTAGGAGGTAATATATTATGGATAAGACTGGTTAGCTACCAGCAAGCTGAGGCTAGGGATAAATGTCTTTTTTTTAGATTGACAAGTTGTACTTCATGCCATGACACAGGGATCAGTGCTGCATCCTCAACATTTTATAATCTATTTCAATATCTTGAGTGAAAGGGACTAAATGTCTGGTAGCTAAATTTGGTGATGACACCAGAATTAAGCTGTCAAGAGGGAGTAGTGAGTCTGCAAAAGGATAAAGACAGGTTCAGTGGTCAACAGTGTGGCTGATGGAATATAACGTATATAAACATCACTTTTTTGACATGAGAAAAGTAATATACAACGTAAAGGAAAAAGATTGCAGAACTTGATGTGGAATTTTTAAAAGTGGCACCTCGGCCTTTTGGTTAAGATGAAAACGAGATCAAGCCTTGAAGAGCTATGCCTATTCCAATCAGCTTGGATCATGTAGATCAAGCCCAAGACAGAATGTGACAGCCCTGTCTTGTCAGCTTGGATCGGGAATGTCTCAACTTGTTGATTCTCTGAATTGGACTTGATTGAATTGAATTGGAATAAAAACAAAAAAAAATCTGTGTTCTGGTACCTGAATCTCTATTATTATGCAGATACAGTGGGTGATTAGGAATGTTGGTACTTATTGCGAGAGGAATTGAATATAAAAAGAAGTTCATTGCAGTTGTACAGTGCCTTGGTGATTCCGCAGCTAGAGTACTGTGTACAGTTTTGGCTTCTTAATTTGAAAAGTAATAGCTGCTTCAGAAATAGTTCAGAGAAGGTTCAATTGACTAATTTCTGGGCAGATAGACTTACGAAGGACAGTTAAGAAGAATGGAAGGTGAACTTATTGGGCCTGAACTTCCATGGAATGGCAGTTGGAATCGAAATGTCACCCGGAAATCTTTCCGATCCAATCGTACTGACCTTCCCGCTTCCAACCCTGCGAGAACCTTCCCGGGCAGCGGGCTCCGGAGGCCTTCAACCAAACACTGCAGAATTAGCAGAAGGTGGTTACACCTCCTTTTTATGACACTGGCTAAATTTAAAGATCAGTTTGGGAGAAGGTAGATTTCTCAGGTAAGTTGTTAGAATTTTGGAGAGGGGTGATGGGTCACATAGGTCGGACAGCAAATGGGGGCATGGAAATGGTGGAGCATTCAGTCAGGGGTGGGCAGTGGGTGGTCAGACTGTTGGGGGGGAAGCTAGGTAGTGGACCTGATACTTCGGGGGTTAGTGGTGAGTTCCTTGGGAGTTGGGGTCGTCATGAGTCTCCTGAGAATTTGGGAGCTAGTGGTCAGTCCTCTTGGGGTTTGGAGGAGACTGGGAGTGTGACAATGAGTTCCCTGAGGGTTGGGGGGGGTGGAGGTGGTAGTTGTCAGTCTGTTGATGGTTATAACACAGAAAAGGACAGAGAAGTGGGAGAGACATGGCAAAATAAAATGGTACATGACTTGAAACTTAGCCATGTTCAGTATTCAGCAAAGCAATCACTTAATTTGCATTTGGACTCTCTAAAGATAGAAAATAGTAGGAGTAGGCAATATGATCCTTTGTATCATTTCTACTATTCATTATGATCATGGCTGATCGTCCGACTCAGTAGCCTGATCCTGCATTCTCTGCCATATTCTTTAATCCTTGCACCCCAAGAGTCAAATCTAACTCGTTCTTGAAAAGTGTTTTGGCTTCAACTGCTTTCTATGGTAAAAAAAATTCCACAGGCTTACCACTTTCTGGATAAGAAACTTATCCAGTCCTAAAAGATTTATCTGGTACCCTTAAATTATGAGGTCATCTAGGTCTCATTGCACGTTTCCCTCTCTTAATTTATAGACATTTAAATATTCATCTACCTTCCTGTTTTTGCTACCAGTGGGGATTTCCTCAAATTTATTCATATTATACTGCATCTGCCATGCATTTACACACATTCTCAGCTTGTCCAAATCACTGAAGCATCTCTGCATTCTCCTCACAGTGCCACTTCCCATCCAGCTTTGTATCATCAGCCAATTTGGAAATATTACATTTAGTTCCCTCATCTAAATCAGTGCTATATATTAAGAATATCTGATTCGTGGCATTGATCACTGCTTGCCATTCAGATAATTACCTGTTTGTTCAAACTTTTGCTGTCTGCCAACCAGTTTTCTATCCATCTCAATACCCCCAATCCGATGTGCTTTAATTTTACTCTCTCATCTCTTATGTCGACTTTGTTGAAAACCCTCACTCCAAATGAACCACATCCATTGGCTCCCCCTCATCAAGTCTAGTTACGTTCTTGGAATATTCCAGTAGGTTTGTCACGCATGTTTTTTTTTGTAAATCCATGCTGACTCTCCCATTTTACCTCTTTATCAAGAGCTCTGCTATTAAATCTTTGATAATTTGTTTCTAGCATTTTCCCCACTGCTAACCAGTCTATAATTCCTTGTTTTCTCTCTCCCTCCCGTTTTAAATAGTGGAATTGCATTAGCTACCCTCCAATCTGTAGGAACTGTCCCAGAGTCTCTTAAAGCTTGGAAGGTGACCACCAATGCATTCATTGTTTTTAGGGCTACTTCCTTAAATACTCTGGGATGTATATTAGCAGGGCCTGTGAACTTATTGGCCTTCAAACCCATCAATTTTCCTAACACCCTGGGTGGGATTTTCTAGCCGTGCTCCCCCAAGACCAGAAAATCCCACTCAAGGTCAATGAATCTTTGTACGATCCTGTCCTGCTGCTGTAATTCCTGTGGCAAATAGGACTCCATTTCTCTACTGATACCCTTCAGTTTCTTTCCCTTACTAAACCACATACTCCCCAACATTTCTGATCATCTTTGCGAAGATAGAACCAAAGTATATATTTAGTTAGTTATCTATTTTCTTGTTCCCCCTTAAATCCCTGTTTCTGACTGTAAGGGACCTACATTTGTCTTCACTGATCCCTTTTTCTTCACATTTCCTGTGAGCTTTCTCTGTTCCTCTTGCTCCTCCTTTGCTGCATTCTAAATTGCTCCCAATCCCTTAGTTTGTTGTCTTCCCTGGTGACTTTGAATGCCTCCATCTTGGAGCTAATACTATCTGTAATTTCCCTTCTAAGTCATGGTTTGGTATTCTTTCCCACTTTTGCGTCAGACAAGAATAAACAATTGTTCACCCAATGCGGTCTTTGAATGTTTGCCATTATCTATCCACTGTCATTCCTTTAAATAATCCACCATAGCCAACTCGTGCCTCATTATTGTAATCTCTCTTCTCAGAATCAGTTACGTTATGAAGAATTCTATCATGTTGTGGTTCTTGATCCTCAAGAAGGTACGCACAACCTGGCTTGCCAATTATTCCTTTCTCATTAGACAATACCCAATTTGGGATGGCCTGCTCTCTAGTTGATTCCTCAATGTATTGATCTGGAAAACCATCCTCTATACACTCTATGAATTCCTTCTACACAGTATTGTGAATAATTTGATTTGTTCAGTTTAAATGCAGATTAAAGTCACTCAATTAAGGATATTCCTTTATCGCAGGTGACTGTGATTTCCTGTTTAATGCCAACCCCATCATCAACAATATAGTTATGTAGTATGTTCAATATGCTACCCCAGAAAACATTTTTGTCCTTTGGTGTTTCTCAGCTCTTCCCCTATGGATGTCACATTGTTGGAAGTAATATCTCCCCCCTATTGTGTTAATTTCCTCTCTAACCAGCAGTGCAACTCTACCACCTTTTCTTTTTGTCTGCCTTTCCCAAATACCCCTGGCTGTTCAGTTCCCATCACTGTTCATCCTGCAGCCATGTCAATGTAATTCCAACTATATCATACCCATTTACATCTATTTGTGCACTTCATTGCACAATGAATCCACTTCATTGCAAATACTCCATGCACTAATGCAAAGGCTTGTCCTTTTAACATTACTTGTCCTGTTCCCACTATTTTTCAGTAGCTGTATTTGATTGTGGCTCTTGATTTCTGCGCTTGTCATTTTTTTTTAATTCTCCCTTCTGTATTTTGTTCTTGTCCTTGATTCCCCCTCTTCTGACTCCTTGCATAAGTTCCCATCCCATTTCCATTTTAGTTTAAACCCTTCCAATCATTCTGGCAAATATTCCCCTTAGAACATATGTCCTAGTCCTGCCCATGTATAGCCCATCAGTTTGTACTAGTCCCAGTGTCCCAGGAATGTGAAACCATTCCCCCTCAGGTCACCTCTCCAACCACATACTCATCTGATATATCCTGCTGTTTTGACTCTGACTCACATGTGCGATTGATAGTATTCCTAAAATTTCTTTCTTCGAGGTCCTATTTTTCCTACTGCCTAACATCCTACATTCTGCTTCTGGGACCTCATCCTTTTTTTATTAAACTTATGTCGTTTGTACCAATGTGTACCACAACCACTGGTTGTTTGCTCTCCCCGCCAGAATGTCATGCAAACTGCTTTGTGATATTCTTGACTCTAGCGCCAGGGAGGCAATGTAACATCCTTGAGTTTTATTTGCGGTCACAGAAACGCCCATTAATTCCCTTTACAATTGAATCCCCTATAACTATTGCATTCCAACACTTTTTACTCTGACCAGTGGCAGCTGGTGGAGCTTAAATTCAATTAATAATTTAGAATTGAAAACATAGCCCCTATGATGACCATGAGACACTCATTGATTATCATATAACCCACCAAAGTCACTAATATCCTTTGGGTTTCCTTGCCTGGTCTGGTCTACACGTGACGCCAATCCCACAGCAATGTGGTTGATTCAACTGCTGTCTGAAATGCTGTGGCAAGGCACTCAGTTCAAGGGCATTTAGGAATAGACAGTAAATGCTGGAGCTGTCAGTGAAGAAATGGAAATGCTGAAGTTGGACTGGGATAAACACAGTAAGAAATCTCACAATACCACGTTAAAGTCCAACCAGTTTATCTGATAGTAAACCCACAAGGTTTTGGAAATGCTATTTCTTCCATACACTTGACAAAGGAATAGCGTTTCGGAAAGCTTGTGGTCATGATGACCATGAGACTAATCAATGAGTGTTTCATGGTCATCATGGGGGCTATGTTTTCAATTCTAAATTATTAATTGAATTTAAGCTCCACCAGCTGCCACTGGTCAGAGTAAAAAGTGTTGGAATGCATTAATTATAGGGGATTCAATTGTAAAGGGAATTAATGGGCGCTTCTGTGACCGCAAATAAACTGGTTGGACTTTAACCTGGTTGTGAAATTTCTTACTTGTCAGTGAAGCCCACATCCCATGAAAATAATTTAAAAATCAGACTCTGTATTCCACAATATTTTTTGTTTCTCTTTGATTTCCAGATTTTGTAATATTTTGTCTTTGAATAAATCCACGTACTACTTTTTACGTATTTTACACAATATGGAAACTTTGGTGCTATTTTAGATTCTGAAAATGTTGAAAGCCGAACCAAAACTTCAGGTGCTTTTGCCATTTTTTTTCTGAATCCCGATCTGTCATTTTTTTCTGTAAAATACGGGATATATTCTTAGCAGCAACTGCACTAAGATTTTTATTTTTCTCTAATTTTAATTCTGTGTTGGCCACTTGTCCAAGCAACGCTCGATTTTTAACATCAGCATTGCATTCTAAGAAGTCTTTCTATAACTGTTGGCAGTGGTGTTTTTTCCTTGCATGCTGTGTTGATTTGATTTCAATAAAACGGAAAGAAAGGAGTAATAAGTGAGAAATTTTAGCCATCAAGCAGCTAGTGTGATTTTACAGTCAGGGTGTCCCTTTGATATTTATCTAAATGGGTGCTTGTATCAAGTAAACTTAATGAAGGTTCAAAAATACGTAATGGACGGTTAGTGTTTTGGTGACAAATCTTGTCCAGTTAACTGATAATTTAGTTACTAAATGAGGAAGGCTAAGCGGTCATCACTAGAACCTTAGGAGCGGCAATATGTCTGTTGTGGCACAGAAGGCATTTTAGAACCAGAAATAAGAGATTTTCTTGTACCAAGTGTCAAGAGAAAGTCATTGTGTGTGTTATATCTATTTAATGTTAACAACTTTAAGAGCTTAACAGAACTTAATAGGAGCAAATGCTTCCGGCATCCAGTGCTTCAGATCACTGAAACTGGGGTTGGTTTAGTCTCTGGAAAGGTAAATCAGGTTGGGGAATTTGAAATCAGTGATATCTTTTGGCAATGCAATTTCAGTTTCAGATGTTCTGAATCGTAACTGCTGATAACCAAAGTTCCCCTTCATTTTGGGGAACGAGCAAGTATTTACATGGTTACTCTCAATCACAGCCATTTTGGAATAAAGGTAGTGTGGTCAGGATGGAAGTACATCAAATATAATTTGAAAGGGCTATTAGGAAGTTGTTTTCTGTTAAAGTTGTTTTATAAATGCAAGATGTCAGCTGAACACAGCTTCATCTTATGACCATGTGACCTGGTATTTAGAGACTTAAAATTTTATGGCTGGCTTTTGTCTTTAGTAAGAAACAGATTGCTTCAAGTTCTGGAAGTTTATTTGAATGTTTTTGAACATCACACAAACTTTCTGCCTTGAATATCTTTCAGATTCCATTCAATTCGAGACATAATTTATCCTACAAGCTATTTTGCTCTTCATCTCTCCAATTGAACTATATAAATGTAAAGCCTACTTACCCTTCCATTTTCCTCCTTATTAGGCATTCATTCTCAATGGGAGAATTTTGGCCAGTTTAGCCTACAGAGAATTTCATCATTGCAGACCTTGATTGTTGTATTAATCCAGTGTCAAAGTATATTTTTAGTAGGGGTTATTGAGTAGAGGTGATGACTGGGATATTCCAAACTAACTTTTATTTTTGTTTGGCTTCACTCTATCGTGGTTGAACTCAATGATTTAGTAGGGTAGCTTTTCAGAACTGCTGTGAGCTGCTCAGCATACTGATATGAGCAGGCCAGAAACTCTAAGGGGTTCTATGAAAACAGCCTAGACCATAAGATTTACCATTTGAATTTAGCACCGGTGAGCAAAAGCTGTTTCATTGCAGGTATGATTCAAGTGATCTACTAGAAAATGTTTGTCAAACAAAGTTTATTTAAGAATATAATTAAAATATAAAAGATTTAACATAATGTTTACCAGTTACAAGATTCAAACATGATACAGTATAAAACCGTAACAGCTAACTATGATGTTCCAAATCAAACAACACCCCATAAACATATATCCCCTTCTAGACGGTACAAAAAGCAAGTATGCTCACGTGATGCTGGAGTTTGCATCTTTTTAACAGCTGCTGTGCACTGGTCCTTTTAATATTGGAGTAAAACTGAGGCTTCCCAGTCCTGGAACTTTAAGCGTGCTTCTGGAGGGAGAGAAAGGGACAGAGACGTTGCTTTCTGTCTCTCATTGAAACAGCATGTGAGAAAAATGAGACTAAAACCTGTGGGAAAAACTATCCCCGGGCATCACTTGACTTGTGGATCATGATTCATAAAATCTCAGGATACTGCATTAGTTCAGATTAAAAATTACGATATCCATTGTATTGCTTTAGTATCAATTAGATGACATCAGTTACAGACAGAATGGTGCCAATAAAATGTTAGAACCTGCTTGAAAAACCTTCAGAGAAACATGATTAAAATACATTTCTTAAAGGCACAATTTTGTCACAATACTAATGACCACAAGTATGTTTAATTTGCCAACAGAGGTAACATTTATAGTGTACTTGGCAGTGTCAGTGAAATGCACCTCTTTTGATTAATTAGTCTTCCAGAGGAAATACTGCTAACAGTTAACTTAGCTGAAGTCAGAGTTGCAGTTCATTATAAATGGAATGTTAATCTAGGTTGATCACAACCAAGCAAAAGCGAAGTGTAAACAGAGAGCATGCTGGCATTAACTAAAGTGCTAAAAGAGGGATAATGAATTAAATAACCTGGGATTGCCTTGCAGTGCTTTTAGTGAATGATGTTGATATTGCTTCATAATCCAGTATGTGTGGAGGAATGTCCAAAAACATCGAATGTGTTGTGACTAGATAGTAGTACTGGTGTGCTCATCTTCATCTTATCTTCACTGATATATACTTACCATTAGAAATGAGCGCTTCAGGTGTATTTCCTCTGACAAACATGAATCTCAGCCCCAGGCCATTAAATTTTACTGGGCATAGCATCACCAGCTCAAATTTGAGCTGTTGGTGTCAGTACCAATACATTTTGCAAAACAAAAGCCTACAAAGGTAACATTGTCATCATTTGTTTTTACTCTCCTATTCTCTCCTCTCCCTTTGTTCCTCTTACTCACTTAGCTTCTCTCATTTCAGCAGCACTTTGGCACTGTTGCATGGGGAGACCAGGGGATGGAGTTGGTCAAGAGACAATGGATTGGAGAGTTTGAGGGGCTCTTGGCATGTTCCACATTTTGAAAACCACTTGTTTCTGTTGTATCAGTGTGATGTCATGTTTTTTCCTATGACTGCCTTAAAATAGTGATTTCAGAGATTTTCAGTATTGCTGTGTCATTCTCTGAGGCCACCAATTTTATTGTCCTTGTGCATTAAACTAAGTATTTTAGTACCAAACTTTTTGGTGGGGGGGGGGGGGCTACAGAGAAACTGGTGATTATTTAATTTTAAGTGTTACCTAAATACAACGACAATAATTTTATTTTTCCTGCATTATAGATATCCCCTAATAAGATCTTTACTGAAATGGTGTTTCAGCTGTAGAGAATGACCCAACCATACTTGCTATGGAAGATGGTCTCTCTTTAGCAATCCTTTTTTTTAAAGAAATTTAAAACATAAGCATACCGATGCTCTTATCCCATTCTCTTTCATGCAAATCGGAAAGAGCCACAGACCCAGAGATTAATGATTTTGCTTCTTTTTTTATCTTTTGTAATCGTGAAAGAAAATTGCAACAAATGTACCTGTACTGGTAAGTGTTTTGAGGTGACTAAAATGTAGCCTTGTGATGTAGTTTATTGGTAAGAGTCAGGTAAGTGTCTATTTTTAAATTTAATCAGTTTCTGTTTGTAACCAGGACATCCGAAAACTGCTTAAGCAATGAGACCCTACACTTTAACATTGGCTGTGTGCATGTAGCTGTGGATGCACTGTAGTTTTTAGAAAAACAAATCATAATTAACATTTCAGTAGTACTTAAGAATTTCACAACTACTACTTCACGGTACATGTTATTTGATCATTGAACAGAACCTATGTTCTGTCGTATATTAGCAAAACATATTCAGGTAAGGTATGAAGATATTTTCGTTATTCTTACGTATTGCATCCCATGATTAACCCCCCTGAGTTGCATGCTGTTACGCTCCTGCTGATTTGATTAAAACACCTCTATAAATAAGTGATTGTTTAGATTCCTTTCCAGTTGTTGCTTGTGGTGTTTGCTCTGCCACGTTGATTCACTTTGATTATTTTGTATTCTAATTAACTTTAATTTCCTTTGGGCTGGGTGGTGGCAGTGTGTAAAAAGAAATGTTTCTGAATTTCTCTTTACCTGAAATTGTATTTGAACAGGCTTGGTTTTTTTACATAAAATACCACAAAATTAGTCTAAGTGAGACAGTGAATTTAAATTTCATTTGTTTCACCATTAGCAGGATGGAATGAAATTTATCCACGATTGTTGCCAAACATAACTTGTGGCAAATTGAGGGTTATTGAATGGAAAACTAAACCTTTGCAAGATACAGCATGCTTCAATACAGAGCTCCCCTCAACTAGTCCCCAACATTGCGCTTTAGTACTCAGAATTGAAGAACATGAATGATATTCCCAGATCAACCCTTTGACTGAGCTTCACAATCCACATTTATGCAGTTTCATGCCACAGAGAACTGAATGAAGAAGTGCAAGTACATTCCTATGTAGATAATAAATATTGTAGCTTACACAGCTCTGAAAAGCCAAATGCAAAATATGCAATACAGTTAACTAGCATCCTCTACATGCTGTCAGGAATCATCTCCCTCTGTCTCTCTCTTGGTTCCAGCTTTGCTCATCAACCATCTGTCCGTGTGTGTGTCCGCATACCTATGTGTCTGCCTGTCTGTGTGTGTGTGGCTCTCTGTAACTCTGTGCGTGTGCGTCTCTCTCTCTCTTCTCCCCTGCTCTCTCTCTTCCCCCTCCTCTCCTGCTCACTGTCTCTCTCGCTCACTCGCTTGTGCTCCCCCCCCCTCGCTCACACTCCACACTGCGCACCTCCCTCCCCCTCAAAGCCAACCCGGTCTTGTGCTCACCAAAAACTGTTGAGATAAATGTTTAACTCCTGGTTAGAACTTTGGACAATCTTTATTCCATTTGTAGTATACTTGTAGAATACTTGAGACGTTCTGGATTTTAAAGAAAAGTGGTGTTCCTGTGCATGAATTTGAATTTTAGGATTGCATTGTAAAGTAGCTCAAGGCCTCGTAGCTCAGTTTGTGCACATCAGCATGCTGCCATTTCCACGTGTTGCCCCAATGATTGATGTCCATGGTGCCTCGTGGTGAATTCTCTGTTTCACTGAGGCTGTGGACGGAATGAAAGAGGTAAGATAATATCCAAATAAGGAAACGTTTCCAGACCTGGTCAAGAAAAGGCATCCTTGTATTTATTATATGATTGAAGTGTTTATTTGGTGCCTTGATCATGCATGGGTGCTTAAAGGAAAGGTTAGATTAACTGGCCCAGTTATGTTAAATGTGTCAAAGCATATAATGTTCCAAGCGTGCAGAAATTAATTGAGGCACATCTAGATTTACACCAATACTGATTGAGCAGGCTGTATCCCATCAATGAAGACTTGCTGGTAAATCAATAGAGCTACTTAATTATTTAAGTGAAATAATAGAAAAGGTGAAAGCATTGCAATATATTGTAAATGTTCAGTTATGAAATTTAATTATAACAATTACACTTTTTTACTGTACCACAATAGCTTCAGTTGATTATAAAAACTGTTTTGTCAGTATGATTTCATCTAAGTGCAAAGTGCCCAGTGGAAAGGCATTATATTTTCATCTTATTAAGGATTTTATGCTTTCTTATATTTCTTGTTCTTTGAAGGCCCGAACTTTCCTGTAGATGTATACTAAGATACAAAATTGCTAAGAGGAGGTGTGTTTTGATTTGATCCATTTTTAATAAAAGATACAGATCGTTCATCTCTTTTACCAAACTTGCCATTTTTCATTAATGGGATAGAATGCCAAGTGGTACATCTCATCATCCTGCCCAACACAATTCTCTGCAGGACTAATTTTCCATCTCAAAGTTAATGGCCTCTATTTTAACACTGTACTGAAGGCATTATCCAGATAAGTGGATTATCTATAAAACTAGCAAGGACTGTATGTATTGACAAGGAAATGGACATATATTCAGAGATTAGTCAACTGACTAGAAACTGCCTAATTTTTAATTGATTTTCTTTGTTATAAGTTACAGCTGGATACAAATTGTGCTTGATGTTCAAAGCCTGCATTTCCTTCCTCCCTCTGCACCTTTCCTGAGTCATACTGAGATGTTATTATGCTAACGTGTTAGGGTGCAACACTGGCTGCTGGAAGTGTATAGGACCTGGAGATGCCATTGGTCCCCTCTAGCCAGTTCTACAACTCAACAAATACAAATATTAGCTGATTTGCAGACTTAATTGTCCATACCCACTTTGCCCACACCCCTTATACCTTTGCATAATAAAAAAAAACTGCCTATTTCAGATTTAAAGACAGCAATTGATTGATCATTTCCTATGAAAGGCTGAGTAAAGTGAACCTATACTCTCTGGAGCTCAGAAAAATGAGGTGATCTCATTGAAACAAGCAAGTTCTCAAGGGGCTTCAGATTTAAGTTTCTTAAGAGACTTCACAAGGTGAACACAAGTTGTTTCCCCTAGTAGGGCAGTTTAGAATATTGATGCACAGCCACTGTAAGGTCAGTCATTTAACGTTGACATGAGAAAGTTCCAGGGTTGCGAAACATTCAAATTTTTTATGCCAGGAGGTTTTGATGCTTCATCCTTGAATATATTCAAGGCTAGGGTTAGATAAGTTTATGATCTCTTGGGAAGGTCTCCTGGAAAGCAGATAGGAAGATGATGCTGAGGCATAAGATCAACCATGACCACATTGAATGACTGGACAGATTTGGGGTCCATATTGTCTACACCTATTTCTTGTGTTTTTATCAACTGCAATTTGAAACAAAGTCAGCATAGATTCACGAAAGGGAAGTCATGCTAGACAAATCTACCAGAGTTCTTTCAGGACGTAATTAATAGAGTTGATCAGAGAGAACCAGTGGGTGTGATTTATTTAGACTTTCAGAAGACTTTTGGCAAAGTCTTGCATAACAGATTACTATATAAAGTTAAAATGCATGGGTTATAAATAGTGTCTTGAAATGGATAGAAAGTTAGTTCACAGACAGCAAGCAAAGAATTGGAATAAATGGGCTTTTTTCTGATTGGCAGGCAGTGACTAGTGGGATACTGCAAGGATCTGTGTTAGGATCCCAGCTGTTCACGTTATATATTGATTTGGACAAGGAAATTAAATGTATGCAAATTTTAGGTGGGAGGGTGAGCTAATGGGAGAATGCAGATATCGGGCAGAAACATTTCTAAACACGCAAGAGGGTGACACAGTGGCAAAGTGGTTGACACTGCTGCCTTACGAGTGCCAAGGATCCAGTTTCAGTTCCAATCTTGGGTAACTGTGGTGTTTACTCATTCTCCCTGTGTCTGTGTGGATTTCTTCCAGGTGCTCTGGTTTCTTCCCACAATCCAAAGGTGTGGAAGTTAGGTGGATTAGTGAAGCTAAATTTACCCTTGGCGCCCTAAGAAGTGCAGACTAGGAGGATTAGTGGGGTGAAAACATGGGGTTGCGGAGATGGGGCCTGGGTAAGATGCTCCATTGAATGTCGATGCAGACTCAATAGGCCGAATCTTCTGCACTGTAGGGATTTCAATGATTTTCTTCTATGATTCCAGATGTTTTGTGAGATTTGACTGGGTTGAGTAGGCGTATGTATTGCAGTTGAAATATAATGTGGATACATGTGAGGTTAGCCACTTCGCTGGCAAAAATAGGAAGGCAGATTATTATTGTATAGGTATAAATTGAGAGGTGAATACCCAATGAAACCTTTGTGTACTTGTGCGTCATTCGCTGAAAGTAAATGCGCAGGTGCAGCAGGTAGTAAAGAAGGCAAAGTCATGTTGACCTTTCTAGTGAGAGGATTTGAGTATAGAAATAGGGATGTTTTACTGCAATTGTATAGGGTATTGTTGAGGCCACACCTGGAGTATTATGTGCCATTATTATTATCCTTATTATTATCCTTAGTATTATTATCCTTACCTGAGGAAGGATGCCCTTGTTATAGAGGGAGTGCAGTGAATCTTTACCAGGCTGATTCCTGGAATAGCAATACTGTCATATGAGAAGAAACACCATTGGACTTTAGAAGAGTGAGAGAAGATCTCATAGAACTTACAAAATCCTAACAGGATTAGATAGGGTAGATTGAGAAAGTATGTTCTTGATGGTGGGGGAATCCAGAACTAAGAGTCATAGTTTAGGAAAGGGGCAGAAGTGAAGAGAAATGTCTTCACCCAGAGTGTGGTGAATCTGGAATTCACAACCACAAAAAGTGGTTGAGGCTAAAATGTTGTGATTTCAGGAAGGGATTAGATATAGCTCTTGGGGCTGTAAGGAGATTGAGGGATGTGGGGGAAAAGTGAGACCAGAGTATTGAATTTGATGATCAGCCATTATTATAATAATTGGTAGAGCAGGCTTGAAGGGTCGAATGGCTGCCTTCTATCTTTTGTTTAGTTAATAGCAAAGCATGGCAAAGTGCCACATGAGATTTTCACACTGTTACTCTGTCTGTCCTTGACTTAAAATTTTATAAAGGACAAACTTACATGTGCACAAGCTTTTAATCTCAACCACAAATATGTTTGTTACAAAAAAAAGTCCAAATGCCTAAAAAGAGCTCTAAACTAGTGTAACAATGCTGCACAAAGTCTCCACATAAAAGCATTGGCAAAACCCGCGTTTCTGCCAAGACGTTAACCAGTTCAAATCAAACCCTTGCAACCCTTATCTTTAAAACACTGCCCCAATATTCTTTGGATCTGGATCTTGCAACTTCCCACGTGGTTAGAGCCGTAGGTGCATGAATCAGGTTGATCATTCCTGACTCCTCTTAATGATAGCAGTGCAAGACTCTGCTGTCTGCTATGTTTTGTAATAAAAAACATAATCCAAAGTATCAAAGTATATTTCCTGAGACATTCTGCTGGGATGGTCAGTGCTTAGCACCTTTTTAAACTTTTTTAGCCTGATTCTTGTCTTGGTCCAGACAACCAATGATCATCATATTTCCTCAACTGAAACAATGGACACTATTCAGATGAGATGTTTCTGTCTCCCAAGTTGGTATGACTTGATAAAGCTCATTTCTCCTTAGCTGTTGTGGATATTTGTACAATGGCTGTTTGAGCCATCAGCTCTCTTATGTATGTGCACTTTCAGAAGACATTTGACATAGCGCCACATAACTAATTTGTGAGGAAAATTATAACTTATGGAATAAAAGGGGCAGCAGCAATGTGGATATAAAATTGGCTGAATATTAGGAAGCAGAGAGTAACTGTCAATGAGCATTTTTCAGACTGGAGGACAGTTTACAGCGGTGTTCACTTTTCTTGTGTATATTGATAATTTAGACTTTGTTATGAAGGGGACAATTTTGAAGTCTGTGGATGACACACAACTTGGAAGTATTGTAAACTGTGAAGAGGACAGTGTAAAACTTCAGACAAGTTGGTGGGTGGCCTGATAGGTGGCAAGTGACGTTCAGTGCAGAGAATTGAGATGATGAATTTTCATAGGAAGAACATGCAGAGATAATATAAGGAATAAAATTACTAAACAGGGTGAGGGAGCAGAGGTGTGTGTGTGTATGGGCATAAATCATTGAAGGTGGGAGGATAGATGGAGAGAGCAGTTAATAAAGTTCAAGTATTCTGGTCTTTATTCAAAGGACATATAGTGCAAGAGCAAGGAGGCTATGTTAAATTTAAACAAGATACTAGTTCCATTCCAGCTGGAATATTGGGTGCCACGCTATAGGAAGGATGTGATCGTATGAAAACATGTATAAGGTTGCTTCCAGGGATGAGACTTCAGTTATGATGATCAATTTGATCATCATACTGGGACTAGAGGAGGAGGCTAAGAAGAAATCTGACAATGTTGTTCAAAATAATTAAGAGACTGGGCGTAGTAAAAGGATCAAGACAAAGAGGATATAGATTAAAAGTGATTTGCAAAGAAGCAAATGTGATGAAAAGGAATCTCTCTCACAAAGTGGTTTGAGTCTGGAATGCTCAACCAGGAAGTGTATTGGAGGCAAATTGAATTGAGGCATTTGCTTCCAATGTGCAGGGGTATGGTGAAAAGGCAGGAGAATGGCACAAAGTCATGATGCTTATTTGAAGAGTTGGTGCAGACACAGAGGACCAAATGGCCTCCCCCTGCGCTATAACAGTTCCTAGATTCTTTAATTATCCGATGGCCACCGTGTCTTTGGGATGGTAATGTCCCACTGTTTGTACTTGATGTTGCCTTGGTTTTGTATCAATATATTTTTAAGATTAACCCCTTGCAGTATAGCTTGCCTTTGTGTATTGAGGTTTGGCTTTTCTGTTTGGAGTGTTTATGTCCATGAAACTTTGGGGTTTTATATTTTAAATACCAGACTGTAACTGGACTTTTTATTTTAATTTTGGATAGGTCAAGGAGGCAGTCTCACGTTCGTCTCAGACAGAATAGGGGTCAGACCCTGTGCTGTTGGGATTAATCTGCTCCACGTTACCTGTCCTTACTTAAATTTGCTAACAGCCCAATCATTACATTTATTCATCCTGAGAGGAAGACATTTTCTCAATTATCACCAGTAATTTGGTAAATTATTTTGTGTATTTACATAGAACATAGAACATTACAGCACAGAACAGGCCCTTCGGCCTTCGATGTTGTGCTGACCAAAATAAAAAGCAATGCCCCTCCAAACTAAACCATTCCCTTCTCTTCCATATACTTATCAATTAACCTCTTAAACGCCACCAAACTTGGCGCATCTACAACAGCTGCAGGCAGGGGATTCCACTCCCTAATCACTCTTTGAGTAAAGAACCTACCTCTGATATCCGTCCTATACCTCATACCCCTTAATTTAAAGCTGTGTCCCCTCGTGCTAGCTTTCTCCATCCTAGGAAAAAGGCTATCACTGTCCACCCTATCTAAACCTCTACTCATCTTATATGCTTCAATAAGATCCCCTCTTAGCCGCCTCCTTTCTAACGATAACAACCTCAAATCCTTCAACCTCTCTTCATAGGACCTGCCCTCCATACCAGGCAACATCCTGGTAAACCTCCTCTGTACCCTCTCCAAAGCCTCCACATCCTTCTTATAATGCGGGGACCAGAACTGCACACAATACTCCAAGTGCGGCCGCGCTAGAGTTTTGTACAGTTGCAACATGACGTTGCGGCTCCGAAATTCAATCCCCCTACCAATAAAAGCTAAGACTCCATATGCCTTCTTAACAACTTTATCCACTTGACTGCCTACTTGCAGGGATCTATTGACACATACACCAAGATCCTTCTGTTCCTCAACACTATTAAGAGCCCTACCATTAGCCCTCTACTCTACACATTTATTGTTCCTGCCAAAGTGCATTACCTCACACTTTTCCACATTAAACTCCATTTGCCACCTCTCGGCCCAGCTCTGCAACTTGTCCAAGTCACTCTGTAAACTATAACACCCCTCTTCACTATCATGTTTTATGCTTGCCTGTGCTGAGCTTTAGGATTATGTACTGGCATGGATTGACAGTTGGTTAACAACAGAAAACAGAGTAGGAATAAAAGAGTCGTTCTCAGGTTGGCTAGCTGTGACTATTGGGGCATCACAAGGATCCGTGTTTAGGTTCCAGTGTTCACAATCTTTCAGTAATAATGATTTGGGAACCAAATGTAATATAATACAAGTTTGCTGATGACCCAAGCTAGGTGGAAATGAGTTGAGAAAGATACAAAAGAGGCTTTGTAGGGATTTTGATTATCTAGATGAGTGGGCAAGGACATGGAAAATGGAATATGATGTGAATAAGTATGAAGTTATTCCCTTTGGTAGGAAAAACTGAAATGCATGGTGAAAAACTGGGAAGTGCTGATGTTCAATTGGACCTGGATTCTCTTGAGTTACTGAAAGCCAGTATGCAGCAATTAGAAAGGCAAATGGCATGCTGGCTGTTATTGTAAGAGGGTTTGAACACAGCAGTAAAGAAATCTTGCTGCAGTTGTATTGAGCTGTGAAGAGAAAATTGGCCTCCTTATTTAAAGAAAGATATACATGCCGCGTAGGAAGTGCATCAAAAGTTCACCTGACTGATTCCTGGGATGGAGCGATTATTGATGAGGAAAGGTTGAAGAAACTGAGCCTATGTTCTGTTGAGTTCAGAAGAATGAGGGTGATCTTTTTGAAACGTAAAGTTCTTACAGGGCTGACAAGGTAGATGCAGGTAGGTTGCTTCCCCTGGCTAAACGGTTGGGGTGGGGTCTAAAATCAAGAGGCACTGTCTCAGAATAAAGATGAGATTGCTTAGAACTGAGATGAGGAATTTCTTTCTTCAGACAGTAATGAATCTTTGGAATTCTCTACCCTTGAGGGGTGTGGTGACTCAGTGATTGAGTATGCTTAATGCAGAGATTGAAAGAAATCTAAATAGTGAAGACACCAAGGGATATGGGGACAGTTTGGGAAAATGCCATTGAGGTAGAAAATTAGTCATGATTTAATTGGATGCAGAGCTAGCTTAAGAGGCTGAATGGCGTATTCCTGTTCCTATTTTCTTTGTTCTGCAGGTATTAGACTGCTTTAAAAATATTCCCTTTGCCTTCCTAACGAATATAAGGGTTACTGAAGTATGATAAAGCTTTTGATACTCAAAAGCATGCATTCTTCATTTCAAAACCTAAATAGTGATGTTGGCCTACTTATTCTGTTCTCATTGAACATCTGTACATTTAATATACAAAGGGATTTTAATACTTGAATTATTTCTACTAACTCCTTTTAAGCATGATTCCAGATACGTTGGAAAACTTAAAATGATTGTATTGTAAAGTACTGGTGATCCATTTCAGTAGGATTCACTGGATAATTTGTGTTCAGTACTTGTCCCTAGCTCTGGACACAAGCCGTCACCATTGCTTTGACCACCATTGGCCTGCTAGATTAGCACGGAACAAGGACAACGCTGGAGGACGTTGTTGAGTGGTGCAGTATCAGTTTGTGAACTGTTCGAGTCCAAGGTATTGGACAGTTCTCGTTTGAATTCCCTTGCTGATTGGTTTCAATTGCTGGAACTTGTGAAATTATCACATGAAGAGATTGGCATTGTCAAGAGTATCTGATAGTGTTGTTCCAGCATTGATTATTAATAGCAAGGCTGTTCTCAAATGGCAGAGTTCCATAGAATGGGAACATTTCCTTAATAGAAAGTTCTAAATTGAGACCTGGAACTGGGGAAGGAAGCATTTTCTTCATTTTTTTAAAAATACTTAGTGACTTCTGATATTTTTCCATGTTTTAATATTCATCAATTATAGTTTTAAATATTTCTATTCCTATCTAGGAAGTCTCCAGAACATTCCCAGAAGTAACAATTCAGCATTGTTTTATTATAATGACACACTGTTTAAAACAAATTTATACAGTGAAGCACAATGCTTTTTAGTATGAAATTAAAATGTTATGCATTAATTGCATTTGCTGTGTTTGTTGGTATGTCTATTTAAATATACTTATTCCAGTGGTCTGTGCTGTTCGCTAAAAAAAAAGAAGCCATTTTAATTTTTGTCTTTATAGTTGAGGGAAAAGAATTGACAAGATGCCGTCATGTAATGGAAAATCTGTTGTTTAATATACAAAGGGATTTTAATACTTGTGTTATTTCTACTAATTCCTTTTGAGCATAATTGCAGATATGTTGGAAAACTTAAAATGATTGTATTGTAAAGTACCGGTAAAAATGCACTGTTTATCTTCAGTTCTGTTAAGTACTCCTTCACTTTTAAGTATTGCCTGTGCATTATAAGAACACATTACAAACTGTTTTTCATTCCAAATAGATCATTTTTGTTAAGCGTAATCTACTTTTGGCATGCAACATTTCAGCATTTTTAAAAACAATATGTGCAGAAGATTTACTGACATAAGTAGTCCAAATTGTGCTTTTATTTGTGAAGGTCATCAGTAAAATTCAGATGCAATTGCTTTGTCATGTTATTTTAAACAAATTTTTATTTTGGAAAAGTTAGTTAACTACTTCCTGGCCTAATGTATTATTTATAAATGGGCATTACTTAATAACATCACAGGATTCTTGGGCTGAATTTTCAATTAGACTTGCAAGTTTGAATCCCAGTGCTGCTTTTAATTGCAACCTTACTGACGCGATAGTAATGGAGAATTTTTTCATTAGCGAGGAAAATCGATAGTCTGCTTCACTTAAAAGTATTGAATAATATTGGCATTGCTCATGGAGTCCACAGTTGACTAATGCTCTCTTTTGGTTGAAATGTAATATGTAAATTGATTGAGGATGAGAAATTGGTGCCTTTTAAATGTCTATTTGGGTAGTTTTGGGGTTAACTGCAGAATGGATAGTTAGTGAGACTGTAATGTGTTATCGGTTTTGACTCTTGTTGTTGGAATTTACAATAATAGAACCAAACATTGCTACTTATGCATTTCTTTTATCCTTGATCAAAATTATAACCATAAGCCATTAACGGTAGTGCAGTGCATGTCTGATAAAAGGTACCGTTTGCCAAGTGAATGATAATTGGATTTATAGTGCAAAATTGAAATTGTGCAGGATTTAAGGTAGATGTGGCAGTTAGTCAGACAAATACAAGTGTTACCCTATATTAACATTAAAAAAAATGAAAAATTGGAGCAGGAATAGGCCATTTGCCCTTAAAGCCCTTTCTGTCATTCATTATGATCAAAATTGGCTGATCATCCAACTTAGTAACCTGTTCCCATATTCTACCCGCGACTCCCCCTCCTTTCTTTGATACTTTTAGCTCCTCCTTGAAAACAAACAATGTTTTGACCTTAACTGCTTTCTCTGGTAGAAAATTTCATAGGCTCACCACTCTCTGGCTGGAGAAATTTCTCCTCATCTCAATGCTAAATGGCTTACTCCATATCCTCAGACTGTAACTCCTGGTTCTGGAGTTCCCTGCCATCAGGAACATCCTGCCTCTGTCCTGTCTGGTGTTGCTAAAATTTCATAGGTTTCTATGAGATCCTTCCTCATTTTTCTCCAGCGAATATAATCATCAACTCAATCTCTCCTTATATATCAGTTCTGCCATCTCAGGAATCAGTCTGGCACACCTTTGCTGCGCTCCCTCCATAGTAAGAACCGTCTTCCTCAGATAAGGAGAGCAAAACTGCACACAATATTCCAAATGTGGTGTCACCATGGTCCTATATAATTGCACTAAAGAATCAGAAATGGTAAATATTCAACATCAACTTCAGAATGTACCAATATTTATGTTAGGCTTAATTGACTATATTATAACCCTTCATGCACAGTTGCAGCTATTTGGAATTGTGCAGCTTTCAATAAAGAGAAATATATTTCAATGGAAAACTTGTCCATCACTCATTTCTGCACATGCTCAGACTTCTTAATTTATTGTTGGGCTTTTCACATTAAATATTTATGTTCATGTTTTGTACATAAAAGATAAATAAAAATTTTGCATTTAACTTATCCGTGTGTGAATGGAAATGTTCTGCCATGCAATTAATGAAAATAAAGCATACCTTCAGAAGAAAATATTTTTTCAGCTATAATAGTTGTCTTAATTTTTGAAAAATATTAGTGTTGATTGGTGACAATTTAAAATATTTGCTAAAAATACAATTAAATAACAAATTTACATCTAACAATTTTAAATGGTTGTCACAAGAAGTCGTCCTGACTTATATGAGTGATCAAATTTGAGTGTTTAAAAAATTTCTTTATAGATTACACATTCTGAGGTGGGGGTGAGGACATAATTTAAATGCTGACTTTGACTACCGGGCCTTCAAGTTTAGGAAATCTGTGAAATTGGGGTGGGTTTGGATTTCTTTTCTGTGGATCAAGCAATAATATTTCAGAAATCAATTCTAATTCTGGTTAAGTACTAGGTTTCACCAGCATATTTGATTATTCTTTCAGAATAGTCATATTTGAAAAATACATGGCTTTTTAAAAAAAATCATTCTTACTGGCTTAAGTCAGCATTTATTGCATATTCCTAATTGCCCTTGTAAAGGTGGTGGTGAGCAGCAGCCTTGAACTGCTACAGTCCACATGCTGTAGGCACACCTGCAGTGCAGTTAGGGAGGGGCTTCCAGGATTTTGACTTAATCATAGTGAAGGAATAGGGATATATTTCCAAGTCAGGATGGTGCGTAGTTTGATATGCCTGGGTGCCTGGTGTCTGTGTCCTTCCAGTTGGGAATGATCATAGGTCTGGAAGGTGGCTTGGTGAATGCTTGCAGAGCATCTTGTAGATGGTACACAACATTGCCACTGTGTGTCAGTGGTGGAGGGAGTGAATGAGGTGTCAATCAAGTGGGTTGCTTTGTCCTAGGTAGTGTCAAGCTGCTTACGTTTTCGTCCAGGCAAGTGGAGAGTATTCCGTTATACTTTTTTGAATGTTGGACAGGCTTTTAAGAATGAGGAGGTGAGATACACGCCACAGGATTTCAAGCTTCTGACCTGCTCTTGTAACCACAGTAATTATGTGGCTTGTTCATTTCTAGAGAATTAGACAGGGTAGATGCAGGAAGGATGTTCCGGATGACAGGGAACCCTAGAACCAGGAGTCGCACTCTAAGGATATGGGGTAAAACATTTAGCCCTGAGATGAGAAATTTCTCCATCCAGAGTGGTGAGCCTATGAAATTTTCTATCAGAGAAAGCAATTGAGGCCAAAACATTGTTTGGAGAACTCTCACTTAACTGACGAAGGAGCAGCATTCCAAAAGCTTGTAGCTTTTGTATCAAATAAACCTATTGGACTTTAATCTGGTGTTGTGAAACTTCTTATTGTGTTTACCACAGTCCAACGCCGGCATCTGCACATCATAGTTCATTTCTGGTCACTGGTAACCCCAGGATGTTTCATTGTGTTGTATGTTGTGCCAAAGAAAACTGAATCTAATGCTATATGTTCTACAATAAAAAATTTTTGTATGATCCATGTCTTTTGAGATTAAAAGATTTGCCTCTGAGAAAGATTTTTCTGTTGTGTGTATTTGTAGTTCATAACTGTTTCTCAAATTTTTGGTCATGCTTGTTGTGATGTTAGTAAACTAGTTTTGATTGCAGTTATGCATCTTCAGTTGTGTGGATGTTGCAAAATGAAAATTAATTATACAGACAGTCCTTGGACTTGTGACACAGTTCGTGAAAACCATGTCTTAATACAAATGTTATAACTTGGAAGTGATTTTTCTGTAAGAGCAATGTTATAAATGGGGCTTGGTTTCTGAACCAAAGTCCAATATTCTATTTTCACCAGAATCACCCAGAACTTTATATACTTGAAAGAAGAAACATCACTGGCATCAGATTTATGCTTTTCTGCCATTATTACAGACTAAAACTTTAATTTTAAAAAAAAAGGAAAATCAAAAACACCAAGTTCTGTAAAAATACATGGGGATAGCGACTGAATGTGGATGCGCGCAGGCATAGTTGCAGAAAGTCAAAACCAACTTGTGAACATGGAAACAAATTTATAAATGTCACAAATACCATTCGTTATAACTTCAAAGTCATAAAGTTAAGGACTGCCTGTAAATTCTTCCAAGAGCCCATGCTAACCTTCAGAGTGAGGCTATGCTGACTAAGGAAGTCCATACCAACAATCAGTCAAAGTCTACAGCCCCTATAAAGATATTGCCACTCTGGATTTGCTACTGGACACTCATTAAACTTGTCACTTTTTCCATAGGAACCAGCAATCTAATGGTCATCTCTATTCCCATAGAGTTTGTGTAATCTGTAGATGATTCTGAAACTTGCTTGAGTTTAATTGTTATCATGTGGAAAGAATTATGTAAAACTGATGTAAATAATGAGGCTTGAGATTTTGGGTAAATTTGCTCTAAAAATAACTGGCCTTTTGAATAAAGGATAATGTCCGTCAAGCTTGCTTTTGTTTTTGATGCCAAAGTCTAAACAGAATTTTTGGACAATGTAAAACAATTTTAGTGCCTAGTTGGTCTGAAAGTATGAAGGTGGGAAATTATTTTTTCATGTGCGTTTTTGCTGTTGCTATTAGTGGGGTGGCTCGATGGCATAGTGATTAGCACTGTTGCTTCACCTGGGTTCAATTCCTGGCTTGAGTCACTGTCTGTGTAGAGTCTGCGTGTTCTCCTGTGTCTGCATTAGTATCCCCTGGGTGCTCCGGTTTCCTTCCACAATCTGAAAGATGTGCTTGTTAAGTTCATTGGCCATGCTAAATTCTCCCTTAGTGTATCTGAAGAGGTGTCAGAGTGTGGTGGCTAGGGGATTTTCTCAGTAACTTCATTGCAGTTTTTTTAAAAACTGAATATTTATTTATTTATATTGAAATAAAATTTAGAATCAGAGCTTCTGGAAAAGCTATTTATTCTTTCCTGTCTTGTACCTTTCCTCAAACTTTGGTTTTCCGCCTGGCTTTGCGTTTCACAGCAGGATCCCTAAAAATATCTTAGTTTACCATGGTCTTATCCAGGGAAATGTCAACTGAGTACTTGGTTGGCATCAGGTGGTTGTAGTTGTATACTTTCACAAAGGATTTGATCTATGTAAGCCTACTTGTAACATTAATTAATAAACTTCTACATTGACATGTTATCAGTTTAAAGTTAAATATGTAAATGATATGTTTGGTATTCAAAAAAGGTAAAACAAAAATAATGTATTTTTCATTGTTTGGTCCTCTTTTGGGTTTAGGGAAAAGTTTAATATTGCTTGTTAACCTTTTGCTGAACTCTGAAATTTTACTCCAGCTTTCATAGTTGTAAATCAGATTCTAAAATCAATATTGGTGATTGTTTATCTAATTTTCTTAGTGTGGTGTGTAGTATTTTGTTTCATCTGACAGAAGTTTGCACTTATTTTTCTGTCCATATTTCCTGCATCTATAACACAGTGGCAGAAGAGCAACAAAGAAAATTAAAATTTGAATATCTGCCTTTATTCACTTTTGCGCGCTCACTCACCCACCCACCCTTAACATCTGATTGTATAGTTGTTAGAAAAAGCAACCACTTGCCTCTGCTCTCCATGCATTTTGATATACATGTATATCTGCATTCTATTTACACATGGATTTCTGTATATAATGCAACTAGTGCATTGTTTTCTGTAACACTTTATATATGCTAACTGGTGATTAAAAAAAATTACAAATCAGAATTGAAGCTTGTAATTTACTAGTATTTTCTCATACCAAGCAATAATCTGAAAATTTGTTTACTTAATGTTGAGATTTTGGTGTATATTGAAGCAATGTTGTTTCATTTTAGCAGCAGCAGTATAATACACTGCATTGCACAATGTATCCATGCAGCCTTTATAAAACATTGACACAGTTTGTTGGAACAATGCATCCCAGAGCGTGTCCTATTTTCAAGCTTTTTGCTTATTCTTGAAAAAAAACCTTGAAGCTTGCACATTGGTTATTTTTACTGTTGGCCTCACACTTCCATCAATGATACTAACAGTGTAGCTCATTAATATGTGTGAATTAAGGTTTAAAAAAGAAACTAATGAGAGAAGGAAATGGGGTGAATTCAATTGTAAATTAGATACAAAAAGAAAAATTAAAAGAAATAGAGTGGAAAAGAAAGACTAAATTGAGAAACAACGATGGAAAGGAAAAGTTTTTTATGATTTTTTACAATTCTAGGTACAATTTACTTCCTGCGAAAATGAGACTCCATATTTTGTTATTCCCTTTTTGGACAGGGAAGTCTAATGGCACTGCAGGAACATAACTCTCCTTATTAAAAGGACTCCTGCATTGTGGAATACCAGCCCTAACTTGTGTTGCGTGCCTAATTTGTATTAGCAGCACTAATGCCACAATTTTTGGAAGCACAGGCGTTTGATAACCTTGTAGGGACAGAAGGTTGCCAGTAGAACAGCAATAGTGATTCAGCAGTTTGTGTCAGTTTGTGAATCACATGGGATCTGTTCCTCATCACAAATTCCTGAGTTTGCACACAAAAACAATAAAATAGTGCACATATTAAGCTTGCTGATATTTTTCCTCAGCAAATTCAGAAAAAACCTGTACCATCTAATGAACAGAAGAAATGTTATTTGGGTAATGATTTCCTGTCTACTTAAACCTATTTTCAACTCTATTCTGTATCTGACCCCAAATGAGCTTCCAACCGTACATGCATGCCATTACAATTTCCAGCACTTGTAACAATGTCTGACTCTGTCCCTACTGCAACTTACTTGCTGCTGAAATCCTCATCATTTCTCTCTGATCTCTTGATTATTTGTCACGTTTTTGGCCAGGCTTACATCATCCACCTAACTCATCTAAAACTCTGCTGCCAATTGTCTTAACTCAGAAGTATCATTCATATCTCTCCAATGCTCATAGAACCACATTGGTCAACGAGAAGCCAATGTCTTGATTATAAAGTTATTGTCCTTGTTATCAAATCTCCCCATCCCTCCACAAACATGACCTTGTTCCTCCCTATCTGCAGTTCCAGCCACTTGTCTCTGGTTTTAATTGCTCAATTATTGGCAGCCTTGCCTTTAGCTGCTGTGTCCGAGTTGTGGAATTTCATCCTAACCCTCTTTACCTGTCTTTTCTCCTTTTAAGGCACTTTCTTAAAATGTATCTCTTTGAAACACTTGTTCATCTGCTCTAATATATATCTACGTCACGCATTGTCAGATATTGTGTGATATCACTTTTGTAAAATGCCTTGGGCTACTTAAATATTTTAAGGGAGCTACAAACAGTATATACTCGTAAATGTTGACCTCATGATTTTTGACCTAAAAAAGTGAAATTTTTCATCTACCTCACGAAAGTCGATCTTAGTTTTGTCAGAGACCATAGTCCAAAGATTTCACAATCAAAGGCTATATGAGTTTTGGAAGAGAGAAGCCTTTCTATATATGCTTGGGCTACAATTGGAAAGAGAAGTGAAACCAACTATTATTTCTCAAAACAGGTAAAGATAGCAAAAAGATAATCCTAGTTGACATAAAAATTACAAATATAATCAGAATGATGGTTTTGCTGTTGAAATTATAAATGGTGATGCTTTTTTTATGATGGAGAGAAACATTGCACAATGCAAGAATAGAAAGTGGATTCACTGACTTAAATAGAATCCCTACAGTACAGTTGGAGGCGATTAGACTCATTAAGTCTGTACTGAGAACAGTCCCACCCAAGCTGTCTCCTCATAACCCTGCATATTTACCCTGCTAGTACCCCTGACATCAAGGGTCAATTTAGTATGGCTAATCAACTCAACCTGCACATCTTTGTTGTGGGAGAAAACCAGAACACCTGAAGGAAACCCATCCAGACACAGAATATGTAAACTCCCAAGTGGGCAGTCAGCTGAGCCCATAGGTCCCTGGTGCTGTGAGGCAGTAGTGCTAACAGCTGCATCACTGTTCCGCCCACATCCTTCCTAACCGCTTGTGTCCATTCAATGTGGCCCAAATCAAGCATACATTTCAATTGCTCAAGCATTACTGTGTAATTCTCTGTTTCGTAAAAATAAAACAGCATTTATAATCGCTGCTACTAACCCCTCATTGTTATGTTACTTGAAACTTTTATGACTAGTGATTTATCTTTTTGCTATCTTAATCTACATTGAGAAATATTGGTTGGTTTTACTCTGGGCTTTCCGGTTGTAGCCTGAGCGATTTTAAAAATTGGTTTCAAAAATTTGACTTTACATGAGTACATAAAGCAAGCTGTTGTTGAAAGAGTTTGATTCTTAATTGTTATATTGTTACAGGATTGTATCAAAAGTATAATCACTACTCCCTCATCAATGAGAAAAAGTGTTCATTTAAAGTGAAAAGTAGTGAAGCACTAAATATCTGGTTCAAAGTCATCTGGGTCCCAAAGCTCAGGAGTTCAATGATGTATTTTAATTGCCAGAAACATGCTCCTATACCTTGTGCTCAGAGTTGCAACTTTTCAGGCACAGTTGTTGATGAAGAATCTGATTATGTATTTCTGTTTGGATTGATAATGTTTCCAGATTCTGTGTTGTGTTACACTGTGGATCCTCCAAATAGAACACATGGAGGAAAAGTGTAATGAAAAACAGTAGATGAGAGCTGCATTACAGAATGAAAGTGTACTTAAAAATAAGAGATGAAAAGCTGCATTACTTCCCTAATACAGACAAAAAAATGGAAATAGAATTATGGACAGGAAAATTAGTGCTAAGAATGGGTTATAATCCTGCCTTACCCAAGCTGAAGCTGTCCCTGTCTTCACTAATACCTTATACTGTCCTCTTTTGCTAAACAACACTTGTTTCTTCACTATTCCCACCTAACAAATGGTATTTCTTTTTTACAGCATTTTGATCGCGGAGGTGTTGTGGTGATGGTAAACTTAGCAGTGGTAATTTTTTTTTTCAGACTGAATTACTATCCCTCTTTGTCATCAGTGCACCAATATAAAAGGCTTATTTTCCTTCTCTGTTTAGCATTCATTCTGCTGCTTGATATTCATTATCTTTTTTTCTTAAAGTTATTTAAATTGCATTTGTCCTGAGTGTTAATTGTTGTCCATTAGGAAGTAAATGCTGAGAAGAGACTGTTGTTTGTGTTTCTTAAAAATTCAAATCCAATCAATATCAACTTCTAGTATTGTCCAAGAGTTGATTTTACCCGTTTGTTGGGCACTTGCACTTGCTGCTGCAAATAAATACATAAGTACAAAACCATTCACGAGTGCTACTAATAACTGAGAAATATTATGTTAATCTGTACAGCAACCTAGTCCGAGTCTTTTCACGATGCACCCAAATAAGTTATACAAATCAATAACTTAAATAACATACCATTTATTGTAGTATTCATCTTGTACAGATTAAATCTGCACCCAGTTGTCTAAAATGTTATTCTGTGAATTGGCTTGCACTTAAATCAGTAATTAAAATGTGCTTTATAAATTGCCTGGTTAATTTTACAAATCAAATTACACCATTTTGCTGTCTAGAAATTAGCATATATTTCTCTAAAATAGATGAACATCTAAGGTAAGTAATCTGTTCTGTCACAGCTCAGCAAACAGCTGCTGAGTGTGTATTTCTGACTTAGATCTGTGGTAGTAAAGTGCTAGGCTTCCCATTTGCTTTGTTTGGCTGGTTGAGTGGATAAAAGATTTGTATGACTCTTAAATATAGTTGGATTAGTACTGTTGAAAGTTTAATTTTCTTTGCAAAAAGTCCTTTTCACAGCTTAGACCTTGTGTTTGGTCTAAAATTCGAAAGTATTTCAGTGATGGTGGGCAAATTGCTGTTATGTTCATAAATTGACTACCGTAGCTTATATATTCAATTATAATAATGAATTCTAATTTTTTGATCGCTAGGATAATACTCTGTTAGGTTTGACCACAAAAACCTGCATGTGGAGAAAGGTTTGTGCTTAGTACTTTCTAAGCCCAACCTTAACAGATATTTATAAAGTAAAGCTTCTGGCAATGGTTTTGGTAAAAGCCAATTCCTAGATTTCTGTACAGATGTCATCCAGTGTTTGGATTAAAAACTTGTTTTAAAACTATTTAATTAGATTTTGCAAAATGTTAAATATTTTGTACACTCTCTTCAGTTTGATTGTTGAGTGGTGGCAGATAAAGCTCTGTTTCCTCTCCTGATTCCCCTGGGAAAATTAAGTGCTGTAGTATGGTTTATTAAATTTCAGTTTAAAGGGTTGTTAATTACATTGATTCCAACCCTTTGAGACACAATTCAGCAAAGTCTGAATTTATTACTTGATATGGCTTCGTGAAAAGAACAGAACTATAGTCATTTACTGCTTCAATGATTTATTCTATTTATACATTTATTATGTCAACTTGTTCTGTAGAAAGCTATTCAATGTGGTACCACATGCATGGGCAGGCATGCACATATGAATACGTACACCCACCACAACTCGCCCATGTTGTTGTACAAAATCTTCACAACTTCAGCTAATGATTAGGGTTTTTCTATTCGCCAACTCCCCCCACCCCCTGCCCAAATCCCCCTCCTACTGCCATCGTAAACACAAGGAACTTAACTATATCATTTAAAAGATGTCAGGTTACAAAAAATAAAAATAAATCCTTGCCTAATACATCAATAAATCCATCAGAAAGGTAAATGCAAATGTTTTCTCTTCTGTCCTGTTCTTTTTACAAAGTTAAATCTAGCTGTATATTTGCTTCTTGTCCTTTTGACTGAGATTGAGTGTAATATCGACATGCTGCGCTTGGTTGAAGTCACTTGAAGCAATTTTTAAAAGCGGCATCTCAGCCATTTGCCTAAGATGCAAATGAGATCAAGCCTTGGAGGAGGTGCCATGCCTACTCCAATGAGTTTGGATCATGTAAATTAAGCCCAAGATAGGAGATGAGAGCCCTGTCTTGTCAGCTTGGATTGGGAATGTTTCAACTTGTGGAGACTATGAATTGGATTTGATTTGATTGGAATAAAAACAAAAAAGTCAGCATTTTAAATTGTTACTTCTATGAAACATTAGCCCATTCTGTGCTTTTATGACTTTTAGTATGGTAAATGATGATGTAAAATAGATTCTTCACATTGTTTCAGGTTGAGTAAAATGGTGATCAGTTTGCAGATATTGCATCTGCACAATATTAAATCTTCACTATATAAAATAAACCTGTGATAAGTGCTGATACTCTAAGCTGTGAGAATGGCTTCTGTTTGGTTCACTGTAGCTTTCTGGCCTCTGCACTCTAAGGCAAGATCTTTACCCACCAGACCCTGTGAGCGAATAATTATAATTGAATGCTGCTATACTTATTACAACTGTCTTGTTTTCCTATTTTAGGAAGGACGGATCCCATTCCTATTATCGTCAAGTATGATGTCATGGGTATGGGCCGCATGGAAATGGAGGTAGGATTGCAAGACTTGAAATAACAGCAAACATTCTGCATCATGGTTTCACTGAGAACTTACTGATCAAAAATCTTAGCACTATACTGTATATTGGTACGATCAGCAGGATTGAGGAGAGAAATTATGGGTCCGGACTCTTCTGTTTCCAGGCCCCTTATTCCTCACAGAAATCAAATGTAAGCCAGTCTTTTCTAGCTACATTTAAGTATACATTAGGAATTAGGAAGAGGCACACAGACACAAATACATTCGCCAGCTACGTGGGCCCTTTCACAACCTTTGGCCAAGCCACCCTCCAATGGCTACTTAACCCCCGGAAGTAATACCCAATTTGAGTGGATAATCTGTTAATTTAAAAAGATCTCTTGTTTTAAAAAAAAACTTCAGTTTTGCTTTGTCATTTTTAATGGGAGAAATGATGCTGGGAAGCTGATGCCTGTACTGGATGTACGCATCTCTCTCTCTCTCTCTCTCCTTTGCACACATACGTGCACACGTGATGCAATTAAGGCAAATGGAATTTTGTCCTTCATTGTTCGAGGGATGGAGTTCAAAACAGGGAGATCATGTTGCAGCTATAGAAGATGCTGCTGAGGCCATACTGGGAGCACTGTGTATAGTTTTGGTCTCACTTGAGAAAGTATATACTGGCACTGTAGGAGGTACAGAAAAGATTCACTAAGTTAATTCTGGAGTTGAGAGAGTTGATTTATGAAGAAAGACTGAGGCTATACTCATGGGAATTTAGAAGAATCTTATATAAAAAATTTATGAAGGGAATAGGTCACATAGAAGCAGGAAGATTGTGTCCATTGGCAGGTGAAACTAGAACAAGGAGCATAGCCTCAAAATAAGCATGCACACGCACCCCTCTCCAGCGCACTGACTCATCTCGTGCATGCACACTTGCCTCTGACGTACCTGCCCCTTATGAACATCTTGATATGAACTCCCTTAATGGTGTTATATTTTAATTAGATTTATAGCTGCCTTCATCAAACAGCAGCAAACTGGCAGGGTGGGGCTTAAAGAACAAGGCTATTTATGAAAAGGGAAGTGAGAAAAGTAGCAGAAACTAATTATTCTAAAACTTATGATAAGAGAGTTGCAGATTATGTGCTTGTCGCCGATAGTCCAGACTCTGCAACAAAGGGAAGCTAATGTTGATGGAAGCTAAAAACGCAGATTGAATTCTGTACATAATGAGCTGGTTCCAAGGAACTTGATTCAAGTTTCAAAGTCAGTATTGCCCATTACCTGATGCCAGCTAATAACTTATTGAGAGATGGTGATTAGTAATGACTATCTGATCATGATATTCCACTAGATTGATACCTTTTTTCATGCAAGCTGTCCATGAAAAATTGAAATTTAAAAGACCTGTTATGAAATCTCAGGTGAAAAGCCCTGCATTGTTGACATTTACAGTTTAATTGAGAATTTTGCCAAGATATCACAAACCAAATTGCCTCATATGAAATAGAGGATTCTGAAACTAGGCCAGTAAGACGAGGTTGAAGTTACTGAGGCAAAATTTAGATGAATTTTAGAGTTGCTGACTTATCTGGCAAGGATAGGTCTTAACTCTCGAGCCATTTGTCATGGCTAATTTTGACTTGCTGAATTAGGTGTAATCATATGCATTTGCTGTTAAGAACTGTTAATCTATGAATGTACAATTTATAGTTCACTTCAAAATATTTTATTGTATTGGCAACACTGTATTTAGTACTGCTTAGGCAGACAAAGGTCAATGTTTGAATTTCAGAAATCCATGACTAGTTGGATTGAGCTAGCTATTTTTTCTTGGTGTTCAGCATTTGGATTTTATGAAGTAGAAATGGCCAGACTGAAGTAACTGAATCATGTTTTTCTTAATAAATGGTCACTATTCAATACTTAAGTGGTTCAGCTAGAATAGCATGTTATCATTGATCAGTAATACTTTTGGTCAATATTAAGGCAATTGCTGCGGCAGTTTTTTATTGCAACAACCAATTCAAGCTAGAATTTCATAATGTCTCAACATAGTGTGCCACTCCATCTAGTGGCCTTGTTGCCAACTGTCAAAACCCAACAATTTAAAGACACGCCTGAGACTTCTGTTTATAGAAATCTCATAAGAATCACTAACTTTGCAACAAAAAAAAGCTGCGGCTGGAATTAAATACTACTGAACATACAAGGTGATTCCAAAAATCTGTAAAGTTAGGTTTCATTTTATAACAGAATGAAAATATTTTTTAACAAGTTGAGATATCAAATTTTCATTAATTTCCAAATCAACAAGTCAAATAGATGGAAAATAGATGTTTTTCCTGAATTTGAAGTGTTTCTGCAATACCAATCATTTAACTAGTCAGTTTGGAAATTGAATTGTGGCTTTGAGGAATTGATTTATGGTCTTCTATTTTCTAACATTAAATAGACTTGGGGAGTGATTTACGTTGATTGTTTGTCATGATGAAACTTGGTGTTTTTTTTTTAACCAGAGAATTAAAAAATACAGGGAAATACTAAATCAGTCACTTTGGAGTCATGAGAGTCTTACAGCAAGACATCCTCCCATGAAACTTTTTATCCAACTCCTGTCTTTACACCTTCCCCATTCTCTCTATTTTAAACTTCTGCTTTGGATCTGCTCAGTTCACCCCATAATTTCTCCCTCCAGTTTTTCTCCTTTTGTAATGCCCATTGTGTTTTTGGCCTTTCAAGCACCCTTGACAATTTCTTTTGAAATATAAATTTTTACACCATCACTCCCTATATGTACATCTATGGCCATGGCAGTGTTGTTATTTTAGGATTCAGACACTGTTGCATCGCTGAACACACGTTTTAGCCGCTAGTATCTATGCACTAAAATTATTGATTTCGACCTTGTGCCAGTTGGTCATATTAAACTGATATCTATTATATACAATTTTAAACAATTTGAACATCTGTCATAACATATTTGTATGGGAAGACATTAGAGAAAATAGATCTTCAAGATGCTCAAGTTTAGGCAGCTGATTGTTGGAGGAACAAACTTATGATTGACAGTCCCAGGGTTGTCCTCTTTCTGGAATAGTTTCAAATACGTTTCAATTAGCTTCAATAATTCTAGACAAAATCACTAGTTGAACGCTAATGGGAACAGCATGTAAAGTCCAAAGCTGAAGTTTGGGTATCACCCATCTTGTATCACACCTTCAGCTATCTTGTTCTCCAAGCACGTAGTTATTGCACAACTGAAAGGAAATGCCTAATGTAATGACCACATGAGGAGGTATAACAATTGACTCTCCTAATTTGCAACTCCATATCTGATTGTAACAAGGTTTGGTTGTGATTTTAATGAGGATTTGCTTTGCCAAAACTGCCACTTTCTGATTATTAAGAATTAACCTCTCATGAATTCTGAATTAAATCTAAGGACAAGTTGGTCCATCCTGCTTCCCAAATAAAAAAAAAAGATATTATAAAGCTTATTCATTTGGCGTACACATTTCTTGGGGGACTCTCTCCCTCTCTCTCTCTCTCTCTCTCTCGCGGCAGAATACATACATAGATGTGAAGATCTTTAGGTAAAGGTAAAATCGCCATAGTCCCAGTTGACCAGAGACTGACCTTCTGTTTGAGGGGGAAAGCAAACTGGTGGTGATTTAACCCGAGGATGATCATACCTCAGGCAAGGGACATGGTGGAGCATTCATGAATTAACCTCAGTTGGTATGAGAATTAAACCCAAGCTGTTGGCATTGCTCTGCATCATAAACCAGCTGTCAGCCAGTTGAGCTGAACAGAGCCTCAACTGCATCAAGATTTTTACAGTTTGAGCAAAAGATAAACAGTTAAAGGAATATGTGGGGAATACTCTTTTCACTGGGCTAAATACTGGGATTCCAATTTGCAGCTGTTTTGTTTAATTGTCTTCCTAGGTATAGCTATACAGAATGGATTTCACGTTTTATCCCAAATAGTTTTCAGTAGACTTTCTCTTGGGGTAGTTACTCTGCAATATCTGTGCACAACATTTGCGAAAGAGAAAAGTACGATTCTTTGCAGCCTTTCAGTATATCCTTCTAATTTCTACTCTGAAGAATCCATTTTGCTTGATAAAGCAGTTCTTAAAGTTCTGCTGGCTATATATTCTAGAGGAATTCAATTACAATTTAATTCAGTTCGTCTGTTGTATTATAGAACGTCGTTGATGTCTCACCCCCTGAAATTTTTGAACAGTTTTGGATGGCATTAAAGTGAAAAAGAGATGGATCTTTCAATCTCGGGGGTTGTTTGAGTCCTTGTTCTCTTTAAACCCCACTTGGGTGCAATGCAAGTTCTGTATTGTGGCTGGCTAGCACACCCCATTGTCTTAATAACATTGCAGCTCATTAAAATCCAGTCAGGATAAAGAAGCACCAGAAATTCTATGTTTCTTTTTAAAAAAAAACCTCCATCCTTGTAACATTGCAAAGGGTGAAAGTAGGAGCGGACAAAGAATAGACCAGGTTAGTTGAGTAATCTGTCAGATATGTGAAATCTACTTTGCAAATACTTGGTATCTTTAGTCCCAAAATAAATTTACATTTTAAGGAAATCAATTAACAATGTTGGAAAAAGCTAATTTAAATTGAGGCAAACAACACCACACATACTCAATGAGTTGATTCAAGTGTTGGTTTTTATTTCACTCCATTTATATTGCTAACCTACTTTTAGAATGCAAACATTTGTTACGATTACATATTGACTATAACAAATGTTTCTTTCCTTTCTCATAGCTTGATTATGCAGATGATGCAACAGAGCGCCGCCGTGTTATGGAGGTGGAAAAACAGGACACTGAAGAACTCCGACAGAAGTATAAGGTAATAAGCAGATGTTTTCAGATGCACTGCAGTGCCGGGGCTCCAGTGTCTCCCTCACTGTGTGTATGACCAGCAATTATTATGGAGAAACTAAAGAAAGCTGTCTGAGCAAAGTCACAAAAAATATATGCTTGTGCTTCCACTTGCTCTTTGTTTAATCTCCTGCCAGGACTTGATGTTGCTGTGTTTGTAGTTTGCATTAAAATAGTATTCCTGGTTTTACTGACCATCGGACATGCTGAAAAGCAACATCAATTAGTACCTCCTTATTACACACTAAAGTCAGCTGACGAGCTCAATTATTTTCAATCCCTTTTTTAATAAAATGGAACACTCAATTGTAAAAGTTAAGAAATTGTATTGAAATGAACACTGACTTGAACATTGGTGAAAAACAGCTTCTTAAAATGTGCACACCAAAATTAATGCTTTTTAATACTAGTTGGCTAAAAGTAAATGGCGAAATGCTATTATGTTCTGAGAGAATATCTGGTTTTATATTGTCGAACTGTGGGCTTCACTGGCAAGGCAAGTTCCTCGTCCCTTAGTTGCCCATGAGAAAGCAGTAGTGAGTTTCTGGCTGAACTGTCGCGTTTTTCATGAATAAAGTCCTTGCACAGTGCTATCAGGTAAGAAATTTGACTCAGCACCGATGAAGGACAGGTAATATAGGTGCACATGAGAATTGTGCAACCTGACTTAAGAACTTAGAGTTGGTGGTTTTCCCATGCGCCCTACTACCTGGGTAGTAGATGGTGTTGGCTTAGAACATATTCTTGGGTGCTAAGGTGTGCCTTAATCTATGCTGTGTTGGCTTATCTCAACGAATTAACTTTTGGTAGTACAGTTCTTTCAGTTGGTTTCCATATCATTGGATTTTGGAGGGGGAAAGAGGTGGTGGCTCCTGTTTTTGATTTTTATATATTTTTTATGTGGGCATTGTTGTCTATTCCTAAATGCCCTTGAGAAGATGGTTCTTAAACTGTTCCTGTAGTTACACTCGTGGTATGGTTAGGACGGGAGTTGCAGCATTTTCACTCAGCAAGAGAAGGAATGGAGACTTAATTGCAACACAAAGGTTTAGATATTGGAGAGGAACTTGCAGGTGATGATATTCTCATGTGTTTGCTGTCCTTGTCACTGCTGACTAGTGGTGTGCCTCAGAAGTTGGTGCTGGGACCACAGCTTTTCATAATATGCATTACTGATTTGGAAGGCAGAAGGGACGATCCTTTAAAATGGATGAGGAGGAATTTCTTCAGCCAGAGGGTGGTGAATCTGTGGAACTGTTTGTCGCAAAAGGCTATGGAGGCCAGGTCATTGAGTGTCTTTAACTCAGGTTCTTGATTGATAAGGTGATCAGCGGTTATGAGGAAAAGGCAGGAGAATGGAGCTGAGAAAAATATCAGCCATGATTGAATGGCAGAGCAGACTCAATGGGCTTAGGGGCCTAATTCAGCCCCATGTCTTATGGCCTCATAGAGGTTGTTGGTTTGGAAAACGCTATTAAGCGCGGTGTGACAAGTTGTTGCAATACGTCTTGTAGGTGATAGTGTTGGCACTATGGTAGAGAAGGGAGTGACCGTTTAAGGTGGTGAACGGAGTGCCAATCAAAAGGGCTGCTTCGTTCTGGATGGTCTTTAGCTTCTTAAATGTCTTTGAAGCAGCACTCTTGACCAATGCCTTGTAGATGATGGACAGGAAATCAGGAGGTGACCTACTCCCTGCAGGGTTTCTAGCTTTTGATTGACTCTTGTTGTAGTCACAGTATTTATGTGGCTGGTCCAGTTCAATTTCTGGTCAATGGTAGCCCCCTCAGATGTTGACAATGGGGGATTCAGCAATGGTAGTATGTTAAGGGGTGATGGTTAGATTCTCTCTTGTAGGAGTCATTTCTGGCATTTGTGTGGTGCAAATGCTGCCTCCATTTATCAGCTCAAGCCTGAACACTATCAAAAATCACACACTTTTCTCCATGATTGGACTAAGATGTAATAAGGTTAGGAGTGAGTGGTCCTGGTGAAACCCAACCTGCACGACAGTGAGCAGGTCTTTGTTTTAAGTGCTGCTTGATAGCATTGTTGGCACTACCTTCCATTATTTTGTTGACAGTTGAGAGCAAACTGATTAGCAGTAGTTGCCTGATTGGATTTCTCCTTTATACATACAGGGCACAACCTGGACAATTTTCCACATAGATAGATACGGTGTAGTACTGGAACAGTTTGGCTGGGAGTGTGGCTAATTCTAGAGCACGTGTCTTTAGTATTGTTAGAACATAGAACAATACAGCACAAACAGGCCCTTTGGCCCACGAGTTGCGCTGATCACATCTACCAATCCACAGACCTATCTATAACCCCCTATCCTATTCGTTTCCATATACTCATCCAGAAGTCTTTTAAAAGACCCAGTGAGTTTGCCTCAACAACCTCCGACGGCAGTCGGTTCCATCACTCACCACCCTCTGAGTGAAAAACCTACCCCTGACATCTCCTTTGTATTTGCTTCCCTGCACCTTAAATCTGTGTCCTCTCGTAGTGACCATTTCAGCTCGGGGAAAATAGTCTCTGAGAGTCCACCCTATCTATTCCTCTCAACATTTTATAAACCTCTATCAGGTCGCCTCTCAACCTACGTCGCTCCAGTGAGAAAAGTCCCAGCTCCCTCAACCTATCTTCATAAGGCCTGCCTCCCAATCCAGGCAGCATCCTTGTAAATCTCCTCTGAACCCTCTCAATAGCCTCTACATCCTTCCTATAATGAGGCGACCAGAACTGCGCATAATACTCTAACTGGGGTCTGACAAGACTCTTATAGAGCTGCATCATTACCTCCTGACTCCTGAACTCTGTTCCTCGATTAATGAAGGCCAGTACACCATACGCCTTCTTGACCACTTCCTCCACCTGCGAGGCCGATTTAAGAGTCCTGTGGACCCGGACCCTGAGATCCTTCTGCTCTACAACACGGCTAAGACTCATAGACCTTATGTTGTAACTCCAACCCCTTATGTTGTACTCCTTCATCCCATTATTCCTGCCAAAATGGACCACTACACATTTATCTGCGTTGAAGTCCATCTGCCACTTCTCCGCCCAGTCTTGCATCCTGTCTATGTCCTGTCTGTCAACATTGTTGACAGAATGTTGCCAGAGCTTTTGCAATACTGAGCCTTTATGCCTAGCCATTTATTGATCCAGGTTTAATCCACTGGCTTTGTGGTGATGGTAGAATGGGGACTGTGCAGGTGATGAGGTTACATGTTGTGGTTGAGTAGAATTCTGCAGCTGTTGATGATGGCTCGCAGTGGCAGTCTTGAGTTGCATGATCTGTTTGAAGCCCATCCCATTTAGCACAGTATCATCCAACACAATGGAGGACAGTCTCAGTGTGAAGAGGGGCTTCACCTCGACAAGGGCTGGATGTAGCCACTGCAGCCAATACAGTCACAGGTTGATGCATCAGTGCCAGGTAGATTGGTGACAATCTTGGTTTCCTCCCAATCTGCCGGAAGTCCAGTTTTCCAACTATGAAATGTGCAATTCTGACCTGTCGTAATATTTTGAAACTTATTTTAATATTGTGTTGAATTAATATGATGGGTTTACAATACCAGGAAAATTTGCGTGCAGTTGAACTTGTAGAAAATTTAACATTTTCAGAATGCATACGATAAATAGACCAGAGATCACCACTAGAGGTCAGTAATTTGATCAAGAAATTCTCATGCCTGCGTGGTTGTTGGCTTAGGTTGAACATTTAAAATTGAAGAAAGATTGAATGTAAAGTGTTTTTTACAGTATGATTAACTTTCTATTCTGTTGTGAGCAGAAAGCAAGAAAGTTTAGCTGTGGGAGGATGATTTATTATTTAATAATTTTCAATATTGCAAAATCCAAGATTATTAACTTTCTAAAAGAATGCCCAATTTATTTGGATGCCGATGAAGACCTGTTTTAATCTACTACCATTTTTTGACTGGTTGTGGTTTACAAAGTGCTGCTGCTTATTGTGCTGAGCTTTATAGATTCCCGACCATAGGCCCCTCGAGTCTGCACCAAGTTTCTGGCAGAGTATCTTATCCAGTCTCATCCTCTGCCCTATTCCAGTAACCCAACACATTTACCATGGTTAATCCATCTAACCTATACATCTTGGGACAGTAAGGAGCAATTCAGCATGACCACTCCACCTAATCTGCACATCTTTGGACTATGAGGGGAAGCGGGAGCACCTGGAGGGAAACCATGCAGACATGAGAATGTGCAAACACCATCTAGTCACCTAAAGCCAGAATTAACCCCACGTCACTGGAGCATTGAGGCAACAGTGTTTGTCATTTGTCAACCCTTGTGATTTCGTACTGCAGGGTCATGTTTACAAAGCAGCATACAAACCATTATCAATCCGATCTCTAGTTGCAGCATAGATTAATTTGGGTATCTTTTGCACATTGGCAAGCAGTAATAGAGATTTTGTGATAGAAGATCAACCATGATTGTTGTTTTACAGCATAGTTCAAAAATTGAATTTTGTCCCAAAAGCATGGACATTTTTTTTGTTGTACAATTGTTTGCCTGGCGCTAATGTCTCAAAATATACTCATTAGATAACTTTACTGCCATTAGTGGAGTGCAACATTCTAAATGTTTTGCAGTCTTCGAGACTGGTGAAATTTGCGTGTACTTTTCATCATTTTTCAGCACTTAGCTGTTGATCAGTGCATGTAATGGTTTACCTCAGCACAAAATTCTTCAGCAAATTGATCAAACAGATGTTTAAAAATAAAGCTAAGCGTGTTTTTTGAAAGGGAGGGAAAATTCAAGTGTGCAAATATTATCCCCTGACACTAAGGGGCAATCTAGCATGGCCAATCAACCTAACCTGCACATCTTTAAACTGTGGGAGGAAACCAGAATGCTTGGAGGAAACCCATGCAGACGCAGGAAGAATGTGCAAGCTCCACACAGGCAGTGACCCAAGCTGGGAATCGAATCCAGGTCTCTAGAGCTATAAGGGATAAATATGTGAGGTTATGGGAATAGGGCCTGAATGGGATTGTGGTTGGTGCAGACTCAATGGGCCAAATGGCCTCCTTCTTTTCGTAGGAATTCTACGATTCTATGATTACTTGCAGCCAACAGAGGAAATGTTCTATTACCAGGCTTGACTATTGTAATAACCTTCTGTTCTAGCCTTGAAGTTACTGTGCATACACTCATTCATTTGGACAGTGTGAATCTAATTGCCTCTTTAAAACTTCAGAAATCTTTAATTGTTCAGTTCAGATTTTCTGATAATCAAGACTATCTTTATGGGTTATATTGGTTTGATAATTCTGACCATTGATTAAATATTAAATTAGAGCTGGATTGAACATGAAAATAAACTAAAACACTTCATGTCCTTTCCAATAATTATAAAATCCCCACAGTGGAGAAGGAGACCATTTGACTGTTCAAGTCTGCATTGACAGTATCTTAGTCAGGCCCACCATTCTGCCCTATCAAATGGCTAATCCACCTAATCTAAATATCTTGGGAAACTAAAGGATAGTTTACTATAGCCAGTTAATCTAACCTACATATCTTTGGATTGTGGGAGGAAACCTAGAATCTGGAGGAAACCCATGTGGACACGGGGGGGAAATGTGCATATGCCATACAGTCACCTAAGGGTCCCTGGCGCTGAGAGGCAGCACTGCTTGTCCCTAAGTTGTGAGATACCAAAAAATTGTGTTTAAAAGTCATGAACCATCATTTAAGGATAACTGAAGCACAAAATCCTCACTTAATTTGTCTCAGTCTACATAAGAACAATTTTTTTATTGGTTGTTTGCAGGCCTTGTGGGACAGTGCAAAGCAGTTTCGTTTTATGAAGGCTAACTAAATATTGTCTGCCTGTGGTCTGTTTGTGAACAGTTTGGTACCCCATAACCAGAAATCTGTTTCCTTTAGTACATGATTTGGTACAGTCATTTTCTCTTCCATTTTACAGTTATTCTACACCGGGAGTGATCTTCCAGGAATTTTAAAGCGCTTTTCTTATGCAGAAATAAATGTGGTGATAGGAATTTTTTTTGACTGTCTATATAATTGTGTCTTGTTTAAATTTGATTGGAGCGGCATGAATGGATTTGTGCTGGTTGAGAGCATTTGTCTGAGGCAGTGTTGCACTTAATGTTGCAAATAATACTAATAAAAATGACATTCACCAAAATGTCACCTAGTTCTTTGGAGCTTCTTCATTCTGAAATGTTAATTGTGGTTTAAGATGTCAGTGAATTAGTTTGCATTTTTATTTGATGGACGCAGTGTTAAGGAATACCGAAACTAAGTGGCAGTTTCTTCCACTGAAAGATAAATCGTCCTTCACAATTTAGCTTCCTTTTAGTAAAAACTACAGCATTAAAGGAGCACTGGCATTTGCATGGACATGCTGATGGGTTACTGACATCAAAACTTCAGTGGAATATTAGTTTGTGAGGATTCCTGTAACAAACTGATTTAGAATATAATTTCTGATTTGATTTTCAAAATAAATTAAACCTTTCATTTGATTTATTATTGTCACGTATCAACATTGTGAAAAGTATTGTTTCTTGTGTGATATACAAAGCATACCATTCATAGAGAAGGGAGGAAGACAGTGCAGAATGTATTGTTACTGTCATAGCTAGAGTGAAGCAAATAATCAACTTAATGTGTGGTACATCCATTCAAAAGTCTGACAGCAGCAGGAAAGAAGCTGTTCTTGAGTCATTTGGTACGTGACCTCAAACTTTTGTATCCTTTGCCCGATGGAAGAAAGTGGCAGAGAGAATGTTGGGGGTGCGTGGGGTCTTTAATTATACTGGCTGCTTTCCCAAGGTAGCGAGAAGTGTAGACAGAGTCAGTAGATGGGAGGCTGGTTTGTGTAATGGATTGGGCTAAGGAGTAAGCAGAATGCATATGAACATAGGTGAAAAATAGTTTAGATATGCCAATGAGCCATAACTGCACCTATTTTTGCAACATTTAGGTACGAGCTTTTTGTAGGTTTCAGATTGTGCTGAATTTTTATTCTGATCAGATTGAGGAATTCAATGCTAAAGCAGCCTATATCCTCTGAGAAGCCAGTTGCAACATCAGAATGTTTCTAGGACAAATGTGGATTACCACATACGTTTGCAAAATATTATGCTTAATGTGAAGCTCAGAACTGCTTAGAATTGTAAGCCTGTCCATTTCTTGCACGCCTTAAATTTTGAGATTACTTTAAAAAGCAGGCAGTCAGATCTAGTGTGTGCCATACTGGTTTCAGAATAGACCAGTGTAACTGTTGGAAGGGGGGAAAGAGGTAGATGACTTTTATATAGTAGTTGGCTTGATTTGAATTAAAAAAAAATACTGCACTAACCCTTGTATCAACCAGCCATCTGGAAAAATTGTTTCATTAGAAATAATTGAAAATATAATTATGGAATGCACTGCCGAGTAAAGTGGTGGAGGCAGGTACTCTGGAGTTATTTAAGAAATACTTAGATGGGCACATGAACAGAATGGGAATGGAGGGGTATAGAAACCTGATTTAAAATAGGGATCATGAGCCTTGGGAGTCCCTGGGAAGTGTGTAAATAGATGATTATATTGATGTACTTGTTTTTATCCTACAGGTGCTTTGGTCCACCTTGTTGTCTAACGAGGGGCATACACGCGATGGGTCGTGAGAGGGCTGCTCTTGGATTTTTTTTTCGAGAGTATCCTAGTGCTTCACGTCATTAGTGTACGCTTGACCTGGACCATTTGATGGGCAACACGACAGCTCAGTGACTATCGCTGCGCTGTGCAGATACATGGATTTGGGCCTGTGTCTGTGGGAGTTTGCGCATTCTCCGCGTGCTTGTGTGGGTTTTCTCCAGGTGCTCCGGTTTCCTCCCACATTCCAAAGATGTGCTCTTAGGCTAATTGGCAAAACAAATTCTCCCTAAATTGTCTCCAATTTGGTTTTTAATCCATAGATCTATAAACATGGGCAGGGATCGCGGGTAGACGTGGGAACATCGGGGTGGCGGCGCGGGCTCGTTGGGCTGAAGAGCCTGTTTCCCGTGCTGTTTTTTGTTCTTTGTTCTAATTCAATAGCATCATGATAATGGACCAAGGAGCCTTTCCTCCTTTAATTGTCATGTCTTTTTAATATTTCTAATAGATTGCTGTTACAATAAAATTTTCTTTTAAAGGCATGTCACAGTAAAGATCGATACATGATTGATGTACTGCTGGATCCTCTTTTAGTCTAAATGGTTTGAGGCCACGATTACAAGGAGAGGCTGCAGAGTATTGAACGAAAGTGATAGAAAGCATTCCATGGCCAATGTCAGAAAAACTGTTGTAATAGTGGTTGAATTCAGGGGATTGCTGTGAGAAATTGAAGATGCAGGTACCGAAAATTCCCTATAATATCCCTAACATCATCCTTAAAAATATGCAAGAAATTCCTTTGAAATTGTGGAGAGGCCATTATCACAAATAATTAAAAGCCTAAATTGTAAAAATAGACTAATTGCATCTGTAAACCACTTGGATCTACCTGTGCATTTCTGTTATTCTTGTGATTGGTTAGTGCAGCCCACTGGTTCCCTTCTGTCTGGCTTGACTGTGTAATCTCAGTTTGCTGCCCAGGTGAAAATTCTGTCTGATGTATTCATTCTCATTGGTTCCAACATGCAATGAAGCTCCACTGTAGAAACTGCTGTGCTGCTATGATATAAAAGATAAAGTTGTCATAGCCCCAGGTGAGTGTAGGCTGCTGTCCCCTTTGAAGGGAAGAATTGACTGGTAGTGATTTAACCTGATGATCACCACAGCTAAATATTCGTCCAAATCATATTTTCGAAAACAAGTAACCATTATTCCCAAATATCTGACCATTTCTCAGAAAATTAGAGAAAGTTATATTATGTGCTGCTGAGAAATTTTCTATAGTGAAAATGATACAGCAGAGGAGGAGCCAATTAATCCCACTATGCTTGTATCAGCTCTCTAATAGAGCTGTTCACATAGTCCCATTCACTTGCACTTTCCACACAGCCCTGAAAGGTTTTCTCTTTCAGATATTTATCCTAAGTTCCTTTCCAAAATGATTAGTTAACCTGCTTTCATTACCCTTCACAGGTGCTGCAGGCCAGATTTTCCAAACTCGCTGCATGAAAAGAATTCTTATCTTGTTGGAAGCAGTTTCTCCTCCTTTATTCTAGCAAAACTCTTCATCAGTTTGAATCTATTGTGTTTTTTTGCTCTAAGGAGAGCAGCCCCAAATTTTTAGTCACTTCGCATAACTGATGTTGCATATCCCTGATATACATGAGGCATATTTCCTCTCCATCATGACAGTTGCTTCCTTCCTTAAGTGAGGTGCCCAGAATTGTACCAAAACCTTACTCCTAACCAGTGATTATAAAGGGTGAGAACAATTTCTTTGCTTTTAGATTCTGTGCCTCTGCTTAAAAAGGCAGGTATCCTTTATCCTTTTTTAACTGGCTTTTTTTTAATATTCGTTCATGAGTGTGTCACTGGCTAGGCCAAATTAATTGCCCCTCCCTAATTGTGTTCAGAAAGTGGAAATGTACAGCTCCTTCAACTGGACTCCTTGATTACACGTGGTCAAATGCTGCTTTGTTATCAAGGGCAGTCGCTCTCGCTTCGCCTTTGGAGTTCAGCTCTTTCATACATATTTGGACCAAGGCTTTAATGAGATCAGGAGCTCAGTGGACTTGGTGAAACCAAACTGAGCATCAGTGAATAGATTATTGCTGAGCAAGCACTGTCAGTGACATTTTCCATCACTTTACTGATGATTGAGAGAAGACTGATGGGTCAGTAATTGGCTGGGTTAACTTTGTCCTGCTTTTTGTGGTTAGGTCACATCTGGGCAATTTTCCATATTTGTGGGTAGATGCTGGTCTTGCTGTCCTGGAACAGCAAGGCTTTATTTGGAGCACAAGTCATCAGTACCACTGCTGGAATGTTGTCAGGGTTCATAGCTTTTGCAATATCCATGACCTGCAGCCATTTCTTAAGACCCCGTGGAGTGAGTAGAATTGCCTAGTATGTGTGATGCTAGGGACTTTGGGTGAAAGCTGAGGTGGATCATCTACTTGGCATTTCTGGCTGAAAATGGCTACAAATGCTTCAGCCTTATGTTTTGCACTGATGTGCATCTGTGAGGAAGCAGATATTTGTGGAGCCACCTCCAGCTAGTTGTTTAATTGTGCATAACAATTCATGACTGGGTGTGGTAGGAGTGCAGTGTTTAGATTTGATCCAGTGGTTTTGGGATCACTTAGAACTGTCACGTGCTGCTTCAGCTGTTTGACATGCAAAAAGTCCTGCATTGTAGCTTCACCAAGATGATGCTGTATTTTTAAATATGCATGTGACTGCACATGGCATGCTCTCCTGCACTCTTCATTAAGCTTGGGTTAATGGTAATGATATAATGACGTGTATGTTCACATCTGAAGTGAAACATATTATGCTTATCCTGGCAAATTTCAAGGTGCAAAACTCATGATTCAGGTAGGTTTCACAAAAAACTTTGGCGTTTCTGATCTGAACCATAATACAATGGAGGGTATGCTCAATGTGAAGGTGGGAGTTCGCCTCCACAAAGGCTGTGCGTGGTCATAACAGCTAATACTATCATGGTTTTGTGAATCTGCGACCGTTAGATTGGTGAGGACAAGAACAAAGTAGAGTTTTCTCTTTTGCTTGCTTGCTGCCCAGTCTGTAGATAAAGTTGTGACTTGGGTCTGAAGGTTGCAGAATACAGTGTGATGAAACTCCAGGGGGATTTGTAATGTGGTTGAATTACGGAGCCATTGGAAGCAGGGCTAGTTCATAGTTCTAGAGTGGCGGGCAAGATGTTGGTGCTGAGTTTTTGGAGGCTTCAGCTACCTGTTAAACAACAAAATAATTCTGTAGAATTCAAATAGCATTAAAGATCTATATAACTGGAAAACCTTGTTTTCATTGCCCTAAACCTTTGAAAATTACTTTGATAATAGTGCTAAATTAGCATGATTGGCTTTGAACATCAAAAAATTTACATGCAGTTGAACTTGTAGAAGAGTTAATATTTTCAGAACCACTAGAGGTCAGAAATTCAAATCAAAAGATAATTTGATAGCTTGCATTGAAAATTTAAAATTAAAAAAAGGTTGATGTAATGTATTATTTACAATAATAGTGTGATTAAATATTTATTCTGTTGTTGTGAGCAAAGAACAAAAAAGTTCAACTGTGCAGGAATGATTTATTTAATAATTTGCAGCACTGCTCTTCAAGACCATGAACTTTCTAAAAGAATTTCCAGTTTATTTAACTCTTGATGAGGGCTTAATTCACTTCTGACTGCTTCCTTTTATGCTGAACCTTTGAGAAGATGGTTGTGGATATCTGTTACCCTTGTTGTTCTCAGTAGCAGACACAGGTTGTGGGTTTCGAAGGTAATATTGAAGGAGTCTCAATGAGCTGCTGTGGTTCATCCTATTTTTGGCTCACACTACTAAAGGCAGTGAATTTTTAAAGCAGTAGATTTGTGTGCCGGTCAAACAGGTTGATTTGTTCTGGATGTATTGAGTATTTTGAATGTTATTTGAACGGATCCAGGCAAGTAGAAAGTATTCCGTTGCACTCCTGATTTGAACCTGTCGATGTTGTGCACACATGGGAGACAGGAAGTGAGGAACATACTGCTCAAAACGATGAGAATTCTGCTGAGAATAATGTAGATCTTGACTTCGCAAACTATCTCCTATAATTCCATGAAGCATTGTGCTGGAAAATAATAGAAACTTCTGAAAATGTGCTTGGCGTGTATTTGTTATTGTAGGATGAGAAAATATATAGATGTAAAAATCTCTGTTCTAGATGTCTAATAAAACTTGCTTTGAAACTGGAAGCATTTCAAAAATTGTTAATTGTTGTAGTGTATGATACTCTGATGTATGAATGTGTAATATGTTAGTACTAAATTCTTCTGTCTGCTATTTTAATGGCAGTAACAATGTCAGTTTCAGCCAATATATAATACAAAGCATAATACACGTGGGCTAGGTTTTAATAATGCTGTACCACAACCACAAGGCATTTGGTTTCAATTTACGATAAATCAAGCTTTCTAACATGGATCACTGGCTCCTTGAGATGCATCTAACCATATCCACTTCTAACATTTGCCTTGCTATTTAAGTGTATTGTCAGCTGTTTGGCCTTTTTGCAACTGTTGAAGAATTTGAATTGTTAAGCCATTTTAACTCCTGAACAGTAATAAAACCAGTCTTTTTGGTAGCACGGAGTTGTGGTGAGATAAAATTACAAAGAATATATAGCACAGAAAAAGACTAATTACCCCAAAGAACAAAGAAATTTACAGCACAGGTACACACCCTTCGGCCCTCCAAACCTGCACTAACCATGCTGCCCAACTGAACTAAAACCCTCTACCCTTTCAGGAACCATATCCTTTTATTCCCATCCTATTCATGTATTTGTCAAGATGTCCCTTAAAAGTCACTACCATATCTGCTTCCACTACCTCCTCCCAGCAGCGAGTTCCAGGCACCAACTACACTATGTAAAAAAAAAATTGCTTCATACATCTGCTTTAAACCTTGTCCCTTGCACCTTAAACCTGTGCTCTCTAATAATTGACTATGCACTCTGTCCATACCTCATAATCTTGTAGACTTCTATCAGGCCAGGGGAAATTTCTCATTGATTTATTAGTAACGATCTCCTGTTTATGGTCCCGAGTTCTGATTCTACAAGTGAAAACATTCTGTAGAGTATACCCTGCTTAGGCCATTCATGATTTAAAGACCTCTATCAGGTCATCTTTAAATCTATTTTAAAAAGAAACAAATCTCCAACCCTATTCAGTCTTTGCCAGTTGCTATAATTTCTCGGTTCTAGTGCAATCCTTGCCCATCTTTTTTTAATTTCTGTGTACTTTCTATGATGTGGAGACCAGACAATGTACTGAGACCCTCCTAGAATTCTACATAATGTAGTACAGCTTCACTGTCTTTGTATTTTATAGTTCTAGAAATAAATCATAGCACTTTGTGAATATTTTAAATTGACTTGTTGATCTGCAAACCTGTTGATGTGTTTTCTGTATCCTGGGATCCCTTTGCTCTTTGACCCCATTCAGGTTTTTTTATTCTGAAGGTGTAGCTAATGTTTTTCCTATCATTGCCCTCATCATTGCCTGGATTTGCCACAAAATATCCTGTCTGCAAGTTTTCTAATATCTTGCATTTTCTTGCATTTTTCCTCTGTACCAGCTATGTTATTCACACTTTCCTGACCCCACGATTGGTGTCACCTACAAATTTTTATTTTCAGTTCCTTGGCCATAAAACAAATTATCAATGTAGATTATGGAAAACAGTAATGTTCTTTATAAGAACATACTTATAAAGATATACTGTCTATTTTGTCGTCATGTTTAGTAAAAACTGAGGCGCAGTAGTTATTCAATATTTGAGGGTTTATCTTGCTCATCCTTTAGTCACCCTATGTCTACTTAATTTTCCATTTAATTCTGTCAATAGAACACTTCTGTAGTAGGATAGTTTGATCTTGGGTTTGGACATAGCTCGGCACAACATTGAGGGCTGAAGGGCCTATACTGTGCTATACTGTTCTGTTTCTATATTGCATGATCATTTAATTTTGTAATTCAGTTTTGTCTTCCTGATGGATATTTTTAGTATCTCACTTAAATTCCTTGTTTCCCCTGTTGTCGTCATCTCTTTTAAAATACAAACATTTATTATGCCTTTTTAGATTCAGCTTTCTCCTTATCTACCTTGTCCCATATGTAGCTTCCTTTTTCTGATTCAGTGGAATACATTTCTCTCGATCTCTTGATTGCTCTTCTAAGATTTCTGAATTTTTCTGTTTAAAACTTTCCTTCAGTTTACCTTTAGTAACAGCCTTATTTGCTCATAATTACCTCTTACCATCTAGTACTTTAGGCTCTGTCTGACTGATCACTATTGATCTGAATCTTGAACATTTCACTATTATGATCATTAATACTAACATTATGCTTCTCTTATCTGCTCTGGCACATTACAAGATCAAACAGATTATTTTCTTGTTGCACCCGTTGAGTGAGAACAGAACTGTGTATCCTGACTGAAAACTTGATTTCCCTTTTTCCTTTCATTGTTTCTGCCTAAGAATTTATTTCAGGGTATTTGGTATTTTCTGCCTGCTCCTCATCTTGTAGATTTGCCCATACGTTTCTTCTTCCAATTTCTTTCAACTATTTGGTCATTTATACTATATTCTCATTCGGAAAATGGATCCCAATATTATCTTTAAACGCTATTCGTATGGATTCTATCTTACATTACATGTTTTTCTACTGCCTTTTTTTTACAAGCATAGTTTCCTTCTCTTTCCTTCCTAATAGGTCCTTCAATATTTAGTTGTTAATCTTGTCATCTTATGTAGAGCTATGCTTCAGTCATCCCAAAATGGACCCTTCACAAATTATGCTCTCTAATTCATCCATTTTGTTTTGAATGCTACATACGTTTCTGTAACAATAGTTTAAGTTATTTTTACTTATTATTCCTCTCTCTTGTTTTAGTAGAAATTTTACATTTATGCTCTGACTTTATTCAACCTCTGACCAATCATGTTATTTTGCCCTTTAACGTGCACTTTACACTCTTATCCCAATAGATTCTTTAATTTCTAACAGTTCCCTGTACCTCCCCTCCATTGGTTTAAAATTGCATTTATAGGCCTAGTTATTCTTAGGACCTTAGACTTTGTTAAGATGCAGCCCATTTCAGTGCTATAGCTCCTTCCTTCCTGTCCTGGTACTGATACTGGTACTAAATGAAACATTTTGAACAATACACTTTTAGCCACTTCCCTTATCTGTTTGTCCTGTTGCCAATTTTCATGTGGTTTGGCTATTGATCTCAGTACCTGCAAGATCCTGCTTTTCAGTTTAGCCCGAACTTGTGTTACCTCAATGGAACCTCTTCCAAATTTTTCCCATTTCCCCACTGTTTCAGATTCTATTTCAGGCATTTTGAGCTAAGAACATAAGTTGAGGGAGGAATAGACCATCCACCCCTCAAACCTCCTCCTCCTTTCAGTATGATAATGATTGACTATCTGCCTTAACTCAGATTCCAACTGAACTGCAGATATCATAGGTGATGTACACTTTGAGACTCTTGACCCTGTATGCAAAATGTGCTATCTGTGCACAGTAGTTAGCACTGCTGCCTCACAGTGCAAAAGACACAGGTTTGATTCCTAGCTTGGGTCACCATCTGTGCAGAGTCTGCACAAATCTTGCTATGTCTACGTGGTTTCCTCTAGGCCTTCTCCTTTCCTCCCGCAGTCCAAAAGGCTTGCTGGTTAGGTGCATTGACCGTTCTAAATTCTCCTCTGCGTATACTAATAGGCACCACAATGTGGCAACTAGGGGATTTTCATAGTAACTTCATTGGAGTGTTAATATAGGTCTACCTGTGACACTAATAACTACCCAGAATAGGTAATGCACACTTTGAGACTCTTGATTCTGATTGTGAAATATACCATCAACCTCCTCCTAATTATAGCATTTTCTATAACTATATGTTTGTTGAACGACACTTTCATATTGCTTTTTCTATTGCTGGAATTAACAGTTTGGAGATAGCCTCAAGCTGTTGTGTACCTAAAACTCCAAACAAGGTTAAATTACAGAAACCAGGTATCTTCAATGTCTGCACCAACTGCTCTGTGTTTTTTTTTGTTTAGCACTTCAGTACAAATTTTTTTTTAAGCTGAATGTTTTGTTTGTTATGTATGGAACAGATAAAATCTTTCGAAATAGCTGTGCTCAAGTTTGAGATTTTAGACTTTTAAAAATACCTGTGGTGTAGTTAAACAATTCTGTACCATGGCTTGGAGAAATACCTTACTAACAAAGAGGTGCTAGTCTGAGCCAATCATAAATATATCTTTGAGTGAGGACTAACTAACTCATCTAATCAGCACATCTTTGGGACTATGGGAAGAAATCAAAGCACCTGGAGGAAACCTACACACGTGGGGAGAATGCGTAAAGTCCATGCAGTGACCCAAGCGGGAATCGAACCCAGGCCCTTGGTGCTTTTTGTTATTTCAATGTTTAAAGGTGGTTGCAGCTGTCCTGCATCTTTCCCAGACTCCTATGGGAGTAGCACTTTGTATCTAATGTCATATGCTCAAAATTAAGACAAAAGATTGCATGTGTGCTGATGGAGATAGGAGCAGTGAGAATGCAGTGGATTTGTGGGCAGTGATTCAACATCACTACATGTAAATAGGGCTCAGACTTTCTGACTTGGAAGTTGAACTTTTAATGATTAGGTCAGTTGAAAGCCTGTCAGTGGATTGTCGACAACTGTAATTATCTATTTGGAGCTTGTTTTAAAGTTAGAAGAACAGTTCTGAATATCAATGTGGTTTTGAAAGTCTTGACTCTTGGGGTCAGGCACAGGGTCTTCATGAATTACGAATGAAGGAAAAGTAAGCGTTGAGAAAAATGTCATGGTTGATATGTGACCCAGTTAATGATCTGAAGAATTATGTGAATCAGCTATCTTTTATTTCTTTGCTAGTAATACAAACAGACTTCTGAAATCGGCTAATGAATTTTTAAACAACAATCCTTGCAGTATTGCACTCTCATTTCCATCCCTAGTGTTTTATTCTGCTTGGAGCTACTGATAAAGGTGGTCTAGGAACCTTGTCAGTAAGTTTCATCAATGAGGACCAATTCCTATGGTTCTGTTAATATACTTTGAAGAATTGAATGAGTTAGTTCCTTAAAATAATCATTAAAATTTTTAGTTTATTTATTAATCACAAGTAGGTTTACATTAACACTAATGAAGTCACTGTAAAATTCCCCTAGTCGCCATACTCCGTCACCTGTTCATGCTGAGGGCAAATTAAGCACATCTTTGGGACTATGGGAAGAAAGCAAAGCACCTGGAAGAAACCTACGCAGATATGGGAGAATGTGCAAAGTCCACATGATGACCAAGCCGGGGATCGAACCCAGGTCCTTGGTGCTGTGAGGCAGCAGTGCTAACCGCTATGCTTTTTATTACTTTTTTTGTTACTTCAGCGTTTAGAGGTGGTTGCAGCTGTCCTGCAACTGACGTGCTAAGAATATGCATCCACTGAGATGTACATTAAAACACAAATATATTAATTTTAAAATGACAGCTCCCACAGTGGCTTGGTTCATTAAGTATCCAGCTATATTCAGCTCACACATGATTCATATTCAAGGCTTTATCTCCATATGTTGCAAGAAACCATTCCCTGATCTGCAAGTTTTCAAAAAGTTCAATAAATTAAGTTGCAGTACAAATTGAACATAAAGGCTCTAGTGGAAAATAATATTTGACGTAGTTTACAATTCATGATTCCACTGACACAATCAAATTTTGATGATTTTCTTTTTGTAGAAACTGCATATTGATAGATTCTGCCAGCTATTTTGTATGTTAGAATCATGGTAACTTCTGGAATCATGTTGGAATTCTGGAAGAGAATTGCATCTTATAGTATAGCTGGATGTGAAAGGGGAATGGAGAACGTAAATTTTGGATTGTTTATAGCAACCTGTTTCCCACTGGCCCTCTTTTCCTGATGAGTCTTATTTTGGTGTTTGTCCACTGTATTGATATCACCTATTTCTCTTTGTGATACTTGTCACTCCCTTGATAACTGTGCCAAATTTTAAAATTATGTCAAAAGTTATTTTTGTTACAACAGTGACATTTGAGATTTGGCACTGCAACAATACTAGTAATGACTATGTCCTCAATTGCTGTCTGTGTTTGGCTGCTTCATATCCTACGTTGTTGGGATATTGACCATCTGTCCTTAAGCTTCAGAATGACTGCCTTCCATTCAGCTCCAATATATCATGGGGCTTTTTGGCAAGCGATAATATCCTTTATTTAAACCAGGAATGATGTTTTTCTCTAGTTTGATCTTGCACCTTACTTTGAAACATGTTTTAACAAACCAGAATACTGATCACTATATCAACAATTTCATTTCCCGAATGGGTAAGTTTGAGTACCTGTAGCTAGTTAATGGAATGCTATGCCTCAAGTTGTAGAGGCACAACAAGAATATCTTGTATCTGCTGTTTGTTGCCTCAGCCTATGCATTGGATTATCTGCTGAATGGGGTAAGTTTGAAAATGTCATGTTTTGAGATGGGCCACAATGTATGAACTTAATACTGAATAAGCAGATTTTGAAATGAAATTTTGAATGAAATTTGTGACAGGAGGTGGTTTTGGTGAACTATATTGCTGACAGGAATGGGTATGCCGAGAAATGCACAGCATTGCTTGCCAATTTTGTATGATAGGAAATATAGGTTCAAAAATTAATGCAACCAGTCAACAATTATATCTAACATTAGTTAGGCTTGCTCTTGCCCATTTATTCTGTGATGTTTTATGCCGCAGTAATTGGAATTGAGATAGAAATGTTGGGGTGCAATTTGCAATGTATCAGGATCTTTGCATATACAGGGCAAGCAACCATTCATACTGAAGAATTCAGAAATTAACAGCGTGAGGTGTTAACAAGGAAATGTAGACTGGATTCAGCGTCAAGTCAGGTACAGAGAATAAAGACGCGATTAGGTTTAGAGAGAGGAACAAAGCAGAAGAAATGTAAAAAGTTTTTAATTTAAAAAATTTTGATAACTATTAAAACTTTAAGGAACAAGACGCTATGTAGATGTTGTTTCTGTAGTGCATTTTCCAGCAGCAATTTCTTAATTCTTCTGCTTAATCCCACATTTTCTTTTGCTTGAATTTGGTGTGTTATTAACAGCGAATATAGCAGCGAATGTCCTTTAGTATATAGTGTTTGATTGCTGTGCCTTACCGAAACAGACCTCCTCTACACTTTGCGTGAATCACATCTTCACATAGGATTCATAACACAAAACCCAAGAAGTGAGATTTATTTATTGGGATGAGTTAGTTTTTGTCACTTGCCCTAAGTAGAGGGACAGTACATCGAAACCGTTGAACCTAATATCGTCTGTGTTTTGTTTAAGCTACTTCCCAATATTTAAATTAGAACCAGTTTGACTTGTAAGAATACTGAGTTTTATGGAAAATCCTTTGGTGTTAGAGCAATGCTGTTAACTACGTTTTAGTGTGTGAGTTTCTAAATAATTGTTCAAATAAAATTCTTTACTCCATGGTTATTTTGTTTGAAATTGGTGACCACAATTTTGGCTTCAATTATTTTTCTAATATGGCTTTATAAACCTTTTAAATAGCTGAATGTTGTATTGTGGAGCAAATCGTTGTTAATCATAAGTTGTTTTGTTAATTTTTGTGTCTGTGACAAAACTAATAGATATGCCTTTCTCGCTATTATTCCAAAATAGAGGAGCATTTTTTCCTCTAACGGCAGGTTATTTTGAGACAAAGGTTTGTCATTGCTCCTCTGACTGTGGATTGCTAGAGGCAGCATGTAGTAAATCAGAGTTTTATCAGCCATTTCTGGTCCAGAGGTTTTCGTTCATTCCCCAGTGAGGTGTGTTTGTGAGATGCCTCGTCTGTTACTTGCACTGGGTTGCGTTCTACGTGCTTCAGTCTGCAGATTAGCATTTTTTTCCTTCTCTGCTGGGAGGAAAGTGGTCAGATTTTACTCTTTTAATTTTTTGAAAGGAGCAGACAAATTCCTGTATATGCATTATCTTTTTGGATATCCTTTGCTGAAGTGTGTACAGTGATGGGAGCAGTTTCTGTGTTGTCGTTTAAAAGGATTTACTGTACATTATCAGTTTGCTGGGCAATCGTGCTGCTGCTGATCTCTGGCTGTTTAAACCATTGTGCTGTGTGCACAATAGATTCGCAACCATATGGCATGCTGTTATATAGTCATCAGTTCAGCTCATCTCATCAATGGACATTTCAGGAATATCAAAGGTGTTTTCAGAGGACCGATTCACAAGAATGGAAGCGAGGGGCTGGTATTTAATCTATTTTACCTTTTGCATCAATATTTGAAATTGTAGGTGAAGTTAATGTATGGTGCTGTTTTTGGAGATTCACTAATCTTTAAATAACTGCAGTTTGCATTTTCAGTCTTGTTTTGGTTATAATTATCAGTCAAATCTTTTGGAAAGGTAGGTATTTATAAATATGCGCTTGTAAATATTCTCTCCATAAACTTGCAGTTATTTTCATTGCCACAGAATACAATTGAATTTAAAAGATTAAAATCTAAATTCTGTTACAACTTGTTAAATTCAGCAGTTTAAAAATTACTAGCATGTTATTGTGTGTAATATGCTTTCCATGGATTTTATATATCATCTGTATTTTGTAATTCTTTAGTATGTTTCTAATTTGTAAGTTTAGTAAATTGCTTATTTTCCTCCATATTGTGCTTTTTGTTTTTAGACTTCCCTCTCCAAGCTTTTTGTTAAATCCATGGTTGGATGTTAAAACTTTAGTTAGCTCATCAAATGAGTACTGCCCTTCAAGTAACGGTAATCACTAACAGTGTTAAGATGCTAACGATTTTACCCCAAGTCAATGTAGTGTGCTGGATAGATGTTGTTAGCTTCCCATTGAACTTTAGTTTCCAAAGCATTGTTGGTGAGTGGAAAACTTTGTGTTTTGATCATCCAGACTCTAGTTCACCCTATTCCTGTAAATCCTGATTATCCAAAGTCCACCACTGAAATGAAGTTTACGTGCAAAATGATAAAAGTATGAAAATGTGAGGGATCATAAAGCTTTTTAAATTTGCTTGTTGAGAGCCAAATTACTGAGCATTGGCAATATCTTTTTAGAAATTTATAATCTTTGAAACTCGTGATGAGGGAAAATTTGAAATCGTATTTTTGTTAATTTAGAGAAAAGCAATGTTAGTGATTCACCAGTGACAGATTTTAACATTTCTAGGCAGTTATCTGGGTTAATCAAATGATAATGCAGACTAATCCATCACACTTTCATTGAAGTGCAGACTGGAAGAAAAAAATTATCAATCCACTGGGACCACAGGGGTTTCATTAAGTTTCAAAGCTACTCTGCCCCAAAACTTTATAAATGGTTATGAAATCAATAAAATTAGATATATTACTGCCTCTGGTGAAAATAAATCCCCAGTAGGCACATTTTCCTTGCAAAATATGTACATGTTCTTCAGGTTTATAGCAACAGTGAAGTTTAACATTTAAAAGAGGACTGAGTTCTGTATGGAACGTATTCTCGCTCGTTCCATCACTAGTCATTTTCTATTCATGAACATTCTGCAGTTCTGATTTCCTTCAACTAGAGTACCTTCTGTTCAATTGTTTGAATATCATGGCCCAAGAATTATGGGTGTGATGTCATCGCTAATTCTTTCTAAGATTAAAAGTGGACTCTCACTTTGATAACCATATCAGCTGGTAGCATTCTCACCTCTGAGTTGTAAGGTTCTAGGTTCAAGTCGCACTCCGGGGCCTGAGCACAAAATCACGGCTGAAATCCGGTCTAGGACTGACACAATACCACAGTGTTGAAGATGCTATCTTTTGGTTGAGATATTAAACTGAGGCCCATCTGCCTGCTCAGGGATACAAAAGATCCCATGGCACTATTTGGAAGAAGAGCAGGACAATTATGCCAAATGTCCTGGCCAATATTTATTCCTGAATCAAAATCACGATAACGGATTATCTGCTCCTCATCACCTTACTGTTTTTGTGATTTTGTTGTTGGACCCAAATTGCTGCCATGTTTCCTACATTACGGAAGAAGGCGATTCACCCCATCAAATCTGTGTTGGCACTATAGTCCCACTCCTCTAACTTATCCCCATAACTTCGAACATCCTTTTCAGTTAGCAATCCAATTTTCTTTTGAATACTTGATCAAAACTGCCTCCACCACTTTCTCAGAAGTTTGTTTCAGAATCCAATCACCCTCTGAAAATGTTTTTCCTCATATCACTTTTACTTCTTTTGCCAATTGTTTTGAACCTGTGCCCTCTATTTCTTGATGCTGTCCTGAGTGGGAACAGGTTTTGACTATTCATTTGTCATACCCATTGAATACCACTTTCAAGTCGTTCTTTCTCCAGGAAAAAAACATCCAGTCCCTCCAAGCTATTCTCATAGCCACAGTTCTTGATCCCTGGAAGCATTCTTGTGAATCTCTTTATTCTCTTTAATACCTTCACATCCTTCCTCCAGTATGGTGTTCAGAACTGGATGCAGAACTCTAGCTGATGCCAAACTAAAGTCTTTTGCACATTTAACATGATCTCACTACTCTTGTAATCAGTCACCTATTAATAAAATTTAAGGCATTTATACTGCATCATCACCTCCCATGTTGACAGAGCTTTATGAATTTTCTATCAACAGGGGAGGGATGATGTGGTGGTATTGTCACTGGTCCAGTTATTCAGAGACTCAGGGTAATGCTCTGGGGACTAGGCTTTGAACGGTAGGTGATGAAATTTGAATTCAATAAAAATATGGAATTAAAAGTCTAATGACGAAACTTTGTCGATTGTCATAAAAACCATTTGGTTTATTAATGTTCTTTAGGGAAGAAAACCTGCCATCCTTATCTGGTCTGACCTCATGTGACTCCAGATCCACAGCATTGTGTTTGATTTTTAAATGTTCTCTGAAATGGCTTAGCAAGCCACTCAATACAGGAACAATTAAGGATGGGCAGTAAATGCTGATCAGCCAGTGACAACCAACCCGCTCCCCCCCCATCAAATCCTATGAATGGATACAAAAACACATGCCCTGTTATCTTCAATGATTACATACCAAGGTCCCTTTTATACAGTTGCTCCATATTCTTCCTGCCAAAATGAATCACCTGGCCCATCTCTGTAGTGAACTTCATCTTGTCTGCTCAATCCACCAACTTGTCTGTCATTTTGAAGTTTAAGACTATCCTCATCATGGTTGACAACTTCTCCAATCAGTCTCTCATCTGCAGATTTTGAGATCATGCCTTAAACATCGCAGTCTAAATCATTAATATAGATTAGGAAGAACAAAGTTACCAGCATTGACTTTTCATACAGAATATAGGGCCAAGAGTGTAACATGTGTAGAGGCCAGGGAGAGTAGATTTTTCTAATGTTTGATGTCGCGTAGAATCCTAAACACTTAAAATTGGGACGATTTCTGCATGCTCTCCTGGGAGATCTTCCTTGAGACTGCTGGTTGAGAGATTTGATCTGGGTCCATTGTTCGATTAAGGATGGGACAAGTTCCTGAGACCCTGAAAAGATGGCAGCGTGATCACTGAAATTGAGTGTTGCTGCTGCAGAATAGGATGTTCATCTTGAGGCATCCTTTGAAGAGATTTCAATTTTAAAAAATGAGCTCTGGCCACAGCTCCTGAGCTATTTTGTAGGAAGCCCCTCCATAGGATAGCCCACTTTTGTAGTTAGATTCTGCTGGTCCATGCTGCTTCAGTTGGTCGGTAGTGGGGTTAAGAACAGAAGATTGTGAGCCCCCTGGCCAGCTGCTAGCAAGCTGCTGCATGGTACCTGCCAGGCATTGATCTCAGCAGGAGGCCAGTCCAGTGTTGGCAAGATGCTGGTGGCTTCACCAAATCAATCCAAATTGGGCACTTAATTATTCAAATTTGATGGCTGCTGTTGTTAGGTTGGTGGCCGTCGTCTCTGGCAAGGTCATCCAGAGGCTGAAATGCATTGGGCCACTAAGCCTAATCTCTCGTATGTAAATTTCTGATTAGTCCTTCCATTGGATCAGGAATATTTTTGTCATATTCACACTGTAGCATTTGGAAGAAAGCGACAGCAAAGCTGGATGACTCTATTGCTATCTTGGGAAGAAGGTTTGCTGTTGCCAGACAGGATGGGTTATAGCAGGAGGAGAATAGGAAATGCTCATGTTGTGGCAAACTGGCTGCATTTTATGCGAGTTAGATGGATGTGTGTTTGTGCATACTAGAGTATTGCAATAAGCGTTGTCAAACATTAGATTTTAAATATAAATAATTTGTTTGTGGGGGGGCGGGGGGGGTTGAATGAAAGCGTGGCAACTGCAGGTCCATGATTACGTCTATTGCTGATAATTACAGGTTTGGAACTTCAGTTGTGATAAATATGTGAGCACAGATATTACTGATTAGAAAAATAAGACACAGCTGGAAAATCATTGTTTCAACAAAGAAATCTAAGTAATAAACTGAAAAGGGTGACTTCAGAGTTTATATCCTCTTCAACATTATCTCCTTTGCCGTCACCACAGCCTATTCCGTGCCAAAACAATATTTACTTAATACTGTATTAGATTCCACTTTAATTCTTGTCCTGTATTAAATTTGTAACACAAGATATTTTTCAGCGAACAGACATCTTGTCAAAGGCTAATGGTGCCTATATTGCTACGATACAATAGCATTGCTTTATTAGAAAGATTTACACGTTGAAGATCTTATCCTCAGTTGGTTGCAATGTATTACTCTGCTGCCGAAATGAACAGGCTTTTGGGCCAAGTGCTTGAGGTAGCGGTTTCAGTTCTTTGTTTCTCTGTGATCTGTGTAATATTTCAGCTGATTTAAGTGGCTTTTGTCATGTTGGTAGAGCAACCATCCTGGATTGACAGATGAAAATGAGTTTGAAATGTTTTCAAAATTGAAGTGGGTTTCAGCATCATTTACTTTGCATGAATTGACAGTCTTCTCTGTTTTACTTAATTGCAGAATATATCTCTATTAATACTCCCAGAATGCAGGTAATTTTCAAACTATAATTCATGACATATGGTAGTGTGATATGCTTGGCAAGGAAGGTGACTTTGGACCAATAGTACCCAAGGCTTGGGAGGAACAGGTGGTTTGAGACCTACAGTTTTCAGAGCTTTCCACCACAGGGGATTTCTCTTGTTACGCGTCTGTGTATTGCAGACTAATTCAGCATTGCCCAAAGGAAATTGCTGATTGGTTACGTGTGGCTATGGTGACATCATTTTAGCCATATGTACTAATGTTAGTTAAAGAAACACCTTGCATACATAATTTGGGTAAATGCACTTCATAAATAAGTTTTCTTAACAAATTCAGTTACCAAGGAGGTAAAACATTTGCAACTTGCTATGTTTTTATATTATTTTACTAACATACGCAAATAGCACAACTGCAAGTATGAATATGAAAATCACGTGCCCAACTGCAGTGTTTTTTATACTCCCTAAAAAATGCAATTAACTTCACTTGGTGTTACAATTAGCCACATGTGGCTAGCAGCTAATGTGTCGATCAACACTGGACTAACTGATAAAGATTGATTGCCATGATTAGTCAATGATTGCACTATTGTCGTATCATGCGATTACCAAGATAGTAGAAGATGAACCAGATGTACAATTTTTTTCACCTAGTAATGTTTTATGCAAAACAGTAGGAAATAGAAATAGAAAATGCTGGAAAAACTCGTATCTCGCAGCATCTGTGGAGAGAGAAACAGAGTTAATGTTTCAGTTTGTGACCTTTGATCGGAGTAGGAAATTTATTAGTTGCTGTAGTGATAATGTGATTCATGTGGTGATGCTCAAAATCTGGCTTTTTTATTATTAATGGGGTACCTGTAGTAATATGGATTAAGATGTGAAAGGGAATCTAGCTGACCTCAGAAGGCTGCATATAAACTGTAATAAAGTGATGTTGCTAGGGATGGTTTTCTCACTTATAATGAGTATGTTTGCTTGAGTTGTCAGTAGTACCAAATATGCTTCAAATTGTTTTTGTAAGTCAGCTTTCTTGAACCAAATTTAAAACATGTTATTCTGGATTTTGAGCTTTTGTTTCACATTCAACACCAAAGCTACGAATGCAGAGAAATTTAAGAGTATATTAATAAATACCACATTAATGTTAAGGCTCCAATTTCTACATACTCATCTTTAGTTTTCAATGGATACTCATTTGCGAAGGTGAAATTCCAGTTGCTATGCTTTGTAAGCATACAAGGTTGATGAGGATGAGAATATGATTAGTGATGAGTATATACAAATCGAATGTTTGTGAAATTGACACTGGCCTTCATGAGAAAAATGTTTTAATAATTGTTGACAGATTGTCAACTCATTACATTGATAATGACATTGTGTTGCTGTCAGACACTTATTATTTTCAAAAACATCTTAATTTTGCAATTAAAGAAGTGATGATAAATGACAATATACTAGGGCAACATTAAAACCCCAACGATTCCTCAAAGTTCAAAAGCATTGTATGTAACTAAGCAACAAATGTTTGCTGTGGACATTTGGTTTCTTCTACTGTGTCATCAAGTATGTATTGATCGCTATTAATATATTTGGATGACTTGGATTGTGTTTTGTGTGGTTTGTTTTACAGTAGCATGAAATCCATTGAATCTGTTGAGCTTGGGGTAAAATTAAATCTCTGAATGCAATGGGCTCGCACTTTATTACTGCCCACTGTGTGTATTGAGTCTCGTCCTGCCCAAGGCTGTTTGAAAACTGAAGTTTTCATTAAGTTTAGATGATCCTAATGAGAATTAAATGTGACCTTTTATAAAGCAAGGAGTATGGATAATTCATATAAAATTACTCTTCCCACAGATTCTTTTGAGAACTTGACCAATCTGAATTTTTGCTCATCTGTTAAATTTGAACAAGAATATTTATGTAGTGCCTTTTCTCTCATAAAACAAGTGCAGGCACTTCACAGTTTGACAGTGAGTTGCGTAGAGAGATATTAGGACATACGAACGGAGCCTTGATCAACAGTGTAGTTATAAGAGGTGCCCTAAAGAAATGGACACAGTGAGAAGTCCTGTAATACCAGGTTAAAGTCCATCAGGTTTATTTGGTATTGCGAGCTTTTGCAGCGTTTCTCCTCCATCAGGTGAATGGTTCGTAAGGAAATTCCAGAACTTAAGGCCTACGCCGCTGAAAACATGGTCACCAATTGTTAAAATTGAAGATGGACAAGCAATGAGCTTTGGAAGGGCTTAAAGATCTCATGGCAAGAGGAAGTTGATGTATTGGTTGTAATCTACCAAATCTCTCTCAATTCTGGAAAGATCCCAGTACCTTCCCCAAATTAACACCTCTGTTCAAGAAAGGAAAGAGACAGAAAACTGGAAAGAGAAGGCCAGTCAGACTAATAGCTTTCATTGTGCAAATGCTGGAATCCATTGTTAAGTAGTAGTAGTGATAGTAGCAGGACACCTGGAAAATTATTATACAATGAAGCAAAGTCAACATAGTTTAATGAAATGGAAATGGTGTATGATAAACTTATTTACACGGTAGGTAAAGAGAAACAGTGGATATATATTTGAAATTCCAAATAAGGTGCCACAGGTTAAAAACTCAGTGTTGACAAGAGACCCTAGGATACATCCTCATACTTGGGCAGCCATCCCCCTCAAAAGCAGCCATTGGCTTGGAGATCCAACACTGGATTAATCTTCTACAAATTATGATAGCATGTTTATCAACAAAGACCTTAAAGTCAACCACAGAATAGTTTTGTCTCCACACTCTTGTACTGCTGTGAGACCTGGACTGAGTATCAGTGATACATTAGAGTGTGATAGAAATTCCATCAGCAATTCCCTTGCCACCACCTCTGGATTCAATGGGAGGACTGTTGAACAACCACAAATATCCTCCTTGAAGCCTACTCCACAAGCATTCACGTGCATATGGAGGTGTTGTTGCGCACTCTGCTTTCTATGTTTTGAGTCTGTGCAAAATAAAGTAAAGCTGAGTTCATCCTATCTTGAATTTGCTTTGGGGTTAAAAATACAAACTTGGATTGCACAAAAACCTGAAGGGGTTGGGGGAAATGCACATCACTTGTAAAGAGGGAAACATGTCAAAACATTTTTCTGTTTACTGATGGTAGTGTGAGGAGAAATTAGACCTGTTTAAATTTGCTCCCTCCTATCTCTAACAATATTTTTTAATCACTAAGGAAGCCAAAACAATATGCAGTACTCCAGATTGTTCTCTCAAAGCCCTATGGAGAACTCCAGATGTGCTCTCACCAATGCTCTACACAGCTTTAACAAAACTTCCCTACTTATTTCCCTTTGTAATAAAGGCCTGTTGCAAGCTATAGCCTGTTGCAAGCTATAGCCTAACAATATAAGCCTTCCTAATCACTTGCTGCACCTGCGTACCAACTCTTTTGTGATCCATGTACCAGGAGGCCCAGATTTCTCTGTACTCAGGTCTGCAATCTCTCTTTAAATAATTGCTTTTCAGTTCTTCCTACCAAAATGGAAAAGTTCACATTTTCCTACATTATATTTCATCTGCCAAATTTATGCCCATCTACTTTGCCTTTATATATCTCTCTGTAGACTCATTATGTCCTCTTCACAACCTATTCACCTACTGTGTCATCAGCAAATTTAGCAACCAGACATTCCACCCTTCCTCTAAGTCACGAATACAGATTGCAAACATTTTGAGGCCTCATCGTCAGGTGAATGGAGAGTTCTGGCCTCAGACAGAGCATATAACAGCACAGACAGTTTACTGATTACTGATTAGAATGTGAGTCTTTACAACGAACCTGCTGTTCAAGTCTTAAAGATGCCGACAGTGTGAGTGGAAAGAGCATTATGCATAGGTTAAAGAGATGTGTGTTGTCTCCAGATAGTATAGTGTGAGATTTTGTAAACCCAGGCAAGTTGTGAGGTTTACAGATAGTGTGACATGAACCCAAGATCCCTGTTGAGACCGTCCTCGTGTGTGCAGAACTTGGTTATCAGTCTCTGCTCCGTGACTGTGTTGTCGTGTGTCGTGAAGGCTGCCTTGGAGAGCGCTTTAACCAAAGGTCAGATGCCGAATGCCTGTGACTGCTGAAATGTTCACCAGCAGGAAGGGAACAGTCTTGCCCAGTGATTATCGAATGATGTTCGTTCATCTGTTGTCGTAGCGTCTGCATGGTCTCCCCAATGTACCATGCTTCAGGACATCTTTTCCTGCAGCGTATTAGATCGACAACGTTGGCCGAATTACGAGTGTATCTGGTGGAAGGTGTTCTCACGTGTGATGATGTCATCCATGTTGATGATCCTGTATGTCTTGCAGAGGTTGCCGTGGCAGGGTTGTTTAGTTTTATGGTCACTGTTCTGTTGAAGGCTGGGTAGTTTGCTGCGAACAATGATCTGTTTGAGGTTGTGCGGTTGTTTGAAGGTAAGATGTGGGGATGGACCTGGCGAGATGTTCGTTTTCATCAATGATATGTTGAAGACTCCGGAGAAGAGATCATAGCTTCTCTGCTCCGGTGAAGTACTGGACGACGAAGGGTATTCTCCACCGTGTCCCGTGTTGGTCTTCTGAGGAGGTCAGTGCAGTTTTTCACTGTGGCGCATCGGAACTGTCAATTGATGAGTCGAGCATCATATCCTGTTCTTATGAGGGCATCTTTCAGCATCTGGAGGTGTCTCTCTCAATCCTCCTCGTCTGAGCAGATCCTGTGTATGCAGAGGACTTGTCTATAGGGAATGGCTTTTTTAATGTGTTTAGGGTGGAAGCTGGAGAAGTGGAGTATTGTGAGGTTGTCTGTGGGCTTGCAGTACAGTGAGATGACATCCTTGATGGACATGCATGTGTCCAAGAATGCATTCGATTCGAAAGAATAGTCCATGGTGACTCTATGGTGGGATGGAACTTGTTGATGTCATCGTATAGTTGTTTCAGTAATTGTTCACCATGAGTCCAAGGAAGAAAATGTCATCAATGTAATCACTCGACAATCACCAGGCAAGTCTGTTTCCTTCCAGTTGGTGAACACTTCAGCGGTCACCGACATTCAGCCTCTGACCTTCGGGTAAGCGTTCTCCAAGGCGGCCTTTATGACTCACAACAATGCAGAGTCACTGAGCAGAGGCTGATGACCAAGTTCCGCGCACACGAGGACGGTCTCAACCGGGATCTTCTGTTCATGTTGCACTATCTGTAACTCTCATGATTTGCCTGGGTTTGCAAAAGCTCACTGGGAGACAATACACATCTCTTTAACCTATGCATAGTGCTCTTTTCACTCACATTGTCAGCATCTTTAAGATCTGAATAGTAGGTTAGTTGTAAAGAATTGTATTCTAATCAATAATCCGTAAACTCTCTGTGCTGTTATATGCTCTGTCTGAGGCCAGAATTCTCCATTCACCTGATGAAGGGCAAACTCTGAAGGCTTGTGAGTTTACTATCAAATAAATTGGTTGGACTTAAACCCGGTGTTGTCAGACTTCTTACTATCCTATTGGCTTGCCAATCTTCAATCCATGCTAATGTTATCCCTTACAATTCTACACCATGAGCTATTATTTTGTATAATAACCTTTAATGCGGCACTTTATCAAATGCCTTTTGGAAATCTAAGCACACCCCATTTACATGTTTTCCATTATTCACTCTGCTTGTTACTTTCTCCAAGAACTCCAATAAATTAATCAAACACAATTTCTCTTTCATAAAACCAAGTTGACTGTCTGACTGCATTGAGATTTTCTAAGTGCCCTGCTATAACCTCCTTAATAAATTCTAGCATTTTTCAATTTTTTGAATGTTAGACTAACTTGTCTGTAGTTTGCTGCTTCCTCCTTTCTTGGCTAGAGGAGTTAAATGTGCTGTTTTATGATTTGATAGAACCTTTCCAGAATCTAAGGAATTTTGGAAAATCACAACCAATGTACTTGCCATCTCCACAACCACTTCTTTCAAGACACTAGAATACAGGCCATCAGATTATGGGAACTTGTTAGATTTTGATTTGAATAGTTTCCTTAGTACCCTTTCCCTGGTGATTTTAATTATTCTGAGTTCCTCCTTGCCTTTCACCAGTTGACTCACAAAAATTTCAACGTTCTCGAGTGTTACTTGTGCCTCCTGCCATGAAGGCAGACACAAAATATCTGTCACTGTATCTGCCATTTTTGTATTTCCAAATGTTCATTCATTCTTCTGGCAAGAGCCAGCACTCCGTTTTAATCTACTGCTAATCTTTGTGGGCTGGTGCACTATTTCTTTCAATTTAATACTTTTTTCCTTCCTTTGTTAGTCATGTGTACATTCTTCTAGAATCTTTTGCACTGGCGTGTACTTTTGCTGAGTGTTATGAAATTTTTTTCTTAAAGTTTGCCACTACATCTGTTCTATCCTACCTTTTAACCTCAGTCCCCAGTTCACTTTAGCTAGCTCTGCCTTGCCCTTGTGATTGCCTTTATTTAAATTTAAAAGGCTTGTCTTAGACCCTCAAATTGAATTCAAAATTTGATCATGTTATGGTCATTGCTGTGTAGTGGCTCCTACTCTGTGGGAGTGAAATTGTAACTGAGTAGTAGTATACAGCAGGGGTCAGTGCTGGGGCTCAACTATTTACAACCTTAGAGGAAGAGACTGGGTTTATTGCAGTTAAATAAAGATAGGTTGAAAAATTAAGAGAAAGACACAAGGTATCTGAAAAGGGAAATAGATGGGTTAGGTGATTGAGCAAAAATCTGTCTGATGGAGTTTAATGTGGGAGAAAATGTTAGATTATCCACTTGGAAAGAAAAAAGCAGAATATTATTTGAATGAAGAGGGCATGCATACAGAATGTTCTGGTACAGTGGGATCACAAAAAGTTGGCATGCAAGTATAGCAAATAATTAAGGCAAATTAATGTTGGTTTATGTTACAGGGGTGTAAAAGTAAGAAAATTCTGTTCCAACTGTGCATTGATAAGATCATAACTGGTTTACTGTATATAGTTTTGACTTGCTTAAGTTGGGATATGCTTGCATTAGTGGCAATTCAGAGACATTTACTAGGTTGAAATGAAATGGTTGCTCTTTGAGGAAAGGTTGAGCATGTTGGGCCTATACTCATTGGTGTTTTGAAGAATGAGATGTGATAATTATAATCTTCTAAGTGGGTTTGATAGAGTCTTCACTGAAGATGTTTACCCTTGTGGGAAATGTATAACTGGGGGACATAATTTCAAAATAAGGGATTCCTTTTATGGATGGAGTTGGAGGAATTCCCCCTCTCAGAAAAATGTTAGTCTTTGGAATTCTCTCTCCCAGTGAGCAGTGGAGGCCAGGCCATTGAATATGTTCAAAACCAAGGTAGACAGATTCTCAATCTACAAGCGAGTCAAACTTTAGGTGGGGCAGGCTAGAAAATGGAGTTAAGGCCATAATCTTATCGAAAGGTAGAATAGGCTAGAGGGGTGAATGGACCTATTCCAGCTTCTGTGTTGATTAGGCTATGGGCTTTTTTGAGAATAATGAGAATTTTAAAATTGAAATTTCATTGGAATCTATGCCACTGCAGTCAACATGCAGTGGAGCGATGGGCAGAAGGAACTTAATGTGATTAGGATATGGACAGCAGAATTTTGGGTTAAGTTAAGGTTATGTTGAGTGGTGGAGTTCTTACTCTAATATCAGAGATTGCAGATATCCTTGAATGCATCTACATAAGGCTGGTATTGTGCATTATGGATCCAAAGTTTAACAGTATCATATTGCCTCAGAGTCGAACCAATAATGCAACTGATCTTTTCTTACATAACTTATTGGAGATTCTAAGGAAGTTCGCAAAGAGGAAATTGGGTTTCTTTTTCAGTTTTATTGCATTTCTAAATTGTTGTCATTGTTATTGATGCTGTCTGAAGTCTCTAACTCTAAAACCTCTGTGATCTGTAACATATTTTCCATCTTCAGTTGGGAAAGTGCATCAGTACGTTTGGGGTGATATTCTTCTGATTTAAAGTCTTTAGTATACCATTGTTCAAAAAACACTAACATGAGAGATAAATTTATGATTACAAACCTTCTCAACCTGTTATGTTGAGTAAAGAGTGTAAGATTAATTTACCAAGATACAGAATGTTTGCGCAGCAAGACATTCAAATTAGTACCACATTAATTGTTTTGATATCTATTCTTTAATAAACTGCTGTGGCCTAATTCTTCAGATCCAACTCACTCAACTTTGCATTTTGTGTGCATTATATTGCAGTATGAAACATTGATTTTATTTGGCTGTATTTATGTTGCGTTGGTGCATTTTTGTTTCACATTGATGTTAACGAGTTCTAGTATTTTATACTAAATTAGAACTAATTTTGGGAAGTGCCATCAGGTAGAAATATTGCTGAATCTTTTCACTGAATTCAAGTGGGATGAATTGTAGTATGGAATTTGGACTGAGAAAATCTTTTGGCTCATATTGGGATTCAAACAGCAGTAATAGCGGACTAAGTTATTCTTTAAATGTTGTTTAATCATGACTCTCATTGCAATGTGTTTTTACCTCTTTGAATGTTACAAGTTAACAACTTGAACCTTTTTTATTGATATTAATTCAATGGCACAGAAGAACATTGCGGCAAAGCAGAGAAATAATGAAAATACAAGAAATATTATTTACAAATGCCTGAATTACTAGTTTCATAGTTTAACAAAAGTAAAAGTTCAGTTTTCTGAATAGATCTGATCTTATATGGCTTGTCTCTCAATCTCAGTGCCACTGAGTCTGTCTGTAATGTAAATGGAGTTTACTACCTTGTAATGTTCAGCAAAAGAAGAATTTGATGTAGCTGCAGTATGAGTCAGAGCACAGCACAAGTGATGAGCTACAAAACACTACTGCAGTTTGAATCAGATTGAATTGTTCAAAAGAGCTTTGCTGTTTTGTTCTGTCATTTGTGGGGGGAAAAAGGGATAATGGACGAAGCTGACATGGTGGCTACTGGGTGAACCATGAAGCTTGATAACTTGGCTAAAATGTTGCATTGAAAATGACCACTTATTATTTCTACCCAGTTCCATAATTGAAAATACCTTTTGAATGGATTATACAGGCGAGATTCAGAACAAATATGCTAATGGTCTCAATTAAATGAGAACAAAATGGATGCACAGATCACAGCTGTGCTTTTCAGTAATGGGAACGTTTTTGAGATGGTTTTAACAGTTTGCCTCTCTGTGTGAGAATGATGCTGTTTAAAAAAAAAAATACTGATTTGTAAGGCGGTGACCCGTTCACTCCAAACTAAACCAGTTTCTTTCAGTGTACTTGTGTAATTGTTGTAAAGCATGTGTCAGATAGTCTGATTGCATTGTTCATGCAAGACCTTGTGTTCATCTGGGAAGTAGAATTTGAATGGATAAACCTTTTTTCTGATTATCATTGTTCCATGAATGTACCTTTGAACTCCATTTTTAATATTTTATACAGAATTCTTGTTTTATTTGAGTTGAGGATTATCTCTTGCATTAATTTTCATACAAAGTTCTAGAGCGTTATTCTAATACTGGCTTTTTTATGCTAGCACTCAAAGCAAATTTCTTTATTTCTATTTTTCTAGTTTATTTTTCCACTGATAGTTAAGCATTTGCAGTATTTTAAAAATGCAATTAGCCAAACAGAGCAACAGTTAAAATACAAGTGGCATTCAAATGTTGATTGTATGAAAAATAGTTGGTTCTTTGAAAAATAGTGTGCGGTGTCATTCCTTTTTGAAATGGATATGTTCTCCATTTTCTATAATTGGTTTTAAAGTCAGACACCCTTCCTGATAAAACAAATTTTGAATCCCTATGCACTGTTGATTGAGATGAGTTTGACTGATGCGTTTAAGCGTGCCATATTTTTCTTGTCCCCATTGGCACATGGATGCTATAAGTCACCATAGGATAAATGAATGTAGCTTTGTAAAATGATTGCTACTGATTAAAATTCAGGTGAGAACATTTGGAGTTTAAAAAACTAATTAGGATCAAAATTAAATCTCTGCTGTGAAACAGATGATCAAACTCTTTTCCAGCTTTTGACCTACTACTAATAGGGAGACTTTGTGCTTTCATGCATAGAGTCATAATAGGACAGAACATGGCCATTCAGTCCATCAGTCTGTGCTGATTCTCTATTCCATTGAGTCCGATTCCACTACTTGGCGAAGCCATGCTAGCTGCTTTAGCTTGAGCCAATTCAAATTCCTTTTTAATACATCACATATTTGGTAACATGATAAACTTCAGTAGAATCCATGGAGGAATCGCCATCATGAGACAACTGCGTCAAACAGCTCATCAATTGGATGAAAAACAGCAAAGTCTATTTATTCTAGCTAAAGTTTTCAAAATTGGCAGGATTTGTTCATATCAAGAATTCATGTACTCATCCAATGAATTAGGGAGGAAAAATAATTTTCCCTATTTCTTCTAGTATCCCTTCTGTCCTCCAAATGTCTTCAAGATTGTGACAGTTGTGACTGTCTTCAAGGAAAATGATGAATCTTGCTGTGGAAACTTTCAGTCTTCCCCCCTCATCATAGCAAGGAAAATTATGACACACATTTTCCTGAATCATCTATTCTGTAGAGATCCTCCCAGAGGCAGAATGTAACTTTAGACATTACATAGGTACATCTATCATGGAATGTGTTGCCAGACAAATCCAAGGAAAATATTCATAGTCATAGATCATAGAAACCCTACAGTGCAGAAAGAGGCCCTTTGGCCCATCAAGTCTGCACCGAACAGAATCCCACCCAGGACCTATCCCCATACCCCTACATATTTTACCCACTAATCCCTCTAACCTACACATCTACAATAATAGAAAATGCAAAACATATCTATTTCAAAAAGGATTGACACCGCACACTATTTTTCAAAGAACCAACTATTTTTCATACAACCAACATTTGAATTCCGCTTATGTTTTAACTGTTGCTCTGTTTGCCCAATTACAAAAGTTAATCTGTGTTCTTAAAATATTGCAAATGCTTAACTAGCAGTGGAAAAATAAACCAGAAAAATAGAAAAAGAAATTTGCTTTGAGCGCTAGCATAAAAAAAGCAGTATTACAATAATGCTCTAGAGCTTTGTATGAAAATTAATGCGAGATAATCCTCAACTCAAATAAAACAAGGATTCTGTATAAAATATTATAAATGGAGTTCAAAGGTACATTCATGCAACAGTGACAATCAGGAGCAGTTTTATGGCATGGCCAATCAACCTAACCTGCACATCTTTGAACTGTGGGAGGAAACTGGAATACCTGGAGGAAACCCACGCAGACATAAGGAGAATGTGCAGACTCCACACAGACAGTGACTTGAGCTGGGAATTGAACCCAGGTCCCTGGAGCTGTGAAGCAGCAGTGCTAACCACTGTGCTACCGTGCCACCCGCCGTAGTACAGAAGAACAACATCAGGAACTCTCCTTTGCATTTAGCAAAATCTCCAAAGCTTGACTCGTTAAATCATGAGGTTCTGTGAATTGTGCTCTATAAAAGTTTAGATGTTGAAGAAACTTCTTCACAATCCCTCAGTTGTTTCATGATGATGTGACAAATTTTCAACCGTTTCCACCAATTTGTAATTATCTTTGATAATTTGATAATACAATCTTTGATAATTTGTTACCACTTCTTGCATGCTTCTTCTCCACAAATATAATTATTGCATGTGCTTTTGATAAAATCATAGCATTCTTATTGAGCTGTTCAGTCTATTGAGCCTGCACTAACTCTGACAGTGCATCTTACTCAGGCCTATCCCAGCAACCTTACATGGCTAAGCATGGGAAACAATTTAGCATTGCCAAACCATCTAACCCACATGTTTGGACTGTGGGAGGAAACCCATGCAGGCACAGGGTGCAAACTCCACACAGTCGTCCAAGGTCAGAATTGAACTTGGCTCCCTAGAACTGAGGGGCAGCAATGCTAACTACTGTGCCGCAATGCCATGATTGGAATCTTTTACTTGTTGAACTATATTTGTGACAGGCTCAAATACCTGGTTGTGATGCAACTATTATAAATTGATGCACTGTTCTTAATTGAATAACACATCGCTATCTTAGTTCATGTTATCGCATCTTCGAGTAACTTATGTTTTGGCATTCTAAATAAAATGCTACGAAGCCCTGGTTGAAAGGGTTGAATTATGAGAGAAGGTTGCTTGCGTTCCCTTAAACATAGAAGATTTGAGCATGCTCTAATTCAGATATTTAAAATTATTGAAGGATTTGACAGGGTAGATGGAGAGAATCTATTGTCTCGGTGGAGAAGTCCAGAACAAGTGGGCATTAATTAGGGAAATTTCATAGTAATGTTTCATGGCAGTGTTAATGTAAGCCTTCCTTGTGACTGATAAAATAAAGTGTGTGTGTTCAGGAATGATGTCAGGAAATGCTCATTTGCATAAAGGATAGTGAAAATCTATTACTCTCCCTGAACAGTTGAAGAAGTTGAGGCTAGATCAATTGAGATTCACAATAATTATGCAAAGGAATTACAAAACCAGTGGAGGGCAGTGAAGTTAAGAAAAAGATCAGCCATGATTTAGTGGAATGTTGGAACTGATGTGAAGAGTGAATCATTATATCCATGTTATATTCTTAATATCTCTATTGAGAACTTAACTTTAAGTCCGCCTAGTTGGCAGCTGGCAAGGAGTCATAGTTCGCTGAAATTCTGCAATTTTTTTTGAAGGTGTGGGGTTTGTCACTTGGTACAGCATAAGGCTATCTATGTTGTGCAATATTCTGCATATCCTGTTCTGTCCATCGGATTTTGGACTCTGAAATCAAAGAAGTTCTTCTAAGCATTGGTTCAAAAGCCATCTCTCAACATTTGAATGTTGGTGTTTCAGTTCAGTTACATCATGAAAGTAAATTGTTTTATTTTTCTCTTTCCCTTTCTGCTCTGAAAATGGTTTAAGATGGAATTGTCAGGTTATGCCTATCCCCGATGCTTTTAAATGCATTGTTTTAAACTAGCTGCTGAATTGTTGGTGACCAGTGCAACCATGAAGATCATTATAATCAAAGTCAGATACCATATTCAGAGCCCCAGTTGTGCTTGTCAATGAAAATTTGCTTTAAGTAGCAATCCTTGACAATTTTCCATGTTTAGTTTTGCTTCTAAATGATAAGACAATGGCACCATCCACGCTGAGGTGAGTGAACTTGAACACAAATCTTGGTTTTGGGTTACATGGAACATAGAATCATACAGTGCAGAAAGGCCCTTTGGCTCATCAAGTTGGTACTGACACATTAGAAACACCCTAATCCGTCTGCCAGCACTTGGCCCATAGTCCTGAATATTAAAATGTACCAAGTGCTTATCCAGATTTTTTTATTTTTATTTTTTTCGGCACAAAGAGAGACCCTTTGGCCCAAACTGCTCATGCCAACCAAAATACCCATCTAAGCTAACTCATTTACCTACATTTGGCCTGTATCCCTCTAAACCTTTCCTATCGATACATCTGTCCAAATGCCTTTTAAATGTTGTCAATGTCCCTCCTCAACCACTTCCTCTTGCAGCTTATTCCACACATGTACCACCCTCTTGTAAACAAAAAAAATTGCTCCTCATGTTCTCATTAATTCTTTCCCCTCTTAAACCTGTACCCTCTAGTTCTCGATTCCCCAATCTGGGAAAAAGACTGAGTGCATTTGACCTATTCCTGCATCTCATGATGTTATACACCCTATAAGATCACCTCTCAGGCTCCTACGCTCCAAAGAGAAAAGTCCTAGCCTGTCTGACCTCTTCCTATAACTCAGTCCCTTGCATCTTGACAACATCGTTGTAAATATCCTCTTCACTCTCTTCAATTTAATAATATCTTACCAACAGCACAATATTCCAGATGTGATCTCACCAATGTCCTGTACAACTGCAGCAAACTTCCCAACTTTATACTTAATGCCCTGAGTGTTGAAGGCCAACATGCCATTTGTCTTTTGATGAATTTGGTGAAGGAAAGGAAAAAAGGCAAAAACCCCAATCGTTTGTCCGAAGAGCCAAGTCCCAGATGGGACAGAAGAGGTCCAAGTTAAAAAAAAATGGAGCAGAGGAACAGTCTCCAAGCAGAGGGAGAACTGTGGTTGACAAACTTTTAAGTAGTGCTTGGGAGAAGCACTGAAGATCAAAAAAGGCAGCAGAAGGTTAGTCATTCTGTCATGTTCTACTCAATGCAGCCAAAGAACTGAACTTATGTTTGAGAGTTCGTGCTGCACTGTGGGTGTACCTACACCGCGTGGACTGCAGTGGTTCAAAAAGGTAACTCACCATCTTCACCTCGAGGATTAGCGTTGGGCAATAAAAATGCTTTTCTGGCCAGTAATATCCTCATCCCATGAAAGAATATTTTATAAAAATCAGGAGAATCCTGCAAACTCCAAAGATGTGGGATAAGTGGATTGGCCATGCTAAATTGTCCTTTCGTGTCAAGGGGACTAGCAGGATAAATACATGGAGTTACAAGGACAGGGTTGGGTGGGATTGTTGTTGGTGCAGGCTTTATGGGTCAAATGGCCTTCTTCTGTAGGGATTCTATACCAGAGTTCGGTCCATGAGAGGCAGTCTGAATTGAAATGACTTTTGAAGTGAATTCTAAGGCTAGATCCTTGAAGATGAAGACTGAAATCCCTTATGAGCAACACAGAGATCCAATAAGATTGATTTGACCTAGTTTGCTGACTTTTGGTTGGATTGCTGAGAAATCTGTGGATCTGCCTTGGTCACGATTGACACTTGTGCAGTTTAATGTGTTCAACTAGTTTGCCTGTTAACTCACGTGTTTCATGTTAACCCTGAATGTTGACGTACAAGACAAATATTGTAAATTGCTTTATCTTTTTGGCCTTTATGTAGTAAAATTTTTGTTTAAAAACCATGAAATCTTGTAGCTTTAGCAAGTACCTTTCGTGTCAAACTTTGTTTATCTTAAACAGTTACTGGTCAGTAACTGAATCATATCAAAACTTGGAGGAGTCTGGTTCAGGATGACAACAATATCTTAGAATTGAGTTTAGAAGAGCTAGAGTTGTTTCACCGATTTAACATTACATTTAATTTCCCACGATGAAATTAACAATTAGTGCTCATTAGGAGCTATTTCATTCTTTTGTGCACAAAATAATATTTTCACAGTACAACAAAATAACATGGACAAACGCTTCTTTGCTCATATGTAATACACCTTTGTTCAGGACAAAACACAATCACAAAATCAGGATTATAATCTCAAGGGAATGAAGTTCAGGATTAGTGATGAAGTGCAAAATAGTATCACCATCCACAGAGCTTGAAAACCCAGAGCCATGATAGGATCCATCCAGAATTTCACCAAAGTCTTTGTGTTCCACCATGTCATTGTCCTGGAGCTCTGGCAAGAAATGCCTAGATTCTAGTGAATGGCAAGGACCCGAGCCAACTTGCATGGCAACCTTCAACTCTCCTCGACGAACACAGAGGACCGGACAATGTAGGAGCAGTAATTGGAGTCTTCGGCTGACCCCTAATGTCAAAGACTAGAAACAACATGTTGAGCCGATGTTTGGGTGTAAAAACTTGGTAAAGATGGGTGTGAAACGAGTAGCATGATCCTCACTAGCCTCTGCGTCAGTTCCTCTTTTCTAAGGCCCAAAAATGGCCATGATTAGGACCATGCCCAAAACGGGAGTAACACCATTTAAATGCGTTTGTGTGCATTTAAATTGACTTAACGGACTGCACACCCAACTTTACCAGCACTCCCCCCTTTATTACCATGTTCGCCCGTTCAGATTCGGTGCAAAACAGACATCCTGTACACAAGTCTAGTTAGTGAGGAGGTAAGTGCTAGTGTCTGACAGCCTAGTGTTTGAGATTGGTTGGGGGGGAGGGGAAGGAGAAGGTGGGTTCACTGCCATGCTACCTCAGATCAGCAAGTAGCAACAGGGGGAGGTCTGTTCCTACTGTGCCTGTGATCACTGAAGGGGGTAAGCACCCTTTGCCACTCTGCCTGAGATCGGAGGGGATCAGAAGAAGGGAGTAGGGGCCCATGATCAGTTTGGGTGGGGGGGGGGGGGGGGGGGGGGGGGGTTTGGTGGGGAGGATCAGTAATGTTGTGGGGGTCGGGGAGGCATTATCCAGCCCGGGAGGATGTGGGTAAGGGAATAACATTCTGTCATTTTTTCTGTGCACGCACAGTTGGAGGTGCAGATTGCAGTTGCAAAATTTTGGGCATATTAAGCCCCACCCACAGGCTTGTGCAGTGCAATTCAGAATTGCTGATATTTTTTCAGGTAGAGTGTGGCTGAGGATGCCTGAGAAAGATCTAATGGAATTCCGTGGAATGCCCTGCCTGCAGTAGTTGTGGACTCGTCAAGTTTAAGGGCGTTCAAATGGGCAATGGATAGGCATATGGATAGCATTGGAATAGTTTAGGATACAAGGTCATAAAATTGGTTACGTTGGTCGGTGCAACATCGAGGGCTGAAGGGCCTGTACTGCACTGTTATGTTCAATGTTCTAAAAGTTAGGTCTGAAGCACTCCCAATTTCAAGTCTACCCAGCACTTAAAATCAAAATGGTAAAATAGGGCCTAATGTGTTTCATTGAATCTGAGATACCCAGCCCTCAAATGAAGATTGAAGGCATGGCAGCCAATTGTCAAAGTTGGCAGCAATTCACCATCGGCATCCATCTTGAGACAGGATGCATGGATGTCTGTTCTACGACTACATCTTCTGAGTCAGCCAAGGTGTATACAACACACCATGCAGCAGGATTTCCAAGAAATGAAAGTGAACCTTCACTGAGGAAACTGCTCATTCCATTGACAGGTCTTCCCCTCTGCTGCTTCGATTATCTTTTAGATATCTTGCAGTTCATCGATATGCACACCTGTGCATGGGAGTTGAGATCGCCATCCACACTTACATGCTTAATGACAGGCAATATCATCACCAAAGCATAGGTCTGGTCACCAGCAAAACCAACACTCTGAACTTACCCCCCCCCCCCCTTCCCCCCGCGCATACACACTCACTCTGCTCTCTCTCTCTCTCTCTCTCACACACACACACACACACACGCACGCACGCACGCACGCTCGCTCGCTCGCTCCGCTCACACGCACACACACACACACACGCTCGCTCGCTCCGCTCACACGCACACACACACGCTCGCTCCGCTCACACGCACACACACTCTCGCTCTGCTGACACTTAAATTCTTATAAACTCTGGCTGTCTCTGACCCCCTCCATTAAGCAAGTATTTTCTTGGCTTAGCTTTGCCCCCTTTTGCCAAAATTTAGCCAGGATCTTTCAGGATCATAGCACGGAATGTATACATAGGATCAGATAATTATGGGTTGTGCATCAGGATAACAAAAAGGATAAAACTTGTTACTAATATGCCGTCTAATTAGATATTTCATACATGATATATATTGTATATTTTTTCACTATGCAATTTTTATATATCTTACCACAGAGTATCTATGGCACGTGTGTGTAATGTATATTTTTACATATAGTGTATGTGTGCTTACATATATTTACCAGAATGATGGGGAGTGGGAAAGCTTGATCTTGGTTTCGAACATAGCTTGGCACATCGTTGAGGGCCGAGAGGCCTGTACTGTTCTATGTTCTGTCTATTCTGTTTTCAGTAGATCAGCAGGGGCTGCAATTAAAGAGGGGCAAATAAATGTTGATAGGAGCAGAAATGGAGAACCACAAGAAAAATTGCAAGTTTCCCTGAAGATGTTTTCTCAACAACAGTCTTGTCAAGTGTCCAAATTTAGAAATCTTAACTGGAAGCTTCAAATATGTAGTGTCATGGGAATGCAAACCTGTTGTAACTCTATTTCAAGCTAAATAATTTATATTTCTGCTTTCTAGATTGCTGGCTTATTGTCCATGGAAGACTTAATGAATACTCTAGTCACTGCTTTGTTTTATGTTAAGTGGGCAAGCCTTCTGAATTTAGAATAATCATTGCAAAACCAAGAACGCTATATTTTAATCACACACACTCTGTTAAGAATCAGTGTTGAAATACCAGCCTTGATTTAGTGGTATCACCTTTGAGTGAAAAGTTCATGCATTCAAGCCCCATTGCAGAAATTTGAGGACTTAATCTAAGCTGATAATTCAGTTCAGCATTAAATTCTTTTTTAAGTTGCAGTTTATTTTATTAGATTTCTCATAAACTTTCCTTCTGTTTATTCTCACATCACATGCACCAATCAGCAGGTACTAAATACTTATTGCCTCCTTACATAAACTCATAGTTCGTTGCAGAATCTTGTATTTGTTCTTTCTCAAATCTCAAAAATTGTGGAACACTTCTCTTTTGTCAGTTTATCGTTCTCACAATTGACAAGTTTCTAAAATAAGTATAGATTGTCTTAACAGTAAATGTATTGTCCATAAACTTTAGAGAGATTACCTTCCATTCAGTTTCAGTATATCATGGGAATTTTTTTGGCAAGCAATAATTTCCTTTACTCAAAACAAGAATGATGTTTTTCCCTGGTTAGATTGATCTTGCACCTTCGCACAATGGTTGGTGCTGCTGCTTCACAGCGCCAGGGACCTGGGTTTAATTCATAGTCTTTGTAGAATTTGCACATTTTCTGGAATTCTGATTTCTATGATCTTTGATTTCTCAATTGTCCCACTATTAATATTGCTGTGTTATCACCTAAGGCCTGATAATTGTGGGAAGACTGATCCAATCTTCCTTTAAAACTGCAAAATAGAATATATTTTTCGATGAACGATAAAACTGAATGACTTCTCTTCCATGTACATGCTTAACCAGAAAATGGGTGCAATGAATATCATTTAAAACATAATGGGCAGAATATTGTTTGAATGTTACTCTGAGCTTTGGCCTTAAACTAAAATTCTCAATTTTAAAAGAAAGTGAATTCAGTTCAACTGTACAGTGCAATCCTTTCATAGCAGTTCTAATCATTTTGTGATTAAAACTGATTGTTTTGAACGGCAGCCTGCTCCAATCAATCTGATTGCCTAAGGCAGATGATCAGCAGTGGTGTCAATCAAAGCAATTCCGAGTTCCATTCTCAGGAACTTATTTTGTTGATCTCAAAGGATGTTATTTCAATGCCACGTTTCCACATAGCATTTTATCCCTACCAATCCCAAGAGAGAATGTTGTCTTGAATAGAGCTGTAAATGGAGAATATGTGGGGAACATGCTATATTTTCTTCTTGCCTATATGGTTCTGTGTGTGATGTCTGATGCTTAAAGTCTAAACCTTGACTCTGCCAATGTGTGTCTAAGACTTCTAACCCTAGCTAATTGAGATGTGTTGGGACTTTGAAAAAGGAAACACGTTGTTTTGTGGAGACAGGGACACAGTAACTTGCTTTGTCACCAGAACCACGTTGCTGGTTTTCTACATATCGGATGCTGAGTAAAAAGAAAATAGTATTCCTCAAATGGGCATTGTTTGTACAAATAAATCACTAGTTTCATGATGGCATTGTTTTTATACATGACAATAAATTTGTGTTTTGCACGAAATGTACTGATAATAGCTATAACATACTTTTTTCCCAAATGCTCAAGTACAAAAAACATCTATTGTAGTAATAGTACTGATTTATTTACTGCTTCTAATTTTCGACACTTGTGCATTGACATTTTATAATCGTGTTAATTTTTTTCTAGATTTTCACTAGCTTTTATTTGCATCGGGCAGTTTTGAGAGTGCTTTTATTTCTAGTTGGTTGTTCTGTCATTAATTTGTTGCACATCCGATCACTAAATTCTTCCTTGGACATTTCAGACATAATCCAAATAAGTATTATGGCCTTGTATTTATCTGGATGAGGAAGTGTAATTATAATGCTTGAGTTTATTCTCCTAGTTCTGCAATATATGAAACACTCTTGTATTAACAAGACATGCCTTTTATGTTAAGACTGCTATTTGGTTTGATTATTTTGACTTATGATGACCACCATGTCTTATGATTTCAATATGGTCTTCAATAAGTGAGACTTAACAGTTTGTATGTTGCTTAAAACAAAATGATTAGAAAAAACATTTCTGCAATCAGTGTAGCTTATTCATTAAACTTTTACAATGTGATGGATCATCGCTGCTGTGCCAAGGCAATCCTGTTCAAATATTTTATTCAGGACAAATCATAATTTATTTTACCAGAACTTGATGACACAGTTTGGAATTTAGGACTACTAAAATTAGCATTCAGCGACCATCACATTATCATCGTTTAGTGGAAAAAGTTAAAAGGTTATTTTTTAAAAACTGGCTTTTAGCTACATAGCAATCTGTTTCTGAATTTGACCTTGACAGTGAAAGCCTATTGAGGGAACCTAAGTGTATAGTATTCCAATGCAAAAGGTTTTGCAAAACTGTCTTTTTGTGTTAAATCTGTTTCTTTCTGCAGCCATTTGTTTCTTGGTCAATTTTCTTCTTGCTTCCTTTTTCATATTTCTGTTTAGTTGGATTCGAGCAGTTTATTTCTCATTGAATACCATTCAACAATGGTATTTTGTTCTGTTGTTTGTTTCTCTTGTTTTTTCCCCACTATTTGAAGATGTATAGCTTCAATTACAGGCTAGCAGGCCACATGAAAAAATGAGAATCATACAGCCAATTGAAACATTTAGGCTTTTAGAATTTGTCAGTTTGACAGCATGCCTTAAAAACTAGAAAAAGAAAGTTCATATCTTTCAAACCCAGTTACTCATAGCCATCCGTTCATAGGAAAGCAGTTGGTAACACATTCATCATTATATATGATGTTTTCGAGCAACTCTTGAAAGAAAACTCACCAAACAGAGCCTTCTGCATGCTCCTGGATCAATTCAAATATTTTTTCTTAACTAGGCTTCTGGAGCATTCCTAGTTTGTCAAATAGTTTTGTCATTTGTGTTGTACATTCTTTTTGAATAACTGGAGCTATAATTGACAATAATTGTCAGTTGCTTTTGACTTTTAGGGATACCCTTTTAAGAGTATATAAAGTACCTTGATTCCATGTTCATAAAAAATGTCTTCTCAGTCCACCTGTAATTTTGCATAATGGATTACAGCAGAGGTTCCCAATCTTTATATGTCATGGCACACCTTTTGTTTTCTCCATCGGCTTACCTTACTGGGAACTTCTTAAAAAAAAATCTCTCCCTGATTTCACCCCTTTTTTTTAAAAAAATCTCTGTCTCTCTCACTTCTCCCAAGGTTGCGCTCTTTTTGAGTTTTTGCTTTTTGTGTGGATACTTGGATCTTTTGTTTTCGATCCAAGTCTTGTTGGTCACATGCATGGGCCTGTCCAACATAAAAGTCTAAACCACGCATGTGCGGCTCTTTCCCAATCAGCACATGTGTGGGAGGCCCAAGATCCATTGGTTCTTGGAAATGACAACTACAGAGCTGAAGACATGGTTCTCTGCATTTTGAATCATTTTAAATCTTTTTACGTGACACATGGGAGGGGTGGGTCTTCACGGTACACTGGTCGAAAAACACTGGATCAGAGTATGTTCTCATACTAATTGTTGTGGCATGATTGTGCAACTCAACATGCAACATGTAAATATATGTTCTGTCAATAATTGTGAATGTTAAAACAATGTGGCCCTCAATCCATGACTAATTTGTTCCAAGTGAACAGCATACAATTTTTAATGTTCCAATAAAGGTCAATAACAATCTTTAAGTGAACTGTTTGTGACTTGTGTAGATTATATCAAATCCATATTTAATGCTTGTGGTTACTGAGAAAAGTGTTAGTTGAGTAGTAAGATTGATGTAATCATGGAGGTGATGTCAACTTCCATCTTTCTTACCCACATAATGATGGTGCTGTTTGTTTCATGTTTGTTTTCAAACTTGTATGATGGTGACTAAAATATTTTCAATTAAAAGCAGACTTTAATACCTGCTGACTCTCTGTCACAGTTGGAGGGATTGTGGAAGGAATGCGTTAATGCTTCATGCACATTAAGTAGTTTACACTTGAGTGACAGATGTTGCAGAACTCTCTCCACCCTGTGAAGAAGATGACCGTTATTGGTCACTAATGGTGTCAATGGCAGTTATGTACTGTCAAGCTAGACACTTAAAGCACTTATTTAGCCTGTCAGTTAAAAATGCAGAATAATATGCTGTCGGTAGCTAATTATTGAAATTTGCATAGGAATGACTTGGGCTCAAGACAATCTGCACCAATGCCTTTCTTTTTGTAGACGCTATTATATAGCAGTGAAAACTTTACAATGTTGAGACAGCATGATTAGTTATATCAAACAATGAAAAACAGCAGAGACAAAAACAACAGCTTTGGGATTCTTAAATTCCAAAAACAATGAGATTAGTTTTGCCCAAGATGAATCAAAACTTGAATTGCTAATCGAAACAATAGAGGCAAAGACATCTGCAGTGCAACAATGTTGAAACTGTCAGGGGTGCTTTTAGTCTGGATTTCACTTGGCAATTCTGTGTGAAATCAAGCATTTTGATTTTGGATTTCTTTTGAACAACTTTTTCAAAGCTTTTGGTTTTTTAAGCTTTGTGGATTTTATTAAAAACCTTTTTAAGTGGATAGATTGTACAGTTACTCCTTTGTAATATGTATGTGTTTTTTGGTTGGTTTATCAAGTGAGCTTTCTAATCTTCTAGCTTTCAGTCTGGTGATTATTTGATTTCAGGTGTAGATGGCAAGGAAAGCATACTTGTAACACATCTTGCTTATTTATCTGGCCCTTCCTTTTAAGAGTCTGACATGCTGAACTTTGAAATGATTGGTACTGGAAAAATTGCACTCTTTAACTCATCAAAGTTGATGAGCTTTTGATTCATCCAGCATAGATATTTTATAATTTTGCAGTGCCATTGCAGTATTTCCTTTTGACTAAATTGAAGATTATTTTAGGGCATAAGGGGTGAGGAGGAAGGCAAAGCAAATGTATAGTTCTGATCAAGAGGCACCACTGTCCCTTTTCATTGTTTCCTCAGTAAAAGTTTGCAAAAAAGGCTATATCTTTGCTCGTATTGGGTTTGAAAATAGTGGGGTTTTGCCTAGAAGATCAGGCTTCAAATTCTAGACTCCACTAACTTTGGCATTTATGCTTCCATTGGACCTTGACTACTTTTTATGCTTAAAGAAAAGAGTGAGGACTTCCGTGTTAATTCTGTTGCAGCATTGCTTCGTTGTCGCTATGATTTGGGGGCCTGGCTGATAGCAATGGCAGATGGAGTAGTGATCTGTCCAGCATCTATTATTGTGTGGGCATCTCAACAGTCAGCTGCTGTAATGATGATGTGGTTGATCAGGTTCTAGTGTTTGGACCACGTGTGTTACTGAGATCTCATTTGTCTTCCTGGTGCAACAGGGTGTTGGCTATGATAAGGCCCTGTTCTAGACATTTTGCTAGGGGGACAACTCTATTGGAGTTTGCTTTCCCAATTTCTTTGCCTATGCACTCTTCCAAAGATTATTGTCCCTCTTGATTCTAGTGTTGAAACCTCCAAGGATGTTCAGTTTGTCAGGCTCAGGATTATTAGGAGTTGGTGCAGAATCCCTCCTTGGCCAAATCTTTTGGATTAAGTATAGATGGCAGTGGTGCAGTTATGAGGTGCTTGCTTAACGCTGCAGTTGCTGTTAAAATGCTTTTAATGGCAAAGTCCACCCATGAAGGCATTGTCCTCTTCTGGAAAGCCTATCCAGAAAAATGTGTACCCACAAACTTGTTTCTTCAGTTCGCCTCCCGCACTACTGTGTCATTTGGACACATTTACGTAGATATTGCCATACTGGGTTTCCGGGCTATGATGGTCATGCAATGCTCTGTCACTGTTTAGGTTCTCATGTGGGCTCCAGTATACCAGGTTACAAATTTCATTTTGACAAGTGGAATATATCACATGGGATGGGTGTTACATGCTGACTACGATGTGTTCTTGGCAAAGTGGGTGCTTGGTCCAATGTTAAGGCTATTCCATGATAGTGGAGTTAGACTGTGCTGAGAGACAGTAGGATACAATGTGCATGAACATAGATGAACGTGCATTGTTATAAATATGTTAATACTGAATTAGCGGCAGAGCAAATTACAAGAAAGAATGCAGGGGAAAAAATCTAAATTAGTCTAATGACCACGTAAGTGGCAGTTGAAACTCAACATTTGATGTGAAGTCATATATTCTAAAAGTAGAATGGAGCGGAAGGAAGATATTGAGTTGCAGATAGAGCTATGAAAGTTGTCGGGCAGTTGTGACAGCTCATAAAAAGAACAGTTGGAACCTAATGTGCAAAAAACAGTAATTGGATGAGGAATCAGGTTGGTGATGGCAGTTGTACTATAGCAATTATTATACACTTGATCTTCGATAAACCAAATGATTATTGTGTTCTACTGGATTCACTTGCCAGTAAAGGAATGTTGAAGTCTGTATTAATGCACTGAACGGCTTTCTGCTACCTATCAATAATTAAAAATACAATGGCATAGTGGTTAGCACTGCTGCTTCACAACATCAGGGACTAGGTTCAATTTCAGATTTGGGTAACTGGTTTTGTGGAGATTGCACATTTTCCCAGGGTCTGCGTGAGTTTCTTCTGGATGCTCCAGTTTCCCCCCTCTTTCCAATAATGTGTGGGTCAGGTTGATTGGCCATGCTAAATTGCCCCTTAGTGTCTGGGGAATTAGCTAGGGTAAGTATATGGGGTTATGGGGATAGAGTCTGAGTGGGATTGTGGTTGATGCAGACTCGATGGGCCAAATGGCGGCCTCCTGCACTGTAGGGATCATATGGAAAAACAGGATACATATCAGCCAGCCATCTACCAAAAGGATTAAGAAGGGTTAATATTTGAAATATAATCTTTCAAAGCTGAAACCATGGCTGTTTTTTTGCTGGGTAAGCGTTTAGGTGAAAGTGCTGGTGAGCAGTAAGCATTTTCTGTCATTATCCATCTAAAACTGACTGCAACTTTATCATGATGGACGTATGTAGATTAGAGCATAAATCCTGAAGTTGCAATCAATTGCTTGTAGCTTTGATACAGACTGTGCTTTACCATCACCCTCCACCCCAAAACTTATCTTGAGACATTGAGTGACAATTATTGAAAGCAGACAGAATTTCAACATTCCCGTCTTTTAGTAAGTTATATTATGTTCAATCAGGTGTAACTACTTTATTGTTCGATGAACAACAGAAGTGATAATCAAGGAATACTAGTAAATGATTAATTACACTTTTGTGCTCAATTTTTAAAACTGTTTTTGTTTTCAGAATATTTTACTTCTGCCTTTTATAATCCTGTGTGTATCCCAATTTTAAAATCCTTTAAAGTGGTTGGATTTTTGGACAGCCTAATGACATTACTGATGGTCTATGTCATAGATACCCAGTAAAGAATGCTGCAGTCAGGCACTCAACCATTGCATGAAGCTAGAGGTAAAATTCTTGCCAGAGAGATCACTCAGTGAGACTTCACTTAATGGCCAATGATTGCCTCCCTGCATCACAATTGCCTCAGTGCTGACTACAAAATCTAAGTCATATCAGAGATTTTTCTCAACCTGACTATATATGTGTTTGTTTCCAGTTCTGTCAGTTATGCCTGATATGTTAATTGTTTTTGCTCTGTATTTGTTGACTGGTCTATGTATGTTTGCTATTTTCAGGTTTTCTCTTTCTTTTTAATGACTCAATATTTGAAACTTAGTGTGGATGGTGTTGCTCATCAATCAGTCAACTTTCTAGGTGTGCATTTTTTGAAATATTCAAATGTCCAAAAATTAATTAACCATAGATCATGTACATGCAAATTTGTATCATGTTGATTTTTCCACAGCTTCAGTGATGTCAGTTATGAGATTCCAAGAAAATATTATTTCGAGACTTATCAGACCAAAGGAAATTTATTGAGATATTTCTGATGATTGATGTGGCAATAGAGTATGTTGTGTATTTTAGTGCTTGTTCAGACCATTTTGTAAAAGAGATGTTCTCATCGCTAACCACTAGTGATGTACTGACTTTCCTAAACGGAAACAAATAAATTGATATTATGCATTCGATTTCCACTCTTGGTATTACTTGTGTGATCCTACTAATGTGAACAATTAAATTTTCTTTAATTCTCATGGAGTGTGATAAATCCCAGTAAAGCATTTTGCAAAGGATGATTGCATAACAAGTTATATCAATATATTGACTGCGCAGTGAATTTTTGTCCTCCTTTAATGTGTTAATTTTTGAAGTGACTATAAGCTACTTATGATCAATTCATACAATTGACATTTTTGTATGGAGCGTAGCTGTTTTAAAACCTCTTATTGAGGTGCCTGTTTTTCATACACTTACATGGAAAATCCTTTTTTAGTTCCTTTAGTCCTACGCAAAGTTCTAGGAAATAGTACTTCAAATTGCCACTGCCAGGTAACGAAAATGAAGGGCAACTTTAGGGAAATAGAAGTTTTGGTCAATCTATCCTCAAATTATGAAAATGGTACATGGTTGAGTTCAAGCAAAAAACAACACACAGTTCATCATATCTGTTGTATATCAAAAGTAGTATGTCTCTTTCTTACAATGCCTTGAGCAGTTAGTTTTTCATAAGTACCAAACACTGGATCAGCACGAAACCAGTTAAGTTATAGTACTGAAACTCTGTAACAGATACAGCCTCTGGAGGTGTAGTGAGATGGGTATATTGTAGAGCCAGCATAAATTTTCTTCCATGTCTATAGTAGAAAATCTGTCTTGATATGAAGCACATTATTTTGTGTACTTATTTATAACCTTGCCTCCCAGTAATAAGATTGATCATGTTTCAGCATATTTTCACTACTATGGTGCATGCTTCCTAGTCCAAGCTTTGAGGAAAAGCTGCACATGAAGAGCAATACAGACAAGTGACTGATTTGGAATATTTCTATCAACTCTTCTAGAGAAACTTAAAATTTGCCTTCAAATCACATGCCATTAATTACAATATTATTTTATAAAACTCAAAAGCCTTCTATCTTAAAATGCCATGCTATGCAAGAGCCATGACACATTTTATCAGTTTTGTACATTGTACATTTTGTACATCTTTTAAAGTTTCAACAATCCACACAATTACTGTGCAAAACTTATTTTATTCATTGCAGTTGCACAGTTGCATAGAATTTTTGAAACATGCTGCTGAGATCTTTTGTTCAATCCTTTGCTAAAATGGTCCATTTTCTTGGTCAATATATTAAAATCCTCATGTTTTTTGACTATCATCTCCATATTTTGTAAGCTGATTTTGGATATGGTGCATTTCTCTATTCAGTTGCTTATTCAGAGCCTGTCTGCAAACAAATAGGAACATCTGTTGTCGGAGAATTTTATGCGACTAATCTCTGCTGCATTGGAAATGATTGAGTTGTAGCTTTTGTCTTGTTTTCTCTTTCATCACCAAATCTTTATGCAGCTTATTGATTTCTTTGACTTGGCTTTCATTATTCAGATCAGTAATTTCTTAGGTATAAATCACACTTCTCCATGAAGTATTTTTGACTTTATAAAAGAAAACGTGGAGTTTGTGTATGCAATTGTAAATAGTGAAAATACCAGCTCTCAGTGATAAAATTGCTCTACTGCGTATTGTACATCACTTCCCTTTGCAATCGTACTTCTATAAATGCATTTTGTTTAATATATTTAAATAGTTGTGTTTACTAATTTAATATCTTGCTGCACTGGTGATGAAGTTGATATAACTTGTATCCAGACCCATGCGTGTAAAGCAGGATCACTGCTCATAACTATTGTATAGGAAATAAGGCCACGGTTCACATATAAAATTTGCTGGTTCAGAGTTGGGTAGCTGCTCCTTGATGGGAATTTAGTTACCTAGTATGGATTTAGAAAAACAGATAATGGTGTTGGTAGAATGGGATATGGAATAGTTTGTTCTTTGTTATTCTGGAATCTTGGCTGGAGAACCTACTTCATTCAGAGCTGATGCATCAGGCTGCTTCATGTGCTTAGCAGAAGCTAACCAATACAACCCAAATATTTATTTGGGAATAATGGACTTGCCACAGATATCTAGCAGAAAGTTATCACCAGCTATTCATTCGTAACACTTACTGTCTGGATTTTGCCATGGAAGATAGTTAAGTTGTCCAATTAATTGAAGATATTCAGAAGTTGTTGTCAAAGTTGTGCTGCAGCTCTGCACGTTGAGAGATACCAGAACCCTGCCTACAATGAAATCCATGTAAGAGCAAGAAGTTTCTGTGATCACCTCACTAGTTATCCAGTAAAGACAGAGTGGGCTGGTGCATTCAAGTATAGGTGCGCTTTTAATGATTAATTTCTGTTAAACTTCTGTAGCATCGAGAATTTTACAGTTGCAAACACTCATTCCTTCAGAAATATATTGGGAGATTTAAAATATTTATACATAAAATATGTATGTAACCTTTTTAATTTGTTTTGATTCTTGTATCCCCCTCAATTCTGTATTTCTGTCTCTCTTTAGCTTCTATGCATGATTTTACTCTGAATTATTATTAAAATTATTGCTGCGTAACTGAGTGAGGGTTCTTCATTCTGAACGGTTGAAAGGACACACTGTTTCAGTGGAAAATTTTCCACACAATATACTGTGTGTTGTGTGGAGGCGGTCCATCATTGGCCAGGGACAGGCTAATGGGGATTCTCGTTGAATGCACACCTCACCACCAGGAAACTCACAGCTGGAGTGCACCATCGTGATTGGCTGGAAAATTCTGGCCATTGGTGCTTGCCCTGCACAGACATGCCACAGATTTCCTAATGAGAGGCAAGTGTTGCTCCTCTAATACTGACCTGGGTCAATATTTTCATTGGAAACACAGTGGTTAACAATGTACTTTACATTCAGGTGAAAGTAATCTGCTGTCAATGGAGGGACTGAATAATTGCCATTAATTTTTTTTATTTTCACTTGTAGTGGGAATTTGATTGAGATATTCAAAACGTTGAAGTGTCTGAACAGAATAAATAGGGAAAGTCTATTGCCTCTGATAGAAGAATTGAGAACGAGAGGGCCCAGATTTAAGGGTTAATTGGCATAGAAAGCTATGGTAACATAAGGAGAAACGTCTTCATACAGTGAGTGGTGTGGATCTTTTGTAGAATTCACTGCATAAGTGTGGGGAAGGCAGGTTGAGTTGAGGCACTCGACGGAATTACACTATTATCTGAAAAACATGCAGGTTACTTGAAGATAGGAACTGGCAATTGGTAAATTGCTCATTCATGGACCCAGTGCAAACACGGGGGAGCCAAATGGTCTACTGTATTGTAACAACTCTGTGAATTCTTCAGTGTCATGATAGTTCCCAACAAACCCAAGTGGCAATGAAAAACTGGAACAGTCAGCCTTCTGTGATGGACTCAGGATTTTAATACCAGCTAGGTAGCTCTGCAGTACTCCAGGAAATTCGCGGTGATTAATCGAAATTGAAAGAGAATCTTCTCTCTCAGCTCCATGGGCTTGTTTTTATTATGTTTTTTATGTAAGTTTATTCACAGTAGTAGAATATAACACTGTAAAATTCTAAATGTAAAATCAATTTTAGTTAGGAATGGAAAGACTAGGCCTTGTACAGAAATTGCAAACTTGTGACACAAACTTAAGATTGTACAGATTTACTTGAAGGGAACCATCTGATGAAATTTATAGGGTATTTGATTTATTTAATTTCAGTATCCCTTTTAAAAACTTGAGAAGCCTTTGGTACGTTTGTGCTAACTTATGTAGTCATTGTCTTTGGAGAATTAAGTGTGATTATAGTTTGCTATTCAGATTGATTTACTACTTAACCATGGGAATTGGCCAGACTTGCCTTTTAACATGCAATAAAGCTATTGCAAACCAAAAGCATAGGTTGCAGAGTGGTGCAATGATTGGCACGTGCATGCATCCACAAACAAAGTTCTTGCAGAAGCTTCTACAATATTGATATAATATTGTCTTTAGTGATAGTTTTTGGAAGCCTTGAAAATAATGAGTAAACAGACTTATTGTACTTTTCTCTTTGCATTACCTCTCCATCCCCATTTCATCTCTCTTTTGACTTCAGCTTTTTGTCCACTGTCGCACATCATTTGTGGCCGTGTTTACATTTGCTTAAACTACTTCCCTCCTCAAATCTCTCCTCCATTTTAAAAAAAACTACTTCATTGACCAAGTTTTTTGGTCATCTTGCCTATCATTATCTTTGATTTGGTATTTTTTCATATTTCATTGCAGCATCATAGAACATCTTACTACGTTAAAGGTTTGTTTTTAAACATGTCCACTCTAGCGACATGGCTGCCTGTCATAATCTTTCCTATGTTACCTGAGGAGGTTTCCACATGGGCGATCAGGCATAAATTGTAATATTGGGTCTGGATTGAAGTGAATTGTTGATTGGGTGGAGCAGGCAGGGGTCACTTTCATAACCAAATGGTGGGAAAAGCAGGGTTGTAGGACAAGATTTTGGGGTCATGAGCTCCAAGGAAGCAATAGAGGGCATGGAACTCAAACTGAGTTTAGAGGCCCTGTTTAGTTTTTTTTGTCTCCAGGCATGGCTTTGTTCTTTGTAGCCCGTTAGCTGCTACACCAAAAGCTTTGCAGAAAGGTGGGCCTTAGATTTTATCAGGGCAAAGCCAGAAGTTTTAAACTCTCCCACCTCCATCCAGTCAACAGATAGCCCTATAGTTCCCCTTGCTAAAAGATTATCAATCTCCCTAAACCCCCATCAGCAAACACATCAGCCTTCCTGTTTGAACATCTACCAGCCGGTCAAACAGCTACCAGTCCCGCGACTTCCCTTGTCAACAATGCTACGTCTCACCCGAACTCCCACTCGTGGGCTCTGTAACCAATTCAGATTCTGAGAGCTGGATACATATGATTCCTGGATGGCGTATGCTCCTGAATCCACGTCCTTTTCTGGCAGTCAGACTCGTAGACCATTTTTCATACTATCAAATTGACTGCAACCAACATTTTAACTGAACAAAAGTCAGACTGGCTCTATTTTAAAAGGAGTACTTGAATGAGAAACACTGATGTCAATACTGCTAACCAGACAGGCTCCAAGGCATCGATCTCTTGCTTCACTTCAGATGAATGTATCTACTTCTGTTTCACTTAGCAGATAGATTTTTTGCAGACTTTACAAAGGAACGTTTGTGATGCAATTTAAATTTATAGGTTTTTTTTTCTTTGGAGTAGGAGAATTTATAGAACACAACTTGAAGATTGATCACTTACTGTTCATGATACTTCAGTTTTCACAGTTTTTAAGCTGAGAAATTAATTGGTATGCACGCATAGTTTGTATTACTTTGGACTTAATGCACGAATTGTGACCTTTCCAAATGGGGGCTTTGGTTCCAGTCTGCAGTTTGGTGCAGTCATCGTACTAGCTGCCTTTGAATACTTAAAAATGAATGTCTGGATCTGCACAACTTGGGTCAACAGTTCCACTTCAGTGCAAATCTTTGAGATTTGTGAACTGTGCAAGTTACCAGTTCACCACCTTCTTAATCTGTGCTTAATTCTGGGAATGAAGATGGTCATTATGTGGTTCAATCATATTGTATTTCGAAGTATGCTTCAATTATCTACTTCAGATTTTCTTTAGCTAGCAAATGGATTGAGATACCTGATCTTTGTCATTGTTTTGAGTACTCAAAATGATGCCCTTAGCACGCAGTAAGCACTTGATAATTTTCCTTTAAATTTGCATATTTGTACCCTGTAGAGTTAATATAATTCTGTACTGAATGACAATGTCTGAAAATTAAGTAACCCAGTACCAATCTAGTAGAATTAATTTAATTGCATCATATTTTCAAATATACTTTGTGTTTATTGCTTTCAACCCACATGTTTGTTGCATTGAGCAGAGTTTCTGTCTGCTTTATTGCCTGCATTAGCTGATGATGAGAAATTTTATCCATACACAATTCAACACTTTCGTATGTTTGATTTCTCCTCAGCACATATTCTTGTAATTCTGTCCTGAAGCATTGCAAATTCTTTTGTTCTGTGGACAAAAATTTCATCTGTTTTGGTTTCTAAGCTCTCTGTGACCATGCTAGTACGGGTCTTGCTAAAGAGCTGGTCAACTACATGAAAGATGCGTATTGGTTCGAAATTTAGTAACTCCGCTCTGAACTTTCAGAAACATCTGATTATTTTTTTGAAACATTTGAAGTGATATGGATGAACATATTTTAATGTTCTTGGGTTAAAGATTCCCAATGAAAGTAGTAGAACCTTTCTTAATAAAATGAATTTTGTAATGGCCCCTCAGGATATATTAATAAATTTGTCACAGAATAAAATGGCTAGATCTTGATGAGATTGCAAATATTTTTAGAATGATCCTGCTATTATTTTGGTAGATGCTTATAGCCTTTCACTGTCCCAAAGTGACAGACTTCATTATCAGAGCCATTCTAGAAACAGCATCTGACATTTTAATGCAGGCTGATTTATTTTTATTGTATCCAAATAATTTGAGGTATAGTCTTTATATTAAATATATATAATCATTTTTTATCTGATAAAGATATTGAAACTTTAAAAGTTCTGAATTAGTGACAGCTGCAGGGTGCATTGAATCATTTAATCTATTCAAATTTTACTATATCACGTGATAGTTGCTATATTTGTTGTGGTACTGTAGATTTTATTTAAGAAGATCAGTGGCAGAGTAAATGATCTCTGAAACCAGGATTCAAAGTGAGTCCAAATACCTCATCTGAAAATGTGTCACACTTCTCCCCTCCTTTTGTTAGTACTCATATTTTAACCTTGAGCATTCTCGGTCGATTTCTCAGTGACTACAGGCTTTTGAAACAAAACTGTTCAGAGTTTGGAAGAGATTGGCAAAAATTGTTCATTTTGAAAAGTGGCCCATATTGGAAACTGAACAACTTGTGTTTGGGGGGCTTTTATACAGGGTTTAGCACAGTACCTTTCAAACTTTATCCTGATGTGACTCCATGTTAATGTCTCGGACTTTATGACTCCAACCCCCCTCCACCCGAGTAAAAATTATTGGGAGTGGGATGATGGGCTGAATAAAGAAAGACACCTTTTTTTACAGACTACAGTAATCATATTTCAGAGCAGGCAGTAAGCCTACCATTATAATAGAAACACCAACCTTTAATCAGGCGTCACAGTTGTCAAAATTCAGTCCAAGCTCCATAGCTGCCATTTCTGCTGAGAGTTTACAATCCCACTATGGCGTTGTGACTCAGTTTGGGAATCCTTGGTTTAGCTACTCTTCTGTGGTAGTGAAGAGAAACTTTCTTTCAGCTTTTGGTGTGCTTGACTTGAGGTGTTTGCTGCTGCCACTGTTTCCAGAGTAATAAACTGTTTGATGTCAACCGGCATAGCATGCTATATTCCCTCAAGTAATGTCATTGTTTTAAGCCATTTGAGAATTTACATATTGCCCCAATTGTTATAAAATACAGCCCGCTGCTCTTCTAGAATACAAACATTCATGAGGCAATCATCATTTTATAATGTTTTCGAAGGATTATCAGCTGTCCCTCATTTGAGGCATTTCCTCAGGATTATGAGTCTCTGTCATGTGTCTTCAGGTGATCAAACAGGCTGATTCTGGACGTTTGGGCGCATGTGCCAGAGTGCGCTGCAAGGTAGTGGCATCCAGAGGGCAGGATCTGCATCCTTTTTTTTAACTTGCTTGCCACTTCTTTGCCTTGTCATTAAGATATTAGCACTCAAAAAGTGATGTGGCTTGATGGACAAGTTGCCATTTTGAACAATCTGATAGCAAGCTTCTCCTGTTGTTAATGTTAATGCCTCTGCACTTACAGGAGAGCATCAGTGTCTTTGTAGCAATTTATTCTGTTTTTTCCCTAGAAAACTGGCCTTTTGAGAGTTGAGAAAATGAGATCTCACAGGGAAGATGCTTTTCAGCTATTGTGATACAGAGTTCAGTACATTATAGTGGATTTTACAGGCCTTTTGACTGAATGCATATGAAACTGACTTCAAGAAGGACACTAGCAGTTGTTCAGCAGTTGGATCATTAAGTCCAGAAGTTGTGGCGGATGCATTGCTATTGGAATTTCTTTGGTGTTTTTGTGCATTATCGATACTGCAGCCCCAGTGTCTCAGCAGTACAAGAATGCAGGTGATGGCATATATTATGATGCTCCATACATTAGAACTTTTGTTGACTTGTGGAGTTGTTAATTTATTTTATATCACTGTTCTTAAAATAAGTTGCATGTATAAAGATTTTACAGATCGATTCTCAGCTATACTTGAAATTATTCTTTTTGCTTGAGATGCTTTAAGGCTGAGACATTGATGATCTTCCTCTTGAATATTTGATTCTTGGTATGTCTTAGTGCAAGGTGGATGATTGTCACTGATTGAACAAGCCAGTGATCTGTCCAGCAGGCATCAGTCCCCTACATGAATTGATAAAAATATCACTTAAATCTTTTGATTCAAACAAGAACACAGTCAACTTATCTGTCAAATTGCGTCATGCTTTGAGTGCAAACATCTTAATGATGAGGCAAAGAAGTCGCAGACAAGGGGAAAAAAGGAAGGAAACACTGCACTCTGGGTCCCACTACCTTGTGGGGCATCCTAGTCCATATTTCCAAGATCTGCAGGTCTAGAAATAACCTGTTTTGTCATTGAAGACCCATGAAAAAACTTGTGACCTTGAGCTAGAATACTTGGATGAAGGACAGCTAAAAATCCCTTGAAAGCATTATAAAATTATAATTCCTTCATGAATAATTGTGTTACAGTAACAAAGCTGGAGCTTGGATCTGGATGCCTTCATGTGGTTTTTTTGTATTTGTCCCTTTGGCATAAGAGGGTGTTTGTTAAAATGAGGCCATGCTAAGGAGACTTCATCAGTAAAAGAGTATCACTTGCATTGGCTTTTTTGCAATGAAGTTACTGCAATGTAAGCCTACTTATGACAATAAATAAATAAATTTTCCAACAGTTTTTCCCAATGGTTATTCTTAAGACGTCAGACTCATGGCCAATGTGGGCATGAACGACTCTCAGGCCTTTCCGTGTTTTGGGAAGGGAATGAGGACTTCATCAAAGTCAGTACAGAGCTTTTCCTCCGTATCTTCATTGGATTCCAGAGTCAAAGCATAAGTACTGATGACAGTGGCATTTGATTATGACTGAGCTGTATATGAAATAACATAAGCTTTTCATTTATATAATTGGGAATTTCTAACACGCATCCAAGATCCTATTCTAGATGGCCAAATTAACTCCATTTTTATGAGGAGCACTGTCAGCCTTTTCCAGTTTTTTAGAGAAATGTTGCTACTAAAATTAAATCTTGAATCATTAAAATGCAACTATTTATCACTTGTGTGCCCAAAGATGTTTTGCTGAGATATTAAATGTCGATAGGTGTACTAACGTGAACTGTTATGTGATTACTAAGGAAGTACAATTGAAATGCTTTCTAACCCTGGACCAGCAGATTGATATTTTTTTCCTGTCTCTCTGTCTCCCGCATAGGATTATGCTGAAAAAGAAAAGGCAATTGCAAAAGCTTTAGAAGACCTGAGAGCGAATTTTTACTGCGAACTGTGTGATAAACAGTACCAAAAACATCACGAATTTGACAACCACATAAATTCATACGATCATGCTCATAAACAGGTGAGTTGCTGCTGATATTAGAATTAATATTCGCTAATAGAAAAAGTTCATGTTTGGCCATTTGCTCCAAGAAGATCTGTGTTTCACAGTTCTATTTTACACACATTGGCCCACTAATCAGAACTTGTGGGAAAAAGAAACGTAATCTGCTTTGAAACACTGACATTGATAAGGCTCGCAAAAAAGTCCTAATACAAACATTTTTGTGTATTTCTCTTTGCTAAGCCAATAATAGTTCTCATTTTTATCCACATTGCTTGAGATTAAATTTGCTCTGGTTGGCATAATGGAATGGCTGAGTTCATGGACAGTTAATGTATCCCTTAGGATAAAGAACTGCCACAATTTAAGATTTTTTCTTCAAAGATTCATTGCATAACCAGCAGAAAAGCCAGCTCCCCTGGAATAGCATGTCCTAGATGAACAATAAAGTCATTTATTATCTCTGCATCTACAGGTAACGTTTCCACTATAGAAGATGATAGTTTATTCTGCCAACCAAATATCTATGATGCAGGTTTATTTGCAGTTACTCATTTACAGAAGCAATCAATAACAGTTACTAAATATTAGCAAGATCAAATTCATTGCTTTGGTCCATGCCATTGATCCCACTTTCCAGGACGCCATCCTCATTGCTTGTGTCTGGTGTCCTATTTGACCCTGGCGTATACTTCCTATGTACCTCCTCCATCACCAAAGGTGTGTACGTCTACCTCAGCCTGTCTGCTACAGAAACTTTCATCCATTCTTTTCTTCTTTCAGACTCCATTATTCTAATGCTGCTCTGACTAATTGCATCTTCTATCTGCTGCAAACATGAGCTCCTCCAAAACTCTGCTGCCTATCTATTAATTCATACCAAGTCCTATTCCCTCTGTACTTGTGGGGCTGTAACACCTCAAGCTTGATATTCTCATCCGTCTTCAAACCCCTCTTTACCCTTGCCATTCCCTGTCTATATGTCCTCCTTTGGTCTTATACCCCTCTGAGAACCCTATGTTTTCCCAATTATGACCTCTTGAACATCTCTGATTTTCTTCATTGCAGCTTTGACTACATACCTTGCAGAAGGCTACTTTTATACGTATGGAAAGTGCTGTTTTTATTCAGATCCTCTTCCATTAAGGTTAGAGGTGCAGAGTCATAGAGAAATACAGCACGGAAACAGTTCTGTGATCCATTTTTATTATCTTGAGGGTTTGTTGGGATATCTATCAAGTTGTATAGTTATATACTATATAGATGGCTTTTTTCCTCTCGCAGCCTTTCTGCAAAATGAACAGAAATATTTTAAAGTGTGCACTTGTCAAAGTCATTTTTAGGTTAGCTGCTTTAAATGGGTTTTTTTAAGTTAGAAGCGAGAGTACAGAGAGAAAATCCATAAAGATGTATTAAAACAGGTTTTTATGTCTTGAAGCTGGCCAATCTCTGATACATCTTGTATCATACTTGCCTATCAGTTTACTGTCCCTGCTGTAGACCTTGACAAGTACACTGGAACTGTATCAGTTGAGCCTATGATTTGACTTTCCTGCCGAGAGTCCCGATTTCCCATTGTAATAATGATGAGGAGCCATAATTGGATTCTTCGTTATCCAAATATTCTAATCTCACTGGTGATATCATGCCATGAGTTAATTGCCTCTTGAAACAAAGCATTCGCACATTTGGAGTTTTAGGTTATACCTGCTTCATCGTATGAAACATATGGCTTTTTGTGTGGTTTAATTATTTTAGTACAGAAAAAGTCGTGTGCAAATGAATTTGTGCTTTTCTTTACTATCTGTTAGTGATTGTTCTTCCCTTGTTGCCCTATCATGGTCCTAAAAATTGTTCAGCCACAAAGTCAATTAACTGCTACCAGAAAACTTAGCCCTGGAGTATTCAGGCATCTGCTTGAACTGGTAATGGGACCATTATTTTTGTGCCAGTTAAATGAATGATCTTTTTTCTTTGCCATTGTGGCTGCCTGCAGCAGAACTGATCGATGTAATCATTGCTATCTCAGTACTTTTAGCCATTACTCATAGATATCGCTGTTCTTTATTACACTCCAGTTTCAGAATCCCCAGCTATTAGCCGGTTTCTGCCAAAAGAATTTTAACTTGCATAAAGTTAAAGTTTATTTATTAGTCACAATAAGGCTTACGTTAACACAGCAATGAAATTACTTTGAAATTCCCCTAGTCACCACAGCCCAGTGCCTGTTCAGGCCAATGCACCTACTTAGCATGTCTTTCAGAACATGGGAGGAAACCGAAGCACCCAGAGGAAACCGAGGAAGACACAGGGAGAACATGCAAACTCCACAGAGTGACCCAAACCTGGGTCCCTGGCACTCTGAAGCAGCATGCTAACCACTGTGCCACCATGCCGCTCCATGTTAAATATGTAGAAATTGACAGAATTTTTGGAAGTCCACTCCAATCCATCAACTTCCACACTTGACTATATCATGTGGAGCTGCATCTGAGCAACCCCCTCAGAAGAGATGGATTGGCAATGTCAGTGCACTTATAATTCAACTGGAATGATACAAAAATGGCTTTTGGAATATGTTGTCTGAGCTTTGGAAGCATCTTTCACAATTTTGGAGATCTGTATGTCTGATTTTCACTTTGGAGCTGTGATTTTGTGAGATCGCTGTTTCACCTGGATCTCACCTGAAGGTCATTGACTGTTCAATCATTTTCTGTGTAATGCTCAATTACCTCTCCACCTGTGATTTTACTGGTTTTTGAAAATATTTTTTGTTCTCTTTCCGTTCTAAAAAATTTTTGTTCAGTCCGAGTTAACTCTTCATGTTAAATTGTTCTTCAGTTCCATGGCTTAGACCGTAGGAAATTTCAGTAATCGTTATGCACACTATTTCTTGACGTAAATGCACTTTCCTCAAACACTTGCCAGCTTCCCAGCCAGCTGATTGTCTCTTTGGCAGCATGCCCATGACTCATAAACTCTATTCCTACAGTCAAGACTGGAGATTAATATCAAGCTCTTGAAGCAGGTGTCTAATTCTCTAACATTAGAATAATTTGAGCCACCTGATTCAACATATTGTTCAAAAGAAAATTATTAGGTTTAGTTTATCTTCTATTGTATAAATCTGTGAAAGCAAGCAACTTTCTGCCTGATTTCAGAAAAGAAAAACAAGCCTCATGAAATGCTGTTAATAAATGATACACTGTAGTTGAAGAAAATGTGTGAAATTATGCTGATCAGGAACATGCAAAATTCAGTAGTATGTATTCCACATTTTGAATATCATGTCTAGATTATCCACTGCATAGAATGAACACTGAGGAGTTGCTGAAAAGAATGCTCTTGACACTTAAGCCATTTTCAACCTCAGTATTGATATTCAAGATGCATATGTAAAGCAACATTATAATTAGGTACTGAAGGAGAAGAAATGCTCACGTTTTTAAGTGGTGAGCATTGAATTCAAAATGGTTAGATGAAGTCAAGTTTAGATATTAAAATTCTGCGGGTATCTCGAAGAATAATTGATGGAATAAAGAGTTAATTAGTTTTGCAATCCTGGAAGAAGTTTAGAACTTAGAAATGCACTTATTTGCTACAGGACATTATGTCAGCTACATGTTACTTAGCCATCAAATTTTAATATCACCATCCTTTTTATTTAAAATATTGCTACTTTCATGCAGATGCTGTTAGTCCAGACTTGTGCCTTCAGGCAAATAGCACTTATTGCAATTGTATCTTGATGGGATTAATTCCATACCTTTGACATTGCCCAGTATTAAGGGCTGAATTCTCACCACAGACAGAGGAAACTGGAGCCAGTCTGTTTTTGGGTCAGAAACCTGCTGGCAGTAAGAAACTGATTAAAATTTAGATTTTCAGAGGGGTGAGCCTGTACTTGGTATTTTGTATTTCCTGGCCACTTAGAGCCATTGCAAGGAAGAATGGAGATGGGTCAAATGAAATGGTCAGATACCGCCACTGCAGCCATCAATGAGGCTGTTGATTTTCATGAAGGAGAGACCAACTGGTGGTTGTTCTTCTGATGGAAATGAGATGTTACAGAGGAGCTGGAGACCTGTCACCTGGGGCAGGGCTGTCCCTTAGTTCATTGATGCCAATGTAGATATAATGCTGGAGGCTGAGAGTGTGTGTGAATAAGAGGTCTTGGAGGATGGCATGGAGATGCCATCCTCATCATGCAGCAGAGAAATCTCTCTTCAGTGTCATCTCACTTGATCGACAGTTCCACCTCCCCTTCCTGCTTTGCCTCCAATAAACTGTGTCCTTTCCAGGAACTCTGTTTTCTGGAGAACCTTATTATGGAGAGCCCAGCAGAACGTTGCAATTACCAAGACCATTACAAGTGTGCACTGTAGGGTATCAGAATTGCTCAGTAACTGCCTTGATGGGCATTGGTTGGATGGCCTCTTATGTGGGGCTCCATTGGAAGATTGTATGACTATCTGAAAGAAACTTCCCTTGTTCCCTGTAATCTTTCTAGATATTTTGGGGATTGGATTAAAAATTTGAAGGAGCTGAGCTGTCAAAGGATAAAAGAGTCATGACAAATGCCAGAAAGTGAGGGCATGCACGGATGAAGCTCTTGTTTTGCTGGAAGGCCAGTTGGACATTTGAGACTCTGGAAGTCCTTTGTGCTGATAGATCGCTGGCTGATTATTGATTATCTTGATGGCTATTTGAGTGCAATCAGTGATACCTTGTATCTAGGAGAAACCAACGATGAACATGAGATTCATTTCTCAATGTCCTTTCAAGATCATGCCTTGCTAAATAAATAGTTTTCACGCTTTGATAGAGGGCACTAGGCATGCTAGGTATCCAAAATCTGACAGTTATACCCCCATTGGCTGTTGGAGTTTTCCTTCTGGGCAGATGGCTAATTTTTCTAAGCAAATAAACTCTGTTCTTTTACCCTGTGACGCCAACAGAACGCTATTCGAAGCCTGGATGGGTAAGTGCTGACTATCCCTGCCATTTATGCATTGCCAAGGATGGCCCTTACAAACTGCCCAGTTCCTCATGCCCCATTAACCAGAGTGATGACCAGATGATTAACCCTTATGAGGTCAGGATGATGGCCGAAGGCAACAATGACAGCCACCTACTTCAGCTGTTCTGTTTCTGAAGGTGCAGGTGACCTGCTGATTCTTTAAAAATGGAACTTTAGCCCTGACGAAATCTAAATTAACAATTTCACCCATTTCATTGGCTTTAGTGCATTTAAGAATGGGATTCCTGTGTTGCTGTCCTCCCACAGTAGTGATTATTGCTGATTCTCTGATGCTTAAACTAGTACTTCTACATATCCATCCCCTACCACGCTATCTCTATTACTGTCTTTGGGAGGTCCTTAAAAATTTTGCCCCAAGTCGTCACACGATACACAGTACTCTAGATTATAGTTTCTGGTCTGTGACTTTCTTGGGTGTTTGTGTGGAGAGTGAGTAATGGGGTATTACTTATTAATGTTTGACATGATGTGAAATTCTGCACATCCCTTTGTAATGTTTTTGGGAAATATTTATGTGGAAGTGTACAGCCTGCTGTTATTGATTCTCTCGATCGATGAGTGTGATCCACCCTTCAATCTTGAAGGTTAACATTGCAGCACTTTTTCTAGTTCAAGGCATCAGAGAACCTTATTACCAAAAGGCAGTGATATCACAGTGTGTCTCATGGTCTGCACTGGAGAAAGATTGAGAGGGGTTGATGTTTTCCAAATGTCATCATTTGTCACAATGCATAATAAGTCACCACTTATTTGTGTTTGTGGAATTGGGAATAAAAAGCAGCTTTGAATTATTTTAGTATGTTTTCTCACCGTTGATGCTGAATGAGGCTTTCAGTTGAGTGGCAAAAATTACAAACTGAAGTCAACTAAATTAGAAATTTCTCATTTTACTTCTGTATCATGTGTGCATATTGTGTACTGCATTAATCTTTGGTTTTACATACACTGCGTATTTTGCTATTTTTTGACTGAATAGAAATATGCAACACTAGTCAAATACTTTGAGTTTGGATTCTTCATCTGTAACAAGTTATTTGATTGTAGTATGCAGGTGTGTGCTGAGGAAGAGTGAATGGGTTGTTGGTATAGTTTTCTCATTAATACAAATAAAAGCTCGTCATTTAATGCTTGGTTTCTTTACCATCCTGCCGAGGTGGTGCAATTCTATTCCTGAATTTTGACTTGCAGAGCAGGGGATGGCCAACGCATGGTTCTAATGGCACATTATTCTCAGTCTTGTTTTCAAATCTTTTTGTAGCTTCATCCCTTCCCTATGTTTTCTAGCCCCACAACCCTCTGAGGTATTTACGCTCATCTAATTCTAGCATTTCTCTCCATAATTGCTCCATCTTTAGTGGCTGTGCTCTCAGCTACCAAGGTCCTAAGATCTGGAATTTCCTTTCCTTATCTCTCCTATCCTCTACCTTAATTTCTTTCTTTTGATCACATTTTTAGTCGACTAGGTTGATATTTCTTCATGTGGCCTGGTGTCATACTTTTTTTATAATGTTCCCTGGAATCTTTTATTATGTTAAAGTCACTATGTAAACTTAAGTTGTATCATTTAGCCATTCTGCCCCATCACCATTTCTGAATCTTCAATCCTGATTTGATCTCTTTGAATATCATGGGCCTTGAGATTATAGTGGTTTTTCTCTTACTTGTGAATAAATCCTACATTTAATCGCTAATGTCCATAATATCAGCAAGTTAAGATATATGAAAATAAATAGTTTTACAAAACCATTGAAAATGATAACCTTAAACAAGAGATACAAATTCCCAGTGACGAACTAAAAGGAATTGTGCAACAACATTTTGAGTTTTAAGATATTTGTTGTAACAAACAAGTTAAAAGCAACGTCAACTAAGCATCACATAGGCAACTAATACCCTGAAATGCCTTAACACAACCAACAATCCCATGCTACATTTCTACTTTACCATGCATTGCCCAAGGAATTGCAGTCTTTCAAGAAACAATGCGAAGTCTCCCAGCTCCCAATGGTTCACATCTCTTCATTTCATTGAGTCTTTCGTGACTGTTTGAAGGTGCAAGTCTCCATTTTCGGAGAATTTCCAAACCAACTGCCACCAGTAAGAACCACTCTGGCAATTTCATCCTCCAGGACGAATCTTGAGAGTGACAAGGGATGTGTCTGTTCAACCAAAATTCAGGAAAGTTACTGAGAAGATGCCTGCTTATTGAACCACCCTTTCAGTTTCTTGCCATCTGTTGCAGGCCACTGCTCCTTTTAAGCTGGAAGCCCTCTGGCCCTCTAATTTTGACAGCGCACTCGTTGCCATAATTAGACAGAGAATCTATCTTATCACTATTATTTCTTCACTGCAGCAATAATCCTGGATCTTCTTTCCTATCACACACACACAGTAGAATTGGTAGCAGAAGTTGTTAGCAAAGTTGTGGCATTCAGTTGACTAAGGTAGTACTCACTTTAGTTAACTGAATGCTTTGTCTTTATCCCTGTTCATATTAATTTAAAACCTGGTTATCCATCTACTGTGTGTCTCAATTGTTATAATTTCTGATGTTTCTACTATTTCTGCTAATTTAGCCTGGATAATCTAAGTAATCAACGTGCACTGGCTATTTTGTCCATCCTGCTCTTGCTTTCTATTATACCCAGGCTCCAATTGTTCACTTTGTAACTGCAAACTTACTGTTTTAAGTGCCTTTCTCAAAAACGTGTCACTTTAATCCAGAATAAATTCCATTACATTTTGCTTAACACAAAAATGTATAGAACATTTAGTCATCTATTGCAGAAATTGACCCTAAGGTGTAACAGATTTCAAGCAGCCTTGACTTCTTACATGAAAAAATGGATGGCTGGGAGTGTGGTTGCAACTGCAATTTAATCTTAAGGATTAGCTGATCATTATAATATGGGCCAAGTTGCACTGCTTGGGGTTTTTGATGTTGCCTGAATCCCTTGATTGTATTATTGGATTGCAGTTTGCTGCTAGACATTGGTTATCTGATACATGTTGTACTAATTCTGTGACAATGGATACAGATTTTGGTTCATTTCAGTGGATGAAGGTACAGCACTTCTGCAGAAATAAGGGGTTCAGAGAATCACAATATTGTTACAGCACAGAAGAAGGCTGTTTGGCCCATTTACCTGAACCAGCTCTCTGAGCAATTCACCTGGTACCTTCTCCCTATTATCCAGCACACTCCTTTTCAGATCATAGTCAAATTCTGTTTTTGAATGCTTCGATTGAACCTTCAACCACCATACTCTTAGACAGAAATAAATTAGCCAAATTAATTTTTTTTCTCTTTATTCATTGGGCCTTGGCCTCACTGACTAGCCCACCAATTATTGCTCATTCCTAATTTATCTTGAGAAGGTAATGATGGGCAGTCTCTGAAGTGCTGCTTATGTGGCATAGCACATCCACAAGACTAAGAAGTTTGCCAGGCCCGAGTGGCTTGCCAGGTCATTTCAGTGCTGTTTAAGGCAATCATTCTGCTGTGAGTCTAGGGCCACATGTCTGTCAGATTAGATAAGTCTGACAGGTTTCCTTAAAGGATTTTAGTGAACCAGATGGGTTTTTAAAACAGTGGACAATGATTTCATGGGCATCATTAGACTTTCAATTCCTGTCTTTTTATTGAGTTCAAGTTCCACCATCTGCTGTGGAGGGATTCAAACCTAGATCTCCAGGACAACACCCTGGGTCTCTAGATTATTAGTCCAGTGACAAAGTGACAATCAATATACCACTGTCTCCCATTACCTATTGATATGTTCCAGGAAGGTCTTTTTATGGCCAGATTAATAGTTAAAGGAGGTTGGGAGGGGCAACCTCATTCATTATTTAGCTGGGGTGTAAATACAGTTAGTATCTCCAGATTTGAAGTCAGGTGTGCTTTTCAATGCAAGGCATAAATCACCAGGTTACCTTCTTATCTGCATGAAAGGGCTTCAATAGAAAGGAGGTCACCTGGACTAATCAGGGAGAACCTCCTAATTAAAATGGGCCAGCAAGTATTTCATTTTTAGGAATTGATTTTTGGAACAAATATAGGATGGCACGGTGGCAAAGTGGTTAGCACTCCTGCTTCATAACACCAGCGAGCCGTGTTTGATTCCCAGCTTAGGTCACTGTCTGTGTGGAATCTCCACATTCTCCCCACACCTGTGTAGATTTCCTCTGGATGTTCCGGTTTCCTTCCACAGCCCAAAAGACGTACTGATTAGGTACGTTGGCCATGGTAAATTCTACCTCTGTGTACCCAAACAGGTGACTATGGATTATCACAGTAACTTCATTGCACTGTTAATTTAAACCTATTTGTGGCACTAATTAATAAACTTTAAAATATAGCTTATTTGATCTCCCTTATCCAAATAATTGGGGATCTCCCCACCCCCACTTTTTAAAGAAACTAGTTGATCCCCATAATTATGTAGTTACCAATGCTAGCACATTCCTTAAAGGGAAATTAAGTGTTGGCTGTTTGCTCATTTTATGTCTCTTCTTCCATTCTGTTGTATTTTTACTTTTATGCTGTGACGTTTTCAGCTGACGCATTGAAAGCATGTCCTAATGTTTCGGAATCCAAATAAAGTGACTTTCCTTACATTAGAACCCTATCATTATATTCTGTGTCTTCCCTGTTTAGTCTTGCATCAGTTAATGTACTGGCTCTTCATGCAGTTTTGCAATCTCTTCATTTGCTTTTTTGCCCATGATACTTCTGTCGTATGAAAGCGCTGTTCTTTTTGTGTAATTTATCTATCTGAGCGTCAGATTTAACTGCGTAAAGTGATTTGGTCCTGGGATAGTCCTTTAGCATTGTACTATCAATTAAAACTTGACATGTAATTTAGCAGGTAAGACATGCTCCCAGTTGCTGTTGTGTTGGTATCATCCCCAGCATCACTCGATGGCCAAACTGTCACTACATTTGAGTTTTGTTGTTTGTCACTTGAACCGTAAGTTTCAAAGGGAAATTAAAGATCATACTCCAGATCATTTGTTGTGGTTGCAAAGGCAAGGGCCACCAACACGGATACATGACGGATATCTGTAATTGCTTATGCTGGCCTCCTGCATAAAAGGCTTATTTACTCAGCCTAGTGTGTAGGAGGGCTAAACATTTAAAATGATTAAAAATTGACATTTTTAAGCTTTACTTAAGTAATTCTGGTCTCTGATGAAGTATATAATTAAACTGTAATCATCTTTGTCATCGGTGGGAATTTGAGAGCCATATTCTGTGGTCAGTGATGAAAAGTCAATGCTCAGCACTGATCTCAAAGAAAATGGCCCACAAAGATTTAGCAAGCTCTGGGAATCAATTTCCCACATTACAGTGTCATTTGCCTTTGGCTCTAATAATAGATGATCTTTGAGAACAACAAAGTTATCAGTCACATTGGGGAGTCAGCCAGTCAAATTGAAACATTTTCCCAGATATCAAATCAGGAATTGTAGAACAGTATTATTATTCATTATTAATCACTTAAGGCAAAATAACAATTGGGTATACAAATGAGTTAAAGATAGAAATATCAAGCAGACTTAAACAGTTATCACTTAAAAATATATGCAGCTTTTACTATGGAATGAATGGGCATAATGATCTCGACTTTTAAATTAAGTATTTCAGGGCTAGATAATTTGTCCAACAGTAATTTTGACTTAGTACACCACTGAAACCTCAGCTACACCTCATTAAATGAGGCATGGTATTTTATATATTTATTTTAGAGTAAGAATGATGCATAACATATCAAATCACTCTTGTGCTAATTGCATCTTCATCTTATGGAGGAACAGAGTATCCTGATGATACTTAATGGCAATTGTACTGAGGCCAGAAGTTGTTGTTGATTTTGTACTGTGATCACAACAAAAGCTGATGGTTTTGATGTCATTACAGCTCTGGATTGTAACACTTCACTGTAATACAGTAAAACATACAATAAACCTAAAGTTGTTGAAGGATTTGTACGAAAATTTAAATTTTGTTTAACATTTATTGCGCTTTATTGTAAGTGAAACCAAAAAAATTGTTGAAAAATCTCAGCAGGTCTGGCAGCATCTCTAAAGGAAAAGAAAGAGCTGATGTTTCGAGTCCAGCTCAGCTTTGACAAGGAGTCATCTGGACTCGAAATGTCAGCTCTTTTCTCTCCTCACAGATGCTGCCAGACCTGTTGAGATTTTCCAGCATTTTCTCTTGGTTTCAGATTCCAGCATCCTCAGTAATTTGCTTTTATTTATTGTAAGTGGTTGTCTAAGTACAATACTATCATTTCAGAAGATTTATACATCACAGTATGGCAACTACCATCTGTAAATAATGTAATATGGTATTTAAAAATATGGACAGTAATAGGTGAATCTTGGCAAATTCCTAACAATTTTGGTAATGATCTTAAAGAGGTGTAGTCAAACATCTGCCAGCAGTTAACATTTTTGCTATTTTTACATCTATTTGAAATATCACAAAGCAAATTCTTCAATTCCTACACATGGCAATAGCGTTTTTTGTTTTTTTAAAATCTGAGTCAATGTCTGTAGTTATAAAGTGCAATCCAAATTCTCTGTTCCTTGCCTGTCCTAACCAATTGCAGATTGGTGTTAAACTATTATTTTTAAAGATTTTGATTAATTTGTGCTATATTGCATTGCTTTCTCTCTCTTCCTTTTTGGGTGGGAGATGCAATCTCAGGTATTAATCTCTGTCATTTATAGAAGAAAGGATTTTCATGATGTAATAATTGCTGTAATTTAACTGTAGTTAAATTATCTTCATAATTATGTTAAATAGTTGAATCAAAACTATTTTTATCTCTGACCATTTTTAAATTATGTTCTCTTTGAGATCCAGACTTTTTTTAACTTCACATTAAGAGTAGAATAAATTTTGGATAAACATTTCAAATAGATATAAAAACAGAACACTAGAAATGCTTAGCATGTGTAATAGCATCCATGAAGCGAGAAATGGTTAATCTGTTAATATATCAGATCAACCATTTTTAATCATAGATAGTTGAACTCTCATACTTATTATCTTATTTTCAAAATATAGCTAATTCATAACCAAAGCTATTGATTGTATAGGAGCTATAAGATTCGTTGCACAGTGAGTCCTATCTGCAACAATTGACAATGTGCTCCACATAATTTCTGCTAATCCAGTCCAACTAGCAATCTGATTTCTGACAGCTTCTCCAGTATGGATTGCAGGTGATGCCTACTATAGTGTAGGTTATGCTCTATTATAAGCTTTCCTCCAGGAAAGTAGTGAGATATGAAGATGCGTGAACTAAGGTTAATGGTGGGTGAAAACTGCTCCAGCTGGATATTAGAAAGAAATCAGACTGAAACAAAACTAATTAGAGAAAAAAAATTAATTACAGTTGGTGATGATTCAATGGACCCATCACTGATCTTAACTTGAGGTAATTATGAGTACACTTAGTACACACAATTAGTACTTAAAAACCAGCCAAAAATAAAGGATTGCATCATACATATTTACTGTCAGGTCAATTTAGAAAAATACAAATTACATAGGCCACTTAGTCCCTGAGCCTGTTCCACCATTTAATAAGGTCTAATCGGCTTCTCTCCACAGAAGCTGCCAAACCTGCCAAATTTTCCAGCATCTTGATTTCATTTTGGATTTCCAGCATCCGCAGTCTTTTGTTTTAATTTTACAGCCAAAAAGACCTCCTATACGTGACATTGCTTTTTATTTTCCCTTGGTAATATACGGTGTTGGCCATGGAGTTATTTTCTAGGTCAATATGTAATATTTAGTGTGTTTTTCCATGGTGTGTGCAATTTTGTTTGTTTAAGTTGCAATAATAGTGACTGTTATTGCTGAAGAAAGTAAGTTCATTTTTTAAAAAATGCCTATTCTCATAGCCCAAAGTATCCACTGTTTATTTCAGGAAATGAAGCCAATGTTACTGTTTACTACTTTTAAAAGGTAAGTTTTAAAGAAAATGGTCTTTGGTAAATCACTCAATATAATTCAAGATGCAACAAGGTTAACAAAATGGAAATTTCTGTTGATACATTGCCTCTATTTCTACTTTGTTAACTTGCATCAAAATAATAGATGAATTGACTACTGTATACACTTGGATATTAGATGACTTGTCCACTCTTTCAAAATTATGGCCCAAATCCACAATTTTTGTGTCAACAATGCAGTGTTTCTGTGCACTAATTCTCCCTTCCCTATCAACTGTGTCTACAGATACTCAATCACCATTTTTTATTTCAATCTACCAATCCATTCCTATCTACTGTTTTTCATCCAGCACCATAATATTTAAATAACAACTATCTCTTCTGTCTCCAGCCTTGGCTCCTGCTGCTGATGTTTAATACCATTTCCCCTATCTATCTTGCTTGGCTATTTCTAATTTTAAATCTGCAGAAGGTGCCTGGACCGTAATTTGAATCAAGGGATTGCTATTTAAATCTCTGTGCTGGAAGAACAGAATAGAGCAAAAATGATAACGCACTAATGCAATGCTGCTGCATAGTTCATAATCTTGGGGAAAATTGTTCTGGTGGAGCAATTGACCTTGTATACAAATTGACTGCTCCACCCCTAATTTTATGCTCCCACAAGAGATTTACAGTCTCGCATACAAATGAATGCACGACCCAAAGCTGTTTCATTGGGGAATTTTGTTTGAAGAATTTCTGATGTAAAGAAACAAGTGTGTCACAAATGCACACCAAAAACAAAGTTAACTGCCCTGGAACATTTTTCAGCAGGATTTTTAGTTTCATTTATTGGGATTATAATTGAAATGCTTTTCTTTTACTTTTGCCACCATAGAGATTAAAAGATCTCAAGCAAAGAGAATTTGCTCGTAACGTTTCTTCGAGATCTCGAAAAGATGAGAAAAAGCAGGAGAGAGCACTTCGACGGCTCCATGAACTTGCAGAGCAGCGAAAACAACAGGAATGGTATGTGTTGCATTGCGCGGAGCAGTTTTGGCCCCACTCCCAATTATAAGCTGTGTTCAATGGTCACAACCGTTTAAAGTTGAATGTATCTCCTGTGGGGTTGTACTTGTACTGCTATGCAAGTTTTATGTCACGTTCTGAAGTAGGGTTCAGCTGCTTATTTCTTTTGCCATTGGGATATTTAATGAAATTTCCCAAATGGTTGGGTGGAACTATGTTTTCATACACTATTTTTACTCACAAGCAGAAAGCAGCACAACAGAGCTGCCAGACACAGAGCTCTTTAAAAATACAAGGTGCCACAGTCTCTACCTACAACTCAGTGCAGCTACCTGAGGTTTATCCCATTGACTTTGAGATTCTTAGAGTTATCATTTCTTTTTAGTTGAGGAATGTGAGATAAGGACAGGAATAGGAAATATGAATGGCATATGTGTCTTTAGGAATAAAATAAATTTTTTATTGTGGCAATAAATTTATTGGGTTTTCTTTTAAGTCATTTTGATTCAAATTGAGAAATTCAACGCTATGTCAAGGAAGTGCCTTTTGAGTGTTTTTTTTCCTTTGTTTTGAAATATGCAGGACACTCGTGCAGTACAAGTCTTGTGCTTCTGCCAAGATGTTTTGATCCATAATGACAGATCTTCATCTGGTGTTGTAGCTTCTTTTTAAACTGTTTGACCTTTGCATTTCGCTTGGATTTTTTTTTATTGATCCTAATTGTCAAGAATTGCTGGCCTGCTTTTCTTTAGGTGGCAATGCCTCACAACTATGCCTCAAGTGAATTGTCGCTACTCGTGATAAAAAAAAAACAGAAACTGTAAGTGCATCGCAGATCCATCAGTAACTGAGAACTTTTTAGATGGAGACTCCTTTGTCAGGACAAAGCTAATGAAGGGCCTATACATGAAACTTTAAACCCTCTGTTCAATGCTGATGTTTCTGCTGTGTAATTCCAAACATTTCTGTTTTTATTTCCAATTTCTAGCATTTGCAGTTTTTCTTGATTCTCTTGCTACTTGTGCTTCTCATTGGCTTTTAGCACTTGATGCCTGTGATTTTTAATTGTGTAAAATGAATTGCTCGTTTTCTTGTTGGAGCTAAAATATCAGCCAGTCATCTGCAGTATTAGTTGACTTGTTCCATTTTCTTTTGTGCAGCGCCCCAGGAAGCGGCCCTATGTTCAGAGCTACCACGGTGGCTGTTGACGAAGATGCTAACGACAGAAAGGTTGTCAGCACAAGTGATAGTGGCGGAAGAAAGGCAAGTGGATCCGCATCACCATCTGCTAACAGAAGCGTATCTGACAGCACGTCGGGAGATGGCAAAGGAGAAACTGACAACACAGGTCATTGTGTTAGTGGAATCTCTGCCAGTTCAGGGCAAAGCAACCAGCCAGCACAATCTTTCAGCATCAGTCAGCTTAAGAACAATTCTGGCACTCCCTTACAGAAGCTTGGAGTGTCATTTTCTTTTGCGAAAAAGGTACCAGTCAGGCTTGACGTTTCAGCTTCGGTATTCAGTGATGTTGCAGAGGAACCAAATGAACCTGAAACAGCAAACACTGATGATAAAGTGTCCTCTGGTCAAGGATCACCAAAGTCGATGGAGGTTGAAGTTACAGCAAATTCTGACAAGGCTGAAGGGGCAAGTCAATCAGAAAGTGATAACGACTCTATAAATAGTACCTTATCAAAGTTGAAAAAGATGATGAAGAAAGATGATGATACCAGTCAGTCAGAACCGGAATATTATCATTACATTCCTCCTGCCCATTGTAAAGTGAAACCTAACTTTCCATTTCTGTTGTTTATGAAAGCTACGGATGATTCAAGTAAGTGTGTCAGTAAGAAAAATTCAGAGACTACAAAAAATAATCTGGATTTACAAAATGTGCCGAAGCCTCAGGAAAGCAAAGAAAGAGAAATTGAGACAGGTGATGTACAACAGGAAGATGGTGCTCCCAATCAGGCAACAAACACAGAGCCTGATAAAGATGCAAAGTCCCCTGAGACCATAAGCAAACAAAATTGTGAGGCCCCACCACCAAAGCCCAGTGCTTGTGAGGAAGGAAAACAGAACAATTCAGCAAGTAAAGAGGTTCTCAATGGACCTAAACAAGCAACTGGGCCCTTTTTCCCTGTCTTAAGCAAGGATGAAAGTACCACCCTTCAGTGGCCCTCAGAACTACTGATGGTTACAAAGAGTGAACCATGCATCTCTTATAGTTGCAATCCCCTCTACTTCGAGTTTAAACTGGCACGGAATAGGGATACTAAAGGAAAAAACAAAGGAAAAGAACGTGAGAGTTCACATGTAGAGAATCGTGATCAAGATTCTCAGGACAAATGTACTGTAAGCGTCAGTAAGGCTGCATTGAAAACAACAAGAAGTGCAGATGATACTCAGCCGCAAGAACAGCCTTCCCCGAGTGCAAGAAAACCTGAAGCCCAAGCTGATGAAAATGACAAAACTACCAATAACAAAGACAAGAGCACAAAATCGCACAAACATAAGAAGAAAAAGAAGCACAAAAAGTCAGGCAAGCATTTGAGGGAGAATGCTAGTGAGAAAAAAGAAAAGCAAAAGGATGGTGAAGCACGTGATGGGAATTCGAAGAAAAGAAAAAAACGTAAACACAAGAATAAAAACATAGATGAGAAAAGCAAAGACACTGCTGCTGGACACACTGTCCAGATGGCTACAATAAAGTTTATGGAGGAAAGCACCCAAGCACAGAAGAAAAGGCGCAGATCACAAGATGATTCCCAACATACATTTGCTGCTGTTGAAGATAGTAGTAGAAGTAGCAGCAGCAGTAGTAGAAAAGAAGATTGTCCTCAGGAGCCCAGTAGCAAAAAGCAAAAGACAGGTTCTTGTAGTGATTCAAAGAAAAGGACGTCCAGTCGGAAAGAGAACCGAAGTAGACATAGGAGCCGTGACAGCAGCAGAGATGAAGACTCTGATAGTTATGATGAATCCCATAGAAAACGATCCAGACAAAAGTCATCTTCTCATTACAGTGATGATTATGATTCAAGAAGTGACAGAAGTTACTCTAGTAGATCAAGAAGACGTCGTTCATCCTCCCAGCGATCATCACGTAGGTCCTACTCATCTGGTTCTGATGTTTCCTCAGACTGTAGCAGATATAGTCGTCGAAGAAGCTACTCCGATAGTTACAGTGACTACAGTGATAGGTCACAACATCGCTGTAAACGATCTCATGATTCAGATTATGACTACAGAAGGTCAAGACACAAAGGAAAGAAGCACAAATATTCTTCATCAGATGACGACTATAGACGAAGTAGAAGCAGGTCTAGAAGTAGTAGCAGGGGAAGAACCCGAACCCGGACGAGGACCAGAACCATCAGTAGAACACATAGCCGAAGCAGAACTCGTAGTAGCAGCCATAGCAGGAGCCGAAGCAACCGGCGTAGTCAGAGTGCAACACAACGAAGCTGGAAACGAAGCCGTAGCTATAGCCGCAAACGCAGTGGTAGCACTAGGCACCGTACCTCACGGAGATCCATTTCAAGGGACAAAGGGTCACACAGCCATGATAGCTCCAGCGATAGAAGGTCCAGTCGAAGGAATTCTAGTAGGTCGTTTTCAAGAGATCGGGTATATCGGTCAAAATCTCCCTGTTACAGCAGAAGCAGACTGTTGGGGAAGAAAGGTGACCTTTTGAAGAAGGAAGAGAATAAAGAGGATGGTGCAAAACTGGGCAGTACTTTTCAAAGAAATCCCAGCAGTACTCCTTCCAGCATAGGGAAAATGGATTTAGAAGATGAACCAACACAAGAGGAAAGGAATTCCTTAACAGCTAAACAGCTTTTGGAAAAAATTCAGTCTAAAAAGGTTGAAAAGAAATCTGAAACAAATAGTGAAGCAGCAGCAGCAGTACCTAATAAAGTAGGAATTAAACTAAAAGATCCCCCTCAGGGTTATTTTGGACCTAAACTTCCTCCAGCTTTGGGCAATAAGGCGCTGCTTCCCTTAATTGGAAAATTACCTACAACCAAAAGACCTACCACTAAGAAAATGGAAGACTTTTGTTTGGAGAAAGGGGATAAAGAAGAGGTGCAATATCTAGCAGAACCTAAAGATACAACAAAGGAAGAAGTCAATCAGCAACTCAATTGGACTATGCAAGGAGAGATTCAAACCATAGAAGAAAAATCTGAAAATGAAGAAATATCACCTTTAAATGAGAAAATACAACCAATTGCTTGTCAAACCCAATTTGTTCATAAAGGTTTCACATTGGAAACGCAAACCATCTCTGAAGCCTACATTTCTGACATAACCACACAAGTCGAAGTCATCAAAGAACCTTCAGAATTGGGACCGCAAGATTCTGGTGAAGCTGTTATGATGCATTTTGTATCAGACCCAGAGCCATTCTCCAATTATGTCACACAGGCTGAAGTACAAGAAATTGACGAGGATTCCCAAGAAGATGCAGATTCATCAGTGGCCCCACTTGATAGACAACCTATAACATTCACGCCTGAAGAAATGGAGAAGTACAGTAAGCTACAACAGGCAGCTCAACAGCACATCCAACAACAGCTGCTAGCTAAACAAGTGAAGACTTTCCCTACCTCAACTGCCTTAGCTCCTGCTCCAACTCTCCAGCAATTTCATATTCAACAACCATCAGCAGCTGCAACAGCAACGTCTATCACCACTGTTCACCATGCTATATTACAGCATCAGGCAGCTGCAGCTGCTGCTATGGGTATTCATCCACATGCACATCCACAGACTCTTGCTCAAATCCATCACATACCCCAGCCTCACCTAACCCCCATTTCCCTGTCTCACATTGCACCATCTATTTACCCTACTCATCCTGCCACTTTCCTGACTAGCCATCCAATACATATTATACCTGCATCAGCTCTCCACGCAGGGCCCCTAGCCCTTCACCCAGTCCCCCATGCCCTGTACCCTGCTCTCTTTGCCCCTCGGCCTGCTGGAGCAGGTGCCTCTGCTCTCCATCTTCATCCTTTCCTCCATCCTATCTTTTCAGGGCAGGAACTCCAGCATCCTCCCAGTCATGGCACTTGAAGCAAGCTACAGTGAGTGAAAAGATTGGCATTGGCTTCATTTCATTAAATAACTCTACCAACAGTTAGTTTGGTATGAAAATGCTACATAGTCGCAGTACAGACTGATTCTTTTTCAACAGCCAAAGAGTTCAGGCTCAGGCCCAAGAATATATTGCAGTTTGTGTGCTTGTAATATCAGGGATTTCCATATTTTTTTTAAAAAAAGGTTAGAACCAATTATGTGGATTTCCCAAAACTCTTGGTGCATTACTCAGCAAGAGACAAGGTTAACACCTTAACTATTAATGACAGAATGCACCAATATTATATTCAGTGGGTTGGCCTCCTCTTATCCCATTGCTAACTCCCATGTTAGTGCGAAAATCCATGTTAATCTGTCTCCATTTTATAGAATCCTTTGTCATGCGTAAATCAATGTGGTGGATGGTATTGGGATGGTTTTGTTGATTGATGCAAAAATCTCAATGGATTTTGAAACTAAGTAGTCCATAGCCTGTGATCAGTAATGGCTGAAAAATATAACCATGAAAAGTGAAATATGGTTGATAACGGATATTCACGAAGTGAATAATGGGCACCACACCTCGATGTAGCTTGCCATTGAAATCTGGGGAGATACAACCAAGGACAGCAATTGCGTGTAATTGCCCAAATAGTAGCTCTGCATAATACTTCACCGGTTTGGATTGTGAATGAGAGAATGCAGGTTTGGCGGTCCCTGATATATTGAGAGAAGAAAGGAGAGACTTTCTCGTCACATCTCAAAAGAAATCACATTTGTTTCAGCTTAAGCTAACTTCAGTAGACCAGTGGAATTTGGGGAGATGTCTAAAATCTTTGTGGGAAAAGATCTATTCCCAGAGCTGTTGTAAAACTCAACAGTCTTTGTATAAGTTATAGCTTATAATTTAAAAAAAAGTGGAAAGAATTGCACTGAACTCTGTACAGGTGATGCTGCTTTTGTAGGTTCATCCAAAACAATACATGCAGAGTACTGCAATAATATTTTTTAAAGAATAAATTCATTTGGTTTTGTGGTACTGTTCTAACATACTGCTTTGTGTAAATATGTTTGTAGGTTAAGCGATCCTTGTAAAGGTAAATGTCATAAGTTTCTGTTTATGGCAGAAACTAAGCATGTATATTTTACCAAAACCCATGTATTTTTTGAAGTTTTTATGTACTGTAAATGTAAAATTTCTTGAAGTTTGGTTTATTTTGAGTTTTTGCATATACAAAGTATTCAGTGAAAAAGCAACTCTGCAAAAAGTGGTGTTTGGGAGAGCTTAAGGAATCTATAAGCTAATGGATGCAGGCACAGAACTGACATCTCAATTTATAACTAATCGATTAGATTGACCAATAACTACCACATTTAACTTTTTAAAAAGTATGCAGTTAATTTGTTTTTAGGTAACTAATGCCAGAAAAAACACTTAATAGTGGTATTAGAACCACTTCTCACTTACAATAAGTTCTATTCCCAGACCAATTTAGGCATCCGTTATGATTATCTGCTTGGTTCTGCAAGGTTGATTATACTTAGCTAACAGGGTTGTTTTTAGTAAGGCAGGCTTTGCTCATGGTTCTTCAGTACAGTTCATGCGTTTTACATTAGGAATGGTTTCCTACAATTTCACCGTAAAATAAAGTCATGAATGTGTGGATGTCTGAAAAGGCTCTGCCATTTGAAAGGCTCCGCCCTTTGAGAGTTTATTACACAGATGACTGCAAATCAGAAGCAATATTTACATAATTAAATCAAACTGAATTTTTCATCATTATGATCCAGGTTAATTTATTTCACATCCATTTTATAGCAGGTATCTAGTGTGGGCTTAAGTGTGTTTGCATTTCAAATTATGTTGTTGTGCTCATGCTTGACACAGTAATTTGAAATACTTATGCTGCCTTGCAATATGCATGGCAAAATAAATTGAATTTGTTTTAAATTTATGTTTCAAGTTCAAATTATAAATGGCTTGCATTTGGATTGAATGAGATCAGCAGTAGTTTCAGTATTTTGAATTTTCATCCAATAAATCCAGGCTACTTACATGATTCTTTGAAACTGATTTAGAAAAAAAAGTATTATATCGGGGGTGGGTGGGGAAAGTACAGTATTAAAGACTCTGCTGTGTTTTGAGAATACAAAGTATAGCAAGGGTTTGTTAGTTGTCAGAAAAATTATGGGGAATGCAAGCCATTGCAGGGAAATACACCAAAACTCCTCATTTTTTGAGGTATACTATCATGTAGGTCCACACGAAGAGAATGCCATTTGCCCTTTAGGAGAATCTGCTTCCAATCATCAGTTGTGTGTAATTGATTATTTGGATTTGCCATTTGCTTATTGTTGGAGACAGCCCACGTTTTCCTTGTGGCTGAGTTCTAATTTTACAATTACTATTTCAATCTATGGGCACAGGCGATGATGAAAAACAGGCGAGTAAAGCTGAGCAGATTGTGCCAGAGTTTGTGCACACTGTTAATCATGATGTAAGGATGCGTTTAATTGGGGCTACATTATTCTGACAAATGTTTTCCCATGTAGTTAGTTCTGTTTGATCTTGTGCTTTTTGATTCAATTCGGTCTTCTAAACACCCCAGAACATCTTACAAAGCAGCTTCTTCCATCTGTTTTAAAATGTTATATAACAAAAACTAGAAAGAAATGTAACTAGCTTATTGCATAAACTGCATATTTTATTTAACTTTCTGTCACAAGAACATGCAGAATATTACTGTACAATAGGAGAAAACCTTTATAACAATAAAGTATGGATAATTTGTGAACTCTGTCTTTATTTATTGGAAACTGACCATTTTGCTGCAGTTTACAAGTGCAGAAACACTGGAATTCAGAAGATCTGACCCAGTCACTACCAGTATTCTAAGGAGTCTTTTCCATTGGTAAAGTAGACATTACAGGGAAGGATGGAGTGAAAACTCCCAACAGTGGAGTGGCATTTTTGCTAAGTGCCAAGAAAGGTTTGATTAGTCCAAATAGGGTTTCATTACTATTTTGCTTCAAAGCCATCAATTTATATTGCGGTGTTAGCGGGTTTTGTATATGGTTGTTTTCTCACTATTGATGTTGCGTTTTGTTTTTATTTTAACTGCATACTAGTAGATCTGATGGAAAGCCAGAACAAAATGAATTGGCTTCATTTATGAGGGCGTAGATTGGAGGATCTGCTTTAAATGGTAGAAGTGTGCAGCTAAGTAGACGTTGTCGTTGAATTGAGGGACAGGGACAACCACGGCAGCTGTCCATATAATTGTGCAACAGGCAACTTTGTAATAGGGCAGTACAACTAGGAGCATGATTGGTGAATAAAGAGTGAGAGACATAGCCAATTTAATTACTATATATTGACATTGCAATCTCTAATCTGTGCTATAATAATAGAAAATGTGCACCATATTGTCATTTGCTCCATTTCTAGTTATCCTGATTTGTAACTTCCATAGGCAGTTACAATTTGTCAGATAGGTTGATATTAAATGAAAATTGTCTAGGAAGTATGTTCCTTTTGCTACCATTTCCACCTGATGACTGTCCTACCTCTATATAAATCATTTTTGCAAACCACACCATGTTTTTTTCCTTATTGAAAGCAGTTTTCACTTTTGGAACATTGTATTTCCCCTTAAAACCTGACACTTGTTTCATAAAGTACAGTAGCTTTGTTATATTTTGAAGAAGTTAAACACAGCCTTTTGAGGTTTCATCATTTCTAATTGTGAAAGTTTATCAATACCAGTCTGTCATCTATATGAAGTGAGAATGAAAGAACATGGAAAAACTACAGCACGAACAGGCCGTTCGGTTTACCAGTTGCACTGATCGTATCCCTACCTACTAGGCTAACCTATAACCCTCAATTCTATTACGTCCGATGTACTCATCCAGAAGTCTCTTAAAACTCTTAAAGTCTGTTGCTCTTTTCCCCCTTCTCCAATTACAGCCATTCAGAAAATGAACCTGATTATTTTATTTCCCTCCTTCACCATCCAATCCAAAGATGTGCAGGTGAGGTGTATTGGTTATCACAAATTCTCCCTTAGTATAACTGAACAGGCACCAGAGTGTGGCAACTAGAGGATTTTCACAATAACTTCATTGCAGTTTTAACGTAAGCCTACTTGTGACACTAATAAATAAACTTTACTTTAAGAAGTCTCACTACACCAGGTTAGAGTTCATTTGGAATCACAAGCATTTGGAGCACTGTCCTTCATCAGACCATGATGGCATCTCCACATCTTGGCCACTTAATTACAGCGCTTGCGTCTTAAATGATTCCAATATTCTTGCTTTCAATACCGTATCCTGTAGCACTGACATTTGTTGTCAACTTTTAGAATGGCTTTCAACTTGCTTTTCACACGTTTGGATTTCATAAAATCATGAAGCACAGAAGGATATCATTTGCCCCACCTTGCTGATGCCAGCTCTTTGAACAAAATACTTGCTTAATCCCATTCTATGTTTTCCCCGTAACCTCGGAAAATCTTCCACTTCAATCAAATTTTATCCACTTCCCTTTTGAAAGTTATTTGAACATCGACCATCTTTTCAGACGCTACCTGCCAGATCACAACTGCTCATAGGCAAAAAATATTTAAATGCTATCAACTCTGATCATTTTGCTTTTGGTCCAGTTCACCAATTTCTACATGTCTTTGTAAAGTATATTGTTATTTGCAGTTCACTAAATTTCTGAATTTTTGTCACTGCAAACTTTGAAATTATGTTTGGTCCTCCCAAGGTAAGTCATTGAATACGCTAAAGTGAATGTAGTCACAAGTAGGCTTAAATTCACACTGCAATGAAGTTACTGTGAAAATCCCTTAGTCACCATACTCCGGTGTCTGTTCGGGTACACAGAAGGAGAATTTAGGATGGCCAAGCCACCTAACCTGCAAATCTTTGGACTGTGGGAGGAAACCAGAGCACCTGGAAGAAACCCGTGTTGACATGGGGAGAACATACAAAGTCAATATAGATAATGACCCAAGCTGGGAATCAAATCCTGGTTCCTGATGCTGTGAGGCAGCAGTGCCAATCACTGTGCCGATGTGCCTCCACGAAGAATTAGTAGTCCTAACTGACCCATGGGAGGGCGGGGGGAGCGATTACTACTGCACACTTGCCTCCAGACTGAAAAATGACACTCACCACGATTCTGCTTTCTATCCCTTAAGAAAACACACATGATGTTTTTTGTCGTACTTTTCACAACAATTAGACGTCTTGTTTTACTATCATTGAAGTACTCAACAACATTATGCAGATTAACAATAATAGAGAAATAAATGCCATTAAAGAACAACAAATCCTCAGGAGTAAATGGTTTCCATCATGTGGTGTTAAAAGAAGTCAGTGAAAATAATATAGATGCTTTCACTGTAATCTTTGAAAGTTTTCTTGATTTGGGAACTATGCTTTAGATTGGAAAATTCTGCATGCTCCTTTGCTATTTAAGAAAGGTGACAGAAGGATAGGAGGCTATTCAAACCAGTTGCGTATCAGCTGTTGGGAAATTACCCAAGTAATGCGTCCCTATTTGCCTACTCCAACCTGCCTGACATCTCACAAGGAGAGAAGAGATATCAGGCAGCTCACTACCCCCTGAATCTATTAAGGTCATCCAGTTCTCTGCTGGTATTTTACCCGCTGGGAGTTGAGAGTGGTGGCCATGCCATATATTTTGTCGGGCGGGGAGAGCAGGACGGGACATCATGGTGACACACCTTCTTATCATGCCCCCACCCCACTGCTTCTCAGACTCCCAATCCCTGATTTACCGGGACTCCTCAGTGTGATCGGACTGCTTGTAGTCCCAGCAGTGATCATTCCATCCATCTGCCGCAGCTGGGATTATTGGCGAGCAGCTTCTAAAGAGGGACTTACTCCTGAGACAAGGCAAAAGTCATGCCTTAATTTCATTAATGCTACATGCAGTGTTAAACTGTTGCAAGACAGCTGAGAGAACTGTGGACAGTTTCCTCTCCGCAGACTTTATAGTGGTGGGGTTGGCAGGGTGTGGGGGGAAGCAGTCGGCAGGGATCATGGTGCCTGCAGAAGGAAAATTTTCAGTTGTTCAGAGCACACAAGTATGGACTTGTAAATGGTACTTGAATTCCAAGGGTTAAGCTAAAAGAAGAGGTTGGGCAAACCAGAATTGTATTCCCTAAAATTCAGACCGTTAAGGAATGTGTTGAACAAAGATTTTCAGTTGTTAAGGGGAACAGATGGGATAAATTAGTTTTGCCTTGTTTGATACTCTCAACCCAGGGGACATGATCTAAAAATTATCAGCCCTTTCAGCATTGAAAGGAGGAAGTAGTTTTTCATGCAAACAGCATTAGAAATTTGGAACACTCTTCCACAAAAGGCAACTGGTGCTAGATCAGTTCTTGATGTTAAAAAGGTGATTGATTGATAGATTTTTAGCTAAATGAGACAAAGGGATTTTCTCGATGTATCCTGAACATGGTTAAAAGTCGCCAACAATTAAGTCCAGTTGAAATTTCGCAAAAATAAATCATTTCTAAATCGGCCTCTGTTGGTTAAGATATTGCATGAATGAAATGTCGGAAGCTTGAATCCACAATATGAAGATAGTTTCACTTTGACTTCAAGTTTGCATATAAGCTTGTGAAAAAGCTGACAAATGTCTGCAGCAGTGTTGTGGTGATTGAACCTGTTAAGAATGTTTGTTTTTTTTTGGGGGCGGCACGGTAGCTAGCACTGCTAACTCGACACCAGGGACCCAGGTTCTATTCTGGCCTCAGGTCACTGTGTGGTGTTGCACACCCTCCCCTAGTCTGGGTTTCCTCCCACTGTCCAAAGATTGCAGGTTAGATTGGCCATGCTAAATTGACCTTAGTGTCAGGGGAATTAGCAAGGTAAATATATGGGGGTAATGAGAATAGGACCTAAGTGGGATTGTGATCAGTGCAGAATCAGTGGGCCAAATGGCCGCTTTGCGCACTGTAGGGATTCTGTGTCAATTTAGTTCACTATAATAAACTGGTGTCCTTTATACTTAAAATTGGCCTGTCAGCCTCTAATTTTCAGAGCAAAGGAATTTAACATTTGACTATCTTGTCACTTTGCTTTCAATATTTAACTATCTGGTTCCAAACTCATTTGAAAGAAAAATTATATTTCAATGTTTTAAATGCTTCCTTTAAAAAATAAAGCATTTTATTCTAAGTGTGATGAAAGCAGAATTTTTATTACGTCAGGCTGTCAGATTTCTACTTTACATTTTATTTGAATTTTGAGGTAGGGTAAATATATTTTAAAAGCTGGCTTCTGCTAATTTTTTGTGAAAATAATTTATTCTACTGGTACATACTGTGAATACGGAGTGTTATCCTGATTCATCCAGTTTCAATAAGAGCTGATACTGTTCAAAAAGGAAGCAGACTCTTTTGATCTGTAGGTTATCCAGGATGCCTAAGCTTATTTCTGGCTTGCAATTAATTGGTTGTTTGAAGAACTTTTCTTTTTACAGTTGTTGTAATGCCATTTATCTTTTGAATTGTGCAAGTTATTTTCAATGCTGGTGAAGCTTTCCTCCTTGGGGCTGGTTCCTTTATTGTGCGTTTCAACCATTCTTTTTTAGATTTGAGATTCTGGACAAGAATATCATTCCTACCTTTTCATCACCCAGAAACTGCTATATTCAATTTGACAATAGAAAATTAAGGGTGTTGAAGAGCTTTGTTTGAAGTAGGGAGGAACAAAGAATTACTTTATTGACTCCAAAGAAACCTGCTATTTTGAATCATGGGAAGAATATTCACACAGCCTCACAGTGCTGTGGGTGCACGTACATCCCAGTGACCAAGCTCACCACCACTTTCTTGAGGGCAATTAGGAATGGAGAACATTTCCCCAGCCAGCAATCCTGCGAAAGAATAAATCTAAGGTCTGTGTAAGATGAGGTTCAAACATCCAATCCAATTTAACACTCTTAATACTTAAAGCATTTAAAACTCTCAACTGCATTGGGGAAAAATCATCTCAATAAGATGCCACATAAATCTTCATACAACAAATCTCATTAGTGGACATGTCAAGGTATCTCTACATAAAATTATCTAGTTATCTATAGAAGCTTAGAATCTAGGTGCACCTAGACATCAATATTTGGTCTAGGTGAAAATTAACTTCTGTAGAGAAGCTGCTCGTCTTTATCTGAATAAGCTACAGAGGATTGATTCTGAGCATTTAAAAGGTAACCCAATATTTTTATTTCTGCTTGTAATTGTAATTCTGTGGATAATTATAGGAATATATTTGATTTCACTGGGGTCTGTCTTTGATCATAGTTAAATCTGTTCTACTCTAAAATATGTTGAAGATAATTGATGTTGGGAATTAAGTCCCATTCAAGAGTGAAAGAATGATGATCCTTCTCCATCTTACAAAACACCATAAAAACATGATGACTTTTAGAAATGGAGAAAGGCCATCAGAACCCAAGAATCTTTTATTTTGTCAAACATCAATCCCAGCTACCTAAATGCCTTAGATCTTCCATAATTGGCTCTTAACCTTATTTATTCTGCTTCAATTGTTTTTATTGGATAGAAAAAAGCCATTTTGTTAAATTTTTCATTTGTATTTTCTGGTATGAGAGATTTTCATGACTATTATACCAGGATCAACTCCCTTCATAGCCCCAAAAACTTTCATGAGATTTCCTTTCTACAAGGAAATTAAACTCTTCCTTAATGTTTTCTCAAAGCTTAAATTCTGTGTCCAGACTACGTTGACTACAGAAAGTGGTGAATAATAAAGTGAGATTTTGTGTGAGTGGATGAACATTTTATGACTATATAAGGGCAATTTGATTTATTATATACTTGTACACAAATCGAAACATAATTAGCCTGCAGCAAATTGGAATGCTTTGACTTTGTTCTAGTTAACACAATGGTCTTGTAAATCTTAAGAGACAGAGAGAGAATTTTAATCATTTTTTGATAATGAGAGGGAAAAAAGTCAGAAATCACATCCTTGAAGTCTAATGCTGCAAAGTTTTTACTCTGCTGATTCTATCTTGTGACTGGATTGGTCTCCAGTTAACTAATTTAAAAATTGTGAATAAAAATTAGAAATATATGCAGTATTTTGTTTCTATGTAATTTCTTTTTGCTATCTCTCAGCCAAGGATCTGCAGAAAATACCAAATAGCACCTTTAACAGGGATTAATTTACATTTAATTAATTACAATTGATCTTTTTTGATTTGCTGTGCATATTAAAATGGATATCATGCAAATGTAATTACTAAACTTACTTTAATTGCTAGGCAGAGTAGGAATCTTGGGAATACCAGATGTCATCTTGCCCTGGTTAAATATATCCAACAATTTAGTGTTCGGAATACAGGCATGACTTTATATTTTGTACTTACAGAGAAATTGTTTTCAAGTTATTTCATTAATTAGGGATTTTACCAATCTGCGCAGAAGATGGATAAATACCAGAAGATTAGTTCACCAGATCAGACACCCTTCTCCACAGGATATGCAATCTGGATTAGAGTGAAAATGGGCATTGGATTGCAGTCTGGCATTGCTTTGTGCAATTTCTGATTCTAGACTTCATTGGAGCAGTACAATGGGAGAGTGGTTAGCACTGCTGCCTCAAAGTACCAGGAAGCCGGGTTCAATTCTGACCTTGAATGATTATCAGTGTGGAGTTTGCACATTTTCCCCATAAGTGTGGGTTTCCACAATGTGTTCTAGTCTCCTCCTACGGTCCAAAGATGTGAAGGGCAGGTTGGTTGGCCGTGCTAAATTGTCCTTGTGTTCAAAGATATATAGATTAGGGGAATTAGCAGGATAAATATATAGGGTTATGGCAATAGGGTCTGCTAAACTGAAGAGAGTCGGTGGGCTGAATGGCCTACTTTCTGCACTAGGGATTCTATGATTCTAAATATTGGTATTCTGTTGTATTTGAATTTGATTTGGAAATTGGAGGTGATATTGTATTATCTCTTTTGGCTCCTGATATAAGCAGTGAGGCCTGAATAAAAAAACCAGGATCTGGTAAAATGTTGACTTCATCTTGCAATTTAGTTGTGTGTGTCCAACATACACTGCAAGGTACTGTTAGGTATCTGATGATGCCTGTCAACTGCATGGCTTTAGACAGTGGAGTGTTGGAACAATAGATGTGTTTTTTATCTGGTAAGCAGAGTTAATGTTGCTCCATCCAGGAAAAAATCAAGTTTGTGTTGTCATGTTCATAACAAACCCATTAATACCATGTTAATGTGTTCATTGTTTTGAGTGTTAATCAGTTTGAAGTAATTAGGATAATGCTATTAAGTTGCAGATCAGATGAATTTCACTTGTAGGTGTGACTGTGTGGTTTGATAGTATTGCACAGCACAATTTTGATCCTTTGTTACGGAAACTAAGCAATATGAATGCCTAGAGACTGACATAAGCTAAATTCACAGTGGCACGGTGGTTAGCACTGTTGTCTCTCAGCACCACAAACCTGGGGTCAATTCTCAGGTCTGTGTCGAGCTTGCACCTTCTTCCGTTGTCTGCGTGGGATTCCTCGGGGTGCCCCGGTTTCCTCCCGCAATCTGAAAGACGTGCTGGTTGAGCGCATTGGCCATGCTAAATTCTCCCTCAGTGTATCTGAACAGACACTAGAGTGTCTCAGGGATTCTCACAGTAACTTCATTGCAATGTTAATGTAAGCCGACTTGTGGCACAAATAAATAAGCTAATTTACTGTTGGAGAGTGTAGTATAATGGGTTATTGGATAGTTATGGTTGAGTTTGTGATGTAATAGTGATAGCACTTGTGTAGGAGCCTCTAAAGCGGATGGAACAGTTTGTACTCCCTACACCGTAACGTATATACAGTGTTAATAAAGCTGTTTGAAGTAACCTTCTTGAGTCAGAACACTGATACTCAAGAAAACGTAGGCCAAGCAACCAGCATAGAAGAATGAATTAGATAAGGTTTTACAAGAGTCTTCAGCCAGAAGAGCCAAGTGGATGAGCCAGCTCAGCCTCTTAAGATCTCCAGCATCACAGATGTCAGCTAATTCAATTCATGCTATGGGAGATCAAAAAATGGCTGAAGGCATTGGATACCACAATGCTGAAGAGTTATGCTCCAGAACTTGCTGCACCATTAGCCAAGCTATTCCAGTACACCTGTAGCTACAGCACTATCCACCTCAATGTGGAAAATTGCCCAGGTATGTCCTGTAAACGCAAAGCAGGATAAATCCAACTCCTCTGGTTACCAATGTATTAGCCCACTCTCAATCAACAATAGAATGACAGAAGGGGTTATTAACACTGCTTCGAAGCACCACTTAGAACATAGAACGTAGAACATTACAGCGCAGAACAGGCCCTTCGGTCCTCGATGTTGCGCCGACCAATTAGGAAAAAGCAATGACCCTCCAAACTAAACCATTCCCTTTTCATCCTTGCTTAGCAATAACCTGCTCACTGATCAGTTTGTGTTCCAGATCACTCCTGACCTCATTCTTGGTTCAAACATGGACAAAAGAGGTGAATGCCAGAGGTGAGAACAACTGCCCTTGACATCAAGGCAGCGTTTGATCACGTATGGCATTATGGAGCCCTAGCAAAACTGGAGTCAATGGGAATCAGGGGAAACTCTCTTCACTAGTTGAAGTCATACCTAGCACAAGAAAAAATCATTATGGATTTTGGACCACATTTATACCAACATGAAAGAATCTAACCATCACATCTTGATATTGGGTGGCATTACCATCACTGAACTCCCCCAATGGGATTACCATTGACCAAAAACTGAATTGGACCAGCCATATCAATACTGTGGCTACAAGAGTAAGTCAGAAGCCATGAATTCTTCGAGTGATTCACTTCCTGACATCCAAAACATGTCTACCAAGTACAAGGCACAAATCAGGAGAGAGCTGGAATACTCTCCACTTGCCTGGATGAGTGCAGCTCAATACCATCCAAGACAAAGGCAGCCCACTTGATTGACACCCCTTCTACAACCAATCACCCCCTCCAGTGTGCAGATACGGTGGCAGAAGTGTGTAACTGCAAATGGAAGAACACCTATTAGAATTCAAAAATCTGCAAACTAATGCAAAAAGGAGGCATACTGGAAAGAGATGTCAGTGCCTGGTGAGTGCGCACTGCCCCACTTACCCATCCTCCCCTCCCCAGCCCAGCCCTCCAGCACTCCCCTGCTCACTTTGAAAAGTTTGATGGGTACACAAAAGCCCAAAGTGGGATTATTGGAAGAAACCTTTGAAGGTATTAAGCAGCACCAGACATGCATGCTAAATAGAAGCAGGTTTGTTCATTCCTTTTACGCCGTAGCCAATGCTATCCTCTTGAAACAGAGGGTAAAAGAAACACGTGCAAACATCAGGACTGTTCTAAAAGTGTTTGACATACAGCCTGTAATGAAACCTGGTCATCGAGCAAGCATGATTTAATCAAGGATCAGGACAACCCCTTGAATCATTTAAAATCTGCTTCATCAGCCAATTCTTGTGGGAATGGTACATTGGAAGATAGACTTATTCACAAATGTAGTTGGAGTCCACAATGAAAAAGCTGTCAGATTTTTTTTAACAGATTGGAGACAACTTCACTCTTGCTAAAGTGGTTCTGTATATTAAGTAAGCCAAGCTCCGGTAAATCATGTTATAATCTGTGGTGAGACCAAGTTCCAGATGACTCTGTTAGCAGGGTAGGCCCAAGGGCAGCAGCCCCACCTACTGAAAATAGGCAATGGGGTGGGAAACCCCACTGCATCTTGAGGTACTTATGCTGTGGCTGTACAGGAGCAGCACAGACAGCAAGATTGCTCAACAGGGGGCAGAATGTGTTTCAAGTACAGAAAGACAGAAGTGGTGCTTCTGTAAGTTTAATAACTTTAGTAGAAGAAAAGGATGCAATGCAAACGATCCAAGGACTTGGAAATAACAACACAAAATTAGCATTCCTGGGGGAAGCAAATGTCATGATCAAGATGATTGGGTCAGTTATAAAACTGATACAGAAACTGGTAACGATACCAACCAATCCCCTAGACTGGTTCAAATCAACACTCCTCTATCCTTCAGATATTAAATCACAAGATCCAGGTAGCCCAAAGCTTCCAAGAAAAGATCAGCTAATTACAACTAATGCATATCCATAACGAGTAGAAGTGTCCGTACAACTGGAAAAGCAGATGATGAGTTACAGCAGCACAGCTGGACACTCTTCATGGCAGAATTTCCAAAGTCTCCCGACAGCTGAGGTTTATTCACTGAGCAGTGGTTCACTCTCCATCTCAGAGACCCCAGAACAGAAATTGAGATTTTGAATCTGTCCGTTCCTATTGAAGGTTAGAACGTGGACACACAAGACACTGCAGAAAGCAGTGGCCATCCAAGAGTAGACCTTTTAATCCTAGGTTGGCTCCTTCCTCCAGACGATAGAGTGAAAGAAGCCGCCGTAGCACTGTGATTTCTCGGCAATGAGATCCGAGAGGTTTGCATGCAATTCAAGTCAACAGCTGAAGCATGTATGAAGTGTCTGGTTTCTTTTTGAGGAGCCGATCACATTTGAAGAGCAACACTGGGATTTTTGTCCCACTGAAGCCATCAGTCCAAGGCCTTGTATGTCACTGGTTGACCATCAAAAGGTGTCCAAGAAGAACAGAACACTTGTCTCCATAGGGGATTACAATGCCAGAGTGTGGATATAACCTTTCAGTTTCGGTGAAAATATATTGATGCCCACACTTCAATCTTAGGATGATGTCTTCCGGGAGATAGGAGCGCCCATATCTTAACAACACATCTTCCAAGAAGCTTGCAAACATTTCGAAACACAATCCTCTGTGGGAAGAATAGCAGTTGGAGAAAATCTGTAGCAGTAAAAGGAAGTTGCATGTTTTGGCCAAGCGAGCTAGTTGTCATTGTGGAAGACTGTAAGTACTAAGTGGGTGAAGATGCCAGCTCCTATTTCTTTCAGGTTGTGGTTGTTCTTGTTCACCCATTCCACAAAGCTATCCACCACAACCCCGACTCCCAGTGGATCTCACAACCTGTTCACAGGCCCAGGGAGATGCATGGCCTGACGTCTGGCAAGAAGAACTACGCTTTGGACAATACCATCGTACTACTGGAAGCTCTCATCATGCTGGATAGAGAAGATGCAATGTACTGCAGCTCCTTCGCTAGTGTTAATGTGTAGTATCTGTATATTTTACGTTGGAAAATAAATTTTGAAGGATTTTCCTGCCAAAAAAAGGAAGTTACAGAAATAATAGTTCAACATTATTAAAAAGGTTGATATTATACTGGGGGATTACTATCAGTTAATGACGTACATCAGTGTAACCATGACAGCAGAGTTATGCAATGAAGTTTATTTGTTAGTGTCACAAGTAGGCTTACATTAACACTGCACTGAAGTGACTGAAAATCCCCTAGTTGCCGCACTCCGGTGCCTGTTTGCATACACTGAGGGAGAATGTAGCACGGCCAGTGCACCTAACCAGCACATTCTTTGGACTGTGGGAGGAAACACAGCAACCAGAGGAAACCCATATGGACATGAGAATGTGTAAACTCCACGCAGTGACTGAAGGATGGAATTGAACCTGAGTCCTGGTGCTGTGAGAGAGCACGCTAACCACTGTGCTGCCCTGTAGAGCATTCCATCTTCTCATGAGGAACATAGCTACTTTATCTTGAATTTATGTTAGTCATTTAAGTTTATCTCAGTTTGGCCGCACTTGGCATATAGTGTTCAATTCTGGTCGCTGCACTACCAGAAGGATGTGGAGGCTTTGGAGAGGATACAGAAGAGATTTACCAGGATGTTGCCTGGTATGGAGGGCATTAGCTATGAGGAGAGGTTGGAGAGTCTTGGTTTGTTCTCACTGGAGCGACACAGATTGAGAGGTGACCTGACAGAAGTCAACAAGATTATGCGGGGCATGGATAGAGTGGACAGTCAAAATCTTTTTCCCAAGGTGGAAGAGCCAATAACTGGGAGGCACAGGTTTAAAGGAGATGTATGAGGCGAGTTTTTTTTTTACAAAGGGTGGTGGTTGCCTAGAACTCTGCCAGGGGAGGTAGTGGAAGCAAATACAATTGAGTTTTAAGCGGAGTCTGGACAATTATATGAATAGCATAGAAATAGGTGGGTAGGGTCCCTGGAGGCATAGGAGATCTTAGTTCAGTTGGGCATCGTGGTCGATGCAGGCTTGGAGGCCCGAAGGGCCAGTTCCTGTGCTGTAATGTTCTTTATTCTTCATTTGAAGTAACATTTTGAATCAGACCACAGCTACTCGAGTTAAGTTGGGCCATGCAATCTACTTGTGAAAAATTATGCAAATCCAGTACATTCTCTGCACTTAAATGATCAAATCAGGGCCCTGGACAATTACAGGAATGCTAACCAATGTGCCATGTCACAATTCAGTGTGCACTCTGCAAGTACATCGGATCCTGTAGTGCCTAGATTTTTCTGCAAAATGTGTTGGCTAATCACATTTCTAAGCAGGTTCTCGAAAGGCAGCATCAATCATAGCATATAACACAGCATTTTGGAAAAGTGCCGTTTTAATAAAAATGCTTTAAATCTCCCAATGCAGTTTCTAGCTTCTGATTTAATGAAATTCCTCATAAAAAAAAAATGGCGAGTATGAATTCATTATGAGAATCCTTCACCGTATTTAATTATAGGAAATGCAACAGTAAGAAAAAGGTATGTGGATGGGAAAGGCTTAGAAGGACTTTAGTACAAGGTGAAGCCAAGTAGAAAACAGTCACTGGATAATAACAGCCTCAATATACTTCCCATTCATTACTGTCATCAGAGCTTGTTTCTGCGCTTTGAAATGATGGCACATAAATTAATAAACAGGTTTTAATTTTTCAATGATTTTTCATTGCTGTCCGCAGATTGTTTCCATAAAGTTCTTGGAACAGAATTAAACAGTCTAAATGTAGCTTTGTAGCAGTAAGGCTGGGTGCAATCTAATGCTGGATATTCTATTACCGGTGCACAATTTCTACTGTTCCTTCACTGGTGTTACAGAATCATCCATCACAAATGCCTCAGGCATGGCTGCGTTATCAAGGTCTTTCTTATAACTGGAAGAGCAAGAACGTGTCACCTCGTGGGATTTTGCCAAGGAATCATTTGCTTCTGGTTTTAAAATTATTCCATCAGACCAACAATTAGGCAATACATCACACATATTTTTAACTTTCTTTTATCATCGTAAATTATAACCTATAGCCCTGTGAAATGCCAATGATCCTCACAGAATGAATGATTCAACAACCTTTGAATCAAATATCTTCACTTTTCCCCACCCCCCCTTATCATTATTTACCGTTTGCAAATATATTAAATGAGTTTTAAAGATATGCTTTACAAAACTCATACTGCAACAGCGCAAGTAGTAATCTATTTAGTAAATGGATTTGCAACTTTAACAACAACTTACGTTTACGTAGCACTTTTAATGTAGCAAAGTGTCTCCAAGGCATTATGCAGGAGCAAAAGAGACAAAAATTGCTACTGAGTCATTAGAACAGGTGACTAATTATTTTGTCAGTGAGGTTAAACGATGTTTAAAAGGAGGAGAGTGTGTGGAATGTTGAAATGATTTGTAGAGAGAATATAAGAGTTTAGAGCCTGGATCTTTGAAGTCATGGCCACCAGTGATGTGGCGATGGCTTTGGGGAAGGGATAGGAGGAGGTGTGGGGGGAAGAAGCCAGAATATTAGAAGGACCCCAGAGATCTGAGAACATTATTGGGCCGGAGATGATTGCTCCACAGATGAACAGCCTGTTAAAATGTCTTATCCAACACGAAGAATAGTTACTTGATCAAGATACCAAGTACTTGTAGAATCAAACCTTTTGGCAGAGGTGAGAGGAGCAGTAAGATATGACTGACAGGCTGGTAGCATGGGTAAGGTGATGCCACTATCATGTCTGCATTATAATCTTTAATCTTTAATTGGAAACAAAGAGAGAGCAGCACTTTGTGAAATATGGAGTGTAATAGATCCAGCAACTGCATAAGTTTACCGGTGATTGATGTGTGCTGTTTCCAGCAGTCATCAGAACAGACTGCTCTAGTCAAAAGGATTCCACTGGGACACTCTTCAAATTGGCAACAGCATCATATTAACATACAATAATGAGAAAGTCATTGGATGGTTATTACACTCAGGTAGCTGCAGCTATTTATAGATCCAAATCGTTTGCAGAAGTCACAGGCTTCTGTCCTATAAACTGTTCAATTACCATTCGTTGGAAGCAGAAGAATGGTTCACTCTTTAAAGTGTAATACCTCCAATTCTTTGCAATCAATGAACTTTTAATGGAGCCACTATTGGATTAACAGCAGCAACTTCAATTAGGATTCAGATGATTCCTGTATATACTTTACTGGTCACATCCAATTCCTTAAATGAAATAAGGACAGGCAGTTTCCTGTGAAAGAGTTTGACCTTAATATCCCTGCGCGGACAATGAAGAGCTGAATTTGCTTTAGTATTCCAGAGATCTTTAACAATAGTTTAGTTTTTAATTTATTTATTAGTGTCATAAGTAGGCTTATATTAACATTGCAATAAAGTTGCTGTGAAAATCCCCTCAGCCACACTCTGGTGCCTGTTCGGGGACACGGAGGGAAAATTTAGCATAGCCAATCCATCTAACCAGCGCATCTTTCAGATTGTGGGAGGAAACCGGAGTACCTGGAAGAAACCCATGCAGATATGGGGAGAACATGCAAACTCCACACAGTTTGTTTCTTCTCTTGCTTGTCTTTTGGTAAATGATATCCTGCTAAAGGAACATTGATGATTCTCAGTTCCAACTTGATGGGGAATCTGAGGAAGTTGCTTGCTCTGCTCTTAGGAATTGAGTAGGTGGCACAATGTTTAGCATTGCTGTCTCTCAGCACCAAGGACATAGGTTCCATTCCCAGTGTGGGACACTGTGCACGTTCTCCCTGTGTCTGCATGGGCTTCCACCGAGTGCTCTGGTTTCCTCCCACAGTGCAAAAGTCATGCTGGTTTGGTGCATAAGCTATGCTAAATTCTCCCTCAGTGTCCCCAAACAGGCGCTAGCGTGTGGCAACTAGGGGATTTTCACAGTAACATCATTGCAGTGTTAACGTAAGCCAACATTTTTTATTTATTCATGGGACATGGGTGTATTTGGCTGGGCCAGCATTTACTGCCCATCCCTAGTTGCCCATGGAGGGCAGTTGAGAGTCAACCACATTGCTGTGGCTCTGGAATCACACGTAGGACAGACCAGATAAGGATGGCAGCTTTCCTTCCCTAAAGGACATGAATGAACCAGATGAATTTTTCTGACAATGGTTTCATGGTCGTGAGTAGATTCTTAATTCCAGATATTTTTTATTGAATTCAAATTCCACCACCTGTCGTGGTAGGAGTCTAACTCGGAGCACTAGCTAAGTTTCTGAATTAGTGATTATGCCACTAGTCTATCGCTAGTGACACTAACAAACTTTTAGCTGATTTGCTCCAGAATATAAGGTATTTCTCAATCCATTCTGTCTCCACTTAGATTTTATCTATCATTAAATGTTTCTCCTGACCTTCCCTTCTTTAATAATATGTTTCTAATTAAGTTCAGATGATGGTTGTTATTCCCTGGAAATAATAAGCAACAGTAGTATTAGGTGTGTGTAATTATCTGGATGTTATAACACTAAATTGTTTCGTGTAATCCCTTGATAAGATCGGAATTTAATCATTTATGTCTACAGACATAAATCTAAGAAGGGGACCCACGAATTTTGCTGCCGTCGTATTGAAAACAAAAAGTGCTGGATAAACTCAGGTCTAGCAGCATCTGAGGAGGGAAAGAGAGTTAATGTTTTGGTTCTAAATCACCCTTCTACAGAAATTTGGGCAGCTCGGTGGCACAGTTTTAGTGCCGCTGTCTCCCAAAGTCAGGGGCCCAAGTTTGATTTCTAGTTTGGGTCACTGACTGTGTAGAGTTTGCACGTTCTCCCTGTGTCTGAGGGGGTTTCCTCCCACAGTCTGGAAGATGTGTGGGTTAGGTAGATCGGCCATGCTAAATTGCCCTTTGGGGAAGTAGCTAGGGTGAATGCATGGGGTTATGGGAATAGGGCCTGGGGGGGATTGTGGTCAGTGCAGACTTGATAGGTCGGATGGCCTCTGTGGAGTTGTATGATTCTACATAATTTAAATCTAAATATTAACTCTGTTTCCCTCTCCACAAATGCTGCTGAATTTACTGTGCATTTTCTGTTTTCACTTCCAATTTCCAGTATCCCCGGTTTTTTGCTTTCATTTGAGTGCTACCATTGAAAATTATGTTTAATATTAATTAGAGGGTGCCGGCTAACACAAGGAATAGCTGAGATAAATAGTACAGATGCAATTAATGGAATGATGGATAAACATCTTAAAATTGAGGTTAAAGACTAGAACAAACATTTAATGGAATGTGGTGCTGTTGGAGTGAGATGAAGATGGTGGAAGAAGGCTTGTGTGGGGTATAAACTAAAAGTAGACCTGTTGGGTGCAAATAATCCATGGTACAGCAAGATCCCATAATTCTATGTAATTAGATTTTGCTGTGTCTATTGTCAGAATGGATATGGTTGGTGGAGGCTCCATAGAGTCTCACTTTCCAAACTAGCCACCATCTTACATACAATATAAACACCTTGAGCAATTAATTAGTAATAAATTAGAGTGGAGTCCAAGAGATGTAGGCAAAAGTCATAGGTAGAAGAAGAATTGGAATTTTGCACTCACTGTTAAAATGGTGGCGTGGGCTTGTTGGGCCGAAGGGCCTGTTTCCTGTGCTGTTTTGTTCTTTGTAAACAACACACTTGTGTATGCTTCCCGACATTCTCTCTTCAGGCATCACAGCACACTTTATAATTTACATTTACAAAAAAGGGAGGGGCTTCATTGCCGCGTTAATGTAAGCCTTACTTGAGATGCTAATAAATAAATTTTAAAGAGAAGTAAATCAGGAAAGGAAATCACACAAAATGTATCATTCAGAGGGAAGGCTGCTACAAAGAAGGCTGTCAGTGAGAAACTAGAGCAGCACGATGGCACAGTGGTTAGCACCGCTGCTTTACAATGCCAGTGACCTGGGTTCAATTCCCAGCTTGGGGTCACTGCCTATGTGGAGTGTGCACATTCTCCCCGTGTCTGCGTGGGTTTCCTCGGGCTTCCTGTTTCCTTCCACAGTCCAAAGACGTGCTGGTTAGGTGCATTGGATGTGCTAAATTGTCACTCAGTGCACCTGAACAGGCGCCAGAGGATGGCGATTAGGGGGTTCTTCTCACAGTAACTTCATTGCGGTGTTAATGTTAGCTTACTTGTGACTAATAAGTAAATTTTAAAATAAAACTTTAAATAAAGGGCATACACGACATCAAATCCTGAATGGCCGTGCCAAAGGCATGACCAAGTAAGAAAGATAAAGACAAATTTTTTTAGTGCAACTAAAAGTCATGTTTGGGTAAATTCTGCAGCATTGTAATTAGAATGAAAGTAATGGAAAGAAGCATCTTTATATTCTGACTGAAAGTTTATAGCTAAAAGTGGGATTCATGTTAGAAGAAACTCTCCATATATAAATTTCAATGAAAGCCTAAAATTTTACCCAAGGATGGTCAGCAAACATATCGGAAATATTTGTTCTTGGAGGCAAACTGATGTCAAATGCCACAGGTTTTCTGTTATTTAGTTTAGGGATTTGGTTAATTCTTTCCTTGGATCTTAATTCTCTGAGGAGTTTTTTTGTATTTTATGAATGTGCAACGCGTTGGGAGGTCAACCAACATAAAAGCTGATTGTCTGATTCTCCCCACCGCGTCCCCCACCCCCAACAAAAATCCATGTGCCCGACGTGCAGGAAAATGGGAATGTTTCCAGCCGTTTTTTAACATTCTTCCCAGAGTGGATCTCCGACAGTCTGTGCAATTCAGAGTGCCTCAGTGTGGTTCACTCTGGTAAGTGGTGGGCAAAGTGTATTCCTGCTGGAGAAGCTGGCGGCGTAGCGCCGAGTGGGCCACTACGCATGCGTCGATCTGTCCGTGGGGAGATTGGCACGTGCGCAATGGTCCAACAATGCTGGCCTCCCAATTGCTGGCATTCCACAGAACCCCCTCTGGCAACTTTCCAGACCCCTCCCCCCCCCACACCTGTCAATCGCTGGACTCTAGACCTCCCCAGGCCAGCTGTTTTGTCCCCTCTCCCCCTCCTACCCCGCCATGGTCAGCCCTGAATTCCCCACTTCAAACCCTCCACCCTGATGGCTATCCCCCATTGCCCCTTTGCACTCTCCCCCACTGACCTGATTGCAGAGTGGCAACAAGTCTTTCCCCCCAAAACCGATTGACCCTGCCCCCTGGTATTGCCCAATGCCTGGTGGGCAGTGCAGCTTGCCCCTTGGGCAGTGCCAAGGCGAACCTCGCTGCTGGTGTCTCCCAGCCATGACGTTATTTCCATTGGTCTAAACTATAGCCTCAAATTGAAGTAGGTCTCCAATTTATTTTCTGTAAATATGTTCCCCATCACAATCTCCCATTTGACTCTGTGACAATTTCTATAACATAACCAAATGCTTTAATTGTGAAAAACGTCACAGGTGATTTGCCAACTTGGGCTTTGCGCATAATGTGCTCTTTCTGTCAGCTCAAACCCTCCAACAGACACTTCAGGAATTAACATATGATGAGTTGGCACTTGAGTGAGCTTCTAGATGGCTGTGAACAGTCTTGTTCAAATTCAGTCATTGTTAAGAGGTGGAGTTTGTATCTAGAGCTTGTAATCGGAGCTGAAAACAATGATTCCCATCATTCAATTTCTACTTGTCCAGTATGGATGGTCGTGCGAGCAGTCTGATAATTTGGAGATGGTGGAGGGTTCAATCGGAGGATTCGAGTAAGGTGGTGGTGAGGTGGAGCAGAGTGTTGTTAGTGTCCAAATGGAAACCGATATTGTGTTTTTAAATGGTGCTGCCACTGTTGATGAGAAATAGGAAAGAGCCAAGGATGGATCTTGGTGGGATATTTGAGGTAACAACATGAAAGTGGGATGAGAAGCATGTGGCGCGCTGCTGGTGATTAGAAAGATCAAAATGGAACTGTGTTGAGTGCAGTCCCACCAAAGTGGAGAATGATGGACAGGCATTCGATATGGTTTGCTTGGTCAACCGTGCGGAGGACTGTGGACAAGTCAGGAAGAATAGGGAAGGCTAATTTACCCAAGTCACAGTCACAGCAACACGTGAGTCTTTAATAGAATTGTTTTGCTATTGTAGTAAACAGAAATCTGATAGGGGAGGAATTTAAACATGGAGTTCCAGGATAGGTAGACGCAAATTTAAAACGTGGGTGATAAGGTGGGTCAGGCCAGCGGGTGGTGAGGTTGGAGTTGGAGATGGGCTGCAGGCCAGATGGAACAAGGATTGTCTTTTTTGGAGGAGAGGTGTTGAGATGGCAGTTTATGATGGAGGAGAAAGGGGTAGAATCTTCGGAGAGAGAACTTCACAATATCGGCTACTGTACGAAGCACCTGCTTCAGGATCTCTTCGAATCATCCCCAGGAGGACAAATTCCACCTCAGACACCCAGAACAGGATGTCTTTATTAATGAAGAATTATAAGTACGTTCAAGGGGCAATATTTGTCACTTCCCCCAGTGGAAAGTAAGCGTCAGTAACCTCAGGGTTTTCCTTGTTTGTAAGTTGCTGCAGCCTGCTACCCAGCTGGGCTGGACATCTTCTAAATGAATTCAGAAAAATAAGCAAGTCAAAGAATTTTGAGCTTTAAATCTTCCCTATTCCCACTCACCCTGTCTCACACTTTCACCGTCGTTGATAAATTGTTCATGGTTGCCGATTTTTAACCAGCAATAACAGGTGGGCTGGATAATCTTTTTGAATTTATTTGTGGGACATGTGTGTCGCTGGCTGGTCAGTATTTATCAACCATCTCCAGTTGCCCTTAGAGAGCAGTTGAGAGTCAACCACATTGCTGCAGCTCTGGAGTCACAGGTAGGTCAAACCCAGGTGAGGATGGCAGATTTCCTTCTCTGAAGGACATTAGTGAACCAGGCGGTTTTTTTCAATGGTCATCAGTAGATTCTTAATGCCAGGTATTTTTTATTGATTTCAAATTGCAGCACTCCATCGTTCAAACCCAGGTCCCCATGAGATATTACGGGGTTAACATCTTATGCAACTAAGAACTTTTGATTTCAAAATGACAGGGTTAAGACATCTGTGATTAACAAATTTACCCTTGAGCAGTTCTCTTGCTTTCAACATTACACTATTACAATCTTAGATACAGTTAACCTGACAAGAACAGAAGGTGTCTTGTGATTAGCTACATTGTATCAGATCACATGTGATCTGAAGGATTGTAAAAGTTACATAAAGGTGTACCTTTGCTACCTGATTCCTAGCACTGAGTGGAAGTTACTTCCAAAAGTTTGCCAGCTCGCGTATGTCGGAAAAATAAGAAACTTTCAAATCGGACAGCGGTCGGTGTTTGCCTTGTATCAAGGATGGAAGAGTCTTGCGAAAAACCAACCTGACACCCAGAACATTAGTTGAGTTTCTGGATTAATGGTCTAGCAATAATACACTCCGGTATCTCATCCCCGCCATAGGATTGAATCATAAATTAAATGTAGAAGCGCAGCTTGGGGTGATTAGCCTTCCAGTGCTGGGCTGCTTTATTTGAGGAATATCTTCCACAACAGCCCTGGATGAGAATGGGGTACTTGTTTAAATGAAAGCAACCTACATTGTTATAGAACCTTTGAACTAGGAAAAGAATTGTAACTCTCTGTACAAAATGCGCAGCTCCCTTTGGGAGCAGCCTCAGTGGTTTATTTTATAAGTCTTCCTGACAGATAAACAGTATTTCCCAAATGGCACAAAACCTCTGACCATCAGGAGTTCCAGCAGAACAACCCCACATAATTACTGATGTCAGCAGTTTGTTTGCTGCTGAATGCTGTGTTAGACTTACACTGTGTCACTTCAGGAAAGGCATCTGACTGATGCCTCTGGGTGCTTGTGTGTGCAGAGGGCCGGGTCCGTCCAACTGATCGCTCTTGAAAATCTGTAGAGTGTAACAAATTGAATTCTGGCATTGGTTTCATCAGTGTTTTGTACATACTAATGCAAACAACAAGCAGGGAACTTGTCAATAATTCCACAGCGTTAGCAGTGCCAATTCATTACTTCACCAGAGATGTGTAGAAAGTACAAGTTTGAAAAAAGTAATGCGCTACAATCAGCACTTGGGGTTATATTGGATCTCTTCTCATTGTCAGTGGGCCTCTATACAATTATCCTGTGTGTGACAGTAGGCTTTGAGAATGGAAGATGGATTTTGCTTTTAGTTGAACTGTATTTAAACAGTGTGCAGTTTGAGCGCGTTATCTTTTCAAAACTTTCCATATATTTTAGACAATTGTTGAATGCAGCACCACTTTAACGCTGCAAACATTTCCATGCAAAGTTATCTTCGCAAATATTGAACACCTTCACCAGAATATTGAAGGTGTTCTTCAGTATTCTGGTGAAGAAGATGTTTGGGGAAGATATTTCCATTAGTGGGAGAGATCGGAATCCGCCTCAGAGTAAAGGGACAATCCTTTAGAACTGAGATGAGGAAGAATTTCTTCAGCTGATGAATCTGTAGAATTCACTGTCACAGAAGGCTATGGAAGCCAGGTCATTGAATGTATTTAAAACAGAGATAGGTAGGTTCTTGATTGGTGAAGGAATCAAAAGTTACAGGGAAAAGGTGGGAGAATGGGGCTGAGAAATATGTCAACCATGCTTGAATAGCAGAGCAGATTTGATGGGCTAAATGGCCTAACTCTGCTCCTTTAACTCATAGTCTCAGTGTGAACTCCTGCAGTTTTATCAGTATGAAATATAAAACATAGAAACTGGAAGCAGGAATAGGCCGTTCAGCCGTTCGACCCTGCTCCACCATTCTTTTTGATCATGGATGTTTGTCAAATTCAATATCCTTGATCCCTTTAACCCCTAATTTCTTCTTGAAATCAGTCAATGTTTTGACCTCAAATGCATTCAGTAGTAGTGAACTCTATATGTCCATCACGCTCTGGGTGAAGAAATTTCTCCTCACCTCAGTTCTAAACGATTTATCCTCAAATTATGATCCTTAGTTCTGGACTCCTGTACCATTGGGAACATTCTCTATGAATCCACCCTGTCTAACCCTATTAAAATTTTATAATTTTCTTATGAGATCCCCTCTCTTCTAAACTCCAGTGAATATAATCTTAACCAACTTAGTCTCTCCTCATATGACTGACCTGCCATCCCAGGAATCAGCCTGGTAAACCTTCGCTGCACTCCTTCTGTAGCAAGGACATCCTTCCTCAGATAAGGACACCAGAACTGCAGGCTATACTCTGGGTGTGGCCTCACCAATGTCCTGCTGCAAAACATCCCTATCTCTATACTCAAATTCCCCTTGCTATGTAGCCAACATACCATTTACTGCCTGCTGTACCTGCGCGCTTACTTTCAGCAACTGATGCACGAGGACACCAAGGACTCGCTGAGTATTCGAGTAATAATCTGTCATCTTATTAATGTTACCAAAGTAGATAACCTCACATTTATCCACATTATACTGTATCTGCCACACAGATGCCCATTTACTCAGCTGTCCAAATAACGCCGAAGCATCTCTGCAGCCTCCTCACAATCCACCCTCCCACCCAACTTAATATCATCTGCAAATTTGGAGATAGATTGTTACTATAGGAAAGTTCTCCCAGTCATTAGTTGGTACAGAAGATCTAGCCATCAGTGGGCAAAATGCTTTGTGCTAGAGGACTGGAGTTTGTGCTTCTGTGGTCCCTGCCAGAAGACGAGGCTGGTGGAGATTGTTTGATGTGACTGATTTGGATTTGCGTTTATGGTCAGGGAGCCTGCCAACTCTCACCACCTTGAAGGATAGCCTTCTGGATGTGGTACCAGGTTGCTGCCAGTGGAATTGTACTCCAAAAAGACAGAGGGAAGAGAAACCAAATAGGAAAGCCAAAATCAACAGCTACCATTCCATTAACAGCAGTAATTACTATGGAAAGATGATTTGGAAATGAAGTCAGCAGAATAACTCAACCAAGAGACAATTCAGAATGTAGCAGGTCCAAAACTAGAGGGCATGGGTTTAAGGTTTAGAAAAATGTAAGTCTATAAGGCATAGGAGCAGAATTAGGCCATTCAGCCCATTGAGTCTGCTCTGCCATTCAATTGTGGCTAATAATTTTCTCATCCTCATTCTCCTGCCTTTTCCTCATAACCCCAATCCCCTTATTAATCAAGAACTTATCTATCTCTGTCTTTAAAGACACTCAATGACCTGACCTCCACAGTCTTCTGTGGCAAAGAGTTCCACAGATTTACCATTCTCTGGTGAATCTGTAGAAAAGGGACTTGAGAGGCAACTTTTTCATTGGTGCGAATGTAGATATTTAGAGGAATGTGGGCCAAATGCAGGCAAATGGGACTGGTTCAGTTTAGGAAATCTGATTGGCCTGGATGAGTTGGGTTGAATGGCCTGTTTCTGTGCTGTACGTCTCCATAACTCTATGGCTTATTAAAAATGACACTTGTGTTAAATGATTTTTTAAAAAAAGCATTGTTGAGAAGATTTGTGGAAAAGTGCATCTTTTCTTTTAAAAGCATTTTTGGAAGAGAACCAAACAGAAATCTCATCAAGCCAATTTTCAGGATCTTCACTCTTTAATGCAATGTCACATCTCGCGGTCACTAGGAGAATAGAGGTCAGTAAAACCATCAGAAAGGCCAACGATAGTTTGGGTTTTATAAATTGGGATATTGAGCACAGGAGTAAAGCAACAAAATGAAACTTGTGTCAAACAACAGACCAAAGTTGTGTGTGCAGGACAGTGCATTATAGTGGAATTTAACACACTCCCACGTTTGTTTAATTGGAAGGAGGGCAGTGGGGACTACACTTCCTTCCTATTTTGATCCTGAGATTAGGTTCACTACCCAGACAACCAAGAAGACAATCCAATGAAGTTACTCGATGGTTCGAAGGTTCCTCCATGGACGAAGACATTCCTTCAAAGGAACAAAAACTCAATCTGGTAGATTGGTTAAGCCAGTTTTTTTTTGAACTCAGTGATGATGACAGTAATTTTGATGAGTTGCGGGCAGGATAGTGTCAATATTTAATGAATAAACGTTGAAACAAAGAAAATAGGAACAGGAGGAGCCATTTGGCCTTTCAAGCCTGCTCTGCCATTCATTATGATCATTGCTGATCATCCAACTCTTTTCCTGATTCTTGATTTCCATATCCTTTGGCCCCTTTAGCCTCTTGAGCTATATTTAACTCCTTCTCGAAAACAAACGCTGTTTTGGCCTGGACTGCTTTCTGTGGCAGAGAATTCCACAGGCTTGCCACTTCCTGGATGAAGAAATTTCTCCTCGCCTCAATCTTAAATGGTCTACTCCATATCCTCAGGCTGTGACCCCTGGTTCCAAACTCTTTCCCCAGCTCCCCTCATCAGGATCATCCTTTTTATACCTACCCTGTCTAGAATTTTCTAGATTTCTATGAGACTCCTTTACTCATTCTTCTAAACTCCTGTGAATATAATCCTGATAGACTCAGACTCAATCTCTCCTCATACGTCAATCCCGTCATCCCAAGATTCAGCTCGGTAAACCTTCACTACACTCCGTTTGTACAAGGACATCCTTCCTCAGCCAAGGACAGCAAAACTGTACTCAATAATCCAGGTGTGACCTCACCTGTGAAATTCCATTAAAACTTCCTATTCCTAATCCACACCTCTTTGGATTTTAATCTTTCTTATATGGATCTTTCTCTTCATTTTATTGGATAATTAGTTTGGAAATATCTTCATTACAGATTAGCAGGTACACGTAAATCAGGAAATTATTACTTGCTTGGGAAAGCATCTCTGGGGTGCAGAAAAGGTATACCTGCTTATCTGTGCATACAGGCAGCCTCTTATGGAAACTGTGATCAAGAAACTCTTATGGAAACAGACAGACAAGCCTAGGAGATGCCACAATATGCCTCTTCCCCCCCCTCCACCCCCAACTAGTCAATTAAATAGATTTTATCCTCCATTACTATGGGATTCTGTTCATCATTACACAGACCACTGAACGCCATTGTCTCAACGATGCCTGCCCTACTCCCAGCAAGGAAGTGTTTAATGCTGAAATCAAGTGAGAACAAAGAACAAAACAGCACGGGAAACAGGCCCTTTGGCCCAACGAGCGTGCGCCGCCACCCCAATGTTCCCACCTCTACCTGTGATCCCTGTCTGTGTTTATAGCTCTATGGATTAAAAACCAAATTTGAGACAATTAAGGGAGAATTTGTTTTGCCAATCAGCCTAAGAGCACATCTTTGGGATGTGGGAGGAAACCGGAGCACCCGGAGAAAACCCACGCAAGCACGGGGAGAACGCGCAAACCCTTACAGACATGGGCCCAAATCCATGTATCTGCACAGCACAGCGATAGTCACTGAGCTGTCGTGTTGTCCATCAAATAGTCCAGGTCAAGCGTACACTAACAACGTGAAGTACTAGGATACTCTCGAAAAAATCCAAGAGCAGCCCTCTCACGACCCATTGCGAGTATGCCCCTCGTTAGACAACAAAGCGGACCAAAGCACCTGTAGGATAAAAACAAGTACATCAATACTATCGTCTATTTACACACTAGAAGTATTGTGTGAAATTTTCGTGTCCTTATCTGAGGAAGAATGTCTTTGTTAATGAGGGAGTACAGTGAAGATTTTCTAGACTGATTCCTGGGATGGCAGGTCTATCATATGAGAAGAGACTAAGATTATATTCAGTGGAGTTTAGAAGAATGCTGGATTTTCTCTCTCATCTCTACTGATTCTTACATGTTTGTCCCTGATTTGCCTCCCAGCTGATACCCCCTTCAATCTGCCTGGAAATCGCAGTATGCTGTGCCTCAGGGCTTTGGTGAGGTTTTTAGCACTAACTCAGCTATTTGACCATCTGAAGTCCTCTCACAACTGAATGTTTTGTCTTGTTTGTCTTATAAATGATATTTCATGTTTTTAGTACATTTTAATTATGTCCTGAGCTAAGCTCTTGCCTTTGTGAATTTAATTCTTTAGTTTTCTTAATTTTTAAGAGAATCAGGCCATTGATAAGAATCTGGGATCTCACAGAAACTTACAAAGTTCAAACAGGGTTAGACAGTGTAGATTCAGAAAGAATGTTCTCGATGGTGGGGGAATCCAGGATGAAGGGTCATAGTTTGAGGATAAGAGATAAACCTTTTAGGACTGAATTTCTTCACCCAGAGAGTGGTGAATTCATAGAAATCAGAGAAACCCTGCAGTGCACAAGGAGACTATTTGGCCCATTGAGTCTCCATTGACCATAAACCCACCCAGGCCCTACTCGCATATCCCTGCATATTTACGGGCTAATCCTACTAATCTACGCATCTCATGACTCTTAGGGGCATTTTTTTTTAGCATGGCCAATCAACCTAGCCTGCACATCTTTGGACTGTGGGCGGAAAAAAGAGCACTTGAAGGAAACCCATGTAGACACGAGGAGAATGTGCAAACTCCACGTAGTCAGTGATCCAAGCCAGGAATCGAACTGTGTCCTTGGAGCTGTGAAGCAGCAGTGCTAACCACTGTGCTACCATGCCACCCCTTTGTGGAATTCACTACCACGGAAAGTAGTTGAGGCCAAACGTTGTCTGATTTCAAGAAGAAATTAGATATACCTCTTTGGGCTAAGGGGATTAAGGGGTATGGGGGAGGGGTGAGGGGGGGATCAGGATATTGAATTTGATGAACTGCCATGATCAAAATGGACGGCAGAGCAGACTCGAAGGGCTGAATGGCCTACTTCTGCTTCTACTTTCTGTCTTGTTTTACGAGAAAATTGGCAGGTGTTTTCCAATTTGCAGAACTGAGATCATTTTGTCTCAACGAGCACAAAAAAAAACCCATCCAAATATCAGAAGTGAACTCCTTGTTCTATTCCAGAAAGTCTGGAGATTTTCTTGTCTACTTTTCCAGTAGCTGCCACTTATCACAATTGCCACTTTAATTAAATTATGAAAGAAGTGGCCACTCTGCAGAACCATATTGCTAACACTTAAGATTCAAATGTTCCGGATTTCACATTGCTGAAAGTAGAGCCAGACTGGGCGAGTTCAAAATCAACTCATTACTATTTATACGGCTATTTATATGATAATTTGAAGGGTATGGATTTCAAAAACGTATTCTTTTGTTAACAGGGAAAATGGCACTTTGCTCAATCTATTTCAAAAGATATTTTCTGGTTCTTTTCACACTGTGTAACCTTTTGAAGAATAATAAATACCAGTCAATGCTCCTTCACATTATTTGGGTATAATTCCACTTTTTTTCACCATCTTTTTCCTCCGTAAACAACATTACATTTAAAATCCCATCAACATGAAATACAACATGTGTAGTGTACTGTGTACAAAGGTCTGTGATTTCTAGTCATGATTGATGAATAGTGGAGCTTGCCCTTGTTTACTTTCTTGTACTTACTGAATTGAGGCACAATTCAATAGCCTTAAGCTAATACAGAGGAGCAGCGATAGTGGCCATTCACCGCCATTAAACATTCTCTTCTGAAGGAATTTTAGACGCAGTTGGATTCACCTCTCGGAACATTTTACAAATCTATTTAGCTTTTTAGATGTTCTCTATCAAATGACAACAATTTCAGAGTAGGAAGTCAAGGGAGCCATGAAGTTTAGGTACCAAATAATTCTACTCTGCCAGACAATTGTTGGCCAGAATTTTACCTCCATGCCCTCGGGCAGGATTTTACGACCCTCATCTAAGCATTACTGTATTTCAAACTGAAAGCAGGAATTGTATTTGTACAGGCTCTTTCATAACCTTTATAGGATGTCCTAAAACACAGTACAGCCAATGAAGCACTGAAGTGTTGTAATGGGTGACATGGTAACACACTGCTGCCTCACAACACCAGAGACCCAGATTAAATTCTTGGTTTGGGTCTGCACGTTCTCCTCATGTCTGCATGGGTTTCCTCCAGACGCTCTGGCTTCCTCCCGCTGTCTGAAAGACGAAATGGTTTGGTGCATTGGCCGTGCTGAATTCTCCCTCAGTGTTACCCGAAACAGGTACTAGAGTGTGGCGACCAGGGGATTTTCACAGTAACTTCATCGCAGTGCTAATGTAAGCCTATTTGCGATACTGATAAATAACATTTAAAGTTTAAATGCAGGAAATATGACCGGGCAATTTGCACACAGCAAGTTCCACAAGCAGCAAGGAGCAAATTTTGTGATATTTACTGAGGAATATCTACAGGACGGGACACCACAGATGCCTCACCATTCCCTGGAATAGCTCCGTAGCATCTTTTACATGCACCCAAGAAGGCAGGTGTTTCATCTTGCTTTAATGTCTCATCCAAAAGTCACCAGGCTCATTCTCTCTGTGCTGTAATGATTAAATTATCAAGGGAAAGGTTCCAAAGACCAGTGGGATTAGTAGGTAGCTACAATGTCTCTGCTGGGTTCACTGCGCTTTTTGTTTCCACATTCAGAAACCTTTTCCACAACTTCCCATCAAACTTTGGAAATTCCTCATTTATAATTGGCTGATTTTTGTCCCAGAAAACTGGATATCTCGAGATAAGGTTCGAAGTTATGTCAGCAAATTGCATATTCTGGATTGGATATGTAATGTGGCAAATCAATTTGGCACAGTGGTTAAAATTTAAAGTTTATTTATTAACGTCACAAGCAGGCTTACATTAACACTGCAATGAAGTTACTGTGAAAATGCCCCAGTTGCCGCATTCCGGCACCTGTTCCCCTGTTCAGGTACACTGAGGGAGAATTTAGCATAGCCAACGCATCCAACCAGTGTCTTTCGGACAGTGGGAGGAAACCCACGCAGACACAGTGCAGACTCCACGCAGACTGTGACCCAAGCCGGGGATCGAATCCAAGTCCTGGCACTGTGAGGTAACAGTACTAACCACTGTGCCAAGGTGTATTAGCACTGCTGCCTCATAGTGCAAGAGACTTGGGTTCAATTTCAACCTTGAGTCACTGTGAGCAGTTTGCATGTTCTCCCTGTGTCTATGCAGATTTTCTCCCACGCTCCAAAGACGTGCATGTCAGGGGGATTAGCAGGATAAATATGTGGGATTATGGTAATAGGGCCTGGGTGGAATTGTTGTCAGTGCAGGCTTGATGGGCCGAATGGCCGCCTTCTGCTCTGTAGGGATTCTATGATTTGGAGACCAATGTTATACAATTCTGTTGTTGTGTAGTAGTAGCTGTCAGCATATGTGAGGTCTGTTAAAACAGGCCCAGTCACCCACATGATTTCCGTGCAACATAGATTCTGCTGCACTAACTGCTGGCCCCTTTCTGTTCCTCCATTAACCATATCCAAAATGCAATACAAACCTGGTAAGCAAAATGGCTACATCATACATCCAATTGGAGCCCCAGTCCAGCTCGCATATTTACTTGTCAGGAGCAATGCACCCCTCCTTTGTTTATTTATTTATCAGTCACAAGTAAGGCTCACATTAACTCTGCAATGAAGTTTCTGTGAAAATCAGGCATTACTTCGGTTACACAGAGAGAATTTAGCATGGCCAATGCACCTAACTCATTGTTGAATTGTGGGAGGAAACTGGTGCATCCGGAGGAAACCCGCGCAGACACGGGGAGAATCTGCAAACAGACAGTGACCCAAGCAAGGAATCGAACCCGGTCCCTGGTGCTGTGAGGCAGCGGTGCTAACCATTTGTGCCAGGTCATTGGATTGGACACATTTGTGTTCGAGACAACAGACCCAATGTTCTACAGTTAATTCATTGCTTCAGAAAATGGCTTCCTATTCAGCTGGGCATCCTGACTGATTTATTCCCCAAGTTAGCTGGCAATGAAAAGTGAGGGGAATATTATTGATCAACACTTTCCTCCTCCATCTCAGTTTTCCCCTTTGGAAGCTTTGTGTGGCTTCCTCATTTACAGCCGGAATGCAGGCTAAAATGTGATCATCAAGCTGCCTGTGGAGTATCTACCAGCTTCTTGTAGCCCCCTCAACCTAGTCTGACTCTTAAGATAATATAAAGATTGAGACTATGTAATTTGAACAAGATCTGTTGAAAGCAGAGGTTTTAAGGTGAAGTGTGCCGCAGTGAGGTATTATCCTCGTTCTGCTCCTGCTAAATTAATTTTCAAAACAATTGTTATCCATCACTTGTATTGCACACTGTTACTGCATTATTGCAAAGGGCTGCAAAACGATTTCACTGGAATATTATGGGCCGCACAGGGATATCTTGGCACGTCTCTGAATGACAAAGGGGATATTATCTTAACTTTAATTGGCCCTGGTTGATTTCAATGAGCCGCAGGTTTTCATCTGCAAACTCAGATGCTGTTTATTGAATTTCCACTCATTTATTCGCCGCTCTGAAAATGAAGAAGCCCAGGTACTTTCTCACGGAAATGCATTTAATCAGCGTTGGCTGGTCTCGAAAGCTCTTCATAATATAATCACGTTCAAGTGGAAAGATTGGCTCGTCCTGTTTTGCTTTTGTGTTACTTTAATTTCTCCTTTCTTCAGATTATCGCACACGTTGGTTTTCCCTCAGAAATGACCTCCAGAGCACAGGGTTGTTTTCCGTGAGGCTTTTTTTTTGTTTATTCAATTGCGGGACATGGATGTCATTGGCTGGCCGGCATTTATTGCCCATCCCTAGTTACCCTGAGAAGATGACGGTGAGCTGCCTCCTGCAGTTCACACTGCTGTAGGTTAATCCACAATGGTATTAGGAATGGAATTCCGGGATTTGCGAAGGGAAGGTGATATATTTCCAAGTGAGGATAGTGTGTGTCTTGGAGGGAAGCTTGCAGGTGATGGTGTTCCTGTATATCTGCCGATCTTATCCTTCTAGACGAACTCTAGATGAGTTCAGTAACTTGTAAATATGCATCAGGCTATGCCTAAGAATAGGAGTTTCTGCCACGTTTAGTATCTTTAATCCCTCGAGGTTTCAGTTGCAGTGAGGTATGAAGCGTCCATAATTTTTTCCTTCAGGGACATAGTATTTTGCCTATTTTTAATTTGCAAATAACAAGCAGGTGCTGCTGCTTTGGATGAGGAATTCCCAAACAGTACCCAGCCAGCGGAGAGTTCCGCACTCAGGCACGTACCTGGCCTCCTTCCAAAACATTGCCACGTCATTGGAACCTCCTCTGCTTTTTGTCAGACTTTCCAAGCTTCCCTCTCGCACAAAACGTAGATGGGACGGCAAGTGGTGATGACTTGACAGATGTTTATTGCAGAAACAGTCCCTTAAGTGGACATTACGTCAATGGGTGGCTGCTGCCTTAGCTGTACACATATATTATGGGGGATAGCTTGGGGAGGGGGTGTGTGAGCAAGCAGGGGAATTGTCTATTTTATGTGACCTCCCGCACCTGCATCCCCCAGCAATTACACCAGCTGAGAGCTTAACATTCATCATAGAACCTCTACAGTGCAGAAAGACAGCATTTGGTCCATCGAGTCTGCGCCGCCCACAATTCCACCTAGATGCTATTCCTTAACCGCTCATAGTTACCCTGCCAATCCCCCTGCCACTAAGGTTAGCATAGCAAATCTACCTAGCCCGTGCATCTTTGGACTGTGGCAGGAAACTAGCACCCAGAGGAAACCCATGCAGATGCTGGGAGAACATACAGACAGTGACCCAAGTTTGCAATTGTGAACCTTGACCCTAGTGCTGAGAGGCAGCAATGCTAACGACTGCATCACCAGTCTGCCTAAACTCTCTCCTTTGTGTTTTATATCTCCTGTACTTGGTATAGGAAACAAAAATCCAAATTTGCACAATGTTATTTCCAATAAATTAAAAAGATTAAGCTACATTAAGCCAAATTAAGCATAGCTAGGAAGATTTGGACACTAATTAAGTACCATCTGTGTTCACTGTCCTGTGAAAATGTAGTATTTGGATTGCAGCATCTTCTGCTTGAGAGCAGACATCTTCACAATGACCATAGTCTCATCCAAAACTGGTTTCTTCCTCAAGAGAATCCATTCCTGAATAATGATCTTGTTCCTAATATAAGCATTCACAAGAAGCTGGAGTGATGACATCTGAGAGAATTCCAAACTTGTGTGTATACAACACCGATTCACTTGCAAGTCAGCCAGATAGGGGGTTGAACAACGCATGCTACGCAATCCAGGGGAGAGCACAATGCAATGTATACAGGGCTGCACCTAGCTCCCAATGAAAATCAGCACAGGCTTTAATAAATGCCATACATAATGACATTTGTTGGACTTCAACATTATACTTTGTTCTTGCTTGAATATTCCGATTACGTTGTGCTGTGGGAAGCATCATGAGTTGTTTCTGAGGGTGTATTCCAGGAAAGAGATAGAGAATCTAGTGAAATAGTGCAGCAACACTAATCTCTCTCTCAATGTCAGTAAAATGAAGGAAATTGTTATTGACTTTAGGAAGTGGAGGATATGTGCCTATCTATGAAATGGAGATGGTCGAGAGCTTCAAGTTTCTAGGTGTCCAGATCACCAACAACCTGTCCTAGTCCCTCTAGCTGATTCTATAGTAAAGAAAGCTCACCAATGCCTCTACTTTCTCAGGAGGCTAAGGAATGTTTGTATGTGCACTATAACTCTCAACAATTTTTACCAACGCTGTCTAGAAAGTATCCTTTCCAGATGTGTCGTACAACTTGGTATAGCTCCTGCTCTGACCAAGACCATAAGAAACTATAAAGTATTGTAAACATAACATGATCCATCATGCAAACCAGTCTCCTGTCCATTGATCTACACTCCTTGCTGGAAAAGCAGCCAGCATAATCTAGGACATCCTGACATTCTCTCTTCCACTTGCTTCCATAGGGAAAACGATACAAAAGTCTGGGATCGTGTACCAACCGACTCGAGAACAACTTCTCCCCTGTTGCCATCAGACTTTCAGATGGACTTCCCTTATGTTAAGTTGATCTTTCTCTATATCCTAGCTATGACTGTAACACTACATTCTGCACTATCTTCTTTCCTTTTCTCCTCTATCGAATGGTATGCTTTGTATTGTGCGCAAGGGACATTACATTTCACTGCATTCCGGTACAAAAATAAATCAAATCAAATTTTCTTTAGCAGAGTGAGTCCTATTTGAGACTTGCTAATGGGAAAGATATCAATGTATACAGTGCCGATGACCACTTCAGGATTTCCAGCTGCTAAAGGTTATAGTCAGAATCCCTATCAGACTCTCTCCTTGTTCGCTGACCTTTGCAGAATGTAATTTTATATTCCTGACATCGGACTAAGGATTCAGCAAGTGAGAAACATAAATTAGCTAAATTAAAGAGGAAGTCATTAGAAATCCTTATACAAATTAAACAATAAAAATTCAATTTGTGTCTCTTTTTTCACAGGATTGGAATGAGTGCTGATGCTCTAGTGGCTATTTCGAGGTTGTGTGGATTTGCATATGCCTGTTTCAAATACATGGGCATGTTTTGTATCCCAATGCTGTGTAGGTGGGATTATAGTGGGGGAGTCACATAAAGAGCTGACCTTGTGTCTTAGTGCAAAGGCACTGCATTTCCGTTTACACACTATGGAACCTACCGCCAATGATCCCCAGTGTGGTAAGCAATCATCGATATCTGGCCAGGATTAAGGGCTGCCAGCAGAATTTAAAGCAAGGTAGCCATTTATCTATAAGTGGTTCTACAACAATTGCTTCAATGTTTCCAAAGGATGCAAGTTGTGTTTAAACATGTGTCAGCTCTCTTTGGAGGAAGGAAGGGAGTAGGAATCCAGTGTACAGGTGAATGTCAGTGGGTAACTTGGGCAGTCTGCCTGTCATTGAATTCTATTTGATTCTGGGCAGGATGGACATGATGCTTTTGGGATTAGCCTGTTTTTCATGCCAATGTCCTATCCTCACAGATGACAGCATAGGTGTCTGGCAGGAATTGCGGGCCAGTTCCATGTTGTTAAATTTATTTACTTATTTTTATTCATTTGTGGGACTGGCTGGCCAGCATTTATTGCCCATCCCTAGTTGTCTGAGGACAGTTGAGAGTCAACCACATTGCTGTGGCTCTTGAGTCACATGTCGGCCAGACCAGGTAAGATTTCCTTCTCTATAGGGCATTAGTGAAGCAGATGGGTTTTTCTGACAATAGTTTCATGATCATCAGTCGATTCTTAATTCCAGACATTTTTTATTAAATTCAAATTCCACCATCTGCTGTAGTGGGGATTTGAACCCGGTCTCCAGAATAGGAGCTGGATTAATGGTCTAGCGATAATAGCAGTAGACCATCCCCTCCCCATAAATAGCCTCAAATTAACACTGTAATGAAGTTAATGTGAAAATACCCTAGTCACCACACTCCAGTGCCTGTTCGGGTATACCTGAGGAAGAATTTAGCATGGCCAATGCACCAAACCAGCATGTCTTTCGGGCTGAGAGAGGAAACCAGAACCCTGGGAGGAAACCCATGCACACATTGGAAGAACATGCAGACTCTGCACAGACAGTGACCCAAGCCGGGAATCGAACCCAGGTCCCTGGCGCTGTGAGGCAGCAGTGCTAACTCCTGTGCCATTTTGTTGCCCGTGTATTGTGATCTTGCAGAAAGGATGCATCCTCTATTTGGAGGATCTGAGAACAAATGTGGGAAAGATGGCATAGTTTAAAGAATAATTTGTGACTGCAGACATGCTACAAATCAGGTGGATGAGCCAAGTGTGCATTTCTTAAGGTATTGCCTGTCATCTTGTTCCATAATTATTGCGTATCTATGCCAAAGCCCATCTCAAGCTTTCTCACAGTATTTCGTCCTGTAGTTGAGTGAACCTGTGCTCAACCTTGAAGTTCCAATTAAAATGTCTGGGCGAGCAACCAATTTCCAATTGTTTCACACTTCAGCTTGCATTACAACACGATCCAACCACATGATTCACAGTCACTTCCTAACGCCTAGGATAGGCTGTGGGTTTGTCATTATGAATGTATTCCTTCACTTGACAACAGAATGGCAAGATGATGCAGGATATAATGAAACATGTTCATACTACAGGAATCACAAGCCTCTGACTCACTTGTGGGGAGTGGCTACCTTGCATGGATGCAGTAAAAGTGGTTGAAACCATAGTGAAGATCACCTTTCATCCTGTTTTTGTACACAGGGCACATTCAGTGTCACACAGACATAATGATGACCAGAGGGAAGACCTGAAATTCCATTGAGTTCACTACTTTCACCCTCCAGCTCTCCTGCTTGTAGATCTCCTTAACTCACGGTGGCACAGTGCTTAGCACTGCTGCCTCACAGTGCCAGGGGCTCACGTTCAATTCTGGCTTGTGTCACTGTCTGTGTGGAGTTTGCACATTCTCCCCATGTCTGCGTGAGTTTCCTCCAGGTGCTCCAGTTTCTTCCCACAGTCCAAAGATGTGTGAGTTAAGTTTATTGTTTGTGCTAAATTGACCCTAGTGTCAGGGGAATTAGCAAGGTAAATGTGGAGTATTACTGGAATAGGGCCTGGGTAGTATATGGTCGGTACAGACCTGATGGGCTGAAGGGCCTCCTGTGCTGTAGGGATTCTATGTCTGTTAATTCATGCTTAATTTACATTGGGTTCTGCACAATCCAAATGGGATTTCAAACTGGAAGCAGGAAAAAATGTAGGCAGAGTCAGCTTGGAAACGCACTTCCAAAAACTGTGGGTGGCTCACACGTGATTTGCAGAGGGGCAGGAATTTACAGCTTTAAGTTTTCATTCCTGTTTTCCTGTTACCACTGTTAAAATTGATAATTCACATTGAGGGATATCTGCTTTCCTGTAGCTGCTGCTTCTGCTATGTATCAATGTACCTCTCTTCAGAGCTGTACATTCAGACCTGATATACCCAATCTGTCTTCCAAACTCATGGTAGTTGTTCCTGGACAAAAAAAAAACAAGATCCCTCAGCCTGTTTTCCACCCACTCCTTTGCTGACTTGACCAACTCTGGTGCTGCCATTCCCTACTTTAATGTTGTAGTTTGCCCGACATCCACTTTAAAATATTTTAGTTTAACTTTGCATTAAGTTTGCACCATTCTAACATTCCCTGGCAAATGCTGAGCCCCAAAGCCTCTGCTTATTAATTCATACAGTGCTGGGAGATGTCACAAAACAATCAGGGTCATTCACACTTTTAGTTTTGAGATGCATTGATATACAACCCACCTGCTATTTTGCTTTGATTTCAAATACTGGAATCTCAATCCAGACCTTGCCTAAGATTTTCTGATTCGATTTGATTTATTATTGCCACACGTATTCACAATACATTGCTTGTATAGCATGCAAGAAACAAATATTGTTTCTTGCATGCTATGCAGACGAAGCACACTGTTCATAAAAAAGGAAAATAGAGTGTGCAAAATGTAGTCATAGCTAGGGTGTGGAGAGAGATCGACTTAATACAAGGTAGGGCCATTCAAAATCTGATGGCAGCAGGGAAGAAGCTGTTGTTGAGTTGGTCCAAGGCTGATCTCAGACTTCTGCGTCACCCATCGGGATATGTAACCACTGGAATTGCTACCAGAAACCTGGTATGGGATCTTCTAGCCTGCCATGAGAATTGGAGCATTTGGGAGGGCAGACCATCCAATATTCCATTGAACATGGGTGGGACTTTCTGGTTTTGGAATGAGTGTGGTCGGAAAACTCCATCCCTGCAGTCTTATGTTCCAAATAAACTGACTGAATCTGAAACTTTCATCTATAGAGGGCTTGTTTTTATCGAGTGAACTGTATAAAATTAAAATCTTGTTTATGATTGGTGCATTTACAAACCACATTATAAAATAGATACCTGTGAAATGATTGTCCCTCACAACAGAAGGCCAGTTGACCCCTTGGGTTTTTCGAAGAGTGTCCAGTTTGTACCATTCCTCCACTCTTTCCCAAAGTGAGTATTTTCTCCTTCTTGTAGCTATCTAATTCTCTTTTGAAAATTACCATTGATTCTGTCTCCATCACTCTATCAGGCAGTGCGTAATAACTGCAGGAGTCAGCTGTAAAGGAATGATGCTTTATTGCATAAAATAGAGTAAAGCAAAAGCACTAGTCTGTGGTGAACACAAACTGGTCCCAACCAGGACAATGCATCCATGGACCCGCTCAGGGGCCTGCTTCATAAAGGGCTTGGGATATGAGTTCCACCAATCACTGGGAACTTTTGTATTCTACGAGCCTAACAGGGAGGCCAATCATGGATTCCTCAAGTAACTTGAGGTTTATCACATAATGCCTTTTCTATAAGCCATTGCATAACAGATATTTCCTCATGTTGTATCTGGTTGTGGCACAGTGGTTCGCACTGCTGCCTCACAGCACCAGAGAACTGTGTTCAATTCCCTGCTTGGGTCACTGTCTGTGTGGAGTTCGCACATTCTCCCCGTGTCTGTGTGGGTTTCCTTTGCGTGCTCTGGTTTCCTCCCATAGCCCAAAGACATGCTGGTTAGGTGGATTGGCCGTGCTAAATTCTCCCTCAGTATACCTGAACAGGAGTGTAGCAACTAGGGGATTTTCACAGTAACTCCATTACAGTGTGAACGTAAGCCTACTTGTGACTAATAACCAAACTTCACTTCAAAAAGTCTCTTCCTATCCTTCAACTCTTAAAAACAACAATCCCAGCTTCTCCAGCCTCTCCGCATCCCTGCTCTCCCTCATTTCTGGGACAGTTTGAGTAATTCCCTTCTGTACCATCCCCAAACCATCCACCCACTCCCCCATGTCCTTCCTTAAAAGCATGATGCTACGTATTGGTATATTCCATTAAATCAGAAATCAGTAAGTACAAGGGGAATTAGCCTCACACGCACACCTCCCCCCCCCCCCCCCCCCCCCACACACAGACACACAGACACACACACACAAAGTGTGTCGTCAAATTGTGTTTTCAGTTGTTTCCATTTGATAAATAACAGATAAAGAAATGCAGTCTGAGGCCAGCGGGGGGTTCGAGTTCTGTGTAACAGAACAATTTATATGTGACAAGCTTTGTGTGAAATGTCAATCCATTGAGTTCCCAGAAGGTACTTAGCAGAAACAACTGGAAGTGTTGTGTGAAGAATAACAGATATTACAGTTGGTGGAGACAAAGTGAGCCCAGGGAACCCAAAAAAAAAGGCTTTCAAATTATTTTGACAAAGCAGCATCTCACAAATGTTCTGATTTTTGAAAAAAAACCTTTCTGCTTCATTCAAGAAGGGAAGAAAATTGGAAGGGAAAAAGAGAAAGCACTTCTAAAGCGAACAATAAAAGTATGAATTGCAGTATTGCACACAAAATTGTCTAATCTATGATGTGTGTGATCTCTGCTCATCCTTTCACAGTTGAGGGAAAATCGCAAGTCTGTATGTTGACGTGGTGTCAGAGGTCAAGCTCCAATGTTAAACCTTCGATAATATCAAGACTGTTCAAGCCAGGCAAAACAAACATCATTTGTTTCTACTGTTTTGCTTCCTGTAACGTTTCACATCAAGTCATCCTGATTTGCAGGAATTTGCAATTTGCATTAAAAATGGTAACTACGTACAGCTCCATGACCTGGATCCAAACTGGGACAAGTTTCAGATTGGTGAAACTAGGACTTTGACAACCTGACCATTTTTTCTTTCCTGGAGAGATTCAACGTGTTCTTTCCCTTCAAACAGCAGTGAGTATTGGGCAGCGACAGTCCAGTCACAGTGAAGATTAGTACAGAGGACAATTAACCACTGGAGTAATTCTGAAGCTTGGGTTCAGGACTAGCGAAGTTCATCTCCCTGACTGAATGGCTGCTTCTGAGTTACAAAGTGGTGCCACTTAACTCTCAGCCATGAAGTAGATGCTGCTTAATTCTTAGTTTTGTTTCTCTCCCCATCCTTCACTGGTGTTAGACTAACCTCTTCAGTTATAACGATAATCATAAAATGTATCAGTATATTGGGGATCAAGCAGCTGGTATCCATCGAGTAGGACAAATGCATAGAGGCAGATTATAAATAATAATACATGACTAAATATATTGCTTTAATATGTGACTAACCAGTTAATTATCATCAGTACAGGGGGTGTGGGGGTAGTGGTGTTGTGACCTTGTGCTGACCTGGAGCTCGGGTGAGGAGTCCTCAGCCTTCCATCCTGGAATTGGGATCCAAATGTGAGCAGGAATTCATTCACCAAATTCTGGTGTATGATGTTGAGTTAGATTGACTGTCGCAATCTCGAATGCTGTGATAATTGAACAAGTTCTCTGGCTGTGATCGAGAATAGCTAATAGTAATTGGAAAACAGTTAGGCCACAAAAAATTGGAACCAATCTTCACCTACAGGGGTAGGGGAAGGGGGAGCGGTGGGTAGGTACAAACAGTTTGCTCTTAAGTTAATTTCCAAAACCTAACATAACACATTATACGCAGGCACATTCCTGGGGAGTGATTCACTAATTTTCTAGTGCAATGGGCTGGGGTAATCGAGCGGGGGAGTGAATTGCTTGCTTCCCACGAACATTTGTTCCCTGCTAGTGCAGAAGGTGCTGGAAATTGGTGGGGAGGTGGGGCTAGCATTTAAATGATTTTTAAAATTCCATTTAAAGACTATTAGCAGGCCCTGGGATTGAATTCTTCAGGCCTGTTAGCTTCTCCCACCCTATTAGAGTGTTTCACTCCACTAGGGTTCACAGTAACTCTCCACACCTTTGGGGAGCTAGTGGCCTGACCTGGCTGGAGTGAAGTGGTGGGGGGCAATCAGGAACTTTCAGGGGGTTGGGTGGTGGTGAGGCCCTGTGGAATTGGGCACCCTAGCAGCATCAGCATTCCCAAGAGGCAAAGTGCCCGTGCTCATGGGGAATCATGGCATTGCCCATCGGGCATTGAGCAGTGCCAAGGTGGCAAGGCCTGATGGGGGATGGCTTGGGGGAGATTGGTTGGGTTGCCAGCTGCCAGTCTGCATTGTGATCGATGTGGGCAGGAGGCAGGTCAGTTGTCAGTTCGGGCTGGAGGTTGGAGGTGGAGTGGAGGGAGTCGTGGGTGGGGTTGTCTGTGCTGTGGAGGGGATGCGGGAGAGGGGGGATTGGCACTACAGGAGTGGGGTAGGGAGGCTGCAGGTGGACCAGTCTGGAACGGGGTGGGGGGGGGGGGGGGGGGGGGGGGGGTGTGTGTGTGTGTGTGGGTTGCAACTGTTTGTGTATGCCATGATCGAGCTGGGGGGAGGGGAGGTTGCAGCGTGTGGGGATCCTGGGCTGGGCTGGTTTCAGTGTCCTGGGCATGAATAGGCTTCACTTACTGAAATCTGATGAGATTCTGCTTGGCAGGAAGCGTGGGAGATTCCAGTGTGAACTCCCACTGAAAAAAAACCCAACCTGAAATCCTCCAGTTTTCCTGTGAATTCAACACTAGTTTTTTGGGAGAGTTCTGCACCAGTTTCCTCCTTTGCTTGGTGAATGTCTGGTGCTTCACGGAGACTGCCTAACGGTTAGCAACTGTTGTTTCCATCACTGCTATGTCTGGTGCCCCCCTTAGTTTCACTCATTTGAACAACAGAATTTCCGTTTTATGGAAGGATTGTCTCTGTATGCGCTGAGGCTGAAGGTAACACATTGGATTCAAGATCAAGACATTAAGTCATTGCAAACTGCACTCGACCATAACTCAGTCAGGATTATCTCATATTCAGCATTTGGCTAACACTGCCAGTACCTTCAGCTGGCTACCAGGCAACAGCAAGAGCTGGCAGTGGCGCAACTATGAAAGGTGTCAGCCACTGAACAGTGGAATTGTGCTCCAAGGATCCGTTGTCATTTGTCCGGGACAGTGCCTCAGCAATACTAATTATATGTTAGAGTACAGATTGATGGACTACAGTGAGATTCTGGAAGCCCCTCTGAGCACTGGTATTCACTACAGGCTCGACTTGGAGACATAGGAAGGAACAAGGCCATGGAGGGACTTGCCAGCAAGGATAAAAAAATTTAAAGTTGAACCGTTGTTTGACAAAGGAATCAAAATAGGTCAGAGAATGAGGTAAGTCAGGTAAGTGAACAGGGTTTGATATGAGTAAGGACTTGGAGAACAGAGTTTTGGAATTCATGGGTGATAGGATGTAGGGAAGAGACTAGAAATGCAATGGAATGGTCAAGTTAAATCTGGATGGCAGAGTGGTTAGTACTGCTGCCTCACAGCGCAAGGGACCTGGGTTTGCACATTCTCCCCATGTCTGTGTGGGTTTACTCTTGGTGCTCCAGTTTCCTCCCACAGTCCAAAAGATGTGCTGGTTAGGTGAATTGACCATACTAAATTCTCCTTCAGTGTACGCTAACAGGCGCAGGAGTGTGGCAACTAGAGGAATTTCACAATAACTTCATTATTAATATGAGCTTATTTGTGACACTAAACACAAACTCTAAATTCTAGAGGTAACAAAGGCATGAATGAGACTGCAGCAGCAAATGGCTGAGACAGGGAGGTGGGAAAAGGTAGTCTTAATAATGGCGTGGATAAAAGAATAGGGGGCTTGCAGAAAAGGAAATAAGATTGGAAGGGATCCATGACTCATGATATTTTAACTGCCTCTTAACCTGTTCAAAAAAACGTATTTTATGGAACACTTTGTAAAATCATAGAATCCTCACATTGCAGAAGGAAGCCATTTCGTTCATCCATTCTGCACCGACTCTCGGACAGAGCATCTTACCCAAGCCCTATCCCTGTAACTCCATGTATTTTCCTTGCTTAATGCCCCTAATCTGCACATCTTTGGACACTAAGGGCAATGTGGTATAGCAATCCACCTAACTTGCAAATGCTTGGGCTTGTTTCTGAATCTGTAATGGTTTCTGGAATTTCCTTCATTGCCTTTATCAATCCAAACAGTCACTTTCTTGGAAAGTTCTATTAAATTTGTCAAGGTGATTTACGGTGAACAAATCCATGCTGATTATCCTTGATGAATCTGTACATTTTTAAATGGTTTCTAATTTGTTCTCAAATTATAGATTGTAAGAGTTTGCCAAAAATGATATTAGATCAACTGGTGGTGAATATTTTATTTTTTTATTGATTGCTACTTTGCAATCCGTAGATCGCTACAGTGATGAAGGAGGCCGTTCAGCCCACTGAGCTGGTACCAAAGTGCTGAAAGAACATCTTAAACAGATCCTCCCCTCCATCCATTCCTCCATCCTATCCCTTTAACCCTACACGTTCAGCTCATTCAGCTTGCAGTGGCAACAATCCCACTAGTCCCTATCTATGTAACACCACGTATTTACCCTGCTCATCCCCTTAACCATTTTGGGACTCTAAGGGGCAATTTAGCATAGCCAATCAACCTAACCTTCACATCTTTGGACTGTGGGAGGAAACCGCAGCACCCGAAGGAAAACCACACAGACACGGGGAGAATGTGCAAACTCCACTCAGACAGTGACCCGAGGCTGAAATTGAACCTGGGATCTTGGTGTTGTGAGGCAGCTGTGCTAACTGCTGTGCCACTGAAAAAGGGAGGTGGAGTTGGGAAAAGGTAGTATTGGTAATGGTGTGGACAAAAGAGTAGGGGGCTTGCAGAGAAGGAGACAAGATTGGAAGGAGTCCGTGACTCCTTATATTTTAACTGTCTCTTCTTAACCTGTTCAGGTTCACCTTCTAAATCATAGAATCCCTACAATGCAGAGGGAAGCCATTTGTTGAACCAAATAAGATTCTATTAGAGCTAAGAGAGATGCTGAGAGGCAGATTTCTCCTATTTGGAGAATTTAGATTAGGGGCATTGTCTTAGTTCTGAACTAAGGAAAAATTTCTTCATTCACATCGTTGAGAACTTTTGGAGCTCCCAAATCCCGGAGAGCTGCAGATGTCCGGTCATTCAAGGAATTTTGGACTCTGAGGATCAATGATATGGAGAGCAGGCAGGAAAGTGGAATAGATGTGGAAGGTAATCCTCGTCAAGGTGAAATAACTTGAATCATTTAGTGAATGGTGGAGTTAATATTGCCTAATTAATCTCTTATTCCATATGCTCATACATTATAAAAAGTATTGTGATTGAATCAAGCAGCTCAAGCTTGATCTTTTCCATAATTCCGTATTACTCCCAGTAAATTCTTGAGGAACTTGGTATCTGGCTTGTAAAATATAATTTAAATCGTGCTCTAATAAGTCTAATTTATTGTTGCATTTTACTGACTGTTTATCCGCTGAGTTTCCTCGTGGCCTGTTCATGAACCATCTTCACCGCAGCAAGCAATTTGACACACGTTGCTGCCTCTGTATAGCACCGACTGCCGCAGCTGTCCTTGTTCCATCATACTCCATTGAAGAAGTACCAAACGGCGCTCACTTTGTAGGGGCAGAAAGGCATGAAGTCTCAGATTAATGTTGTCATTTGAACAATCGCACACTCTGTGCTTTCTGTTATACAGAAGTAAAATTAAATGGTCAAGGCTCATCGGTTCGCACCATCACTTGCATCCCCAAAGGACCCTTGAAGCAACCACCCAGAAGAAAAATTCAACGCACTGTGGCAAGTGACATGGCTGGAAAATCTCACAGAACAGGTATTTACACTGGAAATAATTCAGCGTTTTGAGACACAAAGTGTATTTATCTAAGTGACAGCTAGCCCTGGAAGACAGATGGGGCTTCTCGGTGTCAAAGCAAGTGCTGGAGTTTTGGGACAAAGCTGTAACACAGTGAAATACAGCTTAAATGGTAGATTTTGGGCGACAGCGGCGGACTCATTCACCAGGCCCCAGGGTTTGAGTTGCTTTTGTGTAAAAGTGGGGGCTCAGGTTACAAAAGTCAGAAGCTTTTGATACCTGGAGGCCAGTAATGTAGATCTTAGACCCGGCCACTACAATCCCTATGTGACAAAAAGGGGATGATTCTCAGGCAGTGTTGAATGAAGTCATTACAGCTTGGGCAATAAGTGTCGTGATGCCTTCAGTGGAGACATTGGGGGGATGTTTTTTTTACACAGAGGATGGTAGTGGCCTGGAATGCACTGCTAAGTGAGGTGGCTGAGGCAGATACGTTAGTGACATTTAAACTTACCTGGGTAGACGCGTGAATAGGCGGGGAATAGAGGGATACAAGTTATCTAGGGCAATGTGATTGGTGCAGGCTTGGAGAGCCTAAGGGCCCTGTGCTGTACTGTTCTTTGACACAAACTGTCAAAGCTGAATGTAGTGTTTTCACATTGCTAGCTTCAGGGGGGTCAATATATATCCAACTCCTTGGCTACCATCAAATCCTTGATGCCCCACAGTTCATTGTATTCAGTATTTGCCATATCACCAGCACTAACATCTTCAACTCCCTTCTCTATCCAATCAGACTGAGAATAGTGATGCGCATATGTGACGTTTTGGTTAACTCTAAGCTGACCTTCATAATGCACATCAGCAAGACTAGTGTCTCTCTCTCTCTCTCTCCCCCCAGAATGTTACCCACTTGTACCAATGCCTCTTGTGTGGTCTCCCACCAGTGATATGTTTGAATTCACTTTTCGGCTTCAACTTCAGAAAATCCCACTCTCTGAGCAATCTTTTAAATCATAGAAACCCTACGGTGCAATAAGGGGCCATTTGGCCCATTGAGTCTGCACCGATAACAATCCACCCAGACCCTACCCCCCGTTGCCCCTACCCCCCGTTGCCCTTACCCCCAGTTGCCCCTACATATTTCACCTGCTAATCTCAGGACGCTAAGGGACAATTTTTTAGCACGGCCAATCAACCTAACCTGCATATTTGTGGGGGGAAATTGGAGCATCCGGGGGAAATAGCCTAATTCGGCTCCTATGTTTTATGCTCTCCCTCTCTGGTATACCACACTATAAGCCCTGATACTTTTTCTTTCCTGCTTTATACTTTTCCTTTTCCCCACCGTAAAGCAGCCTGGTTAATGGGGGACATCACATAACTGCAGGTTGCTGTAATAATGGAGCTGACATTGAAATTCTCCTGAAAAATGATGATTGTATAAATGATGACCAACTCAAGCTGCCACCTCAGTGATTAACATTGCAATCTGCTCGACGAACAGCAAGGGAAATACATTAACACTAATTATTTTTTGCAAGTGAGTAATTTCTGATGGCTCTGGGCTATTGACAAATGTAAAACTCCATCAGTGTTATTATTTTTCCGCGAAGTTTTCATTCATTGCCCTGCATTCTGTTCAAACCATGTGCTATCATTTCATCTTCCCACATTATTTTATTCTTCATTCTCCCTTAGGTCCGGCCTTTTACGCTGATTCCTGATTTTCTCTCCTTTGTATGTTAACCACGAGCACGGAATGGTTAAACTTATCAGAACTCAGCCGCAAGGCGGCAAACTTATTTATTCTCTCTTTGTGATTCTAGCCTATTTTTTTGCCCCCCTTCGCTAATCTCTCCGTGTATTCTGCCCCTCTCCCATCATGATGCATCAAGTCTTTCACAATGAATTGTCATGAATGAGCACCTTTATCTCTATTTTGTTTCTCTTGCTTTTGAAAGGTTCATGGCCTACATTCTCAAGTCTCATTTGGCCCTGTGTTCCAGGGAATTGATGAAGATTTTTATCCTTGCTTACAAACGCGTGGTATTTTTTATCTTTGAAATGAGTCCCAGACAAGTCTGAACATATCCAACAGTTTTAACACCACCCTGTTTCTCATTCTCTGCTCTGACCTCAGCTGCTATTTCTTTGACCACTTTGCGTATTCCTAACCCTCCTCCCTTTCCCTTCCGATTCAGCGTCAACTCAGCTAATGAGTGCGATACAGAGTGCTCTGTTTGAATGAATCAAAGGAATGCAAGTTCTTTTTGAACTGACAAATTAAAAATAAACCCCATATGTAGAGGTGGAAACATCGGGGTGGCGTTGCGGGCTCGTTGGGCCGAAGACCCTGTTTCCCGTGCTGTTTTGTTCTTTGTTCAATCTAATCACAAAAATAGTGGATGTGAGTGAAGGAATTACACAAACTATTGGTGTTAGAGTAACAAAATGGCACTGATTATTTCAATATTCTGTAAATTCTTCAATGAAATGAAGGGTTGACGCAATTTTCCCTAACTTAAAATAAGAAACATACAAAACAACTGGCTTCGGATTTTTAATTGAATGTTACAGTTTTTAGAACTCATTAATCCCTCTGTAATGACCCACCAGAATTCTGTAATATAACAATCCTCCTGATTTAGCTGTTCATGCACCCTATAATCAGGTATGTCAATTATATTTATATTACAGCAAACAACACTATCAGGTTACGTTCTGATATGTCTATCCTTGTTTTAGTAAGCAGTGAAAAGCAGAAGTTTCCAAACAATGAACGAGAGGCCTTTTCCATAGGACCATAAGACATCGGAGCAGAATTCGGTCACTTGGCCATCTAGTCTGCTCCGCCATTCAATCATGGCTGATATTTTTCTCATCCCCGTTCTCCTGCCTTTTCCCCTCCCCGTTCTCCTGCCTTTTCCCCATAACCCCTGATCCCCTTATTAATCAAGAACCTACCTATCTCTACTTAAAACACGCAATGACCTGGCGTCCACAGCCTTCTGCGACAAAGAGTTCCACACATTCACCCCTCTCTGGCTGAAGAAATTCTTCCTCATCTCTGTGTTAAAGGATTGTCACTTTAGCCTGAAGTTGTGCCCTCGGGTTCTAGTTTTTCCTACTAGTGGAAACATCCTCTCCGCGTCTGCTCTGTCCAAGGCTTGCAGTATCCTGTAAATTTCAATAAGACCCCCCCCATCCCTCTAAACTCCAACAAGTACAAACCCAGCCGTTTTTCTGAACCTCACTGATTTCTGCATTCCATATTCCCTCATCTTTAATTAATCTCCTCCGAAATTTCCTTCCTTTTCTCACAACATACCTTGTGATTCCTCTGCAATATCCCAGAACATCAAATAAACTTTGGCATCGTGCAATCTGAAGACTCACTCAAACTTATGTTTGAGGATAAATATTGAGGCAATAGTTCAGATGCCTGGGTATATTTATGAAGATGACAAAGCTGATATATTAACTGACTAGTACAAACTAGAGCCTGATGTTGGGAAGCATGAGTGTCATGTGTACCTTACATTGTGTTAACTACTTTGAACTCAGGCTTTTGTGGTTGAGTGTCTGGGGACGTTGTGGGGGTGGGAGGTGGTGAGGGGCAGTTGGAGTAAAGAGAACTCGGAGGGAAAGCTCACCTGTGAAGATGAGGAGAAAGGGACAGCTATGGGGAGGTTATTCCAACAAAGATTGTCCATGGTTTGAACTGAAAAAACAAAAGAAAACCACTGGATTTTATTGCTGGAGACTAACCAGAAACAAAGGAGCAAATGTGACGTGAAGAAAAACTTATTTCCCACAGCAAGTAGTTTGGTTCGGGAATGCACTGCCTGAAAGTGTGGTGGAGGCAGATTCAGTTGAGGCATTCAAGAGGGCACAAGATGGTTATTTGAATTGAAACAATGTATAGGGGTACGTGGAAAAGACAGGGGAGTCCAGTAAGTCATGATAGTTGGTCGGAGAGTCGGTGCAGATACGATGGACTGAATGGCCTCCTGTTGTACTGTAACAATTCTGTGATCTGAGCATTCCTCCACTATCTGGAACCTGTTGTGCGTTTCTGTTGTCCTGTTCATTCTTGGAAATATCATAAAATAGATTAAAGTCAGGAAGTACAATCTGTCAGTTGCAGCTCATGCAAAAGTAAGCCAGCTGCTTGATTTTACACTAACCTCATTTCACCAGAGTGCTTACCAGTTAAGTCTACTGGAAGATTGGCAGAACCACACAGAACAGTATGCGGTTTAAATCCTAAGGAAATCTTATTGTTTACACCCCAGGTTATACTTCCACGTGTTTCAATATTGGGCAGCCATAGGCAAACTCTTCACCATATGAGAAACAGGATCCACTTATGAAGCCAGTCAGTGTCACTTGTCTTGAGAAAATAGTTAAGACAAATATTAAATTTGTAACAAATATGCTCAGTACTTATTCTAAATAAGCAGTGGTATTGTCACTGAATGAGAAATCTGGGGACCCAGATTTGAATCCCACCGTGGCAAATGGTGACATTTGAATTGTATAGAAGTCTAGAATTAACAGTTTAATGGTGATTGTGAAACCATTGCCGATTATCAGAAAAACGCATCTGGTTCACTAATATCCTATTAAAGGAAAAAAATCTGCTGTCCTTACTTGGTCCGGCCAGATTCCAGACCCACAGCAATATGATTCATTCTTAACTGCCCTCTGAAATGGCTTAGCTAGCAGTTTGGTTCAAGAGCAACTAGGGATAGGCAATAAATTCTGGCCCAGCCATTGATGCCTATATCCCTTGAATGCATACAGAAATAAAATGACTCTGCAGAAATTTTTGCCACATTTAGAATCCCTAGAATGCAGAGGGAGGCCTTTTGGCCCATCGAGTCTGCACCAGCCCTCTGAAAGAGCATTTAGCACCACTCCAACCCATGCCATATCCTCCTAATATTACACATTTCTCATGGATAATCCACCTAACTTACAATCATTGGGAGAAAATTGGAGCACTCAGAGGAAACCCATGCAGACACAGGGAAAATGTGCAAACTCTACAAAGACAGTCAATCGAACCTGGGTCCCTGGTGCTGTGAGGTAGTGGTGCTAATCGCTGCGCCACTGTGCTGCTGACTTAAAAACTGCTGAACATTAGTGTACTAATTGAAGACTCTCGGCATAAAGCAGTTCCTAACAAGTACATGTTGCATCAGCAGATGTTTGCACTGGCCGGTCTAATATATCAGCTGTGCCATCTTTTCAAATGTACCTGAACTGTTGCCTCAATATATCAGGTGTAACCTCAGTAACTATAGTGCTGCCCATATGTGTTCAGTACTGGAGTAATTATCTGCTGTTTATTTTATTTAGCAAATAGAATTTTAAATGCTGTTCATGGGAGGTCACATGGGAACTGGGTGTGTTAGAATAAATAAGAATAAGTAAAATGAAATATTACACTGCCACCGAACAGAGACCCTGCTCCCCCCGTCAAGTACACAGCCTGATATCATGCCAGTCAGCTGGGATTATTGAAACTTGGCTAAGCAAGGTGCAATTACAATAGATTCACAGCGCGGATTGTATTAGCTCTGTGAAAGGGAAGAAGATTTTCTGAATCAAACATTTCAAAACATTAGTTGTGATGTACGCCCATGGGAAAATATTGTGTAAAAGTATGAAAAATACAGAAGATTTTCTGTTTATCTACAACAAGCAGTGATTTTACTTGGTTCTCTATTCCATCTGGCACATGGACAGCCAGCTATATATGTCACATTAGCAGGGAACTTTGGGCAGCAGAGATTTTTGTAATAAAACATAGCTGAGTTGACAATATTATACACCGGAATACTTTGATACGATAGCCATTCTCAATTTAAAAAAAAGCTAGGATTTTATTTAAATGAAAGTTGGAATGTGCCTTTAAGGGATATCTGTGTGACAGAACGTGCCCTGTGGTCCAGCCTTAGTTCCACTTTTGCTTTCAAACAGAGCACACACGCACGTCTCTGCAGGAACTGTTTTGGTATTTTAACACTCCTCTGAGATTCCATTTGTTTTGAGGTGGTGTCCCTTTAAGAGCCTGCCTTTTAATTTCTCCTTCAGTTTGTAGATTCATGTTTATTTGGTTACCCAAATGAGGCATACCTCTGCTGCTGATGGCTTCAAGTTTTGACTCCATGTCTATCTATTCTCATGTGCCTAATCGAAATAAATGAACCCACAATGAGCTTAGTCCATTCCTTTGAGTGATTTTTTTTTTAAAAATTCATTCATTCATGGCTGGCTGGCCACCTTTTCCCTATCTGTAGTTGCCCAAGAACTTAAGTGGCTTGCCATTTCACAGGACAGTTGAAAGTCAACCACATTGCTGTAATTCTGGAATCACACGTAGGCCAGTGGATTCCCTTCCCTAAAGAACATTAGGAAATCAGATGGATTTTTCCGACAATTGACGATGGTTTCACACTCACCAGTAGATTCTTAATTCCCAATATTTTTGATTGACTTCAAATTCCACTATCTGCCTTGGTGGGATTTGAACCCGAGTCCTCAGAACATTAGCTGAGTTTCTGGATTAACAGTCTAGTGATAATACCACTAGGCCATTGCCTCCCCGTAAGATTGGTGTCTTTCTATCAGGATTTCCCCAGGATTGACAGTCCTTTCACACACACTTCCTCTTCATTATTGCACTCCCACTAAGAATCACAGAATTGTTACAGTGCAGATGCAATTCAGCCCATTGTGTCTGCACTGGTTGTCCGAATGAGTATTATAACAATCTTTAGCCTCTTTCCTGTAACCTTGCACATTGTTGTTGCACCAGCCTCCACCACACAGCCAGACCCCGAGCACTCACTGTGTCAAAATGTTTTTTTTTGCTTCTTTTACAGATTGATTTAAATCTATTCCTTTCAATATAGACACATTTCAGCTCCTCACAAGAAACATACACACGCACGCACACAGAGATGCCAGATAAAGCAAGCAAGCCTGCAGGCTTTCTCCCCATTCTCTGTATATCCGCAAATCAGTTTAGAGAAGAAAATGCATCCAGGATGGGATTTTTGGGCTGGCCTTGTTTCAAAATCAGAAAATCCCACTCGAGGCCAATAGACCTGTGCATGTTCTGTCTCCCTGTCCGCTACAATTCCCCAGAGGATGTTAGTGAGACAGCCATTGTGTTCCTTTGTCTTAATGGTAGATGGTAATCAGTCATTGGATGCTTTTCGAAAGTTTTATGTTTGGAAACACAGGGAAAAGCGTCCCTTTTTGAGAAACACCACACAGCCATTCCTGTCAGTCGCCAACTACAATCTCAGCTTTTGTGTACATTTTAAAATATAAAACTCAAGCCTTTTTAAAGTGCAGTATTTCTGTGTATAATTCCATGTTTTTTTGCTCCATCACAATAACAGGATTTAAAAGCATCATTCTCTGGAAATGTAAACACAGTTGGCCAAAAACATTTTTGAAAAAAAAAGCAGCATTTGGGGTTTTTCAAACCGATGTAAAGAGGTAATGAAGAGTTTATCAGAATGGGACTAAATCATAATGCACATTAGGGGAGCTGGTACAGAATCGATGGGCTGAATTGTCTTTTCTGCACTGTAACAATTCTGATAGACTTTGGTTTGGCCATAGTTAGAATCATAGAGTGTGCTTTTGGCACATCACCCATAGAAAGGACTTTAAAACAGTAGAGTGTGCATAGCAGAGATTTTTTAGCTCAATATCGTAGATAGGAAACGCTGGATGGAATGTTCCCATCCCGCCTGCAATGGGAATCGTAGTGGGGACAGGGAGGGGGGACGACCATGTGAAGGTCTGTAAGAAGCTAGAAGGTATCTACATTGAAGGGCACAGATTTAAATCAATCTGTAAAAGAAGCAAAAAAAACATTTTGACACAGTGAGTGCCTGGGTTCTGGTTGTGTGGTGGAGGCTGGTGCTACAGCAATGCTCAAAGTTACAGGAAAGAGGCCAGAGATTGGGGCTCAGTTATAATACTCATTAGGAGAACCAGTGAAGACACAATGGGCTGAATGTCCTCCTCCTGCAATGTAACAATTCTGTGATTCTTAGTGGGAAGCGGGATTTTCCAGTCTTGGGGCAAGAGTGGCTGGGAAGTCTTCCAAAAGTCAGATGCAGTTGTTAGCATTGCAGCCTCACAGCACCAGAGACCATGGTTCAATTCCTGGCTTGGGTCACTGTCTGTGTGGAGTCTGCACGTTCTCCCTGTGTCTATGTGGGTTTCCTCTGGTGCTCTGGCTTCCTTCTACAATCTGAAAGACTGCATAGGTGCATTGACCATGCTGAATTCTTTCTCAATGTATCCAAATATGCACCAGAATGTGGCAACTAGGGGTTTTCACAGTAACTTCATTGCAATATTAATGTAAGCCTACTTGTGACACTAATACATTAAACTTGAACTTAAACCATCTGGTTCCCTCTCACCAAGTCTACCAGTTACATTCTTGAAAAATTCCAATAGGTTTGTCAAGCATAATTTCCCTATCATGTATCCAATTCTGCCACTGTTTTTCAAGTTCTCTGCTATACATTCTTTAATATGGACTCCAATATATTCCCCACTACTGACAAAAGGCTGGCTTGCCTATAAATCCCTGTTTTCTGGTTATCTCCACTTTTAAATAGTGGGATCACATTCACTACCCTCCAATTTGTAGGAACTGTTCCAGAGTCTACAGAATCCTAGATGATGATCAGCAATGCATCAACTATTTCCAGAGCCACTTCCTGATGTATTGTGGGATGTAAATTATTGGGCTCTGGGGATTTATCACCCTTCAATCCTATCAATTTTCCCAACACCATGGGCAGCATCTTACCAAAAAAAGACAGAGTGTTGGTTCCAGTGTGAAAAATGGAATGATTCCTATTGATGGCACCAGTGTGATTTTGGTCTGAGTCTTATGCCTCACTAGCTGATAGAGTACCTGACCATTCCGGTAAAATATTGTACATTGCCCTTATAGGCTTGGAAGCAAATAAATCAGTTGTTCCTTTTATTATAGAAGATGGTTCTTCTATCTTTGTGCAAAATGCCCATGAGAATCACACTGCAGTTCTCTGATTCATTCACCCCGCAATAACTTAATCGCTGCAAACACTGGAGATCTCCATATAAACATCTCTCCAGTGCTTGGTCCAGAATGTCTGCAGGGGACAGGAGCCAGGAAGTCGCTCTTTGGAGGGAGACCTCGCCAGGCTGCTGGCTGGAGTTAGGTGGAAGTGAGAACACTCTAACCCCAATCCAGGAGATGGCTTTCCACCTGGGTCATCACTCCCATCTGGGATGCAATGGCAACTCCAGTAGAAGATGGTACAGCAGGATCAGAAGAAGATGGTTTTCTTTGCTCAGATAAGGTAAATGAGCCACTCGCAGGGAAGGTAGAGGTCATAATTTGAAAGCTGCTAAGTATAAGGGAGTTGTAACAAATATATTGGACAAATTAAACAAGCACCTGAAGCTTCTGTGTCTCCCTAAAGCTGATATAGCACTTGACTATTCCAGTAAAATGTTGTACATTGCCCTTGTAGGCTGGGAGGCAAATAAATCAGTTGTTCCTTTTATTATAGCAGAGTGATGCTTCTATCTTTGTGCAAAATGGGCTGATTATCAGATCCTAGTCTTCTGAATGGCCATACTATAGAAAGCACCTAGAAACTGTTTACTTTGTATGTCATTATGCATAATACTGATTTGAATACAGGACGATGGAGGCAAAAAGCAATAAATCAAACATTACTAAGGATCCTTAAGGGATTGTTGGCTTGAATCTTTTATGCAATGAGATCTTTAACCTGCGTTTATAATGCTGGACTGAAAGAATTTTTCCACTTTCAACTTTATAGTCGCAGGAATGAATCACAAAGCTTTAATCCTTAACGTGTTCATATCAAACTCAAACTGTGATGTTATAAAAAAAATTCAGTATAATTTCTTTATCTAGAATAAAATGTGTTTCAGATACGCCCTGAATTTATTAGTTGTTTAAAATCTGATGGCCCACCGGCAAGCATTGCTATTTCACAGCACCGGGTTCAATTCTGGCCTCGAGTAACTCTTTGTGTGGAGTTTTTGCACACTCTCCCTGTGTCTGCATGAGTTTCCCTCGGGTGCTCCAATTTCCTCCCACTATCCAAAGATGTGTAGGTTAGGTGAATTAGCTATGCTAAATTGCCACTTAGTGACATATCAGTTCGGAGGATTGGCCATGATAAATGCGCAGGATCATAGGGATAGAGCGGGTGTCTGGGCCTGGGTAAAATGTTCTTCCGGATAGTTGGTGCAGACTTGATGGGCCAAACAGCCTTCTGCACTGTAAGGACGCTATGATTCTTTGCTCTGCACCTCATTTATGTGTTAAAGAGGAATACACACAAGCACTCGAAATACACAAAGTTATCGAGCCTGGGGAGTCGAGGTAGTGACAACTGGAAATCTATTTAGCTCTGGCTTGGAACATTTATTACTCCAGCTGGGTGTCAGATCAATTCCTCTTCAGCCCTGGCTTCTGTCATCATGTTTTTTTTAAATTCTGTTTGTCCGTCTCAGATGATCAGTCTTCACTGAAACAATATTACTTTGTGATTTACTGTCTGCTCCAGGAAGACAGGATTGAAAATCAGAGTCTATCTGCAGCCATTGGCCACAGTTAGCATTGACTGTGCAGCACTGAGTGAAAGGTTCACTGATCCAGTTCCACTTGAAAGCAGAGTGGGACAAGATTGCTCTCTGCCGTCCGGCCTATTTGATATCTTCATGTGTTGGGTGGGGGAGGGGCAGCACCGTGAGAGATCTTCCAGACTCTAAAAGAATTGCATTTTATCTTTTTGTGGGATGATGTGTGATTGGCCTCGTTCCTGAGGAGTCATTGAGCTTTACTCTCCACCTTAAACATGATGACTCCCAAGACTTGTTATAGTTTATAAAGATCTTGATTTGGAATAAACTAAGGCATATGCTTCAACTGTTAGGTATGGAACATTACAGTGCAGTACAGGCCCTTCGGCCATCAATGTTGTGCTGACCTGTGAGACCAATCCAAAGCCCATCTAACCTACACTATTCCAATATCATCCATATATTTATCCAATGACCATTTAAATGCCCTTAATGTTGGTGAGTCCACTACTATTGCAGGCAGGGCATTCCATTCCTTTATTACCCTCTGAGTAAAAACCTACCTCTGACATTTGTCCTATATATGCATCACCTCTCAATTTAAAGCTGTGTCTCCTCATGCTAGCCGTCTCCATCTGAGGAAAAGGGCACTCTCTATCTAATGCTCTGATCACCTTATATGCCTCTACTAAGTCACTTCTTAACTTTCTTCTTTCTAACAAAAATAGCCTCAAGTCCTTCAACATTTCCTCATAAGACTTTCCCACCGTACCAGGCAATATCCTGGTAAATCTCCTCTGCACCCTTTCCAATGCTTCCTCGTCCTTTTTATAATGCAGCGACCAGAAGCATACACAGTACTCCAAGTGCAGCCGCACCAGAGTTTTGTATAGCTGCAACATGACCTCATGGCTCCGAAACTCAATCTCTCTATCAATAGAAGCTAACATATCATATACCTTCTTAACAACCCTATCAACCTGGGTGCCAACTTTCAGGGGTATATGCACATGGACACTGAGATCCCGCTGCTCAATCGCACTACCAAGTAACTTACCATTAGCCTAGTATTCCTGTTACTCTTCTGAGGTGAATCACTTCACACTTTTCCACATTAAATTCCATTTGCCACTACTTAGCCCAGTTCTGCAGTTTATCTATGACTTTTTGTAACCTGCAACATCCTTCCACATTGTCCACAACTTTAGTGTCATCCAACTTTACTGTCATCCACAAATTTACTAACCCATCTTGCTACACCCTCATCCAGGTCATTTATAAAAATGACAAACAGCAGTGGCCCTAAAACAGATCCTTGTGGTACACCACTTGTAACTGAATTCCAGGATCAACATTTCCCATCAGCCACCACTCTGTCTTCTTGCAGCTAACCAATTTCTGATCCAAACTGCTAAATCACCCTCAATCCCATGTCTCCATATTTTCTGCAATAGTTATTAGCACAATGGTTAGCACTGCTGCCTCGCAGCACCAGGTTCAATTCCAGCCTGAGGTCACCGCGCGGAGTTTGCACATTTCTGCATGGATTTCCTCCAGGTGCTCCGGTTTCCTCCTACAGCCCAAAGATGTGCAGGTAAAGTGGATTGGCCAAGCTAAATTGCCTCTTAGTTTCCAAAGATGTGCAGGTTTGATGGATTAGCCATGATAAGTTAAACCTGAATTTCCAAAGATGTGTAAATTAAGTGGATTAGCAATGGTATACATTTGGGGTTATGGGGAGAGAGAGGGGTGGAGGGGTGGGGAAGGCTAAGCAACTCTTCAGAGAGTTGGTGCAGATCCAATTGCCCGAAAGGCCTCCTTATGTTCCGTAGGGATTCCATGATTAAGTGTTAATTCCTATTAGCACCAGTTAATTTGAACCTAATTACAGATCTTCAGGACCTGAGAAAGGGTAATAGGGCTTTGTCTTTCTTGTCTTGATTTAGTGATAGTAAAGTCTCACTATGAGTCAAGCCTGAATAAGATGTGAGTCCGAGCAAATGTGTGAACTCCAGGGCTTGATATGGAATTCCTACAGCTGTTTTGCACAACCAAGCTGTGGATTGGATCTTTGACAGAAAAGGGAGAATGCAGGTTGGAAGAAATTTAATCTCTCCTGCTACCCCAGACAGGGAATAGCACCCGCATGTCATTTTGCCAAAATCCCTCACATGAGAGTCAAGACTAAACAGTTAAAGCCAAGAAGGACAGCTACAAAATATTGAACTCAGATGCTGATAATAGCAAACATTTCTGACCCATCTCCAGTTGCCATGAGCAGGAATTTCTGACGGGTGACAATGATATTATTGGAAGAATGAGGATAAGACTCATGTATCCAGATTCAATGTCTCCCATTGAGATTCTTCATCTCCAATTGGTACAAGCATGGGGTGGGGGGAAAATGGGAAGGTGGGGGGAACGGACAATGTAAAGGTCCATTGACCTTGGGCGGGATTTTCCGGTTGGGAACGAGTGCTGCTGGAAAAATCCCACCCCGAGTCCGTCAGTCCCGTGATATGAGATAATGAAAGTGGTTCTGATCTTGATGCTCTTGTAGTTGGGTTTAAATTTTAGCATTCCTTATATGTTAATATCATTTTCAAAAATGATTTGAAAGATAACAAAGAAATTTGGGCAACAGCGGGGCAGAATTTTTCATGTTCCTGTGAACATGTTTTACATTGGAGTGGGGTAAGGGGCACATGTAAAACAGAGGAGGTGCCCATCCCACCAGCTTCCTGCCCATTTCCCAGCTCCCCCATAGCACTGAAATTGGCAGCATACCCACCATATTCAAATGATTAATCAAGTGTCAGTTTGGTTTCTTATCAAGCCATTGACCCTACTAACATACTGCCCACACAGTAAAACATTCAGCTTGAGCAGCTGGGTGCAGGAAGGCCATATTTTTTAACTCAAGGATTTAAAGGATGGGGGTCATTCTTCAAGAGCTGCCCTTTGCCAATCACGCGGCAGCATCCCTTGCGTAGAGCCACTCCCCTCATTCTTTCCTACTTACTCCCTCCCTTAAACTCGCCTCCCCCATCTCCCTACACTCCTACCCCAGCCCAGCGTATGAGCAAGCCCACTCATTCCTGTCAGCAGCCTTGTTGAGATTTAAACGTAGAACTAGAAGCAGGGATTTGGCCCTTCGAGTCTGCTCTGGCATTGATTTTGATCATGGCTAATCATCAAATTCAATTCCTGATCTCACCTTCCCCTCCATATCCCTTGATCCCTTTAGCCCCAAGAGCTATGACTGATTTCAAGAAATTAGATAATGTTTTGGCCTCAACTACATTCAGTGGTAGTGAATTCCATACATTCACCACTCTTTGGGTGAAGAAATTTCTCCTTACTCTGTCCTTAAAGGTTCAGCCCACATCCTCAAACTATGACCCCTATTTCTCAACTCTTCCCACTATTAGGAATATACTTTCTGGATCTATCTTGCTTAAACCTGTTAGAATTTTATAAGTTTCTGAGATCCCCTCTCACTCTTCTAAACTCCAGTGAATATAATTCTAACTGACTTAGTTGCTCGCCATGAGAAAGGTCTGCCATTCCAGGAATCAGGCTGGTAACTTTCTGTGTACTCCCTCTGTAGCAAGGACATCCTCAGATAAGGACACCAAAAGTGTGCACAATACTCCAGGTGTGTCTTCATCAATGCCCTGTATAATTGCAGTAAAACATCCCTATTCCTTACCCAAATGAAGACCAACATATCATTTGCTTCCTTTATGTATGTTCTGAATCAATAAAACTCTTATTAAAAGAACATATATACCTCATTTTAAGTGCACTGAAGTATCACCTAAAACATCTTCCTTCACTCTATTTCTGGTTAATTATTTGATTTGATTTACTATTATCACGTGTATTGGGATACAGTGAAAAGTATTGTTTCTTGTGCACTATACAGACAAAGCACTGTTCATAGCATACAAACAGGAGAAGGAAAGGTGAGTGTAGAATGTAGTGTTACAGTCACCGCTAGGGTGTGGAGAAAGGTCAACTTAATATGAGGTAGATCCATTCAAACTTCTGCTGGCAGCAGGGAAGAAGCTGTTCTCGAGTTGGTTGTTACGTGACCTTACACTTTTGTATTTTTTTTCTGATGGAAGAAGGTGGAAGAGGGTATGTCCAGAGTGTGAAGGGTCCTTAATTATGCTGGCTGATTTCTCAAGGCAGTGGGGAGTGTAGACGGAGTCAATGGACGGGAGGCTGGTTTGCATGATGAACTACGCTTCATTCATGACCCTTTGTAGTTTCTTGCGGTCTTGGACAGAGCAGGCATCATACCAAATTGTGATGCACCATAGAAAGAATTCTTTCTGGTTATATTTGTGAAAGTTGGTGAGAGTCATAGCGGACATGCCAAATTTCCTTAGCCGCCTGAGAGAGTAGAGGCGTTTGTGGATTTTTTTTTAACTAAATGTCAGTGCAGAGGGACCTGGACTCCTGGAGGAGAGACAAAGGGAGTTTAGTATAAATCAAAGATAGGGAATATATTTAGAATTTTAGCATTTAGTTTATATGCAACATAGGCAAGATTAAAGGAAACAGATATGCAAATTAACTGAATAAATCATGTGCCAGAATTGAATATGCAGTGAATTTATATACACACTCCTCCTCCATTTAGAAATGGAATGTCCCATCCCTAGAAATCCCTTGTCTCCTACTGTCATTACTGATTCCTCACTACCAACCACAATGCCACTGCTTTATATCCAAGATCATTTTGAGGACATGCTGAAAAGTGGACCAGCACTCTTCTGAAATAAGAAAATATGTACACATTTCTGAGTAGCTGAGAGTTCTTAATAAGATTAATTTATTGTAGCTGACCCCATCAGTTGCAAAATTCAACCAAACGTTTGCCCACTGTCCGCAGCAATCACAATTCATTTATTTAATATTCCGTGCTAAAGATGGTTAATTCGAGCCGATATTAAGGAACCTCAGTCAGAAATGCTGCTGTGGTATGATTGATAAATATTACCACAGGTTGGTATTATAAAGCAGTTTTAACACAAATCTATCCGGGAAATAAGAACCTGGTTCAGGTTTCACTCATATATTGTGGAAATTAAGGTGGCACAGTGGTTTGCACTGCTGCTTTGCAGTGCCAAGCACCTTGGTTCAATTCCCCGTTCGTGTGGAATCTGCACATTATCCCCATGTCTGCATGGGTTTCCTCCTGGTGCTCCGGTTTCCTCCCACAGTGTGAATGATGTGCTGGTTAGGTGCTAAATTTGGCCATGCTAAATTGCCCCTTGGTATACCTGAACAGAAGCTAGAGTGTGGCAACTAGGGGAATTTCACAGTAACTTCATTGCAGCGTTAATGTAAGTTGACTTATGACACTGATAACTAAAAAAACTTTAAACTATTTTTCCCACCTATTTGATAAATGATTTCAAGAGTCAATAATCGCTATGCCGTGCTGAAAAAGGTCATGCAGCCAAATAAATGAAGAGATGACCTTCACATCTGTAATTCACTGCTGACCATCCATTACTCTGTGCATTATAGTTGTCTTTCTATATTGATGGCACCATTTAATTTGTTACTATGAATGATGGCAACCCTTAATCAAAGGCTGGTCATTGGAGCAAAGGTCATTTCCCCTTCAATATTGGGTTATAAATTTTCAGGAACACTTGGAGGATGGTGCTTTGCCCGAGTTATGGAGCAGAAACACACAATCAGCTTAATCTGTGAGACACAAGGCTCTGAGCAAACTAGGCATCAAAATCCAGATTAGATATTTCTTTATTTTGAAATGCTGCTGTCCCAGATAGTTTCTACAATGGCAATAAATCTACTATTTCTCTTCCTATTTACCTGGACTTAACCCAATTTCTGGAATTTTGCTGAATGGATTTCTCACTTCCTGAGCTCATCCGACTTATTCCCAGATTTCTAATGGATTCTGGTCTGAAAGCATGCATTACTCTACCTCCCTCTCTCTGGTTCATTTTCCACCACTTCTGTTTTTCTCAATATTTGAATTGAGCTGATTCTTTCCACATTAAAACTTGGTCTGTTTACACACTCTGCTCTTTTTGGGAAATGAAAATATAGCTCATGTCCGAGTGTGTGAGACACTGAAGCAAGAGGTTGGTAAGTGCCAAAGCATGATTCCTTTTCATAATCAGTCACGGTTGTAAATTTTCCTGTTCCTACAGTATGTAAAACATGAAGTTTAAAGTTTATTTATTAGAGTCATCATGAAAATTTCCTAGTTGCCAGTAAGAGTGTGTGTGTGAGGGAGAGAGACCGTGTGGGTGTGTGTGTGTGAGGGAGTGTCTGTATGCAAGTGTGAGTGTTTGTCTCTCTGTGAGGAAGAGAGAGAAAGAGGGGGCGATTCTCCCAAAAAAGTTCTAAGTGTTGAATTGGTGGGAAAATGTTGTAAATCATTGTTTTTTCAGTAAGAGTTCAGACTCAAATCTCCCACACCCTGTGCAATGCAGAGGTTGCAATCGTGAATATCATTAAAAACTTGGAGAAAGAGGAGGCGTTTATTCATGCAAGATCTCTGCATATGTGCAGTGACCCCAAGCTGTCAGCCTCCTGTTTGTTGGCCAGAGATTGAGCTGGGACCCCCCACAGTTCTTCCCCTCCAGCCCCCTCCCCTAACAGTCCAAATGGGGCCCGCTGACCATTCCCAGACCAGCCCTGGTAGAACATCTCCCAACGAGGCAGACCCCCTCCCCATGGGAGACAAACCCCCACCCCCCTCCCCCCCTCCTGGGAGACATAGTCTCCACACCCCCAAAACCCCGACAAACCCCTCAGCAGGATGCAGATCCCCTGGCAGACCTCCCCTCAGCCTGTCTCAATTACTGACCTCTGTCCTGCCCTGGCCAATCCTGTCTGCAGAGTGGCAGTATGATCCTCCCCACCCCACCGACTGCCCCCAGGTCTGGCCCCTAAGACCCACCCCATAGGCTCCACCTCCTTGGCAATGCCTGATACCCGATGGGCAATGCCAAGGTGCCTCATTTTGTCCCTTGGCAGTGCTGGGAGCATAGGCTGGCATTCAGGGTGCCCATGCCCATGGGGGACTCCCTCCTCTGTCTGTCCCCCTCATAGGGCTCGATTACAGCCCCCTTCATTCCAGCACGGTCTCCCGCTAGTTCCTAGAAAATGGGGAGCTATTCTCATCTTCGCTGGAGTGAATTTGTACTGGCGGGGTAGGAGACGCTATTGTTCTGGGACAATTCAGTCCCAGGTCTGATAATCACATTTAAATAATAGTAAAAATAGATTAAAATTACTGTTCCTGCCAGATTCCTGTGTGGTCCCAACCATGGGAGATGTGGATGTTGGGAATCGATACACAAATTCTGTGAATCGATACATGCACAAATCTCCTGGCCTGAGATGCCAAAAAATTAGCAGGCTGGAGTGAGAGAATCGTCCCTAGTGTGTGTGTGAGGAACGGATTGTTTGTGTGTGTGTGAGAGAGATATTGTGTGCATGAGTGTGTGTGTGTGTGTGACACTGAAGGTGAAGGTGACAGTAGTGACAAAAAACTGTCACCTGGGAGAAAATACCAAGGAGTGATCTTTGAAAGAAGAGTTTGGAAACTCTTGTGTGAAAGAGAGTAGTGAATCTGCGGAACTCTTTGCTGCAGAAGGCTTTGGAGGCCTGGTTATTGAGTGTCTTTAAGACAGAGCTAGATAGGTTCTTGATTGATCAGGGGATCAGAAGTTATGGGGGAAAAGGCAGGAGAAAAATATCAGCCATGATTGAATAGTGGAGCAGACTTGATGGAACGAGTGGCCTAATTTTTCTCCTATATCTCATGGTCCTATGCACTTATGAAAGAGAATTTCATTGAGATTAGTTGATTCACAGCGTGACAGACATCTGTGAGGAGTTTGAGGAATCCATAGAAGCTGTTTTGGTTTGCATCTGTCACTTGATTTCAGAGTGTGATTTGTCTGATTACAGTTTTACTATTGGTTCAGATGTACTTACAGAGAACATTAGAATATAAAATAGATTTTGTAATTGATGTTTATTACAAACCTGGATTTGTAAACGTACGATGTAGAGATGCCGGTGTTGGACTGGGGTAAACTCAGTAAAGTTTGGCAACACCAATTTTAAATCCAACCGATTTATTTGATAGTAAATCTGCGAGCTTTCGGCCTTTGTCGCCTTCGTCGGGCGAATGAGGTGTTCTGGTCTCCAAAAGCACACATATCAGCACAGACAGTTTACAGATTGCTGATTAGAATGCGAATCCTTACACCTAACCTGCTATTCAAGTCTCAAAGTGGCTAACAGCAGAGGTTAGAGAGATGTGTATTGTCTCCAGTGGAGGAGTAGGGTAAAATAGTTAATCTTTTCATGGTTAATAACTATTTTATTCTTTTGTTAAAATTTCATTTTCAATAGCTGCCCTCCACCTGTCTAAACAAAACATAAGAATGGGGATCTATCAAGCTGTTCTGGGATCTGAGTGAATCAGTAATAAAATCAGCTGGGGTTAAAACAAAATCCAATTCAGCTGGAATAGATGTAAAAAAAATCAAAAATACTCATCTGACTTGTCCAAACCAGCCTCTGAGATATCAGCCTAAACCCTTCATTATGAATAGTGTTGTGGAATCACTTTAAGAGACTGGAACTGGTGAGTCATTGAATGAACTGTTGTCTTGTCTCGTCTCTCATGAGCCAGGAATTGAGAATGTGGACTAGCAGAGCATGTAGTGCGTGAACATCTTCCTGTCATCATAGCATGTAAATACACTCCAGTCCAAGTTGCTAGATAGATGGGTGGCATGATGGCACAGTGGTTAGCACAGATACTTGGATTCGATTCCCAGCTTGATTCACTGTCTGTGTGGAGTCTGCATGTTCTCCCTATGTCTGTATGGGTTTCCTTTGGGTGTTCCAGTTTCCCCTCTCAGTCCAAAAATGAGTGGTTTAGGTTGATTGGCCATGCTAAATTGATCCTAATTTTCAGGGGATTAGCAAGGTAAGTATGTGGGGATATGGTGGGATTGTTGCCAGTGCAGGCTGAATGGCCTCCTTCATGATTGTTAAGATTCTATGATTCTTTGATTCTAGAACACATGGATTTGTTGTATAATGCTTGTGGTCCTGTGGCACTAAAGGGGCAAATATCATATACAGTATGTGCAAACTTCATCAGCTGTTAGTTTTCTCTCTTCTCTTGGGCACTGACTCATTGCTGGGTTACAGACAGCAGTCACTTTATTAGTCATGCTTCCTAGCTGAGCTGGATGGTGAGTGTCAGCAGCTTGCTTCATCCCAACCTTAACTTCCCATTTTCACACACTCAGCTTTCAAGAGTTGAAACCACCATCAATTTTACCATCTGTCAACCCGGAGCAGCAGTGACACAGGCTGTTGGTTACTCTGGGATCTTCCAAGATCGGGAATCTCCATGTGCCTGCTATGATGTGTTTTGCGATGGCGGAGACATCCCGCTGGTGGTGGGATCAGAAGATCCCGCTGCTATCAATGGGATTTCCCATTCTATGCACCCCCTACATCAGATGTTGCAATACAGTTGTGTCCACAAGCATTCAGACAGCGTCGGATACAATTTTGAGACCATTAACTTGAAATGCCAGCTCTACTTCTCCCTCCACACATGCTGCCTGAACCTTTCTATTTTTATTTCAGATTTCCTGCATATGCACTATTTTATCAATGTATTCTATTAGCCTATTTTAATAGTGATTATGGGTGAGCCTGGTGGCACAATGGTTAGCACCTCTGCCTCACAGCTCCAGGGGCAAGAGTTCATTTCCTGGTTTGAGTCACTGACTGTGCAGATTCTGCACATTCTCCTCGTGTCTACATGGGTTTTCTCCAGGTGCTCCGGTTTTCTCCCACAGTACAAAAGGTGCACTGGTTAGATGCTTTGGCCATGCTAAATTCTCCCTCAGCGTACCTAAACAAGTATGGTGACCATGGGATTTTCACAGTAACTTCATTGCAGTGTTAATGTAAGCCAACTTATGACAGTGATAAAATAAACTTTGTGAGCAGCATGGCGGCACAGTGATTAGCGCTGCTCCCTCACAGTGCCAGGGACCCAGGTTTGATTCCCAGCTTGGGTCACTGATTGTATGGAGTTTGCATATTCTCCCCATGTCGGCACGGGCTTCCTCCTGGTGGCTCCAGTATCCACCCACACTCCAAAGATGTGCGGGTTAGGTGGATTAGCAATGCTAAAATTGCCCCTTAGTATCAGAGGTACTAGCTAAAGTAAATGCATGGGGTTATGGGAATAGCGCCTGGATGGGATTGTGATTGGTGCAGACTTGATGGGCCAAATGGCCTCCTTCTGCACTGTCGGGATTCTATGATTCAAATTCACACTGGGTGTTAGTGGGCATGAGGGGGAAGTTGCAAAATTGGTGGAATGTCTGTCTACTCTGCATGCTTGGAATTAACTCAGTCTTAAGGTGCAGCCTGGCTTCAGACCCATTCCTTCCTCAATATACTTATGTTGAGTTTAACAATGGTTCATTCAAAATGCCCTTGACCCTTTAAGACGCCCTTTAATTCTGGGTCAGAGTTTTATGTTGAACATCTGGGTGCACAACTGATGCGGAATCAGATGAAACTGCGCGAGGAGACTTTAGGCTTGCATCCCAGCATTTCATGCAACATAACGGTCAGTGGGAGTGTGCAGGAGGTGGAAGTGAGTCTGTCTGCTGATAGTTAAGCCCAGTAAGGAGCTACTTGTCAGTGATTTTACCTGGCCTGTATCTTTTTATGGTTGGCAGATAGGCCAATTAGTCAGGTGGGTCTTTACATTTAAAAACTCAATCCAGGGTGAGATAAAATGCCTGAGTTTCCTGCCCGACTTCAATGGATTGGTGGAATTCCAATGGCAGGAGGGATAGGAGAATTCCGGTCAAGATGTTTGAGGGTTGAGGTGATATTAAATTTTTCAAATTTATTTATTAGTCACAAGTAACACTGCAATGAAATTATTGTGAAGCTTTCCCTGGTTGCCCTTCTCCAGTGCCTGTTTGGGTCAATGTATCTAATCACCTTTCGAACCGTAAGAAGAAACTGGAGCACCCAGAGGAAACCCAAGCAGATATGGGGAGAATGTGCAAACTCCACACAGCCAGTGACCCAAGGCCAGAATTGAACCCCAGATTCCTGGCACTGTGAGGTAGCAGTGCTAACCACTGTGCCACCGTGCCATCCTGTGACCTGCTATCAGGTGCTTAAATGCATGGCATTGACGCGGTTTGCAGCAGTTTGTGGAGCTTGTTCCATTTTCCCGAGGCAGCTCTACAGCAGGAGCTGTTAGGAAGAGAATTCCATGACTTTTGTCCAATGTCTGTAAAGGAATGATGATATCAAACCAAGTCAGGATGGTGTGTGACTTAGAAGGGAACCTGCAGATGATGGTGTTTGCATGCATCTCCTGACTTTCTAGTTGGTAGAGGTTGCAGGTTTGAAAGATGCTGTCTAAGGAACCTTGGTGAATTGTTGTAATGCTGCTTATAGAAGGTGCACACTGCTGCCACTGTGCTTCGGTGATAAGGGAGCGAGTGTTGAGGTGGTAAACGAGCGGCTGATCGAGCAGGCTGCTTTGTCCTGGATGGTGTCGAGCTTCTTGAATGTTGTTGGAACTGCACCCATCCAGGCAAGCAGCGAGTATCCAATCACACTCCTGGCTAGAGTCTCATGTTGTGTCACAAATTTGAATGTTGTTTTCGCAAGAAAGCTAATCCTGACTTATAAAAGAGTCATGTTTGTGGGAAGCCGCATCATCGTGTTAGGAGTGTGTTCACCTTTGGCCGTAACTTGCTCACCATTGAAACAATGAAAATGGTGACCCTGGGGAGTGTGAAGAGGGATATAGGGAGATTAGGGGTGGTATGGGGGGAGGGGGGGGTGGGGGGGCAATGATGCAAGGGGATGATGTGGTGTTCAGGAAACACCAGGGTGTGGGTTTCTCAGAGGTAGAGTCCCATTTAGATTCTTTTCTTGACTCCAGTACTTGACTGTGCACAGCCAGACTGAAAGGTCTGCTGGCTGGATGGTGGGTCCATGAGGTTGCTATCAGGATGTAGAAAGGAGGCAGGATAGTAGATGGGAGGGTCTAAAAACAGGGAGGGGTGACACCCCATTTGTGTGGAATTCTGATTAGGAAGTGGGGAACAGGCTTTTTTGGGAGATTCTGTTCCTCCTGACCCACAAGCAGTGCTTTAAAAGCACTTAGCTGACGAATCTGGCCGTTCTTGCCTCTGTCAGGTTATCAGATCTCTGACAAATTCCACCTGTGGCATTTAAATTGAACACTGTCCTAAAATTTGATGTGCATTGGCTCATTCAAATATTTATACCAAAGTTTGGCAGGGGAGCTCATTGTGCCCCCCACCTCCCAACTCCACTTCTATCACCCACCCTAATTGTTATATGTCATTGTTACAAAAGGCAGCGACTTATATTCAAGAAGAATTGGAGACGGGTTTCCAACTTTTGCATTTTCAATCCTCCTTCTGTTCCATCCTTTCCCCCAAAATCCTGTGGGTTTACAAATCCACCCCCCCACCCGCCCCCCGCCTCCACTGTATTCTTAAATTTCCATTATGCACTTATGACAGAAATGTCTACCCATTGTTGTCCCTTATACCTCTTCCCCCTCAAAGTGGCACGGTGGTTAGCACTATTGCCTCACAGTGTCAGGGACCTGGGTTCGATTCCCAACTTGGGTCACTGTCTGAGTTTACACAGTCTGCATGGATTTCCTCTGGGTGCACGGGTTTCCTCCCACAGTCCAAACACGTACTGATTAGGCATATTGGCCGTGCTCAAGTGTACATCAACAGGCGCCAAAGTGTGACTACTAGGGGATTTTCACAGTAACTTCATTGCAGTGTTAATGTGAGGCTACTTGCAAATAAATTTTTAATATTTCACTCAATAATTACAACTTGTAACGTTTTCACTAACAAACTTTCACTCGAATACGATAGTGGCTATGTGATGAGCCTACTATTCTAGTTGTTTGCTTTGGGTAAGGTGCAATGGGGAAAGGAGCATTGTAAAATGTTCACACTTTGCTTCACCCAGTAATACAGCTAGATTATAGGTTTCACTCTTTTCATTGTCTGCTGTTCATGTAGAGAGCGTTTTGAACAATGTAGAACTAAATTGAAATTCTGCTGATGATATGAAACCTTTACTTTACTTAATGCGAAATGGGGAAACAAAATAAATTCCAATGTCAAGGTGTAAATTCCAAGGTGAAAAACAAATGGATCAAAAAACATTTGAGTCCATTCAGTTTGTCTGTTACATTCACCAACACTGTTCCGCACTGGCAATGCAGATCCAAATTTGGCAGCATCCGATTTTCTATTCACCAATTATTACATAGAGCATAGATTCCTACGGTGCAGAAGGAGGCCATTTGGCCCTTCGAGTCTGCACTGACCACAATCTCACCCAGACCCTATCCCCATAACCCCATGCATTTACCCTAGCTACTCCCCCTGTCACTAAGCGACAATTTAGTGTGGCCAATCCACCAAACCCACGATTCTTTGGACTGTGGGAAGAACCGGAGCACCAGGACAAAACCCACTCAGACACAGGGAGAATGTGTCAATTTCATACAGACAGTGATCCAAGAGAATCGAACCCAGGTCCCTGGCGCTGTGAAGCAACAGAGCTAACTGCTGTGCTGCCATGCTGCCCCCTAAGCATTACCTCTTTCCCTGAGCATTTAGCTTCAGCTGGTGACCTTCCATCGCAGCCCCCCATCTCTCCTGCCCCCTGTAGGTCTTCAGTACATCACCCAAGCACAATACAGAGTGAGGTTTTTTTTGCATGCCTTACTGTTAATTGCAGTGGTCAATGTATTTACGTTTTGTTCCTGCTTGCACTATTCTAGCACAAGTTACTATTAGGTTTTTGGATAATTGCAGACCTTCAACTGCAGCACCAGACCAGTTAGTTCAGTGCAGAGCCTGAACATCCTGATCTATGTGACCACCATGTTTTTATTCACATATCTTTATTAACAACTGAGTCATCCTGCTCGCAGAAAGACTGACTCAAAGATATCTGATGTTTGGGTGATGCATATACTGGTTTTAAAGCTTATTTATTAGTGTCATAAGTAGGCTTACATTAACACTGCAATGAAGTTATTGTGAAGATCCCCTAGTCACCTCACTCTTCAGATGCACCGAAGGAGAATTTGGCATGGCCAATGCACCTGACCACAAGTATTTTGCACTTGTGGGTGGAAACCGGAGCACCCGGAGGAAACCCATGCATTCAGGACAGGGAATGTGCAGACTCTGTACAGGCAGTGACCCAAGCTGGGAACTGAACCCAGGCCTCTGGCGCTGAGAGGCAGCGATGCTAACCACCGTGCCACCTCCAACTTCGATTTCAAAACATGGAACATTAGATAGAAAGTTATATTAAATAGTAACACAGGTAGTGTGATCTGCAGAAAATTGTCATACTTATGACTAAATTGGGTTCCTCTGAGCTCATTTTCATAAAATACAAAAGTACAAATTAGGAACATGAGCAGCTACTTGGCCCCTCAAACGCTTTGCCATTCAATAAGATTATGACTGATCTGATTGTGATCTCAATTCCACATTTCTGCATACCCCTGATAACATTTCACCCCATCATTTTTCGAGAATCTATCTAATTTTGCCTTAAAGATATTCAGAGACTTTGTTTCCACTGCCTTTTGAGGAAGAAAGTTTCAAAGACTCAAACCCATTGACTAGAGAAAGAAGTCCTCCTCATCTCTGTCTTAAATGGACAACTCCTTATTTTTAAACAGTGAGTCCCTAGTGCTTTATTCAAGATTTTGCTCAATAATTGCCAAGTATTTTTTAAAATTCATTTGTGGGACATAGGCATTGCTGGCTGGACCAACATTTATTGCCCATCCCTAGTTGACCTTGAACTGAGTGGCTTGCTAGGCCATCTCAGAGGGCAATTGAGAGTCAACCACATTGCTGTGACTCTGGAGTCACATGTAGGCCAGACCAGGTAAAGATGGCAGATTACCTTTCCTAAAGGGACATTAGGAAATGTCCTAATTCTCCAAGCTCCAGGAGGGAGCTTGGATAGCTATAGATTAGCCAGGAGGGAGCTAAAGAGTGAATTGAAGAGAGCTAAGAGAGGACACGAGAAGACTTTGGCTGATAGGATTAAGGAGAATCCTAAAGCTTTCTTTAGATATGTTAAGAATAGAAGATTGGTTAGGACAAGACTAGGGCCAGTCATAGACAGCAGTGGGAAGTTGTGCGTGGAGCCTGAAGAGATTGGAGAGGTACTGAATAAATATTTCTCTTCGGTATTCACGCAGGGTGATGTAAATGTAGTTATGGAGAACACTGAGGTACAGGGTAGCAAACTGGAAAGTATTGAAGTAGATAGGGAGGATGTGCTAGATATTCTCGAGGGTTTGAAGTTGGATAAGTCCCCTGGGCCGGACTGGATTTACCCTAGGATTCTCTGGGAGGCAAGAGAGGAGATTGCAGAGCCTCTGGCTCTGATCTTCAGGTCGTCGTTGGTTACGGGTGTGGTTCCGGAGGACTGGAGGATAGCGAATGTGGTCCCGTTGTTCAAGAAGGGGAAGAGAGACCTTCCAGGGAATTATAGGCCAGTGAGTCTTACTTCTGTTGTGGGCAAAGTATTGGAGAGAATAATTAGGGATCGGATTTATAGTTATTTAGAGAGAAATGAATTGATTGGGGATAGTCAGCATGGTTTTGTGAAGGGTAGGTCGTGCCTTACTAACCTCATTGAGTTTTTTGAAAAAGTGACTAAAGAGGTGGATGGGGGTAAGGCGGTTGATGTGGTATATATGGACTTTAGTAAGGCGTTTGATAAGGTGGCCCATGGAAGACTTCTGCAGAAAATGCAGATGTATGGGATATAGGGTGATTTAGCTAATTGGGTTAGGAATTGGCTAGCAGATAGAAGACAGAGGGTGGTGGTTGATGGGAGATATTCATCGTGGAGTTCGGTGACAAGTGGTGTACCTCAAGGGTCTGTTTTGGGCCCCTGCTGTTTGTAATTTTTATAAATGATCTGGATGAGGGTATTGAAGGATGGATTAGTAAATTTGCAGATGACACTAAAGTCGGTGGAGTGGTAGATAGTGAAGAGGGGTGTTATAGTTTGCAGAGAGACTTGGACAAGTTGCAGAGCTGGGCCGAGAGGTGGCAAATGGAGTTTAATGTGGAAAAGTGTGAGGTAATGCACTTTGGCAGAAATAATAAATGTGTAGAGTATAGGGCTAATGGTAGGATTCTTAATAGTCTTGATGAACAGAGGGATCTTGGTGTGTATGTGCATAGATCCCTGAAAGTAGGCAGTCAAGTCGAGAAGGTTGTTAAGAAGGCATATGGAGTCTTAGCTTTTATTGGTAGGGGGATTGAATTTCGGAGCCGCAACGTCATGTTGCAACTGTACAAAACTCTAGTGCGGCCGCACTTGGAGTATTGTGTGCAGTTCTGGTCCCGCATTATAAGAAAGATGTGGAGGCTTTGGAGAGGGTACAGAGGAGGTTTACCAGGATGTTGCCTGGTATGGAGGGCAGGTCTTATGAAGAGAGGCTGAGGGATTTGAGGTTGTTTTCGTTAGAAAGGAGGCGGCTAAGAGGGGACCTAATCGAAACATATAAGATGATTAGAGGTTTAGATAGGGTGGACAGTGATAGCCTTTTTCTAGGATGGAGAAAGCTAGCCAGGGACAGCTTTAAATTAAGGGTGATAGTTATAGGACGGATGTCAGAGGTAGGTTCTTTACCCAAAGGGTGGTTCGGGAGTGGAATGCCCTGCCTGCAGCAGTTGTGGATGCGCCAAGTTTGGTGGCGTTTAAGAGGTTAGTTGATAAGTATATGGAAGAGAAGGGAATGGTTTAGTTTGGAGGGGCATTGCTTTTTATATTGGTCGGCGCAACATCAAAGGCCGAAGGGCCTGTTCTGTGCTGTAGTGTTCTATGTTCTATTATGAACCAGATGGTTTTTTTCCAACAATGGTTTCATGGTCATCAGTAATTCCAGATTTTTAAAAATTCAATTCTAATTCCACCACGTGCTGTGGCAGGATTTGAACTTGGGTCCCCCAAATAAATATTAGTTAAGTCTAGCAATAATGTCACTAGGCCTTTGCCCCCCCCCCCCAATTGTTGACGACGTTATCTGAAAGGAATAAATGAAGGAGACAAACCTGGAATATTTAACACCTCAGATTAATGGTAAAGTTTACTCCAGCAAGGAACATCAGAAATCCTTAGATGACTGTCACCTTAAAGTGTGGAATCAAAAGGGTATCTGTGCAAAACAGCTCTTAACATTCACTGGAAATTGGGAACAGACCACACAATTGATAATAGTGAGGGAACAAAACCAAATCCAATGACTTTAGATTTCTACTCATCCAATCATGGAATGTAGAACCCTTGAGAACACTCAGAAATCGACTCTGGACAAATCTCAAAGTGAAAATGTTACTGCAGACATTGAAAAAAAGAATAAAAATTTCCTGTTTTCTATCTCGAGCATTAAAACTCCAGACGGGCTCACAATGTATTTTAGAAGCGTTCAATCAGGATTGAATTACAGAGCGGTGTAAAAATTGAGCTCATCCTACAGAGGTCTGCATTATCCTAGTGTCGTGTTAGTGATTTCTGAAGGTTATATAAACAACTAAAATCATTTCCATGAAGAAAATAGTCTTTAACAAATTAATAAACCTTTGAAACAGTTATAAAGGGCGAGTGTTTGCAATGAGAAACAAAGAAAAGGGATTGTTATTAAGTTTTATCTTGGCATCTACCTGTTGCCATGATATATAAAACACCACTCTGGTACTTATTAGCTGCTTTGATTTACACTCTGCCTGGTTAATTTGTTCTGCAACCAGCCTTGTTGCTTATGTCCGTCTGTTATAACAACAATTCATACTGACAGATAAGGAAGTTTTATAGAGTGGTAATTGCCTACTGTCTATTAGCAACCTTTATAAATTCAGCTTAGAATCCGCTTGGAGCCAAACTTCATCAAGGTAATGTCCATTAGCACTGAGATATGAGACACTTTCCATTACAGGCTTGAGAGGACACTTTCTGCATTTGCACATTCTTAGCACCGTGCTTTGCTTCCGAAGATACCTCAAAGTATGTTATAGCCAGTGAAGTATTTTGGAAGTGTAGTTGCTGTAGGAAATATGAGAGTCAATTCTCACCCAGCGAGATCCCACAATGTACACCTGAGAAACCAAATTGTTTTGAGGTGCTGCTTCAGAGGTACATATTGGCCAGGAGGTGATTCACATATGGCTGGGAGCTTAGCTGATGCTTTACTTTCATATTTCATCTGAAATCACCACTCTGTATCAGCACCGGCTCGCCGGCAGTGCGGTGCTCCCTCAGCACCGGCCCGCCGACAGTGCGGCGCTCCCTTGGTGCTGATTTTGAGACTGACCTGATTGTTGAACCTCATAAATCCAGTCTGGGTCCCTGCTGCCTGATATTGCAGTAACCTGGGGACAGCAAATTACCCTAGATCATTTGTTTCCTAATCATAGCACATAAATAAAAAAAAATGCACCTCGGCCTCTTACTGTCCCATCAGACAATGATGGGAAGTGTCATTGTTAAAGCTATCGGGTGACACTTACTCATCAATAACCTGTTTAGGAGTGCTCAGTTTGGGTTCTGTCAGCACCATTTAGCTCCCGAATTCATTACAGCTCGAGTCCAGATGTGGATTAAGGAGCTGAATTCCCGAGATGAAGCCAGAGTGTTTGTTCTTAACACCGAGGCAGGATTTGAATGAGTGTGGCAGTAAGGAGCTCTAGTAAACCTGAAATTGAGGGGGGAGCAGAGGGGAAACTCTCTATCAATTAGAATCGAATCTAGCTCAAAGGAAGATGGTTGTGGTGGTTGGACACTGACCGTCTCCGTCCCAAGGTATTGCCCAGGAATTCCTCGTTTAGTGTCATCAGCCCATCTGTTCATCAATGATCTTCCCTCCATAGGATCAGAAATGGGAATGTTTGTGAATGATGGTGAAATGTTCAATACCATTCACAACTTCCTAGAGCGTGAAGCAATCTGTGCAAGCCCTGATAAGAAGCAAGTAACATTCTTGCCCTGCGAGGGCTGTGCAATGGCATTATCATCACTGAATCCGCTGCCACCGATATTTTAAGCAATGTAACTGACCCAGCTACATACATCAATGAAGTGGCCAGAGGAGTAGGCTGCAGTCTGGGAAACTCAAAGTTTCCTGAAGTTTGTCCAACATCTACGAGGCATAAGTGAGGTTAGGTTGATTTTTTTATACAAGTTAACCCTTACTGTCTAGGAGATTAAGAAGGTAAATGGTGGTACAATGATTAGCACTGCTGCCTCTCAGTGCCTGGGTTCAATTCCAGCCTAGGTCACTATCTGTGTGGAGTTTGCACGTTTTCCCCTGTGTCTGCGTGTGTTTCCTCCGGGCACTCCTATTTTCTCTCACAGTCTAAAGATGTGCAGATTAATTGGATTGGCCATACTAAATTGACCCCAGTGAGAGGGGATTAGCAGGTTAAATATGCAGGATTATGGGAATAGGACCTCCATGGGATTGTGATCAGTGCAGGCTCGATGAGCTGAATATCCTCCTTCTGCACAGCAGGGATTCTATGATATTGTGGGGTTATGGCGTTAGGCTCCTTCTGCACTGTAGGGATTATAGGAATGTGATGGAACACTTGCTTATATAAGTTTAGGTACAAAGACATTCAAAAAGCTCAACGTCATTGAGGAGAAAGGAAAAATATATACAGCACTGTTACAGATTTGGCAAAGTGCTTTGCAGCCGGTGAAATACTTCTTGAAATGTTGGAGTGTTGTAATGTAGGAAGTGCAGTAGCTAATAGCATTCAGCAAATTCCCATGAACAGTTAAGTGATAATGACCAGATAATTCTTTTTTTGCATCAAGGGATGCTAATAAGTTTCAAGCTGGTGGGATTCCCAATCCTTCATGGCAGGCACAAGTGGGAAATCCCGCAGGAAATTCACACCGGCATGAAACAGATTTTTGGAATCCTGCAGAATTCTCTCTCCCACCAACCTCCCCCCCCCGCCCTCTCTCATGAACTGGCCAGTGGGACCCTGAGAGAATCAGGGATTCTGTTTTCGTACAGTTTTCTGTCCCTTCACCATCAGTGGGAAAGCAATCTAGACTTTAATTAGATATGTTAATTAGACATGCTTTACGATTGACTCTGAATTTATTTGTTGTTTAGAATCAGGTGACACAGTGGTCAGCACTGCTGCTTCACAGTGCCAGGAACCTGAGTTCTATTCCAGCCTTGGGCCACTGTCTGTGCAGAGTCTGCATGTTCTTCCCATGTCTGCATGGTGCTCTGGTTTCCTCCCACAGTCACAAAAGATGTGCAAATTAGGTGGATTGACCATGCCAAATTGCTCCTTAGTGCCCCAAGATGTGTAGGTTAAGTGGATTAGCCACAGTAAATGTGCAGGGTTACAAGGATGGGACTAGGAGTATTGGTGCAAACTCAATGTCCTTTTCTGCATTATAGGGATTTTATTCTATTCTAATTAACATGTATTTTCTCAACAAGGAATAGATTGAGTTACCTGCACTGAATATTTATTTGATGTGCAATCTTGTACTTCACACCCAGTTCTTCTGCTCATTTATAAGTCAGACATTGTTCACCTGGGCAGTGACTCAGGCTGTTTGTGCTTTGCCCTGGCTGTGACCCACAACAAGTGACATTTTCACTCATTGCCATCCCGGTCCTTGATCTGCTAGATCTGAGAATTCTCATGGCAGCTGTGTGATGTGAAGCAGTGACCCCAGTGTTCCAGGCCGCGGAACCTCTTTCACCTTTATCTCTCTGCTCCGACTAACATAAAAGGAGGTTTCTTTTGATTATTAAACTGAGGTTTCAAAATGTTCGAGTGTAGCTCTCCAGCAGAGTGGTTTTTGATGAGGGTCTTTCAAATCAGCCTCCAGGCTATGGAAAGGTGGAACATATAAAATTGAGGTGATTGATTGTTGCAAAGTTAATGCTGTCTTGAGTTGTTTCAATCTGTCGTGTAGATTGTTCTGAATTCTAAGGGTTTACATTAAATTTCATAACTTTGTTGCCTGGTATAATTAATCCTCTTACACAACTGCCCAAACATATCGTCATCGTCTGAAAACATTAGTAAATATTTGGCATGGTTTGAACCTGTAGTGTCTTTGGGTACAATAAGCTGGAGAAAACCATTCCCTACATGTACAAACACCTGCACGGATCCTGCATCTAATTGTTAACCCTCTCAGTGTGTGCTACCATCTCATTTTGTTTAAAGTCACCCTTGAGTACAAATCTTATTACTCCACTTCAGTTGATCTCAGAATCACAGCATCCCTATAGTGCAAAAGAGGCCATTCAGTCGATGGGGCCTGCTCTGGCTCTCTGACAGAATCTTACCCAAGCCCCAGCCTATCACTGTAACCCCACACATTTACTATGATGAATCCACCTAACCTACACATCACAGAAACTGATCCACCTAACCCACACACCTTTGGAATATGGGAGGAAATCAGAGCACCCGTGGGAAACCCAAGCAGACATGGGGAAAATGTACAAACTTCACACAGACGACAACCCGAGACCAGAATCTGATCTTGTGAAACAGCAGTGCTAATTATTGTGCCACTCTAAAAATATAATAATGAAAACTGCTCTCTAAAATACATTGTTCATTTATAATCCCAATGCAGAAATGTAACTGAAGTTATAATAGTGACAAAAAAAATTAAAGAATTATAGAAGAATTATACACCTAGGGGTTGACATATATATTGTTTCCAGTGATTTGGAAATACTTTTCTTTTTTAAAAAAAAGATGCTTCCTCCTGTAGAACCGACACAGTGATTGAAATAGGAGGAGGAAATGGAAGAGGGATTTAATTGCAAAATGCAGAATTGGGTTATGGCTGAGCTCATTCACATGTTTTCCTCGATATCCAGGAAGTGGGGGGGGGTTTAGTCAATCATCTGGATGTGGTGCAGACACAAAAGGCACCTGCCTCATCTGTAATTAATAGATTCCAGGTCCTGGGGTTAGACAATGGCTCAAGATGTCCACTGCTGCCGGGAAAACATTATCCATTTTGGGAGAAAGTTTTTTCACAAAAAAAAATGATTACCACATGGATCTGTTGAGGCAAATGGCGTAGATGTATTTAAGAGGAATCTAGATGAATACACGGAATAGAACGTTGTGTTGGTAAGGTGAGATGAGTCAGCCAGGAAGAAGGCTCGTATGGAGCACAAGCACTGGTGTAGACTTGGTAGCCGTGGGGTGGAGATGCTGGTGTTGGACTGGAGTAAGCACAGTAAGAAGTCTCACAACACCAGGTTAAAGTCCAACAGGTTTATTTGACAGCACAAGCTTTTGGAGTCTCGCTCCTTCCTCAGATGAGTCTCATTCCTTCATCATCTGATGAAGGAGCGAGACTTTAAAAGCTTGTGCTACCAAATAAACCTATTGGACTTTAACCTGGTGTAGTGAGACTTCTTACTATAATAGACTCAGTAGGCAGAGAAAGGCCTATTCTAACGCTATACGCTTGAAGTTATTCTACAAGCTTGCACAGTGGAGTTATGTAATCTCGAGAATATTGTCGTCTGTAGACATTTTGAAACTTTTAGAATGCACCTTTTGACATTGAATTACAAAGAACTGAGCAGCAATTTGACAATTCATGGGCTGTTCCTGTGTTCTCATCAGCTGAGGGCCCCTGTAGAATCCATCGCCATTGTTATAGACTGTAAGCCATTCACCCAAAATTGAAAACATACAGGTTGCAATCATCTCTATCTCCAAAACATTCCCCAAGAATTTTCAATTTCAATTTGTCAGCAAACCTTGTAATAACACATCTTCCTTTGCTGTTGAAGACCCAGTAAGAAGTCTCATAACATCAGGTTCAAGTGCAACAGGTTTATTTGATAGCAAACGCCACTAGCTTTTGGAGCATTGCTCCTTTGTCAGGTGGGTGGGGAGCTCTGATCACAAACAGTGCATATAAAGTTTAAATGTTTGTATATGTTTGTGACAAAGGAGCAGCGCTCCGAAAGCTAGTGGTGTTTGTTACCAAATAAACCTGTTGGACTTTAACCTGACGTTGTGAAACTTACTGTGTTTATCCCAGTCCAACACTGGCATCTCCACATGAAGACCCAGTAGCCATGGTTGGCTAACATGTGTCTGTCATTGTGTGGCCAGAATTGCTGAAACTTTCTCATTCATACAGTGATATCACAATGTATTGCCTCCTCGATCTTCTTCTCTGCCCTCGCCGAGTGCATGCTGGCTTTTTGGAAAGGTAATGTGGAGTCATGAGGTGCCGTAGGCTTGCCTGTATTCAGTTGCTGTTCCTTCAACTTCATTCGTAGAATCCTACAGTGCAGAAGGAGGCCACTCAGTCCATCAAGTCTGCACTGACCACAATCCCACCCAGGCCCCATCCCTATAAACGCATGTATTTATCCTAACTAGTCTCTCTGACACTAAGGGACAATCCAGCACGATCAATCCACATATCTTTGGAAATTGGAGCAAACCCACACAGACATGGGGAGAACGTGCTGACTCTGCACAGACGTGACCCAAGCCATGAATTGAACCTGGGTGCCTGGCACTGTGAGGCAGCAGTGCTAACCACTGCGCCATCCTTTGTGGACGCAGAAATGGTAACAATTGGTATATAGATTTGTGTAAAGGATGGTCGCGGAGCTTATCCTGTCTGATAACCACCAGTTTGTATTACATGATAAAATCCTGGTCATACACAACTAGGGACTTTGCATAAGCAGGATGGTTAGCGATTGGGCACAGCAAGATATGCAAAGCTGCTGAGCTATTACTGCCTTGTCAGTTTTGTACATTTCATGGAGCATTTCTCTAAATTTAGCTGACAAGGTTGCATTTATAAATTTTTAATTATTTGTCTTGCAGCTCTCCTGTTAAGAGTTTTGTCAGGAATCCTCTTCATTTTGAATTTGTCCCTGGATGTTTTGACTGGCCGTGTCATCTTCATTTAGAACTGTTGGATTTAAATAACAAAAAAATCTTTGCGGAAAGTTCAGCACTCTTTAATTAAAGCTGTCTGCCGCCATCCCCTCCCCCCCACCTTCTCCACAGCTTTCTACATTACAAATGGGCCAATTAATCATGTGAGGAAGAAATTAGAATCTGTTATAAAAAAAATTCCACCTCTCCACTGTGGCTATTTATGTCATTGCTTAGCAGGCTGTACCTAATTTTTCGGAATCTATGTACAAACATCAATAAGCATTGCATTAGATCAGATTAAAAGCTCCGCGAAGCAGCGATGGACATTTTATTAATGATGTTACGCTGTTGGTATCAATTTGAGATGTAGAACTGAGTTGTACAGCTGCTCCTGGTCACCTCTTTATTATCAAAACACTGCTTAGACCCCCTCATGCTTTCTGGTGAAAATGCATTACTTTGCACAGAACTAATCATAGACTACCTCTGCGGTTTGCCACATCGACTTGGTGGAGACGCTTGTATTGTGAGAAATGTCGTCAAGAGTACTTGCTCCTGATCCGGCAATCCATGGCGGTGAGAGCACATGGAAGTACTAGCAAAGCATACTCCTAAAGGGTGCTCAAGTAATCCAGTAGATGCAAGGCAATGCTCTGCGGACCGGTGCTTGAATCCCACCATGGCAGATGGTGAAATTTAAACTCAATAAAAATTTGGGATTATAAAATCTATTGATGGCCGTGGAATGGTTACCTGGCAAGGGAGAGTCAATGATCAGGCAGGGGAAGAGTGTTGCCCATTGCACTAGGGGTGAGCGAATGCCTGAAGTGGTGGTATGCCCAGATCAGGGTAGAGTAAAGGATTAGGGTAGCCAATGAGGTTAACCGCGGCTTTATTTTATGCAATTTCTCAAAGTCATCACAGCCTAAGATGAATCCCACTCTATCTTTGGTGGCCATCTGTAGGCCTACATTTATCTCAAAATTTCATAACATTTTTATCTGTTCTCTGCACCTTCATAGGTTTATTTTTAGAACTTAACTCTTTGACCCTAACTATCAGATTCTTTTCCCAATTCTCCTGCAGGTATACTTGGCCTGAATAGACCATCAGGTCTTATTTGTTTTTATCCATTCATGGGACCTAGGTGTAATGATTTTAATCGGGTAATTGAGGTGGGCTTAACTCCTTGATGAAGGGCCAGATTGATGAGCCAATCAAGGAGCCTCGTGCTTTGTACTTAACCAGGAATGCCTGCCCCCCTGGGACTCTTAGTGTAGACTGTTCACTGAAACCACTCTCTATGCTGCTGTCAGATTTGTAAATAAAGGAATTTTGATGAGGGGACTTCAGCCTTCAAGGATTATTACATTGAGAGTCACTGGCAAGGAATGCACTTGTTGCCCATGTTGAACAGAATACACATCGCTTTATTTGATATTTGGAGGGGAGAGCAGTGAAATTTATTGGAGATTTGATGGTATGTAAGTGTCATTGCCAAGGCCAGCATTTATTGCCCATCCCTAACTGTGTTTAAGAATGATGTGGAGATGCCCGCGTTGGACTGGGGTGGGCACAGAAAGAAGTCTCACAACACCAGGTTACAGTCCGACAGGTTTACCTGAAACCATGAGCTTTTGGAGTGTTGCTCCTTCATTGGGTGACTCACCTGGTGGAGGGACATCACTCCAAAAGCTCATGATTCCAGATAAACCTATTGCACCTTAACCTGGTGTTGTGAGACTTCTTACTGCGCTTAAGAAGGTGATGAAGAGGCAGCTTGTTGCTCAGTATCCTCTTCCACACATATCATTCTTGATAGCTCCACTCTCATTGTTCCTGGCAAGTGATGCTACCTCATCAGCTTTGCTATTTGATCGTAACTTCCTGTTCTTGGAGGTGGGGAGGAGAGGTGGGTGGGAGAAACTCCTGATTATAACAGTGATGATACTTGATTGTGACATTCAAAACCAGCAGCGATATAGCTGAAGAATCAGACAGCAATGTTGTGGAGTGTGGTGCTGATTTTCATCAAGATATCTGGGCTCACACTTTTCATCCTTTCGAAATCCAATGTGGGTAGCTAGCATGTATGAGAATGGATATTGTCTAAGGTTCTAGTGAGTGAAAACAACCAATGGGACTATACCCAACTATCACTGGGTTCAGGAAGAAAATGCAATCATCAGGTTAGATTGTGGAGATCTATAAAGTTGGCTTTGTGTCATTTTGTTTAAGGGGAGTTATCATCCTTTATCTTCTTCTATAGTTTGATCCTTGTGACGTAGCAAAAGAAATTGTTGCTACTGGATAGATGTAGCAACCTGGTAAGCCAATTGCTTCTCTTGTACATGATAAGTCAAAATTTTAAAGTTAGAAGTTTACTTATTAGTCACAAGTAGGCTTACATTAACACTGCAATGAAGTTACTGTGCAAATCCTCTCATCGCCACACTCTGATACCTGTTCAGGTACACTGAGGGAGAATTTACCTTGACCAATGCACCTAAGCAGACTGTGGGAAACCAGTGCACCCAGAGAAAACACACGCAGAGAGAGAAAGAAAACATGTAGACTCCACACAATGATCCGAGCCAGAAATCAAACCCGGGTCCCTGATGCTGTGAGGCAGCAGCGCTAACCATTGTGTGCTACTGTGGTCTGCAAAGGAAATTGCACAACCATACTCATTCAAAGATACAAAACAGACTACTTCCTCCACATCACATGGAATTCTCTATGCCCTTCTCACGAAAGGGCAACTAGCTTTTCCTTCATGATGTGAGAGGAACAAAAACTGAAATGCTACCATCTTCTGGAACATAATACCATTAACTGCAAAAGCACGGTGTGTGATCACTGGACTGTGCATTCTGCTTCATTATTTCTTCACGATCTTGGTTTATTTGGGCAGCACAGTGGTACGTGGTTGATACTGCCATCTCACAGTGCCTGGGACCCGGGTTCAATTCACTGTCTATGCAGAATCTGCACATTCTGTACGCTTCAGTTCCTTCTGTTTTTTTATTAAATATCCCAGGATCAATCCCCGGCTTGGGTCACTGCCCATTTGGAGACTGCACATTCTCCCCGTGTCTGCGTGGGTTTCCTCGGGGTGCTCTGGCTTTTTCCCACAGTCTGAAAGACATACTGGTTCGGTGCATTGGCCATGCTAAATTCTCCCTCTGTGTACCTAAACAGGTGCCAGAGTGTGGCGACTAGGGGATTTTCACAGTAATTTCACTGCAGTGTTAATGTGACTAATAAATGAACTTTAAAAACTTAACGATCAAAGAAGGTCATAGGCTTAAATAATGAGTCTGGAGATGTAGTTACTGCGAAGCAGAATATAATAGACATGGGGTATGGATTACGTTGTCCTGCAATGACAGATAGTACGTGCTGTTTATTTCAAGTCCTTTGCCACTGACAGGAAACAAGAGATAGCACGAATCGTACTTGGTTCACAGTGTCCTGCTGTGTCAGATAGCCTGGATAAATATAGCAGTGAACGTACTTAACTGTCACATGTAAGTTGATAATTATTTTATTTACCATATAAAAAAGTTCAGTCAACTTGCAAAGACAGTTGCTTTAATTTGTAAAGACAACATGATGATATAACTTTTCAACTTGTCATATCCCAGCTGTGAAACTAGCGGAGTGAATTATAGAAACTGAATAATTTTATTCCTATTTGTTCCAATAGGAGTGAGCTTTTCCTTTCACATTGCTAATTTTACACTTGGAACAGAAAGTTAAAAGTCTCAATTTTCAGGTTTTTTTCCAGATGTACTTTGCCTTCTGATGCCTCCAGGTGCTCTGGTTTCCTCCCACAGTAGTCATGGTGTGGAGATGCCGGCGTTGGACTGGGATAAACACAGTAAAGAGTCTCACAACACCAGGTTAAAGTCCAATGGGAAAGCCCCGAAAGCTAGTGGCGTTTGCTACCAAATAAACCTGTTGGACTTTAACCTGGTGTTGTGAGACTTCTTATTGTGTTCCTCCCACAGGCCAAAGATATGCAAGTTAGCTTGAGTGACCAGGCTAAATTTCCCCTTGGTGTCAGTGGAATTAGCAGGTAAATAATTGTGTTAGGGTAAGACTGTTGTCGGTGCAAACTCAATGGGCCAAATGGCCCCCTTTTTGCATTACGGGGATTCCATCTCCACTTTTTCAACCTGGGTTTTTAGCATTTGCTAAGCCCAACTTGAAACCAGCAGCCTTCGCAAATTGCTCACTCACTCAATTTTATCTTTGTGATGTTTTATTTGTTTAATTACTTTTCCCATTTTTGGCTCATTTTCTTTATTCTTCCCTCTGTGATTCTATGTGGGTTTTTTTTAAACAACAATTATTCCTTTTGTGCTTCCAGTTTCTGAGAACAGATGGACCACTCCGGGGAAAATGTTATCACACAATCAAACTGAGATAACTTGTTAGCTTGCATTGAACTTTTCAGCGTATCTTGGGAAGTAACAAAAATGCAGAGTATCATTCTTGTAAGAGGAGAGAACATTTATATCTGCAGCAAAAAGCTCCCAACACAAAAACTAATGGGAAACCAATTAAAATGGGTAGTACTCAAGAAATTGAAGATGAAATAGACAATGAAATATTCTTTGGAGAAGTTATAGGATCTAATATGAGCTATTGGAGCACAGGTAATATTTCTAATAATCATAAAATAAACTTCAAGTTCGCCACTGGAGCAGAAGTTCTGGTTCTTTCAGAAACAGAATAATGACTATAAGATCCCTACAGTGCAATGGAGGCCATTCAGCCCATCAATTGTGCACCAGCTCTTTGAAAGAACATCTTAGTAAGATCACCTCCCTGCCTCGTCCCTGTGTCCCCATGCATTTAACACCCCTAATCCCCCTACCATACACATCCTCGGACACCAAGGGGCAATTTAGCATGGCCAATCCATCTAACCAGCACAGTGTGTGGGAGGAAAGCAGAGCATCCGGAGGAAACATATTCAGACACAAGGAGAACGTGCAGACTCCACACAGAAAGAGATGAAAGGCTGCAATTGAACCTGGATCCCTGGCGCTGTGATGTAGCAGTGCTAACTACTGTACCATCCCAAAACAAGACTTAAAATCCCCATAGTGTAGAAGGAGGCCATTTGGCCCATCGAGTTTGCAGTGACAATAACTCTACCCAGACTCTATGCCCGTAGCCCAATATATTTACCCTGCTAATCCCACTGATACCAAGAGGCAATTTAGCATAGTCACTGAACCTAACACGCACATCTTTGGACTGAGAGGGGAAACAGGCACACTGGAGGAAACCCACACAGACACAGGGAGGATGTGCAGACTCTGCATGAACAGTGACCCAAGGCTGGAATTGAACCCGACTCCCTGGCGCTGAGAGGCAGCAGTGCTAATCACTGCACCATCTCACCCTAAAGCAAGACTTTGTCCAGCCGTTGACTATATGACTCCATGGTTCAGGAGGTATTCAATTGAAGGTCAAGGAAACGTTGGCTGCTGAAGTTCCGTACATGATCCAAAACCAATAGCGTTCACTGTTAAATGATGTTATCTAAACTGGGAAGCTAAGAAAAACTGAAGGAATTCAGAACACAAATTCCATATTTTCTTAGAGGCCTGGGGAAGCTGAAAATGGTAAGAAATCCCACAATACCAGGTTAAAGTCCAACAAGTTTATTTAGTAGTAATTGCCATTAGCTTTTGGAATGCTGGCCTCTTTGTCAGGTGAGTGGAGAGTTCTGATCCCAAATCAGGTTTGGGATCAGTACTCTGCACTCACTTGACAAAGGAACAGTGCTCCAAATCTATTGGCATTTACTACCAAATAAACTTGTTGGACTTTAACCTGGTGTTGTGAGACTTCTTACTGTGTTTACCCCAGTCCAACGCCGGCATCTCCACATCGAAGCTCAGAACAGCCACATTGAGACCAGGTGTAAAAAGAAGTGTTCTTGTTCACCCCAAGGTTCCAAATCCACTTTTACTGAGGGTGAAACAAGAAACTGAGCCAATGCTGCCTCAGGTAGCCTTCTTACCTGTAATCAAATCTATGGGTTGGTGTTCAGGTCAGAAATTAAATAGCTCAGTATGAATCTGTGTTGACTGCATGCAATTAAACAAAGCATTGGCAAGGGAGATTCAGCCAGTTGGTGGATGGGGGCCTGGCAAAATCAGCAAAAAGCACAATTGTTTGTCAACAGTGGTTTTTTTTCCATCTAGCTTTGGACAAGGAATTCAAACAGCATTCACCACATGGTTTGGGAGATATTGCTTCAAATTACCTTCGGAATTACATTAGCACCAGAGATTTTACAGAGATGAATTCAGCATTTTAGAAGGATTAGAATGGATCATCTGCCACCTGGTTGACATTCCAATCCACAGGTCCAGCAAACCACCGGAGACCGCATCTGGAGAGACTCAGAAAGTATGACTTGAGCCAGCAAGTTTCTGAGTTTGGATCTTCCAGCCCTTGCCAGTGGAGTTGTGTGAAACATGTGGCTGGATGCCAAGAAGCTCATTTTAATACATCACGTGTCATTAATGTCATGTCTGGGACCCATCCCTTTACTGGATAAACACAGTAAGAAGTCTCACAACACCAGCTTAAAGTCCAACAGATTTATTTGGTAGCAAACACCACAAGCTTTTGGAGCTTCTCCCCTTCGTCAGGCATCTCCACATCATGACCTTTACTGGGTAACCAGCAGTGAGATATCACACTAGCACCATTTACAACATGTTCATCCAGACATTAACAAGCTGTGGGGGCTCCCTCAGGAGTGTAAAGGTAAGTATAGCCCCCAGGAGAGAGGAACGTGGCCAAGCAGCGGCTTGGCAATGCCCCTTGGCACAGGTGGCACCACCAGCTTGGCATCATGCCAATATGACTTGACACTGTCAACCTGTGCCAATGAATGGGGGCTCCATTTGAAGCCTTATGGGGTTTGGGGGGCGCATTTATTCATATTTGGCTGTGGGCAGATGCAGGAACAGAGGGTGTTAGTGATGGCTGTTAAGGTGGGGGTTAGAGTGGAGGGTGGGGGGAGAGTGGGATGCTGGGTGGGTGCCAGCTTTGACTATCGGGGTGGGAGTAAGGGGACAATGATCAGGAGGAAGTGGGGAAGGGGGGCACATTATTCATTGGAGAGGATAGGAGTGCGAGAGAAGTGCAGACTCTGATCAGGGTGAGCAGAGGATCCCCTGGTGTCCCCGGTCTCAGTGCAGCCAGGGTTTGCTGGCGTGTTGAAGCCCTGCCCCATATATGACTGCATGAAACACGTTTCCTTCAACCTTCTGGGAAGAACGTTACAAAATCTGCAGAGAAAACTGGTCTGTTTTTGCAGCACTCTGCCATTATTTGCAAATATTCCCCCAAAATAACAGAAAACGGTGGATAAACTCAGCAGATCTGGCAGCATCTGTGAGGAGAGAAAGTAGGGGTTTACATTTCAAATCCATATGACTCTACTTCAGAATTTTGAGCAGATTGCATCTCAGGTTACCATGGAACAGGTCACAGGCTGTTGGTTACCTTATTAAATGCTAAAGAATTAGCAAGAGTGTCGTCTAGAGTTCAGTGATTTTGATAGAGGCTCATGAAATTCGACAAATAGGCGGCACTATGGCACATTGGTTAGCACTGCTATCTCTCAATGCCAGGGAGCTAGGTACAATTTTGGCTTCAGGTCACTGTCTGTGTGCACATTCTCCCCATGTCTGTGTGAGTTTCCTCCGGGTGCTCCAGTTTCCTCCCACAGTCCAAAGATGTAGTAGTTAGGTTGATTGGCCATGCTAAATTCTCCCTTCGTGTTCCACGGTGTGTAGGCTAGGGGGATTAGCAGGAAAAATACGTGGGGCTTCAGTGATTGTTGCCAATACAGGCTCAATGGGCTGAATAGCCTCCTCCTACCTTGGAAAATAAGCGGTGGTAGGGGTTGTAAAATCCCACCCAGCGGGTTGAATGTCTGTGTGTGATTGTGTGAAAGGCAACTTTCCCTTCCCATTACATCAATCTGACCTTCCATCTCTCACAACTATTACTATTGTCTCTCTCAATGTCTGACAAAACAAAACTATGGATGATCCTCCATCTTTGACTCACATCTCTTTGGAACAATATCAGGTCACAGATGATCCTTTTGATTTAATTTGATTTATTATTGTCGCATATATTGGTATAGAGTGAAAAGTACTGTTCTTTTGTGCGCTATGCAGACAAAACATACCATTCACGGAGAAGGAAAGCAGAGAGTGGAGAATATAGTGTTACAGTCATAGTTAAGGTGTAGAGAAAGTCAGAAACATAGAACAAGAGTGAAAGATAGAATTAGAGAGTAGCCTAGGCACAGCTTGTAAAAGTCACCATGCCCCTGCGCTATCTTGGAATGGACCTTGACAGCGAGAGGTAACTTCAACACTGGAGTAAAAGAAGGAGCAACTTTATGACCTACGTTTAGTCCCACTTAACTACCTCACTGCATAAATATATCAGTACTGCATTTTGTTAAATGCAGTATATCTGTTCACTCTGTAGCTTCAAGACAGAACAAGGCTAAAAATGCAGTCATCTCTGCAACACAGAACATTCATTTTTTTTCTTTGACGGAGGCATGTCACAGCGCGCGCTGATAAATATTTTCACAGAATCATGTTTAACCACAGTGATCTAAAGACTGGAGAAGCTACAGGCGCAATTTCCTTCCTGATCTGAGGGAGTGACCGATGATCAGACATTGACTTATTTGACTTTTATTTCTCTTCCATTGTGTTGGATGCGGACACAGTTACAAGCTTGTAATGATGCTGCCCTGTCCCAGGCTGATGTGGGAACCACTCCTGTGGTATTTGAGGGGAATTCTGCCATTTTTTTCCTTCTTCATATTGCACATCCACACATTTAATTTGGATGCAGAGAATCCAGCTGTTTACTCAGGACCCTCAGGAAGCTATTTTGGATTTTCCGTCGAGTTCTACTTGCCAGCTAACGGGATGTAAGTATTTTCCTCCGGCTTTGGTATCTCGTGCATCAAATTTTAGTTCGTTGCTCAAGAATTTTGCAAAGTGCTGAGGTCTGGGATTAAATCCAGGGTCACTGTCCAACACAGGAGTTATGATGTAGAGATGCCAGCGTTGAACTGGGATAAACACAGCAAGAAGTCTGACAACACCAGATTTAAATCCAACCGATTTATTTGAAAGTAAACTCATAAGTTTTCGACATTCTGGTCTTCATCAGGAGTTAACAGTACTTTTGAGTGCCTGGGTATAAGGAGCTGGCCATTGGCATGTGTTTGACTTTGCCAATGGCAGGAGAACCCATTGGCAAGAACCCCAAGAACACCAAGAATATAGCATCAAAGCTGTCCTGGCAAAAGGTGATGGTTGAGGTGAGCAGAACATGGAGGTTGAGAAATACCTCAGAGTTTTACTGTCATGAAAAGAATCATATTTGTATCACACCTATCACTATTGTCAAAGATCTCTGGGCAAGGGAACCAGACCTGATAAGTGAGGATGGGCAGATCAGGACTGAATATTAGCATCAGCTTTTTCAGAAGGCTTTTAAAAGGAGAGAAATGGTAGTGAAGACAGAGTGGTAATGTCACTGAGCTGCGAGTGGCACAATGATTAACACTGCTGCCTCTCGGGCAGGGATCCAGGTTCAATTCCCGGTTTGGGTCCCAGCCGTGTTTGCCCCCGAATCCGAATATCCTGCTTGATCTCAATAGTCCGTGGTCTGCCCCTTGCCCACTCTGATTTCTGGGGCGGACAGAATAGGAAAGTTGAAATCGTAATCTTGTCGTGATGCACATAATGTTCACAGCAACAACGAAAGGTGACTATTAGTAAAAGGAGGCACAGTGGTTAGCATTGTTGCCTCACAGTGCCAGGGACCTGGGTTCAATTCCAGCTTCAGTGACTGTCTGTGTGAGGTTTTTCACGTTCTACCTGTGTCTGTGTGGATTTCCTCCAGATGTTCTAATTTCCTCCCCCCATCTTTCCCCCCCCAAAGGTGTGCAGTTTGGGTGGATTAACCAAGACAAATTGCTTGGTTCCCAGAATGTGTAGGTTAGATGAATTATCCATGGAAAATATGTGGGGCTACAGTAATAGGGCAGGGACAAGGGCCTGGGTAAGATACTCTGACAGAGAGTTAGTACAGACCAGTGGGCTGAATGGCCTCTTCTGCACTGTAGGGATTCTATGATTCTATTCTATGAGTTCAACAACTTACAGACCTGACCCCCTCTGGGGCAATGGTTCAAATTCTACTAGGGCGGCTGCTTCCGGAATTCAAATTCAATGAACAAAAAAACGTGATTTGCAGGAAAAAATCTAGAAAGCATAATATAGAACCACTTGGAAAGAAGCAATCAGAGGAACCTATATTTCAAGAATAGAATAGGCCACAGCTTGAAATGGACAAAATGACTCAGGAAATGCCACTTTAGACAAAGGAGGTAATTTTGACTCAGAGTGAGAGATTATAATGAGTAAGAGGAAATCAGACAGTCTACACACTGGTGGATTTACACTTTGAGAGGGAGCAGTGAATAAGAGAGAGTGAGCTCCAATGGAAAGGACCTGGATCACAGTGAGAAGAAATTGTTCCTTATATTGTCCAGATTCCCACGATGGGCATAGTGATGGCCAGTAGTGCCAGGAATAGCCAGGCCCAGGTGGCACAGTGGTTAGCATTGCTGCCTCACAGCACCAAGGACCAGGGTTCAATACCTGGCTTGAGTCCCTGTCTGTGAGAAGTCTGCATTTTCTCCCTGTGTCTGTGTGAGTTCCTCTGGGTGCTCCGGTTTCCTCCCACAGTCTGAAAGAAGTGCAGGTTAGGCACATTGGCCATGCTAAATTCTTCCTCAGTGTATCCAAACAGATGTCAGAGAGTGGCAACTGGAGGATTTCCACAGTAACTTCACTGCAGTGTTAATGTAAGCCTACTTGTAGTGCTAATAAGCAAACTTTAAAAATTTTGAACTCATTGTGGCTTCTGATGCAGCTGCAAAGAGTTCCCACAGCAGCTGAGGTAAAACTCGATTGCAACCCCTAGAGAGAAATATCGATGGAGGAAAGAGTACAGGAGTGCCTCCACCTCCCCCCAACACCCCCTCCCCATTTCTGCTCACCCCCAAACACCCACCCCCCCAAAAAATGAAAGCTCTCTTCAACCACAATCTGTCAGAGTTGGGTGCCTTCTGTAGCAGCCCGGGGGTCAATGAATCACAATTTAAGAGTAAACACACCAAAGCACAGATAGTCAGCAGGAAGTGTATCTGTTGTCACCATCACTTCTCCCTCTCTGCATGTAATAAAATTGCTGCAGACTTTGAATCTAATATAGACCCAAGGGTCCATACCAACCCTGAGGGCAGTATGTTAGCACTGCTGCCTCACAGCTCCAGGGACTGGGTTCAATTCCTGGCTTGGGTCACTATCTGTTTGCACATTCTCCCTGTGTCTGCATGAGTTGCCTCCGGGTGCTCCAATTTCCTCCCATAACTGGATATGCAGGTTAGGTTGATTGGCCATGCTAAAAATTGCATCTTAGCGCAATTTTTAGATTAGAGGGATTAGTGGGTAACTATGTAGGGATATGTAGGTGGGCCCTCGGTAGGATTGTGATCGGAGCAGACTCAATGGGAACTCCTGCTGTAGGACTTTAATGATTTGATGATCACACACACACTTCTCAAGTCTGGAGGATCCTTCGTCAGAACTGGAGTCCTGCTCGCAAATCAGTATTCCATTTTGGAATCCGGTTCCTCAAGGAAGAGCAGTCAGAGCCAAGCTTCTGACACACAAGCCCATGACTGTACAAGAGGAAGGAAGGACCAGTGACAGTGGTAGGGAGATTTATTAGTGAGGGAAGCAGAGAGGTGTTTCTGCAACCACAGATGTGACTCCAGGGTGATGTGTTGCACTCTGGGGTCAGGGTCAGGGATGTCACTGGCTGCTGGGCATCCAAAAGAGGGAGAGTGATAAGTCAGAGGTCATGGTACATGTTGGTACCATGATAAAAGTAGAATGAAGGGGGAAGATGAAGAATTCAGGGAGTTAGGCAGCAGGTTAAAAAGCAAAACTTCAAAGATTGTAATCTTTCGATTACTCCCAGTGTCACATCTAGTGAATACAGAAATAGGAGATGGGGCAGATGAATGCTTGGCTCAAGAGTTGCAGAGACAAAGTTGGATCAGGGATAGTCAGCATTGTCAGAGGGAGGCTGTGTCTTACTAATTTAATTGAATTTTGCGAGGAGATGATTGGGCCTGTAGCGCAGTTGATGTAGTTTAGATGATTTCAGCAAAGCCTTTGACAAAGTCCCATATGGGAGACTTACAAGGAAGGTAAAAGCACATGGGATCCAGGATAACTTGACAAGTTGGATCCAAACTGGCTTAGTGGCAGGAGACAGAGCGTGAAGATAGAAGCGTGTTTGTGTCACTGGAGGCCAGTGTGTAATGGTGTACCACAGGGATTAGTGCTTACTATTCGTGATATATATGAATGATATAGAGAATGTGGGGGTGGGTGCGGGGGAGGGCTGGTAAGTAAGTTTGTGGATGACATAAAGTTTGAAGTCTCACAACACCAGGTTAAAGTCCCACTGGTTTATTTAGAATTATGAGCTTTCGGAGTGCTGCTCCTTCATCAGGTGAGTGACTCAACTCATTGTCTGCCTATGTCCTTACATAGAAATATAGAAATAGAAACAAGAGTAGGCTATTTGGCCCTTTGAGTCTGCTCTGCCGTTCATTTTGATCATGGCTGATCATTGGATGCAATGTTCTGATCCCCCCTTCCCCCAAATTCCTTGATCCCCAAGAGCTGGATCTAATTTCTTCTTGAAATCAGAAAATATTTTGATCTCAACTACATTCTGTGGTTGTGAATTCTAGACATTCAGCACTCTCTGCCTAAAGAAACTTCTCCTCATCTCAGTCCTAAAAGGTTAACCCCTTATACTCAAACTATGACACCGAGTTCTGGACTCCCTCACCATAGGAACATTATTTCTGAATCGATTCTGTCTAACCCTGTTAGAATTATATAAGTTTCTATGAGATCCCCTCTTATTCTTCTAAACTCCAGTGAATATAACCTCAACAGACTTAGTCTCTCCTCGTATGACAGATCTGCCATCCCAGAAATCAGCCTAGTAAACCTTTGCTTACTCCCTCTATAGCAAGGACATCCTTCCTCCAAATGTGATCTCATGAATGTGTTATACAATTGCTGCAAAACATTCCTTTCCCTATACTCAAGTCCTCTCACTATGACAAAAAATGCCTTGATATGATAGAAACATATATTCTATGTGTCTTCCAACTGTCTTCTGCCTAAGGTAGGACTCCACCCACTGGTGCGATTACCCACTCTCAGTCCCAATTGACCTCTCAAATCAGGTGATCCCCTTCTGCTGTGTTGCCTTTGAAGGGACAAACACTGCAATCACCACATCCCTCCCCCTTTAACTCATTTATACAATCTTCAATAACTAAGTTGCTTGGCCCTAAACTCTAACTAAACATTATAGACATGAGTTGGACGATTATAAATTGAGTCTCAGAGGGATTCTTCTGTTTTATGTAGAACAGTGTAAGTCTATAGTCTGAGAAGCTTCCAGAGGGTTGACATTAACAGGAATTGCAGAGAATGGGTCCCTCGTTTGGCACAGGCAGTTCGTTACTACTTGTTTCTGCGGAAATATCAGTTTTGTCTATAATAGTTCCATCACATACTTTGGTGCTTACGGTTTCAAAAATATTTCTTAATGGATCATTGATTGGACTATGTGTCCAAACATAATTTCTTACTGGTAGGCTTAAACTGCATACAATTCCAAATATAGTCTTGCATGGAGCTGTTCTATACAGGATTGCTGCTTTTCCATTCACGTGGCTATTTCAGCAATCTTGTTCTGGCATGTAATCTCAGTTTCTTTCTCTGTCTGAATTGCTGATTCTGCTGTCAATTTCAATATTTTTCCCTTTTCAGTTAATTCCCCATTGTCAAGCTTCTTCCTTCAAGCTCTTATTCTCCTGATTCAGTTCTTCACTGGACTTGTTCTTACTTTCTAGCTGTGTTTTCAAGGGTTGTATATTATCCATTATCTCATTAAATTCTCCTTCTCCTTAGCTTCATTTCATCAATTTATTGCAACTCTTTTGTCAGTCATTTCATCTTGTTGTTTTAGTATCTCTTCCAAAGCTTTAATTCTTTCTCCTGACTTTTTTATGCTCAATTGCCCTGGTTTCTTTAGAAGTCTATAATTTCTGTCAAGGGGAATCTTGGCATATACATTTCACAAATGGAATCTTCATTTCTACTTTTAGCTTCAGCTATACCCTATTTAGCTTCACTGTTGTTCAGGTCTGTCTCTGACCAAGTGCTGACTTGTTTTCACTCTGCAGTTCTCTCACTGTCCTTTATTTGGCCATTTAATGTCTTTTGTTGTCCGCCTTCTCGTGTCTTCTATCATTGCCCTTTTTTGGAGCCTTTTAGTGTCCTCCTGGGGTCTTTGAGCGTGCTCCTGGGATCTTCATTCTTATTAACTAATTCATGGACATAGGAATTGCTGGCTGGCCAGCATTTATTGCCCATCCTTAGTTGCCTTTGAACTGAGTGGCTTGTTCAGAGGGCAGTTGAGACTCAACCATATTGTTGTGGTTCTGGAGCCACATGTAGGCCAGACCAGGTAAGGATGGTAGATTTCCTTCCCGAAAGGACATTTCCTCCTCTGAGGTCTTTCATTGCCTTTTCTGTGACTTTGATGCTGCTTATGGACCTTCTTTAAGAATTTCCCTCTATCTTCTCCAATTTTCCTGTTCATTGTCCTCTTTTTCTGCTTGTGGTTCATTAATATTACCACTCTAAATGTAATATTTCTTTAAATGTCATATCTTTTTAAATACATTACTCTTTGAGACTGTCAACTTTTGTCTTCTGATTCCCTGTGATTTTCCCATACTTTTATTGATGTGAACCTGGCAGATCATCCTTTGAATTTTTTTAAAATCTTATTTTTACTGACAGGAAGTTGTCTCAGTGATCTCCACAAGTTTTTTTCTCTCTGGCCATTTGGAGAGTCCATTTTTCTCTTCCTTTGATATGCCAGTTCAGTTTCACTATAAGATCCAACACTCTTGAGGTTTTTCAACTTATTTTCTGAGTTTGAGGACTACATTCTGAAACTTTGAAGCTTGCTGCCTGCAGTCTCTTAATAAAAAAGTCTCATAACACCAGATTAAAGTCCAACCAGTTTATTTGATAGATCTCCACATCATGCAGTTACTCAGTGCAGGGACCAGTACCCTGATCCTCTCAGGCTGGGCTTGGATAGAGAGCCAGAGAATCTCAATCTCTTCACTTTCCTTCTCTCTGGAGACTGAGCTATGATTCCTTGGGGCACTTTTTTTTTTATTTTTCACTCAGAACACTTCTCTTTGCTTCTTTAAATAAAAAATCTTTTAGCACTTCTTTGTCCTTTTTTAAACTTAAATTCCACTTTTCCTTAATGACAAAACAAGGACGGCACGATGGCACTGTTGTCTCACAGCTCCAGGAATCCGGGTTCGATTCCTGTTTGTGTGGAGTTTGTATGATCTCTCTGGGTCTGCATGGGTTTCTTCTGGGTGCTCCAGTTTCTTCCCACAGCCCAAAGATGTGCAGGTTAGGTGCATTGTCCATGCTAAATTGCCCCTTAGTGTCTCAGGATAATTAGAATAAATATATGGGTACAGGCCTGGTGGGATTGTTGTTGTTCAGACTCGATGGGCTGAATGGCTTCATTCTGTTCTGTACAGTGTCTATAATTCTTGCTTCTGATGGTTATTTTCTCTCCATTTTTTTCCGATATATTTCTAAACTTCTGACTTACTGGATAATTCAGGTTTACCCTACGTCTGTCCCTCAATCATAAAGAATCATTGAAATTCTACAGTGCAGAAAGAGGCCATTTGACCACAATCCCACCAGGCCTTACCCCCACGTTCTTACATATTTACCCACTAATCCTTTAACCTATGCATCTCAGGACACTAAGTGGCAATTTTTAGCATGGCCAATTAACCCAACCCACACACCTTTGGACTGTGGGAGAAAATCAGAGCACCCGGAAGAAATCCACAGAGACACGAGGGAAATGTGCAAACTCCACACAGACAGTAACCCAAGCCGGGAATCGAACCCAGGTCCCTGGGGTTGTAAAGCAGCAGTGCTAACCACTGTGCTACCGTGCCACTCAAGTAATCTCTCAACATCTCAGTATTCACCCATCTTGGGCCGCAGTCTGTATCCTCATAATCCATGTTACCCTTGGTGCCAATGTAATGATACACACTACAGATGTTGTCAGGAATGCAAAGGATATTTATTAATAAGCAAAAAAATGTACAGAGGCCGGCAGCCCCCCGCTGCCTCAGTCTCTACATGTCTTCAGATTGTCTTCTAAGAGAGAGCTCCAACCCCGGGGTGATTACCCACTCCCAGTCCCAATCGGCTCCTCATACCAAGTGATCCGCCTCTGCTGTGTTGCCCTTGAAGGGACAATCACCATACCCATCATTTTACCTTTGGTTGCCGTGGCCTGAAATTTTCCAATTCTCTTCCTGCATCTTTCTGCCTCTCTGCTTTCCATTTCACCTTTAAGATGGTTCCTTAAAAACTGACCTTTTTGACTGACCTTTTGACCTAACATCTCCTTATGTGATTCAGTTGTTTCATAATTCGTTTCATAATTCTCCTATGCAACATCTTTCATTACATGAAAGGCGCTACATAAATATAGATCGCTCTTGTTGTTCTTCAGGGTGACCAATGATAAGGGATCAACAGGTTTGGGAACAAGGCAGATACAAAAAGACTAGGATTACAGCTGATGTGGAGAATAATTAGCGCCACAGACTAATTGCCTCAATGGGCTATTTTCCGTGTTACGATTTGTACATGATTTTCTGTAATTAGAGAGGATAAATTCAAATTATCTTAAACATTTTAATTGAGGTTTTCCCCTCTACACCTATGGCTTACCTTTACAAAGTTAATTGGGGATGGGTAATAAGCACTGCCCTTTTCAATGATGTCCATTCCCCAGAAACAAATGATGAAACAAAACCATCCCTCCCAGTGGGGATGTAATTGAACATAATAAATTGGCTCAGTCAGAGGCATAGCCTACCTTCTCACTGGTGCATGTTTTTCAGTTGGTGCTTTATACAAATTAGCACACAGTTATGAGGTGAAATAAAGTTGCAACATAATTGTGTGAGGGATGTGTGTTCCTATCCTTTGACTGCAAACTGAGGCTACATTACGATTCTGTGCTTTGTAAGTCTCAAAACAAGTAATTCTATAAAACAGCGAGTGATTCAGTACGGAGGTTAGAGTTGTGTGTTTGGTTTTGGATCGTTTTGCTTGAAGGATTTTTAAATAAATGGACTAGAAGTCACTTTCAGGCTTAATGCACTGCTGGAGCCATGAGATAGAAATGTAAGCAAGATCTTACAAAGATGTAAGCAAAGGCTAAGAGATGGACTAGGACATGGAATGAGAAATAGATGGTTAGTCACAGATTACAAGACACAGAATACGGACATTGGGGAGAAAGAAGAAGAAACTGGGGATATTAAAATATAGAAGGTAAACAAAGTATGCATTACTACAAAGTTAAGAAGCCATCGCCTATTGAGGCATAAGGAAGCATTGCTGCCTCACAGTGCCAGGGACTCCGGTTCAATTCCAGCCTTGAGTGACTGCCTGTGTTGAGTTTGCATGTTCCCCCCGACCTCCCCCCCCGTCGCCCATGATTTGGATTTCCTCCAAGTGTTCTGGATTCCTCCGCAGCCCAAAGATATGAAATTTAAATGGATTGGCCACGATAATTTGCCCCTTAGTTTCGCAAGATGGGTAAGTTGGGGGATAAGCGGGGTAAATGTGTAGGATTATAGGGATAGGGAAGGGGGGGAATGGGTCTGGGTAAGATGCTCTGTTGGAGAATTGGTGCCGATTTGATGGGCTGAATGGCCTCATTCTGCACTGTAGTGAATCTAAGGCCTTCTATAAAAGGTTTAGAAGAGGATGGGTCCAGATTCTAACAGACTTTTATAGCCCTTTGTCTCATCATGTCCACATTGGCCATCAAACACCAATCTATTCTCATCCCATTTTCCAGCACTTAGTCTGTAGATTTGAATGGCATTCAAGTGTTCATCTAAACATTTCTGAATTATTGTAAGAGTTCTCACCTCTACCACCCTTTCAGGTAGTGCGTTCCAGATTCTCAGAACCCTCTGGGTGAACAGTTTTCCTCAAATCGCTTCTCGATATAACATAATAGAATGCGGAGAAGTTTCAGCTAAATTTAGATGCACAAAGCACAGGAAAGTACTTCACTTAACCATCGAGACTTTCAAAGAAAAGGAATTGGAAGTTTTTTGGTCCAGAGAGGAGATAGAATCAATGCCAATTCCTGGGAATAGTTAATAAGAATATCTTGCAATAGAGAAACATGTTTTAAATATTTTTCTGCTTCCTTCCAGTTCAGGTATCCTTATTGGTGCCCCCAAGGCAAATACGACACAAGAAAATGTAACTGCGGGTGGAGCAGTGTTTCTTTGTCCATGGTCGAGTAATCGGAGCCTGTGCAGTGTAATACCATTCGATAATAAGGGTAAGATATCAGCTGAATAGCAAATGCAGTTAACTCTGTATATTTTAGAGTGGGTGGCTGTTATATATTGTTATTTAATCTATTAATGTTTGAAAATAGCTAGGAACTACTTAGGAAGTAATGTATTATATGCCAGTGTTTCAGAAGGGCTGCTCTGGAAGCTGAGATGATAACCAGTCAGCATGGCAAATTAAACATAAAGGGTGGGATTTTACAGCCTTACTCATCCCAATACCATAAAATCCCACTACAGTTAACAGACCATCCCATTGCCCGCCCCGATTCCCATGGGAGATGGAGTGAAAAAATCCCACCAGAGAGTTTCTGATTTCTTCAGCTGTCAAGTGTGATTATTAATGACATCTGGGAAGCAAAAGACAGTAAGAACACATCACAACAGCATTTCATATTACACCTAGGATTGTGTGGCCTGAATACAAGACACAGGAGAGGGGGCGTGAATAGTGGTAACATTCCAGCCAATGTGTCTCTGTCAATAAAGGTTCCAATCATTGTAAATTAGGTTCTCAAAAGATTTGCAATTGACTTTTACAATTAAACAGTTGCGGCTTGTTTTCTTTCTCAATAAACACAGTGTGCTTTATGGAGGTAAAATGTTGTGTCCCTTCTAAGCTAAACAGCACACTGAAGACAGCCTTTGACCAGACAGTACTTGGTCTCAAGTGTTGCTTGGTGATTCTGCAGCATATGTAACTCTTTGAACCACTCTTTGCAGCTGCCTGTCTTCCAGCAGTTTTTCATCATCTTGCTGTGTCACCTCTGCTTGGTTCCTTTTAAACTCTCTGGCAGTTCTCAGTTAGTTGCTGCTTTCCAAAATGTCATCCTCCACCTGCGTGTTAAGCCACATCTTCACTTCACTGAATCCCGGAGTGAACTCAGCACTGTCAGAAATCTCACAACACCAGGTTAAAATCCAACACGTTTATCCGATAGCAAGCGCCATTAACGTTCAGAGCACTGCTTCTTCGTCAGGTGAATGAGAAGTTCTGTTCACAAACAGGCCATATAAATTCACAAACTCGATTTACAGAATAATGATTGGAATATGATTCTTTACAACTAATCAAGTTTTAAAGATACTGACAATGTGATTGGAGAGAGCGTTAAGCACAGGTTAAAGAGATGTGTATTGTCTTCAGACAGGACAGTTTGTGAGATGTTGCAAGCCCAGGCAAATCATGGGGGTTACAGATAATGTGACATGAGCCCAAAATCCCGTTTGAGACTATCCTCATGTGTGTGAAACTTGGCTATCAGTCTCTGCTCAGTGACTCTGCGGTGTCGTGTGTTGGGAAGGCATGCGTTGGAGAACACTTATCTGTAGATCAGAGGCCAAATGCCTAGAACATACGGTTAGCTTCTCTTTCTCTGTCTGACCCTTAGATTTGGGTTGTTTCTAGCTGTTGAGTCTTTGTTCCCCAGCATGCCATTAGCAAGACCTTGCTCAGTTTCAGAGCATCGTTCCTTGGATAGCTATCATTATTTCAAATTTTCAGGGAAGATTTTCTGAGGCAGTCTGAGTGGGATGTGCTACTCTGTACTCCAGTATCAATCTCCAGCTTCAGATCAATGTTTGTGAGCTTATTTCTCGCCCTCATTCTCAGCATGAATGGTTGTATTTTTTTTTCCTCTGGGAACTGTCACATCCAGTATTTCATGAATTGAAATGGTTCAAAACTTATTGTGTTCTCAAATACATTACCATCATCTAAAGTATGGATGCTTTTGTTCTTTCCTTTTCATTTGCCCTCTTACTCTGCATCCGACTTCTTTCTTTGCTCTGTGCATTTCATCCCAGTGATTGTGCTTTCCACACAGTTTGTAGTTTTTGCCATATGTGGGACATTTTGTCCGTTTGTGAACTAACCTACAATCCTCTCCAAACAAACCTTTTCGTAAAGACATAGGGATGCCAGTGTTGAACTGAAATGGGCACATTAAGAAGTCTCGTGACACCAGGTTAAAGTCCAACAGGTTTATTTGGAATTACAAGCTTTCAGAGAATTGCTCCTTCATCAGGTGGGTGAATCACTTGATGTAGGAGCAGTGCTCCGAAAGCTTGTGATTCCAGATAAACCTGTTGGACTTTTGTTTTATGTTCAAGAGTGTTCAGAATCCCAAATGAGTTGATCTATCTATCAGCCTTTCATCCATTTCTTTGAAATTGCATGTCCTGGCTACATTTTTCAAGCTTGTTAAGAAGTTGTCAGCAGCTCATCTGGTTCTTCCCTTTGACTTTGAAATTTATATGAATCTGCCAAGACAGGTGCTGAATTTTTCAACCTTTTGACAGGGTTTTTACCGTTGTCCTCAATCATTTTTCAATTATTAAATAATGTTAATCTTTTCCTGTCCACAGAAGGATGCAAGAAAACCTTTATTCTTCACTATTGTCTTTTCAAATGCTCCTGAATGTCAGTCTGCATATTTGTTTATATTTCTCAAATACCTCCAGGACACATCAGCTTTTGAATTCATCAAGGGCTAAAGCTGTGTGTTCATTGTTCTGGTGTTCATTTAGTGTTTGCATAATTCATTCAATTTTCTCTTTCCCTCTTTCAGCTGTTAATTGATTTTCTTCAATCAAATTCAACACTAAATCTGTTAAACTATTTAAATTTCATTCACTGAAATCCACTGCCACCATTCTATGTCTTCTATTTCATGCTGCTCTCCATGTGATGTGTGGATGGCTTCATTGTTGCTCAGCATCTGACCATAATGTAGCAACAAATGTGGCACCCCAGAGGGACATTCTCATAACAACTCAACGGGACAGTGGTGGCACAAGGTTCAATTCCGGCCTCGGGTGATGGTCTGTGGGGAGTTTGCATGTTCTCCCCGTGCCTGCGTAGGTTTCCTCTGGGTGCTCCGGTTTCCTCCCACAGTCCAAAGCTGTGCAGGTTAGGTTGATTGGCCATGCTAAATTGTCCCTTAGTATCAGGAGGATTAGCAGGGTAAATATGTGGGTTTACAGGGATAGACCTGTGAAGGATTGTTGTTGGTGCAGGCTCGATGGACTGAATGGCCTCCTTCTGCACCATAGGGATTCTAGCTCTTAGCTAGAATCCCTAGCTCTTGACTCATTATATAACAATATAACACCAAGCTTTGGATGAAAAGTTAAACCAAAGCTTGTCTACCCTCTTAGGAGGATGCCATAATGATATTTTGAAGACAAGAAGGGTAGTTGTCCCTGTAGTCCTGCCAGTGTGTAAATATATCTATCAATCAATATTGAAAGAAACCTTTGCAGGCCTGAGCCCGGTGTTCCCAAAGCCATCCCTTACCCATTCGAAGTTGGCACTGCTGCAGGCCAAAGGGATCCTGGCAGCTGCCTGGATTTTGACCATTCACTTGTTCACTTGCAGCAGTCCCAAATCAACTGTTGATTCATTCAATGGTAAACCTTTGTAATCACAAGTGACACGAGACTGAGCAAGAGGATATAATCAATCAAAGAGTGCAGTCAGTTACGTCCCACATTCACCCAGAGTGAAAACCTGACTTTACCATTGGACTGGAGCAGGAGTCAGAGCCTCAGTGTTAAAATAAAGTTGAGGGAGCGAGATGTGAGAGGAAGTCTTTCACACCAGAATGGTGGTGCTTGGAACGTGCTGCTGGAGGGAGGTGGTAGAACAAAGAACAAAGAACAAAACAGCACAGGAAACAGGCGCTCCGGCCCAATGAGTCCGCGCACCAAGCAGGCTTACTCATCACATTCAAGGCTTATCTTGATGGAGACATGAATGAGAGGCGAACATTCATTTTGATCATGGCTGATCATCAAATTCAATATCCTGATCCTTCCTTCCCTCCATATCCTTTGATCCCTTTAGCCCCAAGAGCTAAATCTAATTTTTTTTCTTGAAATCACACAATGTTTTGGCCTCAACAACTTTCAGTGGTCATGGATTCCACAAGTTCACCACCCTCTGGATGAAGCTATTTCTCCTTACCTCAGTCCTAAAAGATTTATCTCTGTCCTCAAACTATGAAGCTAGTTCTGGACTGCCCCACCATTGGGAACATTCCTTTTGAATCTATCCTGCCTAATCCTGTTTGAATTTTATAAACTCCTATGAGATCCCTTCTCAATCTTCTAGACAGCAATGAATACAATTCTAACTGACTTAGCCTTTCCTTGTATAACAGATTTGCCATTCCCAGGAATCAGTCTGGTAAACCTTTGCTGCACTCTGTCTATAGCAAAGACAGTCTTCCTTTTATATTCATAATGTAGCCAACCAGGTTGATTATCAACTTGTGAATCCGTTCTGTACATTCTAAAAGTGAGCAGGGAGTGACACCTGCTCAGCCATATTTTGGAGGGAGTATTAGAACCTCTATTAGCATCACTCTTCAAAAGCATGGGACGTTAAAAGGAAATCTAGATCTTTATTCTTATCTTATTTATTTCCTGGTGAACTGAATGATGGCTGCTACAAGCCATATGATGACAGACTTGACCTGTTGTCTGGGAGATACTCCTTGGAGTTACAAGAACAAAATAATTATTTTCTGAGCCAATTGTATCTCACACCTCATTGTGCAGACTCCTTCTCATTACAAAAATCAGGGGTCTCGCACATCAAAACTGATAATGATTCGAGAGCTTCTAACAACTCGCATCACACCCAGGACTATCCAGGCCCACTTCAAAGGAGAATCAAAGAGACATCATTCAGCATTTGATAAGCTCCCCTTGCTACCGGAGTCGGTGTGTTTGCTGAAGCAATTGCTTTTCAACTCCTAACTCTCAATAGGGATGGTACTCTTTTCGTAAATAATGAGAGGGAAATTATCAATCCCAAAATCAATTCCCTTTTGGAAGTCACTGTGGAAAAAAAATGGTCACATGACTTGAGTGACCATTTTGAATTTATGATATGCTTTTGAGAATGGAGAAATCCTCAGACTGGTGTGCCAAGGTGAGCAGCCCAGCTGAGTAAGCAGTCAATCACCATCCCTTAACTTCAGGAAGCTCGCTTCACATTAAAAGTCTCTGACCAATGCCTATCAAGCGCTCTAAACACAGAAAACCCATCATTGGCTTCAAGAAACTAATCATAACTGAACTGTGCAACAAAGAAAACACCCTCTGGACTCTGTAAATCACACGAACTAATATTCATTTCTGAGGACCTTGAAAAGTAATACTCCATTTTGCTATCTGCGTTGTGTGCATCAATACATGCTTGTGTGTGTGTGTCTGCATTATATTTGCATATGTATGTGCATGTGCACACCTCTGTGTGTTGGTTGCATGCTGTGTATGCATATATGTGTGAGTTTCTGTGTGTGTGTGTGCATATGTGGCTGTGTGTATGTCTAAGTGCTTGTGTGGGTGTCTATGTGTTTCTGTGTCTGTGTGTTCATGTGTGTGTCTGTGTCTATGTGCGCAGAGCCACTGAGCAGAGACTGATAGCCAAGTTCCTCACACATGAGGATGGTCTTAACAGGGATCTTGGCTTCATGTCACACTATCTGTAACCCCCAGGACTTGCCTGGGTTAGCAAAAAACCTCACTTACTGTGCTGTCTGGAGACAATACACATCTCTTTAACCTGTGCTCAGTGTTCCTTCCACTCACACTGTTAGCCACTTTAAGACTTGAATAGCAGGTTAGGTATAAAGATTTGCATTCTAATCAGTAATCTGTAAACAGTCTGTGCTGTTACGTGTGCTGTTTGAGACCAGAAACACCTCATTTACCTGACGAAGACCAGAGGGTCGAAAGCTTGAGAGTTTACTATCAAATAAATTTGGTTGGATTTAAACCCGGTGTTGTCAGACTTCTTACTGTGTCTATCTGGGTGTGGCAGAAGATACAAATGTTTGAAAACATGGACTAAAAAATGGCGCAGGAGCATGGCAACCTCTTGCAAACTGTGCCCAGTATACCTTCTAATTCTATTTTTTATTCTGCTTCTATTCTTTCTCCATACCTGAGCTATGACTGCAACACTACATTCTCCACTCTCTTTTCCTTCTCTGTTTAGAATATGCTTTGTCTGTATAAGGCAAGATACTCAAAAGCAGCTTCTTTCCCGCTGTTATCAGACTTTCGAATGGATCTAGTTTATTTAGTTTATTGATTAGTGTCACAAGTAGATTTACATTAACACTACAATGAAGTTATTGTGAAAATCTCCTGTCTCTCAGATTTCATAGCTTCTCTGCACCTTCTCTGTAGCTGCAACACACATTCTGCTCTCTGTTCCACTATCCTGATATACTTACGTATGGTATGATTTGTATGATCGCTCATAGAACAATCGTTTTTACTGTATCTCAGTAAGTGTGACAAAAGAAAAAGTTTAAAAGTAAGTGGAGACCTTGTTAGGTGAAAATTAGCTATCATATTTTCTTATATTACACCAACAGCTACACTTCAGGCCATCTGGAAATGAAGTTCTCTCATAAGTGGCCAATCTACTGCTAAATGACACACTTTGTGTAGAGAAATACTCCCAAGTCCTTACATTTCCTTTTGCTAGTTTGTGCCTCTGCCTCTTGTTCTGAGTCGGAGTTTATCTTGAAATGGTGACCTTGATAAACATTTGTTACTCCACCTGGCATCTTAGGCCTCTCTCAGGCATCCTCTCATTCAAGATTGAAGAGCCTGAGTTTTCAGGAGATGATTAAAGCATCTGTAGTCTGTCCCGGTTGAGGAGAGGCTTGAGATTTATTGTATTGTTCCCCATGACCATGGTCCATTCTGCTACTTAATGAATGTAATATCTGCAAAGATGGGCGTCCACCAAGTACGTTAGTGAATGAATGATTTATTAAGGGAAATAATAATGTGCAGAGAGTGATGTAAAGACTACTGTACTCTATGACTTGAAATTCTTAACTGCAAGGAAACCCAGCTCCAGGATTCGCACACTCCGGCTCAATTAGCTAAATGGGTCACATGAGTTTCTGAGAAGGGGCAAATGCTATCCTTGGGTGGAATCCTGGTTTATTGTTTTATCCCAGATTTCCAGCATCCAATTTTGCCTTTATTTCTCCTCACTGGGCAACACGATGGCACAATGGTTGGCGCTGTTGCCTCATGGTGCCAGTGACCCGGTTCGGTTCCGGCTTTGGGTGTAAAGTTTACAAGTTCTCCCCATATCTGGGTGGATTTCCTTTGGGTGCCCTGATTTCCACCTACACTCAAAAGATGAGAAGGTTAGGTGGACTGGTCATGTTAAATGGCCCCTTATTGTCAGGGGGATTTACAGGGTTACAGGGAAATGGCCTGGGGTGGGGTTGTTGTCAAGCAGGCTTGGCCTCCTTCTGCACTGTAGAGATTCTATGATTAAGTTGTGCCGCAGCAAGATTCTGCACAAGCAGAAAAGTTGGGAAATCTGAAGGAAGAAGCTAAGTTAAAAATGGCAAATGAGGGTGGGGTATTCTGATAAGGGATATGATTAATTAAATTCCATGTATAGAGTCTATAAACCAGCTGAATATCTTTCAGCTTATAATACAGATGCAGATTTTCAATAGCCTGAATTTTTACATGCAGGTGATCAACTTATCCAACATTCATCCGAAGTTATAACGGAATATAAATCCAACCAATGGTTTGGGGCAACAGTCAGATCACACAAGGAGCAAGTTGTGGTAAGTTCATGTGGTTCAAATCAAGGCTTATTGGGGTGGAAGTGCCTGTGGATTTGAGTCAAAGGGTTGTATACTCAGTGTTAACAGCAAAGATTTGGTGCAAAGAATCAAGGAAAGTTGGTGGGATTAATGTCCTGTGGAAAATATAGTAGAGAAACAAAATTAGGCCGTTCAGCCCATTGAGTCTGCCCCATCATTCGATCATGGTTAATATGCTCCTCATCCCCATTTTCCTGCCTTCTCCTCATTATCTTTCAACCCATTACCAATTAAAAATCTGTCTCACACATACATACACATGCACACATATGCGCGCGCACACACACACATCCCAGTATCTCTGCTGTCTTCAAGCTTTCCATCCACATCTAGCTATTCTCAAAAACAGAAAATGCTAGAAAATCTCAGCAGGTCTGACAGCATCTGGGAGGAGAGAATGGAGCCAATATTTTAAGTCTAGATGACCCTGACTCAAAACATTGGCTCTGTTCTCTTCCCACAGACGCTGCCAGACCTGCTGAGTTTTTCCAGCATTTTCTGTTTTTTCTTTCGGATTCCAGCGTCCGCAGTATTTTGCAGTTATAGCTGTCTGCACGTTCCCAGTCTCAGTAACCCGATCCCTGATGAGTGATCGGTCCTTTTCTCCAACTTTAAACGTGCAATATTCACCGTGTCCAAACTCGCCCAGGTCCCGTTCATCTTTTATCCTTGTTACTCCCTGACTGACGTTGTCTCCCTGTCCAGCCACACCTTAATTTTAAAGTTCTCAATTTTGGTTTCAAATCTTCGATGGGTTAATCCCCTGAGATTTGTAAGCCCTGGTCTCCCCACTGGAAGGGGAACAGACAGTGCTTTTCCATGAATGGGTAGTTATTAGCAAAAGATTGCAAGAAAGAATGGTGAGCGAATTCTTGCAGTTGGGTGGGGAGAGATTGGGGGTGGGAGATGGAGGGGGGGGGCCAGATATAAGGCATGCCAGCACAGAATGAGTTGCAGCCTGCTATAGGAGCTAACAGAGAGAAAGGAAGTCTCCATCTTGAGGCACCTTCTCAGAGCTTTTGAATCTTTTGAGTTAAAAATACACAGCCACAGCTACTGGGCCACAATTATAGACCATATCCATTGGGTAGTCTGTGACTGTAACTGTAGTCAGGTGGTTGGGGAGAGACTGAAAGCTGGGCAGGAGTGCTGGCCCTTGTAGGCCTCACCCAGGCAGCTGCGCTCTCCTCCAGGCCATGTGGGACCTGCAGCCTGACTGAGAAATTCCAATTAGCATCTGATAATGGGCTTTAAAGCTGCCTTGATTGACATCCCGTGGTTTCCAGGTTGGCAACCCCACTACCCTGACCAGGGAAAGTGGCTCAGAGGTGAGATATAGGAAGGTACGTTTTGCTCCAGAATCCTACAGTGCAGAAGGAGGCTATTTGGCCCATCAAGCCTTCACGGACCACAATCTCACCCAGCCCTATCCTCATAACTTCATATATTTACACTACTAATCCTCCTGACGCTAAGAGGCAATTTAGCATAGCTAAGCAACTCAGTCCACACACTTTTGGAGTGTGGGAGGAAACCGGAAGAACAGGAGAAAAATCCATGCGGACATGGGGAGAATGTGCAAACTCCACACAGATGGAGACCCGAGTAAGCAATTTACTGACTTCTGAATTCATTTATCAAACAGCTGGGGAACATGAATTCAAGTGTTAGTGTCACAAGTAGGCTTATATTAATGCTGAAATGAAGTTACTGTGAAAATCCCCTGGTCACCACACTCCGGCGCCTATTTGGGATGCATTGAGGAAGAATTTAGCATGGCCAATGAACCGAAATAGCACGTCTTTTGGACTATGGGAGCAAACTGAAGTACCTGGAAGTAACCACACAGACACAGGGAGAACGTGCAAACTCAGCTCTGACAGTGACTTAACAGGCTGATTTGAACCCGGGCCTTGGCGCTATGAGGCAGCAGCGCTATGATGGTACGGGCATACCAGAATGGATGTCGGTGGCACGAAACTACATGCCCACCCACATCTGATCTCACCCATAGCCTCCTACTTAATAGTTAACAGCATTGGGCATAATAAATACAGAAATATACAAAATAGGGGCAAGATTTGACCCTTTGAGCCTGCCTCGCCATTCATTACTATCATGTCTGATCATCCAACTCAATAATCTAATCCTCCTTTTTCCCAATAACCTTTGATCCCATTTGCTCCAAATGCTATATCAAGTTGCCTTTTGAATATATTCAATGTTTTGGCATCAACTACTTTCTGTTGTAATGACTTCCCCAGGCTCACCATTCTTTGTGTGAGGAAGTGTCTCCTCATATTTGTCCGAAATGGTCTACCCTGAATCCTCAGACTGTGATTTAGTTCTGGGTTCCCCTTCCATCGGGAATATCCTCCCTTGCATCTACCCTGTCTAGTCTTTATGAGATTCCCCCCTCATTCGTCTGAACTCCAGCGAAGACAGTCCTAGTCTAGTCAATCCCTGCTCGTACATCAGGGAGCCTTTAATATTCAGCAGGTCTCTGATGAACAGCTGTTTACTCTGCCTTCTTCAGGTTATTAGTTTGCTAATGGAATGCTACAGGCTATGCACTGACTAGATTCCTGATGTGCTTGAATTAAAGTGATTGTGATAAATGTGACGCCACATTTAGGTGATTAATTGTTGAAAAAAGCAGATACTTCAACAACGGAAAATAAATTTCTCCCCCTTTTTCTATCTGCAAATTGTGCTTTCCAATGCTCTGACCCTTGCTGGGGTAAAGCTAATATTGCCACCTGCTCTCTGATTCCTCATTCAACTAGATCGTCTTCAGACAAAAGCAAAGTCCTGTCGGAATTTTAAGTAAAATCTCTTTCCACGGCAGACCTGCCGAGATTTTCCAGCATTTCCTGTTTTTGTTGGATATTCTAAATGTCAGAATCCCGCAATTGTATGTCAGTGGGTTCTTTGATAGGGTTGGCTGGGGCGGGGGGAATGTAGTGGGGTGGGGGGGCAACCCAGTTGAACTCGCATTGATGTTTAGACCTTTGGGGCAAGATTCTCCGGCTTCCCAGCTGTGTGCTTCCCGCTGGCGAGAGGTGGCGTGTTGTTTGCCAGTGAAGGGATTCCCTGGTCTCGTCGCTGTCGATGGGAATTTCCATTAACATCACCCCATACCGACGGGAAACCCACGGGCATGGCTGTGCTGTTGGAGAATCCCACCGATGTGAACACTCAGAGAATTATGGCCCTGTTCTTTTGTGAATAGAAAGCTGCGGTGTAGCTACTGATAACAGGACCCCTTCTTGATTTTTCTCTCATCTCCTCGGAGGTTAAGCCAGTTTTAGTTTTTTTTTAAGTTTATTTATTAGTGGCACAGGTAGGTTTACATTAACACTGCAATGAATTTACTTGAAAATCCCCTAGCTGCCACACTTTGCCTATTCAGGTACACTGAGAGAGAATTTAGCATGGCCAAAGCATCCAACCAGCATATTTTTCAGACTGTGGGAGGAAACTGGAGCACCCGGAGGGAACCCATGCAGACACGGGGAGAACATGCAGCCTCTGCAAAAACAGTGACCCAAGTCGGGAATTGAACCCATGTCCATGGTGCTGTGAGGAAGTAGTGCTATCTTGCCACCAGGGGCTGGCTGCTCCTGCCTCTACTGGCCATCGCTATGTCCATTGCGGGAATCTGGACAGCTTAAGGAACGAGTTCTTTCCACCCTGACTCAGTGCCAGCCATTATGCCACCCTGACAACATGGAATGGGCTCGCTCTGAGAAACAGCAATCAATCTTTGCACCACACTGGGGTTGGGGTGTTGGAGTGGGTAGCGAGATTTTCCAGCCTCACTCATCCCGAAACCATAAAATCCCACCCGTGGTCAACAGACCTTTACACGGTCTACCCCTTGCCCGCTCCGATTCCCATAGTGGACAGGACGGTAAAATCCCAATCAAATTCGCAGAACGACAGCTGAATTCTTGAGGTTTTGTCTCTTGTTGGGTCAGTGTTACTTTGAGTCGGTTTGGAATTGGAAACTTTGGCAATAATTTCCAAACAAATGAATAAAAATTGGTTCATTGCAAAGCCTGTCTCTCATTGCTGTCCCTGAAACAACTCCCTCTCTGGTACTTAAGCAGAGATGACTCTCAGATATCATTCTTTTTAATAAAACATATGTTACAATCACATGCAAATCTGGCTAAAGTTGCAAATTCCTATTTGTCGATACCAGGTGCAGCCTTGTTTGCCCCTATAGTTTCTCCTCCCTGGGTTTACTGACATTAATTGTGGAATTCTTGGTTCTTTCCATGGCCTATACAGATGTGATGTTGACATCACAGGAGAGATCAATGCAATAAAGAGGTTGTCAATGTAAGATCGGCAGTAATAAATCCAGCGCGGAATTCAGGGGAAACACAAACAGCAGGTAGTGTGCGGGACTCACTGTCAAGGGGACATGTTGTGGCTTATAAAATAGATGCAGTGAAGGGAAAACTAGAGAAACAGAAGTAAGAAAGGCATGGGAGGGCATGTTGATTTCGCATTGGAAGAATAAGATGGGGAGAATATTTGCGTGAAGCACTGGCATAGATCAGTGGGGCCGAATGGTCTGTTTCAGTCCTCAGCACAAATCAGGATATTGAACGACGATGCAGGTGAATTTATTATAAATCCATGCGGTATCTTTGACTACGACACACTGGAGGAAATTCAACATTTTTCATTCAAAGAATTGCAAGACGTTGCTTGCTTATAAGAATTGACAACACATGTCTTGACTGTGGATCTTTTGATTTCATTAGGCCTTTCTGAGTTGAGCGTGAGTTGTTTTGGTATCTGCATCATTAATAATCAGTATTTGCAACACTTCAGTTGAATCCAGTCTTTCTACTAAAGTTCACAGATCAATGGCTGAATTCTTGAACTTGCGTCTCCCAGTGTTTGAAATGATAAACTTTGATAGTCAATTTCCAAGCAAATGAAAGATGGGAACTGATTCAGTCAGTGCAGAGAGGCGACAGACTCAACATCCAAGACTGTTCTGACTGAGCCAGCCCTCAGCCAGGGGATTTGTGGAGATGAAAATCAGTCAGGGTTCCTTTTCCGAAGGCCAACTCAACATCCACCTTTGTATGGAAGGTGGGGCAGAGTACGGAAGTTGTCAAAATCTTAGATTTCCTCCCTCCCGCCGACATTCAGTGTAAGAATTGGAATGGTTCCAGGGCAAAATCCCTAGGGAGTGGATGAAGATGGCATATGTAGCCTTGTCAGGGTTTCCCGCATCCAGGAAGAAATTGAATTGTGCATATGAGTGTTTAGTGAGAAGAAGATCAGACAGAGTTGCGATACTCCTTTAGGAGTAAGTATCATTTTCAAAACAGAATACTTTCAAAGCAATTAATGTTGTCAATGCCTGGTGGCACAGTGGTTAGCACTGCTGCCTCACAATGCCAGAGAACCTGGGTTTGATTCCTGGTTTTGATCACTGTCCGTGCTGAGTTTGCATATTCTCCCCATGTCTACGTGAATTTCCTCTGGGTGCTCCAGTTTCCTGCCACGCTCTGAAAAGACGTGCAGGTTAGGTGTTAAATTCTCCCTCGGTGTTCTCGAACAGGTGCTGGAATGTGGCGATTAACTTCATTGCAGTGTTAACGTAAGCCTACTCATGACACTAATAAACAAACCTTAAACCTCGAATAGAATTTGCGGCGAGCTGCCAACACTTGCTGTTTGTGATCAATCCTGCAGGCCTGTGCACCGATGTATCACTGGAAATATTCGCACTACTACAGAAACATAGAGGAGACTAGTGGACCATCACCTGTGGGTGTGTGCCGAATAATGGCTCAAAACTTCAGTACCTTTGCAGAATTCTCACCCTGTCGTTCCAGGCTCACGCACCACGATAAAAGCAAAAACAGTAAGAGAATATTTGGTATAGAATGATGAGATATTGGATGAACTTCCAAAGTTTGAAAGTTGCGAACATTTGTGGTGCATTGTGCCATCCTGACAACATGGAATGGGCTCTCTCTGAGAGAGGTCTGACAACACCAATTTTAAATCCAACCAATTTATTTGATAATAAACTTGCAAACTTTCGGCCTTTGTAGCCTTCGTCAAGTGAATGAGGTGTTCTGGACCTCTCAGAACACCTCATTCGCCTGATGAAGGTTACAAAGGCCGAAAGCTAGCAAGTTTATTATCAAATAAATCGGTTGGATTTAAAATTGGTGTTGTCAGACCTCTTACTGAGTTTACCCCAGTCCAACGTCGGCATCTCTACATCATGACTACTCTATCTGAGAAACAGCAATCAATCTTTGCACCACACCTGGGATTGGGGAATTGGAGTAGGTAGCGAGATTTTCTAGGCTCACTCATCCCGAAACCATAAAATCCCACCCGAGGTCAACAAACCTTCCCACGGTCTACCCCTTGCCTGCTCCGATTCCCTTAGCTGACAGGACGGTAAAATCTCAATCAAGTTCGCAGGACAACAGCTGAATTCTTGAGGTTTTGTCTCCTCGGGTCAATGTTACTTTGAGTCGGTTTGAAATTAGAAACCTTGGCAATAATTTCCAAACAAATTGGTTCATTGCAAAGCCTGTCTCTCATTGCTGTCCCTGAAACAACTCCCTCTCTGGTACTTATGCAGAGACGACTCACAGATATCATTCTTTTTAATAAAAGGTATGTTACAATCACATGCAAATCTAGCTAAAGTTGCAAATTCCTATTTGTTGATACCAGGTGCAGCCTTGTTTGCCCCTGTAGTTTCTCCTCCCTGGGTTTACTAACATAAATTGTGGAATTCTTGGTTCTTCCTGTGGCCTATTTCTCTAAACAAAAGAATGGCGTATTGTTTGTTTGTAGCGTGATTTTCCTATCTTGTTATTATCAATAGGATTTCCCACTGACTCCACCCCATACCACCAGGAAAACCCACAGCGAGAGCTATGCCATCAATGGCACCTGAGGTTCCCTCTGGCATTGAATTCTAGCCAAAGACACCAACAACGTGTTAGGGATTGGTTAACACATAAATGACTGGGTCTATTTCTTAAGGAGAAGGAGGAATAGGTAGCATTAGGAATTGGAGTGTTGTATAAACCTTCTATCCAGTTACTCCCTCACAGAAGAGTGAATAAGGCTCATGAAACATTGCATAATTTCCCCTCTAGTATACCAAAAACATAAGCTTGCCCAATTAAAGGTTTACCACAGCTATTCTACCACTCTAAGCTTTTTCATTTGGTTTGATTAGATTTATTATTGTCACATGTATTAGCATACAGTGAAAAATATTGTTTTTGCGCACGATGCAAACAAGGCATACTATTCATAGAGAAGGAAAGGAGAGAGTGCAGAATGTAGCGTTATAGTCATAGCTAGGGTGTAAAGAAAGATCAACTTAATGCAAGGTGAGTCAACTCAAAAGTTTGACAGCAGCAGGGAAGAAGCTGTTCTTGAGTCGGTTGGTACGTGACCTCAAACTTTCATATCTTTTTCCCAATGGAAGAAGGATGAGCCCTATTCCAGTACAAGCAAGGGATGCCGCCAGTCTCCTCTGAGAATCGGCTAGCTTCAACTTGAGTGGCTGAGGTGGGAAGCTGGGTGCTTGGGTGGTGAGTGTGTTTGGAGAAAATTCCCAGGGGTGTGTGTCCTGGAGCCAGAGGAGGGAATTTCAGGATGGTAGCAGCACTTAAGATTCAACTTTGGATTGGTGGGTGTTGGGTCCAGCATTGATGGAAATCTTGAGCCTGGGTCAGGGGGGCATGTTAGGGGGGGGTGTGTCCAGTAAGGGGAAAAGGGCACAAGGCTGAGTCCAATATTTATTCGCTGATTTAAGTATGATTAGTGAATTCTGGGTGCATCGAACAGCTTCACTGGTAGAGGTTCTCATCGGCCAGGATCACGTATCATCCCCATTAACAGGAACCTGTCATGATGGATCAATGGGTCCAGAGGCCTTTGAAGCCCCCTTGGTGGCCTGGGGAAGGTGCAGGCAGTGCCCCTTGGACAGTGCTGGCCTGACACTACCAGCCTGGGACCCTGGCAATGCTAGCCTGGCACCCTGGCAGTGTCCACTGGTCTCCCTGACCATGACCACCAGGCACTGATCAGTGCCAAGGGGATAGGGCCTTAAGAGGAGAAGGGGAACCTGAAGGGGCAGGGCTTGAAGGAATGGCCCCATGATGTGAGTGGGACCATGACATAGAGGCTCGGGGCAGTGTATTCTGCATTAGGGATTGGCTGGGGTGAGGGATGGATTTGGGGCTGGTGATTAGTTGGGGCAGCTATTGTTAGGAGATGGCAGAAGGAGGGGATTGCTGGGAGATTGGTGGGAGATCCATGTCTGGGGTCTGGGAAAGTGGCAGATCAGGGTGCAATAGTGTCACTACAGCTCAGCAGCCAGTTTCCTGAAAAGGCTCTGCCCACTCCCCATACTGGCGAGAATCACATTTTGGCTCTTTTTTTCCCTAAGTGTCATAAAATAATAAAACACGGGCATGATTCTCTCCCATGTTAATGCTCATTCAGCAGTTAGAATTTTTTGGTAAGATTGCCCCTTATGTCTTTTGCAACCAATTCAGCTCTGTGAGGAAGGGAACCCCTATACAGTGTGTCCTACTACAGCTGTGCATCCCCCTACTCCCCCAAAGCTTTCTCAGAGGAGTAGGGTGGAGAAGAGCCAGAGAACCAGCACACCAGCCAACCTCACTTCTTCCAGCAGCTCCCACCGCCCTTACTCCCCCCATGTGACCTCCACAGTTGTCAAAGCCAAACAACTTGCCCCATGGATAATGGAAATCTGTCCCATAGTGCAGAACGAGACTTGTTGAAAATTACCACCGGGACTGGTAATCAGGAAAATAAAATTACAACACAAAGGAGGGTGAAGAAAGAGGAATTCAAATCAAAAGAAGCATTGGAAATTGTAGAGATGTCATGGTTAAAGTACAGTAGCAATCTGAAGCATTGGAGTTGGGAACAGGAAGATATTATAGACATGTTTGTTGAGGTGACGTGCAGAAGAACAATAAAGTAGGCTTCTTAACTTGAAGACTTTTTAATAGGTGTGCACTGTCCCACATTCAGGACCTTGGCTGCTTAACCAGATTGCAGCCTGGGAGGAGCTAACCCCACATGACCTGGATCACATGACCTGCATTGTTAAAGGGGCACTATGCATCCCAACCCCTCCCAACATAATACGTATCACAGAAAGCAGATTGGAGATGGTAGATAGGAATCAGAAAGTGAGGTCTACATGAAGAAGAGTCAGGAATTGACTAAAATGTAGTTGAACATTTGGACAAAAACTTTGGAAACGCATGTTGTCTGAACCTGTGTCCTGTAAGCTCAACGATTAATGACATGATCTTTATCTCTTAGTTCCTGACCAGCGTTTCTGTGAAGCAGGATGGAGCATCGCAATCACAGAGGTAAAGCCACAACTTTGCATTGATTTGTTGAGATCTTAATTTCCCTTCTTGTAGTAATTTTACTTATGTAGACTTGATGCAATGAAATGACCCTGTGCTGCATTATTGTATGAAAATTTATCACCTTCATAACAAATTTCTCTTCCACTGTTCAAACAGGAACACAAATCAATTTCTTAAGCAGGCCAAAGCCTCTACTAAAATAATAGAGAAATAATATTAATATCAAAGGAATAATATTAAAGCAAGTTTTAAAAGACAGATTAAAATGATGGGAACGATGAAGATGATTCTCCCAAAAGCATTTCAAGTGCAAAATTGAATAGAACCTGGAGTAAATCACACTTTTTTTTAAGCAGGGTTTTCAAAATGAATCTCCCACACCGAGCACTTCAGTGTGCGCTAACATGACTCACACTAAAACAGGGCTCGAGGCCTATTCCCATAGCAGAGACCATCAGTATAGCGCTAAGTGTTCCACGTACATCTGCCGTTTTGTCAGAATGGAGATTAGCACATGTAGTAGGCCCACAATACCAGCCTCCTGATCACTGGCCAGCCCTGTGACCCCACAATGCTGCATCTCTGACTCCCTGTACCCTCTGATTGCTGGCTATTTGCACGTCTCTGGGTCAGTACCAATGCCACCACCCCCCACCCCCTGTGCTGTCTGCTCCACCCCTCCCCCCACAACCCCCCAGATCTCCCCGACTGTCCCCAACCTGCAAAAAATACAGATTTGTGGGATTGTGGGTGATTTTATCAGTTTGGATCAGGAATTGGCTAGCTGATAGAAGACAGAGAGTGGTGGTTGATGGGAAATACTTAACCTGGAGTTCAGTTACTAGTGGTACATAGAACATTACAGCGCAGTACAGGCCCTTCGGCCCTCAATGTTGCACTGACCAATAGAACCAATCTAATGACCCTCTAACCTAAACTATTCCAATGTTATCCATAATTTTTTGGAATTGGAATTCTCTGCCCAATGAATCATCATTGGAATTCTCTGCCCAATGAAGCAATAGAGGCTACCTCGTTAAATATGTTTAAGTCACAGATAGATAGATTTTTGATCAAAAAGAGAATTAAGGGTTATGGGGAGCAGGCGAGTAAGTGGAACTCACTATCAGATCAGCCATGATCTTATTGAATGGCAGAGCAGGCTTGAGGGGCTAGATGGCTTACTTCTGCTCCTATTCCTTATGGGAATTTATGAATCTAGCTGATCTATGTCCCTCCTTATTTCACAGACCTCTACAACACCACCCTTCAGCCTTTACACATTTACATGGGTAAGATTGGTATTGAAGGATATGGGCCAAATATAGGCAACTGGGACCAGCTTAATGGTACCTCAGGGATCTGTTTTGTGGCATTGCTGTTTGTCATTTTTATAAATGACTTAGATGAGGGTGTAGAAGTATGGGTTAGTAAATTTGCAGATGACACTAAAGTCGGAGGAGTTGTAGACAGTGAGGATGGATGTTACAGAGACATAGATAAGCTGTAGAGCTGGGCTGAGAGGTGGCAGATGGAGTTTAATGTGGAAAGGTGTGAGGTGATTCACTTTGGAAAGAGTAACAGGATTACAGAATATAGGGCTAATGGAAGGACTCTTGGTAGTGACAACAAGCAGAGAGATCTCGGTGTACATGTGCGTAGATCCCTGAAAGTTGCCATCCAGGTTGTTAAGAAGGTGTACAATGTGTTAGCTTTTATTGGTAGAGGGGTTGAATTTCAGAGATGAGATTACATGAGATTAGCTGGTGAATTACCTAACCTGTTACTGAACATCCCAGACCACTAATCAGATGGAATTTGTAATTTAAATTTCCAATGTAGGTATGAAGAGCTGGTGACACTACAAATCTTGGTCTGGGAGATGCGCAGAGGCCATGGTGTCCAGCGGGGAACCAGCTAAATGGTCTCTCCTGATATTTCCCAACCTGTTACACTGTCCAAGCAGCACAGTGGGCTGGAAGAATCACCCTAAAATCTCAATACCCTGAGGAATCGTACGTGAAGTTCTTCTTCTTTGCCAATCCTGCCTAAAACCATGAGACATTTGAAATCAACAAATGTTCTTACGAGAATATCAGTCCCAGTCATTGATAAAGCCAAGCAAAGACTGGATCCCTCCTACAATGTGCCTCCTTATTACTGTATATAGTGACAGCATGATTCTTAGCTAGCAAGGCAGAGTCATGTAGAGATTTTATGCACTTATTTTGCATTATGTAACTATTATTCACCCACTGTATTTGCTGGAGAAATAGTCCAAATTGCTTGCATTTGTTTATAGGTACCATTTTCAAAAAAACTCTGTGGACTCTATGCCGTTGTGCACTGTTTAAATAGATTCTGTTTGATGAGTAAATGGATTGTTTTCTGTGAATCTGGCTATAAGTCCAACTCCAGCCTGAACTCGTTGGCTAACTGTTATGTTAACAAAGAACGGGATTATTATTTGTAAAGCAGTATTGGTATGAGACCCCAGGCTGGGACGGGGCGCTGAGACCCCGGGCTAAGAGAAAGTTTTCCTGCAGGAGAGCTCATTCTCTTACTTGATGATTACAGATCCCACATTATGCAATATATACAGCTTTTCCCTACTATAGACTTAATAAAGGAGGATCACTCGTCACAGAGAATATGGAAAGAACCCCAACTTCATATTTGAGGGAAAGGAAAACAAAGGCCAGGGGATTGTCATCATAGGTCCATCGTTGATGCCCTACATATCAACATGTAGGGGACATGATGATTATGTAATTCACTGAGACATTAGAGGGTTGATAATGAGCCTACTTTGAGTCATGAGAGAGGGAGAAAATTGGAAAGAGAAAATATAACATTAATAACTACTAATGTAGCAACTTGCAGATCCAGTTACTGCAGAATGACAAGGATTGAGGTGTAATATTTAATGCCCCTATTATAATGCAATTCAACTGATAAACATAAGGCGAAGGTGATTTAGCTGAGCAGTAAAACTCTCATAGAGTCCTTAAAGATTCTTGCTTCTGTGAGCAAACTTCATCCAAACTCAGTCTGAAGTAGGACGTCGTGAGAATGACACACTGCAGCCAATAAAGCACCTCACAATCCAGTACATTGCAGTGTCCATTTGAGTCCAAGTCCACTCTCCCCTGACAATACATGACAGTAATGCGTGGGTGGCCAGATTATAGCTAACCTGGGCTTGCTGGGTTTTGTCTCACTGGAGGCACCTTCTTAAATTTGCCCATCAACATGTGTGGTACCATCTATAAGACAGTCAGACTTCACTGCAGAGCTTTGAGCTTCCGAGAAAGTGGAATGTGTTGTGAATGAGCTGATATTGTTTGACGCGTCTTTCTCACTCTTGGAGAATAAGGCAGCGAGGGACAAAATATTATGTTACCCTCCCTCAATTATTAGCAGGTAATGCAGCAGATTATCTGTGCTACCTACACACATCAGTGATCTACTTGGTGTAAGACTTTAATTTTTTTTTTATTTTAGACAGGAGAACTATTACTGGGAGCACCTGGAAGCTATTTTTGGCAAGGTAAGGAACTCTTAATATTAAATGCCCTCCCACTCGACAAACAATAACATAGGCAGGAAAACCTTAGGGTGTGATCTTACCAGAATAAATCAAAGTGCCTCAGACTCAGAGGGAAAACTGGCGTATAACTCTCCATTTGCCCAGGCCAGTTTTCACTGAAAATTTTGAGCCTCTTTAAAGAAAAACAATTAGTGGAAATGGTTTACACTGCAGCTCTGTTGGGGTGGGGATTCTTAAAGCAGGAAACTGTGCCCATAGTGTTTGAGGCAAATCCCTTCCTCCTGAAAGCTCCAGCGGCTTGGGTCACTGTCTGTGTGGACGTTCTCCGCGTGTCTGCGTAGGTTTCCTCCGGGGGCTCCGGTTTCCTCCCACCATCCAAAGATGTGCGGGTTAGGTTGATTGGCCATGCGAAGAAATTGCCCTTAGAGTCCAGGAATACGTAGGTTAGAGGGATTAGTGGCTAAGATATGTAGAGATATGGAGGTAGGGCTTGGGTGTCTTTGTGTTCGGTGCAGACTCGGTGGGCCGAAGGGCCTTTTTCTGCACTGTAAGGTTCTATGATTCTATGAAAAGAGCTATTGGGCTTCTCAACTCTCCTCCCACAATCATTGCTGGCAGTTTTCTCCCCTCAGAAGCAATCTTCATTGGCATTTTAACTGCCCAGAATCATCTGTGACTGCTCTCTCCCCCCACTCCCCCACACACATAAATAAACCCCCACATTGCCCAATAAATGGGGGTTCACAGCCGCTGGTGCAGGTGCCAGAAGCAGTGCCAGTGGGCATTGCCAGTGTACTGCCCTGCCCATGTCCCTCTCCCCAGAGGCTATGCTGAACTCTCTGCCCCTGGAGGAACCCCTCAACAGGTTTACAGTTTTAAAATTTTGCCCAGTACCTGGGACCAGGGTTCGATTCCCAGCTTGGGTGACTGTCTGTGTGGAGTTTGCATGTTCTCCCTGTGTCTACGTGTGTTTCCTCTGGGTGCTTCAGTTTCCTCCCACAGTCCAAAGATGTGCGGGTTAGGTTGATTGGCCATGCTAAATTGCTGCTTAGTATCCAGGGATGTGTAGATTAAAGGGATTAGTGAGGTAAATGCGTGGGGTCAGGGGGAAAGGGCCTGGGGTGGGATTGTCATTGTTGTCATTGGTGCAGGTTCAAATGGCCAAATAGCCTCCTTCTGTATTGTCAGAATTCTATGATTCTACCTCACCGGTATGACATATAAATATACCGTGGGGGACGAAGGGAGTACATAATTATCTGTAAATTTATTAAAATGTATTAAAACCATCCTGGGCCTGAGCCTGATTATGTCACCAACGTGGGGAGGGAAAATTGGAAATTGCAATCTTGCTGCTGATCCCAGGAACGGAGGATCTGGAATCATGATCCCAACCATTGCTTTAAAGAAAAAGTGTTTCTGGAGTAAAATTTGGGAATTCCCTGGTTAGTTCAAGAAGCTTCGTGTTGTTAACATTCTGTGTAAAAGGATTGCTTGACTTACTGGATTTATTAATGACTATCCTGTATTTACCATCCTTAGTCTTGAACTCTAGCACCAAGTGGCAACATCTTTTCTAAATTTATCCTCTGAAGCTCTTTGATTTTAAAGACCCCTATCAGATTATCTCTGAATGTTTTATGTTCTAAATAGGAACATCACCAGTCTTTCCCAGTTGATATAACCTCCTTCTTTCTGGCAGTATCATCTTAAGTAATGTTTTTTGGCAGTTGTTCTGTATCTCTATTTTTGTTATATGGGAGACCGGAATTGTCCGTAATGGTGAAGATGTTCATCAGTCAGGAAGCATATGGTCATTACCAGCCTAAAGTATGCTGCCTGTTATATAGGCCCAAAGGTTGGTGTGTAGAATCAACAGGTATTAGACTCTGTGTAATAAGGGGCCTCACTGCAAGATTACTTCGTCCTGTAACACTGGCCATGGCTGCACACACAAAACCCAGTCCTACATGAGGTCTTGAGAGGTATATCCGCTAGGCCGCAATCACAGGTAAGATTTGAGGATATGCTTATCCAAATGTTGAGCCAGGATTACAGAAACTCTATTGGATGCTCTGCCTAAGATGACAGGATACTGTGCAATGCCAATTCTTTCTTTCCTTCCTTCCTTGTTATCCCTACTCCTGGCAGGAGAGTGTCACTGAATCAGGGAATCCAATGACGTTTAACCAAACAGAAAAAAAAACTGAGCTATCTCCTGAAGTAATCTTTCGTAGCCATCTTGCCCTTCCAGCTAGAATAAAGTGTCAGATCAAGTCCAAGATGCGATGCGACGCAATGCCCCATCTTGTCAGCTTGGATCATATTTGCCTCTCTTGTGGGGACCTTGAATTGGTTTCAACACGAGTTTGGGTTTTGGAACAAGCAAGGAATGGCTTTGGGCTTGACCCTTGTGTCAGGGGATTACTGGGGTAAATATGTGGGAATAGCGCAAGAATGGGATTGTGGTCAGTGCAGATTTGATGGGCTGAGTAGCCTCCTTCTGCACTGAATTCTGAGCATTGGCTTTGTAACTTTAAGAATACAGTAAAGCATTTTAAATAAAATTTATTTCAATTCTTCCCTTTTACCGAAGATCAAGCCCGACCTCAGGTTTAAAGTCTGTTCCTGTCAACTTGGATCTCGTTTGTCTCTTTTGTTGGACCATTAATTGGATTCAATTTGAATTTGAATTGTTTTTTGGAGCCTGTGGGCAGACTGAGTCACTAATCCATCTCCTCACTTTCCATATACGCAGGGCTTGATCTTAGGCAAAAGGGAAGAGATGGACTAATTTTTTAAAAATGTTTCACTGCATTCTTAAAGTTACAAAGCCAATGCTCAGAATCCCTACAGTGCAGAAGGAGGCCATTTGGCCCATTGAGTTTGCACTGACCACAATCCCATCCAGATCCTATTCCCACATACTTACCCTGCTAATCCTCTGACACTAGGGTCAAGCCCAAAGCCATTCCTTGCTTGTTCCAATAACCAAACTCATGTAACAAGCCATTCCTTGCTTGTTCCAATAACCAAACTCATGTAACAAGCCATTCCTTGCTTGTCACATTGCCTTTGTAACTCTGAAAAATAATACATTTTTTAAAAAATAGTCTTATTCTTCCTTTCAGACAGATCTTTGCTTCTATCAACAAATTGGCTATAACTCGTATCCAGAAATGTGAATTGCTTTCTATTGTACTCTGTAATGCCAATTCTTTCTTTCCTTCCTTCCTTGTTATCCCTACTCCTGGCAGGAGAGTGTCACTGAATCAGGGAATCCAATGACGTTTAACCAAACAGAAAAAAAAACTGAGCTATCTCCTGAAGTAATCTTTCGTAGCCATCTTGCCCTTCCAGCTAGAATAAAGTGTCAGATCAAGTCCAAGATACGATGCGATGCAATGCCCCATCTTGTCAGCTTGGATCATATTTGCCTCTCCTGTGGGGACCTTGAATTGGTTTCAACACGAGTTTGGGTTTTGGAACAAGCAAGGAATGGCTTTGAGCCTTTTTCCTAGGATGGAAAAAGCTAGCACGAGGGGACACAGCTTTAAATTAAGGGGTGATAGTTATAGGACGGATATCAGAGGCAGATTCTTTACCCAAAGGGTGGTTCGGGAGTGGAATGCCCTGCCTGCCGCAGTTGTAGATGCGCCAAGTTTGGTGGCGTTTAAGAGGTTAGTTGATAAGTATATGGAAGAGAAGGGAATGGTTTAGTTTGGAGGGTCATTGCTTTTTATATTGGTCGGCACAACATCGAAGGCCGAAGGGCCTGTTCTGTGCTGTAATGTTCTATGTTCTATGTTCTATGTCTTGGTTTTAGGTTATTCACTTTGAACTGAAATTTTATTCAGCGTGTTTTCCCCTGCCAGACTTATTGATCTGTGTTTATTATTAAGCATTGTTTATTTCAGCTAAGACTCCAAGTAAAGATGTTAATTCACTAATTCCATGTAAGAAATATTCACAATTTGGAGATGTGAGGTTGACTGGAGTAGCTGTCCTAATACTGAGACAGTACACATCTATACTCCCTCATGAATACCAACTTGTTTGACCCAGGACACAGCTTAGATGCTGAGAGCCATTCTCTGCCCACACAAATTGACTATATCCTAGCGCAGATTAAAAAGTCCCTTTTTGCACTAATAAAATGTACCAGATGTAGCACTCCCAGTCCTCAAACAATCATCCTTAGGGCTTGTCTAAGTGAAAGCCAAATTAAAATGAGATAATGTGGGTGGTGCCTGCTAAAAAAATGATTAAAACTGTTTCTACACTTCTGTCATTAACACGAACTGGAAGCAGAGGTAGAAAGTACAGCTGGTTCCTCACACTACACAACTAAACCTCCTCACCTACTATTCATTGTGTCAACATTAAAAGACACCAATGGCAAGTTTATTAGAAGATATCTTAGCTGCCCTCAGACTGTTATCTGCATGCATGTAAATCCAGAAAGGATGCAGGAAGCCAGAAGCCATACTTCATGTAGTTTGTGTAACCCAGCTGGCAAACATCATGGATGGAGTCTTATCAGGTTGGCGTGCCAGTGAGATAGGACACAAAGCAAAGAATTGAGTTTGTGCCCAATTTCTCACCTCTTGCAATCTTTCTGGCCCTGTTCTACTAGTGAAATCAGCTTCACATCCAGGAAGGATGACAGATCTTCCAGTATATTATGTACTCTGTGTACACAATATACCTGAAGATCAGGGCACGTGCGCAATGGTGGCCTTAGAACTCAGCAGCCAGCCTTGCAGTTGGGCTAAGACTCCATCCGCACCCCATCAGGCGGAAATCACATTGTCACCTCTGTATTGCATAGAGTGCCGTAAATTACTGTGACTTTCCCCACTGCAAAAATGGGCAAGAAACTCGAGCATGTTTCACACTCAAATTCCACCTCATATTTTGGAAACTATAATTTGCCAGTAGAGGAACACATGTGGATAGAAACAATATGGATCGAATTTCAGTGTATTGGTTTAACTGGCATAGAGCTTTGAAAGGCTGATATATAGACCGTGAAGGAATTAATTCTCGAGACATTCTTTTCACATCAAGGACAGTCGAAAATGAAACTCTCTCACCCGAAAAGCTGTGGATGTTGGGGTCAATTGGACTTGTCAATTAGATGGATAGATTTTTGTTAGGGGAGGTCATCGAGAGACATGGAGCCAACATAGATAAATGAAATTCAAATGCGGATCGACCATGGTCTGACTGAAAAGTGGAACAGACTTGAGGGATTGAATGCACCCCTGTTCCTTTGAATATAGAATAGGAACTTTAGCATGAATGCTAACATACACTACTTCTAACCTCTATGCTTTTCAGTCCACTAGAACTAATGCATCATCTGAACCTTCCCATTGGAAGCAGTATAACGTTCATTATTTCACATATATAACATGCACCCTACTCTATACCTCCTCTTCTAACACTGAAGATGATTTTTTACCACCTACCTTGCACAAGTTTCAGTGGATGAAATACAACCAAGGCAAATTTAGATTTAACTTTAGATTTAATGCTGACAAAATTGTGTTACATCTTGTAAATTAGCATTGCAGCAAAGGGTGTTCCAGATTACCAAAGGGCCAAGATGTTATCATCTTGCAACAAATAACTACTGTACTACACACAGATAATTGGTAATAAGGTCTGCGGAGAGATTGTCAGGAATTTCCTTGGGACGGCTTGTTCTGGAGACCCCATTTATACTGTACTTGCAGCAAGATGATATGTGGAAGAGTGAGAGCAACTCAGTAAATTCCTGATGTATTGTTTTCATTCCTCATTAATCATCATGGGTTGAAATTACGGGGAGACGATGGCCTAGTGTATGATCGCTAGATTATTAATCTAGAATTTCAGCTAATGGTCCAGGATTCGAATCCCGCCATGGCAGATGGAAGAATTTGAATTCAATTTTAAAAATCTGGAATTAACAATCTACTGATGACCAAAAAACCATTGTTGACTGTGGAAAACCCCATTTGGTTCACTGTATCCTTTAGGAAGGCAAACCTACCTGGTGATTCTGTGTGATTCCAAAGCCACAGCAATGTGGTTGACTCTCAACTGATCTCTGAAATGACCGAGCAAGCCATTCATTTCAAGAGTGACTAGAGATAAATAATAAATACTAGCCAGCGAATCCATGTCCCGTGAATGAATGAATGAAAAATGTCCTGCTGCGTGTACTTATGATAAGAACGTAAGAAATAGGAGCAGGAGTAGGCCATCCAGCCCCTCGAGCCTGCCCCATCATTCAATAAGATCATGGCTGATCTGAAGTGGATCAGTTTGACTTACCCGCCCGCTCCCCATAACCCTTAATTCCCTTATCTATTAGAAATGTATCTACCTGTGACTTAAACATATTCAACGAGGTAGCCTCCACCACTTCAATGGGCAGAGAATTCCAGAGATTCACCAGCCTCTGAGAGAAGAATTTCCTCCTCAACTCTGTTCTAAACTGCGCCCCCACACTCCCTGCCCCCCCCTCTTTATTTTGAGGCTGTGCCCTCTAGTTCTGATTTCCTTTCTGAGTGGAAAGCAGGCTCAGAGCACATCATGAACTCAAATACTGACAGCTAAGCCAAAAGTTAAGTTTAGTCCTCTGTAAGAGCAAAAATCAAAGAACGTTGCAAGACAGGAACAGGTTATTCAGTCCTTCAAGACTGCGCCGACCATGCTGCCCGATTGAACTAAAACCCCCTATCTTTCCAGGGACTATATCTCTCTATTCCCATCCTATTCATGTATTTGTCCAGATGCCTCTTAAAACTCAATATCTCCATTACCTCCCCCAGCAGCGAGTTCCAGGCACCCACCAATGTGTGGAAAAATGCTTGCCTTGTACATCTCCTTTAAACCTTGCCTCTCACACCTTAAACTCCTAGTAATTGACTCTTCCACCCTGGGAAAAAGCTTCTGACTATCCACTCTGTCCATGCCTCTCATAATGTATAGACTTCTATTAGGTCACCCCACAACCTCCATCGCTCCAGTGAGAACAAACTAAGTCTCTCCAACCTCTCCTCACAGCTAATGCCCTTCAGATCGGGCAACATCCTGGTAAATCTTTTCTGTACCGTCTCTAAAGTCTCCACATCCTCTGGTAGTGTGGCAACAAGAATTGAACACCGTATTCCTAGGCACATTTGGAATGTAGTGTCCAATTCTGGTACATAATCTCTGTCTAATTTGGAGTGGACATAGTGCAATTTTGATCCCAGCATGCATGATTCTAGAACAAAGAGCAAAGAAAATGACAGCTCAGGAACAGGCCCATTGGCCCTCCAAGCCTGCTCTGTCCATGCTGCCTGACTTAACTAAAACCCCCTACACTTCCGGGGACCATATCCTGCTATCCCCATCTCAATCATGTACTTTCAAGATGCCCCTTAAAAGTTACTACAGTATTTGCTTCCATTATCTCCCCCAGCAATAAGTTCTAGGCACCCATCACACTGTGTAAAATATCTACCTTGTACATTTCTTCTAAAACTTGCCCCTCACACCTTAAACTGATGCCCCCTAGTAATTGACTCTTCCACCCTAGGAAAAAGCTTCTGATTATCTACTCTGTCAATGTCCTTCATAATCTTGTAGACTTCCATTAGGTGTCCCCTCAATCTCTATTGCTCCAGTCAGAAAAAACCACATCTCTCCAACCTCTCCTCATAGCCAATGCCTTCCATACTGGTGACATCTTTTCTGTATCCTCTCCAAAGCCTCCACATCCTTCAGGTAATGTGATGACCAGAATTGAACACTATGTTCCAAATGCAGCCTCACTGAGGTTCTATAAAGTGTCAACATGACTTCCCAATTTTTAAACTCAATATCCCAGTCAATGAAGGCAAGTGTGCCATATGCCTTCTTGACCACCTTCTCCATCTGCATTGCCACTTTCAGTGACCTGTATACCTGTGCACCCAGATCCCTTTGCCTATTAATAATCCTACCGGTCCTTCCATTTGCTGTATATTTCCTATCTGCGTTCAATCTTCCAAAATGCATTACCTCAAGTTTGTCCGGATTAAACTCCATCTGCCATCTCTCTGCTCAAGTCTCCAGCTGATCTATATCCTGCTGTATCCACTGATGGTCCTCATCGCTATCTGTAAATCCACCAACTTTTGTGTCGTTCGCAAACTTACTAATCAATCCAGTTACATTTTTCTCCAAATCATTTATATATATATTACAATCAGCAAAGGTTCCAGCCCTGACCCCTGAGGAACACCACTTGTCACAGCCCTCCATTCGGAAACTTAATGAATGATAGGCTTTGTAGGTACTCCTGTATTTTGAGTTATGTTTCACGGACACAATTCTGCACCACAAATTCACATCTTCTAACCCATTTAGCTTTTGTTTCATCCCAATGATACTGTCAAAGTAACATTTATCTTATCATTCCAGTCCATACATTGCTCAGCACCCTGCCTCTGCATCACCTATGTAATCTGTAAAGAATGTGTTAGTGTGATGGACCCGAAGGATAACTGTTTAAACTGCTGTAATTCATTCAGGTCAGCTCATTGCTGCCAACATTGAACACATTATCAAGAATTATGATGGTAATATTCCTCTGAAGATACTGGGGAGGAAGAAGCAAACTGGAGAAGCTAATATAATGAATGATAACAGCTTTAAAGGTAAGACTCAAATGATTTTCTTGTACGTGACTTCAAACTTACGGCTAGTCTCTTGGTCTGCTAGATAATATCCTTTCAGCATTTAATTATTGATGACTCTTTTATATTTAAAGTAGGTATGGGGAAGCCAACAATTGCAAATCTAATTGAACATCTAACCCATGTAATTCAAGATAATGCATGTTGAATATATTCAGCCCAAATGCGAATTAACAGAACTTGGAGCAGAAGGCCTGTCACCAGAGAGGGGAATTGTCCTTCCTGGGTATAGCTGCACGGAGTGTGTCCATGTCCAAAAAATTTTGATAACCTCTACCCGTTCTCTGTCAGTTATATTTATTGCAAAAATATACTTTATTTGCAAAATATCTGAAAGAACATTACAAACATTTCAAAGTGGCCATCACACAAAGTGCAATAATATTCAGGTTCTCTACCTTCACTTTGAGGAGCTTCAATACAATCCAAAGAAAATTACAGGCATTTCAAAATGGGCATTACACATGGAACAATGGTGTTTAAGTTGTCTACTTGGATCAAATTGCACTCTGAGGTGATTCATTACAGTTGTGATACATATAATTGTCATCCTTTATATCCAATGTGAATCATTCAGTCCAAGGGTGTTCTATACAATTACCATCCCCTCAGGTCACTATAGCTGAGTGGTCTTATCAGTGACCTCTCGCCCCCCACCCCCCACCCCTCGTTGCGTTCCTGCAGCTTCTGTCCCAAGCTTTAGTGTGTCCCTCAGCCTGGACTTTGGAATGTGCCAGTCTATAACACTCGCTCAGGGCCAACTCTTTGCGCTGGAAGTCCTAACAAGTTTGGGAGGACCAAAACATGTCATTTATTGCAAAAATGTGTTTTATTCATATAGAATCTGAAAGACACATTACGAAACATTTCAATTTGTTATGGCAATGATATTCACATTTTCAAGTCTGACAACACCAGTTTTAAATCCAACCGATTTATTTGATAGTAAACTTGCAAGCTTTCGGCTTTATAGCCTTCGTCAGGCGAATGAGGTGTTCTGGTCTCCAATAGTACACATATCAGCACAGACTGTTTACAGATTACTGATTAATTCTTACAGATTACAGATTCTAATCAGTAATCTGTAAACAGTCTGTGCTGATATGTGTACTATTGGAGACCAGAACACCTCATTCGCCTGACGAAGGCTATAAAGCCGAAAGCTTGCAAGTTTACTATCAAATAAATTGGTTGGATTTAAAACTGGCATTGTCAGACTTCTTACTGTGTTTACCCCAGTCCAACGCCGGCATCTCTACATCATTCATATTTTCCCCAGGGATCTGAGGTGCACTCTGATGTATTCAGCACTCTGAATGTTTTCATTCAGTAATGAGAACATTCCAAACATTTCAATATTTTCATTATAGAGAGTGCAATTATTTTCAAATTATACATATTGCTTCTGTGATGCTTCAGTACAATTACCTACGCTTAGGAATAAGCCCACAGTCTGAGAGGTTTTATGCGGATATCAGCCCCTCAGTGAACATTGGCTGAAAGGCCTTACACATTGAGACCTTTCCATATTGTGCGTTGGTGGTGTCCAAGATTACTTCTCGCGCATTTCAATTTTTCCTTTACTCCATTTTAAAGTTACAAAAGATTCAGAGTGGACCAGGCAAACCCAAATACATTCCTTGCTTTAAAAACTAAATTCGGAATCCAATTCAAGTTCCCCATAAGGGATCAGGATCCCAAGTTGACAAGATAAGTATTGCATCCCATCTTTGGCTTGACCTGATATTTGATCTTAGTCAAAGGGAAGTCTTGCCAATAGAAGGTGCATGCCTTCCGTTTCCCTTCAGTTTCTGCAGCGATTCACCAGGATCCCCTTGCCTGAGTGACTCATTTAAGTCAGCTTGGCTGTTTGTCCAACTTATTCACATCCTGAAATTCACAAATGATTCACGTTGCACCAAATTCCTTTTACGCACTGACAGTGCCCTTAAAAAAAATAGTAGGAGACCAGGTTCATAGAGAGAATTCTCCATAAAATCTAATTGGTAACACAATTATACAAAAGTCTGAGGTCATGTACCAACTGACTCGAGAACAGCTTCCTCCCTTTGCCATCAGACTTCTGAATGGACCCATCTCACATTAAGCTGATCTTTCTCTACACCCTAGCTATAACTGTAACACTAATTCTGCACCCTCTCTCCTTTCCTTCTCGATGAACAGTATGTTTTATCTACACAGCACACAAGAAACAATACTTTCCACTGTATGCTAATGCATGTGACAATAATAAATCAAATTAAATATTGACATTACAACATCGATGATAACCAATACTATTGGAACATGCTAATGTCACTTTATTGTATTTTTTTATATTCAATCATGGACATGGGTGTCGCTGGCTGGCTAGCATTTATTGCCCATCCCTAGTTACCCTTGTACATTAATTATTTTAAAGCCACTGCGTGCTACCGTACTGTCCAATCATGCCACACTCCCGCTGCAGCAAAGAGGGAGAATTTGGCATCAGCCAAATCTCTGTTCACTACACTGGGATGGAAAAATCCACCATCTTGAACAGTCGGAAAATTCTAGCCACTGTTTAAGCGGTCTGAAGCTTGTCTTTGAAAAGGAAGGAGAAGTAATTCTCCCACGACTGATCGTTTGTGAACTCTTTTCAACTGCATAGAAATCATAGAACCCCCTACAGTACTAACAGAGGCCTTTCAGCCCATCGAGTCTGTACTGACCTTAACCTAGGCCCTATTCCTTCAACCCCACACATTTATCTCGTCAACCCCTGGACAAATTACCACAGCCAATCCACCTAACTTGCACATCTGTGGAGTGCGGGAAGAAACCAGAGCACCTGGAGGAAACCCACACTGACACAGGGAGAACGTGCAAACTCCACACAGACAGTGATTGAGGCGGGAATTGAACCTAGGTCTCCGATGCTGTGAGGCATCAGTGCTAACCACTGCGCCACCCTGTCGCCTGCATTTAACCATTACATCCTAAAACTCCGCAGCAAGATATTTCGTCCTGTTCAAGATGTTTGCAGGTATACATCCTTGTCAAACTCAAGAGTTGATGTATCATGACCTTGATGTTTAAATTAAGATTATTGAACATATTGTCAAGTTGCTACTCTCATCCCACATTATCTTGTCACTTCACTGTCAGTTTGGTTTCATAACCTTGTCAGATATTCTGATTCGAGTGGAAGTTGTGATTTGTCAGAATGTGAGAGTAAGGGGATGCTTACATTGAAGATTTGCTGTGATAAATGCAGCCTGAAAAGTGGCAAAATCTGTGTCTCATGATATTACTTTCATTACAATCTGAACACATCTACTTTCCAGGCTACTCACTCGCTATGGGGGAATTCACTGGGGACTCGGAAGAAGGTAAAGTTCAGTGTCTATTACTATTCTAGGTAATGTCACATTATTACATTTGCCCTCATTAATCCCAAGAGTCTCTCGATCAGCTTATTTTACATCATCCAGAGAAAAGTGGCACAATACAGGAGGATTAGATTCTCAACATTTTTTTTGATTAGAATCTAGTTAAGCCTCATTTTAATGCAGTGCTTGGCAACCTAACAAATCCTGAGGGAGATGATAAAACCATGTTTCAATAATTGCATCTTCTGCTTGTCACTGCAAAACGCAAGTGATACGAGTACAGACTTGCTGGAGAAATGAGGTTTATCTCGGTTAAAAAGACCCACTTCTTCAGCTGGTGCAGTTCTACTCGGTAAGAAGTCTCACAAGTCCAATAGGTTTACTTGATAGCAAAAGCCATTAGCTTTCGGACCTCTGGCCTTTTGTTAGGTGAGTGGAGAGTTCTGGTCACAAATAGCGGATATAAAGACGCACAGTCAGTTTACAGAATACCGATTAGAATGCGAGTTTTTACAGTTAATCAAGTCTTAAAGGTGCAGACAATGTGAGTGGAGATAGCATTAAGCACAGGTTAAAGAAATGTGTATTGTGTCCAGACAGGACAGTGAGTGAGATTTTGCAAGCCCACGCAAGTTATGGGGGTTACAGATAGTGTGACATAAACCCAAGATCCTGATTGAGGTCATCCTCGTGTGTGGAACTTCGCTATCAGTCTCTGCCTCAATGACTGCACTGTTGTGTGTCGTGAAGGCTGCCTTAGAGAACGTTTACCTGAAGATCAGAGGCCGAATGTCCATGACACTGAAGTGTTCCTCAACAGGAAGAGAACACTCTTGCCTGGTGATTGTCAAGCCGTGTTCATTCATCCATTCATTGGCGTAGCATCTACATGGTCTCCCCAATATACTGTACCTCGGGACATCTACTTAACCAGGGGGTAGCTTGTTTCTGACATATGAGATGTTAAGTCACAACTAACACTATTCTACCACAAATCCAACAGCTTTATTGTCAATAATTTAAACTTAAAAATGAACACAATATGGAGTAATTTTCAGAGCCTGGTGACATCCTAGTCAGTCAGTTCAAGTTGACCACAGGTTGCTTGAAACTGATCTGACTTGGACTGATCCACTTGATGATGACATGTTAATGAGGATTTTCAGCCTGATTTTCTACTTCATCTGCATTGCACTCACCCCCAATCCTTCTGACCTCCTTGATTGGACAGCGGGGAGCAAGATCAGTCTTTAATTGGTCCATGTTGGTCTCTAGGGTGCAAGATCTGTCTGTGATTGGTCCTGACACTAGTATTAATTTAGCATGGCCAATCCACCTACGCATCTTTGGACTGTAGGAGAAAACCACGGCACCCAGAGGAAACCCACACAGACACAGGGAGAATGTGCAGATTCCTCACAGACAGTGACCCAAGCAGGAATCGAACCCGGCTCCCTAGTTCTGTAAGACAGCAGTGCTAAGCAGCAGTACCACCCCTAGTAGATTGTGGTAAGAGGCACCCAAGATTTCCACTGCCTTTGCAGCAGCGGCAAGTGTTTGGGGATATGTCAGTGGCATTGAGAGGAACTCTGCTCTCTGAGTTCTAACTGGGCTGAATGGGAGCCATGGATCATTGTGAGCTGGAGTGGGTTCCATTACTGGAATCCATTGAGGTCTGGTCTTATTGGCCCTCCTTCCACTCCATCCCCTAGAGTGACAACATGCCCATTTAAAATTTATTCTGCCCATTGGTGTGATTGGCATTGGATCATGTACAGGTATCTCAGTTACCAAACTGTTCCTGCCCTCTGTATTTGGGGCAGGGTAGACATCCTGTAAAGCCAGCAGCTCGGAGGATCACCTGGCAGAATGGGGACTTTGGTATTTTGGAGAGAGTGCAGAGGAGATTTACCAGGATGCTGCCTGGTTTGGAGGGTTGGTCTCATGAAGAAAGGTTGAGGGAGTCGGAGTTTTTCTCTTTAGAGCGGAGGAGGATGAGAGGTGACTTAATAGAGGTTTATAAAATGATGACACATGAGTGGACATGCAGAGACTATTTCCTCGAGTGGATGTAGCTGTTACTAGGGGGCATAACTATAAGGTTCATGGTGGGAGATACAGGAGGGATGTCTGAGGTAGATTCTTCACTAAGAGAGTGATCGGGGTGTGGAATAGACTGCCTGCTGTGATATTGGAGTCAACACAGTAAGAAGTCTGACAACACCAGTTTTAAATCCAACCGATTTATTTGATAGTAAACTCGTAAGCTTTTGGCTCTACGGCCTTCGTCAGGCAAATGAGGTGTTCTAGTCTCCAATAGCACACATATCAGCACAGACAGTTTACTATCAAATAAATTGGTTGGATTTAAAACAGGTGTTGTCAGACTTCTTACTGTGTTTACCCCAATCCAATGCCGGCATCTCTACATAATGGAGTCAGCCACTTTAGGAACTTTCAAGCAGTTATTGGATAGGCACATAGAGCACATCAGAATGATAGGGAGTGGGATAGCTTGATCTTGTCTTTGGACATAGCTTGGCACATCATTGAGGGCCGAAGGGCCTGTACTGTGCTGTTATGTTCTATGTTCTATAACATCACGAGAGGCAAAACTGTGCAGGAACCTGATTTTACACCTCTCGCCTAATCTTCTGACTTGCCACGTTGATCAGCTGGCTGGGCAAGGTGGAAGATTGCTGCCTCTGTCTTACTGCTTATTCATTCAAGATCCCACCAGAATGCATTTACTCCCACTCCGTACGCGGCTTCCACCTCCATCCATCCACGATCTGCTGTAGGGACACCCTCTTAGAAGCCTGCACCAATGTTGTACGTAATCTACTTGCAGAAATAGCTGTGTTCAAACAGACTTTTAATCTGTCTGCTTCTTTTTACAGAATACATTTTAGGGGCTCCCAGGGCAAAGAATGCATTGGGTTTGGTATGTATAATTTATGAAATAGGTGTTGATGAATTTTTTTCCTCCATCTTCTCCTGTGCTCAGCTGTCTTATCCTGAAACCTTGTGCCGAACCATTTCAGCTGCAGTCGAGATCAGAATTCCTGGCTGGAAATGAGGAATATTGTTGGGGAACTGAAAATCTCAGGGACATCGGCAATGTGCTAGTTTTACCCGCTGGCGAGAAGAACATGTCTCATGTTTTTTTTTAAGTGATAAATAACGAATGAGTATTTGATCATCATCCATGGACCATAGGATCATCCCAATCAAGGCTGTTTTGGGATGTGTTTGTGGGAGTCAGAGTGTCACTTACTATGCTCTTCCTTGGTGCTGAGACTGGCTGCAGAGACAGCCTTGGACCTCCCACAAACCCCCTCCAGAAATATTGTCAGCAAAGGGAATAATCCCCTTAAAATAACATTTCTTATCCTGAATCCAGCACATCTTGCTTCGGTCACTTAAAGACTTCTGGCTCTCCCAACAGTGTGGTTTGGCTTTTTATCAGGAAATGGGCACCTGTGAGGCATTGTGTATTCTACAGTGCAGAAGGAAGCCATTTGGCCCATTGCGTCTGCACCGACTCTCTGACAGAGCGTCTTACTCAGGCCCTATCCCTGTGACTTGAAGTTATCTTGACCAGTTTAGGGAGATATTCCTGTGCCCCACAAAACAGGAACAGTTTTACAGTTACCGGTTGATGCGACTTCTGTTATTTCAAGCGCTGGGCTGCACTTAAATCAGAATGGTTTGAACCTGGTTGTCATCTTGCTTTGACAGGTGTACATTCTACTGAAAACGAATTTAACAACCAAACAAACTCTTCTGGGTGAACAGGTAAGAATCTGATTCACAAAAATGATTTAACTCTGTTTTCCACATAGATTATATAAAACAAGGTTAAATAAACCCTTACAATCACACATCAGTAACAGGTAGCTTACATGTGGGATCTTCCTGTGAGCAAATTGGGTGCTGTTGCTTCCTTATATTGTGACAGTGACGACATAATTCCCATGGTTACAAAGGCCTTTGGGATTTCTCAAAGTCGAAAAAAGCCTCATGAGAACCTTTTTTTCTTATTTTGAAAACAAATTTATATCTGGATTTTGATGTCCAACTGCCATTATCCCAGCTCAATTTTTGTATTTGCTTCTTTAATTTTTAGTTTGGATTTTTGTACTGTTTTCTTCCTCCTGTTTTTTTTTAAACATCCTGGGTTTGATTCCTAGCTTGGGTCACTGGCTGTGTGGAAGTGAAAATCTACACGTTCTCCCCATGTCTGTGCGGGTTTTCTCTGGATGCTCCTGTTTCCTCCCGCAATCCAAAAGACATGCTGGTTAGGTGCATTGACTCAGTGTATCTGAACAGACACCAGAGTGTGGCGACTGGGAGATTTAACTTGAAAGTAACTTCATTGCAGTGTTAATTAAGCCTATTTGTGGTGACAGTAATAAATAAGCTTAAAACACGAGAGTTTCTTTTTACATCGAACGGATGGTCTCTATATAACTGATTTATCGCTTATCGGATCTTATTTTCTTGTCATATCCTTATCAATAATCATTTAAAGTATGCAGCACAGCAGAAGATGACTTTAATAGTCCTTCCCAGTTAACAAATAGCAATGTTTAATGTAGCTGCAATGCTTCCTCTGGTGACTTGTATAACTGCACAAAGTAGAATCAGATTTCAGCATCAGTGTTGTTTGAGGGGATGCGGTGGGGAGGGGGTGACTGTTATTTGGCATGCAAAGACAAAGGAGTGCATCATCCTGAGAGAAATACGCTGCCCGTGCATGTCGATAGGCTATCAGAATAGGCCATATTGACTGGAAGGTTATTTTAACTGCTTTGCGCGCACTGTAGTTAAAAAACCCAATGCCTCTACTAGCTCAGGAGGCTATGGAAATTTGGCACGTCTGCTCCAACTCTCACCAATGTTTACAGCCGCACTATAGAAGCATCCATTCTGGTTGTGTCACAGCTTGGTATGGCTCCTGTCTGTCCAAGACCATGAGAAACTACAAAGGATTGTGAACGTAGCCCAGTCCATCATGCAACCAGCTTCCCATCCATTGACTCCGTCCATACTTTCCGCTGTCTTGCATGTACACCTGTCAAAAGCAGAGAGCATAATCTAGGATCCCACGCACCCCGGACATTCTCTCTTCTACCTTCTTCCATTGGGAAAAAGATATAAAAGTCTGGGATCACGTACCAACCGACTCGAGAACAGCTTCTTCCCTGCTGCCATCAGACTTTTAAATGGACTTACCTTATGTTACGTTGATCTTTCTCTACACAATAACTACGACCGTAACACTGTATTCTGCATGCTCTCCTTTCCTTCTCACCTATGTCCTCTATGAACGGTATGCTTTGTCTATATAGCATGCAAGAAACAATACTTTTCACTGTATCCAAATACACAGGCGATAGGACGGTACAGTGGCTAGCACTGCTGCTTCACAGCACCAGTGACTTGGGTCACTGTCTATGTAGAGTTTGCATGTTCTCCCCATCTCTGCATGGGTTTCCTCTGGTATTCTGGTTTGCTCCCATAGTGTACGGATATATGGATTAGGTTGCTTGGTCAGGCTAAATTTCCCCTTAATGTTAGGGGGATTAGCATATGGGGGATCAGAGGAATAGGGCATGGGTGGGATTGTTGTCAGTGCATACTCGATGGGCCAAATGGCCTCCTCCTGCACTGCAGGGATTTATATGACAATAATAAATCAAAGGGTACTACCCCCTCAATGGTGAGTCACTTCACTCAGGGGATCAATCAGGTCAATTCCCAAATTCCTGTCACTGTGTCAGTGATGCATCCTCTGCAGCTCAGCCTCCACGAGAAGCCAGAAGGCCACATACCTCTGGCCACCGGGTTCCTGACTCCAACACACATGAGCTCACATGGATAGGACACAAATGATGAGAACTGTCCCAAAACACGCAGTGACATCCAGTACACCACTGGGACCCTTGATTTTGATTTGATTTATCATTGTCACGTGTATTAGTTAACAGTGAAAGGTATCGTTTCTTGCATGCGATATAGAAAAAGCATACCATTCATAGAGAAGGAAGGCAGAGAGTGCAAAATGTAGTGTTACAGTCATAGCTGGGGTGTAGAGAAAGATCAACTTAATGCGGGGTAGGTCCATTCAAATGTCCGACAGCAGCAGGGAAGAAGCTGTACTTGAGTCGGTTAGTACGTGATCTCAGACCTTTGTATCTTTTTCCTGGCGGAAGAAGGTGGAAGAGAGAATATGCACAATATCCGGGGTGTGTGAGGTCCTTGATTATCTCTCTGCTTTTCTCAGAGCAGCGAGAAGTGTAGACAGAGTCAATGGATGGGATTCTGCTGTTGGGATTGTACCGGACCCTCCTGCAGTCCTCTCCAGAGACCGTCTTCTGATTCATCACAGTCTGTATCCTGAAGACCCTCGTCATCATGAGGACGTGGCCTTCGTCACCAGCTGCATGGTGAGCCCCTGAGGAGCAAAAGGAAGGGGCTGGATGGAATAGAGAGGGAGAAACTGTTCCCAATCATAAAAGGATCAAGAATGAGGGGGGACAACGACTTAAAGCAATTTGCAAAAGAAGAAAACCTGATCTGAGAGAAAGCATTTTCATGCAGCGAACGGCTTAGGTCTGGAAAACACTGCCTGGAAGTGTCGTGGAGGCACATTCAATCGAGGGGTTCAAGAGGGCATTAGATGATTATTTATTTGAATAGAGACAGTATGCAGGGAGACAAGGAGTGGCAGTAAGTCATGCTGCTCATTTGGAGAGCCAGTGCGCGCACAATGGGCTGAATTGCCTCCTTCAGCACGTAACAATTCTCTGAGGAAGGTAGGGAGAAAGGAGAATTCATAGAGATGGAGGAGCAGGAATGGGGACGAGGCAACTTACACAGGAGGTGGGAATTTCTGGTACCTCCTTGCTGCCCGGATCATCTGATCCCACTGAAAGTTTTGGCTGGCCTGCGGGTCTCACCAAGGCGGGGCTGGAAAATCCTTGCCAATGGCTTTCTGTCCAAACTGTCAGTGATCACCTCATTCAACATTGTTACCAGTGAACACAATCCCAATTCTCCTGTGCCCACCATGGCTGGAATTCTCCAATTCAGCAGGATTCCCCTGTCTCACCTGCAGTGCAACCCCACCCACGGGTTTCACAAAGACATGGGGTGACATCATCAGGGAATCCCATTGACAGCAGCGGGACTGGAGAATCCTGTGCTAGCGAACAGCACAGCGCCTTCCACCATTGGCTGGGGAATTGGAGAATCTCACCCTTCCCTCTGTCACTGGCCATGGCATCATCCTACAATCCTGGAATGTGAGCCACAAAATATAATCATTCCGTAAAATCTTTATCCGATGAGCCATCCAATATTCATCCAATCCTCCTTTTTGTTTTTGCTTTTGATTTTCTTACTGCACCTAGTAGTGGTCTAAGGCAGATCTGTTCTGCATAGCCAGTAATTGCTGGAACAAGCCTATCGCTAGGGACTCGTAGCTTAAGGGATGCAACTCGGCATCAAGCTTAGCTGACCAGGAGTCTCTCCCACTCTTACCATCAGCCACTGGTGTGTTTGGAAAGTTTCTGCAGGCAGACTCAACCTGTTTGGCTGCTTTATCATAGAAATCCTATAGTACAGAAAGAAGCCATTCAGCCCATCGAGTCTGTACCTAACACAATCCCACCCAGACCTTATCCCTATATATTTTACCCACCCATCCTTCTAACCTACACATCTCAGGACACTAAGTGGCAATTTTAGAATGACCAATCAACCTAACCCGCACATTTTTGGACTGTGGGAGGAAGCCGAAGCAAACCCACGCAGGCACGAGGAGAATGTGCAAACTCCACACAGACAGTAACCCAAGCCGGGAATTGAACCCAGGTCCCTGGAGCTGTGAAGCAGAGTGCTAACCACTGTGCTACCGTGCCGCCCAACTATGAACACAACTTTCTCGGTCATCGATTCCTGGGTGCGGTGGGGAGGAGGACTCGATCCTGGAGCTTCTGGTTCAGAGGCGGGCACACTACCCACTGTGCCACAAGACCTCCTTTTACATTCTCTGAGATGCCTATCTTCTGTGTGCCTTTGCAGGGCCTTTGTGCAGTGCTACCCAAGTGTCTGTAGCGTAGCTGGTGGCAGGCAGTTGACTTTCACAGGGGGAGATCGCAAATGGCCTTGGAGGACAGTTGGATCCCCGAGAAGGCCTAGATCTGGACTGCACCTCACCTTGGCATAAGTGGCAGTGGTGTTGGTGCCAGCTGGCTGAAAGGCAACAGCAAATTAACTGACAGATTGCGGATGGTAGGGGAGAGGATGAATGCTATCATCCTGAGAGATATCAGCTGGATGGTGTCCAATAGCCCCACTATCACTGCACCATGGCAGCACCTTAGTGATCGTACAGCAATCTGTTGAAGCTGTGATGCTGTGAGATCCTGGAGGATCCATTGTCATGGTGACAGCAGTGTGAGATTGCACGGTGGTAAGTTGTGCCTCTGTAAGACCTGGGATTCACTCTAACCTAACAATAAGTTGATTATAATTGTTAGACTGAGTTGGGAGAGCTGGTCTAAAAGATACCTATAGCTCTGAATAGGTTTAAACCACTCTTATATGTTGCCCAAGATTGCCCAGAGTTTAACACTTAGCTGTATTAAACTACCATAGCTGATAGGGACAGCACAATTCAGACTGTGGAACACTGGCTTTTGGCACTGTTCTGATGACTGAACTCTTATTTTTTTCTTCTCTGTGTCTAGTTGCTGTAAGTTGTTGCTTATTAACCTTTACTATCTCAGTGCATGGCCAATCATATCCCTGAACCCTGATCAAGACCAAGCACCAAGCCCTGATTGATCACATGGTCTATGATTAGTATCTGATTGGTCCCTTATGTGTGATGTCACTTCCTGTTATCTCCTGACTGCTTCTCTAAGATGGAAGTTGTTTGTGGGAGTGTCCTCCTTACTTTTCAGTTACTGGTGGTATACCTTAGGGATCTGTTTTGGTGCCACTGCTGTTCATTTTCATAAATGAACTGGATGACGGTGTAGAGGGATGAGTTAGTAAATTTGCTGATGACACCAAAGTTAGAGGAGTTGTAGACAGTGAGGATGGATGTTACAGTTTGCAGAGGGACATAGATAAGCTGCAGAGCTGGGCTGAGAGGTGGCAAATGAAGTTTAATGCGAAAAAGTGTGAGGTGATTCACTTTGGTAAGAGTAATAGGTGTACAGAATATAGGGCTAAAGGCAGGATTCTTAGTAGTGTCGACGAGCAGAGAGATCTCGGTGTACACATGCAAAGCTCCCTGAAAGTTGGTACTCAAGTTGATAAGGTTGTTAAGAAGGCATACAGTGCGTTAGCTTTTATTGGTAGAGGGATTGAATTTCGGAGCCGTGATGTCATGTTGAAACTGTACAAAACTCTGGTGTGGGCACACTTGGGGTACTGCGTACAGTTCTGGTCACCATATTGTAAGAAAGATGTGGAGGTATTGGAAAAGGCGCAGAGGAGGTTTACCAGGATGTTGCCTGGTATGGTGGGAAGGTCTTATGAGGAAAGGCTGAGGGACTTGAGGTTGCTTTCATTAGAGAGAAGGCGGCTAAGAGGTGACCTTATTGAGGCACGTAAGATGATTGGAGGGTTAGTTAGGGTGGACAGTGAGAGTCTTTTTCCTCGGATGGAGATGGCTAACATGAGGGGACATAGCTTTAAATTAAGGGGTGGTAGTTATAGGATGGATGTCAGAGATGGATTCTTTACTCAGAGGGTAGAAAGGGCATGGAATGCCCTGCCTGCAGCAGTTGTGGACTCGCCAAGTTTAAGGGCGTTCAAATGGTCAGTGGATAGGCATATGGATAACATTGGAATAGTTTAGGTTAGAGGGCCATTAGATTGGTTCTATTGGTCGGCACAACATCGAGGGCCGAAGGGCCTGTACTGCGCTGTAATGTTCTATGTACTCCAGCTTTTTCCTTTCATTTTATGAAATTTGTAGTTTTACGTTAAGATAATTTGGGTGTTATTTGGAACAGGAGGCACATTCAGCAATCTGTGTTTTAAAATTGGAAGCACTGGGACCAGAAGTGACTCAGGCCCATCGAATTCAGCCTGAGGGAACCCCGGTGACCAAACCACAGACCGTGGCCTCACCAGTGTTTTACATTAGCCGTGATCTGATTGGATGACGGCATAGGCTCGAAGGGCTGAATTACCTTCTTTGCTTCTAATTCCTTTGTCTCTATGTTCCTCTGTTCCGTTGGTTCCTTGCATTGACAGCGATGGTCATCTGTACCATTGCCTTTGCGAAGTTTGTCTGCAGGGCCTCCTCACTTCCTGTGGACAGAGGACCCCTTCCTTCCTGTCCATGTCAACTCATGCACCAAGGCTGTGTCAGAGAAGACTCTCTATCATACAGTGCCATTCTTCCTGCCTATCAGATCATCTCTCACAGCTGCTTCCAGTGGAATACAAACACGTTTTAAGAAGACAAATGCAAAATATTAGGTATCGCAAATAAAAGCAGAAAACTGCTGGAAACACTCAGCAGTGTCAACAGCACCTGTTTGGAAAGAAACAGAATTAACATTTCAGGTCATTGATCTTTTAACAGATTGTCAAAATGTGGATATGAGTGAATGTTGCCTCTAATCTCTTTTATCACTTGAAATTCTCCCCTCAATTTTATAATGGGGTTTGAATACCCAGCCTTGCGACTCAATGGCTATTGGAACCCTTCCAGTACCCATCGACTCTGCACCAAATCCCCACAAGAGCATCCCTCTCAAGCCCATCCCTTCTCTGCAACCCGATGCACTTACCATGGCTAATGCCCCTTACCTGCACATCCTGAGACACTAAAGGTCAAATTAGCATGGTCAATGCATCAAACCTGTACATCTTTGAATTGTGGGAAGAAACTGGAGCACCTGGAGGAAACCTGTGCAAACACAGGGCGAATGTGCAAACTCTACACAGACCGTGACCCAAGGTCACTGAATCTGGGTCCCTGGTACAGTGAGACAGGAGTACTAACCACTGTGCAACCCCAGATAAGTCTCTAATTTGGTTTCCTCTGATGTTTTTTAATGAATGGAAGTGCTGTCCTTTATGTTTTTACCCGATGGATACTCAGTTCCTAGCAAAAGAAATTGAGGGTATATTAACAGTTACAACTGTCAGTTCAAAGTGGTTTTGCTTCCTACAGTCACAGGAGCTATAGGTGCCAACACAGCCTGATTCTTGTGTCAGGGCTTGAAGCAACCTGAAACAATTTTTTAAAATGGCATCTCGGCCTTTTGGCAAAGATGAAACTCAGATCAGTGCAGGAGGGGATTTAAATGCTTCATCCTATCAGCTTGGATCATGTAGAGGAAGAATGGATCCTGTCTTGTCAGCTTGGATCTGTAATGTTTTTCTTGTAGGGACTCTGGGCCAATTTGATTGGAAATAATTTTTTTTAAAATTCCTTGCTAACCTCAAATGTCAACTCAATCCCTAAGATGGGGTGCAATGTCTTATCTTGTCGGCTTGAGTCTTGTTTGTCTCTCTCAAAGACTGGGAATCTGATTCACTTTGAATTTGGTTTTTTGGAGCAAGCAAGAAATGGATTTGGGGTTGTCCGCTCCACTGTGAACATTGGCTTTGTAACTTTAAAGGATGGAGTAAAAAAAATAAAAATTCCTTGAGAAGAGAAGCCCATCCCAATTCATTTGGAATGAGCTCATGTCTTCACACTCAATTCACAACTGACGTACGTCCCACAGGTTTTGCGTTGATTCGAATCGCTAAACCAGCAGTGCATAAATACCCTGTGAGTAGAGAAATATTCAGTAAATATTCAACCGTTATGCCATATAAAGTGGAAGTAGAATTTCACGCCTGTCGGACTGAAGGATGTCAACTTTAAAGATTGAAGCATGCTTGTGACAACCAATGAAAGGGATTTACTGTGTTACTTCAGCCTGTGTGTTTTCATTTGCAGGCAGCAGCTTTCTTCGGCTACGCGGTCGCTGTCACCGACATAAACAGTGATGGGTAAGAATTACTCTGCCCTGTGCAATGAACTGTAACTTGCACTCTGTATTATAATTCTCCAAGGAGAGATGGAGCTGTTAACAGCCAGCCTGATTGTCAGTGTGGTAACTCTGTGCCATTTCGAGTTATTGATACCATTTGTACATTTGAAATTATTCCACACGTTACACAAGGGCTAGACTCACCCATGGGTCAATTGTTAAGTTCATATCCTAGCATCTTACAGTGCAGAAGGAGGCCATTTGGCCCATTGGGTCTGCGCCCACTATAATACCACCCAGGCCCTATTCCATAACCCCATGTATTTACCCCCTGACATTAAGGGGCAATTTAGCATGGCCAATCCACCTAACCCACACATCTTTGGCCTCCTGTCACATTTTGAAGTTATTGCCTCCCCACCCCTCTCCAATATGATCCTGACAATACTCAGGATCCAACCCTAAGATATCCATGGGAGTTTGCCCATTGCTGCCCCTCCAGCAGCAGTGACGACACTGGACATTGCTTGGACAATAGGAGGATATCTCTTTTATGTGAGAGTATGGGACATATGTGCCACTATGATACCCCTTGGGTGCCCAGCTGCCGATACTTTTGAAAGGTCTAAAATGGCAGCTGAACTAGAGCAGAGTCACTATAATGCAGAAGGAGGCTATTCGGCCCATCAATTCTGCACTAACTCTTTGGAAGAACATCTTACCCAGACCTTATCCCTGTAACTCCACACATTGACCTTGTTAATCCCAGTAACCTACGCATTTTGAGACACTAAGGGACAATTTAGCATTGCCAATCTGTGCATATTTGGACTGTGGGAGGAAACCCACGCAAACACAGGGAGAACATGCAGACTCCATACAGACCACAATCCAAGGCCAGAGTTGAACATGGTTCCCTGGGGCTGTGAGGCAGCAGTGCTAACCACTATGCCACCATGCTACCTTAGGTGGCAGTCACTCTACATTTCCCTTCCTGAGTCTCTTATGTAGGAGAGCAAATCTAAGATGATATTAAAATACCCATTTTCAGAGGTCCAGGACCTTTTACTTTTCTGGATGTTCATCATCTTCATTTGCATTGGCCTCCAGGTCCTGACACTAAAATCCACTGCCATGTTTTCCTTATTTTGACCAGTACCTAGTTACTTCCTGTGTCTCAGTGCATTGGCCTCAAAAACTGGTCTCAAAATCATCCTCTCCAGATTCCCTTATGTTTTTTCTCTACAGTATTAAATTTCAGGTTTAGTTCCCCCTCGTATCCTTCATACTACTTATTTTAGTTTATTGTACACTATTTCAGGTCCCCATTAGAACTATCTTGTTATCAGTGGCAGGGCACAAAGTCACCTTGTGTCACAATCCTCTCCCAATTACTTTTACAGAGGACTCTGGGTCTGTGCTCGTTGGAGTTTAGAAGCAGGAGGGGGGATCTTATTGAAACTTACAGGATATTGCGAGGCCCAGATAGAGTGGACAGCGAGAGGATGTTTCCACTAGTAGGAAAACCTAGAACCAGAGGGTACAACCTCAGGCTAAAGGGAAAATCCTTTAAAACAGAGACAAGACTTAATTTTGTCAGGCAGAGAGTGGTGAATTTGTGGAACTCTTTGCCGCAAAGGGATGTGGAGGCCAGGTCATTGAGTGTCTTTAAGACAATGATAGATAGGTTCTTGATTAATAACAGAATCAGGGGTTATGAGGAAAAAGCAGGGGAATGGGGATGAGAAAAATATCAGCCATGTTTGAATAGTGGAACAGACTCGATGGACCAAGTGGCCTAATTCTGCTTCGATGTCTTATAGTTTTATATCTATTTTCAAGGTTGATAAGTCCAACTCCCCCCCGCTGCCCCACAACTCTGACACCAGAGGCAGGATTTTGAGTCCCAGATGGGGCAAGAAGCAGAGACAGGGACTATCGAAATATATATCCCACCATCAACCTATTGGTTCCCTGTCTTGATACCACCCCCCCGAATCACTTCTCCCTAGGGTATATGGGGACAGTAAGGCTACCGGCCTACACACTGCATATAGCCAAATCAATTCTTTAATAGTCACTTAAGGTCACTCAACTGGCATTTCCTAATTGGTCCACAGAAGAGGTGGGGCCAATTTAGTTGCTGGGAAGTGCCCCCCCCCCAGCCAGGAGTCAGTCTGCCTAGAATGTAAGAACTAGGTAGGCCATTCGGCCCCTTCAGCCTGCTGTACCATTCAATAAGATCATGGCTGCTTTTTTTGTGGACTCAGCTCACCTTAGCCACCCGCTCATCATAACCCTTAATTCCTTTACTGTTCAAAAATCTATCTTTTCCATAAAAACATTCAATGAGTTAGCCTCAACTGCTTCGTAGAGCAGGGAATCTCTCAGATCCACAACTCTTTGAGTGTAGAAATTCCTCTTCAACTCTGCTTCCCTTCATTTTGAGGCTATGCTCCCTAGTTCTAGTTTTATTTGCCAATGGAAACAACTTCCCTGCTTCTATCTTATCTAAGAGCTAGAAGAGGACACGAGAAGACTTTGGCGGATAGGATTAAGGAGAATCCTAAAGCTTTTTACAGATATATAAATAATAAAAGATTGGTTAGGGCAAGATTAGGGCCAGTCAGAGATAGCAGTGGGAAATTGTGCGTGGAGCCTGAGGAGATAGGAGAGACACTGAATGAGTATTTTTCATCAGTATTCACGCAGGAGAAAGACAATGTTGTCCGGGAGAATACTGCGATACCAGGTTGTAGACTGGGTAGGATTGAGGTTCATAAGGAGGAGGTGTTAGCGAATCTTGAGGGTATGAAAATTGATAAGTCCCCTAGGCCAGATGGGATTTACCCTAGGATTCTCTGAGAGGCTAGAGAGGAGATTGCAGAGCCTTTAGCTTTGATCTTCATGTCGTCGTTAGCTACAGGTATAGTGCCGGAAGACTGGAGGATGGCAAATGTTGTCCCTTTGTTCAAAAAGAGGAGTAGATGGGGGTAAGGCGGTTGATGTGGTATATATGGACTTTAGTAAGGCATTTGATAAGGTGGCCCATGGAAGACTTCTGCAGAAAATGCAGATGTATGGGATAGAGGGTGATTTAGCTAATTGGGTTAGGAATTGGCTAGCAGATAGAAGACAGAGGGTGGTGGTTGATGGGAGATATTCATCTTGGCGTTCGGTGACAAGTGGTGTACCTCAGGGGTCTGTTTTGGGGCCCCTGCTGTTTGTAATTTTTATAAATGATCTGGATGAGGGTATTGAAGGATGGATTAGTAAATTTGCAGATGACAGTAAAGTTGGTGGAGTAGTAGATAGTGAAGAGGGGTGTTATAGTTTGCAGAGGGACTTGGACAAGTTGCAGAGTTGGGCCGAGAGGTGGCAAATGGAGTTTAATGGGGAAAAGTGTGAGGTAATGCACTATGGCAGAAATAATAAGTGTGTAGAGTATAGGGCAAATGGTAGGATTCTTAGTAGTCTAGATGAACAGAGGGATCTTGTTGTGTATGTGCATAGATCCCTGAAAGTAGGCAGTCAGGTCGAGAAGGTTGTTAAGAAGGCATATGGAGTCTTGACTTTTATTGGTAGAGGGATTGAATTTCGGAGCCGCAACGTCATGTTGCAACTGTACAAAACTCTAGTGCGGCCGCACTTGGAGTATTGTGTGCAGTTCTGGTCCCCACATTATAAGAAAGATGTGGAGGCATTGGAGAGGGTACAGAGAGGTTTACCAGGATGTTGCCTGGTATGGAAGGCAGGTCTTATGAAGAGAGGCTGAGAGATTTGAGGTTGTTTTCATTAGAAAGAAGGCGGCTAAGAGGAGACCTTACTGAAACATATAAGATGATTAGAGGTTTAGATAGGGTGGACAGTGATAGCCTTTTTCCTAGATGGAGAAAGCTAGCACGAGGGGACACAGCTTTAAATTAAGGGGTGATAGTTATAGGACGGATATCAGAGGTAGGTTCTTTACCCAAAGGGTGGTTCGGAGTGGAATGCCCTGCCTGCAGCAGTTGTAGATGCGCCAGGTTTGGTGGCGTTTAAGAGGTTAGTTGATAAGTATATGGAAGAGAAGGGAATGGTTTAGTTTGGAGGGGCATTGCTTTTTATATTGGTCGGCGCAACATCGAAGGCCGAAGGGCCTGTTCTGTGCTGTAATGTTCTAATGCTTCTAATTCTAGAGACCATCCTGGAAATTATAGACTGGTAAGCCTGACTTCTGTTGTGGGCAAGGTCTTGGAAAGAATTATAAGGGATAGGATTTATAAGCATCTAGAGAGGAATAAATTGATTAGAGATAGTCAGCACAGTTTTGTGAAGGGTAGGTCGTACCTCACAAACCTTATTGAGTTTTTTGAGGAGGTGGCCAAAGAGGTAGATAAGGGTAAGGCAGTTGATGTAGTGTATATGGATTTTAGCAAAGCGTTTGATAAGGTTCCCCATGGTAGGCTACTGCAGAAAGTGCAGATGCATGGGATTGAAGGTGATTTAACAGTTTGGATTAGGAATTGGCTAGCTGATAGAAGACAGAGGGTGGTGGTTGATGGGAAATATTCAACCTGGAGTGCAGTTACAAGTGGTGTACCTCAAGGATCTGTTTTAGGGCCACTGCTGTTTGTCATTTTTATAAATGACCTAGATGAGGGTGTAGAGGGTTGGATTAGTAAATTTGCTGAAGATACCAAAGTGGGGGGAGTTGTAGATAGCGAGGGTGGATGTTACAGTTTGCAGAGGGACATAGGTTGCAGAGCTGGGCCGTGAGGTGGCAAATGGAATTCAATATGGATAAGTGTGAGGTGATTCACTTTGGTAGGAATAACAGGCATATGAAATATAGGGTTAATGGAAGGACCCTTAATAGTGTTGTCGAGCAGAGGGATCTTGGGTACAAGTACATAGCTCTTTGAAAGTTGGCACCCAGGTTGATAAAGTTGTTAAGAAGGCGTACGGTGTGTTAGCTTTTATTGGTAGAGGATTGAATTTAGGAGCCGTGAGGTTATGTTACAACTGTACAAAACTCTGGTGCGGCTGCACTTGGAGTATTGCGTACAGTTCTGGTCGCGGCATTATAAGAAAGATGTGGAAGCATTGGAAAGGGTGCAGAGGAGGTTTACCAGGATGTTGCCTGGTATGGTGGGAAGGCCTTATGAGGAAAGGCTGAGGACCTGAGGTTATTTTCATTAGAGAGAAGAAGGTTACGCGGTGACCTAATTGAGGCGTATAAGATGATCAAGGGATTGGATAGGGTGGATAGTGAGAGCCTTTTTCCTCGGATGGTGATGACCAACACGAGGGGACATAACTTTAAATTAAGAGGTGGTAGTTATAGACGGATGTCAGAGGCAGCTTCTTTACACAGAGGGTGGTGAGGGCGTGGAATGCCCTGCCTGCAGCAGTTGTGGACTCGCCTGCTTTGGGGGCATTCAAATGTTCGGTGGATAGGCATATGGATGATATTGGAATAGTTTAGGTTAGAGGGTCCACTGGCCGGCGCAACATCGAGGGCCGAAGGGCCTGTACTGCGCTGTAATGTTCTATGTTCTATGTTCTATTCTCTTTCACAATTTTAAATGTTTCTGTAAGATATCCCCCTAATTCTTCTGAATTCCAATGAGTATAGCCCCAGTCTACTCAGTCTCTCCTCATAAGCCAAGCCTCTGAACTCTGGAATCAATCTAGTGAATCTCCTCTGTACCCCCTGCAGTGCCAGTATATTCTTTCTCAAGTAAGGAGACCAAAACTGTACACAGTACTCCAGGTGTAGCCTCACCAGCACCTTATATAGCTGCAACACAACCTCCCTGTTTTTAAATTCCATCTCTCTAGCAATGCAGGACAAAATTCCATTTGCCTTCTTATTAACCTGCTGCACTTGCAAACCAACTAGAAACTAGAAATCCTCCATGCCTTCCTGGGTGCACAAACTGCCTAGCAGAGGGGGCTATTCCCTTAATATTGATGGGCTGGCTGTAAATCTATGCCAGAATTTTACCGCCTTACCTGCCTGGGAATGCGAAGAATGATGTTCTGCGAGACACACTCACGCCCCAATTTTGGGGTGGGCGAGGCAGTAAAATTCCAGCCGTGGTCTTTAATTTGAATTTTTAAAAGTTGGATAGGGGGCACCTCTTTTTTTCAAGCACTACCTTGGTTAATTACCCTCCCGTTTCAGGCTGGGTCTCCATCCGCAGCAGGAAAACAACATTCAGAGCAGTATACTTATTTCCCCATTTTACTGCTGTTCCATTTTAAAGTCTACAAGACCAGTATTCTTAATTCCCCATCCTTTTTTTTTGCCCTTCTGGATTTCAAGTCCCAAGACCTTTGATTAGCCATCCAACTTTGAGACTCTAACCCCCCCCATCTGTAATCAAGTAGCAAATCCTTTCTCGGGCCATTCATTTCCCCAGCCCAGTGAAAATCAAATGTTTCCCACACTTGTGTAGGTTTCTGAACCTCATTTTACCCCGGTGATGGGTTCAGAGGTCCAGAGGGAAACTCCTGTCTTACTGTGTGAGTACCAGAACCCTGTGCAGTCCAAATGAGGCAGGGCTGGCCAGTTCCCTTCCTCATTGGATTTGAATGGGTATGGTACGGTGGCACTGCTGCCTCACTGTGCCAGGGACCCAGGTACAATTCTGGCCTCGGTTCACTGTCCGTGTGGAGTTTGCACATTTCCCCCCATGTTTGCGTGTGTTTCCTCTGGGTCCTCCTGTTTCCTCCCAGAGTCCCAGGATATGGGGGTTGTGGGGTGCGATTTCCCCCAAAGTAAAATCTAAGTGCCCAATGGGTTGAAAAATGGGAGATTTTTCCACCCATTTTCTGGGCATACTTAGTGGGACGGATTCCCAACACTCCGTGAAGCACGGAGGGGGATTCACATCGGCAAAGCAGGGAGGGGAAAGGCCTAATCCCACCCGAGAAGCTGGCACCAGCATGCTGAGTGGAGAGGGGAGTCAGAGGCAAGATTAGCACATGCCTCCCACTTATTACCCCTTCACACCCCCTCCATTGTCGGCCTCCCAATCACCAGTTTTCCCAATTGCTTCCCTGAGCGTCCCCATCGTTAACCCAACTCCCCTCCCATGGCCAGCTCCAATCACCCTCTTCCCTCCCAAACCCACCGATGGTGAATGCAGAGTACGCTGCAGGTCTCCCTCCACCACTGATTACCTTCCCAGTAGGCAGTGCCCCCTAAAGTTCAGTGCCTTGGCACTCCTTGTGCACTCTGGGCAGTGCCAGGGTGCCCAGTTTGCAGCGCCAGTCTGCATTCTGGGCACTGCCAGAATGCTAGACAGGCACTGCCCAAGGGGCACCCTCTGCCCTGACCTCCTCGTGGTGTCACAATGGACTTTATCCCCCACCACAGCAAGGTGATCAGGTCTGGTCCCAGTTGATGGGGACCAGCTTTAATCACCGCTGGTGGGAACCTCTCCTGGTGGGGTGGGAAACATTAGTGCGCCAGGGTAAAACATCCCCAGTGGGGTGGGAAACATTAGTGCACCTGGATAAAACCATCCCCAGCGGGGTGGGAAACATTAGTGCGCCTTGGTAAAACCATCCCCGGTGGAGTGGGAAACATCAGCAATCCAAGATAAAACCATCCCAGCTCACTGATGAGATGGATGCGGGAATTTCCATACTGTAATCAGCCTCGCACCAATTTCCAGCATGAGGCTGATTACGTTGTAAAAAAGGCTCTGGGAAAGTCGACATTGGCTGAACGCTGATCACGAATCCCATTGTAGGCCTCACGCTAACGTCCCCCAGCCCGCTACTACTCCAGACAGGCCAGGAAAATCACGGCTGTGCCGCGCTGATTTGCCCTTTGGTGTCCATAAATGTGTCGGCTAGGTGGATTGGCTGTGTTCGATGCATGGGGTTAAGGTAGAAAATTCAGCCTACATTGGGCACTCTTTCAGTGGGTTGGTGCAGACTCAAAGGGCCGAATGGCCTCTTCCGCACTGTGGGGATTCTATGAATGAACCAGTTGACTTCTCACAAAAATAAACTCAGCAGATTTCCTGTTGCCTGCCCATGAATTATCAACCTTACTGAACTCAATTTCGTAACTTGTCATTGTGAGATTTGAATTGATGGCATGTAGTTTTCTTGTCCAATGCTTTAAGTACTTGGCCACTTTACCGATAGCAACCCAGGCTTAACTTTATGTACAAACATATCTTGTGATAGTTAATTTCTGCTGGTGTCCTCTGGGCAAGTGGTTGAATGTCTTTTATTATTGCACTGGTTCCTTAATTCACAGGAAACATTCGACAGCAGTATTTCAAAGATTACAGTCAGAAGTTCTATATTCTAGCAGGTATTAAAATACCATGAGAACTCCAAATAAGATGAGCGTTATTGGATGTAGCTATTAAATCTTTTCCTGACTAACTCCGAGTTCTGAGATACGGATTGAAGGTGGAAGAATCACATTTTCCCTAATGCAGGAATGATCTTGTGACTGTAGCCCATTACATCATAAAACAGTACCCTACCACCAGACATTTCCATTATATCAGGAGGAGCTTAAAATGAAGGAAAATAATTCCAGGGAACATATTTACAAATTAAACTTTTTTTTAATTAAACTTTATGGGGTGTGGGCATTGCTGTCTAGAGCAGTATTTATTGCCCATCCCTAGTTGCCCTTGAGAAAGTGGCTTTAGAATCCCTAGAGAGGGCACCCCACCGAGTCTCACCCATGCCCCGAATCCCTGTGCATTTACGGTGGCTAATCCATCTAACCTACACATTTTTGGACACTAAGAGACAATTTAGCATGGCCAATTTACCTAACCTGCTTCTGGAACTCTGCAGCCCCTGTGATATAAGTCACATCCACAGTGCTGTTAGAAAGAGAGTTCCAAGATTTTGATCCACTGAAGGGACAGTGATATATTTCCAAGTCAGGATAGTGAGTGATTTGGAGTGGAACCTCCAGTTGTGGAGTTCCCTGGCATCTGGTGCTCTTGCCCTTCGAGATCATAGTGATCTTGGGTTTGAAAGTTGCTGCCTAAGAAAGCTTGACGAGTTCCTGCAATGCATCTTGTCAATGGTACACATGGCTGCCCCTGTTTATTGGTAGTGGAGGGATTGAATGTTCGTGGAAGGGATAGCAATCGAGTGGGCTATTTTGATGCCTGGATGGTGTCAATCTTTCTGAGTTTTGTTGGAACTGCATGCATCCAGGCAAGCGGAGAATATTCCATCTCACTCCTGACGTGTGCCTTACAGATGGCGGACAGGCTTTGGAGAGTCATGAGTTACTCACTGCAGAATTCCTAGCCTCTGATCGGCTCTGTTAGCCACCGTATTTATACGGCTGATCTAATCCAGTTTCTGGTCCATGGTAACCTTCCCCAGGATGTTGATAGTTTTAACCATCCATATCCATAGCAGAAATCCTGATAATAATTCAGCATAATTTATTGTTAATGTATCATTAATGAATAAGATGCCAATATTGAAATGTCTCTCTGCCCGCTGCTGTGTAGGAAAGATGATATTTTAGTTGGGGCACCTCTCTTTATCAACCTTGGACTGGATGGCAAGAGACACGAGGTCGGGCGAATTTACGTTTACCTTCAGGAGAAACCTGGATCCTTCAGACAACCAACACAGACCTTCACAGGGACGGACAAGTTTGGTCGATTTGGCAGTGCCATAGCCACCCTCGGGGACCTTGATTGCGATGGATACAAGGGTAATGAACTGACAGGATATCGTGTGGTATTTGATAAATTTTTTTATCCATTTGTGGGACATGCGCATTGCTGGCCTGGCCAACATTGATCACCATCCCTCATGGCCCTTGAGAAGGTGGTGGTGAGCTGCCTTCTTGAATCGCTGCAATCCATGTGCTGTGGTTTGACCCACAGTGCAGTCAGGGAGGGAATTCCAGGATTTAGACACAGCGACTGTGAAGGAATTATGCTATATTTCCAAGTCAGGACAGTGGGTGGCTTGAAGGGGACAAGGTTCACTCTCTGGGAACATGAATATTTACTTCAACAACATGGTTGACTTCAAATTTTCGAGACCCATCCAACCTCAATCCTGAGAACAGGCCGAGTTCCAAATTCCATCACAAATCCAGAACAACTGGGCTGTAAATGGAGAGTTGCAAGGAAATGGGAAAAAGATTAGTACTGAGCCATATAATGCACATTATGTAGTATGGGGAGGCACGATAGTTAGCAATGCTGCCTCTCAATGCCAGGAGTAGTTTCGATTCCCGGCTCAGCTCACTGTCTGTGCAGACTTTGCACGTTCTACCAGTGTCTGCATGGGTTTCCTCCCACAGTCTAAAAGATGTGCTGGTTAGGTGCCGGAGTGTAGTGAGTAGGGGATTTTCACAGTAACTTCATTGCAGTGTTAATGTAAGCCTACTTGTGACACTAATAAATAAACCTTTACTTTAACATCACAGCGGTGATGTTAAATACTCTCATGTCTTCAATATTCACCCTCTGGTATATTTGGTGACAACACCTGAGTTGCAGACTAATGAACCACTTATGTCTCTCCAGATGTAGCAGTTGGAGCACCGCATGCCGGTGAGGATGGCAACGGGCGAGTGTTCATTTATCTTGGCCACACTCACGGACTGCGTCCAAAATTCTACCAGGAGCTGAAGGGAACCTGGGCAGCTGGCGAGGCGTTGGCGGGATTTGGCTTCTCGCTGAAAGGTGGCTCAGATATAGATGGAAACAAATACACAGGTGATAACATCTCTGTGGATTCAAATTTACTCCTTGTTGTGCTCTGGATGTAAATACGTAAATTTTAAAAATATCAGCACTGTTTATATCTACCTTGCAAGTCAGAACAATATTTATAGGAGAGTGACACTCAAGGTCAGTAGGTTTCAAGGTAAAATGGAATATTTTATTTATTCACAGGATGTTGGTGTTATTAACAAGGCCAGCATTTGTAGCTCATCCTTAATTGCTCTGAGTGACTTGCTAGACCATTTCAGAGTCAACCCCATTGCTGTGGATCATGTAAGAGTGACCAGAGGCATTAGTGAACCATTTATGTGACTGCTGCTTCATCATTAGATTTTTAATTTCAGGTTTTTTTTTAAATTAAATTCAAATTTCACCCTCAGTAGTGGTAGGATTCGATTTCATGTCCCCAAATATTGACTTGGGGGTCTCTGGATTGCAAATCCAGTGACAACACCATTGAGCCACCCATGTGATGTCCAGACACTGGTTAAACTCTCAGGGTGGGATTCCCCCTTCCCACACACCCCTCCCAGCACAACCCCTTCCCCATGTTTTGCAGCCCACCCCGTCCCACCACTGTCAACCAGTTTTCCCATTGTTCTCACCCTCTGGGGAACCCGCAGTGGGGGCTCACTGCAGGCGGGGCTGGACAATCCCTCCAGCGGGAAAGGCTGGAAAACCCCTGAATCTCATGCGGTAAAAACAGGGGTTTGACTGAATCAGTATCCAGTCCTGGACACAAGCTCTATAAATGAATATTTCATAGTGATGGTCCTGCCAGTATAATTCCTTCTTTCACTGAGATCTGGATGGAAAACCATGGGAGGCGAAGTGCAGGGAGCAGCGAGGATAAAATATCCCTGAGCGCAGGGCTCCAATAATAATCAACAAGATTAGGTGCCATGGTGACACAATGGTTAGTATTGTTGCTTCACGGCGTCAGGGATCTGCATTTGATTCCCGGCTTGGGTCATTGTCCGAGTGGAGTTTAGTCATTCTCCCTGTGCTTGCATGGGTTTCCTCCAAAGATGCGTGGGTTAGGTTAATTAGCCATTGACCCTTAAAGGTCATAAAACTTACAGTGCAGAAAGAGGCCCTTTGAGTCGCACTGAACTCAATCCCACTCAGACCCTACCCCCATATTCCTACATATTATACCCACTAATCCCTCTCACTTCCGCTACCCTGGACACTAAGGGGCAATTTCTTAGCATGGCCAATCAACCTAACCCGCACATCTTTGGACTGTGGGAGGAAACCCACGCAGACACAAGGAGAATGTGCAAACTCCACACAGACAGTGACCTGAGCTGAAGATCGAACCCAGGACCCTGGAGCTGTGAAGCAGCTGTGCTAACCACTGTGCCACCGTACCATATTATGGAGATTAGCAGGGTAGATGTGTGTGATTGCAGGAATGAGATCTGGGTGGGATTGTGGTCAGTGCAGACTCGAAGGGCCAAATGGCCGCCTTCTGCACTGAAGGAATTCTATGATATCTGTAGGGATTCTATGACTTGACAGAAAAATCACTGCTTCTGTCTCATTTTGAAGGTTATCTTTATACACCATGTGGATAAAAATGAATAAGGTGACTGTTAACAGAGGGAGGATATTTGGGGAGTTTGAACTTGCTTCACTTGTGACATGTCCTCTTGGTAGCCTTTCTTTAAAGGGAATGCGACAGGGTTAATCTATATTTAATTCGAGAGGGACACGTTAAAAAAAGACAAAAGGAGAATTACTAATCTATTTTCAACTCCACTAAACTTTTTCCGATTAAACATAAGATGAGAAAATGGGGTTTACCAAGAATTAACTACAATAAATACAAAGAAATGATTTGACCAACGTGTTTCAAACTACTTTGGGATCTATTTTATCCCAGAAAATCAAAAGTGGTACACGTTTGAGGATTGTGGTAGCGTTTAAGTTGTTTCGAACATTCTCAAACCAATGATGTGAGCAGAGACGGTGGGAATGAGGAATTTGCAAGCTTGAGAAAGGATAGACTGAGCACAGTGTGAGCTGACAGCACCCTCTAGTGTACAGTCCATCTGTTTGAAATTTATACAAACCTTGCAAATACAAGCCAGTGACTTAAAATGGGTTGGTCGAAAGTTCCATTGTCGTCTTTAGGCGAAGGAATTAAGATTAATGTTTACTAAGCAGCAAGTATATGCATCATTTAGTCAGCTTTCTAAGCTGTCAACAGAATTGTAAACCAAGGTGAAAAATTACTGGCAGCACAAGATTCAGAAAGTCAATTCTTGTACCTCTTAATCATTTTAAGATGTCACAGGGACAAGGTGATTTGTAGAATCCTTTATAGTATAGAAGGAGGCCATTGAGCCTCCACAAACAACAATCCCTCCAAGCCCTCTCCCTGTAACCCCATGTATTTATCCTAGCTAGTCTCCCTGACACTAAAGGGGCAATTTCGCATGGCTAATCCATCTAACCCACACATCCTTGGGCCGTGGGAGGAAAAAGGACCTCGCAGAGGAAACCCGTGCAGACACAGGGAGAATGTACAGACTTCACAAAGTGATCCAGGACCGGAATTCAACCTGGGTCTCTGACACAGTGAGGCAATAGTACTGTGCCCCTATGACTGACTGACTCAAATGGGGAGCACAGTAATTTGATGGTCACAATGGTGGGAACATTTCTGGGGTCATGACAAGTTACAAGCCAGACTTCAATTTGATGGGAACTCAGGAATATAAAAAGGAATTCAATTGCCTTGAGTTCAGTTCCACCAGGGGTTGAACCAAGAGTTCAATTAGAAGCAGGGGCTGATCACCTGAAGCAGTTAAAGGCAGATAGACCAACTGGAGCAGTGGATTCTTAACTCTGCCAGCTTCAGACAGATCTTAAGGTAACTCACCCAGTAACCAGCGAAAAGGACTAAATCAAATAGCGCTTACAGAGAGCGGACAATTACTGAAGAACTGCAAATCTTTTCCAAATCATCAGAACTGGTTGTATATAGTTTCTTGGAGAGCAACTGAGATTCTGTTATTGCTGTTTTAATACAGAATGTCCTTGTATTATTTGGACAGCATTTCAGTCAGACCTTACCTTAATTAATATACTACTTGTTTAGTTAAAGTCCCTGATTATTTAAATGAAACACCTTGTGAATTTTTCACTTAAGGCAAGTGTCAGACCTTTATATTAATGAACCTCTAATTGTTAATGTAGAACAATTAACACCTTCCCAAACACTTTTACCAGATTATGAAGGGAGATAAAGGGGATTAATCTCTGCGTCATTACACAAGACATTGATGAACTAGATTTTTTTGTCACATCACCGTGATTTGTTTTCAATTCTAAATTTTTTAAAAATTATATAAATTTAAATTCCAACAACTGCTACCAGGGTGGGATTTGAAACCCTGACCCAGAGCTTCAGTCTTGGTCTTCGAATTGTTAGTCCAAGTGGACATCACCACTACACCATTGTTTGTTCCAAAATGCTGCCTCTTAAAACTCTCTGATGTCCCGTAGGAATGAGAAAAAGTGCAATCCCGTGAGTATCTTCCATATTGCTGAGAGAAGGTTCTGAATAATCATAGAATCCCTACGATACAGAAGGAGGCCATTCAGCCCTTCAAGTATGCACCAACAACAAACCCACCCAAATGCTATCCCCGTAACTCCACATATTTACCCTAGAAATCGCCCAGACACTAAGGGGCAATTCAGTAAGGCCAATCCACTTAACCTACACATCTATGGAGTGTGGGAGAAAACCCACAGAGACATGGGGAGAACGTGCAAATTCCACACAGTCATCCCAAGGTTGGAATTGAACCCGGGCCCCTGGTGCTCTGAGGCAGCAGTGCCACACTCGTATTGCTCAGAGGAAATTATGAATAATATTACAATGGATAAACTAATAGTCATTAAAACTTTTTATTCAACATATTTTCCTCTCTCCCAAACAAGTTACATTTAATTGTGCCAAAACCGATCTATCCCAACAGCATGATCAAGTAGTGAGACACCAGGACTGGAATTCTCTGGATGTTCACACTTCACTGCTACTGCCAGCAAGGATGGAGAATTTGGCACTCAGCCAAATTTCCATTCCCTGCACCGGGACCAGAAAATCCCTCTGGCATGAACAGCTGGAAAATTCTGACCATGGACTGCAAAGGCCCAGGATTGATCTACATTCAATCCTGATCCCAGCTGAAACATCTCAGAGCCTCTGCAGAGCCACCTGCGCTAAGGAGGGACAGCAATCACCTTGTTTCCCTTTTATCATTATTAACCATTAAGTTCGGCTGGGAAATGGCTGGACGTGAGATGGAAATAGGAATTGCCCATCGCCTTGCTAACACTCAGAGCTGAGATTCACTGAGTGTGGTGGGTATCAACTGGCATTAACTTGGATTGAACCTCCATCACACTGCCAACGTTGGTGGATTCAAACCCCTAAACAGCGGCTGAACCCAGTGGAACTGTGCCCCCATCAATGTTGGCAACTCTTGGGAGGTAGACTTGGAGAGAGAGAGAGAGAGAAGGTAAATATGGCTTTAGAGGGTGAAAAACTGCAGCATGCTACGGTGCAGAGGGACCTGGGGATCCTTGTGCATGAATCGCAGAAACCCAGCCTACAGGTGCAGTAGGTGATCAAGAAGGCGAATGGGATGTTGGCCTTTATAGTGAGGGGGATAGAATATAAAAGCAGGGAGGTCTTACTGTAACTGTACAGGGCACTGGTGAGCCCACAACTGGAGTACTGTGTGCAGTTTTTGTCACCGCATTTGCAGAAGGATATATTGGCCTTGGAGGGAGTGCAGAGAAGGTTCACTGGGCTGATACCAGAGATGAGGGGGTTAGCCTATGAGGAGAGATTGACTAGACTGGATTTGTACTCATTGGAGTTTAGACGGCTGAGGGGATATCTTAAAGAGACATACAAGATAATGAAGGGGCTAGATAGGGTAGAGGCAGAGAGATTCTTCCCACTTAGAAAGGATAGCAGAACTAGACAGCCTCAAAATAAGGGGCGGGGGGGCGGTTTAGATCAGAGTTCAGGAGAAATTTCTTCACTCAAAGGGTGGTGAGTCTCTGGAATTCTCTGCCCATTGAAGTGGTGGAGGCTACCCCATTGAATATATTTAAGTCATGGGTAGGTCAGTTTCTGATAGACAAGGGAATTAAGGATTATGGAGAGAAAGCGGGAAAGTGGAACTCATTCACTTCAGATCAGCCATGCTCTTATTGAATGGCGGGGCAGGTTCGAGGGGCTAGATGACCTACTCCTGCTCCTATTTCTTATGTTCTTATGTTAAGATGATTCATTGGACATAACTGTGAACTATGGAACATGCTGCGCTGTGAGGGAGTTATTGTGAAAACAGAGCACTCCAGAGCAACATGTCCACGGCGAGACGTTGAACGGTCATTTCCTGAAGATAGCATCTCTGCTTGTGCCCACGAAACAGTCTCCTCGTTACTCCATCAGCATGACCTTAATACAAGCTCTTATTTCTGTTGCAGATTTGATTGTTGGTGCCCACGATGCTGATAAAGTTTTGTTATACAGGTGAGGACTTCCAAACAACAACAGGGCTGCATTTTAACTTGATCATCCACCACCTTTCTAAACCATCGGTGTCTGCACTCCTCTCCATGGGCCTGTCTCATTCATTCATCAGACGGTGCCACAAAAGAATTTTATTCCAAGAGCAACTGATATTTATACAGCACCTTCCATGGAATCCCAAGATGTTTGCTCAGGTAGCAGCACAGTGGTTAGCACTGCTATCTCACAGCGCCAGGGACTCAAGTTGAATTCCTGGATTGGGTCACTGTCTGTGCAGAGTCTGCACATTCTCCCCATGTCTGCTTGGGTTTTCTCTGGGTGCTCTGGTTTCTTCTCACAGTCCAAAAGATGTGCTGGTTAGGTACATCGGCCATGCTAAATTCTTTGAGTGTACCCAAATAGGCACCAGAGTGTGGCGACTAGGGGTTTTTCACAGTAACTTGATTTCTGTGTTAATGTAAGCCTATTTGTAACACTAATAATTAAACTTTAAGTTGCAGCACAATGACCAAGTAAGATCACCAATTGTACTGTGGACGAAAATAAAGAACACATTAGCCCCATGGTTTAGCTTGTTATTAAAGGACCACTGTTTTCCATAAGAGATGAGAATCATAGCATCGCTACAATGCAGAAGAAGGCTATTTGGCCCATTGAGTCTGCACTGACTACAATCCCATCCAGGCCCTTTCCCCACAACCCCAGGCATGTATCCCCTTAAATCCTCTGACATAAGGGACAATTTAGCAAGGCCAATCAATCTAACCCACACATCTTTGGAACGTGGGAGGAAACCGGAGCACCCAGAAGAAATCCACGCAGACACAAGGAGAACGTGCAAACATCGCACGGACGTTCACCGGAGGCCGAAATTGAACCCAGGTCCCTGGCACTGTGAGGCAACAGTGCCAACGACTATACCAACCAAACAGAATCAAGCCATTTGGCCCATTGAGTCTGTTCCGCCATTCAATCATGGCTGATAAGTTTCATAATGCTTTTCTCCTGCCTTTTCTCCATAACCCTTGATCCCCTTTTTGATCAAGGACCTATGTCTCTCTGTCTTAAAGACACTTGATGGCTTGGCCTCCACAGCCTTCTGTGGCAATGAATTCTGCAGATTCACCACCCTCTGGCTAAAGAAATTCCTCCTCAGATCCAGAGTTTTCCTAAGCGAGAGAGTTTAACAAATCATTTTTGGCAGAGGGAAGAGTCACAGATGGGAGCACCATTTTTTTTATCCCTCTCCCACAAGTATTTTTATTACCTTTTGACCTTGATGTTATGAAGAGAGACTGGGGAGGTGGGGATTATTGACACTGGAGCAGAGAAAGCTGGGATGAGATTGGATAGATGTTTTAAGAATATGAATGGTTATGATAGAGCAAATATGGGCCAGACAATTGGTCATTAGTTTAAAATTGGGAATAAATGAGTGAGGAGAGAAACAAGAACAATTTCTTTGTACCGAGGACTGTTGGAGGATGGAATACTTTGCCACAAGGAATGGTTGTGGCAGTTAATAATGCATGACTAAAGAGAATATTGGAAACTGACTTGAGTTTGAGGATAGAGTAACAATTTCATTAATTTTAGATTACTTTGCAGCAAAGAGCTAGCACAGATTAAATGGATGCAAAGGTAAACAACTGCAACTTTATGATTCTTTTCAGAGTTATTCTGTGACATGGATCCATTTTGATGGTAGCATTTTGGGATGTGGATCCTGTTCCCAGGGATTAACGGGGTAAATGTGTGGGATTATGGGGATAGGGCCTGGGTGGGATTGTGCAGACTCAATGGACTGAATGGCTTCCTTCTGCACTATAGGGTTTCGATGGTTTCTATGAAGTGGGAGACTGTAGCCTCGTCTCGGTGGCGGGAGATCATGGAGCTGGAGCAGGATCAACTGCAAGGAATTTCCCAGTATTGTTCATGAGTCACAATGTGTAGCAGCACAGAAACCTGGGGTAGACATTCTGATCAGGATTGATCTCATATGACTGCTTAGCAGGCCTGTAGCATCTTGCACCCTGAACAGGAGCATTTGCTTGTAAATAATAAACAGGTTCAGCTCCTGGTAAAACAACACAGAGAGGAATTACATCTTCAACAATCATTGAAACAATCTGATTACACTTTTCCCTCTTCCATTCTGACCTTACCTCTTGCTCTGATCCTTATTTTGCTCGATATATTTATTGAAAACGCTGTGTATTTCACGCTGGGCCTGCCTGCTTATGCTGGTTTCTGTTCTGTGATTGACAGCTGTCCTTTGGTGTCCCCCACTCCACCCTCTGATCATCATGGTTTACATTTAGGAACTTGAATCTCAACACATTATTAAACCAAAGGATCAAGTAGATCAATACCTTGCATTCTCCAATGAAAGTGCTCTGGAGAATGATTTGAACGTTTCTCCCTATGGAAAGCTCTATCTCCTGGCAGTGATGTCTGGGGGCTTTGCACGTGAGGAAGTGAAACCTGGGACTCGGCCTCCCAGTCGGGAAGGTGTACGGAGATACGACATCATTATGTCCTCTCTTTTCTCTAAACAGAGCCAGGCCGGTCATAATAGCAGAAGCTCAGGTCAGCCCTAGTCCAGATACTCTGAATCCGAATCAAACGACATGTCGCTCACCGGAGCTTCCTTTCTTGGTGACGTGGTAAGAAATTCCCAGTGAATTTGCATCTGATGAATGTCAGGGTGAAATACTTTGGTCACATCAAATGGTCACTTTTGGGCGGCACAGTGGTTAACACTGCTGCCTCACAGAGCCAGGGACCTAAGTTCAATTTCAGCCTCGGATGAGTGTTTATGAAATTTGCATGTTCTCCCTGTATCCTCCGGGTGCTCTAGTTTCCTCCCACACTCCAAAGATGTGCAGGTTAGATAGATTGAGCCATGGTAAGTTGCCCCTTAGTGTCAGGGGGACTAGCAGGCTGAATAATACATGGGGTTGTGGGGGTAGGGCCTGGGTGGAATTGTGGTTGGTGTAGACTTGATGGGCCAAATGGCCTCTTTCTGCACTGTTGAGATTCTATGGATTCTAAATTATTCCTTAGTGTTGGGGAATTAGCAGGTGAATACATGGGGTTAGGGGATAGGGCCTTGGTGAGTTTGTAGTCGATGCAGAGTCGATGGGCCAAATGTTTTCCTTCTGCACTGCAGAGATTCTGTAATTCTACCATAACAACAAATGGCAGACAGTGACATTTATTGGAAGTATAGTGTAAAGTTTTTGAGCTGTGTAAGAATGATGATAAACGGTTTAACTTAAACTGTTGGCTAAAGATCTTCAGCAGTTCCTACACGCCATGCCTGTGCCCACACTGGTGAGAATGCCACGCTACTGGCACCTCATTTCCTGTGTACGGGATCACAGCAATACACGTATGAACACACATTCTACATCTTCCCCATTTTAACCAGGACAATCCATGCTCCCATAGAAAGAACATTGTTGAATGCAGTAGCAGAACATTGAATATTTAAATTGCACTGAGCATGAGCTTGGGCCACAAACCTGGTACAAAGCCCATGGAGTTTCCCCCCTCCCCCCACTATCCATACTCGCCTTTAGAAAACAACACATATTTATATACCTGTCAGTACATAGTCCTTAAGCTTGGAGTTTGTCTGCTCAACTGTGCTGAGCATGTAATGACATTAGTTGGCTGTGTTTGGGATACATTCAGGTTATTGTCCCCATAGGGATTGCATCAGATCTGCCTGGGGTGGGTACAGGATTTGCTGCATTAGTAGCAGAAGTAGGCATCAGTGCAGAGTGAACAGACTGTGGACTCGGTTTATCAATCTGTGTGCCAGTTGATAGTGTTTCTTGACATACAGGCACCATTTGAGGCAACTGCATAACAATGATTTGATTTATTATTGTCACGTATTAATATATCATGAAATTGTTTCTTGCGCATTATACAGACAAAGCATACCGTTCATAGAGAAGGAAAGGAGAGACTGCAGAATGCAATGTTACCATCATAGCTAAGGTGCAGAGAAAGATCAATTTAATACGAGTTAAGTCCATTCAAAAGTCTGACAGCAGCAGGGAAGAAGTTGTTCTTGAGTCAGTTGATACGTGACCTCAGACTTTTGTACCTTTTTCCTGACAGAAGAACTTGGAAGAGAGAATGTCCAAGATGCGTGGGATCCTTGATTATGTTGGCTGCTTTGCTGAGGCAGCGGGAAGGGTAGATAGAGTCAATGGATGGCAGGCTGGTTTGCATCACTGGTTGGGGATATGACTGTGAAGCACTGCCAGTTTGCATAGCTGCACGTGGTTCACATTCTGACAGTCTGGCTGGTTCAAAGGTACACGATCTGTAGGCATTATAGTTAGAGTATCATTTCCCTCTTTGTTACCATTTCATGATGGCTCTCCTCACTTTCTTTTCACTTTGGTAACAAGGCCCAGGTGACAGGGATGATGTTTCTGGTGGGCCTGGAGAACATTCTCAATGCTGACGAGGGCAAACCGGAGTAGTTCACTGTGTTGTCATGAAGGCATTTTCCGAGGAAATGCATTGCTGAATGAACTGCCCGTTCTACCAGACCATTCAGTTGTGTGTATTGGGAGCTGCTTGTAATATGTTCAAAGTCCCACGTGTGTACCAGGTTCTTGAACTCCCTGGAGACAAAAACTGCCGGGTCATTAGCCTTTGGAGAATGCCATGTGAAGCAAAATTTCTCTTCAGATTTCCAATCACTGTGCTGCTCTTGTTGGGCAAGTAATTGACTTCATACTATCCTGAGAATGGATCAAGAAGGACTAGGTGTCTCCCAATCCAATCAAATGTACCTGCCATGGTTAATGACCATGGAAGATCTGGGACCCCATGGAAGTACAGTGGCTCTTTGGTTTGATGAGGTTTGAGTATGTTGCCTGGTGCACATCTGGATACTTCCCTCTCAGTGTCAGCATACATGGTTTCCTTTGCCCTACATTTTGCTGCTTCCACCTCCAGGTGTCCTTGGCGGAGTTGCTGAGTGTAGTATCTCTGCAGGGAGCTGGGGATGATGGACCTCTAGTATCAGTCCACATCAGTATCAGTCCATCTTGTACGGTTAACCCCTCTCTCGTGGTGTAGGAGAGCAGAGCTGTGGGGAAGATCTTGTGACATCACTGGCCATTCTTTCACAGAGTTACCTGCATGTAATCTGCTTCGAGTTCCTCAATTCTGCAGGCTGGCAACACTTGAATTGTATCAATGTCCTCCTTACAATCTGCACGCTCAGTGATGGGTAGATTAGCCCCGGAGAAGGCATTAGCGAGATAATCCTCCTTACTGCACCTGTAGATCACACAGGTTGTAATGTTGGAGGTTGAGCATCATTCACTGTGGATGATGCAGGATGGAGGGGCTATTTAAAGATGGTGATGAGGGACTGGTGATCAGTTTCAATGCTGGCAGGGGTGGTCTTAAAGGAAATCATGAAAATGCTGACATGGGAAGACTAGGGTAAGGAGTTCCTTCCTGATTGGAGCATAGTGAGTTTCCGTGGCCATGAAGATCCTTGATACAAATGTCACTGGTCTGACATTCTGTGTGCTCTGAGTCCGTGCTAAGAGACAGCTGCAGATAAGATTACAGGTGCTCAGAGTATCATAACATCAAAGGGACTGCAGATCCTAGTGAGTGCAGTATTGTGGAATTCCTGCCAACACCATTCTACATCTTGGTAGAGAGAGATTAACCGATGGGTCCAGTTATCTCACTGTAGAATCCCTACATGCAGAAGGAGGCCATTCAGCCCATTGAGTCTGCATCAACCACAAACCCACTCGGGCCCTATTTCTGCAACCTCACATATTTACCCTGCTAATCCCCCGATACTAAGGAGAAATTTAACATGGCTAATCAACCTAACACACAACCTTTGGAGTGTGGGAGGAAACCGGAGTATCTGAAGGAAACCCACGCAGACACGGGGACAACATGCAAACTCCACAAGATTATGACCAAGGCTGGAATTGAACCCAGGTCCCTGGCGCTGTGAGGCAGCAATGCTAACCAATCTGTCACCGTGTCCTCCAAGGAATGAACTTTGATAGTTACTTCACGATGCCAAAGTATCATTGCGAGGCACGTTTGCTCTCAGCACTAGACATTTGCTGTTTAAATGTTGTCAAGGTTCATACCATTGGCAGTGAGGAGGTAGCCCACAGTGGGGGCCTGGCTGACCGCCTGGGTTGAGCTTTTATTGTCTGATCCTGACTCTGTTGAGGATGTGCATCATGTTCTTGCATGGTCTGATCCCAGACCAGGATACCATTAATGATGATCTCACAGGATTGCTCTGCAAGGAGCTGTTCCATTGTCTGGTGGAAGACCTCGCTACCAGTGGAGTTAGTATAGAAGAATCTGTATCTGCTAACTGAGACATGAATGGAATGAGCTTTGAGGATTCTTCATCTGATAGGATTTGTCAAAATCTACAATTTACATCCAGGATGCTGAAAACTGTATCATTGGCCATGATGGCTATGACCTGTTCAACCATCTTCAGAGGATGGTGGGATCTCAGAGGTACTTTATTCACGTAAGGTGGATTGATGCAGATCCTGACAATGCCAAGTTTCTTCACCACAGCTACTATTGTAGAAACCCACTCTGTGGCCTCAGCTTTGGGAGATCAGAATATAGAATTTGATCATCAGCAATGGTCATAATAAATGGTGGAGCAGGCTCGAAGGGTAGAATGGCCTACTGCGGCTTCTAGTTTCTATGTTCGTCAGGATAGTGTGTGACTTTTGACTGGATTTATTATTGTCACGTATAATAGCATATAGTGAAACGTATTGTTTCTTGCATGCTATATAGACATTTTTAGAAAAGGAAAAGAGACAGTGCGGAATGTAGTATTACAGTCATAGCTAGGGTGTAGAGAAAGATCAGCTTAATGCAAGGTAAGTCCATTCAAAAGTCTGATGGCAGCAGGGAAGATGATGTTCTCTAGTTGGTTGGTACTTGACCTTGGACTTCTGTATTTTTTTCCCAGTAGAAGAAGATGGAACAGAGCATGTTCTGTGTGTGTGATTATGTTAAGTGCTTTTCCTTTAACCTTCTGAGAAAATAAAGACATTGATGCTATAGTTAAGAAAATCCACCAATGTGGAGGGACCAGGACAGGTTGTCGATGATCTGGATACTAGAAACTTAAGCTCTTGACCATTTCCACTCCATCCCCATTGATGTAGTCAGGGGCATGCCTGAAGTTGATGATTACCTCCTTCGTTTTGCTGACATTGAGGGAGAGATTATTGTCATCGCACCAGTTCTCTATCTCTTTCCTGTCCTCCGTCTCATCATTATTTGAGATCCGATTCACTACAGTGGTGTCATCAGCCAACTTGAAAATCGAATTGGAGGGGAATTTGGCCACACAGTCATAGGCGTAAAGCAGGGGGCTGAGAACATAGCCTTACGGAGCACCTGTGTTAAGGATAATCGTGGAGGTGGTGTTGTTGTCTATCCTCACTGATTGTGGTCAATTCCGTTTGGGTAAGTTACTTTTTATAAAAAATATTGCCTGGAAGGAAGAAAATGAAAGGTATTTGTGAATGGGATTAGAGGGTGGGAGCTTGTAGATGACTGAATAGATGAACATTCAAAGATTCCAAGGCAGGAAATATTAGAGAATGTATTTATAAAATTCAGCTTCCTATGTTTGATGTGACTTGGATTAAATATATTTCATATTGTTTTATAGTTTCAATGTGCAAGTCTGCGTAAAGGTTAAAGGTCATGACATTACCCAGCAATTTGGTAAGTAGACAGAGGAATAAGTTGGATTTCAGTTTTCTTGTTCGGAACCTATCTTCCTCTATTTCTTCTCCATTCTCTCTTCCTGTTTTACTTTATCTGCTGTTTGTATTTGCTGGTGTCACATTGGGCAGTTCCATTGATTACAGTTAGTGAGTCCTGCTGAGAATGATGACCAGGGTTTCCTGCTCATTTATTCCAGACGAGTTTGGTGACGGGATAGTGGAAATATCAGGAGAGGCCCAAATCATGTTTCACGCTTACATAGAAGCTTGCCAACGGCAAGTGAAACTGTACAGCAATTAATTCCGATGTGCATTGTTATTCTGTTTATATACAGCCAACAATTTCAACATGTACCTCGACAAATAATGTGTGGCAATTAGTTCCATTGTGCATAATCAGTTGGTTAATGTACAGGCGTTAACTCTGCTGTACAGCATATATATTACAGTGCCACAGTGGTTAGCACTGCTTCCTCACAGGACCGGGGACCTGGGTTTGATTCCCAGCTTGGGTCACTGTCTGTGTGGAGTCAGCATATTCTCCCGTGTCTGCGTGCATTTCCTCCGGGTGCTCTGGTTTCCTCCCACAACCTGAAAGATGTGCTGGTTGGGTGTATTGGCCATGCTAAATTCTCCCTCAGTGTACCTGCCCAGACACCTGACTGTGGCGACTAGGGGATTTTCACAGTAACTTCATTGCAGTGTTAAGGTAAGCCTACTTGCGACATGAATAAACAAACTTTAAACTTTCATTCTGTTAGTAGATAACTATTAACTCTTTATAATCTTCTGTGTTTCAAGCAATGAAAGCTCAGCTTGAGTTGGACAAAAACAAACAGCAGACTCGAAGACGAACACTCCTTCTGCATTCGCACCAAGCCCAGGAAAACTTCCAGCTTCAACCAACGATAAACAAGGAAGCCATCTGCCGTAATTTCACTGCCTACCTCAGGGTATCTGCCTGTACTTCCACTGCCTACCTCAGGGTATCTGCCTGTACTTCCACTGCCTACCTCAGGGTATCTGCCTGTACTTCCACTGCCTACCTCAGGGTATCTGCCTGTACTTCCACTGCCTACCTCAGGGTATTTGCCTGTACTTTCACTGCCTACCTCAGGGTATTTGCCTGTACTTTCACTGCCTACCTCAGGGTATTTGCCTGTACTTTCACTGCCTACCTCAGGGTATTTGCCTGTACTTTCACTGCCTACCTCAGGGTATTTGCCTGTACTCTCACTGCCTACCTCAGGGTATTTGCCTGTACTCTCACTGCCTTTCTCAGTTTATCTACTTGCATTTTCACTGCCTACCTCAGCTATATGCCTGTAAGTTCATTGCCTTTCTCAGGATATCTGCCTGTACTTCCACTGCCTACCTCAGGCTAGCAGATAGAAGACAGAGGGTGGTGGTTGATGGGAGATATTCATCGTGGAGTTCGGTGACAAGTGGTGTACCTCAGGGGTCTGTTTTGGGGCCCCTGCTGTTTGTAATTTTTATAAATGATCTGGATGAGGGTATTGAAGGATGGATTAGTAAATTTGCAGATGACACTAAAGTCGGTGGAGTGGTAGATAGTGAAGAGGGGTGTTATAGTTTGCAGAGGGACTTGGACAAGTTGCAGAGCTGGGCCGAGAGGTGGCAAATGGAGTTTAATGTGGAAAAGTGTGAGGTAATGCACTATGGCAGAAATAATAAATGTGTAGAGTATAGGGCTAATGGTAGGATTCTTAGTAGTCTTGATGAACAGAGGGATCTTGGTGTGTATGTGCATAGATCCCTGAAAGTAGGCAGTCAAGTCGAAAAGGTTGTTAGGAAGGCATATGGAGTCTTAGCTTTTATTGGTAGGGGGATTGAATTTCGGAGCCGCAACGTCATGTTGCAACTGTACAAAACTCTAGTGCGGCCGCACTTGGAGTATTGTGTGCAGTTCTGGTCCCCACATTATAAGAAAGATGTGGAGGCATTGGAGAGGGTACAGAGGAGGTTTACCAGGATGTTGCCTGGTATGGAGGGCAGGTCTTATGAAGAGAGGCTGAGGGATTTGAGGTTGTTTTCGTTAGAAAGGAGGCGGCTAAGAGGGGACCTTATCGAAACATATAAGATGATTAGAGGTTTAGATAGGGTGGACAGTGATAGCCTTTTTCCTAGGATGGAGAAAGCTAGCACGAGGGGACACAGCTTTAAATTAAGGGGTGATAGTTATAGGACGGATATCAGAGGTAGGTTCTTTACCCAAAGGGTGGTTCGGGAGTGGAATGCCCTGCCTGCAGCAGTTGTAGATGCGCCAAGTTTGGTGGCGTTTAAGAGGTTAGTTGATAAGTATATGGAAGAGAAGGGAATGGTTTAGTTTGGAGGGGCATTGCTTTTTATATTGGTCGGCGCAACATCGAAGGCCGAAGGGCCTGTTCTGTGCTGTAATGTTCTATGTTCTATGTTCTATCTCTCTGTACCTTTCACTGCCGATCTCAGGATATCTGCTTGTACTTCCATTGTTAGGACGGTTAAAAGGGGTCAGGTCTGGGGGAGAATGTGCAAACTCCACACAGACAGTGGTCCAAGGCTAGAATCGAATCTGGATCCCTGGTGCATTGAGGCAGCAGTGCTAAACACCGTACCACATTGTCACCCTTACTCTCTTCGTACTGCAACAAGATGCTTTAAGCCCCAGTTATAGGGTAAAGCCCCACCTTCCTCCACCTCCTCACTCCTCCCCTCCACCTTCTCACCTGCCACTCCCAACCCACTGCTCCAACATCCCTCCGTCAGCGAACCGATGTGGATCCTGCGCTGAATTTTGAGTTAAAAATGTGGATGGTTTTCAGTCAGATGGCAGGCGGGTATTTAAGCCTGGAAACCCCAGCTCCAACCCCACTTCCAGCCCATTCCTTTCCTACTTTAACCAAGACCAGATGAAGGACAGGCTGCCAACTCACTCCAAGTTGGTTGGAAGTTATAACTATGAAAAATCAAGCAGCGACCACGATTGCCAAGTAAATTTTAAACTTAACTTTGGTCACTTGAGTTTCCCAAGCATCAGATATTCTGGCAGTTTCACCCAAAGTGAGGACTTGGCACATTCAGGAGGTTAGTGTCTCACACCCGTCTACATTAGCCTCTAAAGCCTCCATAATTGACCTGCCCTCACTCCACACAAACTACCTCCCAAAGCCTCTGATCCCACCACAGGGCTCACAACTCCCAGGCCCCAATTCCTTCATCACCGCCAAGCTCTGATTTACACAGCTACACCCACCAGTCATCACCCCAGCCCGCATTTGTTATCACTGAAACCTTTCAAATCCCCCCCTCCTCTACCCAGCCTCCAATCTCCTCAACCACAAAGCTTCAAACAACCTCCCTGATACCCCACAACCCCCATCACCAGTTCCCGATCTGACCTCCTCCCAATGGGTTGGCAGCTCACCCACTCCACCCTTTGCGATTAATCCCCAGATGGCATGGTGGCACAATGATTACCACTGCTTCTTTACAGTGTCAGGGATCAGGGTTCAATTACAAGCTTGGGTGACTGTCTGTGTGGAATCTGCATGTTCTCCCCGTGTCTGCCTCCAAGTGCTGCAGTTTTGCCCCACAGTCCAAAGGTGTGCAGGTTGTGTAGACTGGCCGTGCTAAATTAACCCTTAGTATCCCAAGATGGAGGGGTATTAGTGGGGTAAATACATGAATTTATGGGAATAGGACCTGGGTAAAGGACTTGATGGGCTGAATGGCCTCTTTCTGCACTGCGGGGATTCAACGGCCTAGCCATTCTGGCAAAACATGCAGGCATCGTTGTAGATCAGGCCAGTAAAAATACACCAGCCCCTCAGTGAGATTTCCAACTCGAGCCCATTCCTGGAGACTGCTTTAAAGTTGATCCAACACATTTCATGTAGAATTCCATTAAAATTCAGATCCATCAGAGGTTTGCAATGATCTCTGCATCCCCTGCTGGTCAAACGATGAATGGCCTGTAATTGATCTGTAGGACCTCTCCCTGGATGGGTGAGAGGGGGAGGCAATCAGAAGGATGGGAGGGATTTTATTGAAACTTACTGAGAGGCCTTGATTGGACATGGAGAAGATGTTTCCACTAGTGGGAGAGACTAGAACTCGAGAGCACAGCCTCAGAGTGAAGGCATGCCCCATTATAACAGAGATGAGGAGAATTTCTTCAGCCAGAGAGCAGTAAATCTGTGGAACCCTTTGCCACAGCAGGCTGTGGAGGCCAAGCCATTGAGTGTCTTTAAGACAAAGATAAATAGATTCTTGGTCAATAAAGAGATCAAGGGTTACGGGGAAAAGGCAGGAGAATGGGGATGAGAATCATATCAACCGTGATTGAATGGCCGAGCAGATTCGATGGTCTGAAAGGCCTAATTCCGCTCCTATATCTTATGGTCTTTAAGAATATTGATTTGTACGTTAAATTAGCTCTAGGAATCAAGCTACTTGTAAATATTAAATAGAATATTAAATATAATTGTGTGATAAAAGAGAAATTATTGCCACTGGCAGAAAGGGCTTGTAAATGAAGCAAATTTAAGATTATTAGGCAGGAAAATTCAAGGCACTGGTTTTATTCAGCACACAATCATAATAGGGAATACTCTATCTGTGTAAACAGTGAATTAAACAGCAACTTTCAGTAGAAATCTGGAAATCTATTTGAAAAGGGAGATTTGCTGGGCCCTGAGTTAAAAGCAGAGAGTTTGACTAATTCCAAAGTGTCAGCATAGATACAATGGGATGAATGGGCTCCATGTGCGCTATGTGATCAATTCTGTTGATGTTTAGAAATCAGTTTGCTGATTTGTTTATCTTATAAAATTTCCAAAATTGTGGCATCTCGCAAGTTCTACTTATTAGAACTTTCCTTCAAGAGAGCAGGCATCAAAACCAAATGGGTCAAAATATCCTGGAAACATCAACTGCCAGTGTTGGACTAGAGGAGACACAGGAGCTCTGATATAAATGATGTGGCTTGTGCTACCAAATAAACCTGTTGGACTTTAACCTGGTGTTGTGAGACTTCTTACTATGTTTACTCCAGTCCAACGCCAGCATCTCCACATCATAAATGATGTTGGCACAGTAAGTAGTCTCCCAACACCAGGTTAAAGTCCAATAGGTTTATTTGGCAGCATTAACTTTAGGAGTCTCAGGCTCCTTCATCAGGTAAGTGAGGATTTATGTTGACAAACAAGGCATATACAGACTCAAACTCAATTTACAAGGTAATGGTTGGAATGCGAGTCTTCACGGGTAATCAAGTCTTAAAGGTATAGACAGTGCGAGTGGAGAAAGGGTCAAGTACAAGTTAGAGTTGTTTATTGTCTCCATCTAGTCTCCTGGGCTCACAGTCCAACCATTATCTTGTAAATTGAGTTTGTGTCTGTATATGCCCTGTTTGTGAACACAAGTCCTCACACACTTGATGAAGGAACAGTGCTCCGAAAGCTTGTGCTGCTAAATAAACTGGTTGGACTTTAACCTAGTGTTGGGAGACTACTTACTGTGCCTACATCTTTTATGATGTGGAGGTGCCGGCGTTGGATTGGGGTGGGCACAATAAGAATAACATCAAGTTAAAATCTAACAAGTTTATTTGATAGCGCAAGCCACATCTTTTATATCAGAGCTGCAGGACTACCAAATACCTGCAGGTGGGGCTGCTGAGAGCAAGTGGACAGCAGCCCCCCCTTACAGGAACATAGTGAAACTACAGGCTGAAGTTCTTTTGTTTCCCTTCCATAAATCCAAATGATGTGATAATGGGGTGGATTTTACCGTCCTACCCACCACAGGAATCGGGGCGGGTGAAGGGTGGGCCATGGAAAAGTCTGTTGACCTCGGGCGAGATTTTCTGGTTTCAGGGCGAGCGAGGTTGGAAAATCCAGCCCATTAATATATCACGTTATAAAATTCCAAGGTAAAGTCTCCATAGTCCCAGGTGATCACCACACAAACACACTGGGGTTTGCAGATCAGGAGATCAGTTCAGCATCTCAAGCATCTGATGTACGCTGTTAATGGCCAACCCTACAACATTGTCCTGAAGCCTCCAGGAAACCAATCTCAAGAACACTGTAACAAGCAACCCAGAAGATACAAGCAAAAATATTTGTCTTTCTACACTTCTGCTTATTAGTTATAAAACATATTGGAGCTGGTTGTTTTGACTAGTTGAGATAGTTGGAGACAGGGTAGGTCATTCAGCCCATCAATCCTGCCTCATCATGGCTGATTCCTATCTACCTCCTGACCCCTTACTAGCCAAAAATCTATCTATCTCTGCCTTTAAAAATGTTCAATGTTCCTGCCTCCTCCACTTTCTGGGGAAGAGTGTTCCAAAGGCTCTCAACATTCTAAGAGAAGAGTGTCTCTTTATCTCTGTCTTAATTGGAGACCCCATATTTTTAAACTGTGTTCCCCTCTTTCCAGTCTTTCCCACAAGAGGAAACATCCCCTCAGCATCCACCCTGTCAAATCCCCTTGGGATCCAATACGTTTCAAAGCTCAGGTGATGAAATCTCCAAGAGTATTTCAAAGGACAATTGCCAATCTGAATGTATGAATACTAACACTGTTGAACTGTCCCTGGATGCCCCCCCTCTCCCCGACCTCAGTGTAAATCCATCAGTTGGAGGGTTTTCATCTCCTGAATCACGTGGAATTGTCAGTAACCCTAGACTGGGGTCTCCAAGGTTGGGAGGGTTGGTGGGTGAGAAGGGTTTGGGGAATGGGAGTATGTTCAATCTGTGCTGCCGTAACAACAGGAGTTCCTGCAACAAATAACCTTCCTCTCCTTGTCTCTCACAGCACGAAACAGAGTTTAAAGACAAACTGAGTCCAATTGTGGTGACTCTGAACTGCAGTCTGTCTGAGGAACAGCAGCTGAGTACTGACAGCCTGGCACCCGTGTTGAGTCCTCACAGTCAAATCAAGGTGACAACGCAGGTAAACTGGCCATTGCAGAGCTCACCGAAGGAGTGTATGTGATCTCTTGAAGAAAACCTGAAACAATATACTTTGTTACTCCGTGGGTAAATTTTTAACTTTCTTTACTCCATACAAAGTCAATGCTCAGAGTAGACCAGGCAAACCCAAATCTGTTGCTTGCTTGCTCCAAAAAACAAATTCAAATTCTGATCAAGTCCAACTCGTGGTCCCAAGGGAGACAAACAAGATCCAAGCTGACTTGAGGCATTGCATACAATGTTGGGCTTAATCTGACGCTTCATCTTAGTCAAAAGAGGGTGTGCCCTATCATTGGGTTCCCCAACCAGGGGAGGCAACCTCTCAGGGTCAACCTTGTCAAATCCCTTCAGAATATCGCACGTTCGATTTTTCACATGCTTCTAAACTCTAGGGAGTATCACTGCAATTTAACACAACCTCTCAACATTGGTTCCTAGGATGAGAGTATTGTCCAATCTAGTGAACCTTCACTCTACCATTTCCAATGCAGGTATATCAGTCCTTCAGTATGGAAACCAAAACTGTGCACAGTATTTCAGCAAAACTCTCTGCAATTCTAGCAAGACTTCCTCCTTCTTCTAATCTAGTTTCCTTGCAATGAAAGCCTAAATTAGTCTTTCTTGCTGTACCTGCAGGCTAACTTTCTGTGTTCCTTGAATAGGTGCTCCCAAGACTCTCCGAACTTAAAAGTGTGTTGTAAAGAATATTCTATTTTTCTGTTCTTACAACCAAATTAGGGTGGCACATTGTCACAATGGTTAGCACAGCTGCCTCAACTATCCAGTCCAATTTCTGCTTTGGGTGACTGTCGGTGTGGTGTTTGCACTTTCTCCCCGTATTTGCGTGGACTTCGTCCAGGCGTTTGTTTCCGCGCACGTGCAAAGATGTGCAGGTTGGGGTAGATTGGCCAGGATAAATTCATGGAGTTTCAGACGCTGGCCTGGATAAGATGTCCCTTTGAGAGTTGATGCAAACTCGATGCTTTCTTTCTGCACAGTCGGGGAACTGTATGGGTCACAATTCTCCACATTGTACTCCAGTTGCCACCTTGTTGTCCATCACTTAATCTATCCATATTTCTTTGCTACTTCTTTGTTAACCCCTCTCAGTTAATGTTCTCATCAAGCTTTGTACCACCAGAAAACTTGGATAAATTACTGCCAACTTCTTTGCCCTGATCATTAATACAGTTTGTAAATAGTTGAGACCCCTGGCCCTTGTAGTTCTCCACAAATTTCTTCTAGATATTTACAAAAGTTAGTTTTTATCTTCCTGATTAGCTTACCTTCATACTTCTCTCTCTTTATCAACATCTTATTCACTCTTTGCTACTTTCTAAAGTTGTCCTACTTGCTCTGGTACAAGTAGACTTGCTACCAGAGGAGGCGATAGCCTAGTGGTATTATTGCTAGACTATTAATCCAGAAACTCAGCTAATGTCCTGGGTACTTGGGTTCGAACCCCACCATGGCAGATGGTGGAATATGAATTAAATTTTAAAAAATCTGGAATTAAGAAGCTACTGATGACCGTGAAACTATTGCTGATTGTCAGGAAAACCCATCACTAATGTCCTTTAGGAAAAGAAGTCTGCTGTTCTTACCTGATCTGGCCTACGTGTAACTCCGGAGCATCAACCAGTAATATGGTTGACTTTCAACTGCCATCCAAGAGCAATTAGGGTTGGGCAATAAATGCTGGCCAGCCAGCGATGCCCATGTCTCAAGAATAAATGAAAAGAAACATCAGCACTGAGTAGTTAGTTCGAATGGCCTGTTTGTGTGCTGTATGGATAAGACACTCTGGCAGAGGATCAGTGCAGATTTGATGGGCCGAATGCATTGTTCTAGAAGCTGTCACGAAAACATTCTACCAATTCCTCTTCTGAACTACCTTTGCTCCTTTGATTTGTTAGTTTATATGTATATTAAATGCCCCAATGATTATCACAATGTTTTTGTTAGAAGCTCCATTGACTTCTCTCTTCATACTTTATCCAGCTGTATAGCTACAATTAGGGTGCCTATAAACTACTCCCACCAGCATTTTCTAATCCTTGTTCTTCCTAATCTCCACCCATACCCATTTTACTTCCTGATCCAAGATCTTTGCTCATTACTGCCATTAAATCATCCATTTTCTAGCAGGGCTGCCTCTTCTCCTTCCCTATTCTGCCTGTTATTTTCAAATGGAATATTTATTTCCCAGCCCTGGTTAACTTGTGACCAGAGGCATGATTTTCCATTCCCTTCTATCACCATGGTTTTCCGATCCTGCCTGCCACCAGTATTGTCCAGTCCTGCTGAAAGCTGATGGACTTCTGGCTGGATTGCTGTGGGTATTGCCATGGCAGGACTGGAAAATCCTGGCCTGTGTCTCCATGTTAATGATTCTATCTAACCCATTTATCTCTATTTGCGCTGTTAAATCCGTCCATCCTGATACATTTCCTCATTGATTCTAATAAAGAACCTTTAGTGTTTTTTTAACTTCTGTTCTTTCCATGGACCGTATTCACTATTATCATCAAACATTCGGATGGGATTTTCCAGCCCTTCCTGCTGATGGGATCTTCCAGTCCCATCGAAGATTAACGCATCCATCCCAAAGCAGCAAGTTACCTGGTGGCAGGGTCAGTCAGCCATACAAAATGCCATGGGCGGGACTGGAAGATCCTGCAGCCACCAAATAGTGAGACACCTCTGCTGCTGGAAGACAGTCGGTGAGAAGGTGTGGAGGGGGAGGGGGGACGTGGGGAATGGCTGAAAAATCTGGCCTCTGTCTTTTACTGTCCCAGTCTAGCCTTTCTCCCAAATTGCCACCCAGCCCTAATGATAAAGAGCAAATATTAAGGGGAAAAAGCAGTGTTAAGAATGATGGTGCATTGTGTTCTCTCTATCGCAGACTCGTATTCTTCTGGACTGTGGAGATGATGGAGTCTGTATCCCAGATCTTGTCCTGAATGCGACAGCGTAAGTGTGTTTTGTGCTTCTGGTCCTCAGTCAATACTGCACTGTGATGGCAATCCTTCCGGAGAACTTACAAAAAGGAGTGCATAATTACTGGCCAGAAATGTATTACCTCTCTCGAGCCCTTTCATCAAACTTCTATGAATGTCTTTGAATCTTACCAGGGATCATGTGGAAAGCTTTTAATTATAAAATTAGCCAAATGCATTGCTAATTTCTTTATGGTCTCCTGTAATCTCTTATTTAAAAAGGGGCAAATGTGTCTGAAGATGTGTTAGCTGCTTACTTACTGTCATGCTGTGCTTTTAATTTAAAACATGTTGCGATGCATTATCAGGTTATAATGATTTTCTTTGTAACTTCAGCTGAGTTACCCCCACATTATGGAATTCTTGCCCTAACCAGTTCTGCCTCCCTACTTCTCCTTCTGTTTATTCCTCAGCCCTGAATACCTACCCCTGTGACCCTGTCTCCAATCCTAATATGTCCTGGGGTGGCTGGAGTTTAATTCACTCCTCTGAAGCACATTATGGTAAAAGTGCTGTGTAAGTGGATGTTGCTGTTGTTACACTATGATGAAAATAGTGATTTTGGTACCAGAAAAAGTTTCCTAAATAATTTTTCATGGAACCAGGGTCCCTTCAAGTTTTACATCCTCCCACTTGTGTAAGTTCCAGAGTCACAGTCCATTCTGCAGATATAGAATCATAGATTTGCTACAGTGCAGAAGAGGCCATTTGGCTGCCCCATGGAGTCTGCTCCAGCTCTCTGGCAGAACACCTCATTCTGGCTCTCTCCTCTGCCCTATCCCCGTATTCCACACATTTCCCATGGCTAATCCATCTAAACTACACATCTTGGGACATTAAAGGACAACAAAGCATGGCCAATCCGCCTAATTCAAACATCTTTGGAGTGCGAGGAAACCAGAGCACCCAGAGGAAACCCACACAGACACAAGAAGAATGTGCAAACTCCATACAGATAGTGACCCAAGCCGGGAATTGAACCCGGGTCCACTGTACTACCATACCACCCTCAGTTCAGTGACCTGAACTTTGGCATCTCCCAGTACCCTGGATTCAGGTACTCAGATGACTTGATCTATATTACCCTCCCTGCTTGTCAGAAATACCAGGATTCCACTTCAGCGCCACAGCTAAAGCTTCACAATCGCTACAAGCACCACCTGCACGGGGCGAAGCAATTCCAAATGGCATCTTGTTGGCTGATGCCAATCACAACCTGGGGTGGCTCTGGTGACATTGCCAATGAGTGGATCAATGCCTGGTTTTGAGGAGCTGAGACATAGAGCAGGCCCCACTATTCCTGAACCGCTACTGAGTGACTCTTGTTGGAAAGGAGGTGCGAATGGACAGGATCCAGAATACAGGATCCAACAGATCGTTGGCCCAGACACTTGACCAAGGCATCAGGCTTCACAAAAAAAAATCCCAGGAGCAAAAGTGAGAAAGACGGAGAGAAAATAAAGATACCTGTCAGAGAAGGTCTCACCTGACCTCACTTGGATCTTTATGACTCTGAGGAAAGAAGAACTCTGAATACCATTGAGGGACAGCACGATGGTACAATGGTTAGCACTGCTGCCTCACAGCGTCGGGGACCCGGGTTGAATTCCAGTGTTTGGTTACTATCTGTGTGGAGTTTGTACATTCTCCCCATATCTGCCTGCGTTTCCTGCGGGTGCTCCGGTTTCCTGACACAGTCCAAAGACATGCAGTTAGATTGATTGGCCACGATAAATTACCCATTAGTGTCCCGGTACGTGTATGTTAGAGAGATTAACCGAGTAAATATGTGGGGTTACAGGGATAGGGCATGGGTGGGATTGTTGTTGGCGCAGACTCAATGGGCCGAACAGGCTCCTCCTGCGCTGCAGGGATTCTATAGATTCTATGATGAAGCAAGTTTTTCTCAATCATTCCACAGAGATGCAAAGTTTCTGATGGCTGGTGATGGAAATCCACTCACTATTATGATCAACGCAGCCAATCATGGCGACAACGCTTATGAGACAGAACTCCACATCCCAATTCCTCCAGGAGTGCACTTTATAAATGTTGAGCGTGATAGTAAGGTATGAACAGCGTCTTTGTTTCTCTGTGTATATTACACAAGGCTCCATTCACTAATCTTTCACTGAGCTGAACTGCATTTAGCACTTCTGCCGTGGGTCTAATGGGATGGTGACCAAATGTCATACTCGGCTGCTCACTGGCGTATCGCCCATTGGCATTGCCCAAATTACTTTGAAGATTGCATCAGTTTAAAGAGAGAACACCCAATTTTATTATCTGCACAGATAAACACGTTAGCTGAAAGAAGAAAGGAGTTACTTTTATACATTGTCTTCCCTTTATGCTGATGCAAAGTGACTATTATGGTCACTTTGTGTTATTTTGGCCTGTTCCTTTAAGGTTAAGCTGCAAATAGGTTTATCCTGAAATGAATTAGGGGCTAATTATTTTTTCCTAGCTGTTTAACATATTTTAATATGTTTTGTTCACTAGTGATTTCCTATTTGTTTGTGCCCCGGGGCCCGGACTCCATCCCAAAACCTCTCTTTGATTTGATTTAATTTATTATTGTCACACGTATTGAGATACAGAGGAAAGTATTGCTTCATGTGCATTATACAGATAAAGCATACCGTTCGTGGAGAAGGGAAGGAGAGAGGGTAGAATGTAGTGTTACAGTTATAGCTAGGGTATAGGGAAGGACCAACCTAATGCGAGGTAGATCCATTCAAAAGTTTGATGGCACCAGGGAAGAAGCTGTTCTTGAGTCGGTTGGTTTGTGACCTCAGAATTTTGTATCATTTTCCCGATGGAAAAAGGTGGAAGGGTGGACTCTGGGAATGTGAAGTCCTTGATTATGCTGACTGCTTATTCAATGCAGCGACAAGTGTAGACAGGGTCAGTGGATGGGATGCTGGTTTGAGTGATGGACTGGGCTTTATTTACAACCCTCTATAACTTCTTGCGGTCTTGGAGCCATTCCACACTGGGATACGATCAGAAAGAATACTTTCTATCCTCCCTCTCCTTCTTTCTGACCCTCCTTAAAAATCTCTCTGACCAAGGTTCTTGGCACTTTCTTTGGGAACTGCACCCACATCTTTTCTCTGATTCGGATTCTGTGCCTTGGGTTATGTTATTTTGTTCAAGGCTTGTCATAATAATGAGAGGAAAACACCGAATTATGTCTGGAAATCTTGAACATTAAATAAGACGAGCAAGGTTTTTCTTTAAAAATTGATATAGAAGCCAAAGATGTTTGAGGACATGAAGTCGATCACAAGCTGAATTGTTGAGGGAGATGTGGGGAGGGGGATGTGGGGATGGAGATGTGGGGATGGAGATGTGGGGAGGGGGATGTGGGGAGGGGGATGTGGGAGGGGGATGGTGGGGAGGGGGGATGTGGGGAGGGATGTGGGGAGGGGGATGTGGGAGTGGGATGTGGGGATGAGATGTGGGGATGGAGATTGTGGGGATGGAGATGTGGGGATGGAGATGTGGGAGGGAATGTGGGGAGGAGGGATGTGGGGAGGGGGATGTGGGGAGGGGATGTGGGGAGGGGGATGTGGGGAGGGGGATGGAGAATTCCCTGAGAGACAATGGAACTCTACCCTATTCCAGACAAAGATACTTCTGAACCATCCAGAAACTAATTGCCATCTCTGCTGGAGACTATGGGACTCCATTGATGGTATAATCTCATCAAGCAATATTCTACGTGTAATGTCCAGATGGCCTGGCCACAGGACCTCTTGACTTCAGCATCCTTCATCAATTCTCCACATTAAGTCCTTAACTGCTTATTTGTTTAACCCATACCTCCTTATCCCTACATATTACTTGACTCTGTGCACAATTTGAAATCATAGGCCAGAATTCTACCGACACGCCAGCACCAATCCAGGGGGCAGGCAAGGCTCGGAGAATGGCATTTTCCATTAGTCTCGGGTGGGATCATGCAAAATTCGGGCGGAAGTGCTGGTAAAATTCTGCCCGTAGAATCCCTGCAGTGCAGAGAGAGGCCATTTGGCCCATCGAGCCTGTACTGACAATAATTCCACCCATGCCCAATCGCCAAAACCCCACGTATTTACTCTACTCATTGCTATTGAGTTCATTTGAATCCACCTGCGAAACAGTCAGATGTTTTCTGTGTATAATATTGTATCAGTTACAGTGATCTCTTTACAGGCAACATTCGCAATTGTAACTGTAGAACATCAGGTCCAGGGTTCCCCCACTTTGTGACAGAACCATTCAGTGCATCACTATTCTCAGCCAGGGAGCAGTGGGGTACTGTTACTGTTAACTGCACCATCTTAGGCCAGAGAGGAAGGGGAGAAATCAGTCACATTTCCTGCTGCCAAACACTATCCATCATAGAATATAAAATCCTACACTGCAGAAGGAGGCCATTCGGCCCATCGAGTCTGCACCGTCCACAATCCCACCCAGGTCCTATCCCCATAACCTCATGTATTTACTCTAGCTAGTCTCCCTGACACTAAAGGTCAATTTAGCATGGCTAATATGCCAAATTGACACATCTTTGGATTGTGGGGGGGAGGGGGGAAACTGGATCAATTTTATTCATTGAATCCTCTGTGTTCCAGCTATCCATTGGTTCCTGCTAGAAATATGGGGTGATTGGGTGAGAAGGAAATTCAGCCTGCTTGTGATGCCCTCCACAGTTGAATGACATAAGCTCGTTGTGTGGGTTCAGACATGGAGGAGCTACAAACAGTGTCTGTGACCTTCCCTTCTGCATCTTGCTACATGGGTTGGCATATTTAGAAGATTGAAAACATTTTTGCACATACAATTTGTAAAGGTTGATCATTAAGAGTTGAATGTTGATGAGATTATTGGGCAGTGACTGGGACAGAATCCTGATCCCTGCAGCCAGGGAAAGCTCATTATTGCACTAAGCCAATTACCCTGGCGCGTGGATTAACACTGGGCACTGAAGCTCAAGTTGATATCAATTTGCAAAGATTGATCTCGGCAACTTGAAATGTTTGGTTTGTACAATCCCAACAGTGAATGGCCTTTAGAATTTTGTCAAGAAACTTCTTGCAACATGCCAGCTGATTTTATAGACTTCTGGTTTGTGTGTTTCTCTCTTTTAGAACCTCATGAAACTAAGCTGTAACCCCAAAATGGAGAATGACACCCAAATAGTGATCTGTGACCTTGGTAACCCCATGAAACGTGGAGCACAGGTAAGAGCTACACACAATCAAACAGTGATTTTCTTTACAGATTCCAACTTACTGCAGCACTACTGAAGGTGATGGGTCTATCTAGATGTATAATGTACTACAGTATATAGATGATTAATTTACCCCAATATTATACAATTTCTTTCTCTTATTGTTGCTATAGCCTGGTTCCATGGTACTGATTTTTCACCTATCCCCTTCCCCCTTCCATGTGGCATTTCTGACAGCTAAGACACTGACTGGGGCTGGGGGTGAGGCAGAGATAAGACCAGAAAATATAGGAGCAGAATTAGATCATTCAGTCCATTGAGTCTGCCCCGCCGTTCAATCATGGCCATTCTCCCACCTTTACATCAAAACCTTTAATCCCATTACCAATCAAGAACCTATCTATCTCTCTCTTAAGTACACTCAATAACCTGTCCTCCACAGCCTTCCGTGGCAATGAATTCCACAGATTCACCACCCTCTAGCTGAAGAAGTTCCTCCTAGTCTCCATTTAAAAGGGTCGTCCCTTTACTCTGAGCAATACCTTTGCATTCTAGTCCCTCCTACTAATGGAAATATTCTCTCCATGTCCACGCTATCCAGGCCTTTCAGTGTCCTGTAAGTTTCAATGAGATCCCCTCTCGTTCTTCTAAACTGCATCCATGTGCATCATTGCTGAGTGTTATTTTCCACATACACTTTTTTCCCCCGAGCTTTCGTTAGATACCAATCATACTGTTCAATCATATAGTTCAAGAAGTTGGGCCACCATCACCTTCACAAAGGCAACTATGCTTGGGCAATAAATGGTAGTAAAGGCCACATTCAAGGATCAGCTAAATAAAATTCTAATTGCTCTTTGCTTCTCCTGAACAGTAAAGGATTATACTGTAATAATCTAGTTTTTACGCAGGCTGTAAGAAACTATCTCAGTAGAGCCCAGTCTTGGAACTCAAAACTTTGCAAATTGTTTCGCTTATGACGTAGTCTGTTAGTCCCGGAGTTATCTAGCTGTGGATCTCTTTCCCCTTTTACTGCAGTTTGACATAAAATGGTTAGCGCTGCTGCCTCACAGTGCCAGGGACCAGGGTTCAATTCCGGCTTCGAGTCACTGTCTCTGTGGAGCTCGCACATTCTCCTCATGTCTGCGTGGGTTTCCTCCGGGTGCTCCAGTTTCTTCCCTCAGTCCACTGGCCATTTGGATTGGCCATGCTAAACTGCCCATTAGTGTCCCTGTAGGGAGATTAGCAAGGTAGGTACGTGGAGTTATGAGGATAGGGCCTGGGTAAGATACTCTGTTGGAGAGTCAATGCAGACTCGATGGGCTGAATGGCCTCCTGTAAAAATTCTATGACTCAGGAAAATCTTTAAAACACAACCTCTGAAGTTTAATTAATGCTTGTTTGTGAATGATTCACAGATGATGATTTAGCATAATGTCCCTTTTATTTGTATTTAAACATCTTAGGTGTTAACCCCACAGGTCCCTTGGAAACTGAGTAACTTTATGGTTAACCAGCCCGTGCTGAGCTGGAGCTTTGGGTTGTTATGACAAGTCATCTGGTAAAATCGTCAGGGTCACATTGAAAGGGCGATATGAGTTTTAAACATATTAGTCAAGGTCTGAATTATTTGCTTTGCCGAATATTGATTATTAATTGCTGCTTGACTTTGTTTATACATTAAACAGCTGGCGGCTTTCCTCAAACAGCTGCAGTGACAATAAAATCGCTCCATCTCTTTTGTTGCTCTTTAGTTATCTGCAGGGCTCCATTTCATGGTGCACAGCTTGGAGCAGGTGGAAAGTGTCACGTTCAGCATGCAGATTAAAAGGTAAACAGCGGCGAAAAGACCGGAACATGCAAATCCATTCGAAGGACAGGGCGTTTGTCAGCCCTTGTTTTTGTAAAAGTAGCAAAGCTGAACCTCATAGTATCACAGAATCTCTACAGTGCAGAAGGAGGCCATTCGGCCCATCGAGTCTGCACTGACCACAATCCCTATCCCTACATATTTACCCTGCTATTCCCCCTGACACTAAGGTCAATTTAGCATGAACAAACCACCGAACCCACAGTCCACCTAATTTTTGGACTGTGGGAGGACACCAGAGCACACCCGTGCAGAGAACATGCAAGTTCAGCACAAACAGTGACCCGAGGCCGGAATTGAACCTGGGTCCTTGGCGCTGTGAAGCAGCAGTGCCAAGCACTGTGCCACCATACCACCAGGAATTATTTTTTATAAATCTGGTGAGCTAACACCAGTCAGAATAACAATTATAGCTACTGATTTGTACAAAATCACAACTGGTTCATTAACTTGCTTTTGGGCAGGGAGTCAGCTCCTTAATTGACTCTAAACCCAGAACATATGGTTGACGAATTCCCTCCGCAGACAAGCAAGCCACTCAGCTGGAACAAAAACAATTGGTATGTATCTAAGAGGAGGGAATCAAACGTAGGCCCCTGGCACTGTGAAGCGGCAGTGCTAACCACTGTGCCACTGCAGTAGGACAGTACAAAGCTGCAGGAAAGGTTGCTGAGATGACAGTGATCACAAATCTCTCCTGCAAAGCTGCCCAGTGCATGGAGCAATGCAGAAGAAGGACAATTTTTTGTTTTATTCATTCAGGGGATATAACCTGCATGCAGTCGCTGGCTAGGGCAGCATTTACTGTCCACAAATTGAGTTGCGTGCTAGGCTATTTAAGGTTTAACCACATGGCTGTGGATCTGAAGCCACATATAGGCCAAACCCAGATTTCCTTCCTTAAAGGGCACTAGTGAACCAGACAATCAACACTGGCTTCGTGGTCAGCTTTACTCATTTAATTTCAGGTTTTTTTTTATTGAATTCAAATTTCATTTGCATTGGAACGACTCAAACCCAGGTCCCCAGAGTATTTCCCCTGGATTACTACTCCAGTGACAATATCACGATGCCATTAACCTCCTTGTGATTGACAATACATCCATATAATCAAGTGTGCCCCCTGAAGAGATAATGGGCAAGCTTTCAACTTTAGCAAGGCTCCCTTCTTGACTACAATAATGTGAAAAAGCTTGGAGTTTGTAGATTAGTGAATTGGCAATGTGCCCATTGATTTGCATGGGGAAATAAATCCTTACCTAGCAGACATCTTTAAAACAGGCAAATATAGTCTAATATATATCAATAGGAAGCAACATCAAAGAACTGTGTTCCAAGTAGGGAGGCACGGTGGCACAGTGGTTAGCACTGCTGCCTCACGATGCCAGGGATCCGGGTTCAATTCCGGCCTCTGGTCACTGCCTGTGTGAAGTTTACATGTTTTCCTCGTGCCTCTGAGGGTTTCCTACGGGTGCTCCGGTTTCCTCCCATAGTCCAAAGATGTGAAGGTTGGATAAATTTGCCATGCTAAACTGCCCTTTAGGATCTCAGGATGTGTAGGTTAGATGGATTAGCTTTGGGTTAGGGTGGGACAGTGGGCTGGGTACGATAACTCGGTCAGAAGGTTGATGCAGACTCAATGGGCTAAATGGCTTTCTTTCTACGCTGGTGGGATTCTATTTTCTGATTCAATTACACACTCAAAGTTGCTAAGAGGGTAAAAGGATCTTTGGCTGCTCTACCAGGCTACTGCAAAAAATAAATATATCTCCAGGATAATTCAATATGAAAGGAGGAGGACTATCCTTTCCCTGTGGAAGATCTTGCTCAGGCCACTAAACTGGAAAAATGGACATTGGGCCTCATTAACGGTTCTTTCTAAACTCTGGCAACCTTTCAACCCTCCTGTGGCAGCAGGCACAATGAGGATGATAATGGTCACGTCACTTAGCTTGCCCCCCAGTGACAGAAACTCAGTCTCCGCAGAGGGACTTGGAGTTGGCAATGCTGGGGTAGAAGGGAGGTGGGGAAAACACAATGGCTGTGGAGTCAGGGAGATGTTCCTGCTGCTTCCACTGAAGGTTATTGCCCCTTAACATTATTGGAATAACTTATTTTTTGCTGGTAGCAGGGCAAGCCAAACTTTTAGGAAATCAGCATGCATCCTAGACATGGACAACTGTGATATGGCCAATATTTATCCTCATGAATGAAATATAATTAACGAACGAATGGGTGGTATTGCCTTTTCACACGCCTGAGACCCGGGTTCAATTCTAGTCTAGGGTTACTATCTATGTGGAGTTTGCACATTCTCCCTGAGTCTGCATGGGTTTCCTCCCAGTGCTCCAGTTTCTTCCCACACTCTAAAGATACGCAGGTCAGGTGGATTGGCCATGCTAAATTGCCGCTCAGTGTTCCGAGATTAGTGGGATAAGTTAGTAGGTTTGCAGAGATAGCGTCTGAGTGGGATGCTCTGTCAGAGACTCGATGGGCCAAATGACCTCCATCTGCTGGAGCGATTCCTTGCTTCCACAGAGTGGTTTGTACAATGTGTGAAAAGAGCAATTAAAGTCTCAACAGTGTGTGAGGAAAGTCGAGATGGACAATCTGCTTCCCACGACGCTCTGCCTGACACCTGCCACCAAAGAAAAACACAACTGGACACAAAATAAAACAAAATTGAACCTATGCACTGCAGCCTATTATGTGTATCATTTTCAAAGAAGATCGATGCCCTAATTGATTTTGTGGCTGAGGGACACCAGTTATCTGCCTTCACTCTGACTGAGATTTGAGATTGCTGTCTTATCATCAGCAGTAACTCCCTGTGTGATTCCATCAGCTATATCATGTTATGAAATCTCTGTTCAACAATTGCCTTGTAACACCGTCAGTACGATTTCACCCCAATTTTCATCTGACGTTGATTCCGATTCACGCAGTTATGATGTGATTTATTTTCAAGATTCAGATAGTAGGAGCAAATTGGCTCCTTACTCCTTCTGTAACTGCTTTTCAATTTTCTTCCTCAGCAAAAACTCAGAGAACTCTCACAGTGAGGTGGTCCTTTTAAAGTTTCCTGTTCAAGTTATGGCGCATCTTGTTCTAAGACGGTAAGAATCAGTCTTGATTTCTTTTTAAGTGCAGTAACACGGAATTATCCTGTTATTCCATGTTACTGCAGGATGCAACTATTCCCGATGGGGCCCTACCCCTACTTTATACTCCAAGGAAATATGCCTCACCCACAACAAAGCATTGGATCACTGAATTAAGTTTAAAGTTTATTTTTTTAGTGTCACAGTAGGCTTACTTTAACACCACAATTAAGTTACTATGAAAATCCGCTAGGCACCATGCTCGCGTGCCTGTTCGGTTTCACTGAGGGAAAGTTTAGCATGGCCAATCCACCCAACCAGCACATCTTTTGGACTGTGGGAGGAAACTGGAGCAGCCAGAGGAAACCTATGCAGACACAAGGAGAATGTGCAGATTCTGCGCATCAGTGATCCAAGCCAGGAATCAAACTCAGGTCCCTGGTGCTGTGTGGCAGCAGTGCTAACCACTTTGCCACCATGCTGCCCAAATGTGAAATCTCCACCCTTTTCCCCATTGTCAGCTAAACCGTTAAGTTTGGTGGCACAGTGTTTAGCATTGCTGCCTCACAGTGCCAAGGACCCAGGATCGATTCCTGGCTTAGGTCACTGTCTATGCAGAGTCTGCACATTCTCTCCGAGTCTGCACATTCTCTCCGAGTCTGCACATTCTCTCCGTGTCTGCATGGGTTTCCTTCGAATACTCAGGTTTCCTCCCATAATCCGAAAGATGTGCTGGTTAGATGCATTGGCCGTGCTAATTTCTCCCTCAGCATACCCGAACAGGCACTAATTAGGGGATTTTCACAGTAACTTCATTGCAACCTTAATGTCAGCCTACTTGTGACGCTAATAAATAAATTTATAAACTTTAGAATCCTTAAAGTGCAGAATGAGACTATTTGGACCATTGCATGTCCACCGATTCTCCAAAAAGACGATTTTACACAGGCTACCCTGCTCCCTTTCCCGCCAGCCAGCGCATTATATCACGGCCAATCCACCAGCTTGCATGTCTGAAAGATATAGAATGAGATCCTCTGGCTGTGATTGCCCAAAACCAGAGATTCATACCCAAGACCAACAGACCTTTTATGTGGCTTCTCCACCCCACCCTAACCCACCCGCCCGCTGTGATTCCCACGGTGGACAGGCTGGGAGAATTCCCTCCATAATTTCCTATATAGCTTGTTGGAAATGGTTCCCTGTTGGTCAATTATAAAAGTGTTATTGGAATCACAGGACAGATTTCCCCCATGCTTCCCACACAAGGAGAAGCAGCTGTAATTATGAAGAGGAGCATGATCCTCGCTTTGTCAGGCCAGGATGAAGTAGTGATCATTATTTTAAATTCATTCCCCGAATGTGGGCATTGTTTAAAGTTTTAAAGCTGATTTACTTGTGTCACAAGTAGGATTACATTAACACTGCCATGAAGTTACTGTGAAAATCCCCTAGTAGCCACACTCAGGCGCCTGCTCGGGTACACTGAGGGAGAATTTAGCATGGCTGATACACTGAGCCAGCATGTCTTTCAGACGATGGGAAGATACTGGAGCACCTAGAGGGAACCCCCACACACACAATGCTTCAGTTTCCTCTCACAGGAAGCATATGCAGAGTATGCATAAAGAGTGACCCAAGCTGGGAATCAAACCCACATTCCTGGCGCTGTGAGGCAGCAATGCCAACCACTATGCTACCATACCGCCCCATTGCTGGCAAGGCTGGCAATTGCCTCTCTCCAGTTGGGTCAAAATCCTGGAACTCCCAGCCTGACAGCATGTAACTACATCACACGGATTGCTTCGTTTCAAGAAAGCAGCTCATCATTGCCACCTTCAAGCGCACTTAGGGATGGGCAATAAATGTTTGCCTAGCCAGTGTTGGATTCCCAAATCCCAAAATTAATTTGTTTACAAGTTGCCCTTAAGGAAGTAGCTATGAGCATTTTTTGTGAATCATTGCGAGGTGCAAGTGCTTCCACAGAGCTGTTAGGAGCAAGTCCCAGGATTTTGAGCCAGTCATGAAGAGTCCTTGGTTATATACATTCAAATCTAACGGGGTTAGACAGGGGACATTCTGAAAGAATGTTCCCAATGATGGGGGAGTCCAAACTATAGTTTGAGGGTAAGGATAAACCTTTTAGAACTGAGGTGAGGAGAAATTTCTTTACCTAAAAAATGCTGAATGTGTGAAATTCACTATCATTGAATGTAGTTGAGGCCAAAACATTGTCTGATTTCAAGAAGAAATTGGCTATAGCTCTTGGGGCTAAATGGATCAAGAGATATGGAGGAAGGAGTGATCAGGGTATTGAATTTAATGATCATCCATGACCATAATGACTGATGGAACAGACTTGAAGGGCTGAATAGCCTACTCTGTTTCTAGTTTCTATGCAAGTTAGGATAGTGCATGAGTTGGAGGATAACTTATGGGTAATTTAAACTGCAATGTTTTCTCATCAGCACTAACATGGATAGAAGCCCAATAATCTGTGGAGCTCTTCATGGATTTGGGCCTAAAGTTTACCTGGAGGAAACACTTCAGGAATTATAATTCAGTCAGTCAATATAGAGTTACGGCTCCTGCCAACCTAAGCCAGGAGATTGACAAATGGCCCTGGACATCCCAGACAGAATCAATATTGGTTTAACTGCTTGGATATTAAGTGTCTCCTCGATGTAGCATAGAAAGATCAGGCAGAGATGGTTGCCTTATGGAGCTAGTGTGACTTTCCTTCTATCCATTTGCATGCAGTCTTATCAATCATTTGTTGCAATGCTCGATGCCCAAAGTGTCAATCTACCCTGTATAGAAGAAGAAAGGATATCTGTCCATCAGCTCCACATTAGACAATCTCATGTTCCATTTAAGTAATGAGCTCTGATCCAAGTATTTATTGGAAGACTGGACAAAGAAAGAAAATGATTTGCAGTCAGAGAAGTTTTGGAGTTTCTTCATAACCTGCTTTCTTTCAATATCAGGGCTTCACTACCCGAGAAAATTGCCCTCCCGTTTGTTGATCTGGAGTCACAAGTGGATGTGGTGGTAAAGAATGAGTCTCTGCCAACCGTACAGCACACATATGAGGTATGTAGATCACGTGATGGACTTTTGAGGTACTGTATTTTGACATCTACCAGGTAAATGTCAGTTATAGTTGATTCTGTGGAAGATTTGTCTCCAGAAAATCACTATAGTGCAGAAGGAGGCTATTTGGCCCATCATGTCTGCACCGACTCCCTAAAAAAGCATCTCATTCAAGCCCACCCATCCCTATAATCCTGTGCATTTACCATGACCAATCCACCTACCTGCACACCTTTGGACACCAAGGGACAAGTTAGCATGGCTGATCCACCTAACCGGCACATTTTTGTTTGAAGTTTATTTACTAATCTCACAAAATAAGCTTCCATTAACATTACAATGAAGTTACTGTGAAAACTCGCCAGTCATCTGTTTTGGTACACTGAGGGAGAATTTAGCACGGCCAACGCATTTAACCAGCACGTTTTTCAGACTGTGGGATGAAACCAGAGCACCCAAAGGAAACCCATGCAGACGTGGAGAGAATGTGAAGACTCTGCATGGACAATATCCAAATGGGATGCCTGGTGCTGTGAGGCAGCAGTAATAAGCACTGTGCCACTATTTGGACTTTAAGGGACAAATTAGTATAATTAGTCAACTTAACTGGCACATCTTTCAACATAAAGGGACAAGTTAGCATGGCTAATCACCTAACCTGCATGGTTTTGAATACCAAGAGGCAATTTAGCATGGCCAATCCACCAAATCTACACCTCTTTTTACTGCATTATGCCTTCAGTTTGGGACAAGTTGCCCATACGCACTGGTTGAGAATATAGATATTTCTGTCCCTGAAGCAGCTGCAAATCATGTTGGGAAGGGGACAGAGGAGTATGGTGATTGGCAAGGACAGGGGGAGGCATCAATTATACAAACTTGATGCCACATTGGGAGCTGGTTGCGATATTATTGCTACCATTGATGCTCAGTGAATCAATGCAACCTGCAGAGTGACCCCTTAACAATAGAATTACATTTAATTTGAATATAGTTCACCAGGTAGAGATTTATAAAATATTGAGAGGTATAGATAGGATGGATTTTCAGAGGCTATTTCCAAGGGCTGAAATGGTGGCTATGAGAGGACACAGGTTTAAGGTGCTGGGGAGCAGGTACAGAGGAGATGCCGGGGTAAGTTTTTCACTCAGAGGGTGGTGAGTGCGTGGAATCGGCTGCTGTCAGTGGTGGTAGAGGCGAACTCGCTGGGGTCTTTTAAAAGACTTCTGGGTGAATACATGGGATTTAATGGGATTGAGAGTTATAGATAGTTCTATGGCCTTGTAGGTATGGATATGATTGGTACAACTTGTGGGCCGAAGGGCCTGTTTGTGCTGTAGTGTTCTGTGTTCTATAGAGCATAAAAAAGACCACTGGAGACAGTCAGTCAGTACTGGTGTTACCAATACTTACATTTCAGGGGTAGGGGCCTGCTCCTGCTGGAGAGACCAAACTAATGAGTCTTTGCGCATTTAAATTAGCTTTAAATTAAGGGGTGATAGTTATAGGACGGATATCAGAGGTAGGTTCTTTACCCAAAGGGTGGTTCGGGAGTGGAATGCCCTGCCTGCAGCAGTTGTAGATGCGCCAAGTTTGGTGGCGTTTAAGAGGTTAGTTGATAAGTATATGGAAGAGAAGGGAATGGTTTAGTTTGGAGGGGCATTGCTTTTTATATTGGTCGGCGCAACATCGAAGGCCGAAGGGCCTGTTCTGTGCTGTAATGTTCTATGTTCTAATCCAAATAGGTTCCATCCTATTCCAACCATATCAGCTCAGAACCTTTTTCTCTCATGTAGTCATCTAGTTTCCTTTTTAAAACATGACTATTCACTTCAACTATTTCCTGTGATAGTGAGCGCTGAGCTCCACATTCAAGCCATTCTCTGAGGAAAGAAATTCCTCAATGTTGTTCTGCGGCATTTATTCATGACTAATAGCCTAATAGTGTCACTAGGCCTCCCATTATAAAATGAAGGAAAAAAAGTGCCCTAAGAGGGTCAGGACAGTTGAAGGAGAGAAGCATCTTCGCTGAATAATCAGTTCAGTGGTCTGTTTGTGTGCCACAGTTGGAAGGTGTGGGGGATTGTCCCACCCTGCCAGCTAACTTGTGAGTGCATTGTGGTGGGAGAATCTCGCAGCCGGGCACGCACAGGATTCACACGTGTGTTCCTGCTGCAAGCACATCTCCCAGTGCAGGTTTTCTGGCACTGTCAGATCTGTGCTGGAAACAGGCAGGAAGACCAGTTAAGTCATTTTAATCTATTTTTAATATAATTTACATGTGATTAGCCAGCCCAGGAATGAAATCTAGGGGCCCATTAGCCTCTCCCATCCCGTATTTCACTCCAGCGGGGTTTATGGCAAATCCCCACTTTCAGGGACAGCCCTGCTATAGTGAAGGGGAGAAGTGGGTGCCCCCCAGGGAGTCAGGCAATGGTGCTGGTGGTGCCCCCCTGGGCAAGGGCCCACTCTAGCAGAGCCAGTCTGTGCCCCTGGCACTGCCCACTGGGCAATGTGGCCATTCCCAGGGGCACCTTTGCACTACCCACAAGGGGGTCGGCCCAATGGGGCTATGATGATGGTGGGGCATAGGGAGCAATCTGTGGAAGTGGGGAGAGTCCTGCTGCCACTCTGCATGGGGATCGATGGAGACAAAAGAGAGGCCAGTGATCGGGGCAGCCTGGGGGAGGGGGGTGTGCCTCCCGGGGCTCCTGCACTACAGGGAGAGGGATTCATCACTGGAGGTGGGAGCTAGAGATCGGAGGGGCTCGGGGTGGGAGTCTGCCTGCTGAGAGTTGGCACAGGTTGGGGGAGGGATCGGGACTGCTTGGCGAGGGGGAGCTTTGTGGGTGCGGGGAGGTTGTGCTGGAGATTGGGACCATCTGGGACTTAGGAAGTTTAAGGCTGGTCCAGGGATGGTCGGGACGGGGGGTGAGGGCCACGATCAGGCCATGGAGGGGTGGTTGACTTCATGGGCCTTGGGCTGGCCAGCAAACGGGAGGCTGACAGTTTGGGTCCACTGCACATGCGCAAAGACTCATTAGTTCGGTCTCTCCAGCAGGAGCAGGCCCCAACCCCTGAAATGTAAGTAGATTCACACTGGTCCACTCTGCACTACACAGAGTGTGGGGGATACTTCTCTGAACTCCCATCGATTAAAAACTGGCACAAATTACTCCAATCTTCCCGCAAATTTGACACTCCAAATTTTTTTGGGAGCATTTTGGCCACTCTGTGAGAGTGTCAGTGGAATCTCAAAGGCCTCCTTCTACATAGTACAGATTCTATCGTGATATTCTCTGACTATATGTAAACTTAATTCTGTTAAGTACCACTCTGCAAAATGCGCTAAGCAGCACAGCAGCAATAATAGTGCTTTTAGCTCCGAGTGTGATAGTAAATTTAAGTAACTGATGTCTGTTCCTGATGTGGGTCAGTTGCTTCAGGAGAGGAATGTGATCATGGTTTGCAGAGAGTTGTCAGTGAAATCATTGGGGCAGAAACATTTCTTACCAAACGCACTTTTTCAAGTGGACGCTTGCTTTTGAACGAGGAGTTATATTTGACAGAGCCCAGTGATGAGCTCTCACTGTACTCCGTTTCTTTGAGACATGGGATGTTTATACATTGGTAAAACATGTGGGGCATGCAATTAACTTGAATCCTGACTAGTAATTGAAAAGTGTTGATATCAAATTTTTGATTCACGACAGCACGTGAGGAACACGAATATAATTAGCCCCAAGAGCAGGATTTTCATGGAGTTAGGAAACCAGGGTTGCAGTTGAGATGGAAAAGATTGGCTAACAGCATGACTAGTTCTGGCACACAGGTCCTCATTACTAATTCCAGGATGCAATTCAGGGCCTATAGCCTGTACTATGCGGTGTCTTCAGCTGTTCTGTGATGCTGGGGAACTCTGGAGAAGAGCAAAATGAACCACACACACTTGACTGAAAGTGGTTGCAGATGCCTCCAGCCTAAGCATCCTCATCATTCAGGATGTGAATATTTGTGGAGTCTCCTCCTCCAGTTAATCATTTATTTGTCCACGACTACTCACATCGGGAGGTGGCAATTATCTTGACGGCGTTAATTTAGCACTAACCTGATTGACATCTTCAACTGGTTGTAATAAAGTATTCTTTTTGTGATTTCTTTTGTCAATGCCAATATGAGAGGGGGGAAGTTTAAGGGAGGTGTGCAGGGGAAGTTTTTCAGGTGGAGAGTGGTGGGTGTACGGAACGGACTGCCGGAGGAGGTGGTGGAAGTACGCACTGTAGCAATGTTTAAGAGGCATCTGGGTGGGTACATGAATATGGAGGGAATAGGCAGATACAGACCGAGTAAAGACAAAGTTTTTTAGTTTAGTTAGAACATTATGATCAGCACAGGCTTGGAAGGCCGAAGGACCTGTTACTGTGCTGTACTTTTCTTTGGTCTTTGTTCTTTGTCTCACTGTTTACTTGGATTAAGAGATGTGAAACACTTAAAGCCTTTGATATTAGTCTTTCAGATTGAGACATTTACAGGGTTGCAGAAATAGCAGGGTTTTTTTTCAAAGAATGTTTCCAAATGGACATTTTTTTTTCTCTCAGCAACTCCTCATGTGCCATTGTTACTATATGACTCATTGAATGTGCACATAATGCACTCTGGGTGAATGGCGCAGAAGAGGCACAAATTGGTATTAAGTTGGCATGGGGTGTATAGAGGCTAGGGGGAGCATGAGTTTGCATTAAGTTGGCATGAAGAATATGAGATACCAATTGGAATGGCTGGGGTGGGGGGGAGAGTGGAGCTGCTTTTAATACAACTGGGATGAAGTTCCAGAGAACAATGGTGCACCATCTAACCAGCTCACCTCAGCATTTGTCTGTCCCTGTGATTACCTAAGGTCTGTTTAAGGATTGACAGGCCTAACTCTACCCCACACTTGCCACCCACTACCACCCCCTCACTCCCCCCACCCTTCCTCCTGTCACTGCGTGTTACGGGGTGCTTTAAAAATGAGGCAGGGCCACCAAGCCAGGAAACCTCCCAACTCGAACTACTTGCCTTTGCAGTGAAAAGCTGTGACACAAAATTCACCCGTTCTTGGTTTTCTTTAGGGATTCGTCATCTTTAAGTCATGATTTAGGGGTGATTCTAAAGAGGTCTATAAAATAATGATAGGCATAGATCAGTGAGATATCAACATCTTTCCCCAGAGGTAAGTGAATTGAAAACTAGATGGCATGGATTTAAAGTGAGAGGGGAGAGGTACAAAAATGGTTCAGAGGAGCAATTTTTTTACACAGAGATTGGTGAGTGTCTGGAACCAACTGCCAGAGGCAGTAGTAGAGGCGGGTACAATTTTTGTCTTTTCGAAAGCATTTGGGCAATTACTTGGGTAAGATGGATATAGAAGGGTATGGGCCAACCGTGGGCAATTGGGACTAGCCTAGTGGTTAGAAAAAAGGGCAGCAAGTTGGGCTAAAGGGCCTGTTTCCATGCTGTAAACCTGTATGACTCAGTACAAGGATCTTATTTTGTTTCAGTTTGCTGGTGGTGTTGCAAGATTGTAGTTGAGCTTCAGTGAGGAATAGTCCATTGATAAATAGAGTCCACTTATGCTGTGAGACAGGATGGATCAAAATGACTCTGAGTGATGGAATGAGGCAGTGACTCAATGCAGCAGTGAACTGACTCAGCAGGATACACAGTGTCAGAATGCAAATACTGATTTGCATGTCCGCACTAGCTGAACTACTGGCCTTTGTTGTGCTTGTGATGAAGTGCTTAGGAAATATTCCATTTTACTGTCATTTTCTAAGGGCCCAAAGCTGTATGGTGGCACAGAAATTAGCATAGCCGCCTCACAGTGCCAGGGACCCGGGTTCGATTCCTGGTTTGAGTCACTGTCTGTGCAGAGTTTGCATATTCTCCCCGTGTCGGCGTGGATTTCTCTAGGTGCTCCAGTTTCCTCCCACAATCCGAAAGACATGCTGGTTAGGTGCGTTGGCCATGCTAAATTCTCCATCAGTGTACCCCAACAAGCATCGGAGTGTGGCAACTAGGGGATTTTCACAGTAACTTCATTGCGATGTTAATGTAAGCCTACTTGTGATGCTAATAAATTTAGAATAAAACTTTTTTACATTTATGCTAGAGGGCTTTTTTCACAGATGATTTAATTTGAGTCACAATATTAGCCTGAAAATTGTGGAACATTTAAGCGTGGTAACATGAAAACAGGAACTGACAGAGTTGACAAGAAATTACTCTTCCTTGCAGCAAGAATGTTCAAAACAAGGGGAGACATTGATAAAATTTGAGATAAGCAAGATAAAAGTTCATTCAGGAAAATGTTGGCACACATATAGCTACAAGAATGTCTAATACAAAATCCCATAAGGTCATTGCTGCAGGAACAATTGACAGAGACAGATATTTGAGAATTGAAGGTATTAAAGAAAGAGGAATTATAATTATAATGAGCTACAGGGGTAATAGAATTGCTTGGCTTCGGCCTTCCCTGGCTTCTGTCAAGAAGCAATACTATAGAATGATCCAGTATCAAATGGCTTATAAAAAGGACATTACACAATCCCTTCTGTGTCTAACCCTAGCTGCACAACAATGGTCCGTCTACTATTAGTGACGCTGTGCTCGAAGTGGACTGGCCTGCAGAGCTCCATGGCAACAGTCTACTGTTCAAATCTAAGATCATTCCATTGGGTAACATCAACTGCACGGTGAACTCTTCTGATGCTCAGAACTGGGTAAGACTTTGCAATTTCAAAATGTGTACTTTTTTTTTCATGTGAGGGCGTGATAGTAGGGCACTGGAACAGTCAATATTTTTGGTATATTGCGCTGCATTGAAATTCTACTTCAAGAAATTGTTAAGTTTGTAAATTGCAATTTAGTTCAGTTGGCTGTACGACTGGTTCATGATGCAGAGCGATGTCAACAGCGCAGGATCCATTCCCGTACTGGCTGAAGTTAACTGTGAAGGTCCTGCCTTCTCAACCATGGACCCTGGCCTGAGGTGTGGTGATCCTCAGGTTAAATCAGCACCAAAAAGCTCTTTCCCCCCTCCCCCTCAAATCCCCACCAGACAGCTCTTGCCCTCTAAGGAGAGAGCAGCTTACAGTCATTTACGATGATGGTGTCTTTACTTGAACCATTAGGATTCCTACAGTACAGCAGGAGAGCATTCAGCCCATTGACCTGCACTGACAACAACAATCCCACCCGGGTTCTATCCCCATACCCAAGTATTTACCCTGCTAATCCCCCTGACACTGAAGGGATGGTCAATTTCCCTAACCTGAACATTTTTGGTGTGTGAGGGGAAACCGGAGCACCCGGAAAAAACCCTCATGGACGTGAGGAGAACACGCAAATTCCAAACACACTGTCACTGAAGGCCAGAATTGAACCCCGGGTCCTGGCGCTATGAGGCAGAAATGCTAACCACTGTGCCACCTTTTACTAATAATGGCCTTTCATTGTTGCTATGAGCTGCTGGAAGACACTGGCATGGAGGCAAAAAAAATGTTATAAAGATACACTCAAAGCCTCCCTGAAGTTGCTTGACATTGACATGACCACCTGGGAAATGTTGGCACAAAACCACCCTGCCTGGTGCTGCCTCATCCACAAAGGCTGTCAAACTTATGAAGCAAGGTGTATTGCTGAAGCCCAACTTAAGCATGAGCTGTGCAAGTCCAGAGCCATCAGCACAACAACTACAATATCTACACAAATTTGTCTAATATGTGTCAGGACATTCCATGTCCGAATTGGTCTGATCAGTCATCTCCGGACACATCGCATTCAGACTAATGGTGACAAGATCTTCATCGATGAAGATGGATGAACAACAAAAACAACGAACGTTGTATGCATCATGACAAGGTTACGGGGCGAATTTTCCCATTCCACCTGCCTGGGAATCAGAGTGAGTGAGGGGTGGACCATGGACTGTTGAGATTGGGCAGGATTTTCCAGTTTCAGGGCAAGTGTGGCCAGAGAATCCCACCCTTATTTAGCTATTTGCCCCTGACACTTGACCAATCTACCAAGATTAATTCAACAGGAAGAAGGGGTAGGATCCTGTCTGCTGTTGCACAGCTCCATCCTCATCTGTCAGAAAGAGTCCTGATAGTTCAGAGCATGAACCATGGTTTTTATTTCATTTCAGCTTCTCTAACCTCAGTGCTTTGATTACAGCATCCCCACTGCCCAAACGTTAATGCAACAGTTATCAGTGATTGGTTCTGGATGCTATTCTAGTTCATAAGTCTCTGCATCACGGTGTAATCACTATCAGGGCGGGCGTCCTGGAGTGAAACAGAAAATGCTGGATAAACTCAGCAGGTCTGGCGGCAACAGTGGGGGGGGGGGAGGGAGAGAGAAAGAGTTAACATTTCAAATGCGTATGACTTCCCTTCAGAGTCTGTTCCCTGTTCAAAGTTATATGATCTAACGTTACTTAGAATTCCCACATCATGAATAATTACGCTGTTCTTTCATCCACAGGTAGAACCGTTGAGTACAAAGAGTCCTCTGCTTACAAGTACTGAAGGCTTCCGTCATAATATATATAAAAGAGATGTCAGCAAACCTGAAGAGTCAATGGAGGAGACCATCTTTAACATAGTGAGAATGTTTATCACAATATCATGTGAAAATAACTCTATGGGTTTTGATGTCCTAATTTGACTGTAAAAACCACAATGTAAAGTCACACAAAGAGCTGTCCCAACTACAATCTCTGATTAAATACATTGACACTTCTAATTTGTAGAGAATGTTGCCTTTGCTTTTTGCTGACACAACTTATCTACAAGTAAACTTCACCAATGTACCCCTAAAGGGTACTGACCTATTTATCTCAAGCAGTTTATGTACTTGCCCTTGTTCGTACCCTCCATCACTGGGGTAGCCATGGGGGGGAGGGGTTCACTGTCAGTGGGACTAGAAGATCTGGAAAATTTCACCTATTGTTTTCCTGACCCTGTGGTTACACATTCAGAGCTCAAGACAAGCTATCAATTCCGATTCCCTTCATTAGTTCTGGCTTCGATTTTTGAGCCGTTAGCCCAACAGCCCAACGTTGGAATACTATTTTATAGCTTTATCAGTACTAACGTTGTTACAAACATCTTTGAGGTAGCACGCCCATAATTTTCAATCTACACTTTAAACTTAGGCAAATTTCTGTCAGCTAGTACCAGCCGTGTTGTGTCTCTTCCAGCACAAGACAGACTTTCATCTGTTTCCACAGTGAGGTTTTCCCTGGAAGATGTCTCTAATCTGTTGACAGACGTTTATAGCTTGAGGGGTGCCACTCACGTCAAGGCATGGCTGACCAGGAGCCTCTCCCACTCTTGCCACTTGCCATTGGCGTGTGGTTGGAAGGTTGATATTCAACCTTTTTGACCACATCGTGAAGACGCATCCTTTGGCCATCAGGCCATGGAGTGGGACTTGAACTTGAAGCTCTGACTGCAAGGTTACCCACTGTGCCACAAGACTTCTGTTCCAGCCATAGATTAGGAACTTGAGGGTTATTTCAAGTTTCTGCAAAGGTAACCACTGGAAATGACCATAATTGTGGCTGTGGGGAGGTGGTGGTGTCACTAGACCAGGAATCCAGAGGTCCAGGCTAATGTTCTGGGGTTACTATTAGCAACTTGTGGAATTTAAATTAAAAATAAATTGAGAATTAAAAACTGATCTTTCCAATGGTGACAATGGAACTATCAGACCTTCATTTAAAACTGAACCAGTGCCCTTACCTTTGTCTACTCTACATGTGACTCCAGAGCCACATAACATGGTTGACTCTGAATTGCCCTCTTACCAAACGTCTACAGAATCAGACTACAGCAGGTCAGGAAGGTGGATCACCATCATCTTCTCGAGGGCAATTAGGGGTGAGCAACAAATTCTGGCCTTGCCAGTGACAGTCACATCCCAAGAAATAATAAAATAAACATATAAGCAAATCTTTTAGGCTCGGTCCATCACTAGTTACTTCTGCAAGCTTACAGCATCCCTCTGTTCTGTCTTAATTTACTCCCAGTAACAATTGGGAGTAAATTGTACCACTCCCAGGATTTATCAGTAGCTGCACTGAGGTTGTGGTGACAAAGATTCCAGGCTTTATAGAATCCCATAGGATCCCTACAGTGCAGAAAGAGGCCATTTGGCCCATTTAGCCTGTACCAACAACCCAGGCCCTGTCTCCATAACCTCACATATTTACCCAGCTTGTCCCCTTGAGACTAAAGATCCATTTATCATCGCCAGTCAACCTAACCTGCACATCATTGGAGTGTGGGAGGAATCTGGCGTGCTCAGAGGAAACCCACACAGATACAGGGGAAACATGCAAAGATAATCACTTGAGGCTGGAATTGAACCCGGGTCCCAGGCACTGTAAGACAGCACTTCTAACTTGTCTGCCACTGAGCCGCCCTTAATTGGTGCTGATGGATTCTGTGTGCCTTGGTTGATATTATCTGCTTGCAAAAATAGATGCAATAGTATCTGGCAACAATGTTGGTTTTCATGGGTGAACACTTTACTTCCCAAACAATACCATCTGTTTTTGCCTTGCAACTATCTGGAACACCTGAGGCTATTGAATATTCTTGACTAATGAGACACAGTTGCCACAAACTTTTCATCTGGGATGAACCCAAACTGGAAAAATATTCCTAACATGCTATTTTTATCTGCGGGGGAAGATTATTTTGGGCCAGAATTCTCCGACCTTGCCACAGCTGGGATTTTCCATTCCCGCTGCAGTCAAATTCTATATTCTCGCTGGTGGCGGCGGGGGGTCTGAACAGCTGCAGAATTCTGGCTATTGTTCTGCAATAGATATTGTAATTTTTCCCCAAAAATTTCCCATTTCCCAGTCATGTTGATTTCAAGCTGCATTGAATTTTGATTTGTCTTCAGTTAATTAGATTCCGACGGGACCAGATTTTGTAACTTAGCTTTTCATACTCATTCCAATTCATTTAGGAATCTCTCACTCCGAGAGGTTTTATTGTGCTTCAAAGCTGAAACTAGGCTGTCTTTCCTCTAGAATTGCACCACGGTGACCTGTGTGAAAATTATGTGTCGTGTGGGTCTTCTGGAGAAGGAGAAAGGAGTTGTGATAAACATACAGTCACAGCTCAGGATGGAAATCTTCATTAAGGTAAACCACAAGAATTTCTTTAATGGAGCGAGCTCAGTCACCATGTAATCATCTGCCTTACTTATTTTGCTTGGGATGTCAGCTGGCCTTTATAAATCAGAGTATCGAGTATAAAAGTTGGAGTGTTATGGTAAGGTTGTATAAGGCATTGGTGAGGCCGAATTTAGAATATTGTGTACAGTTTTGGTCACCTAGTTACAGGAAGGATGTAAATAAGGTTGAAAAAGTACAGAGAAGGTTCACGAGGATGTTGCCAGGACTTGAGAAGCTGAGTCACAGAGAGAGATTGAATAGATTAGGACTTCATTCCCTGGAGCGTAGAAGAATGAGGGGAGATTTGATAGAGGTGGATAAGATTTTGATGGGTGTAGATAGTGAATGCAAGCAGGCTTTCTCCACTGAGGCTAGGGGAGGAAAAAAAAGAGGGCATGGGTAAAGGGTGAAAGGAGAAAATTTTAAAGGGAATAATTAGGAGGGGAGAGCTTCTTCATGCAGAGTGTGGTGGGAGTGTGGAATGAGCTGCCAGATAAATGTGGGGTTATTTTTAACATTTAAGAAAAACTTGGACAAGTTCATGAATGAGAGGGTTGTGGAGGGATATGGTCCAAGTGCAGATCAGTGGGACAAATAAGAAGGGCCAAAAGGCCTGTTTCTGAGCTGTAATTTTTTATGATTCTGTGGTTTTTTATTTTGTCAAATTATAGAATATTGTGGTGACCTTGGATAGCAGCAGGTCATTGGTAAATGCATAATAAAGTGTGGAACTCAACCATATTTTGATTTAGATTCAGTTCTATGTCTATAACCTCAGCTAGCAGGCATTGATTGGGCTGAGGTAAGCATAGTAAGAAGTGTCAAAACACCAGGTTAAAGTCCAGTAGATTTATTTCCTATCACGACCTTTTGGATCGCTGTCCCTTTATCAGTTGAGTGGAGAGTTGGTAGATACATAGTGTGACATGAAATGTTCTCTTCCTGTCGGGGAACTTCAGCAGTCATGGGAATTCAGTGTCCAATTTTCGGGTAAGTGTTCTCCAAGGCAGCCTTCAACTCACGTGACAAAGCAGAATCACCGAGCAGAAACTGATTGCCAAGTCTCATATGCGTGAGGATGGCATCTTTGGTTTGTGTCACTCTTTGTGTAACCTGACAAAGGAGCAGTGTCTGAAGGCTAGTGGAGCTTGTTACCAAATAAACCTGTTGGACTTTAACCGTAGTGTTGTAAGGCTTCTTACTGACCAATCAGCGGGCAGACCGCCTGTTCATGGTCATGTTAAAGATTCTGAGGTCCTCCTGGGTGAGGGGCAGAACTCCCGCCTGCAGTTACTCCACAATCATTTGAGCATACAGTGGTTGTAGCATGCTTGGATTTACCAGGCTACATTGCCAGCCGCCTCTTTGGCAGGACAGAAGACATAAATTCAGGCCAATGCATCTTGTGTCACTCCATCAGTGACAAGAAGCATCTACAACAAGGACTTTTCTATATTAAATCAACTCAGTAGATTTCCTTCACACGAGATTATGCAAGCCCGTCTGTTACTCACTTCCAGTCCTTGGGAAGGAAAACTAAGCTCCCCCATGCCTCCCCCTACAACCCAAGTGGAGTCCTACTGTCCTGTTCTTGCAAATGAATGTCCACATAGGTGAGGTACCAGGGAGCAGCCAACACCTGTGGAGCCATATCCCAACAAGAGACAATATCTGCAGGAAAAATGTGGACAAACTAGAATCATAGGATGCTATTTGGCTCTCGAGTCTGCATTGGCAGATTATCTTACCACCCCACCTTATCCCATGACTAATCCACTTAACATGCTCCTCCTTTGGACTGTGGGAGGAAACTGGAGTGCCCGGAGGAAACCCACGCTAACATAGAGAAAACCTGCAAACTCCACACAGTCACCCGAGGCTGGAATTGAACCCAGGTCCTTGGTGCTGTGAGGTAGCAGTGCTAACCACTGTGTCAATATCACAGAATCATAGAATCCCTTTAGTGAAAAAGGAGGCCATTTGGCCCTTTGGATCTATACTAACTCTCCAACAGAACATCCCATCCATGCCCTATCCCCATAGCTCCACATATTTACCCTGTTAATTCCCCCCTAACCTACACAACTTTGGACACTAAGCGGCAATTTTTCATGGCCAACCCATCTAACCCACACATCTTTGGAGTGTGGAAAGAAACCAGACCACCTGGAGGAATCTCACGCAGGCACGTAACCTGAGGCAGGAATTGAACCGGGATCCCTGGTGCTGTGAGGCAGCAGTGCTAACCATGGTGCCAATAGAAATGGAGCAATTAAAACTGAAATATACATTACTCTTATGTTTTACAGAACCGTAACCAGCAGTTTACATTCCAGTCCAAAGCGTCATTCATCGTGCAAGAAATGCCGTACAAAGCACGGCCTGTAGAATATCCCAGTGACAACAAGATGGTAAGTAACACTTATCCAGCTTCGTATTATTACACGAGAGATCCTAATTACCTCAATAAGAATACATCTAACAAATAATCCAGCCCCAAACTATTGAATACAAGAAATAAATATTTTTGGCATTGAAAGAATTCCAGGAGCAGAGAACTTTTTCTTGTTTTCTCAGTTGGGACATGGATTGCTGTGTGCTTTACACCTTGTCTGAGAGGCCTTAAACCACCTTTACTTACCGAAAGGGTCCAAATACACCTTAATTGTGGAGAGTTTAAACTATCCTTCTCTGTAATGGAGGCAGCAAGGGCAGGAGCAGTATTGTGTGGGCAGGCTGACTGCACCTTTATCTCGGTACCAGTAAAGATGACCAGGAACAGGGGTAAGAATCCGCAATTCTTAAAAGGATTGCTGAGTTGTCTTTATTGGAGGAGAATTCGGATCTTTGACTCAGTGGAATACAAGCAACCTCTGACAGACAGAAGGCATTAACAAATCTCATTGTCAAATGAATTGTTGAATTTCAAGCATTGTTTTGGAGTTTAGAAATTGCCTTGCTAAAGAATCCTGAGAATTGGTGACATGATACACTTCTAAGTCATATCTGAGGAAGAGTGCAATTACAGTGTGACATAATCGACTTCTACTGGAAAATACAAAAAGGAAAGACTTACATTTGTAAAGTGCCTTTCACGTATGCAGCCATTCCAAATTACTACCCCAGAATACTGAGAGAGGCAAGAGAGAAAATTTCTGGGGCCTTGAGAGAAATCTTTGTATCCTCACTGGCTGGAGCAGAGGTCCCAGGGGATTGGAGAATAGCCAATGTTGTTCCTTTGTTTAAGAAGGGTAGCAAGAATAATTCAGATAATTACAGACTGGTGAACCTTACATCAGTGGTAGGGAAATTATTGGAGAGGATTCTTTGAGACAGGATTTATTCCCACTTGGAAATAAGCGGACGTATTAGTGAGAGGCAGCAATGGTTCTGTGAAGGGAGGTCGTGTCTCACGAGCTTGAGCAAGTTTTTCGAGAAAGTGACAAAGATGATTGATGAAGGTAGAGCAGTGAATGTTGTCTACATGGACTTCAGTAAGGCCTTTGACAAGGTCCGTCATGGTAGACTAATGCAGAAGTGAAGTTGCATGGAATCAGAGGTGAGCTGGCAAGGTGGATACAAAACTGGCTCGGTCAAAGAACATAGAAGGTAGCAGTAGAAGGGTACATTTCTGAATGGAAGGTTGTGACAACTGGTGTTCCTCAGGGGTCAGTGCTGAGATTTTTGCTGTTTGTAATATATAAAAATGTAACTAGATTGATTAGTAATTTTGCGGATGACATAAAGGTCGGTGAATTTGCGGATAGCAATGAGGACATCGGAGAATACAGCAGGATATAGATCACTGGAGACTTGGGTGGAGAGATGGCAGATGGAGTTTAATCCGGATAAATATGAGGTAATGCATTTTGAAAGATCTAATACAGATAGGAAATATACAGTAAGTGGCAGAGCCCTTAAGAGTATTGATAGGCAAAGGGATCTGGATGTACGGGTACACAGGTCACTGAAAATGGCAATGCAGGTGGAGAAGATGGTCAAGAAGGCATACAGCATGCTTGCCTTCATCGGCCGAGCTATTGAGTTTAAAACTTGGCAGAACCTTAGTTAGGCCACACTTGGAATATAGTGTTCAATTCTGGTCATCACATTACCAGAAGGTTGCGGAGGCTTTGGAGAGGGTACAGAAAAGATTTACCAGGATGATGTCTGGTATGGAGGGCATTAACTATGAGGAGAGGTTGGAGAAACTTGGTTTGTTCTCACTGAAGCGACAGAGGTTGAGGAGAGACCTGATAGAAGTCTATAGATTGAGAGGCATGGACAGAGTGGATAGTCAGAAGCTTTTTCCCAGGGTGGAAGAGTCAATTAAGTTTTGAAAGAGATTTACAAGGTAGATTTTTTATACAGAGAATGATGTGTGCCTGGAACTCGTTGCTGGGGGAGATAGTGGAAGCGGATACCGTAGTGACTTTTAAGGGAGGTGCGTCTTGACAAGTACGTGAATGAGACTGGAATAGCGGGATATGGTCTTCAAAAGCATAGGGAGTTTTAGTTCAGTCAGACAGCAGTGCAGGTTTGGAGGGCTGAAGGGCCTGTTCCTGTGCTGTAATTTTCTTTGTTTTTTGTTCTTTGTACCTACAACCAATGAAACTCTTCAGAAATGTTAATGAGGAATTTTAAGAAATACGGCAGTCAAGTTAGGCAGTGCAAGTCTCTGAGCAACGAGATAGTTTTATTAGTGCTGATACAGGGATAAATATGGACTAGGATTCTGGGGAGAAGCCATCTGTTCCTCTTTGAAATTGTGCAGTGGGATCTTCTGTATTCACCAAAGACAACAGATGGACCATTCAAGTAATTTTTCATGTGAAAGATCTCACTTCTTAAGATGCAGCATTCCCTCAGTACTGCTGGATTGTCAGCCTCAATTATGTGCTCACACACCTTGAAGGGAATTTTTACTCACAACATTCATACAAACATATAAATTAGGAGCAAGAGGATGGCCTTTCAAGCTTGCTCCACCAATTCAATACTAAGGTAAAGTCACCATAGGCCCTGATGATCACAGGCTGCTCCCTTCTTTGAGGGGACTGGTGGCAATTTTAACCTGAGGGTCGCTCCAACTCGGGAGAGGAGCAAGGTTGAGAAGACAGGTCATCATGAAAAGCCTCAGCCGTGTGGCAATTGAAACTGTTGGCTTCATTTTGTATCCCTAAATAGCTGTCTGGCCAACAAGATCATAGTTGATCTCATTTTAATCTTAACTTCACATTCCTGCTGATCCCAAAACCTTTTCACAATAAATTCATTGCAGTGTTAATGTAAGCCTACTTGTGGCTAATAAATAAACCTTTAACTTTAATCTTTAACTTTCTTGCTTATGAGGAATCTTTCTACATCTGCCTTAAAGACATTCAAAGACTCTGGATGGGAATTTCCATCCACACTCATCCCTAAGACCAGAAATGAGGTTAGAGGATCTTTGCATGGTTATGTGGTGGCTGCTACAATTCCTGTGGCAGACCTCTATCTCAACCAACTTTTGAAGAAGAGAGTCTCCCATGGAAAAATATTTCCTCATCTCTGCCTTAAATGACCCTTTACATTTAGACTGTGGCCCCGGTTCTAAATTCGTCTACAAGGGGAAACACCAATTCAACATTGACTCTGTCATTTCCCCTCAGGATATTATATGTTTCAATTGAGTCACCTCTTATTCCTGCACATCCAACTTAGCCTGCCAACCTTTGCTAATGAGACAACCTGCCCGTTCCGGCTATAAATCTCGTAAACTTTCCCTGAATTCTTTCCAATGCAGTTACATCTTTCCTTAAATAAGAATGTCGATACTGTACAAAGTATTCCATCTTGTCTCAGGGCAGGAATGTGACCATAGAATGACACTGTGGGGATCATGGAATTTCTAACTGGGACAAAATTGACGCAAAAATGTGAGAAAAACCTAACAATGTGAATACGGTCAATGTCAAAGTTTCTATTTGGTCAGAGGTCTGTGTGGCGACTGTCTAAAGATGAGGTGCCAAGAGTTTATATGCTCACTCTTCTTCCATCCATCCTACAATAACTATCAATGTTTTAACTCTTCCTTTCTCACAAAAGGTGCAAATTCAACTGTTCTTTACTCCCTACCATCAGAGAATACCTGTTAATAAGGGCAAGTTTCTTTAAGATTCATTCAGGCTTTGGGGATATTGGATTTTGGAAAGAGTACGGATCCACAGGGTGGATTTTCTGGCCACACTCACCCTAAGATTGGAAAATCTCACCCAAGATCCTTTGCAATGGTCTGTGTCCCACCCGCTACGATTCCTGTGGTGGGCGAGATGGGAAATTTCTGTCCACACTGTGTCCAAAAGAGTGAATTGGCTGATGTGAATTTGGGTAAATCTATCAGTGTTATCACCCTCCCTCTGGCAGAAATGTATTATTCACAATGTGATCCACAGCATGGTGTTGTTCTTTTTCCCAGGTACAAACTCTTATTGAACGCAGTGGCCCTGAGCGTGTCATGCCCATACCCACCTGGTGCATTGTTGTCGCTGTGCTTGGTGGCCTGCTACTTGTAATCTTGGTGGCGTTCATCCTTTGGAAGGTAACTATGCTTTCTTTTTAATTGATACCTTTCGATATTTCTCATCAATAAAGCCAATTCAAATTAAGTCCAAATTGTGGTCCCCACGTGAGGGACAGACCAGATCCAAGCTGATAAGACATTGTACCCCATCTTGAACTCAATCAAACAAGATCCAAACTGACAGGATGTGGCATTGCACTTCCTCCCAGGACTAATCTAATGCTTCATCTTCGCCAAAAAGCCGAGATGGCTTTGAAAAATTGCATCCGGTAAAGCCTTGGTTTAATCTCATTGGCTATCCTGATCCTTTACTCTACCCTAGTCTGGACAAACCACCATCATAGGCATCAGCACAGCCCAAGTTCAATGGGCCCAGCCGCGACCCCTGTCTAATCATAGTTTCATCCATGCCAGGTCCAAAAAAGGTCTCCAAATAAAGATGGAGCGAAGCCCTTTGGATGGAATCTATGCTGATAAGAAACTGCCTGTGGGACATATGAACGTGCACAGTCCCAACTTCAAATAACTCTCACAGTCAATATATCAGACTCTTTTTTGATGAATGTACCAGAGGCAGTTTTCACCCTCATTGCTTGGTCGATGAATTGGTAGAAATGATTTCCCATTCCCTTTAAGAACTGCCTGATTGAATTTCCAGAGTTTATAATAAGTAACGGAATAACGATTCCCTCTGCCAGTTTACCATTCTCCTGCTGGAGGTGACAGTTTTACCCTGTGAAATCTGATGTGGGTCCAAGCCAGAGATATTCACATTGAAGGAAAAAGGAGGGGAATTCATTAGTGACAAACATGCAGTGTGAAAATGTTTGGGAAGGAAGAGGGATTCATTATGATAGTGAATAGCTGTGTCAAACTGTATCTGGACTCAAGAGTTGAGTGCAGTTAGCTGAAGGGAGCACAGGAAGAGACCATAGGCTGGATTTTCACAGGGTCAGAGGTTTGGGAACTGTTGCAGGCAAGAATTAAAAATCCCAGCCTGGGGGACATTTCAGGATCCCAATGTCTAGATCACAGTTGTTTATTTTAAGAAAGGGTAGGAAACATGATCAAAACAAATTGATTGCTCCATAATCCCCTCCTATTAAGGGACCTGTTCAATCAGGTTTGAACTTTTCATATTATTATCCCAAACAATGAGACCAAACAGACTTGTTGCCAGGTCCACCACAGGGCCTCCAGTTTGTTGGGAATTATTTTAAAACTCAGGGGGGAGACAGTGACATGGTGGCAATGTCACAGGACTTGGTAACCCAGAGGTCCAGACTAATGCTCTAAAGACATGGGTCTAAATCTCACTATGGCAACTGATGGGATTTAAAATTCAATTCATAAATTTGGAATATGAAGTATTGTGTATGTGGTATCTGTCCCTTTAAGACAATGCAGCAGATGATGATCACAAAACTATCATTGATTGATATAATAGTCTGTAATAGATTGATATAATATTTTAGTGAAGGAAAAGGACATTTCTTTCACTAATGTCCTTTAGGGAAGGAAATCTGCTTCCTCACCCAGCCTGGTCAACATGTAATTTCAGATCCGCGGTGATGTGTTTGACTCTTAATTGCCCCCTGAAATGGTCTTGCAAGCCACTCATTTCAAGGGAGATTAGGAATGGGGTAACAAATGCTGGCCTTCCCAGCTATGTCCACATTCCTTGAAGTTATTTAAAAAAAACTAATGCCAGCACACATCACTGTTCCTAATCTTCTGTTCCCTGGCTTTTAGTCCTCTTTCATGGCCTTCGTAGGATGTGCCTGCTCCAAGTGGTAAGGCAGTGACAGCTCCCAACTTGGCTGCTGTTTGTCTTTGCTCCAGAGATCCAACAGGCAGCTCCTGCCTCCCAGACAGCCATGTGCAAGAAAATGGGATTAGAGTAGATAGGTGTTTCATGACCAGCACAGACTTGATGGGCCGAAGGTCCTCTTTCTATGCTGTAAAACTCTATGTCTACGACTTTCCGGCCTTGTGTACCAATTGAGGATGTGGAATCATGGTGTTTGTTATAAGGCGATGCATTACAACAAATAACCTGCATTGGAATTGAGGCTTCCTTATCATGAGATAGGGTAAAGTGGGCGGGGGGGGGGGGGGAAATTACAGCTTTTACCTTTTTTAAAAATCAGATTTGTGCCCAATTTCTAAATTTTAAAACAAGCTGAGTCTGATAGCTGGCACATGATCAATGACCTGATCCTTTGTGTTCGCTCTTGGACTTGCTCTAGATTCTGTCAAGTTGGTACTGAGTGCAGCATTGAAGCACATTGGAAGACATGGCAAACGTTTTTCACTCACTTCCTCCTGCTCCTTCTTTTGTTGCAGTGTGGATTTTTCAAGAGGAAACTGCCACCTACAGAAGATGAAGGGTTGCTGTAACATCCAACCAGCCCCCAGTGTCTATTCCCCATTCATTCCTGTCTTGAGAAAGCTTCCCAAATCTCAGCAGGATTCCAAAGGGTCAAATTTCTAATTTCTTGTTTGCAGTGGAATCCCAGTTGAATCGTCAGTTGAATATGAGACGCTTGGTGACACACTGTGCACAATCTTCTATTGTTAATGTTGGAAAACACAGGAAACCCTCCTATATCCATGAGGTGCTTCCTTCAGTCAAGGTTTCCCTTCAGAAACTTGAGTTTGAAGATGATTACTGCAGTATTTACCAAGTGTGAAAATAGTTTAAAAACAACTGTTGAATGTGTAAACCTTCCATCCCAGGCTATGTATTAAACCACCACAGAATGGAATCATTGTCTATTTGAATAAGTTACAGTCTCAGGCAGAAAGTAATCAAATCAACCTTCTTACAATGTTATGATGCTAGCCCAGGTTTAGCTCATGCTTGTATTTTTTCAGGGTGACCCAGTGTAACCAAAATTAACTTGCAAAACTTGCCAAAACCTATGCAGCCCCATTCCCACTCCTCTATCTTCTATGATCATAGAATGATCTAGAAGCAGTAAGCTTCTGGGCACCATGAGCCTGTGCGCTGCCATTTAAAAGGATCATGGCTGATCTGATTGTAATCCCAACACTGTATTCCTACCGCCTCCCCCCCATCCCCCAATAACTTTACCCCTTTGTTAATCAAGAAATTATCTGGCTCTGCCTTAGAAACTCTTGACGGGATCTTACCAGCCGTTCATGCCATGCTCCCGCTGCAGCAAAGCCGAGGAATCCGGCAGCCAGCCAAATCTCCACTCACGAAGCAGGATGGGAAAATCCTGCCAGGGTGAATGGTGGTAAAATTCCAGCCTCCACTTCCACTGCTTTTTGAGGAGGAGAGTTCCAAAGACTCATGACCCTCTGAGAAGAAGAAACATTTCTCCCCATCTCTGTCTTAAATGAGTGACCTTTTATTTTTACACAGTAACCCCTAGTTCTCGATCCTTGTAGAAAAAGACAAGAGAAAACATCCTCTCCACACTCACCCTGTCAATCTCCTCAGTGTTTTAAATGTTTTGATCAAGTCCCTCTTACTCTTCTAAGCTCTAGTGAATACAAACATAACCAATGAAATGTTACGGCTTTGCTCGACCCGAGACCAGAAAATCCCACCCATTGTCCGCCCTCACCTGCTCCAATTTCGTGGTGGGCGGAGCAGTAGAATTCAGGCAAATCTCTCCAATCTTTCAGTCAATGCATCCATTTCTGCTATTAGTCTAGTAAATCTCCTCTGAACTACTAATACATTTACATTTTTCATGAAATAAGGAGACCAATATTGTGCACAATACTCTAGATGTCATCTTACCAATGCCCTATCTAACTGAAGCATAACTTTTGTAATTAATTCCTCATCATAAATGATAACGTTCTATTAGCTTTCCTAATTATTTGTGATACTTGTGTACTAGTCTTTTGTGATTCATGCACTAGGACACAGATCCCTCTGCACCCCTCAGTATTCTCCTCCTCTTACTTTTGCAATCATCAAATTCAATCAGTCCTTTATCTAGTACTCTCTTCCTTGTCCTTCCATCAGACCAAAGTCAAACAGCCCTTGTAATAAAGCATGTCAGCGCCTGCATCTAGTATGCTTGAATATCGCTGTGGAGTTTGATATAGAAACTAGAAGCAGAAGTAGGCCAAACAGCCCTTTGAACCTGCACCACCGTTCATTTTGGTCATGGCTGATTGTTGTATTCAATGTTGTGATCCATCCCTTCCCTCCAATTCCCTTGATTGCTTTAAGTCCAAGAACTATTTCTATAGAAACAAATGTTTTTAAGGCATTTACATCTTTCTCTAAATAAAGAGACCAATTAAAAAATGTAAAAATAAGTGGTCGCTCATTGTGGACAGAGATGAGGAGAAACACTTTGTCTGAGTGGTGAATCTGAGCAACTCTCTTCCTCTATATTAACTTATTTAACTCGTATTGTACAAATACTTGTTATAATTAGCCATCTCCCCAAATATTATAATTACACAAGCTACAATTTGACAGTTTGAGCTGCGGTAATATTTTCTGCATTTGGAAGTTGTTGTTTTTGAGATCGTTCCTCTTTGTTTGTTGTGGCTTCAAATATAATTCGTGATTTTTTTTCCCGTGATCTCACAGTTATAAATATTTCCCAGTGAAATGCTAAGCCATGTGGTCAAGTCCCCAGACCTTTCAGCTGGTCACTATAGTTGGTTATGAAAGGAAAATATTAATTCTGATTGTCATTCAAGGAGTATAATAGCGCAGATGAGCTAAGAGAACAAGTAGAAAGATAGCTGTATGATATCATACCTCTTACAGAAATATGCCTTAAAGAGGGAGAAGAATGGCAGCTCAACATTTCTGCATGATTACAGGGTTATCAGACAAGATAGAATCAAGGGGATTTAAAAAGGAGGGGTGCTGATAATTTGGGTTGAAGAAGCAATGTGAGGAGGGATGATGTGTTAGAAAGATCATCAAATGAAGTGAGTACAAAAATGTGCAGGTTAGGTGGATTGGCCATGTTCAATTGCCCCTTAGAGGTTTGTAGATTGGATGAGATAGGCATGGGAAATGTTTATGGGGCAGGGGATGGGCTTGGGTAATATATTCTGGCAGAGAATTGGTACAGAGATGATGGCCGAATGGCCTTTTTTGTGCAGTCGGCGTTCTGTGGTGCGCGCGTGCGACGCAACTACTGACACCCTGCCTCATCTAAGGTGGAGAGGAATGGGGGTAGGGATATAGTTGCAAGAAGAAGTTTTCCCATAAAACATTGTGAACAGAAACTGGAGATGTTTGAAATGAATGGAGGAGGACTTGATCATTCCATTCGTCTAAGGATCAATGAAGTTTGGCATGTGTTAACCCTTGCTCCTAGATGATAATGGCTCCTTGCAGGAAAAAAAGCAAGGGAAGCATCCTGTCTCCACTTGTGTCGATTTCTCCCTCTCTTTCCTTTCTCTTTCCTTATGTAAGTCATCCCTGTTTTCCCTCCACATCTGAAATCGAATGGAAGAATATTGAGCTTCAAAGGATATCAAAAACAGTATTGAGTTAGTCACCTATTATTACTTTAATGATAATGAATGAACACCACAAATTCCATCACAGCTTGGCTAATGTCTGTAAATAAGTATTCTTAAATTCAACTTAAATGTAAAATTTTATGGTTAAATTTCTGAAGTTTAATATGAGCGATCACTTCAGCATTTTTGAATTTTGCAAAGATCTCTTTGACTTGTTCAGTTTGAGTGATAAAGTTTAGCTGGTGTGTATAATTTCACATGTCACAATAACTTTATACTTCTAGTAGTTTAAGTGCTGCTTGTCACCAGGAATGTGTCATACCCGTGCAGATAGATCTGGTTTGCAAACTTGCAGCATGAGGAAAAGAAAGATTTGCACTTTAGTAAGCCTTTCACAGCCTGAGGACACTTCAATTTTTTTTTTCCCACAGTCAATGAAATGCTTTTGAAGTGTACTTATTGTTGTAACTTAGAAATCCAGAGGTGAAGTGAGAGTGACTGCCCTAGACATCACGACAGCATTTGACTGAGTGTGGCATTCCTGTCCAAATTGGAGTCGGCTCAAATCAGGGAAAAAGCTCTCTGCTGGCAGGAGCCATGCCCACCGCAAAGGAAGTTGGCTGTGGTGGTTGGAGGTCAACCATCTCAGTTCCGGGATATCACTGCAGGGGTTCTTCAAGATAGGACCTATGGCCCAATCAATTTCAGCTGCTTCATCATATTCCTTCCACATAAAAAGTGGGGATGTTCACTGATGATTTCATAATGTTCAGTATCATTCCTCAGATACCAAAGATGTTCCTGTCCAAATACAACAAGACCTGGACAATATCCAGGCTGATAAGTAGGGAATAGCATCTATGCCACACAACTGCCTGTCAATGACCATCTCCAGTTGGAGAGAATCTAATCTACATCCACGAAATTCAAGTTGCATGACCAGTGCTGACTCCCCCATTAAATGTCTTAGGGATTACCATTGAACAGAAACTGAACTGCATTAACCATATAAGTACTGTGGCTACAAGAGCAGGTCAGAAAGTAGGAATTCTGCAGTGAGTAACTCACTTCCTGAATCCACAAAACCTGCCCATTGTCTGCAAGGCACAGGGGTGTCACGGTGGCACAGAGGCCAGCACTGCTGCTTTACAGCTCCAGGAACCTGGGTTCGATTCCTGGCTCAAGTCACTATCTGTGTGGAGTTTGCACATTCTCCTTGTGTCTGCGTGGGTTTCCTCCTGGTGCTCTGGTTGCCTGCTACAATCCAAAGATGTGCAGGTTAGTCAGTTGGCTTTGCTAAAATTGCCCCTTAGTGTCCTGAGGTGCTTAGGTTAGAGGGATTAGTAGGTAAAATATATAGGGATGTGGGGATAGGGCCTGGATGGGATTGTGGTTGGTGCAGACTTGATGGACCGAAGGGTCTCTTTCTACACTGTAAGGTTCTATAATTCAATCAGAAATGTGATGGAATACTCTCCACTTGCCTGCATGGGCGCAGCTCCAACAACACTCAAGAAGCTTTTCACCATTCAAGGCAAAGCAGCTCACTTGATTGGCACCCTATTCACAAAAGTCATTCCCTCCACTACTAAAGAACAGTCGTAGTAGTGTTTACAATCTACAAGATGCTGTACAGAAACTCGCCAAGGCACCTTAGGCAGCACTTTCCAAATCTATGATCTCTACTGTCAAGGGCAGCAATTGCATGGGAGAACGACCTGGCAAGAACCATTTACCTCCAAATCACATGCTATTCTGACTAGGAAATATATCATGGTTTCTTCATTGTCGCTGAGTTAAAATCATGAAGCTCCATTCCTAACAGTGTTGTGGATGTTCCGACATCACGTGGACTGCAGTGGTTCAAAAGACACATCACTACCACCTTCTCAAGGGCAATTAGGGATGGCCAATAAATGCTGGCCTTGCTATTGATGTCCACATCCCATGAATGAAACAAGAAAAAAGTGTAGCAGTCATTTTACACACAGCAAGCTCTCACAAACAGTAACATGATAAAGGACCAGATAATATCTTTTAGCGATGTTGGTTGGGGGATAAATATTGGTCAGAAGTTAAGGAGGACTCTCCTTCTCAACAAAATAGTTTAATGGGACCTTTTATTTACATGTGAAAAAGCAGACAGGGTTTAAGTTAATATTTCTCCTGGAAAATGCCTCCACTTATACTGATGCACTCCCTCTGTATAGAATTGGATTGTCAGCCGAGATTTTGTATGAACATTTATAGAATGAATTGAACTTTGATTTAGTGGAAACATATCTACTGAACAGTGACAAGCAAGGTGAAATGATTGGTGTATGTGATGTAACATGTTGATTCCATGTAATTCCAGTATTGCGACAGGCATCAGATGCAGAACAAAAATAAATGCTGCTTTTATAATATTTTCAAATCTTTAAAATATTAAGGGAAGGGGTAATATCAGGGTTGAGCTTTTAAAGGATTGATTTCACAAATAAACACCGCAGATTGGAATCTCACTGGAGAACGAATCTGGAAACCACGGCATTGATTGATTGTGGAGATGGGGTATGACTTGATCTTTTTCTCTCTAATTTTCTTCCCTTCTGTCATGAAGATCTTGACTTTGGGTCCATTGATGTCAGCTCTTCATTATCTCATGACTGTCCTAATTCATTATGTGGAGGTGTGGACAATGAGTAGACTATATGAGGAGGTTTAAGCCAAATCTAACCAATGTTCAGTTGGTGCCTACACAGAATCATAGAATCCTACAGTGCAGAAAGAGATCATTCAGCCCATCGAGCCTGCATCAACAGCAATCCTATCCAGGCCCTATCCCCTTTGTAGGGTATTTACCCAACTAACCTTCCTGGCACTAAGGAGCAATTGATCACAGCCAATCAACCTTTGTTTTTTATTCATTCATGGAACTTGGGTATTGCTGCCTGGTTAGTGCTTAATTCCCATCCCTAGTTACCCAAAGGCAGTTTAGAGGCAACCACAATCCTGTGATTCTTGAGGCATATTCAGGCCAGACCAGGTAATGAAGGCAACTTTCCTTCCCCATAGGACATTAGCGAACCAGATGGATTTTTCTGACAATCGATGATGGTTTCATGGTAGAGGATTACTGCATTCACCTGGTGAAGGAGAAGTGCTCCGAAAGCTTGTGCTACTAAATAAACTTGTTGGACTTTAACCTGAGTGTTGAGAGACTACTTATTGGGCCTACTCCAGTCCAATACCAGTATCTCTACGTCAAGGTCATCAGTAAATTCTTAATTCCAGATTTTTTCTATTGGATTCACATTCCAGCAATAATACCACTAGGCATCGTCTCCCGATTTAGTTTATCTCCTTTTGTTGGACACTTTCTTTAGGTCATATTTTTTATTCTCTGAGTATATTTATGAGTTCCTTCGCTGTCTGGATCTATTATTTTCAATTCACTGTAAAATAATGAATTATTGAATCTTTCTTCAGTTATTTACTTTGTGTTCTTTCATCAGACAATTAATTTTCAATATGTGACTATATTCAACATTACTAAATAATGAAACTATTCTTCCTCTACTCCTAGAATTATGTAATTTATGACTGACCAGATGTGGGATTAACTGTGACTAGTGGTATTATCATTAAACGATTAATTCAGAAACTCAGCTAATGTTCTGGAGATCTGAGTTTGAATCCCACCACCACAGATGTTGAGTTCAATAAATAATATCTGGAATTAAGAATCTGCTGATGACCATGAAATGATTGCTTACTGTCAGAAAAATCCATCTGGTTCACTAATTAAGGAAGGAAATCTGTCATTCTAAACTGATCTGGTCTACATGTGATTCCAGAGTCATGGCAATGTGGTTGACTCTCGACTGTTCCCAAAGGGCAACCAGGGATGGGCGATAAATACTGGCCATTCAAGTGATGCTCATGTCCCAATAATAAATAAATAATAGGATTCTGGGCGTAGGTCTAAATCACAGCAATGGATACCAGAAGTGGGTCTAAATGTAAACATGTGACGAAGGTCATAGAATCATTTCTCAGAAATGGGCCACTTTGCCCAATGTGACTACAATAACTCCAATAGTCAGCTGTAAAGGAGCAAACTTTATTGCACAAAATAAAAGAAAATCACAAGCTTGTGGTGAACACAAACAGGTCCCAACTAATACAATACATCAATGGATCCACTGAGGGGCCTGCTTTTTACAAGGCTCGGTATATGAGCTCCACTTTGTAAGATAATTACCAATCATAAAGGAGCTCATATTCAATGAGTCCCACAGGGAGGTCAATTAGTGATTCCTGCTGCAAGTCCTGAGGGTTATCACAGTGGCTACCCCACCGACAAACAGACCACACAGCCTCTACCCACTTTCTAGCATTTGGTCCCTAGCCCTGCAGGTTACGGCACTTTGAGGTCCAAATCCTGATACCTTTCAGATGAGTTGAGGTTTCTATCTCTTTAATCTTTTTAGGCAGTAAGTTTCAGACTTTCCACAGCACTCTGGGTGAAAAGATTATTCTTTGCCTCCCCCCTAATCGTTCCACTAATCAGTTTAAATCTATGCACCCTGGGCACTGACCTCTTTGCTAAAATTAAAGGCCCTTCCCATCCAATCTATACAAATCCCTCTCAAGGCAAGTGATTTCCTCAATCATCTACAGAACAGGAAAATTTTTAAATTCCACAAAAGACTGAAGTAGAAACACTCGGAAATGGAAAGTCACTTATGTGCTATCAGTTCTGCTGAAGTATTTAGTCTAAACTTGTAATCCACGCTCTTTTTTGGGTGCATTAGTCGACAGCAAGGTTCCTAGTTCAATCGTTAGCTTGTGCTGAGTGAGTTGAGCTAACAGCAAAATACCCACATGATGGATCAATCAGTGTTTGTGCTCTGAATTCAGAGACAGTGGTCTCAGTTGCAAAGTGAATGTGTTCAAACAGTGGGTGAGAACATTATGTAGCCCAGATGTGGTGCCTCATCTACTTGAATAGTCTGTTAGCATCTCCTGGCTCCAACAGGAATGGGTACATCAGTTGGTAAGGAGACTAATAATTAATTTTGGTGCTTTGCCCCATCTCTGAGATCAGTTCTATTTGTTCCCATTCATTCACCATGCATGTCACTGTATAGTTACTAAGTTTATAATCATTTGGAATAGTGTTACTCTAAAGAGTAAAAGTATTCCCTAGCGATGGATCATCTTCTGGGTCCATGATTTATTAATGTATATATTTCATTAATATCTTGGTGCAAAACCTCAGAAATAGCTTTGATTTTATCTCTAGGCAGATCAAAAGTGTACAAAAGTCAGAAATATCCTTCTGTATCCCAGAGGGGTCTTAATTAAACAATTTTAACATTGCCAGGTTTCCAGGAAGGGACACGGAATTCCAAATCTTCTGGACATGCTGCTCCTTAACTATAGTTTCCACCCATTGTTATCCATTCCCTAAGAGTAATGGCCGAAGCTATCTCACAACTCTGTTAATCCAGTCCCAGAAAATTTTAAAGGAGGTATAAAAGTGACATTGTTTAAGATTCACTGAGGATATCTATAAAAACTGAGAGCTACTCAGTAAAATTCCAAAAGTGTAATGGTTACGTGTTCATGTTGCTGCAACACTCTTTTCGTTCGCACACAAGAGGCAGGCAACTATAGTTTTGTGCTGGAAACCTGCAAGAAAAATGGTCTGTCCTCTTCTCGCAACCCTTCACCATCACCACCGCACCCCCCCCCCCCCCCCCCCCCCCCCCCCCCCCCCCCCCCCCCCGCAAACTCCCAAACAATATTGCCTTTTAAGACCCAAGATTTAAATACAGAGTTGATTCAAGCATTGACATTCCCAAGGATACTATATCTAACAGGACACGCAAATGCAGGCTATCAATTCTACAGAGCGTTGGTGAGGCCGCACCTGGAGTATTGTGTGCAATTTTGGTGTTCTTATCTGAGAAAGGATGTCCTTGCTATAGAAGGAGTACAGCGACTGTTTACCAGGCTGATTCCAGGCCTATTGTTTGAGGAGAGACTAAATCAGTTAGGATTATATTCACTGGAGTTTAGTAGAGTGAGAGGGCTTCTCATAGAAACTTAGAAAATTCTATCAGGGTTAGACAGGGTAGATTCAAAAAGAATGTTCACAATGGTGGGGATCCAGAACTAGGGGTCATAGTTTGGGGATAAGGAATATACCTTTTAGAACTGAGGTGAGGAGAAATTTCTTCACCCACAGAACAGTGAATGTGTGGAATTCACTCCCACAGAAAGTAATTGAGGCCAAAACGTTGTTTGATTTCAAGAAAAAATTAGATATAGCTCTTGAGGCTAAAGGGATCAAGGGATATAGGAAGAAGGGGGGATGAGGATATTGAATTTGATGATCAGCCATGATCAAAATGAATGGTGGAGCAGGTCTAAAGGGTTGAATGGTCTACGCCTGCTTCTAGTTTCCATATTCTATCTTTATGAATGGATTTTAATTCTTGTGTGCAACTTCTACTCCACAAAGCCTTTCTGACCTTGTGCAGTTTTCCCCTGTCTCATCCCCTATCCACACCCCACTGCAGCGTCCCTGCAGAGTATGATCCAGTGCAGATTAAAAAGGGAAATGCCTGAGCTCACCTCCGCTTCCCAGACAAAAATCATGAAAGATAATGTTCGGCCTTCTCCTTAGACACTTGCTTTCGCCTATTTAAACTAATTAAAGGCATTCACTGGGATGTAATCAAAGCTGTGTTACGTGGCAATCTGTTACGATTTGCCAACATATATTCATTCATAGCATGTTAAAACAGGGCTTAAATTTACTACACACCATTAATGGTTGCATTTGCTTTTAAACGAATTGCAAAGTTTTTTGGATCTCTGCATGCTTGCATGTAAATAGTTAATGTTTTATTAATGAGGGGAATCAGTAAGTGACATTGTATAACAATGGATGTGTGTGTGTGCTAACAGAGATTAACATGGTAAACCTTATCTTCTCAGTCTACCAGCTACTCTTATCGCCTGCTATTAGTGCAAATAGGCAACTGCTTTCTGATAGCTTATAAATTTGAATGAACATGATCTGTATTGAATTTGTTCTGATTCCACACATATTGAACATAGAACATAGAACATTACAGCACAGAACAGGCCCTTCGGCCTTCGATGTTGTGCCGACCAAAATAAAAAGCAATGCCCCTCCAAACTAAACCATTCCCTTCTCCTCCATATACTTATCAATTAACCTCTTAAACGCCACCACACTTGGCGCATCTACAACAGCTGCAGGCAGGGCATTCCACTCCCTAATCACTCGTTGAGTAAAGAACCTACCTCTGATATCCGTCCTATAACTCATACCCCTTAATTTAAAGCTGTGTCCCCTCGTGCTAGCATTCTCCATCCTAGGAAAAAGGCTATCACTGTCCACCCTATCTAAACCTCTAATCATCTTGTATGTTTCAATAAGGTCTCCTCTTAGCCGCCGCCTTTCTAACGAAAACAACCTCAAATCCCTCAGCCTCTCTTCATAAGACCTGCCTTCCATACCAGGCAACATCCTGGTAAACCTCCTCTGTACCCTCTCCAATGCCTCCACATCTTTCTTATAATGTGGGGGACCAGAACTGCACACAATACTCCAAGTGCGGCCGCACTAGAGTTTTGTACAGTTGCAACATGATGCTGCGGCTCCTAAATTCAATCCCCCTACCAATAAAAGCTAAGACTCCATATGCCTTCTTAACAAATTTATCCACTTGACTGCCTACTTTCAGGGATCTATTGACACATACACCAAGATCCTTCTGTTCCTCAACACTATTAAGAGCGCTACCATTAGCCCTATACTCTACACATTTATTGTTCCTGCCAAAGTGCATTACCTCACACATTTCCACATTAAACTCCATTTGCCACCTCTCGGCCCAGCTCTGCAACTTGTCCAAGTCACTCTGTAAACTAAAACACCCCTCTTCACTATCTACCACACCACCAACTTTAGTATCATCTGCAAATTTAATGATCCATCCCTCAATACCCTCATCCAGATCATTTATAAAAATTACAAACAGCAGGGGCCCCAAAACAGACCCCTGAGGCACACCACTCGTCACCGAACTCCACGATGAATATCTCCCATCAACCACCACCCTCTGATTGATTTCATCTATAAACTCAATTGCATTGTCACAATCCAAAAAGAATACAGTAATGTTTGCAATCCTGTTTTTTTACTTTAAAGTTAATTTTACTAGTATCGCAAATAGACTTACATTAACACTGCAATGTAGTTACTGTGGAAATCCCCCAGTCACCACACTCGGGTGCCTCTTCAGATACAATGAGGGAGAATTTAGGAAGGTCAATGTATCTAAAATCATAGAATCCCTACAGTGCAGAAGGATAAAGCGATGAGGGGGTCAGAAGGCCAGTGATGGCGGTTGCAGTGTGAGCCAGTGATCGGCTGGCTGGCAATCAGGATGATGGGAGGGGGGGTGAGGCACTTTGCATGCGCCAATCTCCGTACTGACAGATCGGCACAGGAATAGACCCCGCTCCCAGATTTCCAGAGTGAATCTCTCGTTAGGGCACTCTGCAGTTTGCACAATGTGGGAGATTCAATCTGAAAACATACAAAAAAATTGGGATTCACTCCCATTTTCCTGCATGTTAGGAGTTTAGATTTTTAATGGGAGAATTTATGTTTATGTCCAACATGATCCTTGTTCAGAAGAATAGCATCAGATTAACCTCACAGGCAATTTAATCTGCTGAATTTGCAATTCCCTGGGTTTGGAAAAGAAGTCATGATGTAGGGATGCCAGCATTGAATTGGGGTAAACACAGTAAGAAGTCTGACAACACCAGGTTTAAATCCAACCGATTACTATCAAATAAATGATTACTTGATATGAACTATCAAATAAAATGAGTTTACTATCAAATAAATCGGTTGGATTTAAACCTGGAGTTGTCAGACTTCTTACTTTGGAAAAGAAGTGTAGTTCTTGGCAAAGATACATAAATCCTCTCACAAAGATGAGTCCAGGTGCTGTCTCTTTATTTTCAGTGTATATGAAATGTGAGTAATAAACCCATCAGTTTGTGCATATCATCAAATACCAAGACTAAAATAAAGCATATTTGTCCTCACGAAGCGGCACGTTGGCACAGCGGTTGGCACTGCCTCCTCTCAGTGCTAGCGGCTCAGGTTCGATTCCCAGCTTGGGTCATTTTGTGGAGTTTGTATGTTCTCCCTGTGCCTTTGTGGGTTTCCTCCCACAGTACAAAAGTTGTGCTGGGCGGCACGGTGGCACAGCAGTTAGCACTGCTGCCTCACGGTGCCAGGGAACTGGGTTCAATTCCAGCCTCAGGTCACTGTCTATGTGGAGTTTGCACATTCACTCCATGTCTGCGTGGGTTTCCTCCGGGTGCTCCAGTTTCCTCCCACAGTCCGAAGATGTGCGGGTTAGATTGATTGGCCATGCTAAAATTGACCCTAGTGTCGGGGGATTAGCAGGATAAATATGTGGGGTTATGGGATTGTGGTTGTGAGGGCCTCTCTGTCCCCCACACCAGCTAGCCCCGATCTCCCTGACCCCACCTCCATCCACACCCACACCCCCTGGGCAGTCTTCATCCCTCCCCATCCCAATGACCATCTCTGACCCCCACTGGCTGAAGCTACAAGTGCATTTTCAGCTCAAATTGTCCCTGACATCAGGCTTTATGCTTACCCTAACACCCAAGTGAGGACTCCAGTAGAGTATTAATTTTGCACTGGAGCAGCTATCACCAGCACTCACTGCACTCAGTCAAATTAAACACTGTAACCCACAAGGTAAGCTTATCAAATGTCCCAGTGTGAATGCAGAGCCCAGGCAGATGCACTGCTTCTGTTGTTCCTTATTTAAACGAACCAGTTTGCGGTGTCGATGGTAGTCACAATGTGGAGATACCGGCATTGGATTGGGGTAAAATAGAAAAAAAATCTCACAACACCAGTTTAAAGTTCAGACAGATTTATTTGTAGCAAAAGCCGCATTTGCTATAAATAAACCTGTTTGGACTTTAAATTGGTGTTGTGGGATTTTTTTCTGTTCTAAATGAACCAGGACACTGCTATTCTCTCCTTCTGCCACTGCTCCCAACTCAACCCCAATCTCTTCCACTCTCGTACCTGCTCTTCAACCATTCCTCACCCCTTAAGAAGAGGCAGTGGTGCAGTGCTATTACTGCTGGACTAATGACCCAGAGACCCATGGAAATGCTCTGGAGACCCGGGTTCAAATGCCACCATAGCAGATGGTGAAATTCGAATTCAATAAAAATCTGGAATGAAAAGACTAACTGTCATTAGGAAAGAAAATCTGTTACCCTCATCGGGCCGACGTGTGATTCCAGCTCCACAGCAATATGGTGACTTGAAATGTCCAAGTCCTATGAATGAATAAAAAAAAACTGAACTCCTATTCCAACTGACCCCCAGTCCAGTTGCCATTCCCTTACCTTCTTATCCCTCCAGAGTTCTCTTAACCTCTCACATGGCTTCTTCACCTGATCCCGAATCACTGCTCCCACCTCCAATATGGTTTGCTCTACACTAAGGAGGCAGAACATTGAGGAGACTGGGTGACCACCTAGCAGAACATCTCCATTCAGTCCGCAAGGGTGGCTGTGAGCTTCCAGTTCCCTGTCATTTTAATTCCCCATCTTGCTCACACTTTGACCTTTCTCTCTTTGACAACTGAAGCTCAATTCGCTCAAATTCACAACTTAATACATCTTTTGGGCATTTTACAGCCTTCTGGATTCAAAACTGAAGTTTTAAGTCATAACCTGTGTCCTCATATTATTTTTGTGTTCATTTGTGGGACTTTGGCATCATTGGCTGGCCAGCATTTATTGTCCACACCTAGTTGCCCGAGGACAGTCGAGAATCAACCACATTGCTCTCTGGAGTCACATGTAGGCCAGATCAGGCAAGGATGGCAGATTTCCTTCTCTAAAGGACAATGATGGGTTTTTCTGAAAATTGGCAATGGTTTCATAATCATCATAGATTCTTAATTCCAGATATTGTTATATTAAATACAAATTCCACTGTCTGCCATGGCAGGGTTTGAATCCAGGTCCCTAGGGCATTAGCTCAGTTTCTCGATTTGGTTTTAATTTGATTTGATTTATTGTTGTCACATGTATTAACATACAGTGAAAAACATTGAGTGCTATACAGACAAAGAATACTGTTCATAGAGAAGGAAACGAGAAAGTGCAGAATGTAGTGTTACCGTTATAGCTAGGGTGTAGAGAAAGATCAACTTAATGCAAGGTAAACCCATTCCAAAGTCTGACAGCAGCAGGAAGAAGTTGATCTTTAGTCAGTTGATACGTGACCTCAAACTTTTATATCTTTTTCCCAACAGAAGAAAGTGGAAGAGAGAGTGTCCGGGCTGCATGGGGTCCTTAATTATGCTGACTGCTTTGCCAAGGCAGAGATAAGTGTAGATAGAATCAATGGATGGGAGGCTGGCTGGCATGATGGATTGGCCTACACACAATCTTTGTAGTTCCTTGTTGTCTTCAGCAGAGCAGGAGCCATATCAAACTGTGATACAACCAGAAAGAATGATTTTTATGGTGCATCTGTAAAAGTTAGTGAAAGTCGTAGCTGATGTGCCAAATTTCCTTAGTCTTCTGAGAAAGTAGAGGCGTTGGTGGGCTTTCTTGACTATAGTGTCGGCATTGTGTGTGTGTGGGAGGAGGGGTGGGGGTGGGTGAACCAGGAAAGGTTGTTGGTGATCTGAAAACCTAAAAACTTGAAGCTTTCGATCCTTTCTACTTCATCCCCTTTGATGTAGACAGAGGCGTGTTCTCCTTTATGTTTCCTGAAGTCAATGACAATCTCCTTCATCTGTTGACGTTGAGGGAGAGATTATTATTGCTGCATCAGATTAATAGTCTAGCGATAATACCTTTAAGCCATAACCTTCCTTCCTGTCTTTTTACTAGTTTAGTTTTGTTCTCTCATTGTATCTTTCCTTTATTTGACATTTGGATGGCAGTTATCCTGCCATTTACATCTCTTCTCTTTGACCCTGCAACATAAAACATTTAATTGCTCCTGCCTTCCACCCAATAACAGGTTATTTTGTTATTTTTCTCACTCTCTGCTCCTTTCTCTTGCTCAAAACTTTGAACTGTTTCCCCATTTCTCATGAAAACTTGCAGACCTGAAACATGAACCCAGTTTCTCTCTCCATGGATAGGCTGAGCATTTCCAATATTTTCTATTTTTATTTAAGACAGATAAAATGGCCGGAATTCTCTGACCTCGCCTGCAACTGGTGAAATTCCCTGTTCCAGTTGCAGTGAACAGAGATTTGGCTAAGAACCAAATTCTCACTGGCAACGGCAGCTGGGGGTGAATGGTCAGAGAATGCCAGCCAATATCATATTTGTTTTTTTTAATTCAATCAAGGAATGTGGGCATCGCTGGCTGATCCAGCATTTATTGCCCATTCCTGAGGACAGTTAAGTTTCTTTGCAGTGGGTCTGGAATCATATGCAGGTAAGGATGGCAGATTTCCTTCCCTAAAATCAACCAGATGGGTTTTTACAACAATCGACAATGGTTTTGTGGTCACTGTTAGACTTTTAATTCCAGATTCGTACTGAATTCAAATTTCACCACCTGCCGTGGTGGGATTTGAACCCGGGTCCCCAGGTCTTTACGCTGGGTCTCTGGATTGCTAATCCAGCAACAATGCAGCTGCTTCCCCAATATCACCACCTGTGCATGTTCACTGACCAAAGTATCGTTGGCACACTGTGTATGTGATGTGGAGATGCTGGTGTTGGCATCTCCTCATGTGACATAGGAACAACGTTCTGTAAGCTTGTAGCATTTACTATCAAATAAACCTGTTGGACTCTAACCTGATGTTGTGAGACTTCTTACGCTGTGTATATGCAGGTTATTATTTAGTTCAGAGAAGATAGCTTACAGGAAGGCCAACTTTACATTCTTGGGAGAGCGAGCAACAATCTAATGACGGATTTAACCATTTATGTAAATTAGGAAGAGTAATAAAACTTGAAATAATCCAGTGGATATTACATTCCCAGGCAGATATCAGTCAACCCGATTTAACTCTCCCTTTAAACGTTTGTATTTGACCCGATTAAAGTTGCTTACCTGGAAGGATGTTGGTCTTTGGCAGTGTTGAATTCTAAATCGTTTCAAACTTAATCACATTCTGCTTCGTGAGAGGGTTTTCAACTTTCATTTCACAGTCAGGAATCACTTTACTGTTATCTGAGTTAAGCTGAGAGTCTTCACTTGTGACCTCCCCCGTGACATGCTGTTGTAAAGCAATCATTCATTACAGTTGCGCCAATTCACACTCCAGACTGGGCATCGCTGCTTTAGACATGGTTGATTGAATTGCAGTTTTCACATATCCTCTTTTTCTAAAGTATTTTGTCCTCCTCACTCTGAGTTGACAGAATGCTGAGTACTCCTAACTGTACCTTAATTCTCTGTGGTTAGAAATAAAGTCATATTACTTCACCACATACTGATTCTTTCCCTAAAGGGCCGCACGTTGGCACAGTGGTTAGCACTGCTGCCTCACAGTACCAGACACCCAGGTTCAATTCTTGGCTTGGGTCACTGTCTGTGTGGAATTTGTATGTTCTCCCTGTGTCTGCATGGGGTTCCTCCGGGTGCTCTGGTTTCCTCTCACATTTCAAAGATATGCAGGTAAGATGGATTGGCCATGCTAAATTGCCCCTTACTGTCAGGGGGACTAGTTAGGGTAAATGCATGGGGTTGTGGGGATAAGGCCTGGGTGGGAATGTGATCAGCGCAGACTCAATGGGCTGAATGGCCTCCTTCTGCACTGTATGATTCTATGATTCTATCAGATCCATTTCCTTTACAGCTTAGATCTCTATGTATAGAATAACACTTCTATTTCCTTCCTCAGCATTCTATACATGAGAATATTGTTTTCATCTCTTGTTTCTTGCTACAAATCATGTCATCACATTGTTGGAGGTCATTCAAACTTTGTCAGTAAATTTGTATTGACTATGCATCTCACTTTCCATTGGCTCTTGCAATAGTTGTCTTGATCAAATAGTTTTCCTGATTGGGTTATTGGGATGATTTGTAGTGAATGACCCTTTTAGGGCAACACAGCAGAGGAAGGGTCACATGGCTTCTGTAGCCAATCACGATTTAGAGCGTGGAATCACTCTGTGGTGGGGGAATCCTATTTGGCAGGAGAGATAGAGAGATCTGGGTGCAGCCATGTGGCTGCTCGAGACTGCTGAACTATTGGTTTAAATAAATCCTTTCTCTTTTCACTAATGGATTCTTGGAAAGCGCATCATTACAGTTATCATCTCAATTATTCAGTCTCAGTTACTTTTGAAGAACATTTGTTGCTGGGCAGACTTGAAACTGGAAGTGTTTCAGATCCGACTCTTAGATCCATTCTGAGGTGCCCCCACATACATCTGCCTGAAAAAAATCAGCAATTCTGAATCGTGCTGCACAAGCCTGTGGGTGGGGTTTAATGTGCCCGAAATCCTGCAACTTTAATTAGTGCCTCCAACTGCGCATGTACAGAAAAAACAGATAAAATGCTGCTCCCTTGCCACATCGCTCTCGAGCTGGATAATGCCTCCTCCTGGCCCTCACAGATATTGCCCTGCCCCCACAACATTACTGACCTCCTTAACTCCTCACACCCCCACCACCCAGACCGATCATGGTCTCCTCCCCTCTTCCCCCAAAACAATCTCAGATAGTGTGGCAGCAGACACTCACTTCCCTTCCACTGATTTCAGGCCAGTGGCAGTAAATCCCCTCTCCTCCCCATCGATCTCGAGCAGAGAACCGTCAGCAGCTCGACACTTATCTCCTCACTAACATCGAACTTTTGTGGAGCGTGTCTGTTCTTTTGCCAGTTCTGGAAGAGTGAACGCAGTGGTAAAGAGGGAAGTGCTGGTAAGGTCAGGCATGCAGTCCATTAAGACCATTTAAATGCATACAAATGCATTTAAATAGCTGTCGCACCCATTTCGGGCATGGTCCTGATCGCGCCCACTTTCAGGCCTTGGTAAAGGGGAGACTGGTGCAGAAGTGGGCACGGATCGTGCTGCTCGCCTCACACCCGACTTTACCAATATTTGCACCTGAAAACGGGCACAACACAATGGTGAAATTGTGTTCAGAATTTTTATTCCCTATCTTCCTTTTCCATTAAAGACGTTAAAAGTAGCACAGTTACTGAATGCCATGCTTATCCATGCTAAGGGTCCATTCTTAAAATGCGAGCGGTGTGAACAGCCATTTTAACCAGACTGGACATCCTTGTCGATTGAATAAGCAATGACATTATTGATGACAATTGAAGCCACCCAATTGCAATAGAACTGAAGTCAGCAAACTCAGTACGTAGGACGAACAGTCTTTGCTCTTTTATGTGATTTTTATTTATTTATTATCAGAGGGTTCATTCCCTATAGCTGCGCTCCCAGCCAGCTGTTGGCAAGTGTTGTTTGGAGAATTGTAGGCAGTCGATGCCTGACTTCTGCCTGTTCATTTAATTTAATAGCATTGCTGATCAGTGTGAAGCATGATGATTACTCCCCCGGGCACTGCCAGCCTGGCACCTTGGCAATGCCCGCCAGGCCACTTGGCAGTGTCCAATGGATAGTGTCAAGGAATGGGGCCTACAAAGACAGGGCCTGAAGTGGATAAGGCCATGCTAAGTAGAGTGGGGGTTGCAGGTCGGGGCGACTCTGTTAGGGAGGGAGGGTGAGGCTTGCTGCCCCTCTGCATCACCACCAGTGTGGGGAGGGAGGGAGGAGGCCATTTTGCATTGTGATCGTTGGTGGGGATAGGGCAGGTGTTGGTAGGAGAGGCGCAATATTTCCAGGCGAGATCCAAAGTTTTTCTCCAGGATGAAGTATTTTGATGGATCCTGTTCTCGTCTCGACAATACTCTACTCTACTGGGGAAAGTGGGTCAGGCATCATTAGGCTGACAATGCTCAGATACAGTCTCTCTTACACTGGCTGAGTTTCCAATTTGGAGGTTTGGCAAAGCAATGCGCATTGCTCTGTGAATTTCAATGACTTCTTCCATTCAGGGGCAAGCTTTATATTTTTAAAAGGTAGGAATCTTTCTCTTGTGATTTTTGTTTTTGAGAAAGGGGTTTTGTTGCACCTTTTCATTAACAATTCCACAGCAATTTGTGTCTCGGCAAGAAAGTGGGGTTTGTACATTATATAAAAGAAAACCAAGTTAATGGTTCACAAAAGACAACCGTTTCACTGAGAGGTTGATTGTCAATTTAACGGTGTTACGTATCACAATAGTTTCATTGGACTAAATGCACTTCATATTTCACTCTTTCAGGTTCAGCTGGGACCTGTTGTTTAAAACACAATTCTCCTCATTATAAATTATAAGGCTGTTTTGTGCTAAACAAAAACCTTCCGCATGGAAGACAATTTACTTCAGGCTCTCTTGAAATCTCCAAGCAATCAGCGAAATGTGGAATTTTAATTTTTTTTTCATTCATTTACAGGATGTGGACGTCACGGGCTAGGTCAGCATTTATTGCCCATCCCTAACTGCCCTTGAGGAGATGATGATGAGCTGCCTTCTTGAACCCCTCCCTCCCCACCCCTCGCAGTCCACATGACGTAGATACACCCAAAGGCCCACAGTACTCTTAGGGAGGGAGTTTCAGGATTTTGACCCAGTGACTGCAAAGAAACGGTGATGTATTTCCAAGTCAGGATGCTGAGTGGTCGGGAATTTCCAGATGGTGGTTTTACCACTGCTACCTTTACCCTTCTAGGTGGTAGCAGTCCTGGCTTTGGCACGTGCTGTTTAAAGAGCCTTTGTAAGTTCCTGCAGTGCGCTTTGTAGATCGTACAAGTTGTTGCTACTGGGTTTCTGTGGGGGAGGGAGTGGATATTTGTGGATGGTGTGCCAATCAAGTTGCTTTATCTCGGATGGTGTCAAATTTCTTGTGTGTTAATGGAGCTGCACTTATCTAGGCAAGGGAACTGTATTCCATCACATCCCTGCCTTGTCAAAGGTGGACAGAGTGAGTCAGGAGGCGAGTAACTCGCTGCAGGATTCCTAGCCTCTAGCCTGCTCTTGTAACCATAATGGGCAGAATTTTATGAAAAAAGTTCTAATTGTCCAGCTCGCGTGGAAAATGGGAGAATTCCAGGTCTATTTTGTTTTGGTGCCTCTTTACTCGTGATCTTATGGACTCAAAAAATGGGCTAGACTGTTTCCAGTTACTAGAGGCAGTGAGCAGTGCTTAATTCACCAGCAAGCTTCTCTAGCAGCAGAGGGAACTATTGCGCATGCACAGACCTCTGTGGTTGTACATACACAATTGCAACAAGTTGAATTTAAAAGACATCCTGTTGCCTGTGGATATCTATTCCCAGCTTAAATGTGTTTTCTTTTTAGGAGGAGCCAATTTAACCAGACTTTTTCTTTGACTCAAGAAGGTAAGTTTTCTAAAAGAAACCCAAAAAACCAACAAAAAAATCCATCACACACATCCACATGCTGATCAGATGAGAAGTTAAAAGTCCACGTGAAAGAAAAAAATGTAAATCAGTCTTTGGTTTGTCCATGGGTGTAGACGGTAATATGTTGCAGCCGTTGAGTGATTCCAGTGAGCCGATTCGACAGAGTGGCACAGGATTTGTCCATTTTCTTTTGAACTGTAACTTTTGCTGAGGCTTTTTTTCCAGCAACAGAGAGTGAAAGATTAATTTTGCCAACAAGTTTCTCCTTGGTCCTCTGTCAAAAACACTAAAATCCCAGCACCTCCACAGGTCTACAGCTGGCTTTTTATTCTGCTTCTTTGTGTATTCTTGAAAAGGTACAAACAACACATCTCTTGCCCCAGAAACCATTTCCAAATTCAGGGATACAAATCAGCAGCAAAAGGGTTTTGCGCTGAACAGATGGGATGCATTTTTAAAGAATTTTCTGATATCTCTCCCTTCCAGGTGGGTTTACAGAGAAGCTTCCGGAAGAAAGGTCACTGACCTGAAACGCCAACTCTCTTTCTCTTTCCACAGATGCTGCCTGACCTGCTGAGTATTTCCAGCATTTTCTGCTTTCATTTAAGCTTCGGAAGTGCCCCGGAAAGACCAAAAGTTAAAAGATGACTCAGCCGCCACTTCCTGGGCTTGTTTACTCACCTGGCTTCTCGGCTGCAGGGAGTCTGGCTACACTAGCTGGTGGGCGATAACTCAATCCGTCCTTGTAAATATGTCATGGAGACAGAGAACATGACTGTGTCAAGGGCTGGCTTTTAAAAAAAGGTAGCCAGTGACTCATTTTAACAGTAAGAGACAGTCAGTCAATAAATGAGGTCTCTTGAGACGCTGTTTAATAAAGATGAGGAAATAAATGTCATTAAATCACAAACTAAAAGGAAGAAAGGCCACTTTGGACAGGGGAGCTGAAAAAGCCTCAGTAGGATCAAAGGGCAAAAGGCATCTAAATACAGCTGTCACTTGCAACTTGCAGACGCTGAAGCACTCGGAGAAAACCCATGCAGATATGGGGAGTTTGCTACACATTCTCTGGGGAGAATGTGCCAATTCCACACAGTCAGTGACCCGAGGTTGGAATTGAACCTCATGTTGTGAGGCAGCAGTGCTAACCACTGTGCCACCATGTTGTCCCTTTGACTTCATTGACTTACCACAGGACCAAGCAATCCTGGTGATGGGTGTAGCCAGAAACTCCTTTCCGGAATGTATTCTCTTCAATATAGACATCGAGGGGGTGATCTAATTGAAATCTTCCATAGTTAAAGGATTTGATAAGAAGTGTGGGAGAAACTATTTCTTCTCCATCTCTGATTCCTTTGTAAAAACACTGAGGAGATGATTGTGGCAGGACTTGCAACTGGTGACCGGCTAAACGTGAGCTTCGCAGGTTGTTTTTAGACATAATCAGCCCCATGTTGAAAATCAGCACGGGGCAGATTGCTGTATTGAAATTGCTATTTCAATATGATTAGCGAGCCCAGGGTGGTAGCCTCTGAACCTTTAATCTCCACGGCCCCCCCACCACCACCCCCCCACCCACACACACACAGGGAATAGTTCCAAATAGCGGGATTACAAATCCCCATCAACAGAGACCAAACGTGCCCACCCCGCTCATGGGGACAGTGGTCATTGAGCCTTCCCCCCTTCCCAGGAGGTCACAGGCAGAGCCAGCCTGATACCTTGCCACTGTCCAACGGGCATCAGGTAGAGCCAAGGGGGTGAGGCCAGAGGGGGCAGGCATCTACTGGGATGGAGCATACTGAGGGCTGGCCGATAGTGGTGGGCGGGAGACCCTCTTCTTACTCTGCATTGGGATTAGTGGGTTTGAGAGGGAGGAGGCAATCAGCACTGCACATAGGGAGTTAGTGAATGGGGCTGATCTGGGGGTTGCAGGTGGTGGGGTAGGGTAGGCCAGCAATTGGGCGGGGGGGGTGGGGGGGGGGGTGGTGAGTGAGATTGGGAAGCCAGCTGAGTTGAATCATATTCTCACCCAGGTCCCAAATAGCCCACACTGCACGGCAGAAATTGCTGCAAGGGGTCATGACAGTGGCTGATGCCTCTCCTTCTCCTCCCCATTTCTGGGATTCTCAGCCCCATTTCATTATTTTTAACCTTTTAACTAAACCCTTTAAACCTCACCTGAGGAGTTGCTGCAAAGTCTCTCTGGATCCCAGGTAAATGGGGCAAGACACTGGAATGCTTTGCTCACCCAATCTGAGGTATAGGACTTGACCATTTCACTGCTCATGGCTGTCCCACCATTCAATTAGACTTCTTTGATCTGTATTTTAGCTCCATTTTCCCACTGTAGTTCTATAGTCCTCAATGCCCTACCAATGATCTACCAACCTTAACTTTGAAATTATAAGCCAATCTCCAGCCACAAGTCTTTTTGAAGAAGTGACTTCCAGCGGTTTCCACAACTCTCTGAATAAAGAAAAGCCCCCTGATGTCACTCCCTGAACAGAGGAGATCTAATTTTAATCTAATACCTCCTAGCTTGGAATTCTTCCTGCAGAGGAAATAGTTTCTCCCACACTTCTTATCAAATCCTTTAACTACGGAAGATTTCAATTAGATCACCCCCTCGATGTCTATATTGAAGAGAATACATTCCGGAATGGAGTTTCTGGCTACACCCATCACCAGGATTGCTTGGTCCTGTGGTAAGTCAATGAAGTCAAAGGGACAACATGGTGGCACAGTGGTTAGCACTGCTGTCTCACACCATGAGGTTCAATTCCAACTTCGGGTCACTGACTGTGTGGAATTGGCACATTCTCCCTGGAGAATGTGTAGCAAACTCCCCATATCTGCGTGGGTTTTCTCCGAGTGCTTCAGTTTCCTCTCATAGTTCAAAGATGAGCAGGGTTAGGTTGATTGGCCATGATAAATTGCCCCTTAGTGTCGGGAAATAAAGAGGCCAAATATGTAGTTGGGACCTGAGTGGGATTGTGATCGGTGCAGGCTCGATAGGCCAAATGGCTTCCTTCTGCACTGTAGATTGTATGATTCTGTACACAGGGCACACAGACGTGGCACAAATTGGTATTAAGTTGACATGGAGAGCATTGGGGTCAGAGGGAGCATGAGTTTGCATTAAGTTGGCATGAAGGGTTTGAGAGGTCAGTTGGAGTGGCTGGGAGGAGGGGAGAGTTCATGAGACAGTGTTACAGCTTACGAGCATAGCTGCTTTTATTACAATTGGGATGAAATTCCAGAGAATACACTGTGGAGAGGAGTTCTTGGCCACATGCACCACCAGGATTGCCTGGTCCTATTAGCAAGTCAATGAAGTCAATGGGTTGCCATGGTGGTCATGATGTGGAGATGCCAGTGTTGGACTGGGATAAACACAGTAAGAAGTCTCACAACACCAGGTTAAAGTCCAACCAGTTTATTTGATAGTAATCCCACAAGCTTTCAGAAACGCTGTTCCTTCATCAGGTGTGTGGAAAGTTCTCTGATCCCAAGTTAATGTAAAATGCACTGCCTTTGAGGCCAATATATCCTTGCTGAGGTGGAGTGACTAGAGTAGAACACAATACTGCAGCTGGGATTAATCCAATGTCTGAATGATTGAAATATAACTTTCCCCTTCTTCTATTCCAGTTCTCTTGAAATAAACGTCATGTTCAATTCACTTTTTGCTTCACTTGTTTGACCTGCCCACTAACCTCTCCTGATTTCTTTTTTTTCAATTGAATTCAAATTCCACCTTCTGCCGTGGTGGGATTTGAACCCGGGTCCCCAGAACATTAGCTGGATTTCTGGATTAAGGGGCCTAACGATAATACCACTAGGCCAGCCTCATTATCTCAAATGTCTCCCTTGGCCGCCCCCCCCCCCCCCCCATTTCTCATCCACATGCTGCCCATCAAAAAACACAACGGCTGGAATTCTCCGGTTTCATACGCCCAGCCACTGCTGCCAGCGAGAATGGGGAATTTGGCACTCAGCCAAATCTCTGTTTATCGCACTGGAACTGGATAATCCCAGCTACAGGTGAGGTCAGAGAATTCGGCATCATTAGTTTTCATTTGTACACCAATGGTCAGCAACCTCTTCTGTATCACCACCTCACTTCACCCTTCCACTGTCTCTAAGTTGTCAGACTGCTTGTCCAAAATCCCTTACTGAATGAGCAAAAGTCTCCTTTAACTAAATTGGGATGGCATTGGTGACACAGTGGTTAGCACTGCTGCCTTATAGCGCCAGAGATCCAGGTTCGATTCCTGGCTTGGGTCACTGTCTGTTGTGTTTCCTCTGGATGCTCCGATTTTCACCCACGCTCTAAAGATTTGAAAGTTAGGTTGATTAATCATGCTAAGTTGACTCTTACTGTAAGGGGATTAGCAGGGAAAATACATGGAGTTATGCAGATAAGACTTGGATGGGATTGTGTTCAGTCCAGGCTCAATGGGCCAAATGGCCTCCTTCTGGACTGTAGGGATTCTGTGATTCTATGAAATATTAGGAAGACTGAAGCTATTGCCTTCCAGTCCAGCCACAAACTCTGCTCCCTTGCCGTTGCCTCCAACCATTTTCCTGGCAACTGTCAGAGGCTGAACCAGGCTATTTGCAAATTTAAGTGTCGTATTTGTCAAGAGATGAGATTCCAACTGCATATCTGTCCCATCATGAAGACAGCTCATTTACACCTCCGTAATATTGCCTGACTTTGCCTCTCCTCAGCTCATCCAAGCTTGTCCATGTAAGCTTGACATCATCCGAAAACACTTTTCACCCTGTCCTGTCCATCCATCACCCTTGTGCTCACTGACCTACATTTTATTCCCAGTTAAGCAAACCTCAATTTTAACATTCTTATCTTCATTTTCAACTTGCTCCTTGGTCTTGTCCCTCCATATCTCTAATCACTTGCAGCCTCACAACTTTCTGATGTTGCTGTGTTTCCTTAATTCTTGTCCCCTAAATAACCCCCTATTTGAATTACTTCACCATTGATGGCAGTGACTTCGGCTGTCTATCCTCTAAGTTTGAGAATTCCCTTTCAGACTCTTCACTTTCCCTCCATCCTTTGCTCCTCAAAGAAAAAGCTTTTGGTTACCTATTATCTCCTGATGTGACATCTCAGGTTGACGGCATCCCATCAGAGCTGAAAAATAAAAGAGTCTCTAAGTCAGCAGAATGGGTGAGGAAGCAGAAAGAATGAGGCGGAGGAAGGCCTATTATAGGGTCGATGGCGAGAAGCCAGGGGGAGTGGGAAGGGGAGGGATTAAATAATGAAAACAGCCAAAGAGAGCAGTTCCTGTTCTCAAGACCAGTGAACTATTGGATGTTCAGCACGTTGGGACAGTAAATTTCTTTATGGAAATCTTACATGTTGAGGGACTCTTCTTATCGGTCAAAAATGTACTCCAATTTTCGCAACTGTGAATGGCCTTGAAAAACCCTCTTGCTGAAGTTGCCTCTTGTACTTTAGGAAGGATATTCCTGATGATGGGGGAGTCCAGAACCAGGAGTTACAGTCTGAGGATTCAGCGTAGACCATTTAGGACAGAGGTGAGGAGACATATCTTCACCCAAAGCGTGGTGAGCCTGTTGAATTCATTACCACAGGAAGTAGTTAATGCCAAAACATTAAACGTATTCAAAAGGCAGCTGGATATGGCACTTAGGGTGAATGGAATCAAAGGTTATGGGGAAACAACAGGATTAGGCTATTGAGTTGGATAATCTTGGTAATGAATGGCAGAGCAGGCTCAAAGAGCTAAATGGCCTCCTCCTATTCCTATCTTCTATGTTTCTATATTTCCTTTAGCAATTTTCCACAGTTATATAGAACTAGGTTCTCGATCTCTTCCAAATTTGTACAGGTTAGGTACTTTCAAACCTGATTCATGAAAGATTTTGGCTGCAGATTATGATTAATTCTATGTTTATTGAAAACTAAGGAACATGAGGCCTATAACGTGTTGGAGCACCTTCAGTGAAAGATTCTGCTACTCAATTATTTGTTCATATTTGAGGGAGATATCGAGTCATGTCACTGGTATTCCAGAGGCCCAGGTTAACACTTAACCGGGCACATAGAATCATAGAAACCCTACAGTAAAGAAGGAGACCATCTGGCCCATTGAGTCTGCACCAACCTCAATCCCACCCATGCCCCACCCCCATATCCCCACACTAATCCCTCTAACTTATGCATCTCAGGATACTAAGGGGCAATTTAGCATGGCCAATCAACCTAACCCTGACTATGGGAGGAAACCTGAGCACCCGGAAGAAACTCATGCAGACACGAGGAGAATGTGCAAACTCCACACAGACAGTGACCCAAGCCAGGAATTGAACCCAGGTCCCTGGAGCTGTGAAGCAGCAGTGCTAATCACTGTGCTACTGTGCTGCACATGGGTTCAAATCCCACCACGGCAGCTGGTGGAATTTGAATTCAAATTGTAAGTCTGGAATATAAAGCCATTCACCATGAAACTATCATTGGTTGTTGCAAAATCCCATCTGATTCACTAATGCCCCTTAAGGAAGGCAAGCTGGCTTCCTTCACTACTCTGGCCTACGTGTGACTCCACATCCACAAGACGACTCTTAACTGCCCTCCGAGTTCAGTTCGAGGCAATTAGGGACAGACATCAAATGCTGGCCCAGCCAGCAACACCTTTGGCCCATGAAAGAATAAAGAAATGTATATATTTAGGGTGGAATGGTCAATGCTGAGGTAGTTAATATCAAATTTAGTTGCAAAAATATCAGTTGGCATCAGTGTTTCAGTGCAAAAAAATGTGTGAAATAAAGCAACATTTCCAATCCTGATTACTAATCAGCAACTCCTCATTGGGAAATGTAAGCAAGCTGTTGAAATCACAGTCAACCTCCCCTTCTCCACCTTGTATAAACTTCAGTTTATTAAAACTTCGTTGCTCATATTGCACTGGTTAGTTGTTAGCACTGCTGCCTCACAGCGCCAGGAACCCAGGTTCGATTCCCAGCTTGGGTCTCTGTCTGTGTGGAGTTTGTACATTCTTCCCGTGTCTGCATGGGTTTCCTCCACGTGCTCAGGTTTCCTCCCACAGTCCAAAGATGTGTGGGTTACATGCATTGGCCACGCTAAATTGCCCCTTTGTGTCCCGTGATGCGTAGGTTAGAGGGATTAGTGACTCAAATACATGGGAGTACGGGGATAGGGCCTTGGCAGGATTGTGGTCAAAGAACAAAGAAAATTCCCACACAGGAACAGGCTCGGTCCTCCAAACCTGCACCAAAGATGCTTCCCGACTCAACCAAAACCGTCTACCTTCTAGGGACCGTATCCCTCCATTCCCAACCGATTCATGTATTTGCCAAGATGTCTCTTAAAGATGTCTCGGTGCAGACTTGATAGGCCCAATGGCCTCTTTCTGCAGTGTAGGGTTTCTATGTCACTATATAGTATGCTGCAGCAAGTAGCACCCAGCACTGACCTATATTTGATCCTGATTCCTATTGCCTTAAATTTAAAATTCTCATCCTCATATTTAAATCCTTTCATGGCATTATCATAAAATCCATTGAATCCTACAGTGCAGAAGGAAGCCATTTAGCCCATCATGTCTGCATCAATTGCAGTCATACCCATGCCCTATCCCCATTACCACCAGCTAGTCCCCAGACACTAAGAGGCAATTTAGCGGGGCTCGTGCACCTAACCCGCACATCTTTGGACTCTGGGAGGAAACTGGAGCACCTGGAGAAAACCCACACAGACATTTTCTCTCTCTAGCTCTATAACCTCTTCCAATGCAACATTCCCATCTCCATTCCTGACACAATCTCTTGGTCAACCCTCACTACTCACCCCATTCCTCAGTGGTCATGCTTTTAGCTGCCTAGGAAATATACTCCCTCAATCCTCTTAAATCCTTCCATCTCTTAGCCTCCCTTATTGCCCTCAAGAGCCCCCTTTCTACCCAACTTTTCATCCAAACAATTGGTCTTAATAATTTAATCATTTCTCCTTTGGCCTGGCTTCTGTTTCTCCATTTTCCTGCCTCAGTAAATTACAGCAGTAACACAGAAGGTGCTACATAAATACAGGTCAACATTGCTGTTATCCTGAATTCCCAGATAGAAAGAGGCAAGTGATGGAAGCCGTGGAGGGGGGGGAATGAATAATGCAATCATAGAGAATGAACATCTTTGGTAATGAGGAACTGGAGAGTGTGATATTGTGATTATTGAGGAAAAAGATACAGGTCCCATGGATATTGGGGTGTGACACCCACAATTCATTTGCTGTTAATGTTATTTCAATCATTAAAATGCTGCCAGACAGATGCGATGTTAGTTTTAGATTTGATTAAGTTTTTAAAAGCAGACTACCTTTGTCTCATAAGATGCCATACCCAAAGTGATGAGTATTTCATTAAAATGTATTCAGTTGCACAGTGTGTTTGTCAAACAAATAGAATGTCAAACATTCTGGCCGAGATTCTCTGGCCTCCCAGCCGTGTGTTTCCCACCAGTGGGAGATGGCATGATGTTTATTAGTGGCGGGATTATCTGGCCCCACCACTGTCAATGGGAATTCCCATTGATGTCAACCCGCGGCAGAGGTATGCTGCCAGTGGGACGGGAGAATCTTGCTGGTATGAATAGCCGCACACTTCCGGCCTTCATCTTCAGTGCTGAAAATTCTGAGTTTTGAACATTGGTGGTTTTGCGGCACACTGGGTAGTATCCCTGCCTCTGAGCCAGAAGATTTGGGTTTGAGTCCCACCCAAGGGCTTGATGACCAAGGGAAGTGTGCTCATAACGCGGCTAAACAAGTTGTGTGTGTCAAACTGCAAATCCTTCCATGCTAATGGTTGGTGGTAAGAGCAGGAGAGGCTCACTGGATGTGGAGTGGTGCCCCTCTCGAGCTGTAAGCCCCAATGACAGACAAGTGATCTCCTCCAGGAATTACTAGCTACAGGAAGAGATGAAAGTCTATCTTAGTGCACAATTAGGTGTGGGAAGAGAAGTGGAATATAAGATTGGTAGTGATCTTATTAGAGGTGTATAAACTGTTTACAGAATTTGGTAGAAATATTTCCATTGGTGAGGGAGTTCAACACATGGGACATAATGGTAAAATTACAACCATGTCAAGTAGATGTGAAATTAGGTTCAGTCTTTGCACAGAAAGAGTAGCGGAAATATGGAATTCCCACCCTTCCAAAAGACTATGGATACTTGGGAACCATTGGATCTTTCAAGGCAGAGGTTGATGAGATTTTTTGTGGGTAAAGGCATTAGGAGAAATAAGACAAAGGTGAGCAAATGGATTTGATGTACAGGTCAACAATGATCTAATTGATCGACTGACTAAGCTCAAGATGATGCATTTTTTTCTAATTCTTTCATGGGATGTAGGCGTCATTGGTTCAGTTAGTATTAATGATCCATACCTAATTACTCTTGGGAAGGTGGTGGTGCGCTGCTTTCTTGAACCACTGCCATCCATTTGACATAGTTACACAAGATTTTCATCTAGTGACAGTGAAGAAATTTCCAAGCCAGGATGGTGAGCGACTTGGAGGGGAATTTATAGGTGGTGGTGTTCCCATGCATCTGCTGCCCTAGTCCCAGTCTAGGTGATAGAAGTTGTGAGTTTGGAAGGTGCTATCAAAGGAGCCTTGGTGAGTTGATAGTGAATTGATAGTGAAGAGAGTGACAGTTTAAGGTGATGGATGGGATGCCAACCAAATTGGCTCTTTTGACCTGGATTGTGTTGAGCTTCTTGAGTTTTGTTGGAGCTGTACTCATCCAGGCAGAGGAAGAATATTCCATCACACTCCTGCCTTGTACATGTGGACAGGCTTTGAGGAGTTGGGAAGTGAGTTATTCAGCATAAAATTCCCAGCCTCTGACCTGCTCTTATAGCTACATTACAGCTGGTTCAGTTCACTTCTGATCAATGGTAACCCCCAGGATATTGATGGTGGGGGATTCAGCAATGGTAATGCCATTAAATGTCAATGGGAGGTGGCTAGATTCTCATTGGAGATGGTATTTGTCTAGCACTTGTATCATGTCACTTACATTTATCAAACCTAAATCTATATGTTGTCTAGAATAGCCTGCTCTTGTTTCCTTGAATATTATAGTTCTTGGTAAAGGATTAGAATGAGGGAAGGATGTGACCACAAGAATGCATTTCAGAAACATTTGTGTTACTGTCACTGTTTCAGATCAAAAAAATTAAAATCAGGAAAGAAATAAATGTCATCCATCCCACTTTAAAGAGAACTGCACAATTCACCACAACTACTGCAACTTAACAATCACTGAAAGTTTTGTGAAGCTCCTTAATTTGTAAATCAAACAAATAAACTTGCTCAATGTTTGTCCTGTTCCGATACTCGCCTTGGTCTGCTCTGCTTCCCCTTACTCCAGCCTGAGATACATCTCCCTATTGTTTGATCACTTAATACCAAGTCCCATGGTCTCTATCTAATCTTGTTCAAGCCAAGTGTGAATATGGCTCTAAATTGTACACAGCAAGTTCCCACAAATGACACTACAATAATCATCAGACAACCTGTTTTACTAATGCCAGTCAAGAGGTTGAAAATTGGCAGGGTTGCCAGAGGGAATTCCCCATCTCTTTAAATGCTGTATTTTTAAGTCTATTTCAGAATAACTCAGTTTGATGTCTGATGTGAAAGATGACACCTGAGACAATGCAGCACTTCTTCAGCACTGGAATGCCAAGTGAGAAACTCGACCTTCCCCTAAATACCTGGCAAACTATGGTCCTCTTCCAATCGGCTCCCATAGCACTATACCTCCCTGAATGGCACAAGATCACTAGTGACATCCGGGAATATGTGGACCATTTTCCATTTATTGGGAATCTCCTCTTGATGAAGACAGACATGGACAACAAAAGTCTTTGTCACTTCCAAAGTGCTAACTCAGCCTTTGACAGAAGCAAATGATTTTTTGAGGATTATGATTTAGAACCTGGTGAATGATTACTGGGCAGCGATGAACATTATGCTTCTTTCAGGATTTGGACAGCCTTCAGTGAGTGGGATACCTCTAAACACTGGTTCCATTGGGCAAGATATGTTACCAGGTTCCTGAAGCTACTTGGAACTGGCTTGGTCAACCAATAAGATGGGCCGTGGAAGGAGTCTCCCAGGAAGAGAGTGGAAACACGTCAGGAATGTCTTTGAATCATCTCTAAAGAGGTTAAACATTCCCGCTGACTCATGGGAACCCCTGGCCTGTGACAATCAATTTGGAGAATTTTTATTGGGAAAGGCAGCAAAACACTTCATGAGATGAAGTCGAGATGCTGGAGAGAGAAAACAAACCTCTAAACAGCTCATCTACTCAACATGCCCCACGCGCGGAAGAATCTGCAGATCACCTGTTGGGACTTAACAGCGGATTCAGAACCCAGCGAATGAATCACCCTCTATCTTCAGCAAGTGCTGGAAAAAAGGTTTGGCATAGTGGCACAGTGATTAGCAGTGCTGCCTCGCAGCATCAGGGACCTAGGTTCAATTCTGGCCTTGGGTAACTGTCCGTGTGAAGTCTGCATGTTTTTCCCATGTCTGCCTGGGTTTCCTCTGGGTGCTCTGGTTTCTTCCCACAATCTGAAAGATGAGCTGGTTAAGGGCTTTGCAATGCTAAATTGCCCCTTAGAGTCCCAAGATGTGTAGGTTAGGGGGATTAGCGGGGCAAATACATGAGGATAGGACCTGAGTGAGATGATCTGTTGAAGAGTTGGTGCAGACACGATGGGCTGAATGGCCTCCTTCTGCACTGTAGGAATTCTATAATTTTTGTATTCGATAATTGGAATGCCTAACTGAATCACGTTCTCCTATAACTTCCTGTCTGGATGTGAAGAGAGTTGATACAAAAAAGCAAGTTCTCCAATGAGAAGAACTGCTCTTTATCATAGAATCATCGAATCATGTACCATAGAAGATGCCCTTTGGCCCATTGAGCCCATACTAACTCATTAGTAAAACCTGAAATCCTACCTAACCCCATCTGCCAGGATTTGGCCCATAGCCCTGAATATAATCATGCGGGCTCGTTGGGCCGAAGGGCCTGTTTCCCGTGCTGTGTTGCTTAAAAAAAAAATGTGCCAAATGCTTATCCAGATGCTTTTTAAAGAATGTGAGGCATCCCGCCTCTACCACACTCCCAAGCAGCACACTCTGGACCATCACCAGCCCCTGGGTAAAAAAGGTTTTCTTCACATCCCCCTAAATCTCCTGCCCGTTACCTTCAAATCAAAAAAAGAGCTCACCAACTCCTCTAGTTTTTCAGGAGACTAAGGAAATTCAGCACGTCTACTATTTTTACAGATACATCATAGAAAGCATCCTCTCCGGATGTATCACAGCTTGGTTTGGCTCCTACTCTGTCCAAGAACACAAGAAACTACAAAGAGTTATGAATGTAGCCCAGTCCATCACGCAAACCAGCCTCCCTGACTCTATCTACACTTCCCACTGCCTCAGAAAAGCAGCCAGCATAATCAAAAACCTCATGTAAGCTGATCATTCTCTCTTCCACCTTAATTCATCGGGAAAAAGATACAGAAGTCAGAGTTCATGTACCAACAGATTAAGAACCGCTTCTTCCCTGTTGCCAAGAGACTTTTGAACGGCCTTACTTAATATTAAATTGATCTTTCTCTAACCCTAGCTATGATTGTAACACTACATTCTGCAATTCTTTTTCTTCTCCACTATGTACTCTTTGAACAATATGTTTTGTATGCATAGCGTGCAAGAAACAATGTACTGTGCAAGAATGGATCTATTTTAAGTTGATTTTTCTCTACATCCTAGCTGTGACTGTAACACTACATTCTGCATTCTCTTTTTTCATGCTCTATGAATGGTATGCTTTATATAGTGCACAAGAAACAACAATTTTCACTATATACCAATACATGTGACAATAATAAATAGATAGGGTGGCATGGTGGCACAGTAGTTAGCACTGCTGCCTCACTGCACCAAGGACCTGGGTCCAATTCCTGGCTTGGGTCATTGTCTGTATGGAGTTTGCATGTTCTCCCCATGTCTGTGTGGGTTTCCTCCGGGTGCTTTTGTTTCTTCACACAGTCTGAAAGACATGCTGGTTAGGGTGGATTGGACCAAACAGGCGCCAGAGTGTGGCGTCTAGGGGAATATCACAGTAACTTCATTGCAGTATTAATGTACGCCTTATTTGTGACTAATAAATCAAATCAAACTTTTGAACCTTCGTGACTGAAACTTTAGGGCCCATTTCCATCTCGAGGCGAGTCCAACTCACATTCCATCACCATAATTCCACACCCTATTCAAATCAGCCTTGTTACAATTAGCTGCACTGATAAGAAATGGAAATTAGACAAGACTATTTTGATTTGAAGGATGCTGGTGGCCGCGATGCCAGAGTGGGACAGAGGATGGCGCTGGGAGTGAATATGGGAATTCCCTCCTTCCTCCTCCCTCACCTCTCAAGACACTCAAACAAACCATTACGCGATTTGCGAGCTTGATGCGGCTGGAGTGAAGGGGAGGGGGGAAGGCACAGTGTGCTGGCGGGGGGGAGGATTCGGGGCTGGAGGCAGCCTCGGCCGTGCTACGGGCGATGTGGAGGGATGGCTGAGCTCTAAGAGACCCTCTCCAGTGATGTCCCTGTCATGATGCCACCTCTTGCGGCTTTGAGCTTCACTCTGCTGTGCTTGCTGGCTTCCAGTGTGCGGGCTGCCCTGTCCAAGGCACTGCAGGTCTCAGCCCCGCGGGGTGAGTACAATCTGAATGCAACATGGGGAGACGGGGGAATGGGGAAAAAAGGAGAGGGAGAGGGGGGGAAATGGGGAAAGGAGAGGGGGGGAATGGGGAAAGGAGAAGGGAAAATGGGGGCAGGGGAGGGGGAATGGGAAAAAGGAGAAGGGAACATGGGGGGAGGGGAAGGGGAGGAGAAGGGAGAGGGGCAATGGGGAGAGAGGGAATGGGGAGGAAATACGATTCTTGCCTTTCCCAGGCGCCAGACTGCATGGCTGGGCGGTTAGTTAGAAAACGAGAGAGGGGTGTGGGAGAGAGAGAGAAAGGATCTGGATGCACATTCATTTCTACTGCACAATGACCCTTCTCTTTGTGGGCAGTGCGGGACTGAGAGAGAGAGAGCCCCGGGTCCAGTGCAAACAAGGATCCGTGTTGAACTGAACAATGACTGAGGTAGAGAGTCAGAGGCAATGCCATCCATTGCAGTGTTCACCCTGAGGGCATTGGGGAGGGGGGGGGGATGGACTGCTTTTGATGTTATTATTGAACCTTCAGCTCCCCCCGCCCCTCTTTTTTACGCTGCCTGCCTCAATCGGGAGTTTCAGCGGCTGAAATTGCCGAGGATTTCAGCCATCCTGTTGGTATTGTCAACAGGGTGTGTTACAAGAGGCTGAGGCCGGGATTTCTGTACGTGTTATGTGTTTACAATTCAGTCAGGCGCATTCTCCCTTTAGCTGTGTGTGTGTGTGCAGAGCCCGAGATCTGGAACCAGCTCCCATCCCCATAACCCCATGTGTTTACCCTGGCTAGTTGTTCCTCTATTTATTTTCTGCACCCTACTCTGCTGATCTTGTTAAGGGTTAAAGGGAGCAGGGAGAATGATGGAGGATTAATCCAGTCACTGTTCCCCCCTAGCTTCAGGCAGGAATAGAACGGCGATTGGAGTAATTTGGTGGGGGTGGGGGGGGGGGTTCCTGCAGTATTTGAGTGAACCTCACCCTGAAACAGCTGGGGCTGCCTTTAAAATAAAGAGGGACGGGAGAGAATTCGCCTCAATGGGGTTAAATTTTCTAATTGCTTGATGGGGACAATTTGAAAATCAGTGCAGGAAATGGATTTTTCACCTCAAATACGTACAGCTCTTTCGTCCTTTTTTTTTTGCTCATTAATGTATTGTCGTGTCCATAAGGAGGCGATTGCAGACGCTGATGATTTCGAACCTAGATGAGTTCTTTTAAATCATTCCCCCCCGCCCAACCCCATCCCCATCCCCATCCCCATCCCCCAAATTAGATTCCCAAATGTGTGAGCTATCTTCACCCAATTGCTAGGGTCTCCACCTTCAGTCAAAATCCCCTCTGAAACAGAGGGGAAGGGGGAATCCCCTCTGTCCTTGGGGGTGGGAGTGGGGGAGGTGGAATGAGTGACCCTTGCACTGCCTGTGAGCTTCAGATGTTGTCCCCCAGTATATAGATTGAAAGTGGCCCCAGGGTAGTGGAGTAATGGTCTTTCCAAATATTAATATTTGGATGAATTTTAAAAAAGCACCTGCAGTGGAATATGAAATGGATGGCTTTTTTTTAAATCTTGTATTTTTGTCCCCTTCGCATGCCCCCACATATTTCTCCCTTTCTACTCCAAATGTTCTGCTTCGTGTTGGGAGCCAAGGTGGGGTGAAGGTGGCCTGCACACTTGTGAATCTCTTGCCAAACGCCCATTGTATGCACCTCAGGATAGGAGGAGGAGGGATGCTCGTGGATTATTGTGAATGTGGAGGTACAGCCAGACTCCATCATCCCAACGTACATTATGTTTGCTGCGATGCAACCGTTATTTTACAGCTCTGGCAATCCAGAGAGTGTAGAATTCTAATCCCAAAAAGACAGTTTGAGAAGTTGCACTCAGTCTTTATTATAAACGGGTATTGTGATTTTGTAAGATTGCCATAAAAAAAAATCAAATCGTTTACGAATGACCTTCAGGGGAAGGTTGGGCCTCTGTATGACTCCAGTCCCAACCCCAGTTCGTTTGATCTGAAGTTGAGCAAATGGCTAAGTTGTATTAAACCAGAGCATTTTGGGACAAACGGTCTTGCCTACAGTTCCCACATAGTGGAAATGATTTTAAAAATACGTGTGCGTTCTCCAACAGAAGTCAGTGAGCCAGACGTCTGATTTTTTTTTTTTCCCCATCCTATTGAATGTGTGTTGTGCTATATTGAATTTCTGTTCTGTCTGAAATCAGCTAAACTTTGTATTGATCAGAATATTGAAGCTGGGTCTATTTGAACTTGACTGGCTCATCTTCAAAGGGAAAGCCGCCTTTTGCACAGCAGCCTGGCATCAATTAATAGGAAATCTCATCAAAGAAATGATCAAATGATTATACCTGATTGCTACAATTAAAAATTAAACTGACAACTGTAGTTACTCTTCAAAGGAAGTGTACAGGGGAAACATACTGGTGAAATTCTGGGCGCTTTCAGCCAAGGGTAATCGAAGCAGAAGTTTGTCATTCAGCAACAGCTCAGCAGGTTGGATGCAGTGGGTTATGCAAATATGACATCAGATATGCATGATTTACATTCAGCTGTTGATATTGTGAACCCTGGATAAAGGACAACAAGACGTTTGTACTCATGCAGTTTGGTTCATCCTGACCTGATGTTCTTTTCAGAGTTTGAAGAGGTGCATTCTTCCTCCTCGCCAACTCCTCCCTCCCAACCCTCATCCCTCTCCACTCACCAGTTGTAAACAACAGCCTTATTGGGAATTAGAAAGGTGCAGCTCCTGCAACATTTCAACAGCTCCACTTCACCAGGACAAACTGTCCATTTGGTCAGCACTCTGTTCACCACCATTGTGGCGACACAGTGACACAGTGGTTAGCACTGCTGCCTCACGCCACCAGGGACCTGGGTTCGATTCCCCACTTGGATCATTGACTGTGTGGAGTCTGCACGTTCTCTGCGTGGGTTTCCTCTGGGTGCTCCGGTTTCCTCCCACAGTCTGAAAAATGTGCTGGTTAGGTGCATTGACCAAGCCAAGTGTACCCGAATAGGTGCCAGAGTGTAGCGACTAGGGGATTTTCACAGTAACTTCATTGCAGTGTTAAATAAGTCTACTTGCGACATGAATAAACAAACTTTAAAACTAAATTCAATCCACCACTGACACAATGGCAGTATGATGTACAACATGCAAGAAGTACTACCACAGTCTGCCAAGCCTCCTCCAACTCTATCTTCCAGTGGCACAGTGGTTGGCACTGCTGCCTCACAGCAGCAGGGACCCAGGTTCGATACCAACCTTGGGTGACTACGGGGAGTTTGTATGTTCTCCCCTTGTCTGCATGGGTTTCCTTTGGGTGCACTAGTTTCCTCCCACAATCCAAAGATGTGTAGCTTAGGTGGATTGACCATGCTAAATTGCCCCTTAGTGTCCTAAGATGTGTAGGTTAAGAGGATTAGCGGGATAAATATGTGAGGTTACAGAGATAGCACCTACATGAGATGCTGTGTTGGAGAGTTCCTGCAGAATAATCTCTTTCTGCACTGTAGGGATTCTATGCTTCTAAATCTGTGACCTGTTCCATTAAAACATTTAAGAGCAGCGGATGCATAGCAATATCACCACCTGCAAGTTCACCTCTAAGTCACATACTAATTAGAAACTATTATTGTAGTTCCTTCTATGCAGTTGGATCAAAACCCTGGAACTCTTCCTAACAGAACTGTGTGTGTGTGCCAATGTCAGATAGGCTGCAGTGGTTCTGGAGGTGGCTTTATCAATTGCAATCAGGGATAGACAGCTAGCGCCGGCCTTGCCAATGATATTCTTATTTCTTAAGAAATAAAAAAGATTGAGTACAATTTGATGAGGTTGGGGTATTTATGAACATTCAAAGCCCATGCAGTATATGTCACATTGAACAGTTGACATTGATATTCCACCCCCAACACACAGAATTTTCAACCCTTCTTTCTGCCCATGCAAAGAAAGCTGTAATCTTAAGAATGTAAGTGATGTATTCAGGAGTGGACCATATGATCTCTTGAACATGCTCCAAAACTCAGTATGGTTTTGACCGATCCTCTGCCTCAACTCCACTTGCTTACCTGCCATTGCTATCCCTTGATTTCCTGAAAATATATCTTTCTCAGCCTTGAATATACTCAATGATGAAGCATCTACAATCCTCTTGAGGTAGACAATTCCAAAGCTTCACAATCATTTGAGTGGAGAGATTTTCCTTCATCTCAGTCCTAAGCGTTTATCCTGAGGCCTGAGTTCTATACTTCCCAGTCAGAGGAAACAACCTCTCAGTATCTATCCTGATAATTGTCTTCCAAATTTTGTATGTCTCAATGGCATCACCTCTTAAATCTTCTAAGCTCCAAAGAGTATAGGCCCGATTTACACAACGCTTCACGATAGAAAAAGCTGGCATTTGAGGGCCTGGTCTAGTGAACCTTCAGTATATCATTTCTAAAGCAAGGTTATCCTTATTGGAACCCACAACTCCACAAAATGCTGCAGTTGTGGTCTCACCAGTCCTTTACAACTGTAGCAAGATTGAAATGGGATGGTAAATCTGCCATCCTTACCTGGTCTGGCCTATCTATGATTCCAGACCTACAGCAATGTGGTTGACTCTCAACTGCCCCCTATGAGCAACCATGGATGGGCAGTAAGTGCTGGCCAGCCAGCGATGCCCACATCCCATGAATGAATAAAGAAAACAATTAATTGAAAAGGAAGCAGCTCTGTTACAATGGCTGATTTTTGAGATTACTACACACCATTAGTTACTGTCCCCAAGTCTCAAATTCTGTATTAATGTAGAAATCTTTCCTGAACAATTCTTGTATCAACAATGGCTCAATGGTAACACTCACTTCTGAGTCAGAGTGCTGGAAATTCAAGATCCTCTCCCAGAAATCTGAACGCGTAATTCAGGCTGACACTTCAGTGCAGTACTGAGAGAGTGCCACACTGTAGGAAGTTCTTTCTTTTGGATGACACATTATAAACAAAGCTCCATCTGCCCTCTTGTTTAGATGCAAAAGAGGTTCTTCTGGTGTCCCATCTGCCAATTATCTCACAACCACCACAGATTATCTGGTCAGATTATTTAATCACTGGCACTTGTAAATTAGCTGTGTTGTTTTCTGCATTATTGAAGTGGCGACATTTCAAAAATAGACCATTGGCTGTAAAGTGCTTTGAAAAGTCTAGAGAATGTGAGTGGCTTTATGTAAAGGTAATTCTGTATTTTGCCTTTAATCTATATGTGTAAAATCATATCGGAATTAATGTAACATTGAACTTTCCTGTCTTAAGTCCCATTGCAAATTAGATATCACAGATACTGTTGCATGCAGCTCATGAGATTAGTCCTGTGCTCCAATTATGTCAAAAGTGCAAACAATGCAAACTGTTCGACAAATCAAGACATTCACGTGTAAACCAGTACAAATTCCAGTGTTACAGTAAAATGAGCCATTGATCCAAATGGCCCCCTCCCGTCGTCTTTATCCATTTTGTCCACATTTCCTTTCATTCTTTTGTTCCATGTGTTTATTTTGCTGCCCTTTAAATGCATCCATGCTAGTCATGTTAATCACTCTTCGAGGCATAATGTTCTACATTTTAACCATTCACTGGGTCAAGCAATCTCACCTGATTTCCCTATTGGATTTAGTGGTTGCAATCTTAAATTGATGATCTTTGTTTTCTGATTCTCCCATAAGCAGCAACATTGTCTATACGTCCAGCTTATCAAACCTTCTGTTAATCTTGAATTTCTCTATCAAGTCACCCCTCAGCCTTCACAATTCCACTCCAAATTATTAATACAAATTGGGGGAACAGCAGTGATCCTGTGGAACACAGCTTCTCATGTTTTGCCAGTCTGAATACCTACCCTTAGCACCTGCTTAGTTTTCTGCTTTGCTATGTATCCTAACTCCACATGGCATTACTCAGACCTTAGAACCTCAGAAAAGTAACAGTGCAGAAAGAGACCATTCAGGTCATCGTGTCAGCTCTGGCCAAAAAAGAGGTAAAAAAGGAACTAACTGCCCATTTTATTCCCACTTTCCAACACCTGATTTGTAACGTTGCAGGCTCCAGCACTTCAGATGTAGATCCAGGAACCTGTTAAATAAGTTGAGCATTTCAGCTTCAACCAGCAACTTAGGCAATGAATTCCAGACACGCACCACCTCTGGGTGAAAAGGCTTTTCCTTGTGTCCCCTTTAATCCTTCTACCAATCACCTTAAATCTATGCCTCCTGGTAATTGATCCCTCCGCAAGGAGAAAACAAGTCTTTCATATGTATGCTAGCTCAGACACAATTCTAATAAATGGTATCTTTCTGGAACTCAAATATTTTCTGTGGCACTGTGATAGCACAGCTGCTTCACAGCTTCAGGAACCCAGGTTCAATTTCAGACTGTCTGCATGGAGTTTTCCTTGTGTCTGTTTGGGTTTCCTCTAGATGCTCTGGTTTCCTTCCTCACTCCAAGGGAAGGGTGGGTTAGGTTGATTGGCCATGCTAAATTGCTGCTTGGTGTCAGGGGATTGGCAGGGTAAATGGATGGGTTACGGAGATTGTGTCTGGGTAGGATTGTTGTTGGTTCAGAGTCAATGGGCCAAATGGCCTCTTTTTGTACTATAAGATTCTATAATTTGACTTTCCATTCTTTCTATTACTTTAAATAATTCAATAAGGTTGGCCAAGCATTTCCTTTCCTTTAGAAATTTGTGCAGTATTTTTATTTTCTAGATGTTTTTCTATGTAATCTTTAAGTAAAGGGCGAGATAGTTTTCTACCATTCGTGTGTGTGTGTGTGTGTGCATTTAACATGTGAAAATATCTCTTTTAATATGCATGATTGTGACCTACCTGGAATTGGGGTTTTCTCTTAAATTTGATTTGTTTATCAAACATTCCAAGCCATCTCTTCAATAACTTTGTTCTGCCAATTTATCAGTTTAGTATTTGCCTCAATCATGACCCTAAATCTTATTACATTCTTATCGTTACTATGCATACAGTGTCTCAAATTCGGCTACTTAAAACTGGCAATGTCCAAAACCAGATTTTTTTTTTTTAAGCTGTCACACATGAGTTTCAATTATTTTTAGATGTGTTAAATAACTTGCTGGCTTGGGTTGGCTAACTGCTGCCCAATTAGTTATCAGCTTTGTGTATTTCTGTGGTCCTGTTGATCCTTGAATTCACCCACTGTGGTTTGGGTAGATTTACCTGAACCAACCCACCTGGCCTGAAGTGCCTGACCTGAGAAGTAGCAAGATCCAAAATTTGTGATGGACTTAGTGTTGAGGTTGCCAGTTTTGAAACACTATACCTGGATATTCCCCTACACCGTGATGCTTACTGTTCTGGTACATTTCCTATTACTAGATTTATCAATTGGCACAATGGTTAGCATTGCTGCCTCACAGTGCCAGGTTCGATTCTGGCCTTGGTGACTGCATATATGGAGCTTGCATGTTCTCCCTGTGTCTGCAAGGACTTTCTCTGGGTGCTCTGGATATTCCTCCACTAGTCCAAAGATGTGCAGATTAGCTGGATTGGCCATGCTAAGTTGCCCCTTAGTGTCCTAAGGTATGTAGGCTTAGGATATTAGCAGGGTAAATGCATGAGGTTATGACGACAAGGCCTGGTAAGATGCTCTGTCAAAACGTCAGTGTAGATTTGATGGACTGAATGACCTCTTTCTGCACTGTAGGGATTCTATGATTTCACTTGATGGGATTCTTTTATCATACAGTCACACAATGCCACCTAGGCTCTATTCCCGTAACCTCCCTTTTACCCTGCTAATCCCCCTGACACTAGGGTCAATTTATCATAGCCAATCAACTTAACCTTCACATCTTTGGACTGTGGAAGGAAACTGGAGCACCCGGCGTAAACCCACAGAGAGAATATGCAAACACCACATTTTATATTAGATATTGGCCCTGATCACTTTGTAGAAACCATATTCCCATTTCCTCTTTGTCCATTTCTTTGTGGGTAGTTGAAATCATCCAATATTGCTCTTTTATGCATTTCATAGATTTGCTTACATGCATTTCTTCCTCTCTTTCCCTTACACGATTAGAATCCCCATATTACGAACTCAATGCTTTTTATCTTTTATCTCAATCCATTTGGATTCTATTTCTATCTCAGTGTTAGTTACATCCCCTTTTTTTTACTGCTCTCATCTGTAATGAGGACAGATACTCTACCTCTTTCCTTCACTAACCTTTCAAAATAGTTTATAATCTGATGCATTTAACTTCCTATTCTTTACCATGAGCAGTTGCAGTTCTATGAACTATGCCTCTCCTCCCGACAAACACTTGCCTCTAGTTTGCCTGTTTTCCTTCAAATGCAATGCAGTTTGCTGTACAAGCAAACTTCTTCATTTTTATTCATCGTTCCAGTCAATTTTTTTAAATCTATGTTCTATATCTGTTCACTAACTGTCTTGTTACCTTTTATTCTGTGCCCTTGTCTGATTTTTACTCCCAACTGCTATGGTATTTATCTCCATAGTTATGTTACTTTTACCTGATCCCCCTCCTTGTGTAAGGTTCTGTTTGGTTGCCTCATTTATCTATTCTGCTCAGAGTCTTGTTGAACTTGTCTCAGATCTGTCCATTTCCAGCCTGTATCCCTTTCTATTTTCTTTTGAATAAAGGATCCCTGATATGTGATCCCTGTTGGTAGCACTTTTGCCTTGTTTGTGTGCTCAAATGCCACTCCAGAGATCTAACACATAATCTAGGCTGATGTTCAGTGCAGTGTTGAGTGAGTGCTTCACTGGCAAGGGTGCTACTTTTTGGATGAGGCTGAGTAACTCCGTCTACCCTTTTAGTTGGATGAAGAAGATCCCGCAGCAGTATTAGATGCAGAACAGAGCAGCTACCCCTGTGTCCAAGATTAATCTCCCATTCTACATCTGAAAAAGGATTTATCACATTGCTGTTTGTGTGAGTTCTCTGGCTGCCAATTGCTTACCATGTTTCACTTTAAAACGGCATAGTGGCATTAGGGATTAGCCTCAGCATTAGGGGTCCGGGTTCAATTCAGGCCTTGGGTGACCGTCTGTGTGAAGTTTGCACATTTTCCCCATCTCTGGTTGGGTTTCCTCTGAGCGCTCTGACACTCCAAAATGTGCAGGTTAGTGCATTGGTCTTGCAAAATTAACCCTTGGTGTTAGGGGGACTAGCTAGGGTAATTACATGGGGTTACGGAGTAGAGCCTAAGTGGGATTGTTGTTGGTGCAGCCTTGATGGGCAGAATGGCCTTCTTCTGCATTGTAGGAATTCTATGATTCTAGATGACTACATTTCAAAAGTACAGAATTGACTTCACAACTTCAATATTCTGAAGTTATGAAAGGGGCTATATCAGTGCAAATTCCTTATAGCTGCAAACCTTGTCTGAAAACTGTGATCAAGAAAAGAAACGTAAAGACATAGACGATAAGAGCAGGAGGATGCTATTTGGTCCTTCGAATCTGCTTCACCATTCATCACAATCAAAGCTGATTGTCCAACTCAGTATTCTAATCCTGCTTTCTTCCCCTAATCTTTGATCCCATTCACCCCGAATGCTATATCCAGCCGCCTCTTGAATACATTCGACGTTTTGGCATCAACTATTTCCTATGGTAATGAATTCCACCACTCTTTGGTTGAAGAAATATCTCCTCATCTCTGTTTTAAATGGCCTACCCTGAATCACTATGATTCCTTGGAAATTTATGGATTAATAGAAGTTGGTATTTTAGACTCAGAAAAAGATAAATTGTGAGATTGACTCTGAGAAAATTGCAACCTTCAGGACTGAAGCACTTCTTCGCACAAAGAATGATCTATACTTGGTCTGATTTGGAATACAGTCAGGCGGTGCTGACAACACTGAGTAATCCACTCAGCATCTTTAGAGAGAAAGGTTGGGTTAATCTTCCAGATTGATGACCATTCTGCCAGAAATGGTAACCTTTCTGTTTCCCAGACTTGCTCAATATTCCAATGTCCATGTTTTTCTTTTAGCAATATGTTAGGTTTTGTAAGGGGCAGTTACGTGCTGCTTTGGGGAAGAATCTCAGATTATAGTACAAGGTGGATCACATGGACCAAGGAATCTCCCTCATCTTTGCTCATCTTTCGGAATTTATTTAGAATTGCAATGTCACCAGGTGATAGACTAAATTGTACCGGATATAAATTGAGATTAGATCACTGCCTATCCTCATGACTCGAATGCATCATCTCTTATTTATAAATATACCATAAATGATTACCTTTAATATCCTGCTATGCCAGTTCTGGGGTAAAAATGAGACTGTCATTTGAGCTATTGCTTCTGATGGGGAAGATGGCATGATGGTTAGTACTGCTACCTCACAGCGCCAGGGACCTGGATTCAATTCCAGACTTGGGTCATTGTCAGCATAGAGTTTGCACATTCTCACCATGTTTGTTGGGCTTCCTTTGGCTGCTTCGGTTTCCTCCCATAGTCCAAGAATATGTGTGTTAGGCGCATTGACAGTGCTATATTGACCCTAGTGTCAGGGGATTAACAGGGTAAATATGTGGGGTTATGGAATAGGGCTTGGGTGGGATTGTGGTTGGTGCAGCTTCGATGGGCCGAATGACCTCTTTCTGCCCTGTAGGGATTCTATGAGATAATACAGTAATAATTCAGAAGAATTTTACATTATCGTTATTAAAAATTATTTTATCTTATTTTATTTTTATTAATGCCTGGAATGACCTTTTTTGAATCATACCTGATAATGATGGCATTTCAAAAGCAAAGAGAAATGATAAAAGAATTAATATATTTCATTTCATATGATGGGGAATTAGCACAGAGAGATTGCACAAATAGCAATATGTTAATGACCAGATAATCTATTTTAAATTATGTTGATTGTGGTATTAACATTGGCCAGGACACCAGGGAGAGGTCCTCTTCTCTTTGAAATAGCTGCATAGATATTTTATGGGCACTTTGTACTGAAGACAGGCTCTCGTTCAATACCTCATCTGCAGTTTAGCACTCCCTCAGCGATGCACTGCAGTGCTGGTCTAGCTTCAGGAATGGAACTTGGATTGATAATCTTGTGATTTCACAGGTGACCGTCCTGATTGATGTTGGGATTAAGTGGTGGAAAGAGATCTTGTGACACATTAACATTTTGTACCTTATGGTGAGACCTCTACGTGCTGTCAAGTCAAGCCAGCGTATATATTTTGGGGACCACTGATTGAAACAGTGGGAAATGCAGATATTGCAAATTTTGGTACCACAAGCAGTGTTTCTACAGGGGATAGACCTTGGACAGGGAAATCGCAAAAATGATGCACATCAAACTATGAATCTGAAAGCTGGCTGGGGAAAGTTTGTGCTAAAATTGTGAATTGTTGGCAGATTTCATTATTGTCTTTATTCTTCATGTATCTCTCACGAATGGGAAAACCACATCCTTCCATCTTGTGCGAAGCATTTTTTTTGCAGATTGCAGCTTCTAAGGACAGTGTTAAAGGGCAAAGACCTGCCTCATTGTAGACCAAACACCTATTACATATCTCTGAACAGACCAACTGTACTGGAACTATGCCATTACATTGCTGATATCTCTATGCCTATAGTCAGTTTAGAGTCTTGGCAATAAGCATTGACTCATTGAGGGGAAGAATTAGGCCACAACAACTGGTCATCTAACACTTCTAATGTGTTCCTAAAAAGCATTGTGCTAACTGTACGTGATTACCGTTTAACACATCTTCAATGTCTCAAAACTGGTGACCTCAGGATCTAGGCCATGCCACATTTGGGTCTTCCCAGATTTCTTGGCGGGTGGTTTGGGTAGTGCCAGGTTGAGTGGGATTGGGATGCAGGAATGGATCGCCGTGCAAGTGGTGGAGAGGATAACTCGTTTGGCGTATCAATCATCACTTAGCTGAATTTCCCAGGTTACATTCGTTTTTTAAAATCTTAGAATCATAAAATCCCTACAGTGCAGAAAGAGACCATTCAGCCCATTGAGCCTGCAATGATAACAATCCCACCCAGGCCCTACCCCATAACATCATGTATTTATCCTGCTAATTTCTCTGACATGAAAGACCAATTTAACGTGTCCAATCTGCCTAACCCGCATAGCTTGCTCAATTAAATTTCATGCGTGGCGTGCTCTTAAAAATGTCCGGATTTAGAACAGTTGGATTTGAGACAGTGTACCTTTAATAAGGGTTACATTTCTGACTTGTATTTTTTTACATTAAAACCTATTAATTGTCCAGAAACTAACTGGCCAAAAATTCTCTGTCAACTTAACTACTCTTACTACCTCATTGCTCTACTTGCCTTCTGTTTGCTGATTTCCAATTCCCGTTCACTGTGTCTCCTGACCTGCTCACTCCTTACTGTTTGCCATTTCCTGTCTCTCTTTCCCCCCCCCCCCCCCCCCCGCCCCCACCACCATCAACTTTCTCCCACTTTGTCACTGTGACGCTGGGAAAGAGAGGCATGACGAATAGGGTGGTGAGTGGGATGGAATGACAGAGTGAAGCGGCAGGCGAGATGGTGAGAGTGAGGAATGAGGGAATCCAGAGAGGGAAGCATTGAGAGGGCCAGAGTGGGATGTGGCAAGCAGGAGAGAGTGACTGAGTGAGGGGGGGTGCTGTTGGGATAGGAAAGCAGGGAGTGAGATAATAAGGAGAAAAGAGTGAGGCATCAAGACAGGGAACTAGCGAATTGGAGGGAGGCAGAAGTGGTGAGCTAGAAGGAGTGAGAAGGTTGGGAGTGAGGATGAGTGCGAAGGAGCAAGAGAGGTGGCAAGTTAAAGAGAGTTGAGAGAAATTAGAAGAGATGGAGAGCGAGGCAAAAGTCTGACTATGAAAACAGTCTGAGGATATGCAGTTACAACACGATCCTTGGCACATGCACTAAAATGAAAATAGAAGAAGCACTATTTATGTAAATTCCATTTTTTCAAACTGCAGTATTGGATCCTACATTAAAGAGTGAGTAACTGCATAATCCACCACAGTTTTCACATTTTACAGCAGGGCTGAAGTGAACCTGCTCTTTTCCACCCATGAAAAATTGGAAGTGGGTAGTCAAAGAAGGTCTATTTTAACATCTGTCCCGTCAGCGAACTCAGTATACATCAGGGATCAGACTTACAGGATGGATTTTAATCCAGTCGACCAGGATCTCAGTTACTGGCTCGAGAGTGTTGCATCATTTCCTTTTGGAGAAGGCATTCATAGAATCATAGAACCCCTACAGAGCAGAAGGAGGTCAGTCGACACATCCAATCTGCACTGATTCTCTGGTAGAGCATCTTACCCAGGTCTTATCTCCGTAAATCCACCTATTTATCCTGCTAAATCCCCCTAATCTATATCTCCTGAGGCACTAAGGGACAATTTACCATAGCCCAACAACCTAACCCGCACACCTTGGGAATGTGGAAGGAAACCTGAGCACCCAGAGGAAACCCAGAGAACATGCAGATTCCACAAAGTTAAGCCTGGAATCGAACCTGGGTCCCTGGTGCTGTGAGGCAGCAGTGCTAACTACTGGGCCACCTATTATGTGTCATTGCATAAGTGGCCAGCTTGGATCTTGCCCAGAATCTAGGACTAGGGTGGACTAAGTCAATGAGAGATTCTAGCCAATCACCCAGGCTCCCAGTTCTCCATTTGCAGGCAGCTCACTATCAGGGGAGCAGGGGCTGGAACTGATAAAATAATTAAACTCCAGATACGCAATATCATTTTGTGAATATGAAATTATTTACCACGCGTACCTACAATAATCCCAAACAACTGCACATTCCTCATTATCATCTATCAGTGTTTAACCACATGGCAACCCTGAAGCAACCAGGCCTCGTAGAATGAAGGAGCCAGTAACTTAAATACTTTCTGTCGCTGCGGGAGCAATTAAAAATGTGCTGATATCAAATAAATAAAATCTGAGACCCAAATGCCTGATGAAGGATCACATGAAACATCAGATTCTCCTGTTGTTTTTAGATGTCTCTGTATTTTAAAACTGTTCTGTTTTTAAAGGATTAACACGTGGTAGTTACCAAACCATAATGGACAAATATTCCACAGGTTTGTCAGGCAATCTCACGTCTGTTATTTTTAGATTATGCCAACTTGTAAATGCCTCCAGTGAGGTTTCTGGCAGGGGAATGGCACACAAATGTATTAAGCACTCGTCAACATTTACTGGCAATAGTGACTTCTAGCCTGTGTTGCTTGTAATCCTATCAATAAGCTTGATTTAATACACCATAAATAAAGTTGGTTAGGTCACGCTATGGTGGCTGAAATGCAAAGTGCACAAACACGGAGGCAAGTCTTCATCTTCATCCTTTTCAGTGCAGAGCTTCCAGGAGAGAAAGCCTGGGTTTCTGAAAACAAAGCAGAAAATGCTGGAAAAGCTCAGCTGACCTGGCTGAATTTTCCCCACATTCTTAGCTTTTGACCGACAATTTCCCATCTCACCCGCAGTGGGAATTGTAGCGTGGGGGACAGAAAATAGGGTGAACTGTTTAGAAGTTCATTGAGCTTGGATGAGAATTTCCGGTCTTGGGGTGTGCATAGCCAGAAAATCCCGCCTTCTATTTCAGATTTCTGGAATTTGCAGTATTTTGCTTCTATTTAAGTTTGGCTTCCTGTTGTAGGTTTCTGGTGTTGTCAGTGCTGAAGATGCAAACTTATCCTAGGGTTAATGGGGACAACTGCATAGAGCTGACGTTTATGGTAATGAACAGACCTAATTTAACCATCCAAGGATAGGGTTTACGATCTCTTAAGTCTTACTGATTATTAAATGATTATTAAATTGAATTGTATCTTTCGTGACTCTAGAGATCTCACAACATTTTGCAGCTAACAAAATACTTATGAAGTGTAGTCACGAATGCATTCTAGAAAATATGGCAACCGATTTGTATACAGCAAGCTCCCACAAACAAACACAAAATAATAGCTGAAATTTTCCAGTCCGTCCTGCTGGTGGGATCTATCCGTCCCACCAATGGTGATCCCTTGTGGCCAGTTCCCTGATAGTGGAGGGAGTGAGCCATGGAAAAAGGCTGGTAACATTGGCGGGACTGGAAGATCCCATTGCTGGGCATTGGCGGGTATTTCCACCATCACAAAACACAGAAGATCCAGCCCAATGAGTTGATTGAGGGGTAAATATTGGCCAGAACACTCCATGTTTCCCACAGATATTGACCATTAATGTAGGTACTCTGGGCTTTCTCCCTGGTACCACACGGTGACCACGGGATCTTCAATCACTAGCAATTGGAAAATAGATTTTATAGTTAGCATATTTATAATGACTTCAACAAGACCCATGAGCTTGGCTTCTTGGAGTATGAGCTCTCAGATTGAGGTAATGATCGCCTGCTAATTCAGGGAGACGTGTGTGTGTGTGTGTGTGTGTGTGTGTATTATATAATATTGAGGAGTATCAGAGTGACTAGCACTCTGGATTCTGATTTTGTACCTGATGCACTCTTAGGAGTGAAGATAGATTTATAAATAAAGGGAATCTGTTGAAGGGACACTGGCCTTTGAGGAGTTACTTCAGTGTTACAGTGTTGTACTCCCACAGACAAACTGACGTTCCTCATCACATACACCCACAGAAATAAATTCACATATTTGTGATGCTTTTAAAATGATATAAAACTTTGTTCTCTCTTGGCATTCGCTATGTTATTCCACATTCTGGCGGTTCAGCAAACACAATGACAGGAAGGCTCCAATACAGGCGCACTCACTGCAGGACCATCTTTCTTATAGCAAGAAATGGGTACAACTGACTCTGAAAACAATGAAACTTCCAGTATGGTAACCACTGGGCATAGCCCAGGAAGATACTTGAGAAAACATTTGGAAAATTTTATTACTCATCCTTTTATATTGAGTTCTAAGTATACTTCAGGGACACATGTTAAATAAACACTACATTGCTCTGACTTAACCATAAATTAACACTCAATAACCTTTGACCCCATTTCCGGTGACCCTGTCTAAGCCCAGTTTCTGCTGAAACACTCATCCACTTTGTTATCTCTGGACTTAGTAGCTGGGATCCAAGTTAAGCAAGCTGCTTTGCCCTGAATGGACTTGGAGCTGTACTCATCCAGACCAGAGGCGAGTATCCCATCACACTCTCTGACTTGTTCCTTGTAGATGATGGAATAGCTCTGGGGAGTCAGAAGGTGAGGATTTCCATTCCATTTCCCAGCTTCTGACTTAATCGCTCTCCCTGCCAACTACCTGAGCCAGAAGCAAAACTGGTCACAGCCTTGGTGTCAAAGTTATCTCTGGGATGAGTTCCTGACCACAAATCTGCTGCATCACTACCTGTTCCCACCTCCATATGCTCCCCTACTCAGTTCCTCATTCTGCTGAAACCCTCGCCTGTGCCTTCATTACATCGGGATGTGACTCTGGATGTGGCACAGTGGTTAGCACTCGTAGCTCCAGCAACCTGGGTTCGCTTCCTGGCTTGGATCACTGTGTGGACTTTGCACATTCTTTCTGTGTCTGCATGGCTTTTGTCCAGGTGCTCTGGTTTCCTCCCACACTCCAAAGATGTGTGGGTTAGGTGCATTGGCCACGCTAAATTGCCCTTTAGTGCCCTAGGATGCGTAAATTGGAGGGATTAGCAGAATAAACATGTAGGGTTACATGGATAAGACCTAACTGGGATTGTTGTGGGTGCAGACTTGATAGAACCATAGAAAATTACAGCGCAGAAACAGCCCTTCTTGTCTGTGCCAAACCATTTTTTTGCCTGATGGGCCAAATGGCCTCCTTCTGCACAATAGAGTTTCTATATTCTCCTGCATTCTGGTTGATCTTCTACATTATAGCGTCCAAACTTGAGATCATCCAAAACTCCGATGTCCATGATTTTACAGTGTGCTAAGCCCCATTCATCTATGCTTGCACTTGTTCACTTACCTTTTCACCCATTTCCATTTTAAAGTTCTTATTGTTGTCTTCAAGTTCCTCCATGGCTTTGACCCACTCTGTCTATGTAATCTGCTCCAGTCACATAATCATCTGAGTCATCTGTCTTGATTTTATTTCTGGCCTCTTGGGCGTTCCCCAATTTTAATTGCTTCACCACTAGTCTTGCTTTAAAGTTCTGGAATTTCCTTTCATTTTAGCTCTGTTTCCCCCTTTGAGACACTTCTTAAAACCTACAGTTTGACTAAGTCATCTGCGCTCATGACACCTTATGTAAATTTTATTCATTCAAGGGATGTGGCCTTCGATGGCTAGGCCAGCATTTATTATCCATTGCTAATTGCTCTTGAGCAGGATGTGGTGAGTTGCCTTCTTGAACTGTTGCAGTCCATCTGGTGTAGTTGGGAAGGAGCGTCAAGATTTTGACCCAACAACAGGAAAGTAATAGTGATAATTTCCAAGGCAGGATAATTTGGAGAAGAACCTCCAGGTGGTTGCGTTCCCGTGTGTCTGCTGCTCTTATCCTCTAGATGGTCGCGGTGGTAGGTTTGGAATGTGTCTGAGGAGCCTTGACATATTCCTGCAGTGCATCTTGTAGATGGTACATCCTTCCGCTACTGTGCGAGTGAATATTTGTGCTAATTAAGTGGGCTGCTTTGGTTTGGATGGTGTCAAGCACCTTGAGTATTGTTGGAGCTGCAGCCATCCAGGCAAGTGCGGAGTGTTTCATCACACTCCTGACTTGTGCCTTGCAGATGATGAACAGATTTTGGGGAGTCAAGAGATGAGTTGCTCACTGCAGGATTCTGAACTTCTGACCTACTCTTGCAGCAGGGGTCTCACAACACCAGGTTAAGGCCCAACGGGCTTATTTGGTAGTAAACGCCACTAGCTTTCGGGGCAAACCCCCAAAGCTAGTGGTGTTTACTACCAAATAAACCTGTTGGACTTTAACCTGGTATTGTGAGGCTTTTTACTATGTTTAACCCAGTCCAACACTGGCATCCCCACATCATACTCTTGCAGCCACAGTATTTATATGGCTGGTCCAGTTCAATGGTAATCTCCAAGATATTGATGTCAAATTCTGCCCTGTAACACTTTCATGAAGCAGCCTGGGACATTTTATTATTTTAAAATTGCTAGACAAACACACAATTTTATTTGAAGATTATTGTCACCTGTCCCAATATCCTTATGTGACCCCTTGTCCAACTTTGTCCACTTTTTTTTTGAAAAAGTGACTAAGGAGGTGGATGGGGGTAAGGCGGTTGATGTGGTATATATGGACTTTAGTAAGGCGTTTGATAAGGTGGCCCATGGAAGACTTCTGCAGAAAATGCAGATGTATGGGATAGAGGGTGATTTAGCTAATTGGGTTAGGAATTGGCTAGCAGATAGAAGACAGAGGGTGGTGGTTGATGGGAGATATTCATCGTGGAGTTCGGTGACAAGTGGTGTACCTCAGGGGTCTGTTTTGGGGCCCCTGCTGTTTGTAATTTTTATAAATGATCTGGATGAGGGTATTGAAGGATGGATTAGTAAATTTGCAGATGACACTAAAGTCGGTGGAGTGGTAGATAGTGAAGAGGGGTGTTATAGTTTGCAGAGGGACTTGGACAAGTTGCAGAGCTGGGCCGAGAGGTGGCAAATGGAGTTTAATGTGGAAAAGTGTGAGGTAATGCACTATGGCAGAAATAATAAATGTGTAGAGTATAGGGCAAATGGTAGGATTCTTAGTAGTCTTGATGAACAGAGGGATCTTGGTGTGTATGTGCATAGATCCCTGAAAGTAGGCAGTCAAGTCGAGAAGGTTGTTAAGAAGGCATATGGAGTCTTAGCTTTTATTGGTAGGGGGATTGAATTTCGGAGCCGCAACGTCATGTTGCAACTGTACAAAACTCTAGTGCGGCCGCACTTGGAGTATTGTGTGCAGTTCTGGTCCCCACATTATAAGAAAGATGTGGAGGCATTGGAGAGGGTACAGAGGAGGTTTACCAGGATGTTGCCTGGTATGGAGGGCAGGTCTTATGAAGAGAGGCTGAGGGATTTGAGGTTGTTTTCGTTAGAAAGGAGGCGGCTAAGAGGGGACCTTATTGAAACATATAAGATGATTAGAGGTTTAGATAGGGTGGACAGTGATAGCCTTTTTCCTAGGATGGAGAAAGCTAGCACGAGGGGACACAGCTTTAAATTAAGGGGTGATAGTTATAGGACGGATATCAGAGGTAGGTTCTTTACCCAAAGGGTGGTTCGGGAGTGGAATGCCCTGCCTGCAGCAGTTGTAGATGCGCCAAGTTTGGTGGCGTTTAAGAGGTTAGTTGATAAGTATATGGAAGAGAAGGGAATGGTTTAGTTTGGAGGGTCATTGCTTTTTATATTGGTCGGCGCAACATCGAAGGCCGAAGGGCCTGTTCTGTGCTGTAATGTTCTATGATAGTCCTGTGAGGCACCCTGCAATATTTGACTATTTTAAAGGCTCGACATAAACTCAAATTGTTGCTGAAAGAAATGTGATTAATTAATTGATTCTGACAGACACCAACCACTCTGATTGGTTCTGACAGTACTGTCACCTTCTAACTGATCGGAATAGTTGATATTGACAACCTCCAATCTTTGTCGTAAAAGCTGCAGTCCCTTGTGAAATGTAAACAAACTGACCTAAGGGCTAAAGCAATTTAAATGCTGATGGATGCCAATAATTCTTGATCAATCTTTAGGCTAGAGCTAAAAATATCTTCCAGTGCTTTGAATTCTGATTGTTGCCAAGTATGAGATGAACACAGTCCCAAAATTATGCTGAAAACACGTACCAACTGACTCAAGAACAGTTTCTTCCCCTGCTGCCATCAGACTTTTGAATGGTCCTATCACATATTAAGCTGATTTTTCTCCTCGCCCTATCTGTAACTGTAACACTATATTTGCACCCTCTCCTTTCCTTCTCCCCTATGTGCATTATGAACTGTATGTATAGCTTGCAAGAATTGATACTTTTCACTGTATCCCAATACATGTGGTAATAATCCTGGATTAAAGCAAATTACTGTGGATGTTGGAATCTGAAACCAAAAGAGAAAATGCTGGAAAATCTCACCAGGTCTGGTACATCTATCACAAGAGAAAAGGGCTGATGTTTCGAGTCCAGATGTTCCTTTGTCAAAGCTTTGACAAAGCTCAGAACTTTGACAAAGGGTCATCTGGACTGGAAAAGTCATCCCTTTTCTCTCCTTATAGATGCTGCCAGACCTGGTGATATTTTCCAGCATTTTCTCCTTTGATTTCTTTCCAGGGATTTGCTTACACTATTCTAACAAGAAGTCAATTTGAATTATTGATCACTGTTAATGTGAAGAATACTTCTTTGACACCTGCCATGAATGCTTTTCACTGGTATGAACCTGTGAACAATTATATACCTGTCATTAAGGAGGTGTATTTTGGGGCTGTGGTTTGAAAAGTGGCTTGCTGCCTCATATCCTTCTAAATTCAAGACTGAAAATCCTAAGTGTCCTCAGCTTTATTTGGTAACTGTCCTTTGATGCTGGGGGTTAGATCCCTGGCTTGTCTGCATTGGCATCAGTATCCTGTTGATAAAGAAATGGACATGTTTAGGCATTAGACTTGTGTTCCGCTCCTCATTGCTTTGGCAGTGACTGAATAAATTTAGTACTGGAGCTACTAAGATGCTTACATCTCCTTCAAATTTATCTTTAACTAATTCAGAAACATTCATTGGTAAATACCCAATATTTCAAGCACCAACTTAAAGTTTTGTGTTCCAGAACCAGTCATGCTCCTAGCCAATCTGTTCCAGTGCAGCTGCAACATTGGCATCTACCCAACAATGAGGAAAATTGCTCAGGTATGTCCTGTTCACATGATGCAGAGATGCCGGTGTTGGACTGGGGTAAACACAGTAAGAAGTCTCAACACCAGGTTAAAGTCCACCAGGTTTTTTATTAACTTTGTACTCTCTTCACATAAAACAGGGCAAATCCAACCCGACCAATTATTGCCCCATCAGGCTACTCTCAACCATCAGTAAAGTAATGGAAGGGTCTTTAACTGTGCTGTCAAGAGGCAGAAATAACATGCTTACTGATGCTCAGTTTGAATTCTGCCAGGGTCACTCAGCTCTTGACCTTATTACAGTCTTGGTTCAAACATGGACAAAAATACTGAACGCACGAGGTGAGGAGAGAGTTTCAGCCCTGGGCATCAGGCAGCATTTGACCAAGTGTGCCATAAATGAATCCAGGCAAAGCTGAAGTCAGTGGAAATCAGGAGGAAAATCCTCCACTGGTTGGAGTCACACTAGCACAAAGAAAGATGGTTGTGGTTGTTTGGAGATCAATAATCAGCTCCACAACATTACTGCAGGAGTTCCTTGGGGAACTCCTTAACCATCTTCAGCTGTTTAATCAATGACATTTCCTCCATCATAAGGTCAGAAGTGGGGAGATTTGCTGGTGATTACACAGTGTTTAGCAGCTTTCGTGATTTCTCAGATACTGAAGCAATCCATGCCAATATGCAGGAGGTTTGGGTTGAAATTAACTTTTGCACTACTAAAGTTCCAGGCAATGTTCATCTCCAACTAAATTCAACCATCTTCCCTTGACATTCAAAGGCAATTACATCCCTGAATCCCCCCACTAGTAACATCCTGGGGGTTACCATTGATGAGAAGTGGAACTGGACATTTAAATGTTGTAGCTACAAGAGCAGTGAGAGGCTGGAAATACTGTGGCGAGTAACTCACCTCCTGACTCCCCAAAGCCTTTCCACCAACAACAAGGCACAAGTCAGGAGTGTGATGGAATATTGTCCTTTCCAACACTCCAGAAGCTCAACAACATGCAGGACAAAGCAACTGGTTTTATTGGCACCCCATCCACCACTTTAAACGTTCACTCTCTCCATCTCCCGATGCATAGTGGCAGCAGAGTATCCCATCTACTGCAGCAACCCACCAAAGTTTCTTGGATAACACCTTCCAAACCTGTGATCTCTACCAATTAGTAGCATTCTCACTTGGAAATATATCACTGTTCCTTCACTGCTAGTGGATTGAAATCCTGGAACTCCCTCCCTAACAACACCATGGATGTACCTACATAACACAGACTGCAGCGGTTCAAAAAGGCAAATCACCATCACCTTCTGAAGGTCAATTAGGGATGGGCAATAAATACTGGGCCAGCCAGTGACACCTACATCTTGCGAGCAAATGAAAAACACCAGCTACCCTGCATATAACAGAGGGTATTGATCATGTATTTGAACTGATCAATCACTACACAGCCATCACACTGGAGTGGAAGGAAGTCATTCTTGATCCCAAGGGAATGCCTATGAAAAAAGAAGATGTCACACGTTTCAGAATGTGCAGAAATGTTAACACGGAGACAGGCTGTTTGGCCAAATCCGTCCATGCTGCTGTTTATTTTCATTCTCAACCCTCAATCAGTGGGAGCGTCACCTGCAATCTATTCCGTCCCACTCCATCATTATCTAATCGTCCTATAATTTCTTCCATTTTAAGAGCCAACCAAATTATGTCAAGCCTTCCTTCGTATCTGTATTCTCTCATACCATGAAGTGGAAATGCTGGCGTTGGACTGGGGTAGGCACAGTAAAAGTCTCACAACACCAGGTTAAAGACCAACAGGTTTATTTGGAATTAAAAGCTTTTGGAGCTCTGCTCCTTCATCACTCGCCTCTCAAAACCTCTCCATTGTTTCAACACCTTCCCAGTTAGATCATTGGATCCCACAAATTGTACAGAGTACACTGACTACAGTCTTACTATCATTTTACAAACTTATCATCACATCTTAACTTTTTGATCTTACACCTCTCAACATTAAACCCAGCATCCCATTAGGCTTTTGGTATGGCCTTATTCACTTGACTTTTCACTTTAATGTTTTGTGAATGAAATATCCCGAATTTTCTGCTTCGCTTTCGTGAAAAGAGTATCGTGTCCTTTTAATGCAAATTGACATTTCATTCCATCTACTAGGTCTGTCCAATCCACCACAGTCCCGATATCGCCTCCAGATTGCTTCAGAATTATTCACTGGGGGAAATTTTCCCAATCTGCCTCTCATGGAAATCATATTGGGCAGCGGGTGGACAATGCAAAGGTCCATTGATCTCACGTGGGTTTGAGTGAGTGTAGCCAGACAATCCCATCTAATTTGCTTCCTATTTTATGATCATCTGCAGACATGGGTGCCATTCCCCCAGCCCCACATCCAGCCATTGCCTCTGAACCTTGTGAGACACAATGCGCAATCCCAATCACAACTCTCTTAACTCTTAATCTCCCTTCCCTCATTTTTAATAAGATTTAAATCCAACTTTCAACTCATCTCTGAATTCCATACATCTTGATTTTCTCAGGCGTCACCTTTTGAAAGTCCATATACTTTGAGGAAGGTGGTGGTGTGCCGGTACTGTCATAGGCCCAGTAATCCAAAGGCCCAGGTTAATGCCCTGAGAATGTGAGTTCAAATCCCACCGTGTTGGCTGCTGGAATTTAAATTCAGTTAATAAAATCTGAAATTGAAAGCTAGTCTTAGTAATTGCCACAATGAAACTATTGTCAATTGTTGTAAAAACCCATCTGGCCTATTGGTCCCCTTTAGGGAAGATAATTTATCTTTACTTGGTCTGGCTGACATGTGAGTCATGACCCAAGACTCACTGAAATGTGTTTGGCTCTAAACTGCCCTCTGCAATTATCTAGCAAACCACTTCATTAATATTTAGGGATGGGCAACAAATACTGGCCTTGCAGTGACCACCCCATGACATCCTATGAAAGAATAAAAATGTACACCATATTCACTTTTCCATATCCATCACTTCCTGTTCTCGTCTGTGGCATTAGATATTCATTCATATTAAACTTCATTTGCCATGTTTCTATGCCTATACAAGGACTGCCACACCCACTGCCCACTATTGCACAGGAGAGCAACCCACCCTGCAGTCACCCACTGTCGGAGGCTTAAACAGGCTGCATAGAATCCCAACAGTGCAGAAGGAGGCCATTTGGCCCATTAAGTCTACACTGACACTCCGACCGAGAATCCCACACACGCTCAATCCCCATAATCACGGTCATTTACCATGGCTGATCCCCCTAACTGACAAACCTTGGACACTAAGGGGTAATTTAGCGTGGCGCTGTGAGGTAACAGTGCCACCGTGCATGTGGGACTTAATTCCTCAGTGAGAAGAGGTCCCGCCCTCGAGGGCTATCAGCCAATCTGATCGGCTGACAATCACAGCAGTGCCAGAACTGAGTAGTGGGTGTTGCTGGAACTATAAACCGGCCCAAGGTGAAGGCAGCCATGCCATCAGGACCCAGGTAATTTGGAGTCCTGGAGAGGAAGGGATTGGGGAGCCTGGCAGAGGGAGAATTGGGGGGATGGGATGGGGTGAGAGGCAACATTTTGCACATGTCAACTATTCAGTGATGTCAGAGGTATTGTAAGGGTCCGTTGGCTTATTAACGATTAATCATATGGTGGATTGTTTGTGTTGGAGCAGAGAAGACTGAGGGGTGACCTGCTCGAGATGTGAGGAAGATTATGAGGAACAGGGACAGCATAGGTAGGGAGCAATTGTTCCCCTTAGTTGAATGGTAAGTCATGAGAGGGTATAGATTCAAGGTGAGGAGCAGGAGATTTAGGGGGGATGTGAAGAAAAACTTCTTCCCATAGGATGATGACAGTCTGGACTGTGCTGTCTGGGAGGGTGGTAGAGTCAGGTTGCCTCACATCCTTCAAAAAAAATCTGGATGAGAATTTGACACATCATACCATTCAGGGCTATGGGCCAAGTGCTGGTAAATGGGAATAGGTGGGAGGTCAAGTGTTTTTCATGTGTCAGTGCAGACTCAATGGGCTGAAGGGCCTTTTCTGCACTATTGTTTTAAATATGGTGGTTGGGTTGCTGATATTGGTGTTGTCCACCTATCATATCATGGAGGACAGTTCATGGGTGGGCAGGAAGGGTGGTGGGCTTGCTAGCCCTTGGTATTTTACATGAACCCTCGCCAGCAAAAAATGCCCAAAAAAGGCCAGAAAAATCCAGCCAATTGTTATCTGCTGACGTTTCCACACCCCTTGTGATGTGACCTATGGGTCATTAATAAAATGATACCAAACAGACCAGTTATGCTGCCCTAAGCAATTGGCATCTCATTAGCATTGATTGCTGTTGGAATTTTTCCATTGTTCGATATAGCTGCTGAGCTTATTAATATTTAGTTACTCTTCTGTGCTTTCTGTGTACGAATAAGGAAATATGGAACATATTGATTGATGAACAGAAAGATCCATTATTTTACTTATTCTCCTTGACTGACACTGGCTCGCTGCGGCTCATAAAGTACTTTGCTATGCCAGTATTGGTGAAATTGGCGAAATATTGGTGGCGTGACGGCGTAGTGGTTAGCCCTGCTGCCTCACAGCATCAGGGACCTGGGTTCAACTCCAGTCTCAGGTCACTCTCTGTGTGGAGTTTGCACATTCTCCCTGTGTCTGCTTGGGTTTCTTCCTCTTGTCCAAAGGGTTAGGTTGATTGGCCGTGCTAAATTGATCTTTGTGTCATGGGGATTAGCAGGGTAAATGAGGGTTAAGGGAATATAGCCTGGGTGGGATTTTGGTTGGTACAGACCCCAGGTCAACCAGCCTCCTTTTGTAATGTAGGGATTCTATGAAATCATGACGCAGTTTTGTAACTTTACACGTATCAGTGTTCTCTCACCAAATTAAGATATCAGCTTCTGCGTGTGTGCTGATGACATTCAGCTCCATCCTAGCACCTTCTCTTTTGAAATCTCTACTATCTTCGAATTGTTACTCAGCTCCTAGACATCCGGCTTTGGGTGAATTGGCATTTCTGCCAATTAAAGTTTGGAGAATATCAAAGTCATGCTTCAGTCATAGAATCATAGAATCATCATAACGCAGAAGGAGGCCATTCAGCCCATTAAGCTTGCGTCAACCACAAAATCACCCAGACCCTGTCCGTATAACCCCCCGTGTTTGCCTTACTAATCCCCTTGACATTAAGGGGCAATTTAGCATGGTCAATCCACCTAACCCAGTCCCCAGTGCAAACTCTGTTCCCTAATCATTACCCTGTCCCTTCCCTGGCTAGTGTCTAAGGTTGAAATTAGACTGTTGGATATTTGATGGTCTTGAGCTATCCAACCGACCCAACAGTCTCTCAATCATTTTAGCCTCTGTAACATTGCTCATATCTGCCATTGCTACAGCTTTTTCCCTGCTACTCATCACTGGAACTCCCTCCCTAAACCACTCTTTCTTCCTCTATAATTCCCCTTCAAACCCACCTCTTGGACCAAGCTTTTGAACATCTCCCCTAATATCCCCCAATGTGGTTTGGTGTCAAATCTTGTTTGGTAATACTTTGGTGAAGCACCTTGAGGTTTTACAACATTGAGGTGCCTCAAAATACAAGTCATTGAGATATTGTGGGGTCAGTACTTTGTGCACACATTCTAGACAGAGGTTTATTTCCAGCCCAGAGTGTGGCCAGTTTCCGCCTGAACTGTTCCAGTCTGCATCCGAATAATTATGGGAGAACAGTGCAGCTAGTTCACTCTTCCAAGACCCGTATTAGAACTTTGATTTAGTCCATGCCTTGCCACAATATGCAGTTCATTGTTGATGTCCTTCCACAGAAGAACAGGGAAGTTCACTCCAGCAGCCTGGCAAACGCTTATCCCTTTGCCAACATGACAAAAACACCATATCGCTCATGATCGCTGTGCCGTTCGCAGGGTCCTGTTGTGTTCAAATTGGCTGCAGTCCCTTTATTGCAAACATGACTACACTTCAGAAACGTTTCATTGGTTGTCAAATACTTTGACGTGTTCTGAGATCATGAAAGGTGCTATATAAATGTAGGTGATTTCCATTCCTTCATTGAAGTTGTCTCATTTCTGTTGTGTGTTAGTTATCTTTGTTTATTCATTCAAGGGATATATCGTTGCTGGCTGGGCCAGCATTTATTGCCCATACCTAGTTCCCTTGTTCAGAGGGTCATTGAGAATCAACCATATTGCTGTGTCTCTGGAATCACATGCTGACCAGACCGGGTGAGGACAGTGGATTTCCTTCCCTAACGGACATTAATGAACCAGGGGTTTCTCCAACAATGGTTTCACGGTCACCTGTGCATTCTTAATTCCAGTGTTATTTTACTGACTTCAATTCAATTCCATCATCTGCCACGGCAGGATTCGAACCTGGGTCCCCAGGACATTAAATGTGTTTCTTGATTAATAGTCTAGGGATAATACCACAAGGCCATCACCTCCCCTAAAGCGTGATTATCTCTGTGGAGTATAAGGATAGTCCAACCAGTAAGACACTCCATCCTGAGCTATTAACGAACTTGTTGCTGTGATGTGTTACTGCTTGGATACTGCTTGTTAAGGATGATATTCAAAGATGCGTACCTAATCCTGAGACCCGTTTGCACCCTTTAATTTATCTCATCTTTATGAGATATATTGAATAGAAACTCTGTTGACAGTTGCCCTGGTAAATCACCACCAGAGACTGTGTTACCAAGAATGTGTTCGGAAAAGACTAGAAACTGCAGTATCTTGAATAAGGCTTTTTATTAACCTCTTGTGAACTGATTCCATTTCTATTGTGGCAAGAATTGTGAGGAGCTGGTGTAGATCATGCAATCTATTGAATCTGCTCCATCATTCAGTATCATAGAATCTCTACGGTGCACAAGGAGGCCATTCAGCCCATCAAACCTGCACCAACAATAATCCCACCCAAGTCCTGTCTGACACATAGTTACTCTACTAATCCTCCTGACACTAGCATTAATCTAGCATAGTCAGTTAACCTAACCAGTACACGTTTGGGAGCAAGCTGGACTACTTGGAGAAAACCCACGCAGACATGGATAGAATGTGCAAACTCCATTCAGACGGTTACCCAAGGCTGAAATTGAACCCAGATTCCTGGCGCTGTGAGGCAGCAGTGCTAACTACTAATCTTATGCTTGAACTCCAATTCCCTGCCCTTTCCCCATACCTTATGCTTTCCTGAGAAACCAAAACTTTGTGCATCTGAATCTTGAATGTATTCAACGAGGGAGAATCCCCAACTCTCCAGGAATGAGAATTCCAAAGATTCACAACCCAAAGGGGAAAGATATTTCTCCCCAACTCGGGCATAAATATTTGAGCTCATAGCTTGAGGCCTTGCCCCGTGTCGAGGAGGAACACCTCTAAGTGCCTAACCTCTAAGACCCCTGCAAGAATCTTGAACATTACAATGAGATCACCTTTCATTTTCCATAAACTCCAGCATGTATCGTCCCAATTTACTCAGCCTCTCATCCTGGGACAAGCCCATTCATTCCCAGATATCAATCCATTGCACTAGTTAGTGTCTCGCAGTATGGCCAATATTGATATAGGGTTGGAACGGGATGAGACTAGGCTATCAATGCCAAAGAGCCTGACTGGCACAAATGAGGCTCAGCTATGGGACACGGCTACCTCTAGAAGAGTTTCCAGCACACTAAACATTAATCTCTAGTTTCAGGAGAGATGGATAGTGCAGTGGAATTGAAGAAGCAAGATTTATTTATAAAATGGCCTTATGTGTATGGAAAGTTCTGTATGTTGGCACATGCCCCTTTAAGAAAACGGATCCGGCTGGGACTCAAGTTCAACCCTGGGTCGAGCTCGCCTAGCCAATCCTGTGCTGACTCTGCTAGGATAAAGACACGTTAATAAACTGTTCCAGTTAGTTTACTATCACTGACCTTGTGGGCTTTTATTAGTGTCAATATCAGACCTCAAACATAATAGAGTCACAGAATCCCTACAGGGCAGAAGGCCATTTAGCCCATGGAGCCTGCGCTGATAGCAATCCCACCTATGCCCTATCCCTGTAACTCCACATATTTACCCTGCTAAATCCCTGACATTTATGGTCAATTTAACATGGCCAGTCAACCTAACCCGTACATCTTTGGACAGTGGGAAGAAACCGGGACAGCCTGAGGAAACACATGGAGAACGTGCAAGTGCTACATAGTCACCTGAGGCCAAAATTGAACTCAGTTCCCTGGCACTGTGAGACAGCAGTGCTAACCATTGTGCTAGCCTGTGGGCAACAGGGTTTCAGTGGCTGTGTAAATCGTTTTTTATTAGTGTGACAAATAGGCTTACATTAACACTGCAGTGAAGTTACTGTGAAAATCCCCAAGTCGCCACACTCTGGTGCCCGTTCGGATGCACTGAGGGAGAATTTAGCATGGCCAGTGCACCTAACCTGCATATCTTTCGGACTGTGGGAGGAAACCGGAGCAAACCCATGCAGACACGGGGAGAATGTGCAAACTTCACACACACAGTGACCCAAACCGGGAATCAAACCTGGGTCCTTGGCACTGTGTGTCAGCCGTGCTAACCACTGTGCTACCGTGCCCCTAATATCAACTGGAAAGACTATTGTATCATGTGTCCTTATTCGCTGCAGGAAGGTCCTTGTGCCTGCCTGTTTATATAAAATAACAGCACTGCTGCAGCTGCTTCTTGCCTCATGAACCCCCTCTGCCTCTTCCCCAATTACAAATCGCAAACTTCAAAAGAGAGCAGCAATTGCCACACAAATGTGCTGTACAAGGCTACTCAATATCATTAATCCTGAAAACATGCCAACTGGCAGTAACTGTTCAAGAGGTGTTTGGGGTACGCCTGCAAACCCGAACTTTCTTTGGTGGACCAGTGAGCTAACTGGAGGGATGTGCAAACTGAAATTTAATGATGATTTTCCTTCAATGTCACAAAACAACTGCTATGAGAATCAGTCCATTAGCTTCCCGTCCCTGGCTAGCGTGACACTGTAAGTGATGCTTACAGCTGTCACCCGTCCATCTGAAAGCAACAGAAGCTCTTTATTCAGGCTTGTTTGAGAAGTGTCTCCAAAATTGGATTAAAAACTCTTGGGACTCTGTTGCCAGCTTTGGAACAACCCCTTTGACCCCTATTTAATAGGGAACAACCCCTATCAAAGCACAAACCAATTTGCACCAGGACGCTGTCCTAGAGCACCGCTGACATTTTACACTCTAACAAGCGTTGAATGGCAGGAGACGGGATTCCCATCTCTCGCTCAGGAGGGAGTCCCACCTCGCAGAGCTGCTGACTAATCTGATTGGCCAACAATTCTCTAGTTTCTTCGGGAACTGCTTTGCTGACGTACTGTCTGAAACTTCCTGAGTCTAGGCCCTGGGTCCAGACGGGGGGGGGGGCAAGCGGGGTCTTGAGAGATAAACCAACTGGGGAGGGAACATAGAACATTACAGCGCAGAACAGGCCCTTCGGCCCTCGATGTTGCGCTGACCAAATAAGAAAAAGCAATGACCCTGTAACCTAAACCGTTCCCTTTTCATCCATAAACCTATCCACAGACCTCTTGGCGCATCTACAACTGCAGCAGGCAGGGCATTCCATACCCTTACCACCCTCTGGGTAAAGAAAATGGTGGAGGTCCGTAGGTCACTGAGCCTGAAGAGGAGAGTAGAAGGGGACTTCATAGAGTTATAGAAACCCTAATCCCCCGACACTAAAGGGCAATTTAGCATGGCCAGTCCACCCAACCCACACGTTTTTGGACTGTGGGAGGAAATCGGGTGCAGACCCCAGAAAAACAGTGACCCGAGGCCAGAGTTGAACCTTGGTCCTTGGCACTGTGAGGCAGCAGTGCTAATCACTGTGCCACTCTTCTGATGGAAGTGCCCCTCCCCCCACCACTCCCCCTCCCCACCAACACTGCTGGGCCCCCCACCAACCCCAACATCCTGCGCAAGAGCTCGGTCCCTTCGTTTCAGCATTTCCCCCGAGCTTGCATCCATCCTCTGACCTTCGCACTGTCTCGACAAAGCAGCCAACATAATTAAGGGGCCCCACACACACCTTGGATGTTCGCTCTTCCACCATTTTACATCAGGAAAAAGATATAAAAGTCTGAGGTCAACCAAACGATTCAAAAACAGCTTCTTCTCTGCTGTCATCAGACAGTTGAATGAACTTACCTCTCACTAAGTTGATCTTTCTCTACACCCGAGCCATGACTGTAACACTGCAATCTGTACTCTCTCTTCTTCTCCGTGAAGAGTATGCTTTGTATAGCGTGCAAAAAACGCTACTTTTCACAGTATGCAAATACATGTGACAATAAATCAAATGGGGGAAAGTGGAGGAGGGGGACGTTCCCCTCATCTTCAGAGGGTGGGGTGGTGTTGCCTTCTCCAGGGGAGGGGTCTACGTGGGTTGGGGAGGGTGCGGGGAGAGGAATTTTACTTCCCCCTTTAAAATACATGCTCAATGTTACAAGAAAAACCGACCGCGCAGCCTGTGAGCTTCACACAGGTTTTCTCACCTGAGCCAACACTCTTGTGTATTTTTGGGAAGATTGTGAAAACTTAGCTTGGGAACTAAATCACTCTTACAGAACTAGAGGCCTCGGATTTGCATGTAGCAATGCCTCACAAGCAGCATTGTAATACTAAATTAGGTTGTTTTGTCATTGGTGCTGGCAGAGGGATAGATTTTGACCAGGACAATCTTTGAAAGAGTACCGAGGGGATCTTTTATAACCAGCTGTGATGGTGAGTGAGTCCTTGGTCTAACCTCTCCTGCATGCTGAAGACATCACTCCTGACAGTAATTAGTAACTAAAACAACCAATCATGTGCTAGTTTCCACATTCACTGCTGGTTTGGAGTCACCTTGAGTCCTTTGCTGGTGTAACGGTGGCTTTTGGCGATGTGTACAGGTCAGGGATCCAAACACTGCTTCACACAATGGCACCGATTTGACTAAGAGCCTTTTGGCTGCTCAGTTCATTCTGTAAGCAGGCAGCATCATTACTGTTTGGGAAATGACTCAAAACCACCCACTCTCATCAGACAACCCCTCCTGCATCAATACTAGGATTTTCTCACAGTTTTGAAGTCAGTGGAAGACTTTCAAGGCAGGATTTTCCGACCTCACTGGTGGGAACCTCGGGTAAAAGCTCCCTGGGACAGAGAAAGCCATGCAGGATAGATGGATAAGTCAGTGTAAGTGTGCTGGGTTATAGAGATGGGGGTGGGGGTGCCTAGGTGGGATGCTCTTTAAAATTGGTGCAGACTCAATGGGCCGAATGGCCTCCTCCTGCGCTGTAGGGAATGTATGATAATTTATGATGCAAACAAACGATTCGATCTAACAAATCCAGATTGGTGTTCAATCCCTACACCAGCAAGTAGTTCTAATTGCATTAACCCAGCCTGCTGTGATACCCTTTCTATCCCTTTCCTTCCATCAGTTCTGGGCGTTGTAATTTTGAATGTTGAGATTGTTTCTGCCTCTGTCACTAACCCCGGAAATAATCTCACAAAGCTGGAATAACAGGGTATATTTGTGTCAGGCCTCTGTCATAGGCTGACTGCAGTAGGAGGCGTGTTACCCTCAGAGCACTGGACAAATTTTTAATTGAGAACTGCCATGGGTGCAAGACCATAATGCTGTAAAACATTGTGCATACATTTCGGATTAGTACAATAATAATCCTCAACTTTGGTACTTTCTATCCTCTTTCTCGGAGTAAGTTGCCTCATATGCACACAATTTACGCGTGTGATGCTCTTGTACATGAAAGGCCTGACTATCAGTCTAATAATTCCATCCAAATGGAAGGGAGGGATGAGTCAGTACAGCAAGCCCCGAGCAGATCCACTTGCATGCAATCTCCATATGTTTGAATCCTGTCATACTTTCTTTATCTAAATGGATCCTTCTAATGAGACACAGCAAATATTTGCGATGGAAACAGAAAGCCATGATCTTATTGAATGATGGAGCAGTGTCGAGGGGTCGAAAGGCCTACTCCTGCTCCTATTTCGTATGTTAATTATTGGGCCAGCATTTAGGGCAGCTGGGTTTGAACAAGGGGGATGGGGAAGTAAAACTGAAGGATGAGGAAAGGTTACCCAATCCATCCCAACATACTACAGTAGGTATGGTGGCCCAGCGTTAGCAGTGCTGCCTAACAATGTCAGGGACTGGTCTACGATTCCCACTTGGATGATTGCGTTGAGTGCATTCATTCTTTACGTGGATTTCCTTTGAGTGCTCCGGTTCCTCCAACAGTGCAAAGATGTGTAGGTTAAATGGACTGACCATGCTAAGTTGCCCTGTAGGGCCGGTATTTTATGACCTTGCTTGGGCAAAGCTTATAAAATCCACCTCCCCCTCCCCCTCTCCCCGAGGCCAATGGAGAATTCAGTTTTGCGAGATGTGCCTGCCCCGATTCCTTGTTAAAAACCAAGATGAACCTTATAATAAGCCTGCAGCCCTCAAGGTCCTTGTTGCACTGCAACTTATTTATTACTGGCACAAGGTCTTTTTCTGGTCTGCTGTGATTTTAAGATAAACTTTTGTATGAGTGTGGTATTAGGTGAAGGACTTCTCCACCGAGACTGTCTGTCCAAAACAATTGTTCTCCACTGAGTTGGCTGCTGATGGACTCGGCACTCTGCCTAAAGCTTTCCTGTTTTTGAACCTGTTCTTGCAGAAGCAGGAAGGACCGTCCAGGTTGCAGAGTTCAATGGTTTGCTTTTGTAACATGTTCGTGAGAGAATGGAAAACTTGGGGATGTATAATGCGTTCTTTTCAATGCTTGTTTATGCACAGAATGCCACTCTGGAAGGAAATTTGACCAGTGACTCAAAGCAAAAGTATATCCTTGAGAAGCCACATCGAGGTTAATTAATGGTCTGCTAGAGGCCTTTATGATGTGGAGATGCGGGAGTTGGACTAGGGTAAACACAGTAAGAAGTCTCACAACATTAGGTTAAAGTCCAACAGGTTTATTTGACTTTTGCCACTAGCTTTCGGAGCACTTGTTGCTCCTTCGTCAGGTGAGTGGAGTTCTGTTCACAAATAAGGCATATAAAGACACAAACTCAATTTACAAAATAATGGTTGTAATGTGACTCTTTACAGGTAATAAGTCTTAAAGGTACAGACAATGTGAGTGGAGAGAGGCTTAAGCAGAGGTTAAAGGAATGTGTATTGTCTCCACACAGGACAATAAGTGAGATTTTGCAAGCCCAGGCAAGTCATGGGGATTACAGATAGTGTGACATGAACCCAAGATCCCGGTTAAGGCTGTCCTCGCGTGTGGAACTTGGCTATCAGTTTCTGCTCAGTGACTCTGCTCTGTCGTGTGTTGTGAAGGCCGCCTTGGATAATGCGTACTCGAAGATCAGAGGCCGAATGCCCGTGACTGCTGAAGTGTTCCCCAACACTCTTGCCTGGTAATTGTCGAGAGGTGTTCAGTCATCCGCTGTCGTAATGTCTGCATGGTCTCCCCAATGTACCATGCCTCAGGGCATCCTCCCCTGCAGCGTATCAGGTAGACAACGTTGGCCGAGTTGCAAGAGTATGGACTGTCTACCTAGTGGATGGTGTTCTCACGTGAGATCATGGCATCCGTGTCGATGATCCGGCACATCTTGTAGAGGTTGCTGTGGCAGAGTTGTGTGGTGTTATGGTCACTGTTCTCTTGAAGGATGGGTAGTTTGCTGTGGACAATGGTCTGTTTGATGTTATGTGATTGTTCGAAGGCAAGGAGTGGGGGTGTGGAGATGGTCTTGGTGAGATGTTTGTCTTCATCAGTGACATGTTGAAGGCTCCAGAGAAGATGTCATAGCCTCTCAGTTCTGGGGACATACTGGATGGCGAAGGGTACTCTGTCTGCCATGTCCTGTGTTTGTCTTCTGAGGAGGTTGGTGCAGTTTTTCACTGTGGTGTGTCAGAACTGTCGATCGATGAGTCGAATGCCATATCCTGTTCTTATGAGGGCATCTTTCAGCGTCTGCAGGTATCTGTTGTGATCCTTCTCATCCGAGCAGATCCTGTGTATACAGAGAGCTTATCCAGAAGGAATAGCTTCTTTGACATATTTGGGGTGGAAGCTGGAGAAGTGGAGCGTCATGAGGTTATCCGTGGGCTTGAAGTACAGTGAAGTGCTGAGGTGACTGTCCTTGATGGAAATGTGTGTGTCCAAGAATGCAACCAATTCTTGAGAGTAGTCCATGTGAGTCTGGTGGTGGGATGGAATTTGTTGATGTCATCATACAGTTGTTTCAATGATTGTTCACCATAAGTCCAAAGGAAGAAAATGTCATCGATGTATCTAGTGTATAGCATCGGTCTGTACATCGGTTGAGAGGGCAAGCCCTCCATAGATCTGCTGAGATGAGGAGGATCGCAACAGACACTTCCAGATGCTGAAAGATGCCCTCATAACAACAGGACATGGAGCTCAACTCATCGATCGATAGTTCCGATGTGCCACAGTGAAAAACAACACTGACCTCCTCAGAAGACAAACAAGAGATACGGCGGACAGAGTACCTTTTATCGTCCAGTACTTCCCCAGAATGGAGAAGCTATGACATCTTCTCCAGAGCCTTCAACATATCATTGATGAAGATGAACATCTTGCCAAGGCAAATCCCCACACCCCCACTCCTTGCCTTCAAACAACCGCATAACCTCAAACAGACCATTGCCCGCAGCAAACTACCCAGCCTTCAGGAGAACAGTGACTACAACACCACACAATCCTGCCACAGCAACCTCTGCAAGACATGCGAGTCATCGACATGGATGCCATCATCTCACGTGAAAACACCATCCACTAGGTACACAGTACATACTCTTGCAACTCGGCCAACGTTGTCTACCTTATACGCTACAGGAAAGGATGTCCCAAGGCATGGTACATTGGGGAGACCATTCAGGCACTACAACAGCGGATGAATGAACATCACTCGACAATCACAAGGTAAAAGTTTTTGCTTTCTGTTGGGGAACGCTTCAGTGCTCATGGGCATTCAGCCTCTGATCTTTGGGGTATGTGTTCTCCAAGGTGGCCTTCACGACACACGATAGCACAGAGGCACTGAGCAGAGACTGATAGCCAAGTTCTGCACTCGTGAGGACGGCCTCAACCAGGATTTTGGGTTCATGTCACACTATCTGTAACCCCAATGACTTGTCTGGGCCTGCAAAATCTCACTTACTGTTCTGTCTGGAGACCATACACATCTCTTTAACCTGTGCTTTATGCTTTCTCCACTCATATTGCCTGTATCTTTGAGACTCGATTGCCCGGAAAGACTCACATTCCAACCATTATTTTGTAAATTGAGTTTGTGTCTTTATATGCCCTGTTTGTGAACAGAACTCCCATTCACCTGACAAAGGAGCAACAAGCACTCTGAAAGCTAGTGGCGGTTGTTACCAAATAAACCTGTTGGACTTTAACATGGTGTTGTGAGACTTCTTACAGGAGCCTTATGACAGGGTGCTGAATTAAACTGTGCATGATGTTTGCTGGAGCTGCATAGTGCGATAGCTCAGTGTGAGAAATCCCTCTCCAAAATGGTTAGCCTTTCTTCACTAGTTGCTGTAGGACACTTAATTGTAATAAAGTGAGTCTTGTGTAGGCTTTCTGTGATTTCTTTTTTGTCACGAAGATTGACACAGATTGCTCACAGGGGTATTCTTACCCAATCATCTAACATGAGTCTGACTCTGTTCCTATGTCTTTGTCGTCCAATCTCCCTTTGTGTTTAGTCCAAACTCAACTTGTCCATCAGACCCAGCCCCTGCCCTCTCGTATGTGTTCCTACACTCAGCTGCTGACCTTCCCTTACCAGTCCCTTGCTCATTAATGGTATATTAGTTGGCTATTCTGCAGTTTTATCCCCCTCCTTTCAAAACTGCTGTCCCATTTCCCATCTCATAAAAACCAGCCCTCGACCACTATGTTCTTGGAAGATCTTGATCTTCAACTGCTTTTTCCTCTCAAAGTTCTCCACCTCTCAAAGGTGTGACTTTCTCCCCCAATCCAAGACTTGAGCCCTGTCATTAAAGGCAGGATGGGTGGAGAGAGCAGCTAATAAAACATATAAGCAGGGAGAATATGTTGAATTTATACAATAAGCTAGCTAGACCTCAGCTAGAAATTGTGTATGGTTTTGGGAGCCACGCTGTAGGAAGGATGGGAACTCATTGGAGACAGCGTAGAAGAGGTTTACAACATTGGTTCCAGGGAAGAGAAACTTCAATTATGAGGATAGATTGGAGAAGTTGGGATTGTTCTCCTTGCAAAGAAGAAGACTGAGAGGAGATTTGACAGAGATGTTCAAAATCATGAGGGAGCTGGACAGAGTAGATAGGGAGAAGCTGTTCTTACTCATAAACGGTTCAAGAACGAGAAGGCATGGACTTAAAGTGATTTGCAAAAGAAGGAAATGTGATGTGGGAACAAGCTTTTTCACACAGCGAGTGTTAGGGCCTGGAATGTACTGCCTGGTGCGGACAGGTTCAATTGAGGCTTTCAGGAGGGCATTAATGATTATTTGAATAGAAAGAATGTTCGGGGTCTGGGGACAGGACAGGGGACTGGCACTAAGTCATAATGCTCGTTTGGAGAGCTGGTGCAAACGCGATGGGTCAAATGGTCCCCTTCTGCATCGTAACAATTAAAAGTTTATTTATTAATCAAATGCAATGAAAATCACCTAATCTCCACACTTGAGCACTTGTTCAGGTACACTGAGGGGGAATTTAGCATGGCCAATGTACCAAACCTACATATCTTTGGACTGTAGGAGTAAACCAGAGTATGTAAAGGAAATCACGCTGACACGAGAATAATGAGCAAACTTGTAATAGGTTCAGGTACATTCCTGACACATGACAATGTCATAGTGAAAAAATGTTGAATCAACAGTCTTTTGGGTGAGAGATTAAATGAAGGGCTGCAAGGAAAAGCCTGGGAACTGCAGGCTAGTGATCCTCACATATGTGGTGGGTAAATTGTTGGAAGGTATTTTGAGATCTACAGGCCTTTAGAGATGCAAGGGTTCATTAGGGACAGTCAATCTGTGATTTAAAGTGATTTACAAAAGAAGCAAATTTGATGGGGGCACAAGCTTTTTCTCGTAGTGAGTGGTTCAGGTCTGGAATGTGCCTGGAAGTGTGGTGCAGGCAGGCTCCATCGAGGCATTCAGGAGGACATTAGATGATTATTTGAATAGAAAGAATGTGCAGAGGTATGCGGACAAGACAGGGGAATGTCATTACGCTCGTTCATAAGTCATAATGCTTACTGGTGCAATTGGAGAGCTGTTAATTCAGCAGCCTATCATAAACACTGCTAGCAGATCATTAATTAACCTAAATGAAGCTTCTCAAGGATATACTTGCAGAATCCACACACATCAATGACCCAAGATGGGAATTGAACCCAAGTCCCTGGCGCTGTGAGGCAGCAGTACTAACCACTATGCCACCATCCTGTCCCCAATTCAGAAATTCTGTGAAGTTGTCGCTCCTACCACAGCACTGAAATAGTTTGAATCAAAGTTACAAATCTCTCTGACTGTGATACACTAACCTTTCTCATCCTTCCCAACTTTTCTGTGTCATTTAAAGTGGCCAACACATTAACCTCCTCTAGTTCCTCTGTTCAGTTTTTATTTCAGATATTCAGAAACTGCAGTATTTTGCTTTGTCGGCTCCCAGTTGGTCAACACTTCAATTTCAAAGCTGTTCAAACCTTCCATGACCTCACATTTCCCTGAACTCTACTTGCACCACCAACCTCCAAGAAGCCTCGTGTCCTCCAGCTCTGGAGTTTGCCCAGATCTCATTGCTATCTGCAGCAGCTTCAGTTTGTTTCTTGTTTTTGATTCTCAATCAGTGTTGCACTCTGATGGAGACCTTCCTGAGAGTATTCAGGAACCGGCCCCGGCTGCAAGGAATAAATAGTTACTGACCAGGAAAATATCACTTCTCTAAGGGTCTTTGATCACATTTTTATGAGTGTAGTTTAGAGTGTTAGGGTGATGATCAAAAGGATCGATTTTAATATGGAAGAAGTCAAATATTTTCTATTTTCTTTATATAATCTGATTTTTAAAGGGGCATAGGTTTCATGACGTTTTTCTAGGTAATAAATCAAGAGCGACTTGATGTGGCTCGAAGTAAAAGAATTAAAGATCAGTGACAGTTATTTACAATAAAGGGTCGGACAGAATAAACGATGCCACTATACAACACTCCTCCCTGACTCCAACTGAGGATCCTCCCAACCCGGTATACATGCCCTTACGTAGAAACATAGAAGATAGAAGATAGCCACTCAGCCCTTCAAGCCTGCTCCACCATTCATCACGATCATGGCTCAACAGCCTAATCCTGATAAACTCGCCATAAACTTTGAACCCCTTCGCCCCAAGTGCTATATCCAGCCATCTCCTTGAATACACTCAATGTTTTGGCATTAACTACTTTCTGTGGTAATGAATTCCACAGGCTCACCACTCTTTGGGTGAAGAAATGTCTCCACATCTCCGGCCTGAATGGTCTACCCTGTATCCTCAGACCTTGCACCCAATTGGCTCAGTTATTAGCCTTGACATTCCACAGGGTCAGGCCCAATCATATGGCCCTCAGATAAAACATCCTCTTAAAGGGACCACGCCACTACACTTGGACAGAATGTTGCCTGCTTACTTACACACCTACCGTGCCTTTAATTTATATCATGTTGCATCATATCGTCAGGTTGTGATAATGTTCTTTGCCCCATCATAGTCTAGTGTGGGCTTCAGCCAACTAAGCCCTGATCTCTGAAATCCCTTCCAGAATCTCTCCTCACTTATCTCTCTCTCTCTGTCACTGTTTTAAGACTCTTCTTAAAACCTACCCCTTTAATACTAACCTTTTTATCCAAATATCGTTTGGCCCATTATCAGTTAATAGGAATTATCATGAATCATCATGAAATCCTGCAATGCAGAAGAAGGCCATTCGGCCCATCGAGTCTGCGTTGACTACTATCTCACCCAGGGTCTATCCCCATAACACCTTGCATTTACCCTAGCTATTTCCCCTGGGCAATTTAACAATTCCAATCCACCTAGCTTGATTTATCCTCAGTATTTCTTTTAAAGCATTAAACAAGTTTTTCTGTGTGCAAAGCAAAGGTATGTCTGGTAACAGAAAGTGGGTGGTTTTATCTCAATGTGGCTGTTTTGCCAGATCTGCCTGTAGCCCTCTTTTAACACTTCTAAGTTGGTAATGCATATTGCAACCAGTTGGCTGCACATCCACATTTTACATGACGTGATTGACCTGGGATGGTCCTATTGTGCTTTGTTGAACCTAGACGTTGATCTGTTGTTACAGGAAGTAAGAGATGAGCTGGGGGTGGGGTGCACTAGTCAGATATGATGCTATCCTGCAGGGGGATTCTGATCCATCAGACAGTGTAATGCATTGTTTCCCTCAGAGGCCCCCGGGCTTTGCTGAGCTTTTAAAGCAGTGACTCGGGTATTTCAAAGGGAACACGTGTGTGTGTGTGTGTGTTTTTTCTCTGATGATCAAAGTTACCTCCTTTCACAGCTGTGTGTTTGACAGTCATTGAAAAACTCATAAAATAAAATACAAATAGGAAATGTAAATTGTTCACAATAATATTAAAGCTTGGGAGGAATATTCATTCATCGAATCATACAATAGTATAACACAGGACACCATACAGCCCAACACTAGGGGATTTTCACAGTAACTACATTGCAGTGTTAATGTAAGCATTGCCTTGTGACATTAATAAATAAATTTTAAACTTAAAATCCCTGCAGTACACGGACGAGGCCATTCAGCCCATCGAGTTTGTGCCAAACACAATCCCACCCAGGCTCTATTCCCATAACCCCACACATTTACCCTGCTAATGCCTCTGACACTAGGGTCAATTAAACATGGCTAATCCACCTAACTTCACGTACCTTTGGACTGTGGGAGAAACTGGAGCATCCAAAGGAAACCCACGCAGTCATGAGGAGAATGTACGAGCGCCACACAGATAGTGACCCAAGGCTGGGATTGAATCTGAGTCCCTGGTGCTGTGAGGCAGCAGTGCTAACCACAGTGCCACCCTATCTATGCTTGCCCTGTATAAGAGGAATCCAAGTAATTCCAGGTCCCTACTCTTTCTGTTTATCCTTACAATTTTTCTCCTTCAAGTGTTCATTCACTTTCCTTTAAATGGCTGCTACTGAATACGTTTCCACCACCCTATCATGCAATATATCCAAATCCTAACCACTTCTTATATACAGCGTTTTCCTTATGTCACCCTTGTGCCTGCGCAATTGCTCTCAATTAATCAACCATTAAAACATTACTTAGGAGTGAATTTTCCCATCCTGCTCACCACTGGAATCATAGTGGACGAGGTACAGACCATGGAAAGATCCCAAAGAAGAAAATGCTGGAAAATCTCAGCAGGTCTGGCAGCATCGGTGAGGAGAAGAAAGAACCGATGTTTCTGGTCCAGATGACGCTTTGTCAAAGCTGATCCCCCTGACGCTAAGGGGCAATTAAGCATGGCCAGTTAACCTAACTCGAGCATCTCTGTACTGTGGAAATCAGAGCACCCAGAGGAAACACATGCAGACATGGAGAGAATGTGAACTCCGCACAGTGACTCACAAACCTTTGACAAAGGGTCATCTGGACTCCTTACAGATGCTGCCAGACCTGCTGAGATTTTCCAGTGTTTTCTCTTTTGGTTTCAGATTTCAGCATCTGCAGTAATTTGCTTCTATCTATGAAAAGATCCATTGACCTCGGGTGGGGTTTTCCAGTTTCAGGATGAATGTAGCCGGAAAATCCCACCATTAGTCTTTACTTAGCCCTGTCACGATTTTAAACACCTCTATTAAGTCTCTTCTGTGTTCTCTGGAGACAAAGCCAATTTCTTCATTCTGATATCACCTCATTCTTGGATTCTTTCCAGTAAATTCCTTCACTGCCTGTTCCTAACAGAAGTGTGGTGCCCAGAATGGACACGGCTGGAGCCCAAGTTGAATTTGTTGAATTGCTGATAACGTTGGTGCTGCAAAATCCCCAGTAAGAAGTCTCTCAACACCAGGTTAAAGTCCAACCAGTTTATTTAATAGTAAATCCACAAGCTTTTGGAAACGCTGTTCCTTCGTCAGGCGTATGGAACTTTAACATAGACTTCTTACTGTGTTTACCCCAGTCCAACGCTGGCATCTCTGCATCATGACTACCGTTGGCAATATTCCCACCCAGAGCAATGTTTGGAAGCGTCTGTGACTATTCCACCTCCACATTAGTGCACATCATCACTGCATCAGCACAAAGCCTGGTTTCTACCTCCTGCCAACTGCATTTGTTGCTTATGTTTTGATGATTTTTCTTTGCTTCGCTGACTGACCCCAAGGTGCTGTGTTTATCCATGAAAAGCCCATTCCTGTGCTTGATGCTTCAGAGACTGGGAAACGATGGGATGTGAATAGTCAGCTGGAGCAAGGTTTCCTCATGTGTTAGCTGAAGTCTGGCCATTAGTGTATGGGGAAAAAACTCAACTGCTTGAACGCCGATACGGAATTCCAGACATCAGATTGAGAAGAGTCACAGGAGGCGTCACCAGCCTGGCCCCATTAATTGCAGTACCAATGCAACTCAGTGATGTGAAACCTCTCTCACCTAAGTGACATATCACAATGGATCAGTCTGCATCACATGCAGGAAGAATTTCTGTTTTTGCATTACCATGTAATTTGCAGACTTTAAACAAGATGTGCAGGTTAGGTGGATTGGCCATGCTAAATTGCCGCTTAGTTAGTATCAAGGGGATTAGCAGGGTAAATACACGTAGTAAAGGCCCTGGGTGGGATTGCCGTCAGTGCAGGCTCGATGGGCTGAATGTCCTCTTTCTGTACTGTAGGAATTCTATGGTTCTAAGATGGGCAGCATGGTGGCAGAATGGTTAGACTGCTGTTGTGCCTCCACGCTGCCCATCTTAGAATCACAGCACCTGGGTTCAATTCCAGCCTTGGCTAACTGTCCATTTTGAGTTTGCATGGTCTTCCCATGTCTGCATGGATTTTCTCTGAAGCTCCGGTTTTCTCCCACGTTCCAAAGATGTGCAGGCTAGATGGATTGGCCATGGCAACGTTGTCCATTAGTGTTGGGGGGACTAGCTGGGATAAATACTAATGTAGGGGGACTAGCTGGGTCATGGGAATCAGGCCTGGGTAGGATTGTTATTGGTGCAGGCTCAATAGACCGAATAGCATTCTTCTGCATTGGAAGGATTCTATGGCTCTGATTTTTTTTTTTGTGTACCGATACTTTATTATTTTGTTTATTTATTAGTGTCACAAGTAAGCTTACATTAACACTGCAATGAAATTGCTGTGAAAATGCAGCAGTTGCCACACTCCGGTGCCAGTTTGGGTACACTGAGGGAGAATTTAGCATGGCCAGCGCATTTCACAAGCGCATTCTTTGGACTGTGGGAGGAAACCCACGCAGACATGGGGAGGATGTGCAAACTCCACACAGACAGTGGCCCAAGACAGGAATTGAACTCGGGCCCCTGGCACTTTGAGGCATACTGTTTAATGCAGTAATGAAAACTTGCAGTCTGGGGAATCTTGTGTTGATCATTCTACAGGAATTTGACACAAGATGTGACTGATCCCTTCATAGATAGAGGCAAAGCAACTTTGGCCAGCTCTTTGATAGGAAATGTTTTATACTTTCTTGGGGTAACTGGGGTGAAGGTCATGGAGGATAGGAGCTGTGTTTGGAGACCAAGCCTGCATTGAGTTTAACTGCATTAAACCCATTGCTGAGGCACAATGTTTATCAATCTGCTCCCAGGGTGACGTGCTGACGATATGAGCTATTTCAAAATAACAGTGAGACTCACCACCTCAATGGAAGCGGCTTTTGCCTGAACCTATTTATTTGCTCAAGGTTGAATTACTTATTTGCACATATTTTGAAATTGAGTTAGCTTTTAATTGTCATCTCCCAGCCTGTCACTACAAATCAACTAATTGATAGAGGCTGTGGGTAGCGCAAAGCTGTGGGACCTTATCACAGGATTCGGGGAACATGTAAAGTGCTATCACATTGAAGTATATAATAATGATCCGTTAGATTAAAAGCAAGTCACTTGCTGCAGTTAGGATTGTACTTGATCATAGCCAGTGATTAAAGTTGAAACTCATTTTGTCATGTGAATTATACAAGGGTTTCAAGCTGTCTAGTTCAAATCTCCACTTAAAAGCTTGTCTTTGTTGTTTAACATTCACAGAGTCTTTACAGTTTCATTTAGCCCATCAAGCCTGCACTGACAACAATCCCACCCCCCTCCAATCCTGTAATCCCATGTATTTATTCTGCTAATCACCTTGACACTAAGGGGCAATTTTAGCATAGCCAATCCAGCCCAACTCACACATCTTTGGACTGGGGCACCCAGAGGAAACCCACGCAGACACGGGGAAAACATACAAACTCCACACAGACAAGTCAGCCTGGAGGTACAGTGGTTATACCGCTGCGCCTCAGCGCTAGGAACCCTAGTTTAATTTCTGGTTTCAACCACTGTCTGGAGTTTGAAATTCTCCCCGTGTCTGCGTGGGTTTCCTCCAGGTGCTCCGGTTTCCTCCCACAGTCCGAAAAATGTGCTGGGTTAGATGCAATGGTCATGCTAAATTCTCCCTCAGTGTACCTGAACAGGCGCTGGAATAAAGAACAAAGAACAGCACAGTACAGGAAACAGGCCCGTCAGCCTTACAAGCCCACACTGCCCATTTAACACTCAGTGAGCACCTTATTCAAGTCTTTCTTCTACCTACGACTTTTGGACTCCACAATAAAGGGGTGCAAATTTAGGGAATTATATGTGCGCCAAATTAAGGGAGATCCAATTTAGGGACAATTTCTTGACACCGATCAGCCTAAAAGCACGTAATGTGGGTGACTAGGGGATTTTACATTAACTTTATTGCAGTGTTAATGTAAGTCTATTTGTGATTAATAAATAAGTAAATAAATACCCAAGGTTGTAATTGAACCCCGACCCCTGGTGCTGTGAGGCAGCAGTGCTAACCACTGTGCCATCCTGAGCCTTCTGTGTGTAGATTCTAAATGCTGATCTGAAGTTGTAACAGGAGCCCAGTAAGATGGACTCAAGCTGATGGGGTAGAGTATCCTTGAATAAATTTCAGACATCCATTCAGTTAAGAATGCAATAGAAACACACAGCACATTGGAACAGAAGAAGGCCATTCACTCCATCAATTCTCTTCTGCCATTCAATTAGATCATGACTGATGTGTATCATAATTCCATCTACTCATCCTGAATCTATAATCCTTAACCCCCTGATCTGATAAATAACCTTTCCAGCCTTGTTTTTGAAATTTCCAAGCCCCTTAGAACAATCAAAGGACTGGGGACCTTTCCAAAAATGCTACTCTTTCTTTTCTCTATATTCCTGAAGTCAGAAATTCATGTTGAGTTACAGAGCAGGAGGCACTGGCAACCCTCCCCGTCCTTGGCCAAGTGCTCATACTCCATGTGGGAAGTGCACAAGGGGCTGTGACTATTTAGCCTCAGAATGTGTCACATTTTGGCCCCATCTTTTTCAGTTTGGAGCCTGTTAGGTTCAGGCACAATCCTATTCCCGCCTGTCGCTGCTCACACTCCAAGTTCACACGCCCTTCCACCATCCAGTCAGAGCTACTGAATAATATTCAGGAGCAAGAAACACAAACTTCCACATTTGTTCTTCCTACCATTCTCCAACTCTGGCCCACCCCTGTCAACTGCACTATATTGAGGTACTCTCTCTAGCAGGTCATTTTAATCTATAGTAATATTCAGGAGCAGTAAAGTGCACTTAAGAACACCCTAAGGACATGGATGACATTATATAAATGCGAGTTATTTTACTGCACAATACCAGTAGGTGCATTTAACCTTTAGGCCAGTCATTGATCGAACACTGTAGATTACAAAGTAATGTTTGCGTTAAAATGCGTTTTGAAACCTGGTGTATAACACACTTCCAGCAATAACGGAAATAGTAGTTGAACCAGTCATAATGTAATGCTGGCTAATGCGACCTTGAGAGTGTGCCTTAACCACAATCTTAAAATCAAAGCCCAATAACATTTCCGTTTCACACATCAGCCAAGCATGCGGACTCTGAAGTGAAACTTGGGGTGAATTTGGTGCTGTGTTAACCTGGTTGGCATTACCTAAACCCAGTTCACAAATAACGAGAGAGAGCGAGAGGGCTTCTTTTGTCCCATCACCAGCGCTGGTTTCAGAAGCGTGATCCCAGAGGTCTACTTGACCGTGCTTCCCAATCCCCATCGCACCAGAAGATTTATATTTTCCATTTCTCCTTTAACTGCCTTCCAGTCTCGAGAAGGACGGAATCAGCAGTTGGCAGCAATTTCTTGGCAGCTTCTGTACGGAAAAAGCAGCCACATGCGAAGAAGGTGAATGCACAGTGGCTGGTGCGCCTTATTTTAATACTTCCAATCGCAAATCTTTCCAACACATGTTTTATTACTTAACGTTAAATATTCTGGCCAGTGATTATACACATACATTAGAGTTCTTTCGAAAGGGAATGTGACTGTTATTTTTGTAATGGTTTCTATGTCACGTCATTAACCCAAAAGCTTCCTGGGTTTTAGGTAAGACAGGGAAATGATGGATATGATAATGAATCCATCGCATCTGTCACTGCAATTCAGTTTGCCTTTCAAACTGAGGTCAAGCTAGTGATAGATGGATGGCTCCGGGATACCAGCCTCTTGCATTCCCAGTTTAATGGGTTATCTTCCTCCATTATTAGTACCCCTGTTGGTCAAATGCTAGAAGGTGCATAGCTCAAAGCTGGGCAATGAATCTCTGTCTCAGTGTTCTGAACCCTTACTCTTCAGAACTGGCTCTTGATCTCTCCTTGGTGCCTTCCTGACAGAAGAGCAGAGAACAAAAGCTTCCATTGCCACTCGTGTTTCCCAACGTCCTACGACACGGGTGTTGAACCTGGCCCCGGGAGCAGCCGCTGACCCCATGACTTTTTACCAGTCGACAATGTAATAAGAGCTGTAAAACTTAGTGATGTGTAACGTAGGGTGAAATGTGCTCACTCTACAAGAATGAACAGCTAACATTGCTCAATAATGAGAAGGAATATAACAGGCTGAGAAGAAAAATAGTCTGTGATTTTCAATTTATTTTCCCATAACTAAAGAATGGACTCAATGAATGATTGGTCTTTCCAAGGTTTTACAGTCATTCTCAACACAGCAAAACTAATGATGCTTCTGGAAGGTCAGAAATCGTTCCTTCATCAATCAGTTTAGTCAACCATAAACCTTCCACTAAAGCTTGGAATCTTGAACAAAAGAATGGATTTAGTCGATGTCGCTCCCATTCAGCAGGTTTCTCCCCATTGAGTTCAATAAGTGTTTAAACTTTAAAATTAAAGGCTATATATTAGTATCACAAGTAGGCTTACATTAACACTGCAATGAAGTTACTGTGAAAATCCCCTAGTCGCCACACTCTGGGTGCCTGTTCAGGTACACTGAGGGAAATTCAGAGTGGCTGATGCACTTAACCAGCACGTCTTTCGGACTGTGGGAGGAAACCCATGCAGATACGGGGAGAATGTGTAGACTCTGCACAGAAGTGATCCAAACCTGGAATCGAACTTGGGTTCCTGGCACTGTGAAGCAGCAGTGCTAAGTGACTGAATTTAATGCTGCTAAATGCCTCCCATTGCCATCGATATAGAAATAAAACATAATATCTCAATGTGAGCAAATGTTGCATCATTGGCATTGGTCATTGTTCCATTTTATTATTCATGGGAGCTGGTGGTATAGTAATGTTGTTGCAGGCTAGAGAGTCAGGGTAATTCCGTAAGGACCCATGTTCGAATCTCACCATGGCAAAACTTGAATTCAGTAAAAATCTGGAATTAAAACTCAAATGAAGCTATCAAACACTGTCAATTGTTGTAAAAACCCTACCTTCTTTAAGGAAAGAATCTACTCTCCTTACCTGGTCTGGCCTGACTCCAGATCCACAATAATGTGGTTGATTCTTAAATACCCTCTGAAATGGCCTGGCAAGCCACTCAGTTCCAGGGCAATTTGGGATGGCCCAGCCAGCAACGCTCATATCCCGTGAAAGAATAGGGGGAGAAAGGGACCTAAATATTATGACCATTACTGATGATGCTAGCTACCTATTAGGGACAGTTTTCCCAAACTAATTCTAAGGGCAGGATTTTCTGGCCATGCTTGCCCCAAAATTAGAAAATCCCGCCCAAGGTCAATGGATTTTGTATAGTCTGCTACGATTCCAGCGCTGGCAGGGTGGGAAAATTCTCCATAAGTGTCCAGTGGGCAGGGAAACAGGAGGTATACAGAGAGATCAGTTTACATTTCCCTCACATATATGGTTTTCCCACCCAATGGGAATGGCTGCCTGCTCCTGGACAATACTGGCTCCTGATCACATCCACCCCCTCTGCTCGCTAGTTGCCCAATCACCGGCATTCCCATTGCCGGTCTCTGGATTGCTGACCCCACCCTTTCTCATTACTGCATACCAATCAACAGCCCAACCCCCTTCCTTGACCACTGGCCTCCGGATCGTCAACCCAATCACTAGCTCCACCACTAGCCACCATCCCTAAATGCAGATTCCCTTCCTTCCTGATTCTACCCCCATCTAGTCCCATCCTGGTGAGGCCCTGTCCCCTTGGCACTGCGTGGTATCTGGTAGGCACTGCCAAGTCTTGCCAGGTTAACAGTGCCAAGATGCCAGGCTGACAGTGTCAGGCTGGCATTGCCAAGGAGCACTGCCCTGCCTGCCTGCAACCTCTTGGAAAATTGGGCGGAGAAATGGCAGATGGAATTTAATCCTGATAAATTGAAGTGATGCATTTTGATAGATCGAATGCAGAGGAGAGCTAAACAATAAATGGCAGAACCATCAGGAGTATAGAGACACAGAGGGATCTGAGTGTGCAAGTTCACAGATCCTTAAAGGTGGCAGCACAGGTGGAAAAGGTGATGAAGAAGGCATATGGCATGCTTGCCTTTATTGGACAGGGTATAGAGTATAAAAGTAGGCATAGATGTTGCAGTTATATAGAATGTTGGTTAGGCTACGTTTGGAATGCTGCGTCCAGTTATGGTTGACACACTACCAGAAGGATGTGGAGGCTTTGGAGAGAGTGCAGAAAAGGTTTACCAGGATATTGCCTAGTATGGAGGGTATTAGCTATGAGGTGAGATTGAGTAAACTAGGGTTGTTCTCCCTGGAAAGACGGAGGTTGAGGGGTGACCTAATAGAAGTTTATAAAATTATGAAGGGCATAGATGGGATGAACAGTTGGAAGCTTCTTCCCAGGTCAGAAATGACAAACACAAGGGATCACAAGTTCAAGGTAAGGGGGGGCAAAGTTCAATACAATATGTGGGGGACGTATTTTACACAAGGGTGTAACCCACTACCAAACAAGGTGGTTGAGACAGACATACTAGGATCATTTAAGGCTTATCTAGATAGCCACATGAACAGACTGGGAATAGAAAGATATAATTGGATGGTCTAATTAGAAACACACGATCAGTGCAGGCTTGCAGGGCCGAAGGGCCTGTTCTTGTGCTGTATTACTCTTTGTTCTTTGTCTTTGTTCTTTAACACAGAGGTTACTCCCTTTTACCTTGCATCATAATCTGCTTAATTATTTGGGAAGGTGTTATTTGTCCTTTAATATTCAGAGATTTGTCAACATAAAGGCCTGGCACTTGCTTTAAGTGAACAATTAACAAGTTATTTTGTTTAGATAACCAGGAACTTTAACTAAATAAGTAACACTTTAACTAACGTATAGTTCGACTGAAATACTTTTCGGATAATACAAGGAGCATTTGAGGCACTCTCAAAAAAATGATGCAATCAGACTTGATGGAATTTGGAAGCTATTTGGAGTTCTTTTATAGATCTCCGCTGTCTGCAAACATTATTGGATTTTGTACCTTTCACTTGTTTGAGGGTGAATTTTTTTTAAGACCTATCTGAAGCTGGCAGGCTAAGAACCAACTGCTCCAGTTGATCTATCTGCCTTTAATTGGTCAGGTGATCTGGTTGTGTTTCTGGTTTTACTTCTGGCTCAACCCCAATGGATTTGAGCTCAAAGCAGTTAGCTTCTCTTTAATAATCCTTATGATTTATTAACATGCCTGTAGTCAGATTGGTCAGAGATTGGCAACAATAGCAAAATTCAAATATCATAGGTTCCTTTCAGCCGGGTGTTTTCTTTAAATTCATAGGCTAACCAAAATACAAAAGCCTGCAGAGCTGGTTACCAAAGCGTTTTTTGGGCTCTGAAACAAATGTTGCCATCTGTGTACTCTGAATACCTGAATTTTAACACAATGCAAAAATAGCTTTGAAAGGGATCACACACTGTTTTATGCCCCTCTAACTTTTTTTTTTACAATTCTTCCATATCTTTATAAAGGTTCTTTATAGCTTTACAAACTCAACTTCACAACAAGTGAGTCTGGCTAAGCTCGCTCCCACAGATGAATATCAATAATTCTTTTAAAATTAAATTTCAGCCTTTTTTTTTAAAGAAAATAATCACATTTTGCGCATTTCCCTTTCCCAAGGAAATTGGCTGCAGTTAATTACACTGCAATATTTCCTGTTGAGTTCAGCGAGAAAATCAAGATTTTGTTTTGAATGCAAGAATTGTTAGGCTCAGGTAAAGGTCACTGATTCGACATGTTGGTTCACTTTTGATTGCGAGCAACCCTTCCTCCCTGTCCCTTTCACCAGATTCCTCAATTCCCAGTCGCGCTGTACAAGCACATCTAACGGTGTCGAGCAGGATGCTCGAATAAATAATTCATGTTCGGGACGGTTAGGGAAAATTGGATTGATGGGCATGTCCTTGGCTCTGTTCACTGCAGAAAATAACTGGTCAAGGTACAAAATTAGCAATAGTGTCTGTTATATTTACTACTGCTGGACCAGTGCATGCCTCAATTGAGCAGGATAATAAGAAGCGGACCACTAGAGGGAAAATAACACAGAATGGATCAGTGGGTTTCACTAGCTGCTTTTCACTGCTGCAGAACATACCATTCTGCCCAATTACAAATTGAATTGACCGGGGAGTCCCTCCACAACTGAAATGAAATATAAATGCGTTACTGTAAATAGATACCATATTCAAATTGTGTTGCCTGAACAATTTGATTACTTTGTGTCTGTTATTGTTATCGTCTTACTTTTCACACAATTTCATTCAAAATTCTTTATATTCATTTGAGGGACATGGACGTTGCTGGGTGGGTGAACATTTATTGCCTGTCCTTAGTTGCCTGAGGGCAGTTGACAGTCAACCAAATTGCTGTGGACTCTGGAATCACATGTAGGCCAGACCAGTTAAGGATGGCAGATTTCCTTTCCTAAAGGACATTAGTGGACCAGATGGGTTTTCCGACACTCGACAATCGTTTCAGGATCATCAGTAGATTCTTAATTCCTGATATTTTTTATTGAATTCAAATTCCACTATCTGCCATGGTGGGATTTGAACCTGAGTCCCCAGAACATTAGCTGAGTTTCCTGGATTAATAGTCTAGCGATGATGCCATTAGGCCATCACCTCCCCAAGCCTTACGATGTTTAGATTTGGAGACATGAGAAGATGGTGAGAGGCACCTATGCATTGTGAAAAAAGGTGTACTTGCCAAACATGGAATACTGGGATTTCACTTCAGTGTGCAGCTCATGGCTGGAATTCTTGGATCTCGCTCACGGCTGTGAATCGCTGCTCTCGCAGCTGTGACACAGATTTGGCTGAGCTCCAGATTCTCCATTCTCGCTGGCAGCAGGAGCGGGGTTTCGGAGATTGGAGAATCCTGGCCCACGTGTATTGCACCCAGTACAAATCCCTGAGCAATTTCCACTGTTAACCTTTCACAAGGTGAAAGTCTCTGGAGGTGAGTTTTTGCGACCGTATAATATGGGCAGCTCTTTTGACCTCTCTTACATAGAAACATAGAAACAAGAAGCAGGAGTAGGCCATACGGCCTTTGAGTCTGCTCTGCCATTCGTTTTGATCATGGCTGATCATCGAATTCAATATACTGATTTCCCCCCCCACCCCTTTCCCTCCATATCCCTGGATCCTTTTAGTCCCAGGAAATATATCTAATTTCTTCTTGAAATCACACAATATTTTGGCCTCAGCTGTTTTCTGTGGTGATGAATTCCACAAATTCACCATTCTCTGCGTGAAGAAATTTCTCCACACCTCAGTTCTAAAAGGTTTACTCCTTATACTCAAGATAAAACCCCTAATTCTGGACTTCCTCTTCTAATGTTTATATTTATTGAAGTTAATGGATATAAAAATGAGAAGAATATATAGGGAGCAGTTGGTTTGCTAATATTGTTACAGTTAAGAGGTTGATAAGTTTGTTACATTTTGGGTCTATGTCTTTAAATTTAAGTTAAATGAAGGGGTGTCATGTGACTGGTTTTGAAGTGCAGCTGATAATAAATGTGGGTGGTTAAATTGTTGGACATCAAAGGAAGATTCAAATTTTATTGCGAGAAATGTGCAAGGTATTTACACTTGGTGATGATGACCACAGTCTCTGACTATATGTTACTAGCAGACCCCGAGTCTCCCACAGCCCAGAAAGATATTAAATTTTAAACAGGTGCGATAAACTCCAATCATTTCCAAGATGGAAGAAAGTTGGGGGTTAACAATAACCAATTAGCTCAGAGTAATAGAACCAGAAAGGTTTACAGCTTGGAAATAGGCCCTTTGGCCCAACTTGTCCATGCTACCCCTTTCTTTAAACCTCTAAGCTAATCTCTATTTCTCCCATTTGGTCCATATCCCTCTGTGTCCATCTTACTCATGTAACAGTCTAAAAAGCTTTTTAAAAGATAAAATTGTACCCGCCTCTACTACTGCCTCTGGCAGCTTGTTCCAGACACTCATCACCCTCTGTGTGAAAAAATTGTCCCTCTGGACCCTTTTGTATCTCTCCCCTCTCATCTTAAACCTTTGCCCATTAGTTTTAGACTCCCCTACCTTTGGGAATAGGTATTGCCAATCTAGCTGATCTGTGCCCCTCTGTAAGATCACCCCTCAGCCTCCTATGCTCCAGAGAAAAAAATCCCAGTCTATCCAGCATCTCCTGTTGACTCAAACCATCCTGTAGCATCCTAGTAAATCTTTTCTGAACTCTTTTTAGTTTAAGCATTTTTACTTAGATAGAAACAAGATAATAGAGGCAGGAGGAGGCCATTGAACCTACTCCAGCATTCATTATGATCTTGGCTGCATCAACTCAGTAACCCGTTCCTCCTTTCCCCACATATCCTTTGACCCCCTTTGCCCTAAGTGCTATATCTAACTCCTTCTTGAAAACAAAGAATGCTTTAGCTTTAACTGGTTTCTGTGGTACAGAATTTTGCAGGCTCACCACAGTCGAGGTGAAGGAATTTCTCCTTCTTCTAAATAGTTGACCCCATATCCTCAGGTTGTGACCCTGATTCTGGACTTCTTCGCCATTGTTAACAGCCTTTCTGCATCTATTCTATCTATTCCTGTTAGAATTTTACAGGTTTCTATGAGACCCCTCGTTCTTCTGAATTCCAGTGAAGATAATCCTAAATGACTCATACTAATCTGCCTCAATCCATCCATCCCAGGAATCAGCCTGGTAACCCGTTCCTGCATTCCCTTCATTGCAAGAACATACTTCCTTGGATAAAGAGACCAAAATTGCACATAACATTCCAGGTGTGATCTCATCAAGACCTTGTATAACTGCAGTAAGCTACTCCTGCTCTTTTGCTTAAATACTCTCACAGTAGAAGCACAAGATACGAGGCTCATATATTTTATGTTGCCATGGGGACAGAGGTAGACAAAAACATGCAAGTTACAGGCTTCCCTATAAACCCAGGGAGATCACAGTCAGTTTGCAGTTTTATCTTGTGTGGTCTTCAGCCATTGAGAGATAGAGACCAGGAAATAGAAGCAGCCAGGCCTGCACCTTAAGCAGAGAAAATGCTATCTTTCAACACGCAGAGGGCAGACAGGAGCCTGCACTCAGATTGAAGATTGGTTTTGTGAGAATTTAAAGGATGCTGGAGGGTTTACTTAATTGGGAAGGGATCTATCATGTAACCATCACAGTGAAAGATAAGCTCTGGGATTATATGATGGCTGGGAAAGGGAAAAGAAGCAAGCCACTGAGAACTGAGAACAAATTTAGACTGGTTCCTGAAGGATGAAATGCCCACTTAGAATCATAGAATTGCTAGAATATAGAACGAGGCCATTTGGCCCATTGAGTCTGCACCAACTACGATCCCACCAAAGCACTATTCCCATAACCTTACTTATTTACCCTACCAAGCCCCTGACCCTAAGGATAAATTTAACGTAGCCAATCAACCTAATTCGCACATCTTTGGAATATGGGAGAAAACCGAAGCACCTGTGGGAAATCCACGCAGACATAGGGAAAATGTGCAAACTCCACACACTCTCCCAAGTTGGGAAATGAACCAAGCTCCCAGGAGCTATGAGGCAGCAGGGCTAACAGCTGTGCCACTATGCTGCCCCCAAAGGGGACTTAAAGGACAGTGTAGTGTATAAACACAATAGGAGATTTTTGGTGCTGGTAAAAGTTAAATGGGAAATCTGTTTTCTGTAGTATAAAGTATAAGTTGTCTACAAAAAGAAAATGGTGTTTAGTGTATAGTGTTTTAAGTCATTTGTAACAGTGAAAGCTTTAAAATGTGAAGTTTTGAATTTTCTAGTGTTATTTGGAAGTTTGAATTTTTCCTTAAAATTTATTGTTCTCGATGGATTATATGTATATCTGTTTTATATTATCCCCTAGTTTTGTACAAATTGGGCGCCATTTTCTTTTAAAATATATTTTCTTTTGTCAGTTCACGGAAACAGACTGTTTAACATGACAACGCTAACTGCAATTAATGGTTACGTTTGTAGGCGGAATGTGGCTTGGAAATTTTACTTTTTTTTTTGCCTTTTTGCTTAGGTTACAGAGTGTCATAGATATCTATCTTACAGGCACACAACCCACTCCCCAACCATGAGAGTGGGCATGTTACCAACCCCTCATTTGATATAGGAGCGGAATTAAGCCATTCAGGCCATCGAATCCACTCCTCCATTGGATCATGGCTGATATGCTTCGATCCCCATTTTCCTGCCTTCTCCCCATAACCTTACCAATTAAGAATCTGTCCAACACCTCCTTAAACTTACTCACTGACCCAGCATTCACTGCACTTTGGGGTAGCGAATTCCACAGATGCATAATCTTTTGGGAGAAGTACTTTCTCCTCAATTCTGTTTTAAATTTGCTGCCCCTTATTCTAAGACTATGACCTCTTGTCCTAGAATGCCCCACAAGCAGAAGCATCCCCCCATGTCTACTTAAGAAGTCTGTAGAAATGAAAAGTGGTTCAAAAATACCAACATTAAGAAGTAGAGAAATGTTGAACTAGTTTATTGTCAGCGAGCTGTTCACTTTGAATAATTCACAAAGTGGACAATGCATCATTAATTTGCAATGTTGAATGCCCTGGAAGAGAAACAGGGAACTATAGAATGGTGTCTCGGACCTGTTATAAAACAGTGCAAAGTTCAACACAAACAGAGTTTGTACTGTCAAGGAATAATAAATTCAGTAGGAATGTTATTGTGGCAAAAAGCAGCTCTTGGAAGCATCTCCTAAAAGTTTGGAATGAATCCCAGATGGAGGGACTCAGATTCTGTGTGTGCGCCTGTGTGTGTGCATTATGTGTGTAGGGGTGTGTGTGTGTGTGTACACATATGTGTGCATGCAAGTGTGCATGCAGGGATTTGTGTGTGTGTGCGCACGCATGTGTGAGTGTGTGTGTCTGTGTGCATGCACACACATGTCGTCTCACTCTTCATCTCTCTCCTTTAGTTGCACTCTCTTTTTCAGTCTCCCTTTCATTCAATCCAAGCTGACGGCTTGTCACATCATGTTGTACTGTATTTGCTTAATCAATGTCCTTACTTAGTCTCTCCACAACGGTAATGACACTTCAATGAGGAACAGTGCTAAATTGAAGACTTAACATAAATCCATCTAGGAAGGATGAAAAGCATTCAGCTTAGCACCCTGTGTGCCCAACTGAATATCCATTGTTCCATTTTCTTTTCCTTGGGGTTACATGTTCATTTAATCAACCTTCTTTTCATCAGTGATTCTCCATCTTTGTTGACGAGTTACACGTACTGAGAAATTGGTTTCATTAAAAAGTCATGCAGCAAGCCAGATGGAGTACACATTCCTAGATTGGAAGAATATGGATTGATCGCTGGTATTTCATTTGTAGCCATCAGAGGAAAGTAATTGCCTTGAGCCAGTCTACATTTTTCTCTCTTTGCATTTTTTCTCCCAAGCAAAGATTTCAAATCTGGCTTTCGAGCAGCATTACTCTCTAAACTGATGTGTGGGACTGTATGACACTGAAGCCTTGTCTGGCTCAGTTTGTGTCTATAGGTGTGTATGTGAAAGCCCTGTACAATGTATTACAATTGGGTGAGGATGGATGTCAGGACTTAACCTTTCCCCCCATTCCTCAATTGATTGTGACAGGGCTTTAAAATTCATCATGACAAAGGTATCAATTCAATGTACGTGCTTAACTGTTTATGCGCTGATTGCAAAGAATGCTGTCCCACTGGCTTTCTTGAGTTATTGCTGAGAAAATATCTCTTTTTGTCTAAAATTTTCATCTTGTACTTGTCAGGATATTTCGTAAGCTTCCAAATTCAAGGGGACAACAGTATTTACTGTGTGAGAAGAGAATGGTGATTGGTAGGCAAGTGAACTCTGATTGGTAGAGACATTGCCATGGAGAATCTTCCAGTTGATGGTGATTGATGGTTAACTGCCAAGCTTTATTTCAAATTTAAATCAGGCAGCTTGGCTCTGATTGGTCAAGGCATTGCAATGAAGAATGAACCAGCAAATGGCTGTCATTTTTTTTGCTGAAATGGGCACAATGTGCGTACCTGTTCTTTCTGTCTGTGAAGAAAAAGACACTAAATATACATGAGGGAATGTGGAAGGATGATGGTACGAAATCTTAGCCTTTATTTCTATAAAACTAATTGTCAAGAACTAATTTTAATGCATCATTGCCAGTTGCTAAGGCTGCTTATCCTTGGAACATTTTGTGGGGAAACATTTTGTTGGAAAATCTAGACAAGGTTTTTGAAAACCTGTTGGCCCCCTTGGAATCCTCATTGTCCTCTCTGGAACAGCTAAGGATTTCAATGATTAAATGGTGATGATGGTTATAAGACCGATAAAGCAGCAACGAGCTTTTCCATTCTTCATGAGGGAAGTTTAATGAGAGATTGTTTTGAGGTTGAATCAGCACTGTACTTATAGTCCCATCATGCATCTGCTTGATTAGTAGCTTGGTATCAATTCTAATTATTTGAAACTCTTCGATTTGAAGAGTTGTCGGTTAGAAGTTTATATTCATGCAGCTGATACTCTGGAGGATGTCCGATAAGATTGGTCATTAGTACCTTGTCTGCAAAGTAGTTACTGTAAGTGTTGAATACAGGAATGGCACCAATGTGGGTGTTTTCATTGCATAATATGGCGCTGACTTCATTTACAGTGATCATTTGCATGTACAATAATATGAGTCACCATATAGCAATAAGTTGCTATTACTGTGTAACAGAGATTTATGACAGCACAGTGCTTCTCACTGCTGCCTCCCAATGCCAGGGTCCCGGGTTCGATTTCCAGCTTGGGTCACTGTCTATGTGGAGTTTGCATGTTCTCCCCATGTCAGTGTGGTTTTCCTCCCATGGTCTGAAAGACGTGCTGGTTACGTGCATTGGCCATGCTAAATTCTCCCTTGCTGTACCCAAACAAGCGCCAGAGTGTGGCTACCAGGGGATTTAAGCCAACTTGTGACACTAATAAATAAACTTTACAGTTCCATATGATGTTTTTTGAAATTTATTGCTATCAATGGGCAGGCTTGGGTGAAAGGCTGAGCTCTTGAATGGGAGTTGCCAAGTTCAGATGTTGGATTTGCTCTGTTTGGCTGATGGTTGAAGTATCTTTTCCTCACTGAGTAATCAGAATAAGGCAGCTAATGAGCCAAGAAGCAACCTGGTGATCAAATTGCTGTATCCACCTTATTAATCATACAATGCAAAAGGAGGCCATTTGGCCCATCAAGCCTGCACCAATTCTACAAATGAGCATCTTATCCAGGCACCACACCATTCCCCCCATCTTTCCTCATAACCCCACACATTTACCATGGCTTTTCACATCTTGGGGTACTAAGGGGCAATGTACCATGGCCAATTCACCTGACCTGCACATCATTGGGTGGTATGGTGGCACCGTGGGTTAGCATTACTTCCTCACAGCCCCTTGGACCTGGGTTCAATTCTGATCTTGGGTGACTGTCTGTCTGGACTTTGCACGTTCTAACTCATGCGTGCATGAGTTTCAGGTGCTCCAGTTTCCTCCCACACTATAAAGATGTGCAGGTTAGGTTGATTGACCATGCAAAATTACTCCTATTGTCCTGCTATGTGTAGATTAGGAGGATTAGCCAGGCTGACTAGGTGGGGTTATGGGGATAGGGAATGGATGGGATGATCTGTCAGAAAGTCGGTGCAGACTGATGGGCCAAATGGCCTCTTACACCGTACAGATTCTATGATTTTATGGTAGGAGTGTTGTGGTCACTTTGGTCTCTTTGAGTGAACTTGGGAACAGACTCAGTGGGAGATCATGAGAAAAAAGCGTCCACAGGACTGTTTGTATGAATAAAACTTTAAAGCTATCATGGTGCTTTTGGAGGAATGAGAAGGAGAAGTGAAATAAAGTAGTCAGCCAGGTAATGGAATGAAGTGAGTACAAAGAGAAATACCTTTCTGTGGAGCTCAGATGAAGAACTCATGACAATTGGTGTCAACGTGGAGAGTATCAAAGACTTTTCTCTGCATTGGGATGGTCCGATGCAGCTGCTTTAGGCAGGGTGGACTGCGTTAATTTCATAGGTGTTTTTGGCATGAAAATTAATTATAAAGTTACAGATTAAATAATACACTGTGAACGTTTGGCTTCAAATAATCATTCAGAAGTATTCTCCTCCACCACCCTCAAATGCCTCATCTCCATCTCTGCCACCGAGTTTTTATTCAATTTGTGATGAAGTCACAGGCTGAAAGCAAAGTCAAATCAAAGGAAAGATGGCAAGAGTGAGGTCACACATTAAGTCACTCACGACCTCCTGCCCTTAAGCTCGTGTCAGCGCTGTGAGGCATCCAGTCATCATTATCCACATGGAACGCTGACAGCAATTGAGAGCAGGTTGACTGAATGCAAATAGCATAGAAGGCAAGTCTGACTTCCTCATCTGGATCCTGAATTCCCAGCGGGGATGGCTGGGCAGTAACCTTCTTCATCCTACCATCCTGCCCCATTCAAGGTGCTCGGGGGAGATAGTGGTGTACTGGAGCCATTGGTGATTGTAGAGACCACCAATGGCTGAATTGGTAATCCAGGGGCTCAGCCCAAAGTGCTGGATACACAGGTTCAAATCCCATCATGTCAGCTAGCGGAATTTAAACTTAGTGAGTAGAGACAAGAATTAGAAGCTAGTCTCTGACATATCATCCTGCCCAATGCTGGTGCACCATCATCGATTGTGTTTGAAAACCCGGCTGATTCAGTCATGCGTTTTCAGGAAGGAAATCTTCCATTCTTACCTGACCTGTCCTATGTGTGACACCAGGCCCATAGCAAATGTGCTTGATCTTGAGCTCCCCTCTGAAATAATGTAACAAGTCACTCAATTCAAGGGTATTTAGGGATGGGCAACAAATGCTGACCTTGTCAATGTCACCCACATTTCATGAAAGAGTTAAAAAATTACAATGATGAGTAATAAGGTATAGGATTCCACTCAACCGTCCAAATTATCTTGATGAATTTTCTCGTGTGTTCTCTACGACCACCAATGGCTTTTCCCTCATACATTCCCAGTTATATTCTCATAGTTCATAGAGCTATGGCACAGGGATGCATAGGTTAGAGGGATTAGTGAGTATACTATGAAGGGGCATGGGAGGTAGGGCCTGGGTGGGATTGTGTTCGGTGCAGACTCAATGGGCCGAAGGGCCTCTTTCTGCACTGTAGGGTTCGATAATTCTATGATATACAATTTGGAAACAGGTCCTTTGGTCCCACTCATCCATGATGATCAGGATTCCTAAACTGAGCTAGTCCCATTTGCCTGTGTTTGACTCCTACCCTTCTAAACCTTCCCTATCCATGTACCTTTTAAATCTTGCCATGTGCCTTTTAAATCTCTCTCACTGTAAACCTATGCCCCTACCCTAGACACCCCTATCCTGGGGAAAAGAGCTTGGCTATTCATCTTATCTGCACCCTTCATGATTTTATAAACCTCTATAAGGTCACCCCTCATCCTCTGCATTCCAAGATAAAAAGTCCCAGCCTATCCAGCCCCTTCTTATAACTCAAATCTTCCTGTCCTGGTAACATCCTTCCCGATTGTTTCTTCCCTTCTTTGCATTCTGATTGTGTTGAAATTTATCTGTATCACTTCATGCGTCTGTCACCCTGTCTCATTCTGTCTCAGGATGTGGAACAATTCTCAGTTTTCCCTCATTCGTACAGTCAAATGCAGGCTTGGCAATAGCTAATCCTCCATCAATGATGCTCCTCTCTATAACCCTGTGCCCGGAACCAGGAATTCCGTTGCTTCATCTGGGATCCTCAGTGTTTATCTTTCAAAGTTGTTTGAACCAGAGAGACTTTTGTAGCTTTCTGGGCAGCCGTTTTGTGAAATCAGTGGAACATATGGAGACTATCTCTGCAATTAGGAGCATTCCTTCGATGGCTCGGGAGCAGTAAGATTTGGAGCATTTTTCCTTCATGCTCCAACAGTGTGTCCAACTCTTGATGTATAACTCACCAAGTCGATAAACATCTACCCAATCCAAGCAGCATTTGGAGCCAAATTTAGATTTCCATTGTCCCCAGATGGATTTCCATTGTATAGAATCCATCAGCCACGCATAAGCTGAGTACAGAATCAGATTGGAAGCATTAAAATGTTCCCAACTGCCCAGCTTTAATAACTGACTTAAAAACGTATTTGATTCACAGAAGCACCTTTTACAAGCCTGACCTCATTTATGGGAAGATCTATTTTTAAAGGGTGCACTATCAAGCATAATGATGCTTTTCTTTATTTTGTTGCCGAGAGTGCAGTTTGATGCCAAAAGTCTTAAATTATAGAATGCAGTGCATTCGGCCCATCAAGTCTGCACTGACTCTTATCCAAGCTTACCCTACTCATTTGACCTGCTTAAGCCCCCTAACTTATATATCTTGGGACACATTAAAGGTCAATTTAGCATGACCAATCCACTTAACCAGCACAGTTTTGGCTTGTAGGAGGCAACCTGAGCACTTGGAGGAAACCCACGCAGACATGAGGAGAACATGCAGATTCCGCACAGACAGTGACCCAAGTCGGGAATCAAACCCGAGTCCCAGACACTGTGGGGCAGCAGTGCTAACCACCCATATTACTCTTGAGTCACAAAGATTAAGTGATTCTTAATGAAGTGATATGATGATTAGATAATTTGAAAGGGGAGATAGAGAGAAACTATTTTCTCTGATGGGATAGTCAGGAACAAAGATGTGTTAAAGTCAGGTCAGACGGGGTAATGCTGGGAAGCATTTCCTCACATAAGAGTGATGAAAATTTGGAAAGTTGTTTTGGCACGGTGGCACAGTGGTTAGCAAGCACTGCTGCCTCACAGCACCACGGATCCAGATTCAGTTCTGGCCTTTAGTCCCTGTGTGTGCATGAGTTTCCTCCAAGTGCTCCAGTTTCCTCCCACAGTCCAAAGATTATGGGTTAGGTGCATTGGCAATGCTAAAATGTTTCTTCGTGCCTGGGAGATTAGCAGAGTAAATACATGAGGTTATACAAAGAACAAAGAACAACACAGCACGGGAAACAGGCCCTTCGGCCCAACGAGCCCGCGCCACCATCCTAACGTCTTAATGACATATAGAGACCAATATAGGGACAATTTGTTACCCAATCAGCCTAAGAGCACATTTTTGGGATGTGGGAGGAAACCGGAGCACCCGGAGAAAACCCACGCAACCACGGGGAGAACGCGCAAACTCCCGCAGACACAGGCCCAAATCCATGTGTCTGCACAGCAACAGCGATAGTCTCTGAGCTGTCATGTTGCCCATCTGATGGTCCAGTTTAAGCATACACTAACGACATGAAGCACTAGGCCACTCCTGAAGTAACATCCAGGAGCAGCCCTCGCACGACCTGCTGAATGCATGCACCTTGTTGGTCAACAAGGTGGACCGAACAGCCTGTGGAAACAATTAAAGTATTTAAACAGTCCTCCTATATCCCTCTATCTGCAGACCGCTCATGTGGCTGTCCAAGAGACCCTTAAACAACCCTAGCGTGCCTGCTCCCACCACCTTACTCGGTAGTGCATTCCACACCCCCACTACCCTTTGTGTGAAAAAATGCCCTCTAATATTAGTCTTATACATAGCCCCCCTCACCCTAAGGCCGTGACCCCTCGTTCTATCCGATTCTAATGGTGGAAAAAGCTTACCACCATTTACTCTATCTATACCCCTCATAATCTTATATACCTCTAATAGATCCCCTCTCAGCCGACGTCTTTCAAGGGAAAACAACCCCAGTGCGTTCACCTTTCCTCGTAAGACAGCCCTTCCATACCAGGCAGCATCCTGGTAAATCTCCTCTGCACTCTCTCCAGGGACTCCACATCCTTCCGGTAGTACGGCGACCAGAACTGGATGCAGTACTCCAAGTGAGGCCTAACCAACGTTCTATACACTTGCAACATCAAACTCCTACTCTTGTATTCTATACCCCTTCCTATGAAGGCTAACATACCATACGCTTTCTTTATCACTTTTTCCACCTGTACTGACACCTTCAGAGACTTGTGAACCTGCACCCCCAGGTCTCTCTGCGTCTCTATACTCCGGATAGTTTTACCTTTTATCCTATAACTCCCCTCTACATTATTCCGGCCAATGGGGTTATCCCTGGTTATGGGGATCAAGCCTGGGTGGGATTGGTGTCGGTGCAGGTTCAATGAGCTGAATGGCTTCTTTCTGCACTGTATGGATTCTATAAATCACTTCTCCCTCCAAGAAAAGCGATTGATGCTGGATGATTATCCAAACATGAGATTGACAGATTTGAGTTCAGTAAAGGTATTACGAGATCTGGAACCACAGTGGATAGAATTAAAATATCGATTTTCCATGACCTAATTGAATGACACAACAAGCCTGGGGGGTTGGTGGCATGGAGGAACACTGAATACATTACTTCAGTTCCTGGTATGAATGTTGATGCTTTTCCAATCATTATTCCCGTCTAGATTGCCAATTTGTGACATAGTTGAAAACTGTACAGTAAAATTGAATGTTGCAGCAGATGTAATGCCAACTGTGTGTCATGGTTTTACTGAAAATAAGTCTAGGTTCTAAAGAGCTTCCTCTTGGAACCCAGGATTTGGAAGTTTTCAAAGTCTGGAAGTCAAAATAGACTTTTCTTCAAGCTTCCGAAATAGAACTGTTGTTCAATAAAGCAATTTTAAAACTTGATTTTAAAAAGTGCTAATTATTGCCCATCCCTAGTTGCCCAAGGGCAGTTGAGAGTCACCCACATTGCTGTGGCTCTGGAGTCACATATAGGCCAGACCGGATAAGGATGGCAGAGTTCCTTCCCATTAGTGAACCAGATGAGCTTTTTCAACAATCAGCACTGGTTTCATGGTCATTAGATTCTTAATCAGAGAGATTAAATTTCTTTTTGGGGCGGGATGGGGAGAACTTATTTTCAGTAAAACCATGACAACACAGTTAGCATTACATCTGCTGCGATATTCAATTTTACTGTACTGTTTTCAGCTATGTCACAAATTGGCATTCTAGGCAGGAGTAATGATTGGAAAAGCATCAACATTCATACCAGGGACTGAAGTAATATATTCAGTGTTCCTCCACGCCACCAACCCACGCTTGTCGTGCCATTCAGTTAGGTCATGGAAAATTCATATTTTAATTCTATCCACTGTGATCCCTTAATGCCTTTATTGAACTAAAATCTATCAATCTCATTTTTAAATTTTTAGATAATCCCCCAGCATCAATCGCTTTTCTTGGAGGGAGAAGAGATTTATAAAATCCATACAGTGCAGAAAGAGGCCACCTAACCTATGCGTCTTTGGACTGTGGGAGGAAACCGGAGCACTTGGAGGAAACTCATTATAGACACAGAGATCAAAAAGGAAACTCCCAATATCTCATCAAAATTTTCAAGGAGTATAAAATTGCATGGATGGGATTCCACCTGCACCATTCTAGTGGCGATATTAGGAAGGAACATGAAGGAGGACAGGGCCTTGGATGGGAAATCCACTGAAGGGCCTAGATTTTTATTGAATTCAAATTTCACCATGGTGGAATTCAAACCCAGGTCCTTGGAACATCAGCTGAGTTTTGGGATTAATAGTCTAGTGAAAATTCCAGTGGATCATCAGCTCCCCACATGATTAAGAGGTTATAGTAGATACCCGTAATAAAAAATATAGCATCTTAGTTGCAGTAAAGTGAAATCCAAGCAAGGCATTGAATTGCATTAGCAGATGTGGGTAGTTGTTTTTTTTTTTGGGTTAATCCTGTGGATTGTATTAGTGCCCTTGACAGGATACGGAGGCAAGCAACAAAAGCTGATTCTGGGAATCTGGATTGTAGTTGTGAGCAAGATTAAGGCAGTTGGGTGTGTTGACCTTGTGGGAAGGTGGGGTGGGGAGGGGGGTGTAAAGGAAACTCCAATAGCTCATCACAATTTTCAAGGAATGTAAAATTGCATGGATTGGATTCTCTCTGGGATCCTACCTGCACCAACCCTAGTGGTGATAATAATATGTGAAGGAAGGCAGGCCCTTGGATGGGAAACCCGCTGAAGGACCCAGCCCCAACGTTTAGATAAATCAGAGATATGGACCCAAAATTGAACTAAGTTCGATCTCGTTTGGGAAGTGGAAGGGTGAAAGGAGCTTACATCAGAAGCCCCCTTTGATCAGGAGGGGCTCTCCCTTCAGGTCATGGTGACCTCCATTTTCAGTTCCCTATCCCCCTCTATCCTGGAATGTCCAAAGACTTTACGGCCCTTTGGATTCCTCCCCAGTGCACATGTGCAGTACCCAGTTGCGGGGGGGGTAGGCCTGTATCTGGTATGCACCTGGACCCTGGGAATAGTTTTGGGCAAAAAGCAAGGGCCTGTGGGCATCATTAAGAAAACTGTTCTGAGGAACTTAATAACTTGAGGCCATGGCTGGGGGAGTGAAGTGGAAGGAGGGAGAGATAGGAAATGTTAGACCAAGGAGAAAGGGAGATCTGAGGCAGTGGTGAGAGGGTAAGGAGATCGGATAAAGGAGAAGATCAGAGACTGATCCGCAATTATGACATCAAAGGCTGGGGCATCAGAAAGATTAGCGACAGAAAATGGAAGAATTAGGAGAGGGCAGAGGTTGAAAGGGCTCCTGAGAGTGGTGGATCAGGAGGCAGCAGAATTGATCTTCTTGACCCACAAGCAGTGCTGGAAAGATAAAGGATTTGAGACACTTGCTTTCATGTGTCATGATATAGAGTGTAAGAACAAGGAGGTAATATTGGAGCTGTACAGGAAGTTGGTTAGGCCACAATTGGAGTTTTGTTCACCTCACTATAGGAAGGATGTGATTACACTAGAGGAGGTACAAATGAGGTTTATCAGAGTGTTGCTTGGGGTGGAGATTTGAGCGATAAGGAGAGACTGTATAGGCTGGGATTGTTTTCTGTAGAGCAGAGAAGGCTGAGGGAGGGGACATGATGAAGGTGTAGAAGATTGAATGGTATGGACAGGATGGTTGAGGGGTTCCCTTGATTCAGAGATCAACCACGAGGGGACATAGTTTTAGGATAAGGGGCAGAAGATTCAGAAGGAATTTGAGAAAAAACATTTTCACTCGAAGAATGTTGGGAATCTGGAATGCACTGCCTGGGAAAGTAGTGGAGCACAGTAAGTCTCACAACACCAGGTTAAAGTCCAACAGGTTTATTTGGCAGCACTAGCTTTCGGAGTCACAGGCTCCTTCATCAGGTGAGTGAGGACTTGTGTTCATAAACACGGCATATACAGATACAAACTCAATTTACAAGATAATAGTTGGAATGCGAGTCTTTACAGGTGATCAAGTCTTAAAGGTACAGACAACATGAGTGGAGAGAGAGCTGAGCACAGGTTAAAGAGTTGTGTATTGTCTCCAGCAAGGACAGTTAGTGGGATTTTGCAAGTCCAGATAAGTCGTGGGGGGTTACAGATAGTGTGATATGAACCCAAGATCCCAGTTGAGGCCATCCTCATGTGTGCGGAACTTGGCTATCAGTTTCTGCTCATCGATTCTGTGTTGTCGTGTGTCGTAAAGACTGCCTTGGAGAACGCTTACTCAAAGATCAGAGGCCGAATGTCTGTGACCGCTGAAGTGTTCACCAACAGGAAAAGAACACTCCTGCCTGGCGTTTGTTGGGCGGTGTTCATTCATCCATTGTGGGTTGTCTTGCGACTTGGTCAATGTTGTTTACCTGATATGCTGCAGGAGAGGATTGGCGAGACCCATGCAGACGCTATGATAACAGATGAATGGACGTTGCTCGACAGTCACCAGGCTGAACTGTTCTCTTCCTTTCGATGAACACTTCAGCAGTCACGGGCATTCAGCCTCTGATCTTCGGAGTATTTGAGCTATAAGGAGAGACTCCAAAGCGGCCTTCATGACACACAACAACTCAGTCACTGAGGAGAAACTGATAGCCAAGTTCCGCACACATTAGGAAGGTCTCAACCGGGATCTTGGGTTCATGTCACACTATCTGTAACCCCCACGACTTGCCTGGGCTTGCAAAATCTTATTAACTGTCCTGGCTGAAGACAGTACACATCTCTTTAACCTGTGCTCAGCCCTCTCTCCACTCACATTGTCTTTACCTTTGTGACTTGATTACCTGAAAGACTCACATTCCAATCGTTATCTTGTAAATTGAGTTTATGTCTAAAAATGCCCTGTTTGTGAACACAACTCCTCACTCACCTAAAGAAGGAGCCTGAGACTCCAAAAGCTTGTGCTACCAAATAAACTTGTTGGCCTTTAACCTGGTGTTGTGAGACTTATTGTGCTTACCCCAGTCCAACGCCAGCATCTCCACATCAAAGTAGTGGAGGCCAGAAACCTTACAACCTGTAAAAAAAAAAAAATTTGGATGTGCTCTTGAAATATGATAACATTCAAGGAGATGGGATAAGTGCGCAGGATAATAGGATTAGTGCAATTTTATTGTCAGCGCAGAATCAATTGGTTTATCTGCTGGATGCAGTCCTTGCCTCTCGAGGCCCAGAAAATTCAGCTGGCCTGTATAAAAAGATATTGAGCGGGATTTTACGGGCTTGTTCATCTCAAAACCGTAAAATCCCACACAAGATCAATGGATCTTCCCATGCTCCGCCCCTTGTCCACTCCGAGTCCCGGAGTCTGGCCATAGTCTGAGACGAGCAATCTGATCAAAATTAATTAAATGAGCTGGTTAATTGGAATCTATTATTACCCCAACTCCTTTAAACATCAGGTGAGCCGATTTAAGGAGAGCTAGGTTTGGGTTTCAGAGTTCTGTCGCGCACGCCCTGCTACCCCTATCAGTGAGAACGGACAGTTAATCTCCATTCACAGCAGCAGGACTGGATAATTTATGTGTGGCACAGTAGTTAGCACTGCTGCCTTACAGCGCCAAGGACTCAGGTTCAAATCCAGCCTCAGGTCACTATCTGTGTCAATTTTGCACATTCTTCTCTTTGTGTCTGCATGGGTTTCCTCCCACACTCAAAAATGTGCAAGTCAGATCAATTGACCATGCTAAATTGCCCCTCAGTGTCAGGGAGATTAGCAGGGTAAATATGTGGGGTTATGGGGATAGGGCCTTGGTGGGATTGTTGTTGGTGCAGGCTCCATGGGCCCAATGGCCTCCTCCTGCACTGTAGAGATTCTGTGATCTTATTCTATGATAATCCCAGCCATGGGCAAGGTTGGAGAATTCTGGCCCTAACTCCCCGCCCGACTAAAACCCCCGTCCATATTTCTGAGGGTTCAGATAGCCTTACTGTAACCTTTGAGGATTTCTCAGATAGTACACGCAAGACAGGTGTTGGAAATCTGGCCGCTTTGGATGAAGCACTTAATGAATGAAGCTGGATTCTTCCGTCCTCCATCCAGAGTGCTTCCATTTGATAATTCCTGGAACACTAAAGCATTGTTTCTCAGCAGCCATGTGGCGTATGCTGGAAAGTCATTAAAAGACATCGGATGACAGAAGATCTCTAGGTTGTTCCTCTCCATCACAGGACCAGAACTAATGCAGATTGGCACGTTGACCTGACCTCTGAGCAGATGAAGTCGTGACTGGAATAGAAACTGACCAATCATCAAAGACTTCAATAACTCTCGGCCTTATGCTTGGTTAAGAGAAGTAACCTTGTTTTATCTGTTTGTCTTTATTTCATTAATGTTTAGCAGATTTTTCAGTCACGTTCAACTTTTTTAAGACCAAAAAGAAAAATTGAGTTTTATTTGACCCCTGTTATGCCACAATTCTTGGAAGAAGTTCTGGTAACAGCTGGACCTGATTGTTGTCACGGTGACACAGTGGTTAGCATTGCTGCCTCACAGCACCAGGGAGTCGGGTCCCGTTCCGGGTCACTGTGCCACAGTGCCGCCTATCATGCTGTCCGGTAACTACTCAAGATAAACCCAAACAAAAGCGACGCTATCTGCTTTGTGGAGTCAAAATGAGGGTGTGTGACAGGCTCTTTTCCACTGCAGTCTCCTCAAAGGCAGTGAGCACAGAAATTGAAACTCCAGGCCTCGAAGGCAGTTTGCACATATAGTGCGACTCTGGGCCTCAAAGGTAGTGTGCATAGACAGAGCGATTCTGGGTTTCTGTGAAGGGGTTGGTATTATACAGGCCTCACCAGCAGCCAAGCTATGTGTAGGTGCTTGTTTAAAAGATCTAGCGATTAATATAATGTATGCTACAGAAAGGTAAATTCTGCAGCAGGATAACTTTCACAAGAGATTAATATATGTTTAGATTCTACTGTGGAGAAAGGGCCTATTCAGCTTAAGATGAAGTTTTGTATTACATTGTTACATATAGCAGCACTTTTCTAGAATGTCACATTGAATGTTAAGCTGGGGAGGCCAATACTTCAGGACAGAGAATAAAAGGTTTGAAAGTTAGCGTACGAATGAATATATTTGATAATGTAATTCCATTAGTGGATTGACCATGCTAAATTGCCCCTTAACACCCAAGGATATGTAGGCTAGGTGGATTGGCCATGCTATGTGTAGGCTAGCTGATAGAAGACAGAGGGTGGTGGTTGATGGGAAATATTCAACCTGGAGTTCAGTTACAAGTGGTGTACCTCAGGGATCTGTTTCGGGGCCACTGTTATTTGTCATTTTTATAAATGACCTAGATGAGGGTGTAGAAGGATGGATTAGTAAATTTGCTGATGACACCAAAGTCGGAGGAGTTGAAGACATTGAGGATGGATCTTACAGTTTGCAGAGGGACGTAGATAAGCTGCAGAGCTGAGCCGAGAGGTGGCAAATGGAGTTTAATGCGGAAAGGTGTGAGGTGATTCACTTTGGTAAGAGTAACAGGAGTACAGAATATAGGGCTAATGGAAGGACTCTTAGTAGTGTCGATGAGCAGAGAGATCTCCGTGTACATGTGCATAGCTCCCTGAAAGTTGGCACCCAGGTTGATAAGGTTGTTAAGAAGGCATACAGTGTATTAGCTTTTATTGGTAGAGGGATTGAATTTCGGAGGTCATGTTGCAGCTATACAAAACTCTGGTGCGGCCACACTTGGAGCATTGCATACAGTTCTGGTCACCACACTATGAGAAAGATGTGGAGGCATTGGAAAAGGTGCAGAGGAGGTTTACCAGGATGTTGCCTGGTATGGTGGGAAGGTCTTATGAGGAAAGGCTGAAGGACTTGAGGTTATTTTCATTAGAGAGAAGAAGGTTAAGAGATGACCTAATTGAGGCATACAAGATGATCAGAGAGTTAGATAGGGTGGACAGTGAGAATCCTTTTCCTCAGATGGTGAAGGCTAACACAAGGGGACATAGCTTTAAATTAAGAGGTGGTAGTTATAGGACGGATGTCAGAGGTGGGTTCTTTACTCAGAGGGTAGTGAGGGTGTGGAATGCCCTGCCTGCAGCAGTTGTGGACTCACCAAGTTTAAGGGCGTTCAAATGGTCAGTGGATAGGCATATGGATAACATTGGAATAGTTTAGATTAGAGGGTCATTAGATTGGTTCCACTGGTCGGTGCAACATCGAGGGCCGAAGGGCCCGTACTGCTTTGTAATTTCTATGTTCTAAATTGCCCCTTAATGTCCAAAGATGTATAGGTTAGATAGATTGGCCATGCTAAATTGCCCCTTAACGCCCAAGGATATATAGGTATGTGAATTAGCCAAGCTAAAGTGCCGCTTAACGTCCACAGATATGTAGTTTACGTGGATTGGCCATGCTAAATTGCCCCTTAACATGCAAAGATATGTGGATTAGTGGATTGGCCATGCTAAATTGCCCTTAATGTTCAAAGATATGTAGATTAGGTGCATTGGCCATGTGGAATTGCCCCTTAATGTCTGAAGATATGTTGGTTAGGTGGATTGGCCATGCTAAATTGCCCCTTAATGTTCAAAGATATATAAATTTGGTGTATTGATCATGCTAGATTGTCCCTTAGTATCCAAAGGTGCGTAGGTTAGGTGTATTAGCCATGCTAAATTGCCCCTAACCTAACAGACGTGTAGGTTAGGTGAGTTAGCTGTGGTAAATATGCGGTTACAGGGTTAAGGGAGGAGGGTGAGACTGGATAGGGTGCTCATACAGAGGGTCGGTGCATACTCGATGGACAGAATAGCCTCCTTCTACACTGTAGGGGTTCAATTATTCATAAAAATAGGTGCTAGTGTTCTGATACAGACTTCTTACTTGCATTGACTGGATTGCTGAGGCATCAGGATTTGTCCTGCCTTTACTAAAGCAGACTCGAGTATCTTTTACTCATTTTTACCAGATAGATAATCATAGTTTTGAGGTCTTTGATTCTCCTTTGTGAGAACATAAACAAAGCCTCTAATTAATGTGTGGCATTAGCAAGATTATTGACTGTCTCCCCAATTCCACCAAGCCTCTTTACCGCTAGTTAAGCTGCTCCACTGTACTGGGAGGAGAAGCTCTCAAACCGGCTTGTTGCAGAGACGGATTGTATTCTCAGTGCAGAGAGTGGAAGAACGCAACTGCTTCACATATTGCAGAAGAGGTTGGGTCAGCTCAGCAAAGTGCTGGGGGTGTTGGAGGGAGGAAGAAAGGTCATTGAGGAACTTGGAGTCATGAACTGCATGGATGTGACCACCAGTGTATCCATGGTACCTTAAGCGGCCACACTATTGGTGGGATTTCTCCCCTTCCCCAAACTCACTCACCATGTGGGCCGATTTGACCCAGTATTGGCCAGCAGTGGGATTTTCAACCAATTTTCCATTGTATGCACCGCTCACTGTTGGTGGGAGAAGAAGACCCAGCCGGCAGGAACTGCCTGGAGAATTCTGGCCAATCTCTTCAGGGAAATATGCAGTACAATTACATTGTTTACTCCTACCCAAAGCAGAATGACAGGAAGATTGATGGCGATTGCAGTGGGAGCAATTGAACCTTATTAGGGGCAGCACAGTAGTTAGCATTGCTGTCTCGCAGCGCCAGGGTCCCAGGTTCAATTCCGGCCTCGGGTAACTGTGTGGAGTTTGCACATTCTTCCTGTGCCCGCATCGTTTTCCCTCCGAATATTCTGATTTTTCAAAGATGCGTGGGTTAGGTGGATTGGCAATGCTAAATTGCCCCTTAGTGTCAGTTGGATTAGTCACATTAAATGGGTTTTAGGGATAGGGCGGAGAGAAGGCTTGGGTAAGAAACTGTCAATGCAGACTTGATGGGCTGAATGGCCTCTTGTGCTATCTAGGGATTCTTTGATTATTTACAGGTCTTTTTGACCATCCATTGGTAAAGCTGCATGAATCTCATCTGATTGAAGTCAGGGATTCTCAACAACAGGTGACTGAATTCTCCACTAATAGAATTGTCGCTGATTCATATTTTGAAATTATTTATGTCAATTGTTCATTTGACTGCTGATTGAATGAGGGCTGTTAGTATGTAATAATATCTCATCTGTTGTTCATTTCATTCTATTTCTTTTTGCCACTGTGACCAACGGTAATGATCTTTTATGTGAAGTGTTTTTTATGGATCGATTTGCACCCTAGTTGGCTATTGCTGAGGATACATTCAACTTTGGCCTTAAAATTATCGAGGCGACTTTTCTGCCACCACTGCCTCAGTCCCTCCAAAGGGTTTGCAACTGCTGACATATTGGGAATGGCCTCTGTGATGTTTGTAACCAGCTCCGGAGGAAGACGGAGATGCCCACCCAGACTGGTGTGGAGCTGAGTGCCTCAGGCTCCTGTGAAGGTGTGGGGAATGGGGGAAGATGCGTTGGCGATTGATTCTCACTTTTCTGGTGGTTTCTGCAGCAACAGGACATGTGAGCAACATTGCAGTCACACTTGCTGAAGCTTGTCTCAATCCTACAGCGCAGAAAGAGACCAGTTGACCCATCATTGTGGGTCATTGTTTAAATGAGCTGTCCAGTTACCCCTTCTCACTTGCTCTTTATCCAAGGCCTGGCAAATGTCTCTTTTTCAATATATTGCATATAGTTCAATATGCTGCAAGATTTGCCTTTTTAAAGTTACAATTTTTATGGTGAGGTGGTGACTGGGCAGCACGGTGGTACAGGGGTTAGCACTGCTGCTTCATAACACCAGGGACCAGTGTTCAATTCCTGGCTTGGATCATTGTCTGCGCAGAGTCTGCACATTCTCCCCGTGTCTGCATGGGTTTACTCTGGATGCTCTGGTTTCCTCCCAACAGTCCAAAAGACATACTGGTTAGATGCATTGGCCATGCTAAATACTCCCTCAGTGTACCCTAACAGGCGCCGGAGTGCAGTGACTAGGGGATTTCATTGCAGTGTTAATGTAAGCCCACTTGTGATGCTAAAAAAAAAATAAGCTTAAAAACTTAAACTTAATGTTGAAAATTAGAGGAATACTAACATTTAATTGTCCTCCCTGGAAAGGTTAAAAAAGGCAATCTTTCCTGATGTTTTTGACTTTTGGTGACAATTTGTTACTTCAAAAGGTTAACTACAGGGAGTTGGGTGGGGAAGGGGCACTGTTGGATTTATGATACTAACTCTGTTAGGGGTTTCTACACGTTGAAACTCATGGCATCTCCACATCATTTGTACGTGTTACCAGGAGTAGCATTTGAATTAAACACATTGACTCATTGTAGCTGGTAGTCAGAATTTCATAGACGTTCATGTTGCTAATCAAAGCACAGCCGTTTCCGATTAGAATCAGTATGAAGAAGCAACTCTGTGCATTTTTTGTGCATGCAGACTGAAGCATTAATCTATTCCAGTGGATTTCTATACAGCCTAGCCCTGTAATGCACAGTCACTGTCATTGTCCTTCATATCCCCAGGTGTATGAAATTTGATCTGCAGACTCCCAAATAGTTCTGTTCTTCCTCCATGTGGAATTGAGACATAAAAGGTCCAAGAAGGCCACATGCTCAATCCCTAATCTGTATTCAGTTACCTGCCATCAGCCGGGGGAGCATTCAAAGTGCTAAAATTGGCTCAGTGCCTTGAAGCTAGAGTAAGGAAAAATAAAATCAGGTGTTAGTCAGCATTTATTACAAGGCCGTTGAACCTTATGCTTTTGCTGATAACTCAGACAGTAAACAGGCATAACAAGAGGACCACTTTTTATGTGGGTGGGCACAGAGGGGAGAATTGGATCAACTGTGGTGATAATTTTCTTACCTGAAGCCAGAAAGGAATCAGGGACAGTGAGGGGAAATTGAGGGCCAGGCTTGGGGCCTATCACTTATCTGGAGTAGTCAAATAGATTGTCACAGTAACGTCATTGCATTAATGGAAGTCTATTTGTGACATTAATAAAATAAAAACTTTATATTTGTTTTAAACTCAAATGCTGCAATAGAGAGTTTGCGCAGTGAAGTAAAATAATCAAACGTACCATCACTGCAAGGCTGTGAATTGACTGGTTGATGAATTTTATAACTGTGTTTCCTTATTTCCAAAATTAGGCAGTTAGTTTGAAGAGGTTGGAAATTAGAAACTTTATTTTTTTAAATGAAAGGGGTTAAATGAAACATTCCAGGTAACTCCCCTATATTTAATTGAAGTCAATGCAAAGGATGTGAGTAGCAGGTGAGGCTTTGTTTTTATGTAGCAAAGGTTAATATCTGATCGAAAGAGGAATTACAGCTCAGTTCTGACCTTTCAAGTGCTCATCCTGTGCCACGTGGGAACTGCGGGACATTTCCCATGCCCTCAATAACCACGTGTGCAGGGAGTATTGTTACAGTAGTTTGAGCTCTGGGTTTCAGAGCTTGAGCATCAGGTGACATCACTGCAGCACATCCGTGAACTGGAGAACTCCGTGGAGGGCACATCTAATGTTCCCTCCTCACTAAAGAGTGTGTAGGGTCAGAGGGAATGTTGCCACTAGGTAGTCAAGAGGAAGCAGGGCAGGTTGTGAAAAAAACACATCCTATCATTGCGGACCTTTGCTTTTGACATAATTTATTTCTTACCGGAGACTTTATATTGGAGCAGATTAATCTTTAGATTGCAATGAGGCTCATTCAAGCACAAGAAGCCATGTGATTTCCCTACCTCCTTTCAGGAACTGCCTGGCTGCTACACAGTGGAGCTCGGATTAAGAAGGCAGTGGAGAAATGTGAATAAACTGCTTCCTTTTCATTTTCTGCTTCCTCATCTGTAAAAATTATGTACAGTCCATCGTTAGCTGTGAAACCTGAGCCAGCGTTTTGCTTAGTTGCTTTTTGCTTCATTAACCTCATTAGCGATACGTGTTGGGCATTCATCACAAGCTACCTAGAATAAATCAATATAGTTAGAAATAAAACTCCTCTATTAAAAGTATAAAAATCACACTGCATTTTATTAGGGCTTGTATGGTGGCTGCGATTCGCTGCAGTGATTATTGCCGCCAAGGCAGCTGAGTTGGATTCTCCTAATCAAGCCGTGGACACAATAAAATCAGTGACTGTCACGTCAACTTCACCCCAGCAGAAATTCCTGTGCAATTAAAATCATAGAATCCCTACAATGCAGAGGAGGCCATTTTTTCATAGAATAGATTCATAGAACCCTACAGTGCAGGAAGAGGCCCTTCAGCCCATTGAGTCTGCACCAAACTTAATATCACCCAGGCCCTACCCTCATATCCCTACACATTTACCCACTAATCCCTATAATCTAAGCATCCTAGTACACTAAGGGACAATTTTAGCATAGCCAATTGACCTAACCCGCACATCTTTGGACTGTGTGAGGAAACCAGAGCACCCTGAGGAAACCCATACAGACACAAGGAGAATGTGCAAACTTCACACAGACCGTAACCCAGGCCAGGAATCGAACCCAGGTCGCTGGAGCTGTGAAGCAGCAGTGCTAACCACTGTGTTACCGTTCTGCCCATTTGGTCCATCGAATCCCTGACAGAGTATCCCACTCAGGCCCAGCACCCCCTCCCCAATCCTATCCTGTAATCCCACACATTTACCATGATTAACCCAACTTAACCTACACATCTTTGGACGCTAAGGGGCAATTTTAGCCTGACCAATCCACCTCAGCTACATGTCTTGGAACACTAAGGGACAATTTAGCATAGCCAATCCACCTAACCTGCACATCTGTGGAGTGTGGGAGGAAACAGGAGCACCCTAAGGAAACCCATGCAGACACGGGGAGAAAGTGCAAACTCCATGCAGACAGTGACCCAAGCCAGGAATTGAACCCAGGTCCCTGTGAGGCAGTAGTGCTAGCCACTGTGCAACACATTCTCTTTCCCCATTCTGAATCATGAGTATTCCCAAATCTGGGAGTTAATTTCGGTCATTGGATTAAAGAAGCATCTGGCACTTGACTGAGGCATGAGGAACAACACCAGGAAAACACGTACAAAGATTTGGGCAGCTGGGAATTATTTTTCACTTGTTGATGCACTTAGAGTGCATCAACAAGATAGGGTCAGCGCAGACTTGATGGGCCAAACAGCCTCCTCCTGCACTGTAGGATTCTATGAATGCAATTTAAATGAACATAAAAATTCTCTACAATTTTACAGTTTATCTCTACTCAGTTATAACCGTCTTTGCTTGGGAGAGTGAATGGAAAATTCATTCAAAAGGAAATAGATCAAGATCTTACTCAATTTTGTTTCTCAATGCGAAGGGGAATAGGGCCTAGGTGGGATTGTGGTCAGTGCAGGCTCAATGGGCCAAATGGCCTCCTGTTCTAATGTGAACGATGTTTGTGCTAAAAAATGGAACACTTTCCCCTTTATTATCCAACTATTCCCAGCATGGATTGCAAGGAAAGCCCCCTCCGCTTTGCCCTGCAAGAACATTTTAATTCGTTAATTTATAACAACTGTAATTTTCCTTCAAGTACTTGCAATGAATATTATCATGTTGGACCACACAGTTCACAACAAATTGTGGGATCTTGCTGTGTGTCACTTGACTGCCGTGCGTCCTCCATTACAAATGTAACAACACTTGAAAAGCACCCCATTGGCTGTCAAGCGTTTGAAAGATGCTACATAAATGCAAGCTCGTTTCCTTCTTTAACATTCCTTGCCATTCATGGACCAGTCCAGGGATGAGGTCATGGGTTGAATGGATTCCAGCCGCATTCTCTTGAGTCACTGCAATCCTTTGGAATAGTTCAAATGAACAGAGGGAAAACCGGTTAGAACTCTTGAATGCCGGCCTGTATTAAGGAATCATTAACTCTGCCTTTGATTAAAAAGTGCTGTTGGGTCAGCGGTTTTATGCAGCGTCAATTTTTAAAAAAATTTTCCCAACATCTTACAGTTGGCAAGGTGAATTTAAGTTGTGAGTTCCACGTGGCTTTCATTTTCAGCCCTTTTTAGTTCTTTTGAAAATATGCTATCAGTTAACAAAATCCGTCGTGTGGGTGCATGACGCTGTCCTGCAAAAGAGGTGTCTTGTGTGTATCTGGTCAGTCTGCTCAGACTCTGGCCTGGAGGAAGGCCCGAGAGTTTGTTTGGTGTTTTGATGACCTTTTGGATCCGGTGGACTCTCATAGCGCAAAGAACATTTTGTCCCATTCCTCGTTTTCTTGTATCTCCACCCTCCCCCACGCCTCATCCTGGGCTAATTGAAACTCGGTGTTAAACTTAGCTGAAAGTGTTGCCCAGTCATTTTCATTCTGAACCTCCAATTTTTGATTATACAATGTGCTTTCAATTCATTTGCGCCAGTTGGTTATGTAGCCATTAAATTGGTTTAAGGTCAATTTTCTGCTAATTTGTGAATGAAGCGATAGTGCAAACTATTGCTCAGTCAAGTTAGTGTTGTTTTTTCTCTCATACATATAAAGTTGCTTTTTTTTTGTTCTTTTTCTCCCCTCATTTTTCTCTCCTTTTTGAACTTGAGCTGATTGTTTCTTAATTATAAATCCCTGAATACGGACAGCCCTTCCTTATTCCTCACCCAGTTGCCTAGCCAGAGAACTAAAAAGGGGGTGCAATTTACATATGAGTGGTCCACGGACTCCACAGTGTCACAAAAGAATAGGTTGCGAAGGCAGGTTAGCTTCACCTGTATGGTCTTCCATAGAAAAGTGGACAAATATCATCCCTCATAGTCAAGGTTCAGCCAGCCAATATGGGCAAGATGTAGAAGAGCTGAGATTACCTGTAAATGCAGAAAGACCCAGAACGTTTCAGGGGGAAGACGGAGAGAAATCTCATGAATTGTATTGTGGAAAAGGAGTGCTAGTCTTGAGAACTGTAGCTGTGGCTGGTGTCCTGGCAAACTGTACCAAGGATGCTGGATTCCCCATACAGGGAATGAGAGGGTGAGTCATTCGGGGGTTTTCTCAGAAAGTTCATTTGAGGCAACGCAATAGGGCCTTGTTGTTAGAGTCTGGGGATAGGCCACGTGTCGTGGTGAAAGTTGAGTGGGCCAGGGAGATCTATTGGAATGAGAGAAAAGAATAAAGACCCACAAAAAAAAACAAACTGTAAAGTCATAATTTCAATGTATTCAAAATCATTTGTGTTTATTTTGGATTTTAATTTCCTCCTTAGTCCCCTATGGTTGAGGTTGGTTTTGGAGGACGTTTACTTTATTGATCAACTAGAATGAAGCTTATCAAAGGCTGGGACATTGGCTACACCTGTTGACATAGGCAGATAGCCATTTTTCAGAGAGAAGTGAACACTGTCTTCAGAGTGTGAATTTGTTGGCCACTTTAGCAAGTCTATTAAAATCAAGTGTTTATTTAGCTCAGGTAACAGCTTTTAGTTCAAATAATTTTATTGAGAAAGTTACGAGAGCCAAGAGATTTGCAATTTGGTGCGGAAAAAATAAAAAGGCTTTAGAAGGAGTGGAATTCAACGCACTTCTGTACAATCCATTGATGAAGCATAGGCTTTAATTGGATGTCTTACACATCAATGGCACGATAACTGTTGTATTGTCTCAACCTTCCTTTATTGCGTATCCTGTGGAAATGTAATCATTGCTGACTGTGGAACACTTTTCCTGGGTTAGTTAACTGGAGGATTTTATGGCCATTCCAGGGCTTGAAGTTTTAATTTGAAAACCACATTGCAGAAATTTGCACACTGTGTGAACATTCCCAGTCAGTCATTAAACTGAGGAACGCAACATTGTTCTAGAAGCTATACTTCATTTATATTCACGAGATATAGAGTCCTTCAATTATTCCATACTTCAATATGGCAATTTTTAACAAATGCCTTCAATTTCTTATGGTGCAAATCTGAAAACATTTAAACATGTGACATTGCGTACCCCCCCAAACCCTTCCCCCAAACCATACCCCACCTCCCCATTGCTATTTGGAGATAGTGAGGCCAGTTGTGGCATTCTTTCTCAGTATTCTCATAGTTGGTTCATGTTGCAGAGAGGCGCTAACAGTGCGCGTTCAATTCCCGTACCTGAGGTTATTCATCAGGTTATTGAGTTCTCAACTTTAGGCTGAGTGTGGTGATCCTCAGGTTAAATTACCCTCAAGGTGGGGAGAGCAGCCTATGGTCATCTAGGACTATGATGTGGAGATGTCGGTGTTGGACTGGGGTGGGCACAGTAAAAAAAAAAGTCTCACAGCACCAGGTTAAAGTCCAACAGGTTTATTTGGAATCACAAGCTTTCAAAGTGCTGCTTCTTCATCAGGATTATATTGGATAGGGGCATTAATATAAATATAATTCCCAAATTTGACCCTGAGTGGACCATTCTAATAAACCAATATATTTGTACACATGTGAAAGTGTGGCAAGTGGCACAGTGGTTAGACTGCTACCTCACAATGCTAAGGCCCTGGGTTCAATTCCAGTCTCGGTTCACTGTCTGTGTTTGTACATTCTCCCTGTACCTGCGTGGGTTTCTTCTGGGTGCTCCGGTTTCTCCCACAGTCCAAAGATATGCAGGTTAAGTGGATTGGCCCTGCTAAATTGACTCTAATGTCAGGGGATTAGCAGGATGAATATGTGGGGTTGCAGGAATAGGGCCTGAGTGGGATTGTGATCAGTGCAGACTCAATGGCCCTCTGGACTGCAGGTGTTCTAAGTTTCTATGTCAGATGTAGTGAGTTACAGAGCAAACTATACTTCATTATTTTCAAATATATTGACTGAGTCACAAAAGGTCTGTCCTGATCCAAGGCCAGTTGAATGGATAATGTGACCCTGAATAACTCAATGTCCCCATTCAATCTTCTGCTATATATTAAATCTCACATGACGCCTGGTGACAAATTGTTATCACTTGAATGTCCTTCAGTGGAAAGAGTGTCAGGGTTGAAGCTACAATCCAATACTTCTAGCTGGGAGCTGTGTTTGCGGGAGGTTTGAGGCGGACAATCCACTGGGAGAATGTCTCCAAGCTGCAATCCTTTCACGAGCAGCTGTCAGCGCAGGGTTGTGGAATTAACTGGTGGCTCTTTGCTAGACAGGTACAGCTCTGTAAGAACTGAAGCAGGGATAATGAGCTGGATTCTCTCACAGCAGGCCGAGGACTCAGGATCAAAGGAAGGGGGTGTTCCCAAGCCTGCACTTGTCCGGCATATTTGTTTCCCTATGTCAGGCTTCCAAAAGGGCTGCCTCCAAGCTGGTTGTCCAGTTAAAGAAGTGGGTGGGCTCCTTGGTGCTGTAGGCCCAGCACTGCTGCTGAAGGTTCCCAAGGCCTGAGTCGAGGGAATGGGGTCAGGGGAGAGGGGTTCAGCCTGAGTTGGGGGGGGGGGGGGTTGTGCTGCTGAGGTAGGTCAGAGATCAAGAGGAATCATCAACGTGGAGGTACCCTCAAAAAGGTAAACTTAAACAATGGGTGAGACTTAAATACATTGCAATACAATTATACACGATTAAAGGCCCCTTTCACCGTATATTGAGCCTGATTTGAACCAATTCAAAAAATACACAATCTCATCAAGAAGACATGGAACTCAGGCCCCACGGTATTAAAATGCCCCACTAACATGGTAAAGAAATTCTGCTTTCCAATTATGGCACTGTGGTTAGCACTGCTGCCTCTCATCGCCAGGGACCTGGATTCGATTGCCTCCTTGGGTCACTGTCTGTGTGGAGTTTGCACATTGTCCCCGTGTCTCTGTGGGTTTCCTCCAGCTGCCTCAATTTCCTCCCACAGTCCAAAGATGTGCAGGTTAGTTGGATTGGCCATGTTAAATTGCCCCTTAGTGTAGATTGGTGGGGTAAATATGCGGAGTTATGGGGATGGGGTAGGCCTGGATAAGATGATGTTTTGGGGAGTCAGTGCAGACTCGATGAGCCTCCTTTCTGCACTGTAGGGATTCTGCAATTCCATGAATCCAAAGCATTGCCAGAAGGTACGACCAATAAAGGGATTTTAAGATCCTTGTGTGACTAAAAGCATGAGGGGTGCAATGTTCCCACCTGTTGAGCAGTGTGGCAGGGCAGGAAATGTTAGTGGGAGGCCAATAATGGGAATTGTGACCCCTGTCCAGCTGGTCACAATCTTCCCAGGCCATTTCCCCTGGATTCATATCCGGAGACTGATTTAAACCTCCTTAGCGAGCTTGGGATGCTTTCGTCTGGGCTCACTGAGGATCTTCACTTCGCCAGTGGAGGTCCACACAGCAGGAACCACAGATGGAGACCAGCAAAGGAGGCCTGGTGTAATAGCCTCAGTGGTGGATTGGAAGGCCATTAAGGTCCCCAGGAGAATGGGGGTAGGGGAACCCCTCTGGGCAGTGCCAGCCAACCAATCCCTCCCGAATTCCTGCCTCTGGAGCACTTTGATTTATTTTGGGAACATCTCACTCAATATTTTTCAAAATCCAACTTGAGTTCTCGAATTCTACTTTAGAGTACCAGGTTAAATTTCAGTATCACTGGCAGAGATCATTTCCTCCATCTGGGTAACATATGCTTGCATTAATTATTTATCTGTTCATTTGGGTCTTGGGTGACATTTCAGACAGGAGTCAAACTTCTCAATTCAAGTGTAAACATGCAGAAAGATTTATTATGTGACTGATTAGCAGTGCTGTATTTCCAAAGGGAATCAGTAGCCTGTCCTCGAGGATCTGAGAGGCCTCCTTCCCTGTTCCAGGTTTTCCCCCAGCAGAGGCAGCTCATTATTGGACCTGGATCTTCCAATCCTGTTCAAGTCAATGACTATTTGTTGTACTGCCAGGGAACCTACCATAAGCTGGGTGTGGTGGGTTGGGGTAGCTGTTGTCTTTGGCGGGAATGGAAGATCCCGCCGGCAGGAAGGGCTGGAAAATCTTAAATCATACTGAGCTTGTCTACAATCTTGAAGTATATTTGCCTAAAGCTTGGGAAGAGATTTTGTTTAATAGATTTGATTTATTATTGCCATATTACTATGCACACTATACAGACAAAGCATACCATTCATAGAGTCAGAAATGAGTGAGTGCAAAATGCAGTGTGCAAGTGCAAATAGCTAGGGTGTAGAGAAAGATCAACTTAATGTGAGGTAGGTCCATTCAAAAGTTTGATGGCAGCAATGAAAAAGCTGTTCTAGAGTCCGTTGGTACGTGACTTCAGACTTTTGTATCTTTTTCCCAATGGAAGAAGGTGGAAAAGAGAATGTCTGGGGTGTATTGGGTCCTTAATTATGCTGGCTGCTTTGCCGAGGCAGTGGGAAGTGTAGACAGGGTCAATGGATGGGAAGCTGGTTTGAGTGACGGACTGGGCTTCATTCACAACCCTTGTAGTTTCTTGCGATCTTGGATACAGCAGGAGCCATACTAAGCTGTGATACCACCAAAAAGAATGCTTTCTATGGTCCATCTGTAGAAGTTGATGAGAGTCATAGCAGACATGCCTAATTTCCTTAGTCTTCTGAGAAAGTAGAGACATTGGTTGACTTTCATAACTGTAGTGTCAGCATGGGGGAACCACGACAGCTTGTTGGTGAGGTGAACACCTAAAAACTTGAAGCTCTCGACCATTTCTACTTTGTTCCCATTAATGTAGACAGTTGCATGTTCTCCACTACGCTTCCTGAAAATGAATATCAGTTAATCAGATACTTTGACATTGGTGAGAAGATTAAAAGAACATCAGTGTGTAAAAATTAATTCAGATTGAATTTACTATAGAAGATGGAGATTATTTATTATTTTCCAGTACGTTGAGGAGCTAACTTATCTGTTCCTGTAAAAATATATGTTGCGTTGCTGCTGCTATAATTCTCTTATCTCTCTTTCCTGCTTGTCCAGTACTTAAACCCTAATAACAGCTCGAGCTACTTTGTCATTTATCAAGAGCTGAGATCCCCTGGGACAGAACCAGCAGCATCCAATAGGGAGTCAGTCCCTTGGTTTGAAATGTTATATGTGGGCAGCAGCCCTGCATAACAGTCAGGGTCAACCACTTGAAGAATCCGGGAAATGAATTACTCACCACAGAATTCCCAGCCTCTGACCTGCTCTGGTAGCCACAGTATTTATATGGCTAGTTCAGTTCAATTTCTGGTCAACCGTAGCCACCAACATGTTGATAATGGGGGATTCAGCAATGGTAATGCCGTTGAATGTAAAGGGAAATTGATCGGATTCTCTCTTGTTGAGCTTTGTCACTGCTGGCACTTGTGTGGTGTAAATGTTACTTGCTTCTGATCAGCCCATGCCTGAATATTGTACAGATCTTGCTGCATTTAGACATGGATTGTTACAGTATCTGAGTGGTTGTGAATGGTGTTGAACATTGTGTAGTCATCAGCAAACATCCCCACTTCTGACCTTGCGTTGCAAGAAAACTCACTGACGGTGTAGCTGAAGATGGTTGGGTCCAGAGGACCTCCTGCAGCAATGTTCCAGCACTGAGATGATTGACTTTGAACAACCACCATCTTCTTTTTGTGTTAACTCTGACGCTCAGTGGAGAGTTATTCCCCCAGTCCATCACTCAAACCAGCCGTTGACTCTGTCTACAGTTCCCGCTGCCTCAGAAAAGCAGTCAGCATTATTAAGGACCGCATGCACCCCAGACATTCTCTCTTCCACCTTCTTCTGTCAGGAAAAAGATACAAAAGTCTGAGGTCTTGTACCAATCGACTCAAGAACTGCTTCTTCCCTGCTGCTGTCAGACTTTTGAGTGGACCCGTGTCATATTAAGTTGATCTTTTTCTACACCCTGGCTATAATTGTAACACTACATTTTGCATACACTCCTTTCCTTTTCTATGAATGGTATGCTTTTTCTGTATGGCACACAAGAAACAATACTTTTCAGTGTGTATACTAATACGTGTTACAGTAATAAATCAAATCAAACCATGGACTGCAGTTTTCCTTGGGCTCCCTGTGAAAAGCTGCCTTGATATCAAGGGCAAATAGTCTCACCTCACCTCAGGAGTTCAGCTTTTTTGTCCATGTTTGGATTAAGGCTCTAATGTTGTCTGAGTGGCCTTGATGGAATCCAAACTGAACATCAGCAAGCCGGTTATTGCTAAGCAATTGCTTTTTGATAGCACTGTAAGAAGTCTGACAACACCAGGTTTAAATTCAACTGATTTATTTGATAGTGAACTCACAAGCTTTTGAGGCTCTGCTGTTCGTGCGCAGAGTCGCTGAGCAGAGACTGATAGCCAAATTCCGCACACGTGAGGACGGTATCAACAGGGATCTTGGCTTCATGTCACACTACTTGTAACCCCCATGACTTGCCTGGGTTAGCAAAAAACCTCACTTACTGTGCTGTCTGGAAACATTACACATCTCTTTAACCTGTGCTCAGTGCTCCGTCCACTCACACTGTTAGCCACTTTACATCTCACCTGCTATTCAAGTCTTAAAGATTCGCAATCTAGTCAGTAATCTGTAAACAGTCTGTGCTGTTATGTGTGCTGTTTGAGACCAAAACACCTCATTCACCTGACGAAGAGCAGAGGGTCGAAAGCTTGTGAGTTTACTAGCAAATAAATCGGTTGGATTTAAACCTGGTGTTGCCAGACTTCTTACTGTGTTTACCCCAGTCCAACGCCGGCATCTCTACATCATGTTTGAAAGCACTGCCGATGGCCCTTGCTTTATGCTGTTAGAAAATGATTACATTGTAGTAATTTCTAGCTTAGCACATCGATAATGTCGAGTAAATTTGTACCCTTCACCATGGCTGGACGATAAAAGCAAAGCAATCTGACTTAGTCAAAACATAGGAAAGATGATCACAGCCTGACTGCAATAAGGCAGAGACATACTATGAATCTTTCACTTCTGGGTATTTTTTCTGGTCCCATTTCAGCAACAGCAAAGGATTGAATGCAGGTGGGAGTTGCCGTTCCGACAGGTTTTCTTTTCATTTAACTTGACTGTTAGAGTGACAAAACACAGTCGATTTCTCTCTTCTCCTCCTCCCCCACCAGGCAGAGTTTCTGATTGTGTGAACTGATTGGAGAATAACCTGGAATGAATTGAAAATGGCTCCGAATCAATTCCCCTCAGCATTTATCTGATGGAACACTGGCTCGAACTGAATTCAGTGGCGGGGAGGCTAATGCATTGGAAAGGTTTTATATTCCCTCTATCTCATCTTTTCTTTGCTGTCTTGCTATGTCTTTATCTATATCTTTCTAACATTTTACACTCTATCCCTTGTATCTGTACAAACCTTTCCTTTAACACACTCAGTTAAATTCTCTTTACCATTCTTTCTTTTTTATTTATTAGTGTTAGAAGTAGGCTGACATTAATACTGCAATGAATTTAGTGTGAAAATCCCTTAGTCACCACACTCTGGCACCAGTCAGGTACACGGAGGGAGAATTTAGCACCTGACTGGTATATCTTTTGTGGGTGGAAACCAGAGTACCAGGAGGAAACCAAAGCAGGCACAGGGAGAATGTGCAGAGTCCGCACAGACAGTGCCCAAGCCGGGTATTGAAAGGAGGTCCCTGACTAGTGAGGCAGCAGTGCTAACCACTGTGCCACCTTGCCACCTCACACACACTTTCACATAATCCCTTCAACACGCTTTCTCTCTAATGTCCTTCAACATATTTTCTTACTGGCACTCTTCTCTAACATTCACTTACTTTTTCTCTCTCTCTCTCTCTCTCTCTCCAACAGCCTCGTTCTCTCTAACATTGTCTCTCTTTTTAATGCATGAACTATCTCTTTCTCTCCATCCCCACCTCTCTCTCCCCCACCCTCCCCCATAGCTATGCAATGATGGATGAGGTTAATCTGAGGGTAACACATGCAGAGATAAAGTGGTGGAGACCGTCTGCCACTATTTTCCACCAGCAGAAACAAATCGATGGAAAGGAGTAAAGTCTAGACATGGTTAATGGAGATGGATAATATTAGCACTGTGAGATTCACTCCATTCAGACATTATTTATTTTTAGATTCGAGCACTTGGCTCGATTATTTTCACTAACCCTCGGCAGGCCATTTATGGTTCCTTGTATAAAATTGGAGGCTGGGTGGAGGAAAGAGTGGATTTAAATTTGCCTTCAATTGACCCACAATATGGAATGTCTGAAGAAAGAGCTGATACTTTCTGCAGAATTGAATGTTTGTAGACCAGGATATAATGAAACCATATCCTATCAATCTAAATGCAACCCCCGAGAACTACACTGAAAGTTCTACTACTTTAACAGCCCACTTCCAGCCTTTTTTCGATGTGGTTTGTGTCACAGATAGTTCTGTTCTGTTCTGACTGTGAGCATTATTAAGGAATGTTGGCCTGTCTCAAGTTATTTCTGACCCGATGTGCAAACTAGAAGGCTGTGCATGTTAGGAATGGGTTAACACACTCACCATTCAATTCTAATTTGATGTCAATTATTCTGTAGAAGTCGCAGATATATAAAGACACTAGAGGTGGCACTAGGGGCTGGGGAAAATTGTATGTGGAGTTAGGTCAAAGAAGTAAAGATAGCTTTTGAAGAAGCAAAACTCATGTCTCCTTTACTGGACTGCAAGCAAGAGGCTCAAACAGTGGGTTCACACTATCCTGTCATTGATAACTTCAGATCCTGATGTTGCATGGGGAGGAACGTTGAAGGAAAAGGGGAGGAGGTGATAGGAAAGAGATAGTGAGGTGAAAGGAAAAGAATAAAGGACAACCCTTCAGCTTATCCTCAGAACTGTGCCCTAACTCAGGCTTTACTGACCAGGCTTAAAATTAAGTTTCTTTATTAATGTCACAAGTAGGCTTACATTAACACTTCAATGAAATTACTGTGAAAATCCCCGAGACACCATACTCCACCGCCTGTCTGGGTACACTGAGGAAGAATTTAGCATGGCCATTGCACCTAACCAGCATATCGTTCGGACTGTGAGAGGAAAATGAAGCACTTGGAGGAAATGCACGCAGTTCGGAGAACGTGCAGACTCCGCACAGTGACCCAAATCAGGAATTGAACCTGGGTCCCTGGCGCTGAGGCAGCCGTGCTAACCACTGTGGGAAGCAAGGCATCTTTTTCTTTATTGGTATCTTTGGTACTTCAATTCTAATCAAAAAAGCCAATTCAAATTAAGTCCAGTCATGGTCTTTACATGAGGAACAAACAAGATCCAAGCTGATAAGACAAGCCATTGCATCCAATATTGGGCTTGAAAAGATCCAAGCTGACATTCCCTCACAGGTTTGATCTAACACTTCATCTCCACCAAAAGGCCAAGACGGCTTTGAAAAATTGGCACCAGGCAAAGCCTCGGTTTAATCTCTTTGGTTACCCTGATCCTTTATTCTACCCTAGCCTGGACAAACCACCGTCGCAGGGGTCAGCGCACCCCCAGTCCAATGGGTTACTCTCATCCCCTGCCTGATCATGGTTTCATCCCTGCCAAAGCCAAGTGATTGGAAAAACTAAGAGTTGCTTGAAATAAAGTACAGTAGAGTGCTAGGCGGTGCACACCCTGGCCAGAATATCCAGATATCCTTCAACGCAGGAAGCTGAGGCAGGTATAAAAGAATCAGAAGGCAATAAGTCCATTTGTAAACAAAACAATTCAACTGAGGAAGAGGCCATCGATAACTGCAGTTGGAGAGGTGGATATAATATCAAACTTGAGTTGTACTTCAGAGAAAACACTGAGGAAATCCTGCCTATTGAGGGAAAGCTGGGATATTGAACCCACAGTGGATGAGCTTAGCAAAGCTATTGACTCATTTACCATGGGCAAAGTGCCAAAACTCATTGAGCACAGAAACCAGCACTCCAAGCACCAGTGCTGTACTGATTCCTCCATCTATGCTGGAGGGGGTGAGATGTACCCCAAGACATGCATGATGTACCCCAAGACATGCATGATGTACAATAGCAAGAGCGATTGCAGCATTTGCAACAATTTATCTCCAGTCAACATGATCTTCCCAGTCCGATAGCTGGAAGAGAACTGCTGTGAGGGAAGAGGATTCCTGTTATTGATCTCGCCATTTGGTTCGATTTATTATTGTCACATGTATTAGTATACAGTGAAAAGTATTGTTTCTTGTGTGCTATACAAAACATACCGTTCATAGAAAAGAAAAGGAGAAAGTGCAGAATGTAGTGTTACAGTCATAGTTAGGCTGTAGAGAGGTAGATTCAAAAGTCAGATGCCTATTCAGAATCAGTTGGTATGTGATCTCAGATCTCAGTACCTTTTTCCCGATGGAAGAAGATGGAAGAGAGTGCGTCTAGCATACGTGGGGTCCTTGATTATGCTGATTGCTTTTCCAAGGCAGCAGGAAGTGTAGACTCGTTGTAGAATTAATGGATGGGAGGTTGGTTTGAGTGATGGATTGGACTTCATTCATGACCCTTTGTAGTTCCTTGCGGTCTTGGGCAGAGCAGGAGCCATACCAAGCTGAGTTGCAACCAGAAAGAAGCTTTCTATGGTGCACCTGTATAAGTTGGTGAGAGTCGTAGCAGACATGTCAAATTTCCAAGGCATTTAATTGTAAGCTGAGGCGGTCTATGTAAGTAGCTGGAGAACATTGGGTTCCTATAGCTGCTCAATGTGATCTTCATTTTCCATGACTGCAAGATGGGTAATGTCAGCTACGACTGTGCAATGTCAGAACCCTGTGAGCTCCATAGTGTGGCCACACAGGTTATTTCTGGCACTGACACTCTTTGACATATTCTCTTTACTTCAGTCATATACATCTAGGATTTTTAGAGGAAGTGTTGACACACATAGCAGAATTATAGAAAGCTGTTCATCCTTGCTCACCAAAACAAAGGTGAATCAAGCCCTCATCAGGGAATAACTCTATACTGATGATGCCACACTAATATTTCAGATTGAGGAAGATCGTCTGCAACAAATGCACAGACTCCCTTATGCCTGCAAAGATTTTGGTTTGACTATCAGCATTAGGAAGACAAATATCATGGTTCAGAATGTTGCCATACTGTCATCTACCAACACTGACATAATCACGCTGGAGGTTTATAGCTTCACGTACGTAGGCTCCACAATCACCAGCAATCTGTCACTTGATGCTGAAATCAACTCCCGTGTTACGAAAGCTGCAACTATTCCGTTCCTTCCGATTCTGCTCAAGAATGTGGAACCATAGCAACTGCTGACTGAGAACACCAAACTGCCAGTCTGCCAGGCTTGCATTCTCATACATTTCTCTACCCGGGTGAGACCTGAGCATTACGCTCGGCAGGAGAAAAGGCAGGCGTCTGCATCTCTTAGCAGGTCCTAGAATGTGATAGTCCCATTGCTGTACACTCAGTGCTAAGTCAGCGATGCCTGCACTGTCTCAGCCATGTCCATCGGATGAATATCAGCTGTCTAGAAGACCTTCCGTATGGTGAACTAGCCACTGGGCCACAACCTTTTAGGCGTCTATTCCTTGGCTAAAAGAATACCGCAAAAAGAGATATGAAGATGGAGGACATTGATGACTAGGAGACAGTCACTGATGGCCACGCCCTCTGGAGGCTGAATGTGTGGACGGGTATTGGGAGAACTTGGTGAGCTGGCCTAGAGAAAACAAAGGCAGTGAATTGTCCACTTCCTCTGACCAAATGTAGCAGAGGCTGAGCTGGCAGAGTGAGGTTCCTGAGCCATACCAGGCCACGCTTTACAAAGAGTTCACACCATCGCATAAACCACCATCTTACAAGATGGAAGGCTGCTACCCACAATACGTATTCCCAATGGGTTGCAATTACTGTGCAAGAAATGTGGCAAAAAGTCTCCACAGTTTTTCCACAATCTTCCACTATCCGGATGGGAGTAAGATGGGTAGAGAGCACTCGTTTCTGAGTCAGGAGCTTCTTCGTTCAATTCCCACTAACTGGTGCGTATATCTAGGCTGGCATAACAGTGCAGTATTTACTTAGAATAGAATCCATAAAAACCTTACAGTGCTCTCCTGATTGTGGGATCTTGCTGTTTATAGATGGTCTGCAGAGTTTCCTGTATTACAATAGTGACTACACTGCAAAAGTATTAGAACTATAGAAAATTACAGCATAGAAACAGATCTTTTGGCTCTTCTTGGCAGTGCCAAACTATTTTTCTGCCTAGTCCCACTGACCTGCACCCGGACCATATCTTTCCACACCCCTCTCATCCATGTACTTGTCCAAGTTTTTCTCAAATGTTAAAAGTGAGCCCACATTCACCACTTCATCTGGCAGCTCATTCCACACTCCCACCACTCTCTGTGTGAAGAAGCACACCCCCCCGCAATATTCCTTTTAAACTTTTCCCCCTTAACCCTAACCCATGTCCTCTAGATTCTTTTTCTCCCCAAGCATCTGGAAAAAGCCTGCTTGCATTGTATACCCATCATAATTTTATGTACTTCTATCAAATCTCCCCTCATTCTTCTACGCTGCAGGGAATAAAGTCCTAACCTATTCAACCTTTCTCTGTAACTCAGTTTCTCAAGTCCCGGCAACATCCTGTAAACCTCCTTTCAACCTTATTAATATCCTTCCTGTAATTAGGTGACCAAAAATTGTAATTTGTTTTGGACCATCCTGGAGTTGTGAAAGGCACAACAGGAATGCAAACTGTTGTCCTCTTTATTGGTGTGTCCTGTAGTTTTTGGGGCCCATGTTGTATTGTGCCCCATGCCATAGACCTATATTCTGATCTTAATTGAGTTATCAGACCATTGAAGATTTCAGTCAGATTTTCCACGTTGGTATTTAGATCTCAATTCTATAGGATCAGTCGGGCCTGTGGGAATGCATTAACCTTCAGAGGGTTACTGGCTTGATTGTTTCATTGTGAGCTATTGGGTAATTCCAGAGTTCATGAACAGACCTGGGGCACAATGTGGGAGCTGCTTACAAAGCACCTAATTCTGATTGCTTAAATGATTCCGCCTTAAGACCTTAGTCAAATGCAATGAGAGTGATCCGTGGATGAATTCTGCTGCTGCTTCAGGGAAAAGAAAATCCATAATTACAGAATTCATTGGATCTGTTGGAGCACTACTGATTATTCAGCAGTACCATAAGGTTCTTAGTCTGTTTCATCGATGTGCAAGTTATGCAATAAAACAATGGGGAAGGAGTGTGGAAGTGAGAGTAATTGGGAAAGTCTCACAAAGATTTAGCACAGACATAATGGATCAAATAGCGTCCAGTTTGATATAATTCTACAAAAACTTTTGAATCATCACACCATCTTCCTAGCATTTGTGCTGTAGTTAGAATCAAATCTGATCTGGAGCAGCACGGTGGCACAGTGGTTAGCACCGCTGCCCCACGGCACTAGGGACTCGGGTTCGATTCCTGGCTTGGGTCACCGTCTGTGCAGAGTCCGTATGTTCTCCCTGTATCTGCGTGGGTTTCCTCCGGGTCCTCCGGTTTCCTCCTACAGTCCAAAGATGTGTGGATTCAGTGCATTGGCCATGCCAAATCCTCAGCGCCAAACAGGTGCTGGAGTGTGGTGACTAGGGGATTTTCACAGTAACTTCATTGCAGTGTTAATGTAAGCCTTACTTGTGACATTACTAAATAAATAAACCTTGTAAGTAAGAATGGATTTTCAGAGCTTTTAGTTGAATGCAAATTTTAAATATTCAGTCTTCCAGGCACAAAGATTCCTGTCAGGGGAGCATCCATCGGGAATTGGGCCATTCTCTCAACTTCTAAGCATCTTGATGATTATTGAACCGCTAGTTCAGGCTGAGTCAGACCATTTGCAGCCTTGATTCCTATTTGGAGTCTTAGCAGAACATAGAATGGTACAGCATAGAAATAGGCCATTCGGTCAAACATGATGTCAATTCCCTTCTGCCTGCCCTTGGTCCATATTCTTCTATTCCTTGCATATTCATGTGCTTATCTAAAAGCCCCTAGATGCCCCTATCGTATCTGCTTCCACCATCAATCCTGGGATCGTTATGCAGACACTATTCTGTGTAAAAAAAAAAAAAAGCCTCACATCTCCTTTGAACTTTCCTCCTTTCCTCCCACACAGACACGAGAAGAATGTGCAAATTCCACACAGACAGTGACCCGAGCTGGGAATCGAACCCAGGTCCCGGAACTGTGAAGCAGCAGTGCTAACCATTGTACTACCATGCCGCATGATTGAATACAATTATGGCTGATGTATTTGGCATCAACTCCTTTTCTGCACCATTTGCCCATAGTCGTCTATTCCTCGATCTATCAGATATTTACCCACCTCAACTTTGAATACTTCTACTGATTCAGTTTCCTTTTTTATTGGGTCCTTTTGGTACTTTAGTTCTAATCAAAAAGCCAATTCAAGTTAAGTCTAATCATGGCCCCCACATGAGGGACAAACTAGATCTAAGCTGACAAGGTAAGATGTTGCATCCCATCTTGAGGTCAATCAAATAAGATCCAAGCTGACGGGATGAGGCATTGCACCCCCTCGCAGGCTTGATCTAACGCTTTGTCTTAGCCAAAACCTCATTGGCTACACTGACTCTAACCTAATTTAGGCAAACTACCATCTCAGGCGTCAGCATATCCCAGCTACAATGGGCTAGTCTCATCCCCTGCCTGATCATTGACTCTCCCCTGCTTGATAAGTATTTTATAAGCACAGGGCAAGAGCCACTGGCCATTATGGGAAGCGAATGCATAAGTTTGGCGCAAGAAGCGCCATGTCCTAACCAACTAAGCTAACTAGCCAATGCACCACTCCTCCCTTTGGGGCAGAGAATTCCAGACAGTCAGTACATTTCAAAATTACTTTATTGGCTGTAACACACTTTGTAGCTCTGTGAAGCCATGAAATGTAACAGATAGATGGAAGTTCATTGAATTCAAGACTAATTATTCCAGACACCCCATCATGTGAACTTGAATGCCAATTGGCAGCCAATTACATTGAGCCTATAATAAATGCCTGTAGAAATGAAGCAATCTGAGACTTCCAGCTGGACCATGGGATCACCATAAAAATGCAATTTGATCTCATGGGATGCAGACAGAGAAGCAAAATGAATTAAAGCAGAAGACCCACCACTGCCCGTATATGGACTGTTGTTAAATAAGCTACTTTCCAAGTAAGTTGTCATACAATTCTCTCAGAGACATAAGGACGTTTTTCAATGTATAAACAAAATATGCGATAGGCACAAATGGAAACCTCAAAAGGTTAATGAGAGCCACATGTTCCCACCATCCAACTTGTTAAACCACTTCCTGGGAATGAACAGATTGAAGACGTTGTGTACCAAAATTACTACTTTGGATATTACCTCAAGGAAGTGTTTTATAGCAACAATATTTATTTTGAAAAGGAAGCGCAGAAAATAATTTTGAAATATTGACAATGTACGCTCACATGGGAAATATACAGAGATGCGCTCAAAATGAGTGAGAAACTGAGCTTGTTTCAAAATGGATCTCAATCTGCAATGTTGTGAACAATAACTTGCATTTATATCATGTCTTTAATGTTGGGATACATTCCAAGGTGTAGCCTGCTTTTACTGCTGTTGCTGAGGACTAAGTGCTGGCCAGAGCACCAGCAGAACACCATCGTCACCTTTTCAATGGTACCAACAGATCTCTTGCAATCCACCTGAGAGGGCCGATAAGAGACTCGCTTTGATATCTCAACTGAACAGTACCATCAACAATGCAGCACCCCCTCAGTGCTGCACTGAAGTGTCAGCCTGGAATATGCATTCAACCTCTGGAGTGGATCTTGAATCCACAGCCTTAGCTTAACTGATACGTTCAAGTTTTAAGATAAACATGGATGAAACTGGATTAGCACACAAAGCTAGTGTTTGCGGATTTCTCCTCTGATTTCCAGCCTCTCCCGATGATTATCATATGAGAATTTCCAAACTCCATTCACAAAATATGCCTTAAATTTGCTGCTCGTAGCAATACATTCACTCAGTGAAATACTTTCAGAAAACTTCTAGGTTTCTTTCTGGACATAAAAATATTAAATTATAGCTAAAATTATAGCTTATTTCTAATGTTTACCCATCCAAATATAAAATCTTTAAAACAACTTTTGGTTTCCTAATGGGGTTATATGTCTGCTTGTTTGGTTTATTTGGTACTTTGGATGATGCAAAGCTATTCGGCGTGATTGCTGGTCTGTGGTTGTTTGGGGCAGATGGTTGTGTTTCAGACCGGGCTGGTGCAGGGCAATCTGCTGCAGAGTGGGTTGTAACAGGGAGAGGCCACCAGGGAATACACTGAAACCATCTCCAGCAGCATCGAAAAGATAGTGGATTTCCTCAGCTCAGTCGGCAAGGAACTGCAGCCAACACAAATAACCCACAGTAACAATAACTTCAGCTCGGTTACACCCACTCACACTGTTGGGTGCCAGGAGTGTGGAGTTTCAGGGGAACTTCATATCCTGCGTTTGTGTTTGATTTGACACATAGAAAAAAGTAAATTGTGTCTGATTTTTCATTTACTGTATGAACAGGTTTTAATTCATCTGTGTAACGAGCAGTCTTTGCAACCTCTGTCTATTTTATATTTAATGTAGTGGGTGGCACAATGGTTAGCACTGATGCCTCATAGAGCCAGGAATCCGGGTTCGATTCCCAGCTTGGGTCAGTGCCTATGTGGAGTTTGCATGTTCTCCCCATGTCTGCATGGGTTTTCCCTGGGTGCTCTGGTTTTCTACAATCCAAAAGTCATGCTGGTTAAGTGCATTGGCCATGCTAAATTCTCCCTCAGTGTACCCAAATGGGCACCAGAGTGTGGCTTCTAGGGGATTTTCACGGTAACTTCATTGCAGTGTTGATGTAAGCCTACTTGTGACACTGATAAATAAACTTAAACTGAGCTGTTACTCCACATTCAAAAATGTAACTCTAAATCTTGTTGATTGCCATAACATGGATGCATTATCTCAAGATTCTTTCCCAAATTGCATGCTACTTTAACTTAATCAGGCTCTAAGCTGCAATAGATTGAAACCTAACATACTTGAACATCCATAAAGAGGAACATTTCAATTGTATAAAAATAAATGTGCATATTTTGAAGAACTCCTTCATCTGATTGACAGGATACAAAGACTCATTATTCATCACCTACAGAGTACAAGTCAGGAGCGTGACAGAATTCATAGAGTGTATTTGGGGCCAGTTTTCTGGAACAATATGTTGTGAGTCCTTGTATACAAATTGCAAAAACTCAGTCTGCAGGTGCAGCAGGTGATCAAGAAGGCAAATGGAATGTTGGCCTTTATCGTGAGGGGGATAGAATATAAAAGCAGAGAGGTTTGCTGCAACTGTACAGGGCACTGGTGAGGCCGCAACTGGAGTACTGTGTGCAGTTTTGGTTCTCGCATTTGCGAAAGGATATATTGGCCTTGGAGGGATTACAAAGAAGGTTCACCAGGCTGATACCGGAGATGAGGGGGTTAGCTTATGAGGACAGATTGAGTAGATTGGGCCTATACTCGTTAGAGTTTAGATGGCTGAGGGAGGATCTTACAAGATAATGAAGGAGCTAGATAGGCTAGAGGTAGAGAAATTCTTTCCACTTAGAAAGGAAACCAGAACTAGAGGGTACAGCCTTAAAATAAGGTGGGGGGGAGCAGTTTAGAACAGAGTTGAGGAGGAACTTCTTCTTTCAGAAGGTGGTGAATCGCTGGAATTCTCTGCCGATTGAAGTGGTGGAGGCTACCTCGTTGAATATGTTTAAGTCACGGATAGATAAATTTCTGATAGATAAGGGAATTAATGGTTATGGGGAGCAGACAGGTAAGTGGAACTGATCCACTTCAGATCAGCCATGATCTTATTGAATGGTGGGGCAGGCTCAAAGGTGTAGATGGCCTACTCCTGCTCCTATTTCTTATTTTCTTATGAATCCAATCAGGATTTAAGCTATTTTGGATCAGGTAATGTGTGAGAAGGCAGGTTTAACAATCTCAGAGTAAAAGATCCACTAGGAAACAGTGACCATAATGTGGTCACTTTAATTTAGCATTCCGTTTGAGAGAAGAAACTTGGGACAGAGACAACTGTGCGCAAGCTAAAAAGGATAATGACGAAGGAATGAGACTGAGTTGGCTGGAGTGCGAAAGGAGTTTAGCAGAAAAGACGACAAATAGTTCATGACTCAGAACGAAAGTATATCCCAGTGAGAAAGAAGCGTTTTAGGAAGGGAGATAAGTAAACTATGGTTAACCAAGGAAGTTAAGGATAATATTAAACGGAAAAAAGAAATATACATGCCAATAACATTATCCATGGCTGAGATTGTCCAGTGAGGCTGCAGTGAATAGAGTTTTGACTGAATGCCAAATTCCCCGTTCTTGCTGGCAGTGGGGTGGGAACGGATGAGATCGTAAAATTCCATCCACAATGTGGGAAAGATTAAGCCGGAGGATTGGGAGAATTTTAAAAACCAAAAAAGGATGGTTTAAAAAAAACATAAAGAGGACGAAGATAAACTATGAGGGTAAACTGGCAAGTATCATAAAAATGGACAAGAAGAGCTTTGTATATGTAAAAGGGAAGAGGGATGCCAAACTGAGCATAAGCCCCTGAGTGATTGAGACTGAGGAACTAGTAATGGGAAATCAGGAAATGGGCAGAGGAGCTAAACAAGTTGTTTGTGTCAATCTTCATGGTGGAAGACACTGATCACATTCTAAAAATACTAATCAAGGCACAAAAGGTCGGGGAGGAAATAAACACAATAACTATTACTGTAGAAACTATTACTGTATTAGAACTGGAGAAACTAATGGGGCCAAAGGCTAATAAAGTCCCCTTAGGGCAGTACAGTGGCACAGTGGTTAGCACTGCTGCTTCACAGTGCCAGGGAACTTGGTTTGCGTCACTGTCAGTGCAGAGTCTACATGTCCTGCCTGTGTCAGCGTAAGTTTCCTCCCACAGTCCAAAAGACATGCTGGTTAGATGCATTGGCCACGCTGAATTTTTCCTCTCTGTACCAGAACAGGCACCTGAGTGTGACGACTGGGAGATTTCCACAGTAACTTCATTGTAGTTTAATATAAGCCTACTTGTGACACCAATAAATAAATAAAAATAAAGGACGGAGAGTAGGGATTAGAGAGGTGTTTTCAGGTTGGCACTATAACTGGCAACGTGCCACAGAGATCGGTGCTGGGCCACAATTATTTGCAATTTATGTTAATGAATTGGTAAGGGGAAGTGAGTGTATGATTGCCAAATTTGTGGAGGAAACAAAAATGGGTGGGAAGGCAAACAGTGAGGAAAACACAAAGAGCCTACACAGGGTTATAGACAGGTTAGATGAGTGGGCAAAAACATGTCAGATGGAATATAATGTCGGGAAGTGTGAAGTTGTGCAGTTTGCTAGGAAGAATAAAGGAGCTGAATAGTATTTAAATGGAGAAAGACTGCAGAAAGCTGCAACACAGAGGGATAGAAGAAGGGTGAGAACCCATGCCTCAATCAACACCACTGAACTGATGATTTAACAGTGTATCTCACTGCTGCTCTACATATAAGGCATTGATGTAGCAAAAACATATTTATTTTTCCCCACGTTACAACAGTTACTGCCCTTCAAAAGTAATTTGGCAGCTGTGAAACATTTGGAAATGTCCTGAGGTTGTGAAGAGTGTGTTATGTAAATGCAAATTCATTTTTATTTATAAATCAGTTTGCATGACTTCATTAAATTCACAACATGGCCTGTACAAGTGTAAGGAGCCACGTACACCACATAAATTCAAAGCCTGTTTCCTTTGATACAGATCAGCATCTAATTGTCACATTGTACAGCAGCATCTAAATGATTAAAGAGGCATTTCCATCAGTATCAATTTACAGATAATTTTTGAGGGGTTATGATTCTCCTTCTTCCCAGCTTTCTGTTTCAAAGAACGCTCCATAAAAAGTTGTTTGGCTGATGTTTTTTTTTCATTTTAGCACGAGCGTTCAAAGTAACATGGAGGACTTGTGGCACAGTGGGTAATGTCTCTACCTCTGAGCCAGTAGCTTCGGGTTCGAGTCCCACCCCAGGACTTGATGGTCAAGAAATGTGCATTCATAATGTGGTTGAACAGATTGAGTATCCTGCAAAATCTTTCCAAAGACCCCAATGGCTGGTGGTAAGAGCAGGAGAGACTCCTGGTCATGCTTAATGTGGAGTGATGCTCCCCAAGCTTTAAGCTTAGGCTAGTGACTTGTTCCAGGTAAAATCCATTATGTAAATTAGAAGAAAGTCTGCCTTTTGCACTGATAGATGAAGGAAGAGAAATGACAATGTAATGATTTGATGTACAGGGGGATCTTGGGGTTCAAGTCCATAGCTCACCGAAAGGGGCCACACAAATAGATAGAGCGGTAAAGAAGGCATATGGCATGCCTGCCTTTATTGGCCGAGGCATTGAGTACAAGTGTCATATTGCACCTTTATAAAAGTTTGGTTAGGCCATACTTGTATTGTGTTCAATGCCAGTAGCCACAACACAGGAAGTATGTTAGTCTTTAGAGAGGGTATAGAAGAGGTTTACCAAGATGCTGCCAGAATTAGATGGTATGAACTATAAGGAAACAAACTGGGACGTTTTCTCTGGAGTGGTGGAGCCTGAGGGGAGTCCTGATAGAAGTCTATAAAATTATGAGAGGCATTGATAGGATTGACAGTCAGAATCTTTCTCCCAGAGTGAAAATGTCTAATACTAGGGGGATGCATTTAAGGTGAGAGGGGGGAAAGTCTTCTACACAGAGTGGTAGGTATCTGAAGCGTGCTGCCGAAGGTGGAGGTGGAGGCAGATATGATGCAATGCAGCAAACGTAACCTTTGATGGAAATGAACTACCCTACTCCCTCAGACTGTCAACCTTTGTCTGGTTACACTTGTGAAGAACCTTGGTGCATTTTGCTCTGTGAAAGGTTGCTTTATGAATGTAAGTTGTTGTTGTTGAGGTGAGTGGCTGCCATGTGGAAAGTAGTCATTGCTTCTCAAGGACAACTCTGAGGTGGTTCTTCATGAGTTTCAGGCCAGCTTCTAGCTCAGCTAATAACATATTTATTTATTAAAGCTGCCCTCCATTTTTGTATATTTTTGCTCTTCTTGGCCTTTTGGCTGAGATCAAGTGTAATATCGACATGCTGCGCTTGATTGAAGTCATTAGGTTACATTTTAGCTTCATTTGAAGCAATTTTTTCAAGTGGCATCTTGGCCTTCTGGTTAAGATGCAAATGAGATGTTAGGGGTAAATTTTTCACTCAGAGGGTGGTGACTGAATGGAATCGGCTGCCGTCAGAGGTTGTTGAGGCAAACTCACTGGGATCTTTTAAAAGACTTCTGGATGAGCATATGGAAACGAATAGGATAGGGGGTTATAGATAGGTCTGTGGATTGGTAGATGTGATCGGCGCAACTCGTGGGCCGAAGGGCCTGTTTGTGCTGTATTGTTCTATGAGCTCAAGCCTTGGAGAAGGAGCTATACCTACTCCAATCAACTTGGATCATGTAGATCAAGCCCAAGACAGGAGGTGAGTGCCCTGTCTTGTCAGCTTGGATTGGGAATGTCCCAAGTTATTGGGACTCTGAATTGGATTTGATGTAATTGGATTGAATTGGAATAAAGTTCAAAAAAAATATTTTTGCTCAGGTGAGGAGTTGCTGATTACGTCATCAGGGAGTTGTTTTCCTGGTTTTCTGAGCCAGGCCTATGCAGAGGAATTTCATTAAACAAGCCCAGGTTAAATGACAAGAACTCTGAGCTAATGAATATTTCCTCTGCTGTGAATCTGCCTTGCTAATCACTGAGTCGGTAATTCTGTCCAGTTGGACTCCCCTGGTGAAATTCTGTACCCTCACTTACATTCTTAAATAAAAGCTACAAAATGAGACCGACCAAAATTGGAAAGTTATCACATTTCTTTCTTAAATATTAGCATACGTAGGCTAGCAGCTGTTAGTGGGAAAGAGCAGGGGTGTGAGATTCATCGCTCCTTCAAAGAGCTGGCATGTGAATGATAGACCGAATGACCTCCTTCTGCATCATCTGAATCTTGAAGTGCTCAATTGCAGGGAACGGGGAAAATGAAATAGCTTGGCATTTGCTCTTTCCGTGCTATTGAGGGAATAAATGAGCATTACTTCAGATTTTTTGAAAGTTCTTTGAATGCTTGCTGGACATCTTCCATTTTACAGATTCTTGGAGCTTTTCCCTATAAAAGAGCAATTTAATATCAAGCCATTTAATACGTGGCAGAATCAGAATTCCTGACAGGATTTGCAATGGGGAGCCATTGGAAGCTGTTGATGGGAAGCCAAGCCAGCTGTTAGTTCAGCAAAACCTCTGAAGAACAGAAAGTTGGAGGGGAGCCTGGGGAGAGGAGGGAGATAACTTCAGGGTCTGATAATCCACCTAACCCACACGTCTTTGGCATGTGGGAGGAAACTGGAGCACCCAGAGGAATAAAGAACAATACAGCGCAGGAAACAGGCTCATTGTTCCAACTGGACCATTCATTGTATCCCTCCATTCCCAGTCTGCTCATGTGACTATCCAGCTAAGTCTTAAACAATCCCAGCATGTCCGCCTCCACTACCCTACTTGGCAGTGCATTCCAGGCCCCTACCACCCTCTGTGTAAAAAGCGTCCCTCTGATATCTGAGTTAAATCTCGCCCCTCTCACCTTGACCCTGTGACCCCTCGTGTTTGTTATCTCCGACCTGGGAAAAAGCTTTCCACTGTTCACCCTATCTCATAATTTTATGCACCTCTATTAGGTCTCCCCTCATTCTCCGAATTTCCAGGGAGAACAACCCCAGTTTACCCAATCTCTCCTCATAGCTAAGGCTGAGATCCCAGATACTTCAGTATGAAATCATTGCTTGAAACAGTCTATAGTTGTTCACTCGTGTTGAATGTAATCAAAATATTGGACAATAGTAACATGGCGTCTTTTCCCTCCTTTTCAGAGGTGTCTATAAAAGTGCAAGTCTTCGATAACGGTGACCTCTCACCTCTGGCAGAGGCTGCGGTCAGAGTTTACACAAACCAATCTTGGTTGGCCTCAGGAACCACCGATAAGGATGGAGTGGCGTTGATTACATTGCAATACCGCCTGGGAACATGGCTGATTGTCACTGCGGCAAAACCCGGCTTTGTGACAAATTCCGCTCCGTGGCAAGCCAACAAAACGCCACGTAAGTGAAACAATGTCTACAAAAATCAGAAAGGAAATGACACCAGTGTAAAGTTGTGAGCGGACACACTTTGGGGGTCCTGATCCGTTCAGCTTCATTTGTGTTGGTGAAATCCAGTCATAAAGTGATGAACTTTCTGAGGAAGACCACCAGGTTTACACATTGTGGCAGTGAAAATTTTAGCAGGCCTGGTCTTCTGAGGTAGTTCTTTTTTATTCATTCATGGGATTTGGGCATCACTGCTGGCCAGCATGGCCCATCCCTAGTTGCCCTTGAGAAGCTGGTGGTGAGCTGCCTTCTTGAATTGCTGCAGCCCCTGTGCTGTGGGTTGACCCACAGTGCCGTTAGGGAGGGAGTTCCAGGATTTTGACCTAGCGAAGGAGCAGCGATATATTTCCAAGTCAAGACAGTGAGTGGCTTGGAGGGGAATATGTAGGTGGTGGTATTCCCATATATCTGTTGCCCTTGGCCTTCTAGATGACTGGCTGTGGGTTTGGCCTATGAATTCTTGGTGAATAATGGAGGATTGTTACATAATCCTGATTAGGCAAGATATGAAATCATATAATGGTCTATGATGAAACCAACATAAGATGTCTATGTTGAAACCAGCCATTTGCATCATTGTGATTTTCACAATGTATATTTAAATGGTTCCAAAAAGTCTTTCAGGGAATGTGCACTTCCTGAGCACGAGCCTCACTTTTGTTTATCACAATGGTCACTGTAAATGGCTTGTGTCAAAATATACAAGTCAATTTTGCGATGTTATCCATCAATCAAAAGAGTCAAAGTCAAAAGTTTACAGCATAGAAACAGGTTCTTTGGCTCAACTGGGGCCCCATGGGGAGACAGTCCCTGAAATCTGTCTCCCAGTTAACTGCACTGTCATCTTCTATGCGAAAAGAAGACATTAAGGAACTGACAGCCAGTGCCACACATAGCGTGTTCATGTTTCATGATTCATTTGATCAGATTTTGTTTCAATTTTGCATGCGTAACAAATGTATCATTGTTTATCTCTGTTTATAAATATTTGTAAGATGACATGAAGGTGATTTTATCAGGAAAATACTGATAAAGATGCACTATTAAAGGAGACCAGAAGAAAAATTATCCCTTCTCTCTAATCTACCCTCATGTGTGAATGCAATATGATGCCATTTTAAGGACAACCCTTCCCTATGTTTAACCTGATCTGACCATATTTGATACTAGAATTATAGATTCTCTGCAGGGCAGAAAGCGGCCACTGGGTCCGTCGAGTCTGCACTGACTCTCTGACAGAGGACCTCTCATCTCTTCCCAGGACCTCTCATCTGCCCTATCCCAGTAACCTCACCCATTTACCATGCCTGATCCACCTAACCTTCACATCTTTGGAAGCTGAGGGGCAATTTAGCATGACCAATCCACCTAACCTTCATAGCTTGGGACACCAGGAAGCAATTTAGGATGGCTAATCCTCCTAACCCAACCAGCAATGCCCACATCCCAAAAATGAATAAATAAAAGCCTGCGCCACTTTGGACTGTGGGAGAAAAGCAGAACACCTGGTGAAAACCCGCGCTGACACAGAGGGAACGTGCAAACTCCACACGGATAGTCATCTGAGGCCAGAATTGAACCCAGGTTTCTGGCACTGTAAGGCAACAGTGCTAACCACTCTGCCATCACGCTACTCAAATTTTAACCTGCAAAACTTACGTATGTGAAATTTGGTTTGCTAATAGAGAAAATTAGGTGCTTACAAATATTAATTCTGCAGACAGATTGGATACTATAAACCTGGAACAGTGCCTTAGAGAAAGAAGACACCAGTAAAGACACAGAGCATTTGGCAGTGTGTAACTTGGGCCAGGGCACTATAGATCACACACCTAACTGGTGACAATTACACTACCATCCGCTTTGCATTCCTGCACAAATATAATTTTACCCTCTTGGACTTCCATTCATTTCAGCACAAATCCCTGGATTTGCTGCCAGTTTAAACAGTTGTCAACAGTCAGTTCTGATTGAGCCCTGGTGTACAAATGCTCCTGTTCAATTGTCCCGATACGAAGCACTGAAAGAAGACTTGCGTATCGGTTGGCTCAGTTCATCCCGCTCTCTCGTTCTGTGTTGCAAAGTTGTGAGCTCAAGCCCCACGAGATCTGAGGCCATACTCCAGCTGGATGAGATGCTAAATCACAGGAGTGACACTGTGATCCCATATTTTCTTTACACAGCAAGAAGAAAGAGGTAGAACAGAGGGATGGCAGAGTCCAATGCTCCCCACACTAGCATGTAATGGTGAACATACTGATGCCATTCACAACGAACAACTCAGAAAATCAGAATTTAAAAGGCACAATTTTAACTTAGGGGGGAGGCGGTGGTCAGTGGTATTATCACTAGGCTCTTACTCAAGAAGCTCAGCTAATGTTTTGGGGATCTGGGTTCAAATCCTGCCACGGCAGATAGTGGAATTTGAATTCAATAAAAATTATCTGGAATTAAGAATCTACTGATGACCATTGTTAATTGTCAGAAAAATCCATCTGGTTCACTCATGTCCTTTATGGAAGGAAATCTGCTGTCCTTACCTGGTCTGGCCTACATGTGACTCCAAAGTCATAGTGATGTGTATGACTCTCAACTGCCCTTGAACAACTAGGGTGGGCAATAAATGCTGGCCAGCCAGTGATGCCCATGTCCCGTGAATGAATAAAAAAAAAACATTTTCACTTTCAGGGAAGTAGAATAGTCAGAATACTTTTATATCCATATTGATTCGCTTTTCTTACAAGCAGGTAAACTTGGTCATCTCAGTGAGCACGTGGCAAATGAAAGACATTTGCTGAACTATCCTTAGTGAAAATGCTGGCCTTGCCAGTGGCTTCAACATTCCCATGTGTGGCATGATGGCACAGTGGTTAACACTGCTGCCCCACAGCGCCAGGGACTCAGGTTCAATTCCCAGCTTGGGTGACTGTGTGATGTCTGCACATTCTCCCCGTGTCTGCAAGGGTTTTCTCCGGATGCTCTGGTTTCCTTCCAATCTCCAAAGATTTACAGGCTACTTGGATAGGCCATGCTAAATTGCCCCTTAGTGTCAGGGGGACCAGCAGAGTAACTATGTGGGGTTATGAGGATAGGGCCTAGGTGGGATTGTTATCGGTGCAGACCCGATGGGCTGAATGGCCTCCTTCTGCACTGCATTGATTCTATGAAAACAACAATCTTAAATGAAATTTTCAATGCTTTAATGCTACTGATTAAAAAAAATCAGGAGGGGAGGAATTTTTGAGCCCCTGCCTGTTGCATGAATCACAGTGAGCGAAACACAGACCGTGCAAAGATCCATTGACCTCGGGCAGGATTTTCCATTCTTGGGGAGAGAATGGCCAGAAAATTCCATCTGGAATTATAGCGCAGTAGATAGGACACCTTAACCAATTGGCAAGTAGGCCACAGAAACAAACCCTTTTCCACTCTTGGTGCTTTTTACAATAGTGTTTGCACAGAGCTTGCTTTCCATCAATTTCCCTCAGCGATGCACCAACTCCAGACTCTCACATTCATTCTAAAGAGAAAGCGACAATCCAGCTGTGGCTCGTATCCAGGTTCATTTCTCTTTGAAGTTCAAGTATTCAGGTACTATACAAATATTGATGCTGCAAAGGGGAATATGCTTGAGCTGCGCATTTATTACACCGGAATGTTCCGTCATGTCTTTGAATGCATAAAGCCAGAAATAACTGTGTTTGGTGTCTGGTGAGTAACAACGATTGAAATGAGGAGCCTCGTTCTGTTTTATTCATCACGAGCGAAAGTGGATTTAGAGAGCTTTACTGGGTTTGTGCCAGGTGTAATGGGGTTTTGTGGTGAGGTACAAACCAAAGGTCCTCAAGTGCTAAGTTTGATTTTAGTTTTCAAGACAAACTTACATTTGGATGATCATTTTCAACACATTGCCGTGGTAGATGCGGATGGTGAATGATAGAGATCCATGGGATGTGGCAGCACCGTGGCACCTGTGATAGTGAATGGCACAGGGGGCATGGCAGTGCCTTGATAGACCAGTGAAAGTGAATGGTACTGACACAAGACGTAAACATTTGAATCAACTAAAATGAGGGGAAAAAACTCAATTTTCACTGAATTCCTTCTTGGTGAATGCTAAAAATATGACATTAACTCTTAACTTGACAAAATTAATGACTTCTGAAGGTCAAAGGTAAAATACCTTGCATAGATTAAGGGTAAATTATTGACATATGTGATGCATTACGCCTTCAAAATCTCCGAAGGCACCTTTTAATGTTGTCACTGTTTGCCAAATGTAATTCAATGGGTAAAATATTTGGGTAAAACGTGACTCATTGCTGAGCCACTGACTTCTTGCCGCAAGGCACAATGCTGAAGTGTTTAGTGGAGCAGAAACCTTTAGTCTATACAGATGGGAAGGAGGATCAGAGAGAGTCACTCTTGGTTGCTACTGTGTTCTGCTTACCAGCTTTGCACCACCAGAAGCTTGGGAATGGCCAACTGCTCTCTTGTCTGCATGTGGTACTTAACCCATAGTGAAACAGACAATGAAAAGAAGAAGGAAGCTTGGTAATAAAAGAAATAGTTTCTATAAATACATAGGTATCCTCCCTATGTTGGCTTTTGCCTCTGCCCTTTAGATATCGGCCTAACTTCCTCTTTGGCCATAAGTAGAACAGATATTGTAGGATGTTTTATAGAGATGCCACTTTGAATGGTTCTCTGTTACAGAGGAAGTCATAAATCATCTCAGTCAGAGTTACAATATCTCTGAGTGTCTTTGACAGAGGTTAATGTGTTAATTGATTGGTATAGAAATGACTCTCATTTTGCCAGCTTCCTTCTCTCTCAGTAAACAATGCAAGGAGGCTGACGTATGAATAAGTGAGCACAAAATAGCATTTATAATGGAATCGCAAGAAATTCCTGGATCAATATTTCCTGGGTGAGGGCAGCACCATGGCACAGTGGTTAGCACTGATACCTCATAGTGCCATGGACCTGGGTTCGATTCCTGGCTTGGGTCACTGTCTGTGAGGAGTCTGCACATTCTCCCCATGTCTGCGTGGGTTTCTGGTTTCCTTCCACAGTTTGAAAGACATGCTGGTTAGATGCTAAATTCTCCCTCAATGTACCCGAACAGGCACCAGAGTGTGGTGACTAGGAGATTTTCATAATAATTTCATTATAGCATTTATGTCAGCCTATTTGCGACACTAATAAATAAACTTTAAAAAAATGCATAGATGTTTATTTGGGATCATACATCAATTGGCTGTCTGAGATTTTGAGCAGTCCGGATTCTGGACTGAGTTCTTCCAGCCCTTTAGGGATAGGCTGGGGAGGGGAAGGCCAGTTGTCTCCCCACTGCCATGCCATTTTGGCAGCAAAAGTTCAGATGGCCTACACAGCTGGAGCCCAGCTGAGCCACCCAAATGGCCAATGACGAGCTTGTGGTATTTTACCAATAGCTGGTTGGAGTCCTCTGCATATACGGAGGGTACCAGGTAAATCCTGCAGGCTCATTTTTGGCCACCCTTTGGCACAAAGTTAGAACTCCTGGAGATAATGGCCACCCCTTTGGCAATGCTGCCACATGCTTTTAATAATTCCCTTTCTGCCCCTCACCGGGGGCTAATCAGGTGAAACTGGTGCCCCGAATTCCAGTTATTTGATTTCAAGGGTGCACGGCCATCGATATGCTCCATTCTGCACGTGCAACCCCTGAAGTGGCCACTGTTGGCAGTGGTGCTGCTGAGCTGCCAACCCTCTGATTGGGCTGGCGGCCATCTTTAATAGGAGCAGCAGCCCCAGTGTGCAGACCTCTGAAACATGGTCGCTTTTTGCTTTCAGCCCTGTTAGCTCTGCAAAATTCATGCCATTGTTTCGGTAATTACATTTCAATCTTTGATTCTATGTGATGAGGTGAGGGAAGTTAATTTCAATTCTGAATTAAACACAAGATGAAGCATATGGATCAAGATTCAACCCGGAAAGCATGGAGGACACCAAATACGCAGCAGTTCAATTTTTTTCAGTCAGTCTATTAACCATTCTTTACTTTTGTAGTTAATTCAAGGATTACAGCGCAATATAAAGTGGTAATACTTTTAAGTATAAGCCAGTGTCTGGCTATTTACCTCTCCCCTTCATTTTGCTCCTCAGTTTAGTATCCTCTTATTTCTAAGCTTCCATTAAGTTGAATTGGTTAAGGGGTTGTTGCCAGAGTTGAGATCCTGTGTTGTTTCCTCGTTGGCGAGCTGTCCACCATATTATTACCTATCTGGGAGTGGGTGAACTGTATGACAGTGTTTCCAAACTAAGTGACTCCTTTGTCCTAGAATTTGACTAGAACTACTGGCTCTGACTGGTCACAAGGGCCATTGGTCTATGGCATTCTGTTCCCTAGGAAGAAATAGAGGCTGGATTTAGGCCGGGTTATACAGATTTTTGATTGACAAGGGAATCGAGGATTAAGACATGCAGAGATTAAAGTGGAGTTGGGACTAAACCAGGTCAACCTTGATCTTAATTAATATAGAGCAGACTAGAAGGGCTGAATGGTCTACTCCTGTTCCTAAGTCTTCTATTCCCAAGTTGCTCTAAGGGGCAAATTTTACCATTCTGCCTGCCACGGGAATCGGAACAGGCAAGAAGCAGACCGTGGAAAAATCTTCCTGGTTTCGGGGCGAGAGAAGCTAAAAAAAATCATTCCGTCAACGTTTCCTCCATTCCATTGGAGGCGTCAAGCATAACTTCCCAACACAACTGAAACCAAGATGCAAGCTGTGCAGGAGTCAGGGGCTGAGATCCCAGCCCCACCTTCAGATGAGAGCACAGCACTGATGGGACTGGTGAACACGCAGCAAACGTTGGTGAGCAAGGTTGGCAATGCACCATGTTCCAAACCAATCTGTTAACTTGCGGAGTGATAATGGAGTCAAATTTAAAAACTTATCTCATACCTCATCCTATTTCTCAGAAACAGCTCCAAAGCAATCTTATGAAACGGGTCAGTCTGAAACATAATGAGAAGCTAAATAGATAGATTGATACAGCAAGATCCCAAAAGAAGCATGAATTGAATAACTAGTTGATCTGTTATTTGTCAGTGTTGTTTGAGTAATCATTCCTGGTCCAAATATTGTTAGCATTCCCGATTCATGAACAGCTAATCAGGAAGGTGCTTAGATTTCATCTCCTACACCACATTGGCTTGGCCAAGTTTCAGTGCCCAATCTGCAGATCATGAATATTTTCACTCCACCTGTGGACATTTTCTTTTATCTTTGCCCCCAAGCTGTTTGTTATTCTTTGGGGAATAGTGTGGCAAGTGGTGGTAGAATTCCTGAGCTAGTCACCAGCCCACTGAACCTGCATGGTAGCACAATGGTTAGCACTGCTGCTTCACAGCTCCAGGGACCTGGGTTTGATTTCTGGCTTGGGTCACTATCTGTGTGGTGTTTGCACATTCTCCTCGTGCCTGCGTGGATTTCCTCCGGGTGCTCCGGTTTCGTCCCACAGTCCAAAGATGTGCAGGTTAAGTTGACTGGCCATGCTGAAATTGCCCTTAGTGTCCTGAGATGTATAGGTTAGAGGGATTAGTTGGTGGATATGGGAATAGGGCCTGGGTGGGATTGCGGTCGGTGCAGATGCAATGGGCCAAATGGCCTCTTTCTGTAATGTAGGGATTGAAGTTCTAAGAACTACACTGAACACTCCTGCCATGGCCAACAGGTTTTGGCATTGGACTAGAAGCCAGAACGTCTGATCCAGCGTTAGGGACACTGCGCCATAAGCCTCCATTATCTGTGGGTATTATGAACACTGCCATTACTCCAGATCTTCACACTGTAATCCACCCCCCCCCACAGGGGCAATGGATCATTCAGATGCACATCTCCCTCTGCTTGCCAATGCACAGAAAATCTTCAGCCACAGGCCGAGCTTCTCAGCAGATATCATTCTGGTACAAAGTTGATCTACACTTGGAGTGGGTCCCATTCCCGCAACAACCTACTCATTTAGTTGGGAGGTAAGTCTGTTTGAGAACACTGAGTCTGAGCTCACAGAGAAAGGTGACTGGTATCAGCCTTTATCCAAGGAAATCTGGTAGAATTTTTTGAGGAGGTGACGAAAACGGTGGACGAAGGGCGAGCCGTTGATGTCATCTATATTGATTTTAGTAAGGCGTTTGACAAAGTCCCTAATGGGAGGTTAGTTGAGAAGGTCAAGGCTCATGGGATACAAGGACAGGTAGCTAGATGGATAAGTAACTGGCTTAGTAATAGGTGACAGAGAGTAATAGTGGAAGGTGTTTTTCTAGCTGGAGGTCTGTCACTAATGGTGTGCCGCAGGGCTTGGTACTGGGACCTCTTCTATTTGTTATATATATAAATGACTTGGAAGAGGGAGTAAGTGGAGTGATCAGCAAGTTTGCAGACGATACAAAGATGGCTGGACTTGTGGATTTTGAGGAGCATTGTCAGGCAATGTAGCAGGACATAGACAGGCTGGTAGCTTGGGCAGATAGATGGCAGATGGAATTCAATCCTGATAAATGTGACGTGATGCATTTCGGGGGAAAGAATGTAAGGGGGAGGTATATGATAAAGGGTAGACCTATTAAGAGTATAGAAACGCAGAGGGACCTGGGGATGCAGGTGCACAAGTCTCTGAAGGTGGCAGAGCAAGTGGAGAAGGTTGTGAAGAAAGCATATAGAAAGCCTTTACAGGAAGGGGTATAGAGTACAAGAGCTAGCCTTTAATGTTGCAGTTGTATAAAACGTTGGTTAGACCTCATTTGGAATACTACGTCCAGTTCTGGTCACCCTACTACTGGAATGACGTGGAGACTCTGGAGAGAGTGCAGAGGAGGTTTACCAGGGTGCTGCCTGGTATGGAAGGTCTGAGTTACGAGGAGAGGTTAGGCAAATTGGGACTGTTTTCCTTAGAAAGACGTAGATTTAGAGGAGATCCAACAGAGGTGTACAAGAGTATAGGGGTATAGATAGAGTAAACAGGGTTAAGCTTTTTCCTAGGATGGACTCAAATAGCACGAGGGGTCATGGGCTTAGGGTGAGGGGGTAAGGTATAATTTGGATGCTAGAGGGAGTTTTTTCACACAGAGGGTGGTGGGGGTATGGAATGCGCTGCCAAGTAAAGTGGTGGAGGCAGGTACTCTGGAGTTATTTAAGAAATATTTAGATGGGCACATGAACAGAATGGGAATGGAGGGGTATAGAAAACTGATTTAAAATAGGGATCATGAGCCTTGGGAGTCCCTGGGAAGTGTGTAAATAGATGATGATATTGATGTACTTGTTTTTATCCTACAGGTGCTTTGGTCCACCTTGTTGTCTAACAAGGGGCATACACGCGATGGGTCGTGAGAGGGCTGCTCGAGAGTATCCTAGTGCTTCACGTCGTTAGTGTACGCTTGACCTGGACCATTTGATGGGCAACACGACAGCTCAGTGACTATAGCTGTGCTGTGCAGATACATGGATTTGGGCCTGTGTCTGTGGGAGTTTGCGCATTCTCCCCGTGCTTGCGTGGGTTTTCTCCGGGTGCTCCGGTTTCCTCCCACATCCCAAAGATGTGCTCTTAGGCTAATTGGCAAAACAAATTCTCCCTAAATTGTCTCAAATTTGGTTTTTAATCCATAGATCTATAAACATGGACAGTGATCATGGGTAGAGGTGGGAACATCAGGGTGACGGCGCGGACTCGTTGGGCCGAAGGGCCTGTTTCCCGTGCTGTTTTGTTCTTTGTTCTTTAAGATTTGGGAGCTAAAGGCAAAATACCGTGGACTCTGGAATCTGAAACAATGTAAGAAGACAGACAACACCAGATTTAAGTCCAACCGATCTATTTGATAGTAAACTCACAAGGTTTCGAGGTTCCTTTCTTCATCTTTGTCTTGGTCTTCTTTATCAAAACCAATTCGTCTTGGTTAGTTAACAACTGACTAAGTTAGTTGGTTAGGTACAACTAACTTGGTTAGTGGTAACTAACCAAGGTACACCTAACCAAGATGTAAGATAACACCTTACATCTTGGTTAGGTGTAAAGGTTCGCATTCTGATCGGTAATCTGTAAACTGTCTGTGCTGTTGTATGTACTGTCTGAGGCCAGAACTCTTCATTCACCCAGCGAAGAGGGGAACCTCGAAAGCTTGTGCGTTTACTATCAAATAAATCGGTTGGACTTAAACCTGGTGTTGTCAGACTTCTTATTGTGTTTACCCCAGTCCAACATCGGCATCTCCACATCTGAAACAAAAACAGAAAATGCTGGAGAAACTCAGCCAGTGATGACAGCATCTGTGGAGAGAGAATAGAGCCAAGGTTTCCTGTCAGGATCCTGACTCAAGGCATTGGCTCTATTCTCTGTCCACAGATGCTCTCGAACCTGCTGAGTTTTTCCAACATTTTCTGAGGTTTGCGAGCTGCTTTTTTTGGCAGTATTTAACCTCCCTGGAAAGCATAGATACTGTCTCCGGTGAGTTCAGCGTGGACTCAATGTGCGATATTGTATTTTGTGCAATGTCGGATCTATTTCCAATTCTGGGCTGTTGATTCCACTGGAATCCCGCATTGGAAAAGTATTTGTGCAGTCCATAATTTTCCTTATGCTGGGAGACTGTACAGTGATGATGGAATGGTGTGTTAGAGGCTGCAGTATGAAGGGCAGGGTTTCAGTCACAAGGAACCTCTGTCAGAACTCACCTGGAGAACTGCATTCATCTCGGACAGGATATTTTGGCCTTGGAAAGGGGGAAGCTGAAATTCACCAGGGTTTAGTGGTTTAATTTACCAGGGCAAATAGCTTAAACCCAGCTTGTATTCCATTGAGTACAGGAGACTGAGGTGTGATCGTATTGAGGTGTTTAAAAGGATTTCACAGAGTAGGTACGGAGAAATTATTTTTAATGGTGGGTGAATTGAGACAATAGGATATAATTCAAAGATGTGCAGGTTAGACGGATTGGCTACACTAAATTGCCCCTTAGTGTCAGGGTGATTAGCAGGGTAAATACATGCGGTTACGGGATAGGATCTGGGTTGTTGTCAGTGCAGGCTCAGTGGACTGAATGGCTCCTTCTGCACTGTAGGGATTCTATGGTTTTATAATTTTATATCCCTATGATTGAATAAATACTGCCAGCTATTGGCCTTGACCTTCACCCAATGGCAGTGAACATTAAGATGTTTGCCGTTATTCATCCCACCCATTGACTCCGTCTCCCTGCTGCCTCGGAAAAACAGCCAACTTAATTAAGGACCCCACGCACCCTGGACACATTCCCTTCCCCCTTCTTCCATTGAGAAAAAGGTACAAAAATCTGAGATCACACACCAACCAACTCAAAAACTTTCTTAGCTCCTGCCATCAGACTTTTGAATAGACCTACCTTATCTTAAGTAAATCTTCTTTCCCCCCAGCTATGACTAACACGCTCCTTCCCTTCTCCCCTCTGTACTGTATGAATGGTATGCTTTGTCTGTACAGCTTGCAAGAAACAGTGCTTTTCACTGTATCCTAATACATGCGCCCATAATGAATTAAATTATCGAGATTGTCAGTAATCGAAGGTTTACAGCCATAGCTGGAACTTGGGTTTGTTATAGACAGTCCCCTGATAGTTCCTCCAGGAGGTGTCTGTATGTAAAATGGGCTCTTTCCCCTGTACTGAAGCATTTTCTTTACCCCAATTTATTTAGAATTCATCACCATTAATCCTGCTTGGGGATGCAACCCTTTAAATCAATGTTGAAGCACTCTGCAACCCACATCATTGCTGAAAATGCTTAACTTCCTTGCACCAAATCTGCTCAGTCCCCTCACGTTGCCCCCACCCCCTCACCTGCTCACTAACAATGCTATTCCCCCACCTCCAGCAATCCTGCCACTGTGCACCCACCACTCCTAACCCACTGGTCCCCAGTCACAGTATAAAATGCAAGTGTCCTCTGTCTCGTACGGAAGTTACAGTCTGTCTCGCAGTGATAGTGAAGGAGAAATGTATATCTCTTGATAACTAATTTATGAGTGGGTGACACAATGCACTGCTACCTCACAGCACTAGGGACCCCGTTCAATTCTGGCTTTGCGTTACTGTCTGTGTGGAGTTTGCACATTCTCCCTGTGTTTGCTTGGGCTTCCTCCGAAGATGTGTGGGTTAGGCAGATTGGCCATGCTAAAAATGACCTTAGTGTCAGGAGGATTAGCAGAGTCAATGTGTGGGGTTACAGGAATAGGATCTGGGTGGAATTGTGGTCGATACAGACTCGATGGGCTGAATGGCCTCCTTTCTGTACTGTAGGGATTCTACATAAGAATATAAGAACATAAGAAATGGGAGCAGAATTAGGCCATTTAGCCATTCGACCCTACCCCGCCATTCATTAAGATCATGGCTAATCTGAAATGGATCAGTTCCACTTTCCGGCTTTCTCCCCATAACCATTAATTCCCTTGTATTTCAGAAATCTATCTACCCATGACTTAAATATATTCAGTAAGGTAGCCTCCACCACTTCAATGGGCAGAGAATTCCAGAAACTCACCACCTTTTGAGTGAAGAAGTTTCTCTCAACTCTGATCTAAACTGCCCTCCCCCGCCTCTTATTTTCAGGCTGTGCCCTTTAGCTCTGCTATCCTTTCTAAGCGGGAAGAATCTCTCTACCTCTACTCTATCTAGCCCCTTCGTTATCTTATATGTCTCTATAAGACCCCCCTTCAGCCTTCTAAACTCCAACAAGTACAGACCCAGTCTATTCAATTCGTGGATTCTCTGGATTATCTTTAAGGAATCTGCATACAGGGTATCTGGTAAACAGACCCTATAAGGGAATGTAGTGGGAGAGATTCTGTTTAAGAAATACTAATAGTTTTAGTGTGACACTGTTGAACACTTTTGGACTTGCATCTTGTGACTAATCCTGTGATGAAGGAATCGACTCGGTCAATGGAAAGTTAGACTGGTCTCTCTTTGTTTCTGGCACTGCTTCTATCATTTCTAAGGCGGACTCGGGTTGTGGAACTGCACTGAATAATAAATCACACAGACAGTGCACGTGTTTATTATGGATATTTGATAAAATATTCCAGCTGTGGGAGGAAGGAACACAGTAACCAGGGATTAGGCAACTTCACACAAGTAAAGAAACATTCCTTCATTATTCACCTGACTGAGGCATCGAGATATGTTTCAATCCAATCCTTGTCCCCCCCACCCCCGCATTTCCAACTCTCCTTCCTCCACCTCACCTATTTTCGCTGTCCCTATGGATCAAAGGGAGGCACAGTGGTTAGAACTGCTCTCTCACAGCACCAGAGACCCAGGTTTAATTCCGGTTTTGGGTTACTGCTGTGTGGAGTTATAGATGTTTACAGCATGGAAGTAGGTCCTTGCTGCCACCTTTTTTTAACTCCTAAGCTTGTCCCAATTGCCCACATTTGGCTCATATCCCTGTGTACCCATCCTTACCCATGTAACTGTCCAAACGCTTTTTAAAAGACAAAATTGTACCTGCCTCTACTGCTATCTCTGGGGTTTCAGACACTCACCACCCTCTGTTTGGAAAAAATTGCCCCTCTGGATAATTTTATATCTCTCCCCTTTCACCTTACCCCTCAGCCTCCTATGTTCCAGAGAAAAAAGTGCCAGTCAGTTCAGCCTCTTCTTATAACTCAATCTATCAAGTTCCGGTAACATCCTAGTAAACCTTTTCTGCACTCTTTCTTCTTTAATAATATCCTTTCTATAATAGGGGTGACCGGAACTATACACAGCATTCCAAGTGTGGCCTCACCAATGTCTGTACAACTTCAACAAGACATCCCAACTCCTGTATTCATGTTCTGACCAATGAAACCAAGCATACTGAATGCCTCCTTCACTACCCTGTGACTCCACTTTCAATCTGCATGTTCTTCCCGTGTCTGTGTGGATTTTATCCAGGTACTCTGTTTTCCTCCCACAGTAAGATGAAGAAGGCTATAATAGCCGAAAGCTTGCAAGTTTACTATCAAATAAATGGGTCAGATTTAAAACTGGTGTTGTCAGACCTCTTACTGTGTTTACCCCAGTCCAACGCCAGCATCTCTACGTCATTCCTCCCACAGTCCAAAGATGTGCGGGTTAGCAGGAATTGGCCATGCTAAATTGACCCTTAGAGTGGGATATAAGGGCCTTGCTCATCCTGAAACTATAAAATCCCGCTTGGGGTCAACGGACTTTTCCATGATGTGCCTCTTGCCCACCCGATTTCAAAGAACAAACAAAGAACAACACAGCACAGGAAACAGGCCCTTCGGCTCAATGAGCCCGCGCTGCCATTTTAACATTGTGAGTGCCTTCTTCTACCTATGACCTTTGTCTACGCCTATTGGATGCCACAATAATGGAACCATAACAGATTGAGGGACAACTAACTTAGGGACAATTTGTTAACACCAATCAGCCTAAGAGCATGTTTTCGGGGTGTGGGAGGAAACCAGAGCACCCAGAGAAAACCCAGGCAAGCACAGGGAGAATGTGCAAACTCCCACAGACACTGGCCCAAATCCAAAAATCTGCACAGCAAACAGTGATAGTCACTGAGCTGCCATATTGCACGTCAGCTGGTGCTGTTAAACATACACTAACGATGTGAAGCACTAGGCAACTCTCAAAGTAACTTCCAAGAGCAGCCCTGGCACGATTCACCATGTGTATGCCACTTGTTGGACAACAAGACGGACCGAATCACCTGTGGATTAAAAGAGAAAACATCAATAAACATGCACAACTTATACAGACGTTCACAGAATCCCTAGAAGCTCAGAAGTAAGGTGAGACATAAAATATGTTGGAAGGTCCACAGGAATCAATTGATTCCCAGGAATGTCCCAAGGCTCTTGATTCTTATTTAGAACAGTCTCCTGTGTCCCTCCATCTCTAGTCTGCTATGTGTCTATCTAAGTAAACCTTAAACAACTCTGGCATGCCTGCCTCCACCACCATACTTGGCAGTGCATTCCAGGCCCCCACAATCCTCTGTGTGAAAAACCTCCCTCTAACATCTGAATTATACCTTGCCCCCCTCATGTTAAGCCCGTGGCCCCTCGGAAAAAGCTTACCACTGTTCACTTTATCTATACCCTTCATAATCTTATACATCTCTATTAGATCTCCCCTCATTCTCCGCCTTTCTAAGGAGAACAGCCCAATTTGCCCAAACTCTCCTCCTAGCTAAGTCTTTCCATATCAGGCAGCATCCTGGTAAACCTCCTCTGCACTTTCTCCAGCGTCTCCATGTCCTTCTGGTAGTTAGGCGACCAGATCTGGACGCAGTGTTCCAAATGCAGTCTAACCAACGTTCTATACAACTCCAACATTAGGTGTCAGCTTTTATACTCTATATCTCTTCCTATAAAGGCAAGCATACCATAAGCCTTCTTCGCCACGTTTTTCCATGGTGGGCAGGATGTTAAAACTCCGACCTGAGTGTCAGGGGAAATAGGTAAGGTTATGGGAATAGGGATTGGGTGGGATTGATGTCAATACAGACTCAATGTGCCAAATGGCCTCATTCTGTGCTGTAACAATTCTGTGATAAACGGCTTGACAGATGTAGTGCCAAGCTACACAGAGCCAGAAATCTCAGTTTCAATCCTCAATCACAAAGAGAGGATGGATAGACTTGGGTTATTTTCACTGGAGCAGAGAAGATTGAGGGTCAACCTGATCAAAGTGTTCAAGATTATGAGGGGCATGGACAGAGTGGATAGGGAGCAGCTGTTCCCCTTAGTTGAAGGGTCAGTCACAAGGGGACACAAGTTATAAATGAGGGGTGGGTGGTTTGGGGGGGGGGGGGGGGGGGGTTGGAATCTGAGGAAAAACATTGTTACTCAGAGGGTGGTGACGGTATGGGAGGCACTCCGTGGGAGAGTGGTGGAGGCGGGATGCCTCACATCCTTTAAAAAGTATCTGGATGAGCACTTGGCACGCCATAACATTTCAAGTGCTGGCAAATGGGATTAGGTGGGCAGGTCCAAGTAAAAGAAAGAAAAGCCTGCATTTACGTGGCACCTTTAACGACCTCTTCTGAAGCATCACACACCCAACCGAGCCTTTAGGAATATAGGCACTGTTGTGGTGTAGGAAATGCAGCAGCCAGTCAGCCCTTGAGACAGTGTCACAAGCACACCACAGTAATGAGCACAGAGAATGGGTTTTGTTGGTTGAAGGATAATCAGTGGCCAGAATATAAATAGAACTGAGACTCCTAGTCTTTGCCAGGGTTGGAAGTAGCTCCGTGGTTTGTAGTTTTGACAGCTCTGATGGGATTCACTCAGCATTCTGCTGTAAAATACGCTTTGAACATGTAAATCAAATTCTACATAAAGCGTCAATCAGGGAATTCATGGATACAAGAAGTACGGAGACTGAATTCCATAAACCATAAATTACTCCGATAATGAGCTTTACCAGCAGGCTGTTTTGCTGTCTGTGCCTTTTATTGTTTCCCTTACATGAAAGCTGATGCAACATTGATTGACATACATATTTTGTATTCAGTTGCACCCTTTGGCAAACGGTTTTATTCTGCAGCTAATTGTTATTTCTGGCCTTGATGATAATAAACTCGCACAAAAACATTAAAGAGCCAACACATGAGTGTGCTTGGGCCACTCACTAGCCTGCTCAGGAGGTTTCATTTTAAGGGATCAATTCTGGATGGCACAGTGGTTAGGACTGCTGCCTCACAGTGCCAGGAACCTGGGTTCGATTCCTGGATTGGGTCACTATCTGAGTGGAATTTGCATAGTCTCCCTGTGTCTGCATGGGTTTCCTCCCACATTCTGAAAGACATGCATTGACCCGAACAGGCACCTGACTATGGCGACTAGAGGAATTTCACAGTAGCTTCATTGCAGTGTTAATGTAAGACTAATAAATAAACTTTAATTTTTTAAATTCCTATAGATACCAACATTCATAGGGAGTTCTTCCTTGTAAATTGGGGTGAGGGTGGATGAGCAAAAGAATGACTTGCATTTCTGTAGCATCTTTCACAGCTGAGAACTTTTTTTTATGCGTTCACAAGCTGTGGGCATGACGGGCCAGGTCAGCATTTGTAACCTATCTTGAACTGCCCTTCATTTCAGAGGGCATTTGAGAATCAATCACATTGCTGGGGAACTGGAGTTACATGTAGGCCAGTCTGGATAAATGTGACAGATTTCCTTCCCTCAAGGACATTAATGAATCAGATGGATTTTTATGACAATCGACAATGAATTCTTGTCATCATTAGATGTTTCATTCTAGATTTTTATTGAAATCAAATTTCACCATCTGCTTTGGTGGAATTCGAACCCTGGGTACTAACTAGCCCAGTGACAATACCACTGCCTCCACTTAACAATCAATGAAGTCCTTTTGACATGTTGTCAGTGTTGTAATGTAGAAAATATAACAACTGAGTAGAACAAGCTGCTGATGTCAAGATGCTGGCGTTGGACTGGAGTAAACACAGTAAGAAGTCTTACAACACCAGGATTAAGTCCAACCAGTTTATTTGATAGTAATCCCACAAACTTTCGGAAACAGTGTTCCTTCGTCAGATGTGTGCAAGGCTCCAAAACCAGTGCTTAAGCTGTGAGCCCTACTTTATAGTTGTTCTTGCACTATATTTCACTAAAAACATTTATACCAAAGAGTGTCAAAGGTGGAGAGATTTAGGAAGGAACTGCAAGGCTGCGGGCCTAGAAAGCATGGCTAGCAATGGTAATGTTTACACTTTCTAACCAGGCAACTACAGATCAGCTAACAGCCAAAACTGCAGCTGATTTTTCGCTGACTGACTTCAAGTCTGATTGTAACTCCAGCTGAACTCAGCATCCGCACTGCAGACTGAGGACTGAACCAGCAGCCTTCAGGTTTGCACAGCTTAGCTGCACGGTATAGCTTTTCCAAGCGCTGTGTTGTTGGAGGAGCTCCCATTGTTTTCATAACATGATTCCCTCCTCTGCTGTGAGCATTGAGGCACACTTTTCACTCTTGATTAATGTTATTGGAGAAAAATTGTTTTTTTCCATGTCACACTCAGTTTGACTTTTTTTTCCATTGTAGTTTGGAGGAAAATTGGTGCCAATAATATCTTATTCCATTTGAGGAATGCTTCTGAAGGCTGCACCAGGGATTAATAGTGACAATTGCCCCATGTGTATCAGCAGATCACTAACCATCAGATAGATGTCAAGGGCAGGATTTTCTGGCTGCGCTCACCCCAATCCTGGGATTTCCTGCCTCCGGTCAATGGACTGTGTGTGCTTTGTAAATTATTGTGTTTTGTAGAATCATGGCATTGTACAGAGCAAAAATAAGCTTGAGGTTCTCTCTGGTTGTTTGGATGAGTGAGCTGACTGACCATAACATGTGGGGGGATCAAAAAGGAACGTAATTGTAACAGGGGTCTTGGATTTCCAGAAGGCGTTTGATAAGGTGCCATTTCAGTGGCTGTTTTAGAAATTAAGACCTCACAGGGGTAACACATTAGCAGGGATAAAAGATTGACTGGCAGAAAATATAAAACATGCGTAAATAGGTCTTTGTCTGATTGCATTCTAATCAGATTCATTCTAATCAGTAATCTGTAAACAGTCTGTACTATTATATGTGCTGTTTGAGACCAGAACACCTCATTCATCTGACGAAGAGCAGAGCCTCGAAAGCTTGTGAGTTTACTGTCAAATAAATCGGTTGGTCTTAAACCTGGTGTTGTCAGATTTCTTACTGTCTTTGATTGACAGGATGTGTTTGTGCTGAGGGCTCAGCGTTTTACAACTTACATGAGGGGAGTAAAGACACGGTAGCTAAATGTGTGACACAAAGACAGGTTGTGAAGAAGACATGACCAGTTTGCAGTTTGAGAGAAGGTGAAAATCTGGAAGGTAGTGTATAATGTAGGAAAATGTGAAGTTGTTCATTTTGGCAGGACGAATAAAAAAAGTAGAATATTACTTAGAGTGTGGTTAAAGAATTCTGAGGTGCAGAGGGATCTGGATGTTCTAGTGCATGCATCACAAAATCTTAATATGCAGATACAGCAAGTAATTATGAAGACTAATGGATGCTATTCTTTATTATGAGAGGAATAGAACATAGAAATAACATAGAACAATACAGCACAAACAGGCCCTTCAGCCCACGAGTTGCGCCGATCACATCTACCAATCCACAGACCTATCTATAACCCCCTATCCTATCCTTTTCCATATACTCATCCAGAAGTCTTTTGAAAGACCCCAGTGAGTTTGCCTCACAACCTCCGATGGCAGTCGGTTCCATTCACTCACCACTTCTGAGTGAAAAACCTACCCCTGACATCTCCTTTGTATTTGCTTCCCTGCACCTTAAATCTGTGTCCTCTCGTAGTGACCATTTCAGCTTGGGGAAATAGTCTCTGAGAGTCCACCCTCTCTACTCCTCTCAACATTTTATAAACCTCTATCAGGTCGCCTCTCAACCTTAAATAAGAATGTTATGTTTCAATTATAGAGGGCATTGGTGAGATAACATCTCAAATACTGTGTGCAGTTTTGATTTCTTTATTCAAGGAGGGGTGTAAATGCTTTGGAGGTGCTGTTCAGAGAAAGTTTACTGAATTGATACTTGGAGTGAATGCATTGTCTTATAAGGATGTGTTGAGCAGTCTGGGCTTCTTTCCACAGGAGTTTCGAAGAGTGAGGGGTGACTTGATTGAAGTGCATAAGATCCTGAACAGTTATTGACAAGATGAATATGGAAACAATGTTTTCTAGTGTGGATGTGCCCAGATTAGGAGACGCTGTTAAAATTAGAGGTTACGGGACAGAGATGAGGAGAATTTTTTTTCTCTTAGAGGGTTGTGCAACTTTGGAACTCTGTGGCTCAGAAGGCCATGGAAGCTGGATAAGGGAATGTTCTTACAGCAGAGGTAGATAGATTCTTTTTGGGCAAGGGAATCAAAGATTATCAGGGTAGATGGAAAGTGTGCTTGAAACACAAGCAGAATAACCATCATTGTAGTGAATGGCTGTGCAGACTGAGGGGCCGAATGGCCAACTTCATGTGTTCGTATGTACATAAAAATATGCATTTAAGCTGTTGCATCTGTAACGACTCTCTTTAAGAATAGTCTAGTTTCAGCCCAATCTTTTCCTTTCCAATATATTAAACATTTCATTTTCAGATATTTATGCATTTCTTTTTAACATCTATTATGGATCTTGCTTCCTCCACTATTTTTGCTCGAGTGATTCATGTTGAGCAGTGCTGTGTTTAAAAAAAACCTCCCAATTGTTCACATTGCTCTACAGTTATATTTAATTTAAGTCTTCTAGCATTGATTCACTAACCATGGGATAGTTTTATCCCTTTGACTGTAACCTCTTCACCTGCTGTTGTGGATATTATCTGAACTTTTCAGTTAGATCACTACTCTGTAATTGCTCTCCGTTATCAATTGTACTGTTAGGCCTTGTAGGATAGTCCTCTGATAAGTGTGGAGAAGCGCATCCTGCAAAAGGAAGCTAAACAGGCCATAAGATCTAAGTGGGCTTGGAGTGCTAGCACTGGCTCCTGTATCCCTGGGCTGAAAGAAGCAAATATCGACCCAGGTAACCACTGCTGATTGTCACCCACTGATCACTGTGTCACCTTCCATGGTGGAATAGTCTGCTGACATTTGTAGTCTAGGTTTATATGTGAAGAATATTCACTTTAGTAAAGTCTTTAAAGCAGAGTGGCTGATTGTCCCTTATTTTAAGAGTATGCACCTTATTTTGATTGCATGTCCCATGTCTGTGTAGATTTCCTCCGCATGCTCCAGTTTCCTCCTCAGTCCACAGATGATGTGGGGTAGCTATACTAAATTGCCCCTTAGTGTCCAAAGATATGTAGGTTGGGCAGATAAGCAAAGCAGCTATGCGGGGTTAAGGGGATGTGAAGGGGGTGAATCTGGGTACAACATTAGCTATTCTCCAGTCCTCTGGGACCTCACCTATGTCCAAGGAAGGAACAAAGATTTGCGTCAGAGGCCCAGCAATTTCACCTCGCACCTCCCTAAGCAGCCTGGGATAAACGCCATCAGGCCCCGGAGATTTATCAGAATTGAATACCCTTTCCTTGAAGGCTGTTAACACTTAATAGAATCAAAGAGTCCCTGCAGTGCAGAAGGAGGCCATTTGACCTATCAAGTCTGCACCGACCACAATCCCACCTAGGCCCTATCCCCATAACTCCATGAATTTATCCTAGTTAGTCCCCCTGACATTAATGGACAATTTAGCACGGCCAATCCACCTAATCTGCGCATCTTTGGATTATAGGAGGAAACCAGAGAACCCAGAGGAAACCTACGCAGACATGGGAAGACTCTGCGCAGATAGTGACCCAAGCCAGGGTCAAGACAGCAGTGCTAACCACTGTGCCACCTTGCCATCATAATAAGATAATTACGGGTATTAAATTCCCTGCGTTATTTTTATTGAGGCCTTCTCAGTTAATTCTGGAGTTGAGAGGGTTGGCTTATTCGCAGAGACTGAGTAGACTGGGGCTATACTCATTGGAATTCAGAAAAATGAAGGGAGATTTCATAGAGAAAAGTAAGATTATGAAGGGAATAGATAAGACGGAAGCAGGAAAGTTGTTTCCACTGGCCGGTGCAAATAGAACTGGGGGCACAGCCTCAAAATAAGGGGAAGCAAATTTAGGACTGAGTTGAGGAGGAACTTCTTCACACAAAGGGTTCTGAATCTGTGGAATTCCCTGCCCAGTAAAGCAGTTGAGGTTATCTCATTGAATGTTTTTAAGGCAAGGATAGATACATTTTTGAACAGTGAAGGAATTAAGGGTTATGGTGAGCGGGCAGGTAAGTGGAGCTGAGTCCACAAAAAAATTAGCCATGATCTAATTGAATGGCAGAGCAGGCTCGAGGGGCCAGATGTCCTACTCCTGCTCCTAGTTCTTATGTCCAGTATCTATCAATTGCTCACTCTCCTCACTACTCCATTGGTGGCGAAGTGTTTAACTAGCTCCACTTCCTGCAGCTCCCTTCCTCCATCCCTTGACTTGCTGCAGCTTGGGGTGATGTTGTGTTAGTGGCACAGGATATGTGGGTGTAGACAGGCAGCGCTGCGGCTGTTGCTTTGCTCCCAGCAACTCCTCAGAGCTCTGCCATGCTTCCACGTCCCATGCAGTCTGCAGACGTGCTCTCTAACCTGCCATCTGTCTCACAGTATCGCTGCTATTTCACTTATTCACATTTCTGCCATGACCCACATTCTTTTGCTTTATCACCATAATTATTCTGCCTCATGACACAATGTGTCTCTAATCCCCAGTTGGTGCAGTGTTTCAGGGAGAGGCAGCAGTAACAGCTGGGACATAACTTCCACCTTGTCAGCAGCTAAGGTCATATTTGGACCATGGTTTCAACGCTTGCAAACTTTAAAGGATTTGTGAAAGAATTGATATCGGGGAATGCTTGATGAGGTAAGTGTTGATCGATTGAGTACACCGGCTGTCGAGATGACGCAAACTTAAGCCAGGACACCCAGAATTAAACAGGACAGATGACAAAATGCAAGTTATTATACATAGTGGTTGTTACATAGTGGCACAGTGGTTAGCATTGCTGCTTCATAGCACCAGGAACCCGGGTTCGATTCCCGGCTTGGGTCACTGTCTGTGCGGAATCTGCACATTCTCCCCATGTCTGCATGGGTTTCCTCCGAGTGCTCTGGCTTCCTCCCATAGTTGGAAAGATGTGTTGGTTAGGTGCATTGGCCATGCTACATTCCCCCTCAGTGTACCCAAACAGGTGCTGGAGTGTGAGGGATTTTCACAGTAACTTCACTGCAATGTTGATATAAATCTAATTGTGGCACTAATAAATACACTTTAAACTTTACAATGTGGAATAATAATAACATGTGGAGTGCTGCAAGGATAAGTGCAGGGACTACAGTTATTTACTATCTATAATAAAAATTTACAAAGCGACCGAGTAATGTATCAACGTTTCTAGATGATAGTTGGGAAAGTCAGCAGCGAGGGGGGCACAAAAAGAGATTCACACTCTGCAAACAAGAGGAACATGTTCAAGCCTTGTGTCAATTTTTGAATTATAAGGGAGCTTGGAGAGCCTCGAGCTTCCTGTTGTTTCGCCATGGCAACCAGCCAATCACTGTTAACTTGCCAACCATTCAGCGGCCTTTTCTCCTGTTAAGTAAATTATAATCTGGCATACTTGTGCTTGTCCTGATGAGTGCCGGACGAAAAGCTTTGGTTAGTAAAAGGCCAGTCAGTAGCTGGTAGCTCGGTTGAACAGCAGTGGCTGCTGCCAGTAAAATACACACCCGAGGCCCAGGATGGCAGCTCAATCCCAGGTCAAATGTAAGTGATGGTGGGGCAGGGGTGTGGGGGGATTTGCAGATTGGGTGTTGGGGGAAGGTTGGTCATGGGGTTAGGGTTGCAGGGGTGGAAGCTGAGGGGTTGGGAGCAATGTCAGGAGTGTGGCTATCAGTGGGCCTCTTCCCTTCTCAATTGCAGCTCCTTCAATCAGGAGCTTTGGGCCTTTAAATGAGGCATCCCCCTCCCTTGAGAGTTCACAACAATCCCATGGCGGTTTGCTTGTTGTGCTTTCTCCCTGGCACGCCCCCCCTTACCCATAATGGACTAATACCTGTGGCGGTAGGATGAGTGGACGTTAATTGTCTTCCCACCAGAGAGTTAACCAGGGTGAAGATGGAACCATGGAATCCCTCCAAATCAAAAGGAGGCCATTCAGCCCGTTAAGTAAGAGGAAGCAATGGCCTCGTGGTATTATCGCTAGACTATTAATCCAGAAACTCAATTAATGTTCTGGGAACTGGATTCAAATTCCAGCAGATAGTGGAATTTGAATTCAATAAAAAAAATCTAGAATTAAGAATCTACTGATGACTATGAAACTATTGTCGATTGTCAGAAAAACCCATCCGGTTCACTAATGTCTTTTAGGGAAGGAATTCCGCTATCCTTGCCCAGACTGGCCTAATGTGATTCCAGCAATGTGGTTGACTCTCAACTGCTCTTGGGCAACTAGAGATGGGCAATAAATGCTGGCCAGCCAACGATGCCCATGTCCTACAAATTAGTAAAAAAAATCGGCACCAACTCTCCAAAAGTGCATCTTATCCAGGTCCTATCCCTGAAACCCCACATATTTACCCCAATAACCTCCCTAACTCTCACATCTTGGGACACTAAGGGCAATTTAGCATGGGTAATCCATCTAACCTGCACAGCTTTGGAAAGGTGGCCAGGTCGCTAACCCCACTGTCCTCCTGCCTGATTACATACTCACTTACCACCAAACCTGTCAAGGGGACAGCCACAAGGTTCTCTTCGTAGTTTCTGGCTTTATAGAAGAGCAAAAGGAGTTATTGAATTCAGAGGATAAGGAACTCTATGACAGGGAATTTCTGGGTTTATGATAAACTCTCTGTCTACCGAAGGAATATCAAAAGTCATCAATGTTGTTCTCTACGAAGTTCACCAGACTAGACCAAGTGTACAATTTTCTAGCCCTGAGTATGGAAAGGGAGAGGCAGGGGGGCGGTGTCTTAATAATGTTGTCATTGGACAGTAATCCAGAAAGTAATGCTCTGGAGACCAGGGTTCATCACCCACTATGGGAGCTGGTGAAATTTGAACCAAAAGGCTAATGATGACCATGAAACCATTGTCAATTGTCATAAAAACCCATCTGGTTCACTAATGTCCTTTCTGGAAGGAATTCTACTTGTGACTCCAGATCCTCAGCAATGTGGTTGACTCCTAAATGGCCTAGCAAGCAACTTGGCTAATGGGCAATAAATGCTACCCCAATCAGTTTGGGAGAATTAAGACATGCTTTGGGCTGGTTAAAAGTAGGCATTAATTTGCGTAAAAAGTGCATAACTCTTTGGAACAATCCATGAAGCAATTTTTTTTTTACTGTTATACTATTGAAAACATGGCAGCTAATTTGAACACATCAAACTCCCATAAACAACAATATGATACTGGCTGGATAATCTATTTTGGTTATGAGGATTGAGGAATGTGTGACACCAGAAAATCAGCCTCAATATTGTGCTAAAGGCTCTAGAGCATGCTTTGAACTGTTAACTGTCTGATCAGAGGTGGAAGTGCTAAAATTCATCCACAGTTGACACTTATTTCTGAACCCTGTGGTAAGTGGTAAACATATGGGGCAAGATAGATGCTCTGTCCCAGTCATACCTCCACTATTTTTAAGTTTAAGTTTATTTTATTAGTATCATAAGAAGACTTACATTAACACTGCATTGAAGTCCACTAGTCACCACACTTGGCACCTGTCCAGGTACACGGAGGGAGAATTTAGCGCGGCTAATGCACCTAACCAGCGCGCCTGTCTTTCAGACTGTGGGAGGAAACTGGAGCATCCGGAGGAAACTCATGTTGACACAAGGAGAACGTGCAGATTATGCACAGTGAACCAAGCCGGGAATCGAACCCTGACACCATGAGGCAGCAGTCCAGCCAATGTGCCACAGTGCTGTCCAGTGGGCGAGTGGGAAAATCTAACCCGTGGTGTTCTAATACAAGGAGGAAACTTGCCATCCTTACGCAATCTGAACTCTGTGACTCCGGGACAGTGTCAACGTAGTGGCCCTTATGCACCCAGTGAAGTGGCATATTGCGTTGTCTGGAACTATAGATTCAAGGAGAAAGCCCACCCACTTGCCTTATCACAGGCACCTCGGGTTGGACAGTAAATGCTAGCGATGCCAAAACATCCTGAGAACGAATCGTTAAAACAAGCAGAACAAATCCGATCTTTGAAATTTGTCATGAAGCGCACGTTCGGGTTTTAATGCCAGAGAACAAAATTACTTAGTCTGATGGCAAATTATATACTGTGAGTGTTGACCAAATAACAGATCTGTATGGACCCATTGAAAGAGGAGAGGAGGAGTGGTGAGGGCTGGGGGGCAGCAGGGCTGTGGTGATGGTGGAGGTGGGGTATAGTGAAGGCTGGGTAGTGATGGGAGGGTGGCGGGGAGAGTGTTGCAGGGACCGGGTGGGATGGTAACAAGGGTAGGGGGGATAAGAAGTTGCCGTTTAACAAATGGGGATATCCCCTATTAGTTATAGGCATTAAGATTGTATCTGGGTTCTTCATGCTTGTCTGTTCTAAACTCAGTGACCGCAGTAAGAAGCCTCACAACACCAAGTTAAAGTCCAACAGGTTTATTCGGTAGTAAACGCCACTAGCTTTCAGAGCATTGCTTCTTTGACGAAGGAGCAGCATTCCGAAAGCTAGTGGCGTTTACTACCAAATAAACCTGTCGGACTTTAACTTGGTGTTGTGAGACTTCTTTACTGTGTTTACCCCAGTCCAACCCTGCATCTCCATATCATGACTACCATCTAAGCTCAGTGACAGCATCCCTTGTCTCTTAAGTGAGAATGATTTCAAAGTGCACTCAAAAACCTGACAACATAAACTAAACTGACACTTCAGTACACTGCTGCGGGAGCGTGCTGCTGTTGGAACAGCTAACCTTTGAATAAGACATTACAAAGCCTTTTAAATGGGTGTAAAAAGATCAGGTAATGTTTTTTCAAAGCAGAGCAGCAAGTTCTGACAGCCTAAGGAGAGTATAGGTTGCTCAATCATCAGAGACAAAATAAATTAGCCAGTTATTGATCTCATTTTTAGAAGAATCATAAAAGGATAGAATCCTACAGTGCAGAAGGAGGCCGTTCAGCCCATCAAGCCTGCACCAACAACAATCCATTCCAGGTCCTATCCCCGCATACTCTGCTAATCCCCCTGATCCTAAGGGGCAATTGAGCATGGCCAATCAAGCTAACACACATCTTTTGACTTTGAGGGAACTTGCTGGCTGGAATTTTATCTTTAAGGGAAAACATCCCACTTCTAAGGGCAGCTGGCTAAACGGCAGCTCTTCACTGCAGTAGTGCCACTTGGGACAGAACTTCAAATTTCAAGTGACCGGCTGAAAGGATCACATCATTATTTCAAGTTTTAAGACTTGAGCTAAACTAAAAGTTGTTCAGGTTAGGTGGATTGGCCATGTTAAATTATCCCGCAGTGTCAGGGGGGATTAGCAAGGTAAATACATGAGGTTATGGGGATAGGCCTGGATGCGATTACTGTGCAAATGGCCTCAGGAAGAATGTCTCCAGTGATGAGGAGAGTCCAGAATTAGGTTTCATAGCTTGAGGATAAGGGGTAACTTTTTGAACTGAGGTGAGGAGAAATTTCTTCACCCAGAGAGTGGTGAATGTATGGTATTCATTACTACAGAGAGTATTTGAGGCCAACAACGGTATCTGATTTCAAAAAGAAATTAGATATAACTCTTAGGGCTAAAGGGATCAAGCGATATAGGAGGAAGGGGGGATCAGAATATTGAATTCAGTGATCAGCCATGATCAAAATGAACGGCGGATCAGGCTCGAAGGGTCAAATGGTTTATTCCTGCTTCTAATTTCTATGTTTCTGCACTGTAAAATTCTATAATTTGATTCCACAGAGTTTCCAAGGCATTTATGATGATATTGTTTGTATCCTGGTCTATTTTAGTCAAGTTATGGCTCGTTAAGTGCAAAGTAAGCAGCGGAACAGTCTCACGTCTGTCTAAGCAGTGTTAAAAATAATGATGTTTACGCCAAGAGGATGGAAGAGGATTGTCGGTGTTGTTCCATATTCAGGCTTCACTGATGGCCATTTTGATGCAGTATTTCTCCCCCCACCAAGTTGGACAATGCACCCTGTGCCTCAGGAAGAGAGTTATTCACAAAGGACAGGAAGTTTGTACAGCTGCTGGCTAGCCACCAAATGTTTGTTGTATGGCACTTCTGACGGGACTGAAAGAAGACTAACCTAATGATCGTCTCTAAGGAAACGTAAAATCCAACCCACAGTGAAGATTGAATTAGGTATGCAGCATTAAATAACGTTTTGACCATTTATAGAATCGTTTCAAGACAATTACTAGGCCATTCACCTAGCCTGCCTGTGCTAATACTTCAAAGTGCTGTTGAAAGATTTGATACAGTCACCTTCACAAAGCATTTTGCAGCCAATTAAGTACTTTTTTTGACCTACAGTCACTGTTTTAAGAAAGAAATCTATTGTAAGAGAAATTAAAGCTTTTTTTTATTGTCCAAGTGGACTTATTTTAACACTGTAATAAACTTACTGTGAAAATCCACTAGTCACCTGTTCAGGGACACTAAAGAAGAATTTAGCATGGCCAGTGCACCTAACCAGCACATCTTTTGGATTGTGGGAGGAAACTGAGCACCAGTTTGATTAGATTGGCTGGCGATGCTAAATTGCCCCTCAGTGTTCCAGGATGTGTAGGTTAGAGGGATTAGCGGGGTAAATATATGGGGTTATGGGGATATGGCCTGGGTGAAATTGTTGCTGGTGCGGACTCAATGGGATGAATGGCCTCATTTTGCACTATAGGGATTCTATGATTCACCCAGAGGATCGCCATGCAGTCACGGGGAGAATGTGCAGACTCTGCACAGACAGTGACCCAAGCTGGGAGTGGAACCCTGGCGGGTGTTATAAGGTAGCAGGTGATAACCACTGTATTGCTCCACAAACATAACCTACAAACAGCTAGGAAATAATGATCAGATTATCTGATTTAGTCATTTAGTCCCATAGCCTGCTGCTTTAAACATATCTTTTTCATTATTTGGCATCACAACTTCCCTTTAAAAAGCTGTTACACATTGAGCTTCCACTGGATGAAAGGACCCTCATAAGCAACAACATTCAAGATGAAAGATTGATCTTAATAAAATGAAGTTGAAGTTGACTGAAAACACATTGAATTTGACTTTTGATGCAAGTTGTTGAACTTGTTTTGGATTCTATCTAGACCAGAGAGTCTAAATTTGGTAAAAAAGTGCAAGGAGAGGTCATGTTTTATTTTTGATAAGCAAAAGAAGAGGAATTTGGCCCTTGATTTTATTTTGGATTTCCAGCAGCATTTCATGACTTTATTCGGATGAGTTGGAAAAGTTAAGGCATTGTATGTTGCGTTGTTAGATTGCATTCAAACTCAGATCCAAGAGCTTGCTCTTATAGTTGTTAACCATTTGTGAATTATATTATAAATGTACCAATGTGTTCAAGATACAGGTTAGAAAAGGAAGGCAAACCAGGAAGGAAGAGGACTTTAAAGGAATACCCTAGAGGTTAAATCTAGCACAATATCGAGAAAGAAGCAATTGTTTCCAAAGAGCAATTCACATATTACTAAATGAAAGAGACTCTGTTTGTATAGTAATGTTTATAATAAGGTTGTCCACGATAGACTTCAACAGGAAGAACATTGTTGTTCCCTATTATTATATTACATAAACTAAAAAGGCCTAACTTGGCAAAGCGATGGAATAATCCTCAAAACTGAATATTGCTGCTAGGTTATTTTAAATATGGCCATTAGGTTATTTTCAATTCAGTTTTGCTGTGTTTATGAGAGCAATTGATTACATGCTCTGTATTAGAACACCATGGTCTAGATTTCCCACTCACCCATTGGGCAGTGCGGTAGCACAGTGGTAAGCGCCAGGGACCCAGGTACGATTCCTTGCTTGGGTCACTGTCTGTGTGGAGTCTCCTCTCCATGTCTGCATGGATTTCCTCCGGGTGCCCCAGTTTCTTCCCACAGTCCGAAAAATATGCTGGCTAGGTCATTGGCGTGCTAAATTCCCCCTCAGTGTCCCTGAGATAACTGCAGTGTTAATGTAAGTTTACTTGTGACACTAATAAATAAACTTTAAACTGTATATATTACTAGAAATCTTGTAAAGTAAGTGATGATTAATTTGCAGTAGTCTTATCCTTGATCACAGTATGTGTAGTAAGGTAATTGTTTGCTTTACATTGGGTCTGTATATACTTGGGATGACCTCAAGATCTTCCAAAGTGATTTTCAGTCAGTAAAGTACTTTTGAAGTGTTGCTGAAATGTAGGACATGTAGCAGAAAATCAGCAACACAACAAGCCTCCACAAAGAGCAATGTGACAAGATAATCCTTTTTCTGATGTGGATTAAGGATGTTAGCAAGGAGAAATGACACTGCTATTCTTTAATATGGTTCCACAAGACGGTGGCACAATGGTTAACACTGCTGCCTCGTGTGACTCAGCCAACGTTGCCTATCTCACACATTACTGGAAAGGATGCCCTGCAGCATAGTACGTAGGCGAGACCATGCAGACAGTACGACAACTGATGAATGGACACAGCGCAACAATCGTCAGGCAGGAGTGTTCCCTTCCAGTCGGGCAACATTTTATCAGTCAAGGGCATTCAGTCTCCGAGCTTTGGGTTAGCGTTCTCTTAAAGACACACAACAGCGCAGAATTGCTGAGCAGAAACTGATAGCCAAGTTCCACACACATGTGAACGACCTCAACCAGGATTTTGGGTTCATGTCACACTAACATGTAACCCCCACCATTTGGCCGAGGCTTGCAAAATCTTACTAACGGTCCTGGCTTGGGACAATTCATACCACTTTAACCTGTGCTTAACCCTCTCTCCACTTGCATTGTCTGTACTTGTAAAGACTCGATTGTCTGTAAAGGCTCACATTTTAACTATTCTCCACATTCCAATCTATAATTATCTTGCAATTGTGTCTTTGTCTCTATATGCCATGTTTGTGAACCTACTTCCATTCATCTGATGAAGGAGCAATGCTCCAAAAGATGTGGTTCCATATAAACCTGTTGGACTTTAACCTGGTGTCATGAGACTTCTTACTATGCCCACCCCAGTCCAATGCTTGCATCTCTACAAAACCTCTTTATATCTCTTTGTAGTCTCTTTGTGCTCTCCTCACAGCTTGTATTCTTGCATGCTTTTGTATTTTCACCTAACTTTGTCTCTTTATCTAAGCTATATAAATATCTGAGGCCCGAGTACTGACCCCTACTGCATTCATTGGTCACAGTCTGCAAACTTACAATGCCTTATTTATGCCCTACTCTGTCCTTCCTGTCTGTTACCTAATTCTCTATTGATAGTAATAACATCACTCCCAACTCCATGAGCCATTACCCTGTTTATTAACTTGTTGTGTGGCATGTTATCTAATGTCTTCTGGAAATCAAAGTATAATTACTACTTCCCTTTTACCTCAAAAAACTCTAAAGTTTGTCAGAGTTTTCCTTTCGGATATAGAGAGAAAGCGTGAGTGCGATACTGACAGAGCAGGCTTACAGAGCCAAACGGCCTACTCCTGCAACTATTTTCTATGTTTCTATGAGTGATCTTGACACATAACCAACCTGTAACCCAAATACAGTATGGCGCAACCTAAAAAGCTAGATGTCAAAGGTCAGATTTCTGTTCATTGGCAGTGAGAGGTTAATTCTGGAAATGTTTGTTGAACATGAGAGTAATATCTTGAGTAAAAGTGAGAACCATTACAATTGATGGAACCGAAATAAAAACCATTGGATGAATGGGAGCATTAATATTTCCTGTGTTTTCATTGACATGGATAATACTGGCTCTCAGACCCTCCATAAGGGTATCCTCAAAGAAGAACTTTTTTTAGCCCCCCCCCGGATTTCTGTTAGTGTGAGCTTAAGCAGCATTTTTTGTCAGGGAGTGTTTAACAGACTATTTATACCTGGTAATACTGTCCATGAAACTTCTGTTCAGGATGTCTGAGAATAATCTGGAATTAAAAATTTACACATGACTGTGAAAGCATTGTCGGAAAAGCCCATCTGATTCACAAATGTCCTTTAGAAAAGGAAAGCTGGCCGTCCTGGTCTACATCTGACTCTGGTTTCTCAATGTGTTTGACTCTTAACTGCCTCTGAAATGGCCTAGCAAGCTATTCAGTTTCAATGGGTAATTGGGAATGGATAGTAAATACTGGCCAGTCAGCAATACCTGTGTCCTACGAATGAATAAAAAATAACTTTCTCCTCACAACAACGCAGGTCGAGTAAAATTTCAGTGCCATACTATTCTGCAATCTTTTTGTTCATGATGTGTAAATTTGGGTCTGGATCACTAATCCCCAGAGCAAATTCATTGAGTGTTGTGTGGCCTGCTTTGAGCGCTGTGGCAGTATTTATTTGTGCGTAGCATGTTTAGAGAGCTCGCTTGGTGATTCACCGTTTTATTTCCAGACACTACATTACACAAACTAGAGTTGCGTTCCCTGCAATTTTGTCAGTTAAGGGGTGATGTGATGAAAATTCTCACGACATTAAAGGGAACTGATAGGATAGACAGAGAGAAACTATTCGCACTGGTTGGGAAGTCTAATTAAGACTATAGTTGGTATAGTCTAAAAATACCTTTCAGAAGTGTCTAAAAATTGAAGCCAGACCTTTCAGAAGTGAAGATAGGGAATATTTCTAACTCTACAATGTGGTAAAAAGTTTGGAACACTTTGCAACTGATATTAGGTCAATTTTAAACCTAGGATTGATAGATATTTCTCTGCAAAGTTATTAAGGAATGTGGGGCATAGACAGAGTTAGCTGACAGATCGGTCATGATCTTATTGAATGGAAAAACAGCCTAGAGGGGCTAAGTGTCCTACCTATATGATCTTATTCCTGAGTCTATCTTTTGACAGTTCCATTTGTCACGAGAATGTAGTGCTTCTTTCTGCAGTTTCCTCAGACTGGTGTGGATGTCAGCAGACTGGACAGTGTCCTCTTTGTCCTACTCTTCAAAGGCCCCCACCATCAGCTGGCAACAGTTTCTTTTAAATAAAGGTGTACCAAGTTAGTCACATTTAATAGTTAAAATGGACTTTCTAATGTTACTTGAAGAGAGAAAAAGGAACCCACAAATCCGTGGCTATCTCCACTCCATATTCTGTGTGTCCAAAGGTGTTTATCCGCATAAATTAATCTTTCAAGCAAGCTGGAAAGAGAGACACTTATTAAAATTGGGAATTCAACATTTTAAAAAAAAAGATGAGAGAAAGAACATGGCGCAATCTTACCACCTTCACCTGCCCATCATTCAGTGACGTGCGGTGGTACAATTAGATGAGAAGTGGAAATCAAAAATGTGCCCATTTTCTTGCCTTGCCCGATCATACCGGCCCTGTTTTGCCGGTAAGTTGCCCACCCCTCATCATGGTTCTGCCCTCATCAGGCCCCGCCTTCAGGTCTCGCCCCTTCAGGCCTGGTGCCCAGTGGACAATGCCAGGGTGACACTGCCCAAGGGGCACTGGCTGGCCCTGCCCCTGATGACCCAAAGGCTTTCAATGGCCTCCCTTCCCACCAGCGAGGCCAGAGCGTCTGGTCCTTGTTTGTGGGACCACCTGTGAACCTTGTGGATGAGGATCTCCACTGGCAAGGGGGCTAAGGTGAGTAAGCCCAGACAATGACGTCTTGCTTAATATTTAAATCAGCCTCTTGCCCTGATTTCACTGGCAGAACGGTAGGGCAAGATTGTGAGGTGAGAAATCTTACCAAAGTGGCGAGATGGTAAGATCTGCCCATTGACTTCTTTTCATCAGAAAAAGCGCCCCTCGTTTTTGTAGCACTTAAAACATGTCTTAAAGCAAGTGTTATGAGAGCAAATATTATCGCAATGTTTTTTGGTGCAGCTCACTTGTGTAGTTGTGGTTACGTTGACATGCTTCGCCTTTGTTTGAACCGGGAATGGTGTAGACTGATGTTATTGCCCTTCAGTAAGTGAAAACCGTTCTTTGAACTTTTTGCCACAAGTTCTGATCACAGCTGTTCTTCAACAGAAAACAATCCCAGCCTTTTCTCATAGCTGAAATTCACCATTCTTCAAAATATCCTCAGAAATCTTATCTGTACCCTCTCGGAAAGTTAGTTTACTGTTTAATTTGATGTCAGCTTCAATCTGCAGCATTTAGAGAAGAAATCTTTGAATCATTTGGTACATAGAATAATAGAATCCTGACAGTGCGTAAGGAGGCCCTTCGGCCCATTTAGCCTATACAGAGAACAATCCTACCCGGGCCTAATCCCACATATTTACCCTGCTAGTCCCTCTGATAATAAGGGGCAATTGAGTATGACTAATCTACCTAACTGATATCTTTGGACTGTGAGAGGAAACTGGAGCATCTGGAGGAAACCCACGCAGACGTGGGGAGAATGTGCAGACTCCGCACAGACTGTCACCCGAGACTAGAATTGAACGTGGGTCCCTAGTGCTGTGAGGTACATTGCAAACCACTGTTGCACTATGCCGTTCACTTTTGAGTCAATAGCACTCTTCTACGTGCCTGGCACTAATGTAATGGAGATGATTAGAGGACATTGGTGATTATCTTGGGTAGCAAGGGATCACAGATAAAAGCACTCTATATAATTCCCTCTGATATAATCATTGGGACAGATTATGAATAGAACAGTGGATCTAAATCTCTACCTTTTGTCTGTTCCCTTGCAGTGTTTACATCGGTGAGCCTTTATCTTCTTCCAGAACGTCCAGCTACCCTGATGCTGTACGAAGATGTGGTGCAAGTCCTACTGGGATCACCGGGTAAGTAAGGATAGAGTGTACACTGCACTGAGTTGGACTTCCTCTAACCCCACTACGATAGAGTATTTGCTTTTCTCAAACGTTGATTATTGGTTAGCCCGCGCCATTCTTGAATGTGAATCTCTGCTCAACAGGTGGGAATGGAATTCTCAACTGAATTTATGTATGTGTTGATTTGAATTTGCCCACCCTTCCTTATTGAGCACGGATAGCTGATAGGAATATTCTCCTAAATAAAAGCCTAAAACTACGGGGAACTGTCAGCAGGTTAGGTAACATGCAAAGCACTAGCCCCAACACTGCAAGATCCCACATTCGAGTGCAGCATACTTTTGCACGTTCCGTTTGCAGCCCACTGTGATTCCCGTGGTAGGCAGAATGGAAAAATTGCATCCATAGAGTTTAGGGGCATAATTGACTGTAGATAATGTGGTTCTTTCACACTGAATCATAGAATCCTTGCAGTACATTTGGTCCATCAAGCCAGCACTGACAACAATCCCATCCAGACCCTATGCTGTAACCCCACATATTTACTCTGCTAATCACCTGACACTAAATGGCAATTTAGCATGGCCAATCTACCTAACCAGCACATCTTTTGGACTGTGGGAGGAAACCAGAGCAAACCCTACAGACATGGGGAGAATGTACTAACTGCATATAGACAGACACCAAAGGCCAGAATTGAGCACCGTCCCCTGGTGCTGTGAGGCAGCAGTGCTAACCGCTGCCATGGGGTGGAGACCCTAACCCGGATGCATTGCCCCTTTTGAGGAATGCCCACTGCATTAAGTGCCAATCAGTGGACTCGTGCCTGATCTTTCCTGCAAACAAGGAACTCGGGGTTGAAGCATTGCCAGCCAATCAAAGGTGAATACCAGCAGAGCAAAGTGAGGCTTTTAAGTTGGCACAAACATCCCATTTAAGGACATTAATTGGCAATGGGGCAGGAAGGCAGTGGGCACTTCCACTCATGCCACCCGCCCGTCTGCTTAAGTGGTTCCCCAGCACCATCCATTAGATGGGAGAGCATTAAATTCTGGCCTCTCGTCAGAACTGGGAGATGTTAGCAATGAACAGAAGCAAAATGCTGCCAACATTAGCAATGAACAGTTGTTTTGCAAGTGCTGAATTGGGATGATGGAGGGTTGGGGGAAGGAAAAGATCCATGATGAGGCAGAGGCTTTGAAGCTACAAGACAAGAGGGGGTAATAATGTGTCTAAGATTGAAACAAATGTTAGTCCAGAGGATATAAGTAGTTCCAGCAGAACAGCAACACAATCACAGTTCATCATGTAGCTGTTTCACATCATGTTCGTCTAATGTCCCAAATGTGAGATCCATGGAGCAAAGCAGCCATTCAATATTTCCTCCTGGCCTCTCAATGCCTCGTGCTGGTTGAGTGAATGTTGATGCAGCATTCTCAAATGACAGAAGTACATCAGTGTGACATATCTGTGTTCAGAGTTTCCTTGGAGAATAACTACCGGTTTTCATTGCAATCTTTGGTAAGTGACAGTGATATAAAGTTACAAGCAATACCACTCAATCTTCCAATTTTCTTCCTCTCGAAATCTTAGGGCTGACTTTTCTTTGGAAAGTTTGCGTGTAGTAAGAGTGTCAATTGGAATCCACATTGAACCATAGAATCCTACTGTGCAGAAGCAGCTCATTTAGCCCATCGAGTCTGCACTGACCACAACCCCACCCAGGCCCTATACCCATAACCCCACATATTTAGCCTACTAATCCCCCTGACACTAGGCTCAATTTAGCAAGGCCAATCCACCTAAACCGCACATCTTTGGACTATCTGAGAAAACTGAAGCACCCGGAGGAAACCCATGCAGACACGGGGAGAATGTGCAGACTTCATACAGACAGTGACCCAAGGTCAGAATTGAATCTGGGTCCCTGGTGCTGTGAGGCAGCAGTGCTAACCCACTGTGCCACATCCTCACTATGCAACATTTTGAGGAATGGGAATGCCAACACAAAGATGTTAGCATGTAGGTTTGGCATAGATCAACAGTAAATGTTGAATAGGTTGATGGACAACATTCGGTGACATCTTCAGCCATTTATTTGGTACATGGCATTACTGGTTAGTCTTTTCCTGCATCTATTCCCAGGCTTTACTGGACTGTAAACTACAAGTTGGATTATAAACTCTCTCAGTTCCAGCCAGTTTGAATCCAGGTGGTCACATGAATTCCAGTGGGAACTGTGCCTTCCTCCCCCCCACCGATCTGCCACTACTCCCTCTTCTATTCTGAGTGCAGCACGGAAACAGGCCGCCAGCCCATCTGCCCTTTGAACTAGTAGAGGCCCTTAAGTGGCCAATTAATTACCACTGAAAGACCTGAATCTCACTCTATTACCATGCCATATGTGAAGCCCAACTCCTTTAACTTCATTTGCCAGGGTTGGACAATGGATGAGGAGACCTATTTTTGGGAACCTCTTCAGAGAATTCCCCATTAAGGTCATTTCCTCTTTTAATTCTCCTTTTCTGCCCTCTCAGTCTTCGCCCCCTATCGTCTACTGCCCACCACAGTCTTCACACTCTAAGCTGGTAGGCATTGGCAATCGGCCCTCCTCTCTCCCAGTATTTAACTCACGTTTGTCTCCTGGCTCCTCTGTGTCCAGGACTGAATACACTCACAGCCCCATGGTCACCACTCCCAGTGATGCTGCTGGGCCAGCGAGCTGCCAACCATCTGATTGGCCAACAGCTCTCAGAGACCAGGTGAGGAGCCAGTTAACGCTTTGCACTGTGCTAACATGACAACTGCCTGAAATAGGAGAGGTACAATATTGCTTTCACTGCCCCTTTCTTATTTATTTGACTTAGTAGATGAGGGGAAGAGAAGGACTACCAGAGATCTCAGAGGTATCAAAGGCAAAAAGTCCAAAGGGCTGTGATTGCACCTAGTTCCTATCAATGAGCTGTAGACAACTTTGAACTGCAAAAGGCCTTTATTAAGATCCTAATTTTTATCTTTCTGGTTCCTTTTCCAACCGATACAAAAGGCATTTACAGAGTAAAGTAATTATTTGATTTGATTTATTATTATTGTCGTTATTGTCATATATTGTGAAAAATATTGTTTCTTGCATGCTATGTAGACAAAGCATACTGTAGAGAAGGAAAGGAGAGGATGCAGAATATAGTGTAATAGCTATAGATAGGATGTAGAGAAAGATCAACTTAATATAAGGTAGGTCTATTCAAAGATCTGATGGCAAGAGGGAAGAAGCTGTTCTGGAGTCGATTGGTACCTGACTTCCGACTTTTTATCTTTTTCCAGACAGAAGAAGGTGGAAGAGAGAATGTCCTGGGTACATGGGGTCCTTAATTATACTGGTTGCTTTTCTGAGGCAGGAGGAAATGTAGACAGTCAATGGACGGGTGGCTGGTTTGCGTAACAGACTGGCCTTTGTAGTTGTTTGTGGTTTTGGACAGAGCAGGAACCATACAACCAGAAAGAATCTTTCTATGGTGCACTTGTAAAGTTGGTGAGAGCTATAGCAGATATGCCAAATTTCCTTAGCCTCCTGAGAAAGTAAGAAGCATTGGTGGGCTTTCTTAACTATAGTCTTGGCATGGAGAGACCAGGATAGGTAGTTGATGATCTGAACGCCTCACACACTCAATTAATTTGGGCTTCCCCATCAGAGGAAATTGTTTAGCTATTCAATCATACCCTTGGAAAGATTTAAACAGCTCAATTATATCAACCACGTGAAACTCTACCCTGTTGTGAATCATCACCTTCAGAATGATATGAGAGAAGAGCACAGCAGTTTGCCATGCTTGACAGCAGGACAGAGCACATTAATGTAGGACAATGACATAATTGCATTGACACTATTTGCAAATGGGAAAAAAGGAAGAGTCTGAGAGAGATTTGTTGCAGACTATGACTGTTTCTAAGGATTAAAAAAAATTATGATATGTGGGCATCACTGGTTAGACCAGCATTTATTGTTCATCCCTAATTGCCCTTGAGAATGCGATGCTAAGTTGCCTTCTTTGAACTGCTGCAGTCCATATGCTGTAGGTACACCCAAAGTGCTGTTAGGGAGTAAATTTTGACTCAGTGACAGTGAAGGAACGGTGATGTATTCCCAAGTCAGGATTTTGAGTCCTTTGGACTGGAAATTCCATGTACCTCTATATGTCCACTACGCTTGTCCTTCTACATGGTAGTGGTCATGGGTTTGGAGGGTGCTGCCTAAGCAACCTTGGTGAGTTCCTACAGTGCATCTTGTAGATGGTACATATAGCTGCCACTGTTTGTCAATGGTGGAGGGATTGAATGTGATAGGGGTAGCAATGAAGCAAGCTGCTTTGACCTGGATGGTCCCCCCTTTTACAGCTAGTTACCATCATGGAGGGTTTGGAGATGGGAGAATGTTGGTTATTCATTCAATAATTGACCTTGGCAATGATGATTCATTTGATATTCATGTCTCCCTCTATTCAACATCTTCCCCTCAATAACCTGCTGGAGACGTGTGGTTTGGGAAGTGAAGTATTTGTAATGGCATGAAGCCTTCTGTTATCAGGCCATCACGACTGACTAAAGCTAGATGCACAGATGCTGCTGCTATTTCGCTGGTTCTTCAGAGAAGATTTTTAATTGCAATCTGTCCGACTTTGTCTAGACTGATTGGAGACAAGAGGGTCTTGGCTGTGACTCACTGACAACATCATTTCTCCTAAGCACTCTCAGGGACATGTCCTGCCATAAGATATCTACATCAAAGATGCAGCCTCAAACACGAGGCAAATGTAGCAATGAAGTATTTTTTGGGAAGAGGAGTTCAGCCCAATGGAACTGGCTGAATTTCTGCTTTCTAGAACCAGAAATTACAGCTGTTGAGATCCCAACTCTGATCAAACTAATAGATTCCTGATATCCTGAATCAACCTTCTGCTATACTAAGCCGTTGGCAAAGCTCCGAATTAAGGATGATATCTGTTATGTTACAAAAAGGAGATTACTTGAAAGTAATCTGTGATCTCGCCAAATGATACAGATTGTGCTATTAAAGGCGGAAGTAGGGATTGGACAATGTAAACACTGTTAAATGGACCTGAGATTGCATTGCAATCTTGTTTTTAGTTTTATTTATAGATACATTTTCTTTTGTGCTTAAAACTGATTGACTCTATCTACACTTCCCGTGCTTTGGAAAAGCAGCCAGTATTATTAAGGACCCCGCGTGCCCCGGACATTCACTCTTCCACTACATTCCGTCGAGAAAAGGATACAAAAGCCTGAGGACACATGCCAACCAACTCAAAAACAGCTTCTTCCCCACTGCCGTCAGATTTTTGAATGGATCTACCTTGTATTAAGTTGTTCTTTCTCTACACCCTAGCTATGACTGTAACATTACATTCTTCACTCTCTCCCTTTCTTCTCTGTGAACAGTATGTTTTGTCTGTGTAGCATGCAAGAAACAATACTTTTCACTGTTCACCAATACATGTGACAGTAATAAATCAAATCAAATCAACTTGCTATTTCAAAACATTTCCAGCATCAAATCCATCCTCAAGTTGAAAATAGCACAGCCAAAATGAAATATTGTTTCTTGCTGTATATTAATGACCTGGGGCAGAATTCTCCTATGCCCCTATTGGCAGGATGAATGGTGGACAAATTTGATGGGATATGCAAAAACTGATTTCACACCAGCTTGAGTTTCCCGTGGATTTTTCCGATGCTGCCCAATGTGGCAGATTGGGAATACCACTAAAGGTTGGTGTAAAACCACACTGCATCCTGCTAACGAAATGAGAATGTGAATGGCATAATTCCATCCCTCCCCACACCCCAAACCCAATTCTCTGCGACACCAGCAGACAAACACACTAGTTTGGAACTTGTTTCGAATAATGTGACGTGCAAAAGCCAGGACTAACCTGAAGAGGGTCTGGGGTGGCTTTTGGAATTCAGGATGGAAATCGCCAGCAACCTCACACCCTGCAACACGGCACCTGCCCCATTCCCTCCTCAGCCATTCCCTCCTCATTCCCTTGCTCAGCCTTCCAAGGGCCTAAACGCATATTTCAGGTGAAGTTGCATTTCATGTGCCCTTCCTTTACTCTGGTCTACTGCTCCCAATGTGTTCTGCTCTACATTGGAGAGATCAGACGAGTTTGGTAACTGCTTTCCTGAACACCTTGGGCCCGTCCACAGGAACCAGACCTTCCTATCGCTTGTCATTTCAACACAGCATCCTGCTGTCTGTCCGCATATACTTCCCTGACCTGTTGCAATGTTGTAGTGAACCCCAATGCAAACTGGAGAGACAGCACCTCATCTTCCCATTGGGCATTTTACATCCTTCTGGACTAAACATCGAGGTCCAGAACTTCAGGGAATGAACTCTCTCCTCCACCTTCACCCTAATTGCCTTATTGCGAGGGCTGCTCTTGGTTGTTGCTTCAGGAGTGGCCTAGTGCTTCAAGTCGTCAGTGTATGCTTAAACTGGACCATCTGATGGGCAACATGACAGCTCAGAGACTATCGCTGTTGCTGTGCAGACACATAGATTTGGGCCTGTGTCTGCGGGAGTTTGCGTGTTCTCCCCGTGGTTGCGTGGGTGTTCTCCGGGTGCTGCGGTTTCCTCTCACATCCCAAAAATGTGCTGTTAGGCTGATTGGGTAACAAATTGTCCCTATATTGGTCCCTATATGGAAATCTTCCACAATAGGCATAGCCTAAAGTCATGGATATGTCATTAAGACGTTAGGACGGCGGCGCGGGCTCGTTGGGCCGAAGGGCCTGTTTCCCGTGCTGTGTTGCTCTTTGTTCTTTGTTCTTTGATTTGAGTTTATCTTATTTCATTTTTTCTTCTTATTTATTTATTTATTCATTCCCCATCGTTTCATTTTTCCACTTTTATTATATTTTGCATCTTTTCCCCTCCCCTCAGCTTGAGCATCTGTCACAGGTTGTCAGGTTGTCAGAATTAGGATTGAGTTGAGGTGGAACTTCTCCCAAAGGGTTGTGAATCTGTGGGATTTCCCTGCCTAGTGAAGCAGTTGAGGCTACCCCATTGAATGTCTTTAAGGCAAAATTAGATAGATGTTTGAACAGTAAAGAAATTAAGGGTTATGGTGAGCGGGCGGGTAAGTGAAGCTGAGTCCACAAAAAGATCAGCCATGGTCTTATTGAATGAGGGAGCAGGCCTACTCCTGCCCCTAGTTCTTATGTTCTTCTCTTTTGACGTTCTGTTTACCTTTGTTCTGCCATTTACACGTTCTGATCTCTTAATGGCCGCTATCGGCACACTTCCTAGCTATGATCACACTATTGACATTTTCATTGTCTTTTTGTTTGTGACATCTTTATCTGTTTACCCCACCCCCTATCCTGCATCCTCACCTACACAACTTCCTCAATTTAACAGCATAATATCATTCTGCATGCTATTGCCTTCAGTTCTGATGAAGGGTCACACAGCTCTGAAACGTTGGCTCTATTTTCACAGATGCCGTCAGACCTGCTGAGATTTTCCGGCATTTTCTGTTTTTATTTTCCAGCGTCCAACATCCACAGTAATTTGTTTTTACTGTAAGACCAGAGATTTGATACAGAACTTTGCCCTTCTCTGATATGAATCCCTATACCATTGCACCATCAATGATTACTATGGAGAGTGTTCCCTCATTCGCATTATGACTGCACGATAAATTCTCCACAAAATGTCCCTAAGCACCAACAGTGAAACATAAAATACAGGAAAAAAATAGGAACCGCAGTACAATCTCCCTTGATAATGCATAGACTGAACGCTGACTCAGTGAATTACTGCAGTACGTTTGAGGGGATTGAATGAGATTGCTCAATCAGGTTATGTTCATTGCTTGACCCCGGATTTGTTTTCTGTCGAAAAAGTCATCATTGTTCCCTATGTGAAGGCTTTGGGTTTGGCTTTCTGTTTATAGTTATTTATATTATTTGGCATTTGTCTGGTAGACGGAGTTTTATGACTTTCTGCTTCCCAACTTAGAAACTTTGTGATGTAGAACATCACAGATGGAGTTTTATGATGCAGTGCCACACAAAGCTTGAAACTGATGATTTTGTGTCTCCAGGTGGAGTTTTCCCACATGCAACCAGGTTATGGACACAGAAATTAAGAATGAGCGACAGTCTAGATTGGAATTCCTATCTATATAGTCCACGCGCATGATAAATTTGTTGGTAGGACGAACTTTCGGACCATTGCTCCTTCTTCAGGTGAGTAAAGATTTGTGTTCGTAAACAGGGCGTATGTAGACACAGACTCAATTTACAAGAAAATGGTTGGAATGTGAGTCTTTACAGATAATCAAGTCTTTATAGGTACAGACAATATGATTGGAGGGAGGATTAAGCACAGTTTAAAGAAGTGTGAATTGCCTCAAGGTAGGACAGTGAGTTTTTACAAGCCCAGTCGTGGGAATTACAGTCGTGTGACATGAACCCAAGATCCTGGTTGAGGCCATCCTCATGTGTGAGGAACTTGGCTATCAATCCCTGCTCAGCGATTCTGTGTTGTCGTGTGTCATGTGCTTAACCCTCTCTCCACTCGTATTGTCTGTACCTATAAAGACTTGATTACCTGTAAAACCTCGCATTCCAATCTTTATCTTGTAAATTGAATTTGTGTCTATATGTGCTCTGTTTGTGAACACAAGTCTTCACTCGCCTGAAAGAGCAATGCTCCAAAAGCTCGTGCTTCCAAATAAACCTGTTGGACTTTAACCTGGTGTTGTGAGACTTCTCACTGTGCCCTCCCTAGTCTAAAGCCAGCATCGCTACATTATGATAAATTTCACAGTATAGACAGTGATGATGAGGGGGGGAGGGTGTAACTTCTTCTCCAACATCACAGAATGATTAAGCTTTAATCTTTCGAGGTTACAAAGGTATGTGTCATACAGTCTTGGGAATCGCACACAAATTCCACAATCCCAGCAGTGAGGTGCAGGCTGTAGATCAAACCAAGTATATTGTTTCTCAGCTCTGATCTGCTTCACTCACACATGACTAGTCTACTGGGAATGTAGCATTGCAGAATTGCAGCACATATAATTTCTTTTCCCATCCCTCTGCTTTGCTTGCGTCCTGAGTTGCTTTGTTACTTATGTATTTGGATTCAGTAAAGAGTATTCAAAATAGATGCTTCAAAACCTGCAGGGGCCACACAGTGTAGTTAGCACTGCTGCCTCACATCATCAGGGACCCAGGTTCAATTCCCGGCTTGGGTCACCGGAGTCTGTACATTCTCCCTGTATCTGTGTGGGTTTCCTCTGGATGCTCCGGTTTCTCCCACAGTCCAAATGACATGCTAATTTAGGTGCATTGGCCATGCTAAATTCTCCCTCAGGGGCCCCCACAGTCAGAGTAATGTGGGGATTTTTCATAGTAACTTAATAGCGGTGTTAATCTAAGTCTGCACTAATAAATAAATTTTAAACTTTAACCTTAAGTCAACAACAGAAAAAAACTGAGCGCCATAGGACTGATTTTTCTGGGTGATAAAATTCATAAAGCTCAGGAGCTGTGTAGAAGCCAAGAGCTGCAGGATAAAGACCTCTACTCTATCATTTATTCCTAAGATGAGCTTCTAGATGCTGTGCTGCAATATGAACCAAAGGGTGTTTTTAATGCCCTCCCCCACAGTGAGTTTGGTGTTGGAGGGAGTGTATTTTATAAGGTGGGAATTCCGGCATCTTCTAGGTTAAGCTGATATCAGTGAGGCCCATGGAAGGCCTTTCCATTTCAGGCCCTTAAGCGAGTTAAATGGCTTGAGGCCTCCTTGGGGTGGTGCCATTCTCATTCAAAGATGCTCAGTGCTTGATCAAGGGACCTGTTGTCGGGAAGAAGGGCTGAGATTCCCACTTCCACTTCACTACCCTTGCTGCTGACCCCTTCCTCCATCAGTCAAACCCCATGACCCTGAACCCGCTGTTGTTCACCTGTGGCCTGTTATTCAGCAATGATTCTTGGCTTCAGGTGGGTGTCACACCTTCCCTGTGGTGCTGCAATAGATTCAGAAAATGGCAGCTTATCTAGATTGTCGTATAAGAAGTCATCGGCATTGAGGCCACATTCCTGTTTCACCACAATCTAGATGTATCTCCATCATTTGAATCTGCATTGATCAAACTTATGAACTTAGCAATGTGTGCAGTCGAGTTCAGTTTTAATGACACAGTGTGTGGCAAAATAGATAATTTAATCATGGGATCAGTCACACGGTGGCACAATGGTCAGCACTGCTGCCTCATAACACCAGGCACCCGGGTTCGATTCCAGCCTTGGATCACTGTCTATGTGGAGTCTGCACATTCTCCCTGTGTCTGCATAGGTTTCCTCCGGGTGCCCAGTTTCCTCCCATAGTGCAAAGGTGTGCAGTTTAGATGGATTGGCCATATTAAATTGCCCCTTAGTGTCCAGAGATGTGTAGGTTAGGGGAATTAGTGGGATAAATACATGTGATTAAGGGAAATAGGGCCTGGGCTATGTCAGAGAGTTAGTGCACATTCAGTGGGCCAAATGGCCTCCTTGTGCATTGTACTGATTCTATGGTCTCTTTAGAACCAGCGCTTACTAGCATTTTTATTTGTTTTAACAAGAAACATGGTTTTGATGGGAATGAACCCAAACGCCTTACCTTGTGCATATTTCCGATACATGAAATGCAGTAATGCCAGTGCAATACAAGACATGTGGATCGTACGTCCCAGCAATTGGCTAATCAAATCAACTGCCTATTCATAATAAGAGAACTACAGACTGTACTCAACAAGCTCACACTTGCAAAACCAAAAATCAAATGCTTTACTATTCCATGTGATTCTATGATTGGGCAGCACTTGCTGAAGAGTATACTCATTGCGGCATCAACAAATAATTTAAATCGTCCACTGAGCACATAATGTGGCTCATTTATACCCGCTCAGTTGTTATAAAAACCTATCTGGTTCACTAATGTCCTTTAGGGAAAGAAATCTGCTGGTCCTCACCAGGTCTGGTCTACATGTGACTCCAGAGCCACACAATGTGGCTGACTCTGTCTTCTGAAATGGCCTAACATCCTTTACTTCAAGGATCAATGGGGGATGGGCAATAGATGTTGGCCCAGCAAGCGAAGCCCACATTCTCTGAATGGGGAACTATTGGCTCCCCATGCTTCTGAGTACTTAAAAAAAAGCCTGATTGGGGGGGGGAAGGGGATGGTGCAATGGCGTTGATATCTTCCCATGTGGAAAATGATCTTGCTTGAACCCCTGGTTTTTGTTATAATTTGAGTGACTTACTGTATGTCACTTCAATAGGCCATTAAAAGGCATCTATGTTGAATTGGAGTCTTATTTTCACCACACCAGGTAAGGATAGCAGAATTCCCACTCTAGTGGACGTGAGTTAACCATTTGGCCTCGTAAACAATCCAACAGCTCCATGATTACTACAGAAGCCCTCTCACTTCTCAGTCTCCAGATGCCCTCAGAAGTAAGAAATAGAGTCAAACGGATCGGAAACATTTAACTCTGTTTCTCTCTCCACGGATGCTGCCAGACCTGCTGAGCCCTTTCTGGTCTTATTTTAGATTTCCAGCATCCGCTGTCTTTTGCTTTTACTTTATTAAGTGGAATACATTTTATCTCCTTAGTGTTGCCTAATGCATCAAAAATCATGTCAATCCTTTGTTTGTAATCTGAGATGAACTATGGTAAAAATATCCATTGTAATCCTACCTACGAACACACGAGTGTTATGTAATGGGCTACAAGTGCACTCTCCTGATATTAGAGGGGAGCCATCACTTGTGCAGCAACTTGTCAGATTGATTAGCGGATTCCTTCCTTTAAAGCTGCAGTTTAGGTTGTAGCTGATTCAGCTAGCTGAAAAATTGATCATAAGAGCAACTGAGATTTAAAAAAAAGGACGTGACACTGAATATCCTTAAGCCTGCTGCTAAATTTAAATCACTGCGGAAAAGTCTCTGCAACATGTTTGATTTTTGGGAAGTGAAATCTCCAACACTCAGTTGATGTTATTAAACTGGAATGGGTGCAAAAAAGATTTACAAGGATGTTACCGGGACTGGAAAGTTTGAATTAGATTCGATGGGCTGGGACTTTTTTCCCCCCCTGGGGCAAAAGAGGATGAGGAATGACCTTAATTTTAAAAATTTATTTATTACACAAAATCCCGACAGTGTAGGAGGAGGCCATTCGGCCCATTGTGTCTGCACCGACCACAATCCCAGCCAGGCCCTATCCCCATCCATTTACCCTAACAAGTTACCCTGACAATAAAGGACAATTTAGTGTGGCCCTTTATTGGACTGTGGGAGGAATGATGTAGAGATGCCGGCGTTGGACTGGGGTAAACCCAGTAAGAGGTCTGACAACACCAATTTTAAATCCAACCGATTTATTTGAAAGTAAACTTGTAGATCTCATTCGCCTGATGAAGGCTACAAAGGCCGAAAGCTTGCAACTTTACTATCAAATAAATCGTTTGGATTTAAAATTGGTATTGTCAGACCTCTTACTGTGGGAGGAAACCAGAGCACCCAGAAGAAACCCACACAGATATGGGGAGAACATACAAAATCCACACAGAGAGTAACCCAAGTTGGGAATTGAACCTGGGTCATTGGCAGTGTGACGCAGCAATGCTAACTACTGTGCCACCGTGCTATCATGAGGGGAATAGATAAGGTGAATAACCAAGGTCTTATTCCCCAAGGGAGGCAAGTTCCAAACTAGGCATAGGTTTCAGGTGAGAGAGGAAAAATTTAAAAGGGACCTGAGAGGCAACTTCTTCACACGTAGTGTGATGTTTATATGGAATTAAGAGGTAGTAGAGGCATATACAATTACAACATTTAAAAGACATTTGTTCAGGTACATGGATGGGAAGGGTTTAGAGAGACATGGGCCAAACTGGGCAAATTGGACTAATCCAGTTTTGGAAACCTGCTCGGTATGGACTAGTTGGGCCGAAGGGTCTGTTTCTGCGCTATATATCTCTATGACTGTACGAATGTTAGACCCACAATCCAGGTCACAGGTTGTAGTGTAACTCTGGTTTCTACAGTGTTGTCTTAGAACCATGTCTTTTGAACTCTGAAATGATGTCATGATGCTAAGGCCATTAGAAACAACATAAGAAGATGCAATTGGCAGTTCCCACTCAACAGCGTGTTGAACTGTGGGGACTGGAATTCCCTTTGGGATCTGAGGAGAAATAGCAAATCAGTGGGTTAAATCTGACTTCCAGGTAGCACGCAGGCCTTGTATTTTAGCTGCTTTTGGTATATTTCTTTGCACATAGCAAAATGTTCTCTGTTTAGTTGCCTTCCTTACTGATTAGGGGAGATTATTATTAACTGACAAATGATTACAGTGTTGGGCTAACTGTATTTGTAGCCAGTTTTGCTGATCGAGAGCGAGCTGTGAGGAGGAAACAAAGGGTGGAATTTCCCCCTTTTCCCCAAGAAGCGATATTTCTCAGTGTGACAATAAATTAAACCAGATCAAATGTACTTGCATTGGAGGCAGTTCAAGGTGCACAAGGCTGATTCCTAGGTTGAAGCAATTGTCTTTTGAGGAAAGATCAAGAATGTTGAACCTATACATGTTGGAATTTAGAAAAACAAGAAGGTGATCTTGATGAAACATGTTAGATTTTGAGGTGGCTTGACAGAGTAGATGTTGAGGGGATGCCTTCATGAGAGAATCTAAATGAAGGGGGTAAAGTTTAAGAATCAGATGGCTCCTGTTCAAGATAGAGCTGAGGAAGAAAGCAATGGAGATTGGGTCGTTGACTAAGTAGCGTGTGTGTGTGTGTGTGTGTGTGTTGCGGGAGGGTGGGGGCGAGGGGTAGTGCTTCCATTTTGTGACAACTAGCAGCCTTTTTCCTGTGGCCATGTTGGACCAACCAATTTACTGACTTTTTTTTCAGAATATATCGCACAATGCAGTGAATACTTATACCCCATAGTCTTAGAGGAGTTAAAAAAACGGTTTCATAGAATCTGACACCACTTATAAATTCTTTCTTGATATTTATAGGGTTTCTGAATACTGTAGTGCAGAGGGGCCCTTTGGCCCATCGAATCTGCACTGATGTATGAAAAGCCCTCTGAGTCCCACTCGCCAGCACTTGGCATTGAGAACCAAGACTTGAATGGATCTAATTCCTTCTCGAATTGCCCATTGCCATTGAAGGATGGGAACACGATACCTGTGATCCAAAGCAGCTCAGTTTAATGTAGGTCAAAATCGTGAAGTGAACTGCCCTGTGTTGGTGCTGCTGAACTCCAGTGGAGTGAATGGACTTGGCCCAGGACTTGTGCTCCTTCCTCTCAGGATACCACACACTGGTTCTGGAGAAAAAGAATCCCAATCAAAATGACGAGTTTTGTGATATTTGCAGAATAAAGGAAAAATTGCCAATGGCAACTAATATTTATACATGGTAATTATTGACTTTCCTAGAGAGGTATTGTTGAGTACTTTGGCTAGACTTTCCATCTCCTTTAACACACAAACTAGTCAACAGTGGGCAGAACCTCCCCTCCATGGAAACAGAAGCAGGCACTTCCTCTGTGTACCAAACATGCCCTCTTGTCAATGGAGTTGGTGGTCAGCCTCACAAAGTTGGAGAGCCAATCAGAGACCTTCCAGCTTGAAAGTAAATAAGAGAGAGAGTGCTTCAAGATGGAGTTGGCCTTTCTTTGACTTTTCCACATCTAAATAAAAAATGGCCTTCACAGAGAGGCCACTGCTGTCCCTTGTTAGGTTCCCTCTGCACGCGTCAGAAAGGGAGGGAGTGCCTCTCCTAGGCATACCTGTAATGCTGACCCCTTGACCTTCTGCTAAGAGTCCACCACCAGGCATCTAAACTGGGCCTCACTGTCTGCGGATTGCTGACTGTAGATTGATTCTCAATTAATTTTCGTAGCAATCTACAGTGCAGAAGAAAGCTATTTGGCCCATCAAGTCTGCACCGCCCATAATTCCATTCAAGCCCTATTCCCATAACCCCACATATTTACCCTACTAATCCCCTAACACTAGGGTCAATGTTGCATGTCCAATCCACCTAACATGCACATCTTTGGAGTGTAGGAGGAAACCGGAGCACCTGGAGGAAATCCACGCACGCACGGGGAGAACGTGCAAACTCCAAACAGACAGTGAACCAAGCCACCCTGGCGCTGTGAGGCAGCAGTGCTAACCACTGTGCTACTGTGCTGCTCCAATTCTCCACAAACTACGATGGCTATCTACCACGTGTGGGTAGCTAGCCCTGCCAGCATTTGACCTCCCCTCTCCAAAAATGGCATGGAGTGGGGGAATCACCAAACCCGCCAATGGGGATATTTACAGCTCCCACCCACTGCCAAGCGAGATCTAGTGTGGGAGTTGGAGTAATGGTATTGGGGATGGGGGAGGATGTTGCGAAAATCCATTCCATTGTGTATGCTGCAATTTCTTAGAAATCTAGTTGCACAGAATGATGCTTTAATCACAGCTTTTTATTGATGACAGTGGCAGGAGGTTTCAGATGAGTAATTATTCCTGCAAAACGAGCATTTCTAACAAACTGCAGTAATTATCTTTCAGATGGAGCACAGCTCTCGATTCACCTTTCATCATCGGGTTTTGTGTGTCGGAAACATCCGTCAGTGCATAATATTTAAGTATATATTTAGCCCAGCTTAGAGGAATTATCCAGAGAAACAGATAGACAAAACAAAATGGATATCGGATTTGCAATATTCCTGCTTAAATTGTGTTCTAGAATGTTCACTTAGACAGAAACCTTATACTAACTGCAAATATTTTACAGTAATCCCAAGGTATTTTGTGTACCTTTGGTTATCCTTAATATTTATTTTGGTCAGAACTATGTGTTGTATTACTATCAGACCTGCTGCATTAAATCACTTGAGAAATGAATGAGCTGCTTTCGTTCTCCCCACCCTTACAGGCCGCAGCTTTTCCAGTGCTACCACCTGCCTTCCAGACCATCTGCCCTCAGCACCTTTTGTTGTAACAAACAGGAGCTTACATTGTGTCCCGCTGAAAAGAGCATCAGGGAAGGGATGGCCCAGTAGTATTATCATTAATCCAGAAACCCAGTTAATGTTCTGGGGACTGAGTTCAGATCCCAACATAGTGGAATTTGAATTCAATTTTTTAAAAAATGCTGGAATTAAGAATCTACTGATGACCATGGAGCCGTTGTTGGTTGATTTAATTTGATTTATTATTAGTAAACAGTGAAAAGTATTGTTTCTCATGTGCTACACAGACAAAGCATATCATTCATAAAGAAGGAAAGGAGAGAGTGCAGAACGTAGTGTTACAGTCATAGCTCGGGTGTAGAGAAAGATTAACTTAGTATGAGGTAAGTCCATTCAAAAGTCTGAGGGCAGCAAGGAAGAAGCTGTTCTACTATCAGTTGGTATGTGACCTCAGATTTTTATATCTTTTTCTGACAGAAGAAGGTGGAAGAGAAAATGTCTGAAGTGCATAGGGTCCATAACTATGCTGGCTACTTTTCCAAGGCAGAAGAAAGTGTTGACAGAGTCAGTGAATGGGAGACTGGTTTGTGTGATGGACTGGGCTATGTTCACAACCTTTTGTAGTTTCTTGCAGCCTTGGACAGAGCAGGAGCCATACCAAGCCGTAATACAACCAGAAAGAATGCTTTCTATGGTGCATCTGTAAAAGTTGGTGAGAGTCATAGAGGACATGCCAAATTTCCTAATCTTCTGAGAAAGTATTGGTGTTGGCAGGATTTCTTAACCGTAGTGTTGTTATGGAGGGCCAAGACAGGTTGTTGATGATCTGAACACTTAAGAACTTGAAGCTCTTGACCATTCCTACTTCATCCCCATTGATATAGACAGGGGCATATTCTCCACTACATTTCCTGAAGTCGACGACATGGAAAAATCCATCTGGTTTACTAAAAGATCAGCTGGCGGAGGTATTCATAGACATCTTCAACCTCTATTTACAACAATCTGAGGCCCCTATCTGCTTCAAGAAGATGACCATTATTCTGCTACTTAAAAAAAAGCAATATGCCTTAATGAATATCAGCCGGTGGCTCTGATATCCATCATTATGAAGTGCTTCGAAAGGTTGGTCAATTCCAGCCTCCTGGACTACCTGGATCCACTGCCTATTGCTGCAACAAAGACAGGATACAGGAACGAGATAGAAAAACTAATGTGACAACAATAATCTCTCCCTCAATGTCAACAAAATGAAAGAGATTGTCATCAACTAAAGGAAGTATAAAAGAGAACATGCCTCTGTCTGTATCAACAGAAGAAAATGGAAATGGTCAAAAGCTTCAACTTGTCCTGGTCCCCTATGCCTACACTATAGTTAAGAAAGCCCACAAACGCCTCTACTTGCTCAGAAGACTAAGGAAATTTGGCATGTCAGCTCCGACTCTCACCAACTTTTACAGATGCACCATAGAAAGCATTCTTTCTGGTTGTATCACAGCTTGGTATGGCTCCTGTTCTGCTCAAGATCACAAGAAAGTGCAAAAGGTTGTGAATGTAGCCCAATCCATCACACAAACAAGCCTCCCATCCATCGATTCTGTCTACCCTTCCAGATGCCTCGGCAAAGCAGCCAACATAATTATGGATCCCACGCACACCACACATTCTGTCTTTCATCTTCTTCCACCGGGAAAAAGATACAAAAGTCTGAGATCTTGTACCAACCGACTCGACAACAGTTTTTCCCTGCTGCTATCAGACTTTTGAATGGACTTACCTTGCATTAAATGGATCTTTCTCTACACCCTAGCTATGACTGTAACACCACATTCTGCACTCTCTTGTTTCTTTCTCTGTGAACGGTATGTCTTGTCTGTATAAGGCACAAGAAACAATACTTTTCACTGTATAGCAATACATGTGACATAATAAGTCAAATCAAATGAATGTCCTTTCGGGAAGGATATCTGGCCTACGTGTGAATTCAGAGCCACAGCAACTCCCTTATAAACAAGGACAACCAGAGATGGGCAATAAATTATGAAGTGCTGACCAGCCAGCAATGCCCATGTCCCATGAATGAATTTAAAAATGTTGCAAATTCCCTAATGATGCAGATAACCAAATGTCCATTGCTGATAGATACCTGCAAATGTAGCATGGAAACAGGCTCAGCTTTGCAATTGTGAGCAGTGACTACATAATAACATTAAGTGGTCAATTAGTGACCAGGTGAGAGCCATTTTCAAACCAGCCTTATTTTCAGGCTGGCAGTACGAGGGAGTGGGGAGCAGGGGGGACAGTGGAGGGAGGAGATGGTTAACTGTTAACAGTTTAGTGTCTGGTGTCCGCATTTCCAAGCACATAAAATGGTCAGAAGTGTTCTGATTAATGTATATATCTAATGCTCAATAGGAGGAGGATTGAGACAAAACTGCCTCATGTTCTGGATTTGTTGAACCTTCCCTTTGCTTTTCTTGAAGCTGTTTATTATCTCAGTACAAAAATTATGATTACATATAAGAAACTTGGATTTTAGCATTCTGAATATATTCAAGTGTTGAACTGAGGGAGAAGGGAGATGGATAAAGTTAAGCTTAAAGCATCATCTAACATTGTAGAAGAAGAAACAGTAGCAAAATTAGTAACAAATGAAGGTCCCTCCATGGCAGTTTCAGAAGAAGAGATGAATATCAAAAGGATATGTGTAAGCTTTGGAGAGAGTACAGAAAAGATTTACCAGGATGCTGCTCACCCATGGTATGGAGGGCATTAGCTATGAGGAAAAGTTGGAGAAACTTGGTTTGTTCTCACTGGAACAATGAAAGTTGAGGGCGTCCTGATAAAAGTCTACAAGATTGTGAGAGACCTGGACAGAGTGGATAGTCAGAAGCTTTTCCCCACGATGGAAGATCAGTTACTTGGGGGCACAGGTTTAATGTACAAGGGGGAAGGTTTAAAGGAGATGTACGAGGCAAGTTTCTTACACAGAGGGTGGCGAGTGACTGAAATTCGCTGCCTCGGGGAGTTAGTGGAAGCCTAGTCAGTGCAGGCTTGGAGGGCCAAAGGGCCTGTTCCTGTGTTGTAATTTTCTTTGCTCTTTGTTCTTTGACATAATACCACAATTTGCTGAGATTTCCAAAGTAGAATAGTTTGAATGAAATTTCGCTATTTCTTGGAATAGTTTAATTGGAATGTTTACAGTACATAAGGAGGCCATTCTGCCCATCAAGCCTGTACCACCAATAATCCCACTCAGGCCCCATCCCCAATCTCAATGCACCTACTCCACTAATCCCCCGCTAAGTGGGGGACTATGTGAGTTGATGGGCCGACACAGCGGTAGGGACCTGAGTTCGATTCCGGGTTTAGGTCAGTGTCTGTGCAGAGTCTGCAGTTCTCTCTATGTCTCTGTGGGTTTCCTCTGGACTTCTGGCTTCCTCCTACAGTCCGAAAGATGTGCTGGTTAGGTGGATTGCCCATGCTAAATTCTCCCTCAGTGCACCCGAACAGGCACCGGCGTGTGGTGACTAGGGGATTTTCACAGTAACTTCATTGCACTGTTAATGTAAGCCTACTTGTGATTCATAGATAAATGTTACTCTAAATTTAGCATGATCAATTCACCCTGCCCATTTTTAGACTGTGGAAGAAAACCAGAGCATCTGGAGGAAACCCATGCAGACACAGGGTGAACATATAAACTTCACACAGACTATTACCCGAGGTTGGAACTGAACCTGGGTTCCTGGTGCTGTGAGGCAGCAATACCAACTATTGTGCTGCTGTGCTGCATCCTATGTTGCTTGCTATTGATCAGAATAAAATTTAATGGAACTTCCACCATGAATAGAACCTGCTTACCCATTATTTCTGTTTTTGCTGAATTACTGCTGATGCACCCAACCCTGCAGTTACTCTGATTTAATATTTTCATCCTCCTCTTAAATTCTTTTGTAGTTTAGCCCATCCTTGCGTTTGTTACCTTTACAGCTCAAAAATCTCACAGAACTGTCCACCCCTTTGACTGCAATTTCTTGTCTAGATGACTTGATGGGTCGAATAGCCTCCTTCTGCCTTGTATGTTTCTATGATTCTTTGAGCTCATTATAGCTTCAGCCTCCAATTGCACCGACCATTTTGTCTGGACAATATTTTACACTTTTATGTTTAGTTTTTACACTCATTTTGAAGGAGTTAAAAGTAACGCACCAAGGAACCTTACATGAGCTTGGTGGTGACTCTGTTAAATGTGTTTGATTTTTCAACCTGGAAGTACAAAGGACGTTTTACCATGCCTCATCGCCAAGCGAGAAGCTGATAATATCCAGCTGTTTGCCCATTTGCTGGTGGGAAACAGTGGTGCAGTGTTAATTCCTGTTCTGTTTCTCTCTGACATGCCGTGCACATCGAGCTTCACAATGGGGAGCCAAGCAGCTTTATAAAGTGGTTGCTGTGTTTGTACATATGGGCATGGAGAATCTCCCAATGTGCCTCTTCCTCCTGAAGTGGCCTCTTTAGCCGTCTTTGTTTCATTCCTAATCAGATGTTAAAGTCTCTTTGGCTTAAGACGTAAAACTAAACCAAAAAAAACAGGCTGTCGTTGGAATTTTTTTCTTTATTATTTCATGACATGGACGTCACTGGCAAGACTAGTTGTTGTCCGTCCCTAATTACTCTTAATGGCTTGTTTGGCCACTGAGAAAGACAGTTCAGTGTCAACTACGTTGCTGTGGTGCTGGATTCACATATAGGCCACTTCAGATAAATATTGCAGATTTCCTTCCCTAAACAACATTAGCAAGCCAGTTGGGCTTTTATGACAATCAATGATAGTTTCATGGTTATTGTTACTGAGGCTAGCTTTCGATTGCAGATTTGAGCAACTGAATTCGAATTCCACCAGCCGCCACAGTGAGATTTGGACCCATGCCGCTGTCCTGTGCCTCAGGAGACAAAGTCCCATGAATAGCAATGGAATCACTCACCCACTAAAGGGGCAGTGCTCCGAAAGCTTGTGAGATCAAATAAACCTGTTGGATTTTATCTTGGTGTTGTGGGACTTCTTACTACAAATAACCTGATTGTTCGGCAGAACTTTGTTTCTCTTCCGGAATATCGCTGACCACAATTCCACCCAGGCTCTATCCCGGCAACCCCACTCTTTTACCCTATCAATCCCTCTGATACTAAGGGTCAATTTTAGAATGACCAATTCACCTCACCTGCACATCTTTGGACTGTTGCAAAAACTGGAGGAAACACAGACACAGGGAGAACTCACACAGTCAGTGACCTGAGATGGAATTGAACCGGGTCCCTGGCACTGTGAGGCAGCAGTCCTAATCACTGTGCTGCTCCTTTTATATCTTTTACATAACTTTTATGGATCTTTGTATCCACCCGTGAGGATATATCTCAGTTAAGCATCTCATGAAAGAGAGGACAATGCTCACTCAGTCTAAATGATATGCTCAGGTTTCTGGAGCGGTCTTTGAATTCAGAACCTAACAATTCAAAAGGGAGAATGCTATCACTGATACCTCGAGAGAGGACTGATTAGAACACTACCACTATTGTATATATTGTAAGAATATGTAATAAGTTATTCTGATGAATGTAGGTCTGTAGTTAAAACTCTCAGTTCAATCCAGCCCAGATTTTCTAGTGTGGCAGCTGCAGACCACTTAGAGCTAAAAATTCCCTCCCTGTCCCTCACACGTCACAGAATTGTATTCCTTCCATGTGTTTTGGATGGATAATGACAGGCTTGAAGGTGAGCGTGTACCAGAGTGGGAAAAAGACATTGGAACTTTCACCCATGTATTGTTTTGGAAGTTGTGAATTACTGGGAAGGCCTAACTAATTAGCCATTGAGAAATAACCTTCCTTTCCTATTTTCAGCCGGTAGCTAAGGCCAGGATTAAGTATGGAATTTGCAGGAAAACTAGAGTAAATAACACGAGCTTTTTCAGTGGAAGTTCACACTAGAGGCTCCCATTCTCCGTGCAATGCAGAGGCTACCAGTGTGAATACCCATTAGATTTCAGGGGCCTGGGTCTATTCTCGCTCAGGATGCTGACCATTTAGGGCCTGTGCATGCACAGTGGCCCTGAACTGTCAGCCTCCTTCTTTCGCTGGCTAGCCCGGGGACCCCGGGACCCCCACCATGGCTCAATCATGGCCCACCCACAATTGTCGGATTCCTCATCCCAGTCCCCATCCCAAGACCGCCCTGATTTGTGTGTGTGTATGTCTGTATGTGTGTGTGTGTGTGTGTGTGTGCCTGTGAGTGTGACAACATCGGGTTAGGCACCATGCCTGTGATCCACTCTGTGGTTAAAGATTCTGTGGCCTTGGCTCATTTGGGAAGAATGCCAACTGTCAGGATTCAGCGCTGCAGGGAACCCCCCAGGAATCGAGCGTCAGTGTGGAAGAGAAACGAGTAGAAAAAACAACTGCAGAAGCCCGATCACCAATGGAGACCACTGGGAGTGACGACAGAGTATATACAATCTGTATATGACAGGCCAACAATCTTGGAGAGATATATATTTCAGACCAGCGGGAAAATTGATTGTTTTAACCTTGGAAGTCTTTTCATTCCTTTAATCTGTGTCCCTCCAATCATCGGAAAATGTGACTTCTGGGAGTAATTTTAGAGAAGGGTGTTTGCAGAATGTTTTATGTGTTGATAAATCAGAAACTCTTCTGTGGTGTACACGTGTGTATGAGCGAGTGTATGGTCTGACGTAAGTGATGCTTTTCTTCCCCCCTGCCCCCCTCACTTATTATTGTCTGTTTTCTTCTCATTTAGGTGCCAAGAATCAGCCATGGGTCCAATTCCAGAGGAAGAATGTTGGACTTCCATCAAACACGTCCTATAACGAGCTGTCTGCTTTCCTAACTACAGCCAACACTGAAATGGATGTGGAAAGATTCCCCTATCTCTTGGGCTACGAAACCAACACAACAGGTATCTTTACCTTGTGGTTGACATGGTCTCTTGCTGCTGAGGGATATGAGAGGGCGTGGACAGAGTGGATAGTCAGAAGCTTTTCCCCAGGTTGGAAGAATCAGTTACCAGGGGGCACAGGTTTAAGCTGCGAAGGGGCAAGGTTAAAGGAAATATAGGAGGCAACTTTTTAAACAGAGGGTGATGGGTGCCTGGAACCCGCTGCCAGGGGAAGTAGTGGAAGCAGATATGATAGTGACTTCTAAGGGGTGTATATGAATAGGATGAGAACAGAAGGATTTTGTCCCTGGAAGGGTAGTTCAGATGGGCAGCATGATCAGTGCAGGCTTTGAGGGCCAAGGGGCCCATTCCTGTTCTGTAATTTTCTTTGTTCTTTGAGAAACTGGAAGTTTATCGAAGCCGCACAGGCACCTTATTTGTAAACCATTGCTAGCAATACCTGTTGCAACCAGGCATTTGGTTGAACATTGCAATACTTCAACTCAAAATACCTGGCTGGAATTCTCCAACCTTGCCAGCAGCTGGGATTCTCCAGTCCCAATGCAATGAGCAGAAATTTGGTGAAGCGCCACATTCTGCGTTTTTGCTGGCAGTGGCAACAGGGCGTGAACAGGGGAAATTCTAGCCATCATTCCTAATGAGGAGCAATGCTTGCTCCCACACTGCATGCATTTTCACAATCTCAGGTTATATTTCTTTTTCTCATATCTCTTTCTATTTTCTCTTACACTTCAAATCACCTGAGGCCAGTCCACCATTCCATGGCAGTGGGAGATGTGGGGGGAGGATGGGTGAATGATCTATGTCAATGTCACATTCTGGTGTGGGTGAGGGAGCCAGAATGACTTCCACAATCCTTCACTCTTCCAGTCCCCTCTCTGATCTTTGCTGGACTCTTTCCAGTCTTTTCCTCCATTGATGACTTGGAAAGGTAAACAAGTTGCATGTGCGTGGAGTCACGAATGAAATATTCCATTCTTTCAGAATCTAGGTTAGAATACAAGGGAACCAACGTTGATCCTCATGTTCCTAAGAGTTTGGGGAACTCCACAGACAATAAAGTCCTGGATGGCACGGTGACACAGTGATTAACATTGCTGCCTCACAGCTCCAGGGATTGAGGTTTGATTCCAGTCTCGGATGACTGTGTTGAGTTTGCACATTCTCTCCGTATCTGCGTGGATTTCCTCTGGGTCTTCCAGTTTCCTCCCATAGTCCAAAGATGTGGGGGTTACATTGATTGGCCATGTAAATTAACCTTAGCGTCAGGGGATTATGGGGCTATTGGAATAGGGCTTGGGTGGAATTGTTGTCATTGCAGGCTTGATGGGCCCAATGGCCTCTGCACTGTAGGAATTGTGTGGTTCTATGATTCTTCTAAAGCTGCCCTGATCATGATTGTATTGAGATTCTGTTTGTGTTTATGATACTGTAGCTAACAGACTGAAAGTGGGATCCAAATGTCAGTGGTAAAAATGTCTTAAAAATGGAGTAAAATAAGCAACATTTATTTCTGCAAACCACCCAGAATGGTCCCTGTATCTCCTACTGCAAAAATGTTATGTGATAAATTACATATAAATAAAAAAAAACCTGCTATTTCAAAAGTTTCAGCTTTTAATTCATTCTTGGGATAAGGGCATTGCTAAAAAAGGCTAACACTTTATTGCCTGAGACAGCCTTGAGGAGGTGGTGATGGGCTTTCTTTTGGAACCTTTATAGTCCAAGTTGCCTTACAACCCTAGAGAATGTAGGGAGTTCCAGGGTTTCATTCCAACAACATCTAAGAAACAATAAGTTGTTTACAAGTTGGAATGATGTGGAGGTCACAGTGTTTCAACATATACACTGCCCTTGGTTTGCCAAGTGCTGCTACTTACAGAAACTCATTGACAGGACCTTTAACATGTTATAGTAGGAGCTGGCTTATGCTGGTCAATCTTAGAAAGGTATTTTTGTACCAAAGGAATGGCAAGAGGTTGGGAGGAGCACCCCCCCCCACATCTCCAACTAAAAAGATGTGATGTGATAGGTTAGATATAAACAAAAAAAAAACTATCATTTCATGTTGTGGAGTCAGAGGTTTAATTTTTGAAGGCTGCAAAGATGTTTTAAGGCTCTTTTCGACTTCACAAAAAACGCTTACAAACTCTTCTTGAAGCTTTTTTTCAGAGCAGCCTGCACTAATCCATGAAAGGACCTCTGGTTAGGTGGCCATATTGCCATGCCTGACAATAATGGCTGGACCTTATCAAATGCATGCTCCCTTATATTGATGCTTCATCAGAGGAACTCTTCAAATGCAGACAATAAAAAAAAACAAAATTAATCCAACTTATAAATTAAAGAAAGAAACTTCATACTCCAAACTTGAGGCTATACCCTTGGCCAATCCAAGCACCCCACAATTCCCAACAGGATCTTATTTATAGTGAGTCGGTTGTGAGCTGACTGTCACATCATTCTGTAATTGGTTCCATGGTTTACTGGGTCAGCCGACCCTTAAGCTTGTTATCATTGGTCACGTTATAGCCAATACAAAGTTGTCACCGGTTATATTCTAACAATTGAGACTTTATAATTCTGCCCCATTTTCTTGCCACCATTCTATTTAATTGAAGGCTGGATAATGAGTAAGATCCAATCCATGTAAAGTACATGAAATTGAATTTGAGAGTTGGGCAAACGGCGCATTTATCAATTGGTAGCTGTTTCTCTCCAGCCCTAACTTTCTTGGCTATATTGGGGAAGGGATTTGAGATGATAAACAGGCTGTGGGTTAGTTAAATTCCAAAGGCAGATTTAGGCTCATAACCCTGAAGTGGTGGAAGTGACCTTGCTGGATTTGGGGAAAAAACCCTATCCAGTTTGCATTGAAGCTTGTCACAAGTTGGCTTTATAATAGTATATGCTGCTATTGACTGTGGTGCTGATCAGAACTTTTCTTTTACTATAAACAGCTAATAACTCCAGGCTTGAACTGATTCCTGTGGCTGCCATCAGCATTCACCTGTTCACCAGAAATGGCTCTGCTGTCCAGGTCTCAGGCCCCATTCAAGTGTCCGTCCCTCTCCCAGCTGATGGCCTTGTGACAACAGTGAGAAACATCCCAGCCTGGAAGTTTGACAGTAAGACTGGTGAGTAACATCTGCTGAGGCAGGCGCACTTTGGTGTTAATTCAGGTCTCTGGCGAAAGATGTAAGAGGTAACGTTACAAGCTGATAAGCTGTCATTATCGTGTTTCGGAGCACCGAAGTGGATAGGGCGGCACAGTGGTTAGCACTGCTGCCTCACAGCACCAGGGATCTGGGTTCGATTCCGGCCTTGGATAACTGTTCATGTGAAATCTGCACATTCTCCTTGTGTCGGCGTGGGTCGGTTTCCACCAAGACTCCAGTTTCCTCCCATAACCTAAAGATGTGCAGATTAGGTTGATTGGCCATGCTAAATTGCCACTTAGTGTCAGGGGGATTAGCAAGGGAAAGACGTCGGGTTATGGAGTTGGGGCCTGACTGGAATTGTTGTCTGGCTTGATGGGCTGAATGGTCTCCTGCTGCACTGCAGGGAGTCTGATTCTATGATGTGGTATTGTTTTCCCCCATTTGTCAAATGCAGGACATTTTTGGCAAGATTATTGTCCATCCACAGCTAACCTTGAGAAGGTAGAGGTGAACTGGCTCCTTGACTGTCTGCAGTGTGGAAAAGGCACATTCACAGTGCTGTGAGGGAGGAACCTCCAGGATTTTGATTTTTTGTTAAATATTTAAAGGACAGGAGATTTTAACGTCTTGACAACCAGACAGATCCTTTTGGCAGTAGACAATTTCAATGAGTTTGACAGTTCAAATGAATTTGTGTACGTTCTTCTCTAATTTTAGCAATCCCAAAAGCAGTAGCTGTTGTTGTTAGTGTATCTTCACACCTACACTGTTTTACCTTTTGGGGAATAGTGGGGGGGGAGTGGTGAAAGGAATTCTGAGCTGGGTATCAGTTCTTTGAACCACGTTAAATGCTCCTTCTACAGCCAACAAGCCCTGGCACTGACATTCCCAAAGTTTCTAGTCCAGCGGAAGGGGGTGCTACCACTGTGCCACAAGGCTTCTTGTATCAAAAGTAGTGAATGTCCAAATTAAAAGCCCGCTGTGCTAGAAGGCAATTATTAAAAGCATGACTGAAAGTGACAGATAAACTGGTGCAAAGAACTTGGTGAGCTGCTTTACTTTACAGAAAAGGAAAAGCAAGGGAATGGCATGGTGGTACAGTGGTTAGCACTGCTACCTCACAGAGCCAGGGACCCGGGTTCGACTTGGGACTGTCTGTGCAGAGTCTGTATGTTCTCCCCATGTCCACATGGGTTTCCTCCGGATGCTCTGGTTTCATCCCACAGTCTGAAAGACATGCTGGTTAAGTACATCGGCCATGCTAAATTCTCTTTCGGTGTACCCAAACAGGCGCCATAGAGTGGCAACTAAGGGATTTTCACAGTAACTTCATTGTAGTGTTAATGTAAACCGATTTGTGACACTAATAAATAAACTTTAGAAAGCTTTTGGATTTTATCCCATCTGGCAAGATATTATGGTCCCACTGAAATAAACAACAATTTGAATGGCATCCACTGCTGGGGATTCACGTTGTGACAAGGCTGTTAAACCCTGAGCCACGTTCTCTTTATGAATCAACAATTTTCCCTAAAATGTATGTTGCTGAAATTCAAAATATTCCATTGTTCAGAGCTATCTCTGTATGAATTTGGCTGTCTACACTTATTGTGGAAGCCCAGTTTGACTAACTCAATGGCTTTTCCCTCTCTATCATTGAGGAACCAAAGCTCTCCCACTCAATGTGGGAGATAAGAAGCTTTACCACATGGAGAGCTGTGGACATAATCCCACAGGCCGCTGTTTGCTGGTATTTGATTAAATTAAGCTCAGCTCCCCACCAGAGAGTAATTTTCCCTTCTACTATCAGGAAGCGCTGGTTAGCACTGCTGCCTCACAGTGTTAGGGACCTGGGTACGATTTCCAGCTTGGGTCACTGTCTGTGCAAAGTCAATGCGTTCTCCCCGTGTCTGCATAGGTTTCCTCCCACAGTCTGAAAGACGTGCTGGTTAGGTGCAATGGTCATGTTAAATTCTCCCTCAGTGTACTCAAACAAGCGCTGGAGTGTGGTGACTAGGGGATTTTCACTGTAACTTTGTTGCAGTGTTAACTGACATGTGACACTAATAAATAGAATAATAAAGAAGAATGTTGCTGTATGTAGTTCCATGGTTGTCTTTCCAAGTGGTTAATTTTAACACACAAGCGTAGATTTTGGTATTTGTTCAAGTGTGCCGATCTCTGACCCTGGCCATACCCACCATTATGTGGAGATGCCGGCGTTGGATTGGAGTAAACACACTAAGAAGTCTTATAACATCAGGTTAAAATCCAGTAGTTTATTTGATAGTAATCCCACAAGCTTTCGGAAATGGTGTTCCTTCATCAGGTATATGGAAGGTTCTGATCAGAGAAGGGCATGTAAAGTCACACACAGTTTACAGAATACTGATTAGAATGCAAGTCTTTATAAGTTAGCTGTAAAGTCTTGCATTCTAATCAGTATTCTCTGACTTTATATACCATTCTCTGATCAGAACCTTCCCTATTCCTGACGAAGGAACAGCGTTTCCAAAAGCTTGTGGGATTACTATCAAATAAACTGGTTGGACTTTAACCTGTTGTTGTGAGACTTCTTGCTGTGCATACCCACCATTCATACTTATGTTTTCCAGCAGGGAACACGGGGTGCCAATTAATAAGAACTCTGACAACTCCCTCTTTGACCCAGCCCATGTGTAAATCCAATTGCAGCTTTCCCCATCATTGTAACCTCATTGCAGACTAAGCAGTGGATGTCCCTGGCTGCAAGTGGTTCAGTATCAAACTGGGCATTGACCTTACCAGCTGATTCATCCAAAATCTGTGAGACAAGGCATTATTCATTGAAATAATTGTATCCTCTGCACATTTCCAGATGTGCTCTTGATTCGATAATGCCCTGTGATGCGTGATTGCAGGCTCTCTTTGTCAGGGCTGATTGGGATGTGTATTTCAGGTCAATATTTTGCTATTGGATCTTCTTTTGTTGTCGCCCTGTTTTCTCCTTGACGTGAGGCTGGCATATTTATTTATGTGGAGCTGGTCCAGCGGAAATGAGGCCCTGTCACTAATCTGGGACTCTGCGCACATCAGATTTCCTGCTTTACTTAAAGCTGGTTCTGACTGGAATCCCTGAAAGAACCTTTGCTTTATCCATTAGCCACAATCATTATTACCCAGATGAACTTTCAGATCCCTCATAGGCTGATCTGTTTGAAAAAATGGAACAATTGTTCGAATTCGAGCAGTAGACCAGTTTGACACGTTAGGTTCTCATCGAACACTATGGTACAGAAGGAGGCCATTCAGCCAATCGACTCTGCATCTACCGCAATCGCAGTTGGGCCCTACCTCCGTAACCCTGTGCATTTAGCCCAGCAACTCCCCCTGACACTACAGGAGAATTTAGCATGGCCAATCCACCTAACCTGCACATATTTGGACTGTGAGAGAAAACTGGAGTACCCGGAGGAAACCCACACAGACACGGGAAGAACATGCAGACTGCGCACGGACAGTGACCTAAGCCAGGAATCAAACCCGGGTCCTAGGCGCTGTGAGACAGCAGTGCTAACCATGGTGCAGGACATCAAAATGAAATCCAGTTGAAGAAATAAAGTTTATTTATTTACTAGTCACAAGTAGGCTTACATTAACACTGCAATGAAGTAACTGTGACAATCCCCTGGTCGTCACACTCCAACAGGTTCACTGAGGGAGAATTTAGCATGGCCAATGCATCCAACCAGCACGTCTTTCAGACTGTGGGAGAAAATGAGAGCACCTGGAGGAAACCCACACAGACACAGGGAGAATGTGCAGACTACGCAGGGATAAGTGACCCAATCCAGAAATCAAATCGAGGTCCCTGGCACTGTGAAGCGACAACGCTAACCACTATGCAATTTTGCTGCCCACTGAGCAACAGACAACATGTTGAAAACATTGAGGTCACTCCATTCAGCTGAACATTGTTGCTGCTTAATTTCTCTCTGCGCTGCAAAGAGTTTGTACAATGTGTACACTCCACTCAGTTGCTGTTTAAATAGTGCCCATTTCAGAGAGCTGGAAACAGCTTAAGGGACCTATTATGTGTGAGGTCTGAGATAAGACTAATCCAAGCCATGAGGTTTGTGGATAAACAATTGGAATAGTTTATTAATATGTCTATAGGAACATAGGCATTGGAGCAGGAGTGGGCAGTTCAGCCCTTTGAACCCAATCCCATTTACCCTGATTGTGGCTGATCTTATCCTGGCCTCAGCTCCATTTTCCTGCCTATACCCCATTTCTCTTTATTCCACTTTCCATCAGAAACAAACCTATCTCTTTCTCGAAGCTGCTGATTGATTCTGCCTCCACCGCACTCTGGGGTGATGAGTTCCACAGATTCACAACCCTCTGAGAGAACTAGTTTCTCCTCATCTCAGTTTTGAATCTACCTCCCCTCACACTATATCCATGACCTCTTGTTTTAGAGTGTCCCACAGGGGAGAACGTCTGTTCAAAGTCCATCTTATCAATCCCCTTTAGCATTTTATATATTGTGATCAGATCCCTCTTTATTTGTCTGAACTCCAGTGAGGAGTACAAGCCCAAGACTAGCTAGGCAAGCCCCATCCAACATAAAGATTGAGTCCTGGGATAGCTGACCTATTCTCTTAAAGGGGCATGCCCAACTTACATAACAGGACCATAGTGAGGGTGGAGTGGGTGGAATGGGATGGAAGGGAGCAGCATGAAATCAAATTAACCTGTACTTTGCCTTCCAAGCTTTGTTACTATCTGAAGAAGACACAGCGTTACCACATTAGTGGCTGTGTCTACTACTAAACGAGCTTTTACATTTTCTTTTGAGAGCTCAGATAAAATTAATGGCTTCCAAAGACATCCCACCATCGAGAAGCGCACAAACTTTTCCCAATAAAACCAACTGTATTTATGGAACAAGCTGTCCCACTAACTTTCTTCATGATGAAATACCATCCAGTGAATAATAGACCATCTCGGCTGAATGGTGTGACAACAGCACCTTGCATTTATATAACCCCTCTAAAAATGTCAAAGTATCGCAGGTTGCTTGGCACCTAACACCGAGAAGAGACATTGGCCAAAGAGATATTGGAACACGTGACACAAGTCTGGTCAAAGGGATCGGTTTTAAGAATGAAAGAGTGATAGGGAGGTGAAGAGAGGAAATTCTGGAGCTTGGGGCCTTGGAAGTTAAAGGCCAGCAATAGTGAGCCAGTGTATGGACGAGTGTTGTGCCATGCATTATATCTGACCATGTTGCCTTGACTATGATGTGCTTTGTGAATGCAGTGATGATGCGTGAATGCAGGATCAATCTTCCTTCAAACATTGCCATCCCTCATCCCACCCCCTTCAAACCGTGTTGCTGCTGCACATGTGAAATTATCTCTTAACTCATCTTACATAGAACATTACAGCGCAGTACAGGCCCTTCGGCCTTCGACGTTGCACCAACCAATGGAACCAATCTACTGACCCTAAACTATTCCAATGTTATCCATATGCCTATCCACTGACCATTTGAACGCCCTTAAACTTGGCAAGTCCACACCTGCTGCAGGGAGGGCATTCCACGCCCTTACTACCCTCTGAGTAAAGAATCTATCTCTGACATCCGTCCTATAACTACCATCTCTTAATTTAAAGCTATGTCCCCTCGTGTTAGCCATCACCATCCGAGGAAAAAGGCTCTCACTATCCACCCTATCTAACCTTCTGATCATCTTATATGCTTCAATTAGGTCACCTCTTAGCTTTCTTCTTTCTAATGAAAATAACCTCAAGTCCCTCAGCCTTTCCTCATAACACCTTCCAACCATACCAGGCAATATCCTGGTAAACTTCCTCTGCACTCTTTCCAATGCCTCTGCATCTTTCTTATAATGTGGCGAACAGAACTGTATGTAATACTCCAAATGCGGCCGCGCCAGAGTTTTGTACAGTTGCAACATGACATCACGGCTCCGAAATTTAATCTCTCTACCAATAAAAGCTAAAAGCTTACGTGGATTTAAAATCCCAAAGGACTTTTTCATTGTGAGTTGTGACATTCTTTTAAATCAGTCATTTTTACTCGCTCACAGTCAAATTGGAAAGTATTTGCTACTTGAAGGAGGTGACTATGGGTGCTTTGGTCCACCTTGTTGTCTAACAAGGGGCATACACACAATGGGTCGTGAGAGGGTTGCTCTTGGATCTTTTTCGAGAGTATCCTAGTGCTTCACGTCGTTAGTGTACGCTTGGCCTGGACCATTTGATGGACAACACGACAGCTCAGTGACTATCGCTGTGCTGTGCAGATACATGGATTTGGGCCTGTGTCTGTGGGAGTTTGCGCATTCTCCCTGTGCTTGCGTGGGTTTTCTCCGGGTGCTCCGGTTTCCTCCCACATCCCAGAGATGTGCTCTTAGGCTAATTGGCAAAACAAATTCTCCCTAAATTGTCTCAAATTTGGTTTTTCATCCAAAGATCTATAAACATGGACAGTGATCACGGGTAGAGGTGGGAACATCGGGGTGGTGGCGCGGGCTCGTTGGGCCTAAGGACCTGTTTCCCGTGCTGTTTTTTGTTCTTTGTTCTTTGACTCTAATCTCAAGTCCCAGTTAATGTGTCAGTATGTGTGTGAGTGTGGCTGCCCTTCACATCTCCACAGACAACTTGTCCTTCAAAGGCATTCAACTATTTTGCTGCTTGCCTCAGGGCAATGGCCATGGGGAGTCTCCACTCGATGTGTGGGGGGGGTTGAGGGGAAGTCAGAACAGACAATAGAGGGTGGGGGAGGATCTGACTGTGGACATCAGGAGTAACATGGGTTCTGGAGAAACCCAACTGCTACTTATTTAAAGAAACATGCTTGCTTGCTTACTGATCTGTATATGGATCTATGCTGGGTAGAGGATGCACAGTGCATAGGGCAACCAGCTATCCTGAGAGCTCCTAAATTAATAATTAGGCTTCTCATGAGCACATACATAAGGAGGCCTAGCACTTGTCTTAGGCGAGCGAGCACTGCAGATGCCTGAAAAATGTTTGAGACCAACATGGCATCTGAGGTTTTTCAGGGGTTCCTGGGTGACAGAACATAGCTCTGTGAAATCGTTCACTTCCTGATTTTAATTAGGCAATTGAGGTTGGCTGCTTGAATATAAACTCCCTGATTAAGGACCAAATTGATGGTGTAATAGAGGGCTCCATGCTCTGTATGTAATCAGGAATGTCAGTTCCTCTGGCGCTCCGGATGTAGACTGCGGACTGAGAGCACTCTGTATAGTGTTGTCGGATCTTGTAAATAAAGGAATTTTGGTCAAGGGACTTCAGCCTCCGAGGATCTATTACACTTTCCATTCCAACCCCTCTCTCACGCATCCCCGCACCTCATTTTCCACCTTGAAAATGAGCACATTGCTGTCCAGCTTCTACTCCCACAGTCTGATCGGACTGAGACCAATGCAGGAACAGAAAGGGAGCCAGGGCTTTGCGTCGAAGGCAGTCAAGCCTCTCAGCCAAATGCAGTTGCCATGGTAATAATTGTAGAGGGGACAGGTGCTTGTGACAAAATGGACAAGCTGGGTTTAATGGGGTTGCTTCTTCACACACAGCGTTGAAATGTTATTCGGTGAAGAGAGCTATTTTTAAGCAGGCCAGTTGCTGCTGGAGACTGCCCGAGGTATTTCAGTGACATGACAGACGGGCCTGGAGTCACAAAGGATTTCGGCTCCTCAGAGGAAGCTGTCAAGTGGCCGGATTAGCACTCGACCCATTCAGTGAATACATCGATGAGGTAAACACTATGAGTATTGTCTGGAATGTAAGGGAGATGAGGGATTACTGAAAATTTTATAGATCATTTCAACTTTCCCCACCCTGCTCCGTTTAATTGCAATAGGGAGCGTGTTACATATTTGTAAAAGAACATTGAAACCATAGCAGGCTGATCCAGGAAATTCAAGAAATGAGTGGATTGGGTGGGGTGGATTCCCTGGATATTCTGCACCATTTGTGATTCCTGACTTTTGGATTAATAGTCAAAAATAAAGCTGGAGTATTCCCTTTAAAGGCTAACATTTTTTTGTTAAGATGGTTGCGCACATGCTCAGATTCCTGGGAGTGTGGAAATGGCAAGAGATATGAATTCCCTTCTAGGTACCTGCCCAAGTTTTTGTCAAACCTCACCGCTTTTTAAAAGAGTTTGGTATGTCAGAGCTGCCAACTCTGTTCCTGGCACTCATCACCATCCTCCCATCAGGGTCCACGTACCAATAAAATCTCAGGGCCTTGTGCCATCCGAGGTTAATGGATCTTTGCATGGTCCACATTCCGCCCTCTACAATTCCCGTTATGGGTGGGACAGGAAAATTCTTCCCTTAATGTCTATCTTTACAAGGACTGTGTGGCCATGGATTAGAATTATAGAATGAATTAGGATGGCGTGATGGCACAATGATTTAGCACAACTGCCTCACAGTGTCAGGGACCTGGGTTCGATTCGGGCCTTGGGTGACTGTCTGTGCAGAGTCTGCACATTCTTATGGATTTCCTTTGGATGGCTCTGGTTTCCTCCCACAGTCCACAAACGTGCAGGTTGGATGGATTGGCCATGGGGAAAAAAATTACTCTTTTGTATCCCACGATTTTGATTTTCAATGGATGAGTCATGGTAAATGTGTGGGGTTGTGGGGATGGGGCGGGGCATGGGTAAGATACTCTGCCAGAGAGTTAATGCAGACTCGATGGGCCAAATGGCCTTATTTTGCTCAGCAGGGATTGCTGGATTATGCAGCTAGAAAAGTTAGTGGAATCATCGCCAAGGTGCTGACCTGGCCTTTGTGCTGAGCACCATTTCCCCGGTGTGTATATTGACGTGTGTCTGCTTCCCTCAGTTGCCTGGCTCGCCCGTGTAGTCAGTGAGCATGTTGAGGCCTGTTAGAGTCACCCTGTCCCCACCAACGAGGATGCGATTTCTGCTGTGGGAGTAACAACATTAGCAGCAGGAAAAGGGGACTCTTATTAAGAAGGCGGATTGAGAGCAAATCTAACACTTCTGCTGTTCCACATTAGGCAGTTGCCCGGGTAACAGAACCGTTTTAGATGCTGTGTACCTTCAGTCTGAGGCCTGTTGATTTTGATGTAGAATCTGTCTGCAAAGACATGGTTCCAACCGCGCTGACAATAGCCTTCAGAGCTGCTCCTCACATTATCTGTTAATAACTGTTATTATGTCACTCTAACTGTGCACCACATCTGATGTTTATATCTTCATTCAGAGAAAGCCAATCCACTGCTGTTTGAGGTGGGGCACAAAAGTGGCAATATGGAGCAAAATTCTGGATCTTGGAGCTTCTTTTTAAGGCTAAATATAAATTATTATCAATGAAAGGGTTAAGGAGAATCAGTTTTGGTTCTCATTGTGATTCTATCATAAGACTGTGATGTTTGCTGTCAGATGGTTGGATATAAAGGCAGTCAGGCCATCTCTCACTGGGCTGGGTTGTGATTACTATAATTATCATTAGCAGCAGCAGCTTATAGTCCATATATGTCTGAGCGATCCAGGAGTAAGGAGAGAATTTTATTCACTGAATCCCTGCAGTGCAGAAGGAGGCTATTTGGCCCATCAAAACTGCACCAACTTTCCAACAGAGCATTCCAGACTCCACATATTTTACCCCGTTAATTCTCCTCACCTACACATTTTGGGACACTCGGGTCAATTTAGCATGGCCAATCCACCTAACCTGTATATCTTTGGATTGTGGGAGGAAACCGGAGCATCCAGAGGAAACCCACACGGACACAGGGAGGACGTGCAGACTCTGTACAGACAGTGAACCCCCCAAGGCCACAATTGAACCTGGGACCCTGACACGTGAGACTGCAGTGCTAATTAGAATCATAGAATCTCTCCTGCGCAGGAGGCCATTCAGCCTATTATGATTGCACCGACAATAATTTAACCCCAGCCCTATCCCCGTAACATCACACATTCATAAAACATTCATTCCTTCCATCATCAGTTCGTTAAGGGGCAATTTGGCAAGACCAGTCCATGTAACTCAGACATCTTTGCACTGAGGGAGGAAACCAGAGCACTCAGAGGAAACCCAGACTGACATAGGAAGGATATGCAAACTCCGGACAGTTACTCAAGGCTGCAGTTGAACCCGGACCCTTGGTGCTGTGAGGCAACAGCACTAACCACTATGCCACGATGCCACCCTCCACTCCACTTCAAGAATATTATTCCCCATAGCCCACAGCAAGATGAATTTTTAACTGGTTAATGAAGAATATAGGAACAAGACTGGGACATTTAGCCCTTCAAAGCTGTGGCACTGTTCAGTCAGATGGTTAATCTAACTCCATATACCTACTGTCATGCCCAGAACAGACGTGAAGACGTTACAAATTTGCAAGCTGCATTTTAAATTGAATTCTCCCAGTGAGAGGGGTGAGATTTGAACTCATATTTCCAGAGTATCAGTCCAGGTCTCTGGATTATTTGTCCAGTAATATTACCAGTATGCTTCCCTAAATTGGCCACCAGCTCCTGGGAGTGGGTTGCTCACGCCACACCAGTAAGTGTGGCAGGAAATTGTCCCTGGTGGAAGCGAGAATCCCATTCACAGCCAGCGCGCTGCTTGTTGGGAATCAAACTTCCTGGGGCTCTCAGAAATGGCTGCGGTGGGGTAACTACCAGCTTTCAGGCAAATGGACAGACCCAGTGCCATAACCGTTAAATCCTGTTCATTAGTAGAGAATTTCTGATGCACTGCAGACCATACACAAAAGATGTTCTTTGATGGAATCATTCTCTTGCCTGGCCCAAGCCAGTCTTGCTGTTTCAGTCACTTTATCTTCACTGGCAATGTGGGAGATCATAGAATCATGGAATCCCTACAGTGCAGAAAGAGGCCATTTGGCCCATCGACCCTGCACTCAAAAGACCCCCCCCCCCCACATCAAGCCTGCACTAACAACAATCCCACCCAGTCTTATCCCCCCATAACATCACATATTTACCCTGCTAATACCTGCCCTGACATTAAGGGACAATTCAGCATGGCCAATCCGCCTAACCCGCACATGTTTGGAGCATGTGAGCATGGGGACAATGTGCAAACTCCACACTGACCTGAGGCCAGAATTGAACCCGAGCTCTCTAGCACTGTCAGACAGCAGTGCTAACCACTGTGCCATCCACAAGGGATAAACTATCCTGAGATCGATGTCCACACTGTTTGCAGCAGTGGAGTGGTTAACTCTGCAGCAGGTGTGACCATAGTCAGCAGTGTTGCTCAGAAACAAGCTTTTCACTTTGTCTCCTGACTTGAAACAATCACTGGAAATTCACCGTGAATGTTTCCGCTCCTTGGCTTGAATCTTGGGAATTCTGGTTTGGAAAAAGCCTTGAGGGTTTGGGTCCCTACAGAAGGTGGTGGGTAAATGAGATGCTTGGCACAGTGCAAAATTTGATTAATCAGAAGTGCCACTTTCTGGTCTATGTGGACTTATTTGATCCCAGTCAGGACAGCAAGTGAGCTGCCACAGCTGTCCTCAGTACTGTTGGGTGTGGTGGGGTGAGAACCCAATGGAAGTTGTTGTTTCTGCCCCAGTAACATAGTGGGACATGTATGGGTAAAGCAAGGAGAGTTGGTGAACATAGAACACAGAACATTACAGTGTAGTACAGGCCTTTTGGCCCTCGATGTTGCGTCAACCTGTGAAACCAATCTAAAGCCCATCTAACCTACATTATTCCAATATCATCCATATGTTTATCCAATGACTATTTAAATCCCTTTAATGTTCGTGAAGACGGGAATAAGCTCCCCTGTCGCAGCTTTCATATGCGAGGACACAGTAGCACAGTGGTTAATACTGCTACCTCGCAGCGCCAGGGACCTGGGTTCAATTCCAGCCTCGGGTCACTGTCTGTGTGGAGTTTGCACATTCTCCCCATGTCTACGTGGGCTTCCTCCGGGTGCTCTAGTTTCCTCCCACAGCACAAAGATGGGTAGATTAGGTTGATTGGTCCTAGTGTCAGGGGATTAGCAGGGTAACTATGTGGAGTTAGTGAAATCGGGCCTATCTGGGATTGTGGTTGGCGGAGACTCAATGGGCCGAATGGCCTCCTTCTGCACTGTAGGGTTTTTATGATACTTTTATGGCAAAGTTACCAAAGTGGGGAGTGCAGATTTGGGGAATGTCCTGAATATGTGCCAGGGCCTTAAGGACAGGACTTAGTATAGATAGCTGAAGGCAGAGTTGGAAAACTGGGGAGGATTTTCTAGATAGGGAGGCAGAGAGGAATAAGGTGCGTGATTGGCACATTCTGTATCATTGTCAGGATAGGCAAAATCTTCGCAAAAAGTGGCAGAGTGATGTTACAGACAAGAAAACCAGTTTCCAGAGAAAAGGGTCAATTTTCTCTCCAGACTTTACCAGTTGAGCTGGATTGGGACTGGGGATTGGAACAGGAGTGGGGCATTGGGGGATTGTGTGTGCGTGTGCATGTATGTGTGCGCATGTATGCGTGCACGCAAGATTGAGTCTGGCTGTTCAAATAACTCTGGCGTTAGAGTAACTCTTTTTTCCCCTTCTAACTCTTTCAGAGTAGCTCATCAGAGTAAAACTGACAGAGCCATCTGAAATTAGTGATTTAAGTTGCTTTGCAAGATGCTTCCTCGCCCAGTACAGTTGTCCGGGGGAAGTTAACCCTTCTGAACAATTACTGGCCAAACCTTTACGTGGGAACTTCCTAGAGGGATTCCCCAGACCATCCTTGAGACACACACCCCAAATACAAAGCTGGGGAAACCGGGGAGTTATGGGGTCACAGGCTTCCTGATCAGTCCTTCCTGATCTTTCGCAACTCTGGCACTGTCGAGTGAGTCTGTTGGACAGAATCTAATCCTAATTTCCAAGAATCCTTGTGGATTTCTCACTGAAACACCATCAACAATATTCGCATAGCGTCGATAACGAGATAAAATGCCCCAAAGGGACATAATCAGAAAAAAATGACTGCCAAGCCACCGAAAGATATATTTGGACAAATGAACAAGATTCTGATTGTAAAGAAACATGTAAAAAGGAGGAGGGTAAAGAAAGTATTAATCATGGAGCTTCCAAGATTAGAGTCTAAGGAGAGTGTACATCATTAGAGAGGGAGCACTTTAGATTGTAAATAGCAGCCATGCTATATTTAACTAATTTTTTTTTAAATTGCCAAATCAGAGAACAAGTTGCCACTAGTGGTTACTTTGTATGGTAGAGTTAATATCCTTCAGTTTCATTTAGATATGAGTAACTCTCTGATCACTTTATTAAATACGTATCCTGATGTGTAGTTGCATGGTGAAAAATCTCTCCTTTGCCTTAAGGAACAGTGATAACCCTGCCCATCTCTCATTCACATTCCTGTAGTCGGGGTTGAGTTCGGCAAATGGAGCCTTGTGTACTCGCAGCACTGACCCCTGCCCTTCCCCAGGATTCCTGGTTATCATGAACCCAAGGCACAAAGGACAGGGTATAGGTTGTGCATGCCACAGACTTGATCCAACTGTGAAACCTCTAAAGAATGAACACTGGCCAGCTTGTTTCTCTTCACGCATACTGGTTTCAGACTGTCGGGAATAGAAAAGGCCCAGAAGGCTTTTTGCAGCTTAACTCTACTTTACCACCCACTCACCATACACCTTGCTTCCTTTGGTCAATAGACATTGCTCGCTGAGCCTTTTATCCAAACAATGCCAACCTCAGTGACCTTCTCTGTCAACATAGTCCACAAATCAGAAGAAGGGTAAATGTAATGGTTGATTTCCAACAATTCCAGAATTCCAATGTACTGAGCAGAATGCAGGACTGAGAACTTACTGCATTTTCTGTGTGTTGTGTACATATTTACCATTATGCCTGGTGAACGTGGGCTTGGCATCTTCCAGGATGACCCTCAGCTCCTGTCACTGCAGGGCGAGAAAGCTGTCAGCCAATTAGATGAGGAACAAGTTGCAGCCAATTGGCCTTCATTCGAGTGTAAAATGGGGTGTGGGGCACTCCAAAAGGGTAGGGATGTGTTCTCTGTAGACATTTTAGATGGTGAAAAGGGAGATCCTGCCACTTGAAGCATCAGCAATACAGCATTCACAACTGTTTGCAGTAGAGAATTCCAAAGATTTGTAACTTTTGACAGCAATTATGTCCATTAGCAATCTGCCCAAACCTTGATTTGTTAACAACTATCTTTACATGAAACCAAATTGGTTCACATTGGTCAGCGTCACTAATCATTAATTATAATGCCAATCTATTTTGCAAATTGGGCACTGGACACCAAATCCCACCGAAAACATACTTGGCAGAGGCACATAAAATTCAATACTGTGCCTTCGCATGCTCTTAGTTATTTACCTTAAGTCTTTGCTGTCCTGTTTTTGTCCATCTCCCACACTTTCTAACAATGCAGGAACCTAACGCCTCTAAAGCTGTATAACTGGCGCTATATGGGGAGGCAACAGCCTATTGCAGTAAGTTATGTTTATTTACTGGTGTCGCAAGTAGGCTAACATTAACACTGCAGTGAAGTTACTGTGAAAATCCCCTAGTCGCCATACTCTAGCATCTGTTCGGGTACACTTTCAGACTGTGGGAGGAATTGGAGCAGCCAGAGGAAACCCACACAGACACGAGGAGAATGTGCAGACTCTGCACAGGCAGTGACCCAAGCCAGGAATCGAACCCAGGTCCCTGGTGTGTGAAGCAGCAGTGTTAACCAATGTGCCACCATGCTGCCTAGAATCGCTAGATTATTAATCCAGAAACTCAGTTAATGTTCTGGGACCTGGGTTCAAATTCCCCCCATGGCAGATGGTGGAAGTTGAACTCCATGAAAAAAAATCTGGAATTAAGAATTTACTAATGGCCATGAAACCATTGTTGATTGTCAGAAAAAAGCCATCTGATTCACTAATCTCCTTTAGGGAAGGAAATCTGCCATCCTTACCTGGTTTGGTCTACACGTGACTCTAGAGCCACAACAATGCGGTTGACTCTCAACTGCCCTTGAAGGGCAAGTAGGGATGGGCAATAAATGCTGACCAGCCAATGGTGCCCTTGTCCCAGGAATGAATAAATAAAACTGACTCCCTTCGTCTTATGTATTCTTTCTGGTGCAAACGTGATGGGTCAAGTGGCCCCTTTCTGTGATAGTTCTGTGATCCTGCACTGGTCCACCTGTAGCTGATTCTGATTAGAGTAAAAGACATTCCCCCGCCATACTATGCACTGGTTTAATAGGTTGCACTACTATGATTAGCACTGCTGCCTCACAGTGCCAGGAACCTGGGTTCGATTCCTGCCTTGGCTCACTCACAATGTGGAGTTTGTACTTTCTCCCCGTATCTGCGTGGGTTTCCTCCGGGTGCTCCGGTTTCCTCCCACAGTCTGAAAGACACGCTGGTTAGGTGCATTGACCTGAACAGGCACCGGACAGTGACGACGAGAGGAATTTCACAATAACTTCATTGCACTGTTATTGTAAGTCTACTTGCGACTAATAAATAAATAAACTTTACTTGGAAGCCCTGTTTGTTGGAGACTGAAGCTCCAATTGGACCAGGAGCATATTAGTCTCCCGTGTGCAGGAAGTTTCATACTAGATGAATGTGAAATTGAATGTGCAACACTGGAGAAAGATGATCAATATATCATACAAATTTAACCTGGAATATTTCATTTTAAAAGTAATGCAGTGTGAATAAAGTGAGCACTTGAGAAAATAATTACATTATTATTGATCTTTTCAGTTCTATTGTACTATAGCAGATTCACAGTGCATTATTTCATTATTGTGCTTATAACCCACATCTCTCTTGGCTGCCTCTCCCGGCCCTTGGACCTCTCTCCCTCAATAGCCTTCCCTCCCATTGCTCTCCCTATGTCTACCCAGGCCTTCGTTACCCTCTCCACCCTAGGACCCCTTAAACTTGCCTTGTCCTTGCTTTGCGAATGTCGGCCCAGGCATATTTCAGGGCAACCATTACTGCTTGTCATGGCAGGAACTAGAGAGCTGTCAATCGATCAGATGGGCAGGCAGCTCTCTTAAAGCAGATCTTCCTCCTGAGTCATTGGCTGTGATCTTGCCCACAGCTAGATTAATTGCGGTGCCTGTCTCTTTAAGATAGGATGAGAGCTCACACTACACCAGGTTATAGTATAACAGGCTTATTTGAGATCACAAGCTTTCGGAGTGATACTCCTTCATCAGGTGAAGTGAAGCGAGGTGCACAGGTACAGAATATATAGACAGAGTGGTCATAACCTACCATTCTTAGGCCATCCCTTCACTTGTCATAAAGCCTGTAGACACTTTACACGTATAGTTAACTGCTTGCATCTGTCTATTAACACTCATGATTACTTGTAAAGACTTATTATTCAGCCAGTGTACACTATCTTTGCTTATCCTTTGGCACTCTTGATTACCTGTTAGTGTCCGGTTATGATCATTCCGCCTATATATTCTGTGTCTGTGCACTTCTCTCCACTTTACCTGATGATGGAGCATTGCTCCGAAAGCTTGTGATTTTAAATAAACTTGTTGGACTGTAACCTGGTGTTGTGTGACCTCTCAACTCGGTCCAACACTAACATCCCCACACCTTTCAAAACAGCACAGCAGAAGAGAGTCACCTTGCATGAAGAACCAATAGGAACCGAGAGGGAGTGATTACCCCAGAGGGTGGAGTCCTCTCAGGCAGAACACATCTTGAAGCCATGTAATAAGCATGTAAGGATCAGAACAGCTAGATAGGCATGTCTCGGGAAGTCTAGGGCTGCAAACTCCTGTATGTAGATTCTCTTTATCAATAGATTGCTTTTGTTCCAAGTGAAGGCTGAATTGGTTTGATGATACTTGCAGTGTCAGAATATAACAGCAGCCAATTGGCATTCCTTTGAGTGTGAAGTGGCTGCGGGGCACTCAGAGTGGGTGGGGATGTATTCGCCGTCAATCCTTTAGATGGTGAGAAAGGAGAACCTGGTGTGCAAAAATTCAGGCACATATCTCGTCAACAGTGGAGCAGTAGAGAATTCCAAAGATTCGCAACCTTTTGACTATATTCATTAGCAATCTGGCCAAACTAGATTTGTTAATGATGATCCTTGAAAGAAACCAAGTTGATTAACACTTATCAGCATTATTAATCGTTAATTAAAATCCTACCTATCAAACCAGGTTCTGGTATGAGAAGCAAACCAATCACTGGTTTTTTTGCTTTTAGTTGGCCGAAAATCTATGGTTCTTTATTTGTCTTGTTTTCTGGCCAAACCAACAACTTGAGGACACCAGACTGGTTTATTTTCCCACAATATACCTTATTGGTAAACATGTATCAAATCACGTTCCAAATCAAATTGGACGTTACCAAAATTGCACACATCACACCTAGTACATGTGACACAATGATGTTATACTTTCCATGACAAAGATACTGTTCGGGATATTGTACACTGTTTTCCATCCTTTGGTACACTATGTTAAGAGGACCTTAGCTGTTCTTTCCCCATGAGCCTTTGTTAGCTGCCATGTCTTGTCTTAGTGTATGCCTCAATACATAGTTCTGGATGTTGGAATGTGCAAATCTACAACACTCAGTGGCAGACAACTTTTTTACTAAAAGACCAACTAACTACAGGCAGACCAAAAAGTGCTTTTCATCGAGTTTGGTGGTCCTTCAAAAGCAGCTCATGGCTGTTTCAGGGAACAGCTTACAACGCACAGAGTCCTACCAACCTGACTGGTTGCCTATCCAATTAGATATGGAATGAATCCTGAGCCTAGCTCATTATTAACTCTACAGAGCCTAAATTAAAGGCCTTAATACCAAACCAAAACTAGTCCTCATAGTGACTCTCAAATCCCTACAGTGCAGAAAAAGACCATTCAGCCCATCAAGTCTATATTGACTGTCTGAAAGAGCAAGCTACCCAGGCCCTACACTTCACCCTATCCTGGAACCCTATGCATTTACCATGACTAACACCCCCTAACCTACACATCTTTGAACACTAATTAACAATTTAGCATGATAAATCCAAATAAACTGCACACCTTTGGACAGTGGGAGGAATCCCATGCAGATGTAGAGAGAACATGCAGACTCCTCAGACAGTCATGCAAACAGTTACCCAAACTGGAATTGAACCCGGATACCCGGTGCTGTGAGGCAGCAATGCTAACCGCTGTGACGAGAGTATATAAACCAAAACTTCCTCTTTCTTACTTACTACAATCCTCACAAGGAGAAAGAATCAAAAAGGATGGAATTTTCTTGTCCTGCCTACCACGGGAATCGTAGTGGACGGAACATGGATCGTGCAAAAGCCCGTTGACCTCGGGCGGGATTTTTCGACCTTGGGGAGAGTGCGGCTGGAAAATCCAGAGTTCAAATGATTGACACTGGAAACTATGTGATGCATAATTAGGAATATCTCTCTCAGACCGTCCTACACAATGTGGACAAAGGTTAACATCCAAACTGAACATCAGTGAAACTCAGACAGATCTCACAAAGGGCAGCAGTCAAAGCTCTTAGTAATCACAGCCCATTATGGTGTGATCTGGGAGTTTGGAAAAGCAAAGTAAATTTGCACTGATGTTTTAGCTCCACGTTATTGTGTCAGGCACTCTCGGTCATCCTGCAAACTGTCTGTTATTTGTGGCATGCCTGCAAAGGCACAAGTTGCACAAACAGCTAGTGCCCCAAGTTATTTGTCATGCACGGATACCTCAGCTAAAATCCCACGTCGCGCCGTGGTGTGTTTTCATGGTGCTGCTGTTCCCATGTTTTTCTGAACTGGGAGCAGATTGGGGGGACAATCTCAGCAGGGTATCTTCTGTTCTGAGCTGCAGTTCGAGTTTACCTCGGGTGAGTAACTGAAGCGATTAAAATGTGTGACACTTAGAATGTCACGTCATTCTCTGCGATTTGCAAGTCACATCAATCTCTCTGCAGCTAAAGTACGCAGCGATGCATGGGCTTTGCATGCTTCAAAAGAATAGGTATTATGGAAGGGTAGACTGCGCTAAAGGGCAATGATCTCCGGCTGGTTACAGAATGATAACGTCAGCACATTTGAATCACCAGGCTTCATGACTAATGACTGTTGGGTGAGCTGAACAAACCCTGGCTCATTGCTTTTTCCTGAACTGCTCCTCTCTTCAATTCATTAGGTGCTGATTTTCTATCCATGATTCTGGTCGTTAAGGAGGCTTGATTACAGAGAAATTGTTGAGAAGTTCCCTGTGTAATGGATACAATTTATCCCTGGAAATGGGTTTTCAAACACAAGCATTCAAATATCAAAGTGAGAAGGCTTACAACGCCAGGTTAAAGTCCAACAGGTTTATTTGGTAGCACGAGTTTTTGGAGCGCTTCTCCTTTATCAGGCAAGTGAAGAGTTGAGTTTTCAAACAGGGCATATTATAGGCATAAATTTAATTACAAGATACTGATTGAAATGTGAGTCTTATTAGGTAATCAATTTTTTTACAGGTGCTGACAATGTAAACAGAGAGAGGGTGAAGCACAGGTTAAAGAGATGTGTATTGTCTCAAGCCAGCACAGTTAGTGAGATTTTGCAAGCCCAGGCAAGTCGTGGGGGTTACAGATAGTGTGACATGAACCCAAGATCCTGGTTGAGGACATCCTCGTGTGCGGAACTTGGCTATCACTTTCTGCTCGGCAATTCTGCATTGTGTGTCCTGAAGGCCTTGGAGAATGTTTACCCAAAGATCAGAGGCTGAATGCCCTTGACTATCAGTCCAGTAAACTTGAATAAAAGTAGGTCATATCAGTGAATTTGTCAGTCAAATATTTATACCTTTAAATATGGAGTGAATTATATCGTGTGAACTATATAGAAGCAGACCTTCTTTCGCAAGTTGCAGACCAGGTGTTAGAGAGATGTAATTCTTACACCCTGTTTATTATGGTAACTGGAAGCTGGCTGAATGGAGCATTCAGGAAAGGATGTCCACTTTATGTAGTACCTGCCCCCAGCTCAGGATAACCCAAAGTACCTCGCAGCCAAGGGAGCTCTTTTTGAAATGTAGGCTGGGATTTTACAGCCTCACTCATCCCGAAACCGTAAAATTCTACCCCAGGTCAATGGACCTTTCCATGGTCTGCCCTCTGCCACTCCGATTCCCGTGGCAGGCGGGATGGTAAAATTCCGGCCACTGTTGGAATATTTGAGAAACGTGGCAGCTAATCTATGCACAGTAAGGAGCCACACTCAGGAATCCGGACATGAGCAGATAATCTGTTGTTCGAGATGTTGGCCGGAAGTCTCCGATCTCACTCAGCCGAATTTCCATTCGCTGCAGCAGGACTGGAAAGCCCCAGCTGGCGGGGTCGGAGAATTCTGGCCATTGTTTGTGGGGTGGGTGCTGCCCTGCACACTGCGAGATCTCTCCTTCCCTTAGAATAGTGATATTGCATCCTTTGTAATGTTCATCTGAAAGACGGCATCTCAGATAATGCTGTTTTCCATCATTCTGTGCTGATTTATGAGTTTAGCTGATGTGCTGAAATATCTAGAATGTTTTATTTTGAACACAATCCTTTGACTGAAGTGAGAGTTCTACTGCTGAGTAACAGGTAAAAACTTTCTCAGCTCCAACACAATCTAACCTCCTTTCATTTGTTTATAAGCAGACCTGGAAAGCACTGAGCCAGTACCTGTGAGATTATACACTCTGCTTGAATGTCTGATAGGACAAGATAGGACATGTAGTAACATTTCCTGGAAACCAGAGCAGCAGTTATGAACAAGAAAGTTAGCACTGCTGCCTCACAGCTCCAGGGACTTGGGTTCAATTCTCTGCTTGGGTCACTGTGCAGAGTCTGCACATTGTCCCCGTGTCTGTGTGGGCTTTCTCCAGCTGTTCCAGTTTCCTCAAACAGTCTGAAAGGTGTGCTAGTTAGATGCATTGGCCATCTCCATTAATGTATCCCAACAGGCGCCCAGAGAGTGGCCTCTAGAGGTTTTGACAGCAACTTCATTGCAGTGTTAATGTAAACCTATTTGTGATACAAATAAATAAATAATAAAATGATTTTAACCTTTCCTAACGTTAAATCTAAGTGAGTGAAATCAGTAGCTTAGAGAATAGAAACTTCGGCCTCTTGGCCTCTAAACCACTTGAGGTCCGACCTCTGGAAATCCAGTGACATTCTGACCCCTGGGTGGTATTCTGCGTCGTGTTGGACATTGAGAGTTGCTGTATCGAAACTATTTTCAGGAAAATTCTGAGAATTAACCCCTGCAGCTTTCTCACGGCCTGTGTTGTGCTGCGATTGGATGTTTTGCTATTAAACGTGCACATTATGGTTACACATTGCCAGTTTTCCCATAATGTATTCCACTCCCACACCCTGTGACGGCTGTTTTTGCTGCATTCAAGAGGGGAAAAAAACACTCTCAACAAAACAGTTTTATCAGTTGAGTGCATTCAGGGAACAAAATAACAAGATTAGAAGCTAAGATTTAGAAACATGGCTCCTTTCCTCTTTTTCTTTATAATCCTATTGTCTTTGTTTGTCTTCTCATCCCCCCTCCCCACCCCACCCCAGACTCCCAACATCCAAGAATCTTATCAACTGATTGAAAAGTTATCTGGATTTGCTGGAGAAAGTTGATCCCTCATTTGTGCTTCATTCAAAACTCCCACTGTGCATGGATGAACTGCTAGTGATTGCTGTGAAAAGCCAGCATTCCTTTATCACTCCTAGCCCTTGTTTTCCACTGGATTTCTGCATTATTTATAATGCACCAAATATTGATTGTACTTTTTTTTTCTGCCTTGTAAGATGTTCTTGCCTTTCAAGGTCAGCAGTTTACTTTTACAGCCCTCCATGAACTTGTAATGCATGTGTAACAACCGTTTGCACGTACACAGTGCTATTAACCGAGTGAACCATGTTATGTCACTCCACAGGAGTGTTAGCAACCAAGATTTGATACTGAACAGTGTAAGGAGATATTAGGATGGGAGACCAGAGATTTGGTCAAAGAGAGATACTTGAAGCAGCTTTATAAAGGAGGAGAGAGAGAGAGAGAGACAGGGAGGAGGTGAGATTTTGGGACAGTACTCAAGAGGTTAAGGTAATTCCAGAGGTAAGGACAGCATGGTGGCATAGTGGTTAACACTGTTGACTCACAGCGCCAGGGACCTAGGTTCAATTCCCAGCTGGGGAGGGCACTGTCAAGGTAGAGTTTGTACATTCTCTCCACGTCTGCATGGATTTCCTCCGAATGCTGCAGTTTACTTCCACAGATCAAAGGTGTGTGGGTTAGATTGATTGGCCATGATAAATTGTCCTTTAGCGTTAGGGAGATGAGAAGTGTAAATATGTGGTGTTACGGGAATGGAGCTTTGGGTGGGATTGTTGTTGGTGCAGATTCGATGGGCTGAATGGTCTCCTTATACACTGTAGAAATTCTGTATTAGTGCCTAGGCATCTGAAGACACCACCACCAACAATGGAGCAGTTAAGACTGAGGATGTGGAAAATGCCAGAATTGGAGTGGCACAGGTATCTTGGAAGGATTGGAGCAGGTAGCGGAGATAGGGATGGGGAAGGCCACAGAGGAATTTGAAAACAAAGGTGAAGATTGTTAACTGGAGGTGTTCCCATACAATAAAGCACAGCCATCAAGTCATAGGAACATAGAAGATAGGAGCAGGAGGAGGCCATTTAGCCCTTCAAGCCTGCTCCACCATTCATGACGATCATTGCTGATTGTCCAACTCAATAGCCTAATCCTGCTTTCTCTCCGTAATCTTTGAATCCATTCACCCCAAGTGCTATATCCAGCTGCCTTTTGAATACATTCAATGGTTTGGCACTAACTACTTCCTGTGGTAATGAGTTCCACAGGCTCACTACTCTCTGGGTGGGGAAATGTCTCCTTATCTCCATCTTAAATGATTTACCTTGTCTTTAAATGCAGAACAGTGGCAGATAATAGTATTCTGGTTCATTAAAAAGGCTCAATGAGGTCCTGCAACTCAGTGTCACTCTGCAATTAACACTGGAACAGGTCAACAACTTCACACACAGTCTTAGGGTAAAGGCAGGAGATTCAGAAAGGAATTGAGGGAAAGACAATTCACTTGGTAGATGGTGGGAATCTGGAATACACTGCCTGCGAAGCTTATGGGGGCTGGAAACATTACAACGTTTGTGAAGTATTTGGATGAACACGTGATCTAGTATAACTTCCAAGGATACAGGACAAGTGCTAAAAAAATCAGATTAGTGTGACTTTAGTGGTAGTTATTTTCAGTGTAGGCTTGATGGGCCAAAGGGAGTTTTCTTCCCCATACAACCTCCTTCAGTTGTCTAGTCAAGAAATTATGACTGGGGCTGTTCAGGGGAGTGGGAAAAGCCATTCCAGTCTGTTTCTCAAACAATTTGCTGCACTCTAGGGGGGAGCTGGGGTTGGGGGGAGTGGGATTAAGGTGCAATCTTACCACCAAAATTCTAAGTTTCAAACGAGTGTGACAACAGGAGAGTTTCAGATCCATTTTTCCAGCCAAGCCAATTTTATGTCACTCTGTGCAAATGAAAATGCACAATCTGTTTCCTGCCAGGATGGGGAGGGGGTGGGGCCTGATCTCACCAGAAAGCTGGCATCTCTCAATGGTACGTGCAATCATGCATGTGCAGATCTCTCCGTTCTGTGCAACAAAACAGAGAGATCTGTCTGTTAACTCCACCTTTTGGATATCACGCGTTTTCCCCCACCCTCATACAATCACTGGCCTCTCGGGGTGATCCAGGTCAATTGCACCCCAAACCCCACCATGGTTGGCCCAGTTGATTGTTGCCTGTTTCCGCCCAGTCAATTGCTGGCTGTGTGTTTTGCACTTTCTTCCCCCACTATTTGATCTCAGTTGCAGAGTGTGCAGCTTACCTCCATCCCATCCACCTGCCCTTAGACCCTGTGCTCATCCAGGTACTGTCCAGTGCCTAGTGGGCATTGTCAGTGTGCCAGGCTGGCAGTGCCAGAGTGCCAGGCTGGCACTATCCAAGGAGCTCAGCCACCAACCATCCTGCGGACCTTAATTCTTTCTGGTTCTGCTAGTGAGGCCATCATTACTGGTACCCATTAATGGGGACCGTACCTGGTCTTCGCCAGTGAGTTCCGGTGAGGCTGCTAAAGCAAGTGAGCCATGATAATTGCTTCCTGGGCTCATTTATAATATTTAAATCATCATTTGAATTGATTTAAATATTGAGACTCTGCCTCACACGCGGAAATCCAGGTCATATAAGATCGCAGGAGGCGAGATATCTAAAACACCTAAACACCTTTCTCACAATTTTAATTGCTGACCCAGCCCCTGGTACGACAAGCCGATAACATCATCTCCTGGGACTTTCTCTTTTGGGTTTTAAAAATATCATAAACCTCAAAAGCCTTTTGATTTTAACTACCGTCAACAAAAGCAAGACTTTCCAATTATTTTGTATCGAACCACATCCTCGAGACATTCTGCATTGCTTCACAAGCTGCTGAATTGTAGCCAAGCGTAGCAGCTGACTGTGACACATGAAGATTACATCAGATGAATTGCTTAGAGAGTTTGGAGATGGCAAAGACTTGAGGAAAATCTTTTCCAAACCATGGAATCTCAACATAATACACACACAAACAGCCTTCATTTAAAATCACCCAACAAATTTTCTCTACTGTACTAAGTATTAACATAGCTTAGGAGCTGTTACACTGAGGCAGGATTTGAGTCAATCTCTCACTCTTTGCATGGCGCTATGTGAAATGCTTGGATTCAGGATTGTATCACACCAAGTGTAAAATGATGGATACAGAAGCTGAAACAAGTAAGAGTTGCCTGCATTTTTATTCAGTCCACAGAATGTGGCATTGATGGCTCAGTCAGCAGTTTCATCCATCCCTAATTGCCCTTGAGAAAGTGGTAATGGACTGCTTTCTGGGACCGCTGCAGACCATGTGGTGTAAGTGTGGTGATGTTAGGAAGGGAGTTATTTACACTAACCATCTGATAATGATCACCGTTTGGAATTTTTTTTTACAAAAGCGGTGATAAACATGTGGCAGAAGTATCAAGGGAGTGCCATTAATGTTGCCTGCAATGAGAAACAGCAAGACATAATTCCAGAGAGAAAAGAAATTGAGAGGCACAGTCCAAAGTTGTGCAGGTTAAGTGTATAGTGTCCCAAGATGTGTAGATTAGGGGGATTAGTGAGGTAAATGCGTGGGATTACAAGGATAAGATGTGGGGGGGGTGGCTGGGCCTAGGTAAGATGCTCTGTCAGAGAGTCAATGCAGACATGATGGGCCGAATGGCCCCCTTCTGCACTGTAGGGGTTCTATAATATCCCTGAGCCAATCACTGTCCACTAAGTCACTTGGGAGTAATGAGTGATGATGAATGTCCACAGAAACATAGTAATCTGGATGTAATAAATCTTTCATCTAATCGATTCTGGTCGAATCTGCTGTTCAATCACACATGGCCATCATTTGTAGAAGGATAATTATACAAATCCTGTAAGCGTACAATAATTCTCTCACTGTAAGCTGTGAGGCATTGATTCATACTGACATTGATGTATTGCGAATCGCCGACATTTGAGCTGCCGTTGGGGCAATTATTGTCCATTCCCAATTGTTCTTGAGAAGGTGGATGCTAAGCCGCCACCTTGAACTGCTGCTATCCGTGGAGTGAAAGTGCTTCAGGAAGGGAGCTCCAGGATTTTGACCAGTGACAAGATCCCAGATGGGAGACTGATCAAGAAGCTTAGAGCCCATAAGATCCAGGGAAATCTGGCAAATTGGATCCAAAATTGGCTTAATAGCAGGCTGACAGTCAAAGGTTATTTTGGGTGGCTGGAAGCCTGTGTCCAGTGCTGTGTCGCAGGGATCAGTGCTGAATCCTTTGCTGTTTGTAGTGTATATTAATGATCTAAACATTAATATGGGGGGTATGATAACTAAGTTTGCAAATGATGTAAACAATTGGTGGTGTGGTAAATAGCGAGGAGAAAAGCCTTAGATTACAGCCTGATGGTGATGGGCTGGTCAGATGGGCAGAATATTGACAAATAGAATTTAATCCTGGAAAGGGTGAGGTGATGAAGTTTGGCAGGGCCAACAAAGGAAGGGAATATACAATGAACAGTAGGACACTAGGAAGTACAGAGGGATCTTGTCCAAAGATCCCTGAAGGCAGCAGGACAGGTACATGAGGTGATTCAGAAGGCATATGGGATACTTGCATTTATTATCAGAGGCACAGAATATAAGAGCTAGAAAATTATGATGGAGTTGTATAAAACCCTGGTTTGGCCACAGTTAAAGTACTGTGTACTGTTCTGGTGTACAGATGTTGGCATTGGACTGCGGTAAACATAGTAAGAAGTCTCACAATACCAGATTAAAGTCCAACAGGTTTATTTGGTAACAAACGCCACTAGCTTTCGGGTTCAGCCCCTTCATCAAGTGAGTGAGGAGCTCTAATCACAAACAGGGCACAGAAAGACACACACTCAGTTTACAAAATATTGATTAGAACGCGAGTTTTTACAGCTAATCAAGTCTTAAAAGACAATGTGAGTGGAGATAGCATTAAGTATAGGTAAAAGAGATGTGTATTGTCTCCAGACAGGACAGTAAGTGAGATGTTGCAGGCCCAGGCAAGTTGTGGGGGTTACAAATAGTGTGACATGAACCCAAGATTTTGGTTGAGGCCGTCCGCATATGTACGGAACTTGGCTATCAGTTTCCGCTCAGCGACTCTGCGCTGTCATGTGTTGTGAAGGCCACCTTGGAGAACATTTACCCGAAGATCAGAGGCCAAATGTCTGTGACCACTGTAGTGCTCTTCAGTAGGAAGAGAACGGTCTTGCCTAGTGATTGTCGAGCGGTGTTCAATCATCCATTGTCATAGCGTCTGCATGCTCTCCCGAATGTACCAGACTACAGCAAGAATGTGATTGCACTAGAGAGGGTGCAGAGGAGATTCACCAGGATGCCGCCAGGGAGTGAAGCGTTTCAGCTATGAAGAGAGGCTGGATAGGCTGGGGTCGCGTTCCTTAGAGCAGAGAAGGCTGAAGGGCAGCTTGCTTGAGGGGTACAGAATTATAAGGAAAATAGAGTAGATAGGAAGAAACTTTTCTCCGTAGTAGAGGGATCAATAACCAGGGGGCATAGATTTAAGATAAGGGGCAGGAGATTTAGAGGGGATTTAAGAAAAATCTTTTTCACCCAGAGGTCAGTGATTCTCACTGCCTGAAAGAAAAGCGGGCAGGAACTCTCACCACATTTACGAAGCAGTCAGATGAGCATTTGAAATGTCACAGTGTAAAAGGGCCAGATGCTGGAAAATGGGATTGGAATAGATATGTGCTTGAGGCTGGCATAGACGAGATGGACCGAAGGGCTTCACTCTGTGAATCTCTGTGACGATGAAGGAATAGCAATATGTTCCCAAGTCAGGATGTTAGACAGTTTGGAGGGAAACCTGGGGTAACTTCGGTGAGTATCTGTCCTTGTCTGTCTAGATGTAGAGATGCTGGCATTGACTGGGGTGAACACAGTAAGAAGTCTGACAACACCAGGTTTAAGTTCAACCAATTTATTTGATAGTAAACTCACACAAGCTTTCAAGGCTCTGCTCTTCGTCAGGTGAATTCACTTGTGGGGACTTTGATTGGACCAGTTTGGTTTTTGACTGGACATAAATGAAAAAAAGCTGGCGATGACACATAATTTTGGCATGAAGAATATGGAATAGGCCACCCATTAGTTGGACTGCAGTGATTTCAAGTTGAATTTTTACTATACGCGTTATTATAATGGGGCGGCACAACGGCACAGTGGTTAGCACAGCTGCCTCACAGCGCCAGGGAACCAGGTTCGATTTCCAGTTTGGGTCACTGTCTGTGCAGAGTCTGCACTTCCTCCCCATGTCTGTGTGGGTTTCCTCTGCTTTCCTCCCACAACCCAAAAGGCCTGCTGGTGTGGTGGATTGGCCGTGCTAAATTCCCCCTCATTGCACCTGAACAAGCACTGGAGTTTGGTAACTAGGGAATTTTCACAGTAATTTCATTGCAGTGTTAATGTAAAACTAACTGTGACACGAACACTTTATCTTATTAGCAATGTACCAATTGGCATTTTAGCAGAATAAGATAATTAGTGGTGACAAATAAAGATTTTCCTATGCTGCTAAGTACCATAAGGTTCTAATACATAGTCAAGATTATCAATCTTCTGATTAAATAGAAACTTAAAACGGGAGTTTGTAATGGTAGAGGTTATTAGGAGTGCACAGAGTTAAAAATAACTTGAGAACTGCCTTTGTGAGATGCCACATGCTTACTTAATATGCAGACCACTATATACTTGTCAATTTCCTATCCCAGTAGGATACTGGCTGCACAGTTATAGGTGTGATGAATTGCTGAGAGTGCTCAGACATAATGTGGTGTACGATATTCTGTTTCAACAACAAACCTCTCAGTTGGGATGTGAGGTGTACCATGTTATGATGCAAAGGTTTGAATTTGGTTTGGACTTTCCAGATTTTGGCTCTGAGATTTCTACCACTGATTTTCAGCATAGAAGGCATGCTTACTAAGCTGCTGGGGCAACAACACTGCGCTGCGAATTATACCCTGCAAGGGATAAGAGGAGATGGTGGTGCAGTGTTAATGTCAATGGACTGGTAATCCAGAGGCCCAGGCTAACGTTCTGGGGAGAACATGAGTTCAAATCCCACCAAGTCTAATGATTGCCGTGGAACCATTGTCGATTGTCAGAAAAAACTATCTACTTCACTATAGGAGAAAAAAGTCTGCCACTCTTTTGTTGTCTAGCCTACATGTGACTCCAGACCCACAGCAGTCTGGCTGATTCCCCCTCAAGGGGAATCAGGGATGGGCACAGTGGTTAGCACTGCTGCCTCACAGCGCTAGGAATTCGATTCCCACTCTGTGTCACTGTGTGTGTGGAGTTTGCACATTCTCTCCATGTCTGCGTGGGTTTCCTCTGGGTGCTTTGGTTTCCCCCCACAGTCCAAAGATGTGCGGGTTAGGTTGATTGGCCATGACAAATTGCGCCTTAGAATGAGAGGGATTAGTAGGGTAAATATATAGGGTTTTGGGGGTAGGGCTTGGGTGGAGTGTTGTCTGTGCAGACTTGATGGACTGAATAGCCTCTTTCTGCACTGTAGGGATTTTATGATCTATGATTCTATGAATAAATGCTAAACCTGTTAAAGAATAAGATAAATGACATGTGGAATTTAAATTCGATTAATAAAGATCTGGAATTGATAAATTACAAGCCGTTCACTGATGGCTGTAAAAGCCCGATCCACATTCTCCAGCTTCTGTCCAATTTGCTGTAATTAGCCCTTGCCTAATTAAGCACCCTCATCTGAGGGCCACTTTTGTCCTTCTCCACGACTAACTGAAATCTTATGAAATAATGGTCGCTAAGTTCAAAATGCTTTCCCACTGAAACATCGATCATCTGGCCTGGCTCATTCCCCCATTACCAACTCTGGTATCCCCAGTTGGATTGTTAACATACTATGTCAAAAAGCCTTCCTGGACACATCTAACAAATTGCTCTCCATCCGAGTCTCTGGCTGTAAGGGATTTCCAGTCAATGTGGGAGGAAGTTAAAGTCACCCAACTGAGGAATACCCTGCTTTTTTTTTCACAGTTTTCCAGTATCTGACTACACATCTGTTCCTCTGTCTCCTACGGGCTGTTGGGAGGTCTATAATACACTTCCAACATTGTGATTTCACCCTTCCTACGATGGAACACATAATCTCCAAGCATGAAGAAGCTAAAGTCTGATCTGGACAGGGAAATGTGCTTCAGTTAAAGACACAGTTGGAGATTGCTTAAAATGAAATTGAAGACATAGCTAGGCAGCTTCTAGATTTAAAAAAACCCATTGCAGACATGGAGGCTGGAAGATGTCACCAGTGCACAAGGAGATCCATTGTCATATCTGATGAAATGCAGAGTCAAAGGACCTAGCTGGATGAAAAAAGACTGGAAAAAGGGTCCACTGTGTGGTTGAAAAGTTAGATCTGATCAGATATAGATATAGTCAGACATAGGCAGAGCCAAAGGATGTGGCCAGGTCACTAGAGCAAAATTTAAAAGCTAAAAAGTTTGAAAAAAGGAATAACCCACTGTGCAGATGAAAGGCCAGACCTGATTGAAAGCAGAGTGACAAGACCGAGCCAAAAATAGGATACGCAAAAAAAATATGCAGTGAATAAAACTCACTTTATAAAATAGGCAGTCATTAGGATCAGCACATCCAGAATGAAACTGAAAGTGTGCTGAGTAATGGCTGAACTGGATTGAAAATATGTTTAATTAAAAAAAAACTGCAGTCAGATTTCAAAAGATGCTTATAGTCGATCCCTAGCCTTGAAGGAGTAAAGCTGGCCCAAAGTGGCTTTTTTTAATATTTCCAGCAAGATTAACTTGTTTGAAAGGACAGCTTGTCAGGTCCACCGAGGCTAATAAATATTTTAAATTCCAAGTTGCGGAGAACACAGACCACAAAAGAAGACTGGAAACCTCCAAGAAAGCACTGTGAATGACCAAGAGCAAGACAGACCAAGTATCCCAGATCATGGGAATCTGCAAACCCCAGGCAGTACCTCGGATAAGTACATAGTCATGGGTTACCAATAAATGGCGTAGGTTCAATCACACAAGCCCCCAGATCTAATGGTGCAGTGGGTTGTGTTCCTGCCTCTGATCAGGTAGCTCCAGGTTTGAGTCCCACCTCAGGACTTGATGCCAGGCTGGTAACAGACTAGCCACCTGTCCCAGGAAATTCCAGCTATAGGTACAGACATGTGGATATGAGTATGTGCTCTGTCTGTCTGTAGATACGGAGAAGAAAATAGATGGATACCAATCTCCAGACCTTTCTGTGAAACTCCAAACAGCCTTTACAACTATTTTTGAAGTTTGGGATTGGATTTAACTGACTCTTGTGATCAGTTCCAGCGCGACTCCTGTCTGAATGGAAACCAAGTCTATTAGGTTCAGGTGTAGCCCACAGAAAAATCTGCATGATGTTGGTTTAAATTTATTTATTAGTGGCACAAGCAGGTTTACATTGACACTGCAATGAAGTTACTCTGAAAATCCCCTAGTTACCACACTACAGCACCTGTTCAGGTACACAGAGGGAGAATTTAGCATGGCCAGTGCATTAAGCAGCACATCTGTGGGAGGAAACCGGAGCACCCGGAGGAAATCCATGCAGACGTGGAGAGAATAAGTAAGTTCTGTTCATAAAATTGGGAATTGAACCTGGTTCCCTGGCATTGTGAGGCAGCAGTGCTAACCACTGTGCCACTGTCATTATGTCATTAAGACGTTAGGACGGCGGCGCGGGCTCGTTGGGCCGAAGGGCCTGTTTCCCGTGCTGTGTTGTTCTTTGTTCTTTGTTGTTTGTTCACTGTGTTGTAACCCTCTGACTCTCAGCAAGCTGGCAAGTAAAAATCTCAGCATTCCATCGCACCCCTGTCCACTTTGTAATCTCTCTTCATAACATCATTACTAGATTTGTGCAATATCTTGGCTCTGTCTTACCAAATGGCAAAATGTATGTTAAAGAGGCTTTAAATTCTCAGAAGCTGACCATTAAATCTCGTCACATGTAGGTAACACGCTGGACGCCTGACCTCAATAGAAGTATTGCATTGTTTCTAGTCCAGTTTAAAAACTTTCAATCCCAATCTGTACAGAACATCCTTCCTTGAAAAGCTGCAAAAAAGCAATGTTTTATATCCTCAGCTTTACATCGCAAATCATTAGTCAGTCAGCTGGTTTTATCTCTGATCATGAGAAATGCAAATCATAGCAATTATTTTCAAACTAATGTGGTATGAGATGTGACCTCTCCCTCGCCCCGGTTATTGTACAGCAGTTTTACTGCTTTTAATTTACAAAAGCACTTCACATCCATATGTAAATCTAGATGAATCTAGTCTCCATTTTGTTAAATTCTCTCAGCTCAGAACTCTGGCTGTGAAATGTTGATGGGTGAAAACACCATAATCAACGCTTGGTTTTTGATTGAAGAATAAATAAATGCCACACACACCGATTTCCTTTTTTCTCATTATTTTTAATTTTGCTTTCTTATTTTCGTTGCAAATTCTTCAGCTCCAGATTGTGACCTGGCTAGGATTTTCCAGTCACATGACAAAGTCCATGGACCTTCTCCATTTAATTTTCCTTCCCCCATCCCCCCCGAACAAATCCCACCTCAAGTATTTCTTTTGGAAGGGAGAGAAGTGGGTAATGAGTGGTTGAGGGACTCTTAGATTTTATGACTGTTTAGATTGGCTTTTAGAGTGGCATTGTGCCATCCTGCCTACCATGGGCATCATACTGGACGGGACATGAACTATGTTGACCTCGGGTTGGACTTTTTGACTTTGGGGACAAGCAAGGCCAGAAAATCCCACCCTCAGAGTCTAAAGGTGTTGAGAGGTATGGAGGTAGCACAAGCACATGACGTTCAGATAGGAGATCAGCCATGATCATATTTGCATGGCAGAGCAGGCTTGAAAGGCCAAATGGCCCATTTCTGTGTGGAAATTAAGTTGTCATTCCAGCTATGGTCAAATATTTAATTCACTTTGTTCTGCAAGATTAAGGATGCTCACCTCAAAATAAAGCACCATGTGTTTGCTGGAACTTATAATATTATAGTTAAAAGCAATTAAAAAACACATGCTGTAGAGGAAAATTAAGTTACAACAAGTGTAGAAATTAAGTTATGACAAACTATCCTGTCAAGTAATGGGAAATGCTTATTAGCGAACAAGATCTTCAGTGAGGGCAATGCTTGCGTACTCAGAATAAGCGACTAATCTAAACCTTGTGTTAGTTTCATAAACACTGTGTTCCCAGCCTTTTGGCCACAGGATGAAAATAAGACTTTAATAACAAAATTCCAAAGTGCAAGGTATGGTGAACTATAACTATTACATTTTCTACATGAATAGACAGAATACTTTGCAATGTTTTAGGCTGTATTATGTCGTCACTTGTGACAAAACAGCACAGGAAAAGAACAAAACAGCAGAGGAAACTTATTGACTTTTTTGAAAAGGTGACCAAAGAGGTGGATAAGGGTAAGGCAGTTGATGTGGTATATATGGACTTTAGTAAGGCGTTCGATAAGGTTCCCCATGGAAGGCTTTCTGCAGAAAATGCAGATGTATGGGATTAAGGGTGATTTAGCTAATTGGATTAGGAATTGGCTAGCTGATAGAAGACAGAGGGTGGTGGTTGATGGGAATTATTCATCATGGAGTTTGGTTACAAGTGGTGTACCTCAGGGATCTGTTTTGGGGCCCCTACTGTTTGTAATTTTTATAAATGATCTGGATGAGGGTATAGAAGGATGGATTAGTAAATTTGCTGATGACACCAAAGTCGGAGGAGTGGTAGATAGTGAAGAGGGGTGTTATAGTCTGCAGAGAGACTTGGACAAGTTGCAGAGCTGGGCCGAGAGGTGGCAAATGGAGTTTAATGTGGAAAAGTGTGAGGTAATTCACTTTGGCAGAAATAACAAATGTATAGAGTATAGGGCTAATGGTAGGACTCTTAATAGTGTTGATGAACAGAGGGATCTTAGTGTATATGTGCATAGATCCCTGAAAGTTGGCACTCAAGTTGATAAGGTTGTTAAGAAGGCATATGGAGTCTTGGCTTTTATTGGTAGGGGGATTGAATTTCAGAGCCGCAACGTCATGTTGCAACTGTACAAAACTCTAGTGCGGCCGCACTTGGAGTATTGTGTGCAGTTCTGGTCCCCACATTATAAGAAAGATGTGGAGGCATTGGAGAGGGTACAGAGGAGGTTTACCAGGATGTTGCCTGGTATGGAGGGAGGTCTTATGAGGAGAGGCTGAGGGATTTGAGGTTGTTTTCGTTAGAAAGAAGGCGGCTAAGAGGAGACCTTATTGAAACATATAAGATGATTAGAGGTTTAGATAGGGTGGACAGTGATAGCCTTTTTCCTCGGATGGAGAAAGCTAGCACGAGGGGACATAGCTTTAAATTAAGGGGTGGTAGTTATAGGACGGATGTCAGAGGTAGGTTCTTTACCCAGAGGGTGGTAAAGGTATGGAATGCCCTGCCTGCTGCAGTTGTAGATGCGCCAAGTTTGGGGGCGTTTAAGTGGTCAGTGGATAGGTTTATGGATGAAAAGGAAATGGTTTAGGTTAGAGGGTCATTGCTTTTTCTCAATTGGTCGGCGCAACATCGAGGGCTGAAGGGCCTGTTCTGCGCTGTAGTGTTCTATGTTCTGTGAAACAGGCCCTTCGGCCCAATGAGCCCATGCCGCCACCTCGATGTTCCCACTTCTATCTGTGATCCCTGTCTATATTTATAGATCTATGCATTGAAACCAAATTTGAGACAATTTAGGGAGAATTTGTTCTGCCAATCAACCTAAGAGCACATCTTTGGGATGTGGGAGGAAACTGGAGCACCCGGAGAAAACCCACGCAAGCATGGGGAGAATGCACAAACTCCCACAGACACAGACCCAAATCCATGTATCTGCACAGCACAGCAATAGTCACTGAGCTGTCGTGTTGCCCAACAAATGGTCCAGGTCAAACATAGACTAACGATGTGAAGCACTAGGATACTCTCGAAAAAAATCCAAGAGCAGCCCTCTCTCAACCCATCGCGTGTATGCCCCTTGTTTAGACAACAAAGCGGACCAAAATACCTGTAGGATAAAACAAATGCATCAATATCATCGACAATTTACACATTTCCCAGGGAACTCCCACGGCTCATGATCCCTATTTTAAATCCATTTTCTATATTCCTCCATTCCCATTCTGTTCATGTGCCCATCTAAGTATCTCTTAAACAACTCCAGAGTGCCTGCCTCCACCACTTTACTTGGCAGCGCGTTCCATACCCCACCACCCTCTGTATGAAAAATCTCCCTCGAGCATCCAAATTATACCTTACCCCCCCCTTACCCTAAGCCCGTGACCCCTCGTGCTATTTAAGTCCATCCTAGGAAAAAGCTTAACCCTGTTTACTCTATCTATACCTCTCATAATCTTGTACACCTCTATTAGATCTCCTCTAAGTCTACATCTTTCTAAGGAAAACAGTCCGAACTTGCCTAATCTCTCCTCGTAACTCAGACCTTCCATACCAGGCAGCATCCTGGTAAACCTCCTCTGCACTCTAATAGTCTGAGCACTTTTCAGCAGTGTTGTGTGTACCCAGGTATTCTATTTCTACTCTTATTTTCTTTGTTTCTACGTTTATGGAAGGGAATGAGTTACTGGGTGAAATGCCAGCCATTAATCTTGACACCTGAGATCACCCAGTATTATAAATGGAGCTGTTTAATAAACTGTCTTAAGTACGGAGATTAGATTCATTCAGTTACTCTCAGTGTTCATTCCATTATTAAAAAGGATAAACTCTGAATTTAGCAGGAGTGTTTATCAGCAGCATTCACTCTTCCTGTTAAAGACTCCTTGATTATTTTCAGTGTGTGGTGACAGAAGATTACATGTTCTAATTTCTGTAAAATACAATGCTCACTATCCTCCGAGTCTGAGATGATGATAGAATGATTGGCGAGCTGTGTAATGTGAAATGTGACCCTGGTTGTGCATTGGTAGATAACCAACATTAGCAGCACTAACTGGCTGCCAGAATCTTGATGAATTTATAACCCAACCGAGCTCCATTTTCATCGCAAGCCAGCGAGTATTTTAACAGCCTGTTAGCACACTTCCTGATTGTGCCTAGAACACCTCGCACCCGTGAGTAAGTGTAGGGAGGCAGACATCAGTTACCTGTCCGCCCTGGCGTTGGTTCTGCATTAAATCCCAGGGCTCGATCACTGACGTAAAGGGCAGGGCACTCACTCCATTTGTACCATTTCATAGAAGCAGGAGTGTTGGAGCAGCATCTTAGGGTAACTTCAATTGAGGGCGGCAGGAGGGAACTGTATTGGCACAAAGACCACATGTGAGATTTTTCTGTTGTGTGATGGTACCACTGTGTTAAATAAATATCATGAGATCATTGGCTACACTGAATGAGACCAGTAATAAAAAAAATAAAAGTTGAAGTGCATACAAGCAAATGTATTGGAACATGTTTTGGAAACGTGTAGCAAAAATTGTCCCACTTCCTTATCCTTTATAATCCTGTCAACAGAGATAATTGTGCTTTGTGACTTGGGGATTTTGTCCTTCTCCTTTGCCACAAAAACAGACTATTTTATTAAAGTCTTGGCACTCCTGCAATCTTGGCTCTCACCCAATTCCCATTGCCAGACACAGACTAACCCTGTGCCTGATGATGCTGACCCAACTCTCATTGGTAACCATGCATTAAGTTTATTTGTTAGCAGCAAGTAGGCTTACGTTAACACTGCAATGAAGTTACTGTGAAAATCCCCTAGTCGCCACACCCCTGCTCCTGTTTTGGTACACCGAGGGAGAATTTAGCAAGGCCAATACACCTAACCAGCGCATCTTTCAGACTGTGGGAGAAAAGGAGCACCCACAGGAAACCCACGCAGACATGGGGAAAATGTGAAAACTTCACACAGATACTGACCCGAGCTGGGAATTGAACCCGGGTTCCTATGTTATGAGGCAGCAGTGCTAAGCACTGTACCACTCTTCAGCATCTAGATTTTGTTTTGTCCAGGAATAAAGGGAATATATCAGGTGATGGGATAAAAACCAAACATGTTGGTAATACTCAACAGTGCTGGCAGAATCTGTGGAGAGAGAAATAGTGGTTCTGTTGGATATCCAGTGTGACTCTTCAGAATGCATAGCAGCAACGGGATGCCTTTTCCTTTTGAATATCTCTCATTTCCTGCAGGTCAGATAACTGACTGAACTTGTTGGCCGCTGAAAAATGTGATTAGAATACTTCACATTTCATAAAAGTTCTCTCAAACTATCATCATTTTGTTTGCTGACAGAATCATCAGAAATTTATTGATGTCAGTTTAGTCAGGCCAAAGAAAGGGGAAGCCTTTTAGGAAAATAAGATTATTTACCATTACCAATTTTTTTTTTGAAAATATACAAAAATTGTGTCTGGGAAACTGGAGCAGAAACTTCACTGATGGTGCAGTGTTTTTGCTTTAGCAACCAATGATCCTGTTATATTGGGTACTAGAACCCCCATGAATAACTCTTCACTGATCATATTTTCTAAAGACCTCCAGTAAGAGTGACGCAGTGTACGGTGGTTAACACTGCTGCCTCACAGCATCAAGCACCCGAATTTGATTCCCACGTTGGGTCACTGTCTGTGTGGAGTTTTCACATTCTCCCCATGTCTGCGTGGGTTTCCTCTGGCTACTCCGGATTCCCCCCACAGCCTGAAAGACGTGCTGGTTAGATGCATTGGCCATGCTAAATTCTCTGAGTGTACCCAAACAGGTGCTGGAGTGTGGCAACTAGAGGATTTTCACAGTAACTTCATTGCAGTGTTAATGTAAGCCCACTTGTAGCACTAATAAATTAACTTTAGTACTTCCAAGTAACTCAATTATTTCCATTTATAGAAGCTCAGTCAAATTTAGCTAACAAAATGTAAGCATAGACTCTTTGTGCTTACCCAGTGGTCCAGTGCCTATAGCAAGTTAACCATGTTTGCTATCAGTTCAGTGTTACTCCCAGTGCTAATGGAAAGTGTTGTGGCTCCATAGGGTGTAACTGGAATCCGCACAACAAGAGCTCCCATGTTGTGTATGTGAAGGTTACCATCCCTGTCATTTCCTTTAATAATAGAAGCGGAATTCAGATGGCAGAGGGCATTGCACGAAAACTGTGGCCACTGGACTTGCTAGGAATTGGAATGAATGGGTAAAGCAAGGGACTGGATGGTGTTGAAGAGTTGCTAAAAGTTGGACTGATGGGGAGGTGGAGAAAGGAAGATAGTGGACAAGAGGGAAGAGTGAATGTGGGGTTTGAATTTCAGTGCATGTATGAAGAGGAATCTGAGCACCATTGCATTCTATCTGAGTGAGGAGCAAGGGAGGGGATGTAGATCTGGAGAGAGGGTGCAGTGTCTTAGTGGGATGACCTAGTATCGGTAACGCTGTCACTTTTCGAATAAGGATTTCTGCTCCTGAGGTTGAGCATGTAATTCGGCGAATACCTTGAGTATTTGAGTATTGTCACTGCTGACATTTCCACATGAGACCTTGGCCAGAATTTTACACTTTTCCTCCAGTGGGTTTTGAGGCAAGTGTGCACGGGAATAGCATAAAATAACACGGATGGGATTCCCTCCGGGATCCCACCAACCCGGACACAATTTACAGTGAGGCAGACGGGGCCTCAGGATAAAGGCTTTCCCGTGCCCCAATTAAGTTGCTACTTAGGGGCCTTTTCTCACTCAGCCTCAATTTGTAGTCTGGTGAGTGGCCGAAGACTGAGAGTTGGAAACAGGAAAAGTTCTCACTCTTGACTTTGGGCGGGATCTGGAACACTCCCCTCTTCCCTCCCCCACCTGCCCACCTCCCCCCCTCCTCACACAGAGGGCACCCTCCCCTTATGGACCAGAGATCTTCAGCCCACTATTCTGCTCACCCCTTTCCTGCCTCCAACAGTGAAAGGGATGAGCATTATTGCTTCCTCAAACCCCCCTTTCCCACCACCCACTCGGACCTCCCCCTCCATTCCACCCCCCCCTCCCCAATCTCCCCTCCATCCTCCCCCCCACAACCAGAGCATTCCCATCAATCCCCTGCCTGGAATCCCTGATTCTTTTCAGAATACAGTTCCCTGGGGCTTGGTCTGAGGCACGGCACTGATTTCCTCTTCCAGCCCCTGCAGCAATCTGTTAGATGGGCTTACAAAGATCATAAGGTACTCCTTACAGATGAACAGGGAAGTTTCTGCATATTCTCCCTTAATCAGCACTGCAGTGTGCCCCAAAAGTGAAAACCCTTCCAAACTAATTTGTATAAATGTAAAGCACTTTGACATACATTAAGATGCTATATAAGTGAGCGCTCCTGTTTCCTCCCCCAGTCTAAAGATGTGGAGGTTAGATGATTTTTGGTTTATTATTGTCACATGTATTAATATACAGTGAAAGGTATAGTTTCTTTGCACTATGTAGACAAAGCATACCATTCATCAAGAAGGAAACAAGAGTGCAGAATATAGTGTTACAGTCATAGCTAGGCTGTAGAGAAAGATCAACTTAATGCAAGGTAGGTCCATTCAAAAGCCTGACAGCAGTAGGGAAAGAATTGTTCTGGAGTTGGTTGGTACGTGATCTCAGACTTTTGAATCTTTTTCCTGATGAAAGAAGATAGAAGAGAGAATTCCGGGGTGAATGGGATCCTTGATCGTGCTGGCTGCTTTGCCGAGGCAGCGGGAAATGTAGACAAAGTCAGTGGATGGGAGGCTAGTTTGTGTGATGGATTGAGCTACATTCACAACCTTTTGTAGTTTCTTGTACTGTTGGGCAAAAATTAGCTGTGCTAAATGTGTGGGATTATGGGATAGTGTTGGGGGAGAGGGCCTGGGTAAGATGTTCTGTCAGAGTCAATGCAGACTCAATGGGCTGAATGGCCTCTTCTGCACTGTAGGGATTCTGTGATTGTAGAAATAACAGTTTATTCTTTATCAATTACTAAGGTAAATACCGGTCTGCAGGTTTCTGAGGAAAAAAATGTTTTTTCTCTTAAAATAGAATATTCTTAATCAACATAGATCTTAATGTTCCTGTCGGCAAAATGTAGACATTTCAAAAACTTTTCATGTACGGGAAGATAACCCACTAGTGGATAGAAGGTAATATAGTGGATAGTAATGTGATGAATCTGGTCAATTTTGAGTTCTGCATCTTGTTAATAAGTGGAAATTGAGTACTTGGGATCACTCACAGGCAGTTGCTGTACAGCTCTGCAAAGCTCTTTCCCAATATGACAATTCGGCTCCTCTGCTGCTTATGGAACCCGATTTGGATTTTAAATGGGCCTGTGGAGGGTATAGGCATGTTAATGTCCATAAGTCAATCCCAAACAATTATGGGGCGGCACTGCCCCATTTTCACCAGATAGGAATCCTCAGATTCCCATGTGCAGTGAAAAGTGAAGGGAATGAGGAGGCAAAAATGGGCAAATAATGGGGATCGGAACTGCATTCTCAAGAAGGAATTTGAAAGTTTTATTAATGAAAATAGTAAGTGTTAAGTGACAAGCAGCAAGTCAGACGCACAATCTCAGTGAACTGACAAGCTGATGCTTCAGGCTTAACTCATCATTAAAATCCTTCATTATTCTCTCTATTAATTCAGTGACACAGTGCTTAGCACTGCTGCCTCACAGTGACAGGGACCCCGGGTGAATTCCTGCCTGTGTGAAGTTCTCCACATGTCTCCTTGCTTTACTTCGGGTGCTCCGGTTTCCTCCCAACACCTAAAGATGTGCAGATTAGGTGGATTGGCCGTACTAAATTAACACTTAGTGTCTAAAGATATGTAGATTAGGTGGATTAACCGTGGTAAAATGCATGGGGTTATGGGGATCGGGCAGAGGGGTGGGCCTGGTTAAGATGCTCTATTGGAGAGTCAGTGCAAATTCGATGGGCTGAATGGCCTCCTTCTGCACTGTAGGGATTTATGGTTTCCTGCATTTTTCTATCTTCTATTATAGGTTTCCAGCATTTGGAGTATTTTTTTCTTTGGGTCTTTTAGGAGTTTCCTGCTAACCTTTGTCCTGTTAGAAAGACAAGAAGTCTCACAACACCAGGTTAAAGTCTCACAAGTTCATTAGGTAGCACAAGCTTACAGAGTGTCACTTCTTCTTCAGGTGAGTGAGGAGTTGTGTTCATAAACAGGGCATATAAAGACACAAACTCAATTTACAAGATAATGATTGGAGTGAGATTCTTTAAATGTGATCAAGTCTTAAAGGTACAGACAATGTGAGTGGAGAAAGCATTAAGCACAGATTAAAGTGGTATGTATTGTCTCCATCCAGGAAGTTAGTGAGATTTTGCAACTCGTGGGGGGTTAAAAATAGTGTGACATGAACCCAAGATCCCAGTTGAGGCTGTCCTCATGTATGTGGAACTTGGCTATCAGTCTCTGTTCAGTGATTCTGCATTGTCGTGTGTTGTAGAGGCTGCCTTGGAGAACGCTTACCCGAAGATTGGAGGCAGAATGCCCGTGACCGCTGAAGTGTTCCCCGACAGGAAGAGAACACTATAATATAACAGTGATGCGATTAATTATAAAAGGATGCTGCATATTAACACTTTGCCTTGTGATGTACTGCGACGTGAACACTTACAACATTCAGCTCAATTCTCGAGTGGGCTTCTCTGTCCTTGAGCTTTCCGGCACCTTCTTCCTGAGTGCCACATGTGATCATTTCTCTCCCGCCCACCTCCCTCCAGCTCTTAACCTCACAAACAAAATAGAATCATTGCATGTTTCTCGCAAACAGGAAGACTTCTCCGAGTGTTTTGCAATAAAGTGAAAAATAATATAGTGGACATCATATGTGGGGGGCTGGGGGAATGGCGACACTGGGGATAACAAAACAACAATGGTTAAATAGGATTTTGAAGTGCTTTTTAAAAATGTGTATTTAGCTGTTCAGACAGAGGGAGTTGGAGAAAGAATTGCAGACTGTAGGATGCTTAACAAGCATTTGTCAGTGGAACTGAGGGAACAAGGGATAGCACGTCAAGTGTTAGAGTGGAGAGAGGATGTGCGCAGGAGTGTAAAGCAGCAGTGGATGTAAAAAGGGGTAGAGCGTCTAATAATTTTGTTGTGACCTGCTGACAAATCCAAGCAACTTTTCTTTGTCCAGATGGAAATTAGAAATGTTATCTGAGCTTCTGGCCCCAGCTAACAAACCTCTCGCATTCACACGTGTGGTTAGCACTGCTGCCTCACAGCGCCAGAGACCCGCTTTCGATTCCCGGCTAGAGTCACTGTCTGTGCAGACTGTGCAAGTTCTCCCCGTGTCTGCGTGGGTTTCCTCCGTGTGCTGTTTTCTCCTACAGTCCGAAAGATGCGCTGGTTAGCTGGATTGGCCATACTAAATTCTCCCTCAGTGAGAATAGATGCCAGAGTGTGTCAACTAGGGAAATTTCATAGTCACTTCATTGCAGTGTTAATACAAACCTACTTGTGACCAATAAGTAATAAATTCATGTGCCAGATAAAGTTTGTAACAGACTGTGATAATGAGATTTTTGTCTCAATGTTCTTTTGGCTAATCCTATATATCTTTGGACACTATGAAGCAGTTTAGTATGTCCAATTCACCCAACTCATACATCACAATCTTCTGTCCTTCACTCCAGCGGGATTCACTGGTCCTGCTGCAGTGAATAGAGATTCATTGAGTGTCAAATTCTCCATCCTCACTTGCAGCAGCTGCGGGACGTGAATGGTCAGAAGATTCCAGCCATGATCTTAATTTTCTTATTTTTGAAATTATAAGATGGTAACACATGTGTTCTATTAATAAATTAAAAACTGACTGAACATCATAAACAGCAGAGCATACCCCGAGATGAAAATATTCCCTTGGCCTTCATTCCCTCCAAATAAAACTATTGTTTTGTTTTGATCTGAGTCATGATATGGAGATGCCGGCGTTGTACTGGGGTAAATACAGTAAGAAGTCTCACAACGCTAGTTTAAAGTTCAACAGGTTTATTTGGAAGTAAATGCCGCAAGCTTTTGGAATGTTGTTCCTTCATCAAGTGAGTGGAAAGTTCTGATCAAAAACAAGGCACATAAAGACATGCACAGTTTACAGAATACTGATTAGAATGCGAGTCTTTCCAACTAATCTGCTATTCAAGTCTCCACTCACACTATCTGCACCTTTGAGACTTGATTAGCAGATTAGTTGTAAACACTGTCATTCTAATCAGTATCCTGTAAACTGTGCATGCCTTTATGTGCCCAGTTTGTGATCAGAACTTTCCACACACCTGATAAAGGAACTGCGTTTCCGAAAGCTTGTGTGTTTACTATCAAATAAACTTGTTGGACTTTAACCTGGTGTTGTGAGATTTCTTACTTTGTTTTGATCTTGGCAGAGAGTGATTCATGTTGACAATAGATAGGAACAGGAACAGATCATTTTCTCCAAACTTTTCCATCATTCAAATGTATTTTAACTCTATCCGTTCATCTTGCTGTGATATCCACTGGTATCGTAACCTAGCAAAACTGTCAGCATCAATTTTAAAATTATTAATTGAACCATCATTTTTTTTGCGGGAGACAGTTCCAGTGCAGAAGGAGGCCATTTGGTCCATCGAGTCTGCACTGACCACAATCCCACCCAGTCTTATCCTCATAACTCCATGCATTTATCCTAGCTGATCCTCCTAACACTATGGGACAATTTAGCATGGCCAATCCACCTCACCCCGCACAATTTACAGTGAGGGAGAAAGCCAGAGCACCCAGAGGAAACCCACGCAGACATGGGGAGAATGTGCAAACTCCACACAAACAATGACCCGAGCCGGGAATTGAACACAGGTTCCTGGTGCTGTGCTAACCACTGCCATCGTGCCGCCCTGTGTTCTTGCTATAGAAGCTGTTCAGTGAAGGTTTATGGGACTGATTCCTGGAATGGTGAAGCTGACATATGAGGGGAGAATTGCCAATATTTTGCACCGTTGTATCGGCTTGTAAAATCCCACCCAAGACCAATGGAGAATTCTGTTCTGCAAGCCACACTTGCTCCGATTCCGGGATGATCGTGGCAATAAAATTCCAGCCGTTGAGCCGGGTTAGGATTATATTCACCAGAGTTCAGAAGAATAAGAGGGGATGAGGGCGGACCCGGAAAGATCGGTTGAACTCAGGTGGGATTTTACAGTTTGGGACAAGCGAGGCTGGGAAGTCTCATTGTATATGTTTTCAAGAATCAGTTAGGTGTAGCTCTACTTCTGAATCAGATCAAAGACTATGGGGGGAAGACGGGATGATCATAATGAGCTGGATGATCATAAATGGCCAAGCAGGCTTGAAAGGCTGAATGGCCTCCTCCTGATCCTGTTTTCTGTGCTAAAAATACTTTGTTGGTGATAAAGCTCTTGGGACATCCTAAATGGCAGAACATAAATGTAAATCATTCTACTGTTCTTTTTTAGTTGGTTGTGCAACTGATTCTTTATAAACCAGCTGTCATCCTAAGTGATTTTCATTTTCTGTGCTCACCTCTTCCAAACCCTTCAAGGTTGTCCAGTTCACAGCCGTCCCACTATCTGTTGAAATAAATGGGAATTTCAAATCAACAGCCGAACATATAATTATATGAAATAGCAACAGGAGGAGTCTCCACTCAGCCTCTCGAGTCTGATCCACTGTTCAATAAGATCTTGACTGAACTGACTGTAACCTCAACTCCACATTCTCACCTATCCCAATAACCTTCATCCCCTTGCTTATCGAGATTCTATCTCACTCTGCCTTAAAAAAATTCCAAAACTCTGATTCCATAGTCTTTTGAGGAAGAGGGTTTTAGAGACTTAAATGTATCCCTAATTCTGGATTCCTCCACAAGAGGAAGCACCCTTTCCACATCCACCCCGTCAAACCCCTCCTAGGCCATGCTGAAATGCTTAACAATTTTCCTTTGAATTTTAATTAATGGGAATATTTTAGACTCGGTGATGTGATCAAAGAACTGTCTGTACAATAGCTCCTTTAATCAGGACTCCATAAACAAAGTGGTCATTTATTTAAGGGACCAATCTAAAGTGTGCCAGGCTTGAAATGATACATTTGGTAATCAATGCGATCATCACTGTACAATAATTGGATAATCAATGCCGAATTGGTTATTATACGTCAGTCGCTGACATTATGGAGCATGAATAACTAACACTAACATGAGGAGCCACATCTCACTGCTGTTGCAAAATTATGACATAAGAATATTGCTGAATAGCAAGTGCTTATCAGACGTAGTTTAAGAGCTTTGCTTGCTTTTCTTGCTGGTTTCAGGATGCAAAAAGAAAAATATCCAATGTTTCAGGAGTTAAAATACATATTTGTAATCGCCAGTATGGAATGTATGAAAAAAATACCAATTACAGGGACCTAGGATTCACACTCAGTGATAGAATACTGGTGTCCTGTGTGTACAGTAATGTTACCATTATAGAATTCAGCTTTTAATTTGCACAGATCTGTGATACCAAACCACCAATAGTTCACCAAAAACAGAAAATCTTAGCGGGCCTGACAGCATCTGTGGAGAGAGAATAGAGCCAATGTTTCGAGCCTGGATGACTCTCTGTCAGAGCTAAATACAAAGAAAGTAGGACAAGATTTATACTATAAGGGTCGAGGAATTGGGCAAGGGTATGGTTGAACTGCTATAATTGGACAAAAGGGATGTAAATGGCGATGATAAAGGCTAGGGAAGGTGCTAAGAGCGTCCGTGAAGAGCTCAGAATGTGTGAATGGCAGGACCAAGGTAGAGGTTATCAAAGGAATGCATTAGAAATTATAGAATCCTGACATGCTAGAAGGAGGCCATTCAGCCCATCGAATTTGCACTGACTATAATCCTACTCAGGCTCTATTCCCATAACTTCACATAGTAACCCTGTTAATCCTCTAACACTAGGGTCAATTTAGTATGGCCAATCAATCTAACCCACACATCTTGGAGTGTGTGGACCCAGAGAAAACACATGCAGACACAAAGAGAATGTGCAGACTCTGCACAGACAGTGATCCAAGGCTGGAATCGAACCCTGGTCTCTAGCACTATGAAGCAGTTGTGCTAACTTTCTTATTCATAATGGCTCCTCTGTCACTGGTTTCCAGGAAATGTTACTACCTGTCCGATCTTGACACCTGCAGATGCTAAAACACTTGCTTTTTATTTTCAAGAGAAAATTAACCATAATTATTTCACCACCCAACATAAACAAGAACTGGCTTGGTGCTTCCCAGATCCCTTTATAAACAAATGAAAGGAGATTAGATTGTATTATTGGAGCTGAATAAGTTGTTACCTGTTACTCAGCAGTAGAACTCTCACCTCAGCCAAAGGATTGTGTTCAAAATAAAACATTCAAGACACTTCAGCACACCAGCTAAGCTCATAAATCAGCACAGAATGACAGAAAGCAGCAGTATCTGAAATGCTGTCTTTCTGATGAGACATCTAAACAAAGTGCCCTTTGCTGAATGTAAAAGATGCAATGTCACTATTCTGAGCAGGGCAGCTGACAGACAAGCTGGAGAGCAAGATTTCAGTTTTGCAAAGGAGTTGAGTCTACATATGTTCTTGTTTTAGCTTAGCTTCCCTGGGGTTTACAATAGAAAGCACTCCATTCCATAGCACAGAAATCATTCATCTTAATAAATGCACAAAGCAAAGAAGGGATACAGTCCTGAGGTTCTGATGACATTCAGGAATTAGATGACCTTGATTCATGGCTGAACTTCCAGATTGATTTCCACTGTAAGATTTGCGTATATGAAAGTGTACATGATCCTGTTTGTACAGCAAATTGTAAGGTATGTACCTGATAGCACTGTGATTGTGTTTATAGATGATAAGGAAAGAGTCGTCTAACTGATGCTATTAGACCCATCACTACTGATTGCAGTGTACTGAATTCAACATCATTAACTTCAGAGAAGGAGGGTTTATGCTGTTGTTTCAATCTAGTTGACCACTGGGAATCGACACTGGCTTGGGAGGAGGAGACAGCGGGTATTAGTGGAAGGCTCTTTTTCCAACTGGAGGTCAGTCACTAGTGGTGTGCCACAGGGCTCAGTACTAGGACCTCTTCTATTTGTGATTTATATAAATGACTTGGAAGAGGGGGTAGGTGGTGTGATCAGCAAATTTGCTGATGACACTAAGATACTTGGATTGGCGGGGACTGAGGAGCAGTGCCAGGCAATACAACAGGACATAGATAGGCTGGTAGATTGGGCAGATAGATGGCAAATGGAATTTAATCCGGATAAATGCGAGGTGATGCATTTTGGCCGGAATAATGTAGAGGGGAGTTATAGGATAAAAGGTAAAACTATCCGGAGTATAGAGACGCAGAGAGACCTGGGGGTGCAGGTTCACAAGTCTCTGAAGGTGTCAGTACAGGTGGAAAAGGTGATAAAGAAAGCGTATGGTATGTTAGCCTTCATAGGAAGGGGTATAGAATACAAGAGTAGGAGTTTGATGTTGCAAGTGTATAGAACGTTGGTTAGGCCTCACTTGGAGTACTGCGTCCAGTTCTGGTCGCCGTACTACCGGAAGGATGTGGAGTCCCTGGAGAGAGTGCAGAGGAGATTTACCAGGATGCTGCCTGGTATGGAAGGGCTGTCTTACGAGGAAAGGTTGAACGTACTGGGGTTGTTTTCCCTTGAAAGACGCCGGCTGAGAGGGGATCTATTAGAGGTATATAAGATTATGAGGGGTATAGATAGAGTAAATGGTGGTAAGCTTTTTCCACCATTAGATTCGGATAGAACGAGGGGTCACGGCCTTAGGGTGAGGGGGGCTATGTATAAGACTAATATTAGAGGGCATTTTTTCACACAAAGGGTAGTGGGGGTGTGGAATGCACTACTGAGTAAGGTGGTGGGAGCAGGCACGCTAGGGTTGTTTAAGGGTCTCTTGGACAGCCACATGAGTGGTCTGCAGATAGAGGGATATAGGAGGACTGTTTAAATACTTTAATTGTTTCCACAGGCTATTCGGTCCACCTTGTTGACCAACAAGGTGCATGCATTCGGCAGGTCGTGCGAGGGCTGCTCCTAGAGGTTCCTTAAGGAGTGGCCTAGTGCTTCATGTCGTTAGTGTATGCTTAAACTGGACCATCAGATGGGCAACATGACAGCTCAGAGACTGTTGCTGTTGCTGTGCAGACACATGGATTTGGGCCTGTGTCTGCGGGAGTTTGCACGTTCTCCCCGTGGTTGCGTGGGTTTTCTCCGGGTGCTCCGGTTTCCTCCCACATCCCAAAAATGTGCTCTTAGGCTGATTGGGTAACAAATTGGTCTCTATATGTCATTAAGACGTTAGGATGGCGGCGCGGGCTCGTTGGGCCGAAGGGCCTGTTTCCCGTGCTGTGTTGTTCTTTGTTCTTTGTTCTTTGACATTGATCTATCCTTCATCATATACCAGATAATCCCCCGAGGAAGTGTTTTTGAATATTGAATGGGAGTATGGGTGAGAGATGATTGGAAAAAATAGAGAGAGGAGTGCTTTCATGCACTTTGCTTCTATTTTCAAGAGAAAATTAACCATAATTATTGCACCACCCAACATAGACAGAGCCAGTATTGCCTGTTGCATAAAGATGGTGCTGGGTGGCCCCTGTATCATCAACAGAGGAGCAAATTAGGATATGCTCCATGGAGGCATAACCAGGAAGAGGATCTTAATTCTACTTTAACAAAACCAAAAGAGAACATATCAGATAAAATCATTCCTCCTGAGTGCCTGTCAGACAGAATCTTCATGTTGTCTTGCATATCTATCAGACACGGTCCATGCTGTGCTGTCCTCTGGCCATGCAAGAATTCAGACGTAGTGATGCTTCCTCTCCAGAATCATCCAGTTGGGATTGAATGGGTTTGAGGATCCAAATTGGATCAAGCTACTTTCCATTTCCTGTGAGGAAACTATAAACCCAAATAAAAAAAAATTATCAAATTATCCCCAACTTTAAGAAGTTACCAACAAAGTCTAGAGTGGCACTGTGGTCCAGTGGTTAGCACTGCTATCTCATAGCGCCAGGAACCCAGTTTGATTCTGGCTTTGGTCACTGTTTGTGTGCAGTTTGCACATTCACCCTGTGTCTGTGTAGGTTTCCTCCGGGTGCCCTGGTTTCTTCCCACAGTCCAAAATGGTTTGGTGCATTGGCCATGCTAGATTCTCCCTCACTGTACCCAAACAGATGCCGGAGTGTGGCAATTTGGGGCTTTTCACAGTAACTTCAATGTATCCCTATTTGTGACACTAATAAATAAACAATATCAGTTTTCATAACTTCTAATTTAACACAAATCAGAACTAATAAAAATTAAATAGGCAAATGATATGTCAAATAAAAAGGTGAATTTCAATGTAAATAGTCAATAACTGTTCCTCATATGACAAGCTCTCCATTTCAAGATCATTCTTATGAACCTCCTCTGGACCCTTTCCAAGGCCAGCACATCCTTCCTTAGATATGAGGTCCAAAACTGCTCACAGTATTCCAAATGGGGTCTGACCAGAGCCATCTACAGCCTCAGAAGTACATCCCTACCCTTGTATTCTAGCCCTCTTGACATAAATGCTAATATTGTATTTGCCTTCCTAACTGGCGACTGAATCTGCACGTTAACCTTCAGAGAATTTTGAGCAAGGACTCCCAAGTCCCTTTGTGCTTTCGATTTCCAAAGCATTTCTCCATTTAGAAAGTAGCCTACGCCTCCATTCCTCCTTCCAAAGGGCATAACCTCACACTTTTCCACATTGTGTTCCATCTGCTATTCCTTTGCTCAATCTCTTAACCTGTCCAAGTCCTTCTGAAGCCCCCTGCTTCCTCAATACTACCTGTCCCTCTACATATCTTTGTCCCTCTACATATCTTTGTATCGTCTGTAAACTTAGCAACAGTGCCTTCAGTTCCTTCTCCCAAATTATTAATGTTGTGAAATATTTGCCACCACACTTGCCCACTATTATTCCTGTGATGATGCAACAGAAATATTTGCGCTTCCACCATCCCTGGTGTGTCCTTTTCTGCCAAACAGTAAAACTGATCTCTTCCGGAGTGGGATTAGCTTCTCCTCCTACAAGAATTTAGTGTGTCTCTGTTTTCTTGTTGTGTTTGTACCTGTACCATCTACTTCTCCTCCTTTGTGTCTGGCCACAGTTGGTACTGTTTGCAGGTCAAGAGTTGAAAGGTCACATATGGGCCAGCCTTTCTTATCCAAGAAAATTATAATGGATCCCTTTACAGTGGACACAAACTCTTAAAGTCGTTTTCAAATATTCTGTGAAACAATTATATTTCCACAGACCTTCTAAAGGATTTACACATTTTCCTTGATGTACCGTTTCCAGGTCAAAGGTCATCACAGAATGAAATGTTCTACATCATCCCCGTTAAATCCTCAGAGAAGTCAATCCTTTCCACTGGTCCTTTTGACACATGGAAATTAAGATACTGCAAGGATCCACTATGGAAACAGCTGGGTTGGGCATATGGCTTTCTCGGAAAAGCTTTGATTCCTGCTGTGTTGGGGACATGGTATTCGGACATCTCCTGTGGAGAAAGCACAGAAGGGCCATCACCCAATGAAACCCTGACACAGTTGTACTGACACCAACATGATTTACAGCGCGCCGCAGCACTGTGAGGTTATCCGAAGGGTTACAGCTGAGCACTTCACCTCATTAACTACACTTCATAAGTAATACTGAGATAGCTTCATCAGAATATTGGGAAATGTCAGTGTTTCACAATCTTTAGCATTCTCACATTTATTCCACCATATAATGTTTTGTGTAACATTTTCAAAGCACAGCGATACTAATATTTAAATCGGGATTCTCCGATGATTCCTACCATAGCTGCCAACAAGAAGGAGCATTTGGCATTCAGCCAGCATTCTGTTCATTGCAGCGGGACTGAGAATCCCAGCTGCAGGCGAGATTGGAGAATTCTGGCTGTAAATTTCACTGCGGCAATTGAACAGCCTTGCTGATTGTTGAATTGTACGAAAGAGCAAAAAGAGAGAATGGCATTTTTGTGATATTTTTCACAACCTCATGACATCCCAAAGTGCTTCAGAGCCAATGAAGCCATTTTGAAATGTAGTCACTTGGTAAGTCACTGAAATGCAGAAACATATGCACAGCAAGATCCCATAGATAACAACATGATAAGTGACCAGATTATCTGTTTTTCTCTTTGGGGTATTTTTTTCATTCATTTATTAGTGTCACAGTTAGGCTTACATTCTCACTGCATTGAAGTTACTGTGAAAATCCCCAAGTCACTACACTCTAGCATCTGTTCAGGTACACTGAGGGAGAATTTAGCATAGCCAATCCACCCAACCAGTACATCTTTGGAGTGTGGGAGGAAACCGGAGCCACTGGACAAAACACAGGCAGGCATGGGGAGAGTGTGCAGATTCCGCACAGACATTGACCCAAGCCGGGAATCGAACCTGGTCCCTAGCGCTTTGAGACAGCAGTGTTGATCACTGTGCCACCTTGCTGATGTTGCTTGAGGGGCAGATGGTGTCTGAGATACCATGCTTGTGTTCAAAATGCTGATTATGGCATTATTCTGACCTACCTGGGAGAGAGCAGACAATGCTTCGGTTTAGCATCTCATTCATAAGGCATCTTTGACAGTGCAGTACTCCCTCAGTACCACATTGGCATATCTCATAGGTTAATACTCATATAAAATTGATAACAGTTGCCCTTGATGTGGTTTTGAACACTGATATTGTTTGGTGCATGCCATAAGACCATAAGATATAGGAGGAGAATTAGGCCATTCACCCATCAATCTGCTCTGCCATTCAATCATGGCTGATCAGTTTCTCAACCTCATTCTGCTTCCTTTTCCCCATAACCTTTGATCAAAGGACCTACCTATTCCTGACTTAAATGCGCTCGATAACCTGCCTCCTCCGCCTTCTGTGGCAACGAATTCTACAGATTCACCACTTTCTGGCTGAAGGAATTCCTCCTCACCTCGATTCCCCTTTACTCTAAAGCTGTACCCTCAGGTCCTCATCTCGTCTACTGATGGAGATATCTTCCCCAAGTCCTCTCTATCCAGACCTTCCAGTATTCTGTAAGTCTCAATAAGATCCTCCATCATCCTTCTGAACTCCATTGAGCACCGACCCAGAGTGCTCAGATGTGTGTGTTCATCTGGTGGTATCATTTTCAGGAAGTCGACGTCTGCTGCTGGTTGCTATCGTTCTGGACTATGGGTGGCAGGGACAGTATCACAGCTCAGCTATCAAAAGCAGGAAGCTGGCTGATGTAAACACCTTCAAACCCCAACACTCCCTCATCCTCAGGGAGTGGCTGCCCTGGTTCAGATCTCAGAACTTGTGGAATTGGACAGAGCACCTTCAATGCGCATTTATAAATAAAATGTCTCCTGTGTTGCTGGTTAAAACTGTCAACAGGTCATCACAGTCCAAGCTGCCCTGGGAGGAAATGGCCTGTGGGAGCAACGTGAACTGTGGAAAATGTGCCAACTCTCTCCTGTGGAAATTCTCTGCTGCTTGCTAAGTCCAATACATTTTCATTTAAGTTCCCTCTCAGTATGTTGGTATCCCTGGCAAGGCTGCGATTCAATGTCTGCCCCTGATTGGCCAGGGGCAGTCTGTGCTTTGTTTTTACAGTGATTTGATACAACTGAGTGATTGGCTGGAATACTTCAAAAGACCATTCAATGTAAGAGCCTTATCTGCCCACCCGCTACCACACTCCCTCACCTCCACTCCACACTCCCCCACTCTCGCCAAAACTCCCCCACCTTCCCCCACACTGCACACTCCACCACCCCCAAAACTCCCTCACCCTCCCCTCACACTCCACTAACCCCCCCACACTCCCCCACCCCTCCCCACACACACTCATCCATTCCCTCCTCGCTCACCTCCCGCCCCCACTCCACCCTCCCCACAGGGTTTCTGAGGTGGGGGAGGCACTCACCATTGGTTGCTGCTGGCGTTGTGGGGGAGGATTGGCTATTGGGAGAAAGATGGTTGTATCTCTCCCAGGGATGCCCTGCTGATGGTTGTCTTGATGATCCTTTTTTTTTGTGGTTTCTCTGGAGAAAACTGATTTAAGTTTCCCAGCGACGGGGAGGCAATTCGATGCTCTGATTTGGTTAGAGAAGAGTGAGGTTTGTATTGCTGTGAGCCTGAGTGTGGTGTCTGAGTCTTTGGCTTACTGGTTTCATGAGAATATGTGCTGCTGTGTTGTAGCCTCAATTGATTGCAGTAATCTGATGTTTCGTCTTTCCTGGGTTATCCTTTCGTTAGCTGGAAATCCTGAGAGGTTAAATTGGGCTGTTGCGTGTTACATCACGAGGGATCCCGTATATTTTGTAGCCGCGTCTGTGTTATCCCGTGCAGGAGGACATACACCATGAGGACATGTGTTTGGATTTTATCCTGTTATCCCCCACTCTATCTGGTACCCTTTCTTTATCCGTATGAGAGCAAACACCGACCACAATGAATACAATGATGGCTAATTTGAAACCATATGGAAGAATATTCATTGGTCATTTCTGCTCGTTTGGAGGAATAATGATTGCCGTACTAGATTTTGAGGATTGGTTGCATTTCGACAAATGAAAACTACAATAAAAATAATCTTCTAAAAAAGAAAGAGAATGACTGATTAGGATGGTCTTCACGGCAGGTTAACTGAGCTGTAATCTTCGACCAACTGACAGAAATTTCTTCCCCCGTTACCTAGTTGCCAGTTTTGTGAATCAAAGGACAAATTAATTCCTTTTTAAATTGGATTCCTTTTATCATCCAGTTATTTGTCACTGAGAGGAAGCAGGACAGTAGCCAAGTTCATTTGATGTTGATGCGCTTCTTCCTCAGAAGGATGTGAGCGGAATCTCTTTGTAGTAGCGTCGCTCATGAAATGGATTAATCACTTGTGTCCTCTTCCACACATTACTGACAATGTTGATGGCACTGGGCATTTTGAGGCAGTGTTGGGCTGAGGCAATATGAAATGAAATAGAATTTACAATTTGCAGTGCTGACTGTGCCTGCCTGAGGCGAAGAGTAGCAGAATGTCATTTCTAAATCCATCGCCCTGCTCAACTCTTACATTGTGCCTGAGGAGACGTAAACCACATTTTTTCCATGAAGGAGTAAGAAAATGGTCCGTCTGCCAGACGTTTTAAAGCATTCGGCTGCAGGGTGCGGGTTATCCAGACTGAGGGACAGTCAACTTATTTTCCTGAAATATAAATGTCTTGAGCATTAGTGTAATTTATGTATGTAACATAGAGATATATAAGCATGGAAACAAGCCCTTTGGCCCAACTCATCCATGCCAACCAAGTTTCCTAAACTGAACTAGTCCCATTTAGGCGGTATGGTGGCATATTGGTTAGCACTGCTGTCTCACAGCACCAGAGACCTGGGTTCGATTCCCACTTGGGTAACTGTCTCTGTGGAGTTTGCACTTTCTCCCCAATATCTGCGTGGATCTCCTCCGGATGCTCTGGTTTTCTCTCACAGTCTAAAGATGTGCAGGTTAGGTGGATTGACTATGGCTGTTCTCCTTATCCATACCCCCTCATGATTTTATATAAACCCCCATAAAGTCATGCCTTACGCTTTAGGGAAAAAACTTCCAGCCGATCCAGCCTCTCCTTATAATTTAAACCTTCAAAGCCAGAAATATTCTTGTAAATCATTTTGCACCCTTTCCAGTTTAGTAACAACCTTTCTACAGCAGGGTGGCCAGAAATCCCACCAGTGGTCTTTCTGTGTGAAAAATATATCTAGATCAGCGCCTTTTGTCAGTTTGAAATCCATGTCCTTTGACCAGTTGAACTGGTTTAATAATGAAATAGTGCTCTGGGTTTATTGTTTGTACTGCTGCTTTTCATCCTCCATTATAATATCTACATTATGTCATAAGAAGGATGGAATAAAGCGACAATCTTTCACTTTGCCCCCTTTCTCCAATGTTAAGTCCCCTTTGGGTACTTGCATAAATAATGTAAAAGTAGCCTCCTGTTGCCAATCATAACGGGCTGTATAACACTCTCTAAATCAACGTCAGTTTTGACTGGATTGATCTCCATGGGAACGGTTCAGGTCAATGTTTAAATGAATGTCAGTGTCAGGGAGCTGAAGACTACACCAGTTTGGACTGTGTACATCACCTTGCTGTCCATTTGAGGCACACTTGCCCCAAAACAGGAAACGTAACACTCTCTTAGTCCCATGCCTTCCCCTTTGCAATTCAACCAACGACAAAAAGAATACCTTTGGATGCTTCCAATGTCTGCGGGATCACATTCCTGCCCAGAGAAGATGGTGATGGGCCATTCACTTGAATTGCTGCCGACATTGCTTTGATGGTTCTTCTGGTATTAGGTATGGAAATTCCATTCTTCTGAACCAGGAACGGCATAAACATGCAAAATCTATGCTTAATAGCATACCAATTACAGGATCCAAGAGGTGGTGCAGTGGTTAGCATGCTGCCAGGAACCGGTTCGATTCTTGGCTTGGGCCACTGCATGTGCGGAGCCTGCACGTTCTCCTCGTGTCTGCGTGGGCTTCTTCCAGATACTCTGGTTTTCCCCCACAGTCTGAAAGCCATGTTGGTTAGGTGCATTGGCTGTGCTAAATTCTCCCTCAGTGTATCTGAACAGGCGCTGAAATGTCGCAACTTGGGGGTTTTCACAGTAACTTCATTGCGGTGTCAATGTAAACTGACAGCAATAAAATCTTCTTTAAAAGCCAGGATTTGGTATGCCTTGGGGAAAGTGTGCAAGTTTGTGTGTGAGTGTGTGTGTGTTTGTATGTATGTGTGTGTGTTGTGGGGGGAGGGATGGGGGTGGAATGGTGAGGATAAAGGTCCAGGGAGGTAATGGCATTCCCTGACTCTGGCAATTCTTGTCCTTCATGGTAGGTTTGGCAGATACTGTTGAAATGTTGCTGGCGAATTGCTGCATTCTGTCAGAACAACATTCCCGTGAAGACAAACCCCTAAAACAACATCACAATTCAGGACCTAAAGTCTTAAGAAGATTCAAATCAGTTTGGCCTAATTTAAATAGGGAATGCAATTTCACTTTGATTCTCATTTCTAATCTCTAATTAATCTGGTTAACTAACTTGATGATTCTGAGGAAATATTACAGTTTTCCCTCATGCAGTCTGATTGAGCATACGGCGGAGGAATAATGAAGGTTCGGAGGGGGGAGGGTGAGCCTGTTTGATTTATGACGGTAATTAAGGCAACTCTTCCGAGGGCCCCAGAAGAGGAATTTGTTCTCGTGCATGATCCGGGGCACCTTATGGAGCTGTATAAGCAAGCGGCTGATGTGCCACTGCTGACATGTGGGCTCATTATCATTCCTGTTTGAGGAACAGGATAGATAGTGGCCACTGGAATTTGTGAGACAGGGAACACAACTGTCATCAAGCAGGGATGGAAACCCTAAGCCTTTTAAAAACAGCAAAAACCAGTCACTTTCAATACTTTTAGACTAAGACTTTTTGCAATGCAATTAAATGACCGAATGCATCATATTTGGTTGACTGACAGAAGTGCGTTTGAACTGTTGAAGGATAGCCACTTAAATCAAGGTAGATTTTTATAATGTAACCCCTTCCTTTCGCATCACTGCACTTCCTCATTGATTACAATGCAGTGGTTAGCACTGATACCTCACAGCACCAGGGAGCTGGGTTCAATTTCGGCCTTAGGTCACTGCCTGTGTGGAGTTGCACACTCTCCCCGTGTCTGCATGGGTTTCCTCCAGATGCTCCAGTTTCCTCCCACACTGCAAAGATGTGTGAGTTAGATTGATTGGCCTTGTTAAATTGCCCCTTACTGTAAGGGGACTAGCAGGGTAAATATGTGGGGTTATAGGGACAGTGCCTGGGCGGAATTATTGTTGGTGCAGGCTCGATAGATTGAATGGCTTCTTTCTACACTGTAGAGATTTTATGAATCTATGATTACTGCAGTTATACAGGGTCCTGGTGAGACCACACTTGGAGTATTGCGCAAAGTTTTGATCTCCCTTCCTATCAAAGGACAGACTTCCATAGAGGGAGTGCGACAGAGATTCAGAGGTTCACTGTGCTGATAACAGGGTTCAGGGGACTGTCCTGTTAGAAGGATCAGTTCAACTGGGCCTATGTTCACTAGAGTTTAGAAGAATGAAGAGATCTCTGATTGAAACACTCAGAATTCTAACAGGGTGAACACTGGATGCTGGGAGGCTGGTTCCCCTGACTGGGGAGTCTAGACCCAGAGGACATAGTCTCAGGATATGGGGTAGAAAATTTAGAATTGAGATGAGAAATCTCTTCACTCAAAGTATAGTGACCCTGTGGAATTCTCGACCACTGAAGGCTGTGGAGAGCAGGTCACTGAATAAATTCAAAAAAGAGTAGTAATTTTTTTAGATTTTAATGGCATCAAGGGATGTGGGGAGAAAGTGGGAATATGGCATTGAGAGAGAGAATCAGCCATGATTATATTGAATGTGGAGCAGGCTCGAAGGGCCGAAAGGCCTATTCCCGCTCCCAGTCTCTGTTTTTCTACGATATAGAACGTAGAACATAGAACGTTACAGCACAGAACAGGCCCTTCGGCCTTCGATGTTGCGCCGACCAATATAAAAAGCAATGCCCCTCCAACTAAACCATTCCCTTCTCTTCCATATACTTATCCACTAACCTCTTAAACGCCACCAAACTTGGCACATCTACAACTGCTGCAGGCAGGGCATTCCACTCCCGAACCACCCTTTGGGTCAAGAACCTACCTCTGATATCCGTCCTATAACTATCACCCCTTAATTTAAAGCTGTGTCCCCTCGTGCTAGCTTTCTCCATCCTAGGAAAAAGGCTATCACTGTCCACCCTATCTAACCTCTAATCATCTTATATGTTTCAATAAGGTCTCCTCTTAGCCGCCTTCTTTCTAACGAAAACAACCTCAAATCCCTCAGCCTCTCTTCATAAGACCTGCCTTCCATACCATGCAACATCCTGGTAAACCTCCTCTGTACCCTCTCCAATGCCTCCACATCTTTCTTATACTGTGGGGACCAGAACTGCACACACTACTCCAAGTGCGGCCGCACTAGAGTTTTGTACAGTTGCAACATGACGTTGCGGCTCCGAAATTCAATCCCCCTACCAATAAAAGCTAAGACTCCATATGCCTTCTTACAACCTTATCGACTTGATTGCCAACTTTCAGGGATCTATGCACATATACACCAAGATCCCTCTGTTCTTCAACACTATTAAGAGTCCTACCATTATCCCTATACTCTACACATTTGTTATTCCTGCCAAAGTGCATTACCTCACACTTTTCCACATTAAACTCCATTTCCCACCTCTCGGCCCAGGTCTGCAACTTGTCCAAGTCACTCTGTAAACTATAACACCCCTCTTCACTATCTACCACTCCACCGACTTTAGTGTCATCTGCAAATTTACTGATCCATCCCTCAATACCCTCATCCAGATCATTTATAAAAACTACAAACAGCAGGGGCCCCAAAACAGACCCCTGAGGTACACCACTTGTCACCGAACTCCAAGATGAATATCTCCCATCAACCCCCACCCTCTGTCTTCTATCTGCTAGCCAATTCCTAACCCAATTAGCTAAATCACCCTCTATCCCATACATCTGCATTTTCTGCAGAAGTCTTCCATGGGCCAACTTATCAAACGCCTTACTAAAGTCCATATATACCACATCAACCGCCTTACCCCCATCCACCTCTTTAGTCACTTTTTCAAAAAACTCAATGAGGTTAGTAAGCACGACCTACCCTTCACAAAACCATGCTGACTATCCCCAATCAATTCATTTCTCTCTAAATAACTATAAATCCTATCCTAATAATTCTCTCCAATACTTTGCCCACAACAGAAGTAAGACTCACTGGCCTATAATTCCCTGGAAGGTCTCTCTTCCCCTTCTTGAACAATGGGACCACATTTGCTATCCTCCAGTCCTCCAGAACCACACCCGTAACCAACGACGACCTGAAGATCAGAGCCAGAGGCTCTGCAATCGCCTCTCTTGCCTCCCAGAGAATCCTAGGGTAAATCCCGTCCGGCCCAGGGGACTTATCCAACTTCAAACCCTCAAGAATATCTAGCACATCCCCCCTATCTACCTCAATACTTTCCAGTTTGCAACCCTGTACCTCAGTGTTCTCCATAACTACATTTACATCACCCTGTGTGAATACCGAAGAGAAATATTTATTCAGTGCTTCTCCAATCTCTTCAGGCTCCATGCACAACTTCCCACTGCTGTCTATGACTGGCCCTAATCTTGCCCTAACCAATCTTCTATTCTTAACATATCTAAAGAAAAGCTTTAGGATTCTCCTCAATCCATCAGCCAAAGTCTTCTCGTGTACCCTCTTAGCTCTCCTCAACTCACTCTTTAGCTCCCTCCTGGCTAATCTATAGCTATCCATTGCACTAACCGAGCCTTCAAGCCTCATCCTGACATAAGCCTCCTTTTTTCCTTTTAACCAGCGAATTAACTTTTTTCATACACCAAGGTTCCCTTACTCGACCATTTCCTCCTTGCCTGACAGGGACATACTTATCAAGGACTCGCAGCAGCTGCTCCTTGAATAAGCTCCACATACCAGATGTTCCCAGTCCCTGTAGTTTCCTAGTCCAATCTATGCACCCTAATTCTCTCCTGATGGCATCATAATTACCCTTCCCCCAGCTATAACTACTGCCCCCAGCTTCATGCCTATCCCTATCCATCACTAAGGTGAACGTAACCGAATTGTGGTCACTATCACCAAAATGTTCACTAACTTCCCAGCCTAACACCTGGTCTGGCTCATTGCCCAGCACCAAATCCAATGTAGCCTCACCTCTAGTTGACCTATCTACATACTGAGTCAAAAAAAAACCTTCCTGCACACTTTGTACGAAAACTGACCCCTCTAACGAGCTAGAGCTGTAGCCATTCCAATCAATATTAGTAAAGTTAAAGTCCCCCATAACAATTACCCTATTACTTTCACTCCTGACCAGAATTGACTTGGCAATCCTTTCCTCAACCTCTCTAGACCTTTTAGGAGGTCTATAAAAGACTCCCAACAGGGTGACCTCTCCTCTCCTGTTTCTAATCTCAGCCCATACTACCTCAACAGACAGGTCCTCATCAAACTTCTTTTCTGTCACTGTGATACAATCTTTGACTAATAATGCCACTCCTCCCCCCCTTCTACCTCCTTCTCTACTCCGACTAAAGCATTTGAACCCCGGAACCTGCAACATCCATTCTTCCCCACGTCTTTACTGCAACAATGTGGCGACAAGAACAGAGTAACATTGAGGTTGTCTAAATGGATCTTGCCGCTCAATGTTCTTTGACTGTGTTCTCATTCAAATTATTCACATATATTCCCAGTCTATCCAGTTATGGTTCTGCCATCAAAAGTTCACATGGACAACCTTTTAGGGACAGATGGATGGATTATCTTTGGATGGATTATCCTATGGATGGTCACTTCTGATTTCCTCTCTTGCTCAACTTGTCTTAGATTGGGAGCTTTCTCCCTCCTACTCTATCACTGACCAATACAGATTGCCACCCCATTCTTGCTCTCTAGGTTCACCTAGCTTTGGATTATCTAACAAATTGGATAGTCATGAATCGGAGAGCCCTAGCATTTTAAACATTGGAGTCTGACATTAGCTTCTCACCCCAATGCCATTTCTTTAGTGAACTGTCCTTTAGATGCTTTTTATATTGAAACATTGTCAGTTTGCAATAAAACCATAAAATACAGGAGCAGATTTAAGCCATTCAGCTCATTAAGTCTGCTCTGCCATTCAATCATGGCTGATAAGTTCCTCAACCCCATTCTCCTCTCTTTTCCCTGTAATCTTTGATCCTCTTACCTATCAAAAACTTATCTCTATTTTAAATACCCTCAATGACCTGACCTCTCTGTGGCAATAAATTCTACAGATTCACCACCCTCTGGCTGTAGAAGTTTCTCCTCATCTCTGTTCTAAAGGGTCATCCCTTTAGTTTGAGGCTGTGCCCTCAGATTTTAGTCTCTTCTACTAATGGAACCATCTTCCCCATATCCAGTCTATCCAGGCCTTATAAAATTCTGTAAGTATCAATGAGATCTCCCCTCATCCTTCTAAACTCCATTGAGTACAGACCCAGAGTCCTGAAATGTTCCTCGTAGTCAAGTTCTCATTTCTGAGATCATTCATTGTAAAGCTGCAGGTTGATCACAGGAAGGTTAAAAGATGAGCCATCGCAGGTTAGAATTATTTGGATGGAGCTGAAACACGCAGTTTCTGGCTTCGAGGCAGTGAGGCTACCCACTGAACCACAAGACCTCCTGCTCGATAAACACAGTGAATTCTTCTTATGATGTGAAAAACTGCGATCCCCATCATCAAAAGAAAATATCTGTGGAACAAAACAAACGCAACCGATCTCCAAGAAAAGCCCCATTTTAAATTGCGGGTCACAGCTGTGTAATGGATTCATGTTGAACTCTGCTTCACCTGCAGCGTAACAGTCGGACACAACAACCCAAGGCTCTTTGCAGTGACAATTTAATTAAAAATCAGTGCAGCTATACAAGAGCCACAATTACTGCACAGCTCCCCTCGCTGACTGGAAAACTGTTCTTAAAATGTGTTTGCAAGTACAGCATCCTAAATTCTGATTTGTTCCTTGCTTATTGATTTAAATATCCAATTAAATCTTATAACTAGAAGTCTCCACTATCCAACATAATGCTCTTCACCTTTCCATGGGCAAAGATTTGTGCATGATCTCAATAAACTTGAAGAATAACCTCTATGTTATCATTAGTGGTGATGCTGTTATAGGGATCGTATATAGTTAGGTTAAAGGGAGGTGGCACATCAACACACTTAGAATCAATGCTTCCCTACAGTGTAGAAATAGGCCGTTCAGCCCATCAAGCCTACACTGACAACAATCCCACCCTAACCCTGTAAATCCACGTATTTACGCTGCTCATCTCGCTGAGACTGAGAGGCAATTTAGCATAGCTAATCAACCTAACTCGCATATCTTTGAAGTGTGGCAGGAAACTGGAGCACCTGGAGGTAACACACTCAGGCAATGGGAGAAACTCTGCACAGACACAGGGAGAAGGTGAAAACTCCGCACAGACACAGAGAGAAGATGTAAACTCCGCACAGATTATGATCTAAGGCCAGAATCGAATACGGTCCCTAGTGCTGTGAGATAGCAATGTTAATAACCGTACTGCACTTATCATTAAGAGATTCCGCTATGATTATAATATTGACTTGTGTTTATATTTAGCATGTTTAACAGAATAAAATCCTTCCTATAAATATAGTCAACAACAACTGAGCTTTGCATAGCAAATTTAATGTGATTAAGTGTCCTAAGATTCTGTACAGGAATATTCCAAAGCAAAATTGACAGTGAGCCACATTAGGGCAAATAATAGAAACTTGTCTCTAGAGCTTGTGGGGGCACCTGAGAGGTGGAAAGGGAACTTCAGTGGTCAGGAGGCTTTAGAGAGAGAACTCCAGAGATTAGAATCAATGCAGTCACAGACATGGCTAACAATGGTGGAGTGTTTACAGTCAGAGATGGTCAAGAGGGCAGAATTAGAGGAGTGCAGATTTCTCAGAGGCTTCTAGTGTGGAGGAGATTATGGTTAGTGAGGGATAAAACCATGAGGAATTTGAAAACAAAAGTGAGAACATTAAAATGGAGGTACTCCTTGACTGGGAGCCCTTGTAGATCAGGGAACACAGAGAAAGCAAGGAAATGCTATGAGTGCGAAAAGATTTGGATGACCTCAAACTCATAGAGTGTAAAGGATAGGAGGCTGGCCAATGGCCAGAAATGTAGAGGAGGATTTCAACAGCAGATGAAGTGGGACAGGAGTAAAGTTGAGCAACGCTATGAAGGTGGAAATGATTGTCTTTGTGAGAGGCACAGTTATGTGGTCAGATGCTTACCTAGAGGTCAAATATCACGTCAGGGCTGCAAATACATTCTGGTTTAGTCTCAGAGACTTGTCAGAGAGTAGGATGGAGTTGACAGTTTGAGAATAGAGATTGTTGCGGAAACCAAAGGATTCAGTGAGAAGTGATGTTGTGTTTTTCGATGATCATTCCAAGGGGCGCTTTATAGATGTGAAAAGAAAGGGGTTCATGGTCACCTCCCTGGGGGACACCAGAATTACAGTCGGGGGAAAGGGGATTCTCCAGCTGCAGTCAGATGGATAAAAATAAAACCAAGTAAGTCCTACCCAATTAGGAAATAGTGAGGAGGTGCCACAAGTGGATAACATGGTCGACTGTGTCAAATAGGTCACACAAGATGAGGAGTCATTTATCTTTATCACGGGATTTTATTTGTGACTGTGGTAGGGCCTGAAACCATTTCCGTAGCAGACCATCATGAGGGGGAGCTTATTTTAACGAACAGTTGGCAAGTCTGTGACGGTGTAGCTAGATGGCAGAATAGAAGAACACAAGCTTTTGTGGCAAATTCAAGTTCAGGTGCAGGGAGAGTGCAGAGATAATGTGGAACAAAGCATTCTAAAGCAAACAATTCATTGAGACAGATGCAGTGTTGTCAGATATCCCAGTGAAAGAATCCCAAGTATTATAGAATCACCACAGTGCAGAAAATGGCCATTCAGCCCATTGAGTGTGCACTGACTCTCTGACAGTGTCTTACCCAGGCTTCCTCCCCCACCTTTTCCCCGTAACCTTGTACATTCCCCATGGCTAATCCACCTAACCTACGCACTTTGGGACACTAAGAGGCAATTTAGCATGGTCAATCCACCTAACCCGCACATTTTTGACTGTGGGAGGAAACCAGAGCACCCACACAGACACGAGGAGAACATGCAAACTCCACACAGCTACCTAAGGCCGGAATTGAACCCAGGTCCCTGGAGATGTGAGGCAGCAATGCTAACTTCCATGCCTCCCCGACACTTGCTGGATGTGATTTCCCCACCATTTTTACGCATTTCCCCAAATCTTTCTACTTCTATCTAAGTGACCCCCTAATAAAAGCTTGAGATTTTTCATTGCAAAAGGCATTCAAGTGATTTATCATTTATTTCCTTGCAGTTTTATAGCTTTCTGGCTTCTCTCCCACAATTAAGTTTCAAAGTAAATATTTGAAGGGGAACCACTTGCAAGACTGTGGGAAAAGAACAGAGGAATGGGACTAATTGAATAGCTCTTTCAAAGTGCCAGCATGGGTACAATGGGCCAAATGGTCTCCTCCCCTCCTCCCCTCCCTCCCTCCTCCCCTCCATCCTTTCCTCTCTCCCTCCCTTTCTTCTTCCCTTCCTCATTCCCTCCCTCCTTGCAGTATGATTCCTTGATTTTAAATTCTTATTTTAATTCCTATAAGTTGGTATCTCTGCTGCACCCTAAATGTGTATCAGTGGGTCTAGTGTTATTTGTCTGGTGTTGGTGTTCAAACTGTGTTCTTGTCACCTTGTATTTTAATATGAGCGACTGTAAATAGATACTGGCAAAATTAAATGAAGAATGAGGATAAGAGAGAGAGTTTTAGCTTCAAACAAACATCCACAGTCACAGAAATAGATCCATCAAAAGTGAAATCAGAGATCGAATGCGTTTCAGAATATTGTAGAATAGAATCACAGAATCCTTACAGTGCAGAAAGAGGCCATTTGGTTCATCGAGTCTGCAGTGTCCACAATTCCTCCCAGGCCCTACTCCCGCAACCTCATGTATTTACCCTGCTGGGCCCACTGAAGCTAGGGGGCAATTTATCATGGCCAGTCAACCTAATCTGCATATCTTTGAACTGTGGGAGAAAACTGGAGGAAATCAATGCAGACACGGGGAGAACATGCAAATTCCACAAAGACAGTCCGCTGAGGCTGGAATTGAACCAGGATCTCTGGCGCTGTCCAGCAACAGCGCTAACCTGTGCCATCGTAAAATAGAACACCCAAAATGAGCATCATACCCCCAGGCTAATGAGCCACCTATAAATAAATTGGATTTAGAATCATAGAATCCCTACCATGTAGAAAGAGACCATTTGGCCCATCGAATCTGCACCAATCACAATCCCACTCAGTCCCTGTTCCTGAAACACCACATATTTACCCTGCTCGTCCCCCTGACACTAGGGTCAATTTATAATGGCCAATCATACTCATCCACACATCTTTGGACTGTGGGAGGAAACCGAAGCCACTGGAGGAAACCCATGCAGACATCGGGGAGAATGTACAAACTCCATACGGACAATGACCCAAGGCCAGAATCGAACCTAGGTCCCTGGTGCTGAGAGGCAGCACTGCTAACGACCCGTGCCACCGTGACATAATAAGTGAGCTTCCTGAACTTTAGTTAAAAATGAAGTATCAATACCACTTATAGACAGACTAATGCCGGCTGTGTTTAAAACTATTAGGATTATTTGCAAGGACTGTGATTCAGGAGGATAACGCATTGGCTAATTTGCCAAATATGTCTGGATTAATTATTTTCTCCATCACTGTCTTTTTACTGACAAAAAGTACGCTCATTTTATCAGCCTGTTGTATGAGTGTTGGAAGGTAGTTGGTTCCTGATGATGGAATAAGAAGGCTTTTATCTTTGCCCCATTGCATTATTCATTTGTCAGCAACCCAGTGAAATGCCACAAAGATTTCCCTGGTGACCACGTTTAATTGCACTGGGAAATCTCCTGAAGCTTAACACGGTTCCTGTTTGTCAAAGTGCTCCACCTGATGGCTCCCTTTGAAAAAATATTGGCCAGTGCAGTACAAAAGAGAGCCCAGTGAGATATTGGGCAGGATCTTCCAGCCACGTCACCCCCAAGGCCGGAAAATCCCATTGGAGGTCAACGGATCTTTGTATGGCCCGTATCCCACATGCTATGATTCCAGTGGCGGGTGGGATAGGAAAATTCATAGAATCACAAAATCCTACAGAAAGAGGCCATTCAGCCTATTGAGTCTGCACTGACCATAATCCCACACGACTCCTATCCCCACAATCCCATGCATTTACCCTGCTAGTTCTCTAAGGGGCAATTTAGCATGGCTAATGCACCTAACCCACACATCTTTGGACTGTTTGGAGCACCTGGTGGAAATTGGAGCATTGGTGGAAACCCACACAGACATGGGGAGAACATGCAAATCTTGCACAGAACAGTGACCCAAGCCGGGAATTGAACCCGTCTCCCTGGCACTGTGAGGCAGCAGTGCTAACCACTGTGCCACCCTGTTAGATTCCACTCATTATTTCTCCAGACTGATGGATTCTAGAATAAACATTCCAGAATAAGAGTTTAAATATTTAAGACTGAGATGGAGAGGTTGTTTACTCTGAAGGTGTTTAAAGTTTTGGTATTCCCTACTCCAGCAGGTTGTGTGTGCACCATCCTGGAATGTATTTAAGTTTGACAAGGTCAAGGGAGCGGGTGTTGAAATCCTGGATCAACTATAATCATATTGAACAGTGGAGAAGGGTTGATGAGCCTTATGATCGACTCCTAAAATTTATTTATTAGTCACAAGTAGGCTTACATTCACCGTTGAATGTAATGAAGTTACTGTGAAAATCCCCTAGTCGCCACACTGTTCGGGACACTGAGGCAGAATTTGCATGGCCAATGCACATCTTTGGAGTATGAAGGAAACCAAAGCACCGGAAGAAACCCACGCAGACATGGGGAGAATGTGCACACTCCATGCAGACAGTGACCCAAGTCAGGAATTGAATCCGTTTACCTGGCATTGTGAGGCAGCAGTACTAACCACTGTGCCATCATACTGTCCTGACCCTGTTTCTTATGTTCTAGAACATAGAACATAGAACAATACAGCACAGAACAGGCCCTTCGGCCTTCGATGTTGTGCCGACCAAAATAAAAAGCAATGCCCCTCCTAACTAAACCATTCCCTTCTCATCCATATACTTATCAACTAAATGTTCAACTGATGTTCTTAAAACAATGGGAACTAGAAGGTCCTAAATTTGACCTTCATTCTGCTGTGAAACAGTTGACCCCAGCTGGGTTAATAATTGAAATGCTATGTTGGACCCAGCACTGTTAGGTTAAAGTAGGGCATCACAGAATGGTTACAGCACAGAAGCAGGAATTTCACCCATCATGTCCTAGCTTTTCAAGAACAATTGATTTGCTGTAACATTCCTTTCTTTTCTGATTGGGTAACAAATTGTCCCTATATTGGTCCCTATATGGGAATCTTCCACAATAGGCATAGCCTAAAGTCATGGATTTGTCATTAAGACGTTAGGACGGCGGCGCGGGCTCGTTGGGCCGAAGGGCCTGTTTCCCGTGCTGTGTTGCTCTTTGTTCTTTGTTCTCCCCATTATCCTGACAATGCATCTTTTCAGTAAGTGATCCAATCCTCTTTTGACAGCCACTTTTGAATTTGCCCTCACTACACTCTCAGGAATCTAAGGTGACCACACAGGCATCATCAATCACATCATTTTTGGATCGTTTTGTCCCCAGGGAGGCAGCTTTGGATCTTGTGTGATCCTTCAAAGATCTCAAGGATCTGCAATCTATTCAATGTGTATAATTCATGGATGTTTCCTGAATATCTGGTGGAAAGCTGCAGGATTTGCTTGTTATGGTCATATACCATCTGTACATTGAGGAAATAGAAACCTTTCCTGTTTATTATTGTTGGTATAGTAAGAAGTCTGACAACACCAGGTTTAAATCCAACCGATTTATTTGATGGTAAATTCGCAAGCTTTCGACTCTGTGGTCTTCGTCAGGTGCCAGGGAGCTTTGAGAACCACATGAGTGCAGTCAATGGCACCCTGCATCTGTGGAAACCCGTTAATCTCAGTGAAAGCCAGTGCTCTGGCAGTCTGGCTTGATATCTATCAAAGTTGATGTGATTGTGGGTCTTAGCAAAAAGGGTGTCTGTGACCTTGTGTGGATGCCCGAGGAGGTCTCAGATCAAACCCTGGAAGAGCAGCTGTTACTTTCGCATCCAATGAATCCAGTGTCCTCTGAGTCTATATTGCACCAATTCATGCCAAATGTGGCACATATGAGATACCACATTAGCGACACTGGTTCTCAGTCATCTGTAGATGAATCACACAGCGTTGGTACACCCTCAGTGAAATGAAATGCCTCTTCACGGGGGCACCACTCTAGCATCACTCAATCCTGCGCTCCCCCCACCTCAGAACCTCTATTGGGTGGAATGTAAAATTCTACCACAGAGATTTAAATGTTAGAAATAGCTGAGCTTTATCTGTAGGTTGTACATAAAGTGTAAAATGGGTTGTAAATTGCTTGTAAATTATGTTTATTAGCAGTCTCTCAACATCAGGTTAAAGTCCAACAGATTTATTCGGTAGCACGAGCTTTTGGAATGCTACCCCATCATTAGGTGAGTGAAGAGTTGGGTTCACAAACAGGGCATATATAGACAAAAACTCAATTACAAGATAATGGTTGAAATGAAAAGAGATAATCAAATCTCTACAGGTACAGACAATGCGAGTGGAGAGAGGGTTAAGCGCAGGTTAAAGAGATGTGTTTTGGATGACAGATAGTGTGATATGAACCCAAGATCCCAGTTGAGGCCATTTTCATGTGTATGGAGCTTGTCTATCAGTTTCTGCTCGGCGATCTTGCGTTGCCACGTTCCTTGAAGATTGCCTTGAAGAATGCCTACCTGAAGATCAGAGGCTGAATGTCTGTCTTTGCTGAAATGTTCCCCAACAGGAAGGGAACACTTCTGCCTGGTGATTGTCGGCAGTATTCATTCGTCCGTTATCGTAGTGTCTGCATGGTCTCCCCAATGTGCCATGCATTGGGACATGCTTTCCTGCAGCGTATCAAGTAGACAACGTTGGCCAAGTTGCAAGAATATATACCATGTACCTGGTGGATGGTGTTCTCACATGAGATGATGGCATCCATGTCGATGATCCAGCATGTCTTACAGAGGTTGTTGTGGCAAGATTGTGTGGTGTTGTGATCACTGTTTTCCTGAAGGCTGGGTAGTTTGCTGCGGACGATGGTCTGTTTGAGGTTGCGCGGTTGTTTGAAGGCAAGTGGTGGAGGTGAGATGTTCGCCTTCATCGATGATATGTTGAAAACTCCGAAGAAGATGTCATAGCTTCTGTGCCCCAGGAAAGTAGTGGATGACTTGACCCGTGTTTGTCTTGAGGATGCTGGTGCGGTTTTTCCCTGTGGCACATCGGAACTGTTGATCAATGAGCCAAGCGCCACATCCTGTTCTTCTGGGGGCATCTTTTAGCGTCTTGGGTATCTGTGGTGTTCCTCCTTATATGAGCAGATTCTGTGTAGACAGAGGGCTTATTTGTAGGGGATGGCTTCTTTAACGTGTTTAGGGTTGGGTATAGTATGTAATTCTGTACAAGATCAAAGAGCTCCAAATGGTCCTGGATAAAGACAGGAAACGTACAAGCAAAGCTGAGAACATAATCAACTGGATTCGAACCTGCACGGGGAAACCCCCATGGATTTCGAATCCATTGCCTTTAACCAATCGGCCATGTCTACCACCGGAGAAGTGGAGCATTGTGAGGTTATCTGTGTGCTTGTGGTACAGTGAACTGCTGAGGTGATCACTCTTAATGGAGATGCGTATGTCCAAGTACGAAACTGACGGTGAGTCTGATGATAGGATGAAACTTGTTGATGTCATCATTTAGTTGTTTTAGTGATTGTTTGCCGTGAGGCCAAAGGAAGAAAATGTCACCGATATATCAAGTTATAGCATCGGTTGAAGGTCTTCTGCGGTGAAGAGGTCTTGTTCGAACAAGCAGCGCTCTGAAAGCTCATGCTACCAAATAAATAAGTTGGACTTTAACCTGGTGTTGTGAGACTTGTGCCTAACCCAGTCCAATGCCTGCATCTGCACATCATATATTTATTGGATTACAGAATAAAAGTTGCATGAGCACAGAGTTCAGTAATCTAATTGAGCATTTTGAGATAAACAGTGCAGGATGATTGACCTAACTCGTTCCTGAAAGCAGCACTTAGTCATGCATATTGTGTGTCAATATGTTTATCGATGATTGTGACGTGTCCAACTCTTGGGGTAGGTCCGGACTTGGTGCGATGGCAACACCGGCCCTTTTTCCATTCCTCCTGACCTGCTAGCATGTGTTCTACAGATAGGTTCAAGTCAAATTGTCGACCCTTCACCCAACAAAAGAAAGGGTTTGCCAAATATATTTACATCAATTTGATGACTATTAGCACAAAATGATGATTTATTAGGAAGGCTGCTGAAAATAAATACTGGAATGTGATCCCCAAAATCCTGGCAGAACTCCCAAAATGCTGTCATAAAACAGAATATATAACTTCAGTAATAAAACAGCGAATCGATCATTATTCATTTTGTTGCAGTGAAAATGAAAACCAGAAAATGTCATCTGAAAGGACCCTCTCTCTTTGTCAGAATTAACTTTTTTCCTGCCCCAGGCACACTCAGCCTGTTCAGTTGGTTTGCTGTACGTTGCTGACATCAGATCACTGTATAAGGTACAGCTCTTTTTTCTTCTACAATAACTCCAGAAGTTGGCTGTGAAAGAAGTGTCTTTATTGCACTAAATGAAAATAAGCAATAACCATAAGCCTACGGTGAACACAACCAATCCCAACCAAAGGACCAAAAGGTTAATGGCCCCTCTCAGAGTTTTGCTTTATACAGCATGAGCTTTCAACGTGCTGCTTGTTCGAACACGACCTCTTCACCGCAGAAAACCTTCAAACGACTACCTGATTGACTAATTACCGATCTTTTCGGCCAACCAAATAAACTAACTCAAATTAACAAGGGGACAAATTAAAAGGGACAGCTCCCAAAAAGGAGGGAAACAACCTGAAACAAAGGTCGAGGTAGAAACTTAAAACAACAAATGAAAATGTGATTAAAGAGGTCAATGATGCATCCCTTGTGGTGCCCAGCGGGCACAGAAGGTGTTAACAGTGCCCTCAGACACTGCATGCTCCCTCTCCAGGGGCACTTAACCACAAATGTACCTGCGGTAGAGAGGCAGACAGTCAGTTTGGATGACCCTATTGGTCACCTGCTGTCTGGAATTTGGCAGGCGTGTTCTCTTCCTGTTGGGGAACACTTCAGCACTCATAGGCATTCAGCCTCTGATCTTCGGGTAAGCATTCTCCAAGATAGTCTCCACAACACACGACAATGCAGAATCACTGAGCAGAAACTGATAGCCAAATTCCGCACTCATGAGGATGGCCTCAACCGGGATCTTGGCTTCATGTCACACTATCTGTAACCTCCATAACTTGCCTGTGGCTGCAAAATCTCACTAACTATCCTGGCTGGAGGCAATATACATCCCTTTAACCTGTGCTTAACGCTCTCTCCACTCAGATTGTCAGCATCTTTAAGACTTGATTACCTGTGAAGACTGGCATTCCAACCATAAGTTGAGTTTGTGAGTGTGTATGCCTTGTTTGTGAATATAACCCCTCACTCACCTGAAGAAGGAGCAAGACTCAAAAGCTTTTGCTACCAAATAAACCTGTTGGACTTTAACTTGGTGCTGTGAGACTTCTTGCTGTAATTACCAATCCCCAGGAAGCTCACATTCAACGAGCCCAACTAGGAAGTCAGTTATCATGGAGGTTATCATATCTTCCCATTCCCTCCATTACCTTGTTACCTCAAAGTAGACTCACACTCAGAGTCTCCTAGTCTCCTTCAGTACTGAGGTTGCTTGTTGAATTGTACCCAGAACTCCTGCCGCTAAGCAAGCATTGACCCCATAGTATTATTAGTGCAGAGAGGGGTGGGGGGATATTCCATTCTGTGCTTTGGCAGATGGATCTCCAAGTTAGAAATGCACATTTAGAAAATCAGCCCTGTTGCCATAGTCAGAGAATGCAGCGAATCCCATTTTTTTGTGCCTCTGACTCATCCATCTTTTTCTATAGTTACCAGCTTCTCTCCTACTCATGCATCCACCATCTCTGTATCGACAATCTTAACTTCCAGAAGGATGCTTTATTTTTACCGCAATAGGAGCTCTCCACAAATCTCACCACGATATATATATACTGTACAACAACTTGCATTTATATGGCAGCTTTAACATAATGAGATGTTCAAAGTGCATCACAGGAGCATTAGAAAGCAGAATGTGACCCCAGGCTATGTAAAAAATTGGAAAAAATGACCAAACACTTGATTAAAAGACAGATTTTAATGTCTTTTTTAAAGGAGAGATTTACAGAGACAGAAAGGGAGCTCCAGACTTAAGCAGCTGAAGGCATGACTACCTACAGTGGAGCATTGAAAATGGGGGATATGCAAGAGGCCTGGTTTGGAGGAAGTGCAGAGATCCAAGAGGGTTGTGGAGGAGACAGAGATAGGAAGAGGTGAGTGAAGGCCAGGATGAGGATTTTAATATTGATGTATTGCCAGGACAGGAGCCAGTGTAGATTAGTGAGCACAGGAGTGGGTGATAAGTGAACAGAATTTGGTAGTTAGGATTCAGGCTACAATGTCTTGTCTACCTAACTTTTCCTTCACATTATTGTATGACTTGATGCTGGTTGGTTGACACATTTGTGCTGTCAGTTATTTATTGAGTTTTACAACTGGTATAATCAAAATTATGCTTGTCTACTTCAAGTTAACAGATAGCATTGAGGAATAGGGACTCCCTCTTTCTATATGACCCAACATAGGCTGGCGATCGAAGCTGATGTCCTGCATTGCCAGTTGAAGTCCTGGCCCCGGCTGTAAAATGAAATAGATGACCACACCCAAAGTACAAGGTTTGCAATGTTAGAAATAGTGAACAGGAGGATTGGGTGAGTTTACCAACAGCAAAGCTTGCAGAAGAAATTGATAAGGAGAGAGAAAATAAGAGTATGAGAGTAAACCAGCAAGACATGTCAAAACAGATTTTATATGAAGAGGAAGTGATTAACAAAAGTACGTGTCTTGGAGGCAGAGGTAGGATTAAATTATTAGGGGAATAAGGAAATGACAGGGAGATTAAACAAGTACTTTGTATCTGACTTCATAGTGGAAGATACAAAGAACCTACCGGAGATTGTGGTGAATGAGGGGTTTAATGAGAGTGAGGAACTTAAAGTATTTTATACAATTAAAGGAAAATAGCTGGAGAAATTAATGGGATTAAAATCCATCAAATCTGTTGGACTTAATAGCCTACATTGTAGGGTTTTACATCACTGTGGCAGTGGTTAGCATCGCTGCATCACAGCGTGCCAGGGACCTGGGTTCGAGTCCTAGCTTGGGTCACTGTGTGTGTGGAATCTGCATATTCTCCCCATGTCTGCATGGGTCTCCTCTGGGTGCTCTGGTTTCCTCCCATAGTCCAAAGATGTGCGGGTTAGGTTGATTGACCATGCTAAATTTGCCCTAGTTTCAGGGGGATTAGCAGGGTAAATATATGAGGTTATGTTGATAGTGTGGGATTGTTTTTGATGCAAGCTCGATGGACCAAATAGCCTCCTTCTGTACTGTAGGGATTCTACGATTGCCTGCAGAGATCACTGATGTATCGATAAAAGCAAATTACTGCAGATGCTGAAATCTGAAACCAAAAGAGAAATCGCTGGAAACTCTCAGCAGGTCTGGCAGTATCTGAAAGGAGAGAAAAGAGCTGACATTTCGTGTCCAGATGACCCTTTGTCAAAGTTCCCTGGCCCCCTGTAAAGTGCTTTAAAATGCTGTAAAAGGCTTTGACAAAGGGGTATCTGGACTCGAAATGTCAACTCTTTTCTCTCCTTACAAAAGCTGTCAGACCCGCTGAGACTTTCCTGCATTTTCTGTTTTGGGGTCATTGATGTTTTGGTTTAATTCTCCAGAATTGGGGAACAAGATTCTAGAATGCTCCCTGTATATCAGAAGGTAGAGAATACAACCCCGCTATTTAAAAAATAAACAGGGAGAATAAAGAGAGGGAAAATTTAGGCGAGTGATCCTGACTTCGGTAATGGGGAAAATGCTGGAATCTATTGTTAGAGATGGCAACACTTGGAAAAATTACAATATGTTTTGGCAGCATCAACACAGTTTTATGAAATGATAAAGCCATTAATGTTCTTTTTGAGGATAGAACTAACACAATAGGTAAGAAAGAAGCTGTGGGTATAATATCGCTGAATTTTCAGAAAGGAGATGTACCACGCAAGAGGTTGGTGAATGACATTTGGGTTCACGGGATTGGATGTAGTATGTTAGGATACATTAAGGACTATTATGATGTGGAGATGTCGGCATTGAACTGGGGTAAACACAGTGAGAAGTCTCTCAACATCAGGTTAAAGTCCAATAGGTTTATTTGGTAGCAAAATGCCACCAGCTTTCGGGGCTTTTTCCCTTCGTCAAGTGAGCCCATCAGCTGATGAAGAGGAAAGCCCCGAAAGCTAGTGGCATTTTGCTACCAAATAAATCTATTGGACTTTAACTTGATGTTGTGAGACTCCTTACTGTGTTAAGGACTAGTTAACGGAGGATAAAGCAGAGCAGTGGAAATAAACGGGTTATTTTTGGAATGGTGTACATATCGATGTTTAATGTATCCAAATTTGCTAAAGATACCAAATGAGGTGGCACAGTAAACTACATGAAAGATACATTGGGCCCGATTTTACCGTTGCGTTGCGCCCATTTTCTGGAGCGAAAATGTGTTAAAGTCAGGTGTGAGACTATTAATGCAACCTGCATCTGCATCCGCGCAGATTGTTGGTGGGGAGGTGAGGGGGATGAGGTGGATCAGATGTATCTCTGGTGGGGCAGGAAGGGGGAGAAGGGAGAGGGCCAATTGTTGTCTGTGGGGAGGGAGAAGGAGGCGGGTCAGATGTTCCTCTGGAGGAGAAGGTAGTGAAGACCAGATCGTTCTCTGGGAGAGTGAGACTAGATCGTTGTCGGGGGTGGGGGAGCCCAATCACTCACTGATTGTGGGGCGGGGGAAATAGATGAGGATCTCTGGTGGGGGCAGGGGGTCCACTCCATGGGTGATCGGTACGGAGGGCAGCAGAGGTGGCGATCGGACTGGGTAGTGGGGGGTGTGGAAACAGGGACAATGATGTATGTGGGTAGTGAGGGGTTGGATAAGGGGTACAGTGATGTATGTGGTAGTGGAGGGGATAGGATAAGAAGGACAGTGATGTATGTGTGTAGTGGAGGGGTGGATAAGGGAGACAGTGACATGTGTATGTAGTGGAGGTGATGGATAAGGGGACAGTGATGCATGTGGGTAGTGGAGGGGTGGATGAGGGGTACAGTGATGAATGTGCGTAGGTGGGGGGGGGTGGATAAGGGGACAGTGATCTCTGTGTGTGCACCATCACTCCCACTTTTCGCTCCCAAGCCACTTTCTCTGCTTTCTGCATCTTGGGAACAATCTGACACAGGCGCACGTTTTCAAATTTTTTTCTAACTGCGCACGCGCAGTTCAGAGCTCTGATCATTCCAGCCGCACTAAGCCCCGCCCACAGCGCGAATCGGACTGGAGATGGCTGAGAGCGAATGGAGGCGCCTGAAAGCGGATTTGTCGGATCTGTACTTCACTCTGAATCGGCAATTAGAATGAAAATGATAAAATTGGACTTATAGGGTGGGATTTTCTGGCCGCATTCATCCCAAAGCTGGAAAATCCCACTCATGGTCAACAGACCTTTGCATGGTCCTCCTCTGCCCAACCTCTGCGCGCTACAATCCCCCATGGTGGACGCGAAGGAGAAATTCTCCCCAGAGCGGTTACAATGGGATGTAGATGAGTTAACTGATTAGCCAAGAAGACTGTAGATGGAAAATATTCTGGAGAAGTGTTAAAATATCCATTTTGCCAGGAATAAAGGAAACATAATATTTTTTGAAAGTTTAGTTCCAAGTAAATGTTTGTCCTAAGGAATTGGGGATCCCTGCACACAAAGTGAAATTCAAACACAGCAAATAATGAAGAAGGCAAATGAAGGAAAGTTCACAGACCTGAAATATTAACTCTCTCTTTCTGTCTCTGGGAGCTGTGAGAACTGCTGAATGTTTCCAGAACTTCCTGTTTCTTTTTGGGCCAAACAGTACATTGGCCTTTATTGGAGTATTAGAGTAAGGGAATCTTGCTGCAATTATGTAGAAATTTGGTGATGCAATGCATGGAGTATTTTGGGAAGTTTTGGAACCTTGGCTTAAGGAAGGAGCTGCCTCAGCAGAATTGTAATAAAGATTCACTAGAATTGATTTCTGGACAGATGGGGCTTTCTTATGAGGAGAGATTGAGTGAGATGGGCCTATATTCTCTGGAGTTTAGAAGAATGAGAGGGGATTTCATTGGAATGTGTAAAAGTCTTTGAACACTTGACAGGGTAGATGTTGGTCGGCCCAATCCCCTGGCTGGAGAGCTTAGAATTCAGGGTCATAATGTCAGGATAAGCATTCGGGCTGTTTAGGACAGAGATGAGGAGAAATGTTTTCTCCAGGAGGGTTAAACCTTTGGAATGTTCTCCTGCTGTGGATGCTTAAATCAATGGATAAATTTAAGGGTTAGACCAAGACACCAAGAAACTCGAAAGGAAATGAAGATGGAGCAGGAATGTGGGATTGATACTGAAGTTTGGCCATGAGCTTAGTTGATTGGCAGAGCAGGCTCAAGCTGTGGTGTGGTTTACTGCAGTTCCAATTGGAATCATAGAAACCCTACAGTGCAGAAAGAGGCCATTGGCCCATTGAGTCTGCACCGACAACAATCCCACCCCCCATATCCCTACATATTTTACCCAGAAATCCCCCTAACGTACGCATCTCAGGATACTAAAGGGCAATTTTTAGCACAGGCAATCAACCTAACCCACGCATCTTTGGAATGTGGGAGGAGACCAGAGCATCCAGAGGAAACCCACATAGACACGGGGAGAATGTGTAAACTCCACCAGACAGTAACCCAAGCCGGGAGTCGAACCCAGGTCTCTAGAGCTGTGAAGCAGCACTGCTAAACACTGTGCTATCGTGCCACCCAGAATTACCTTCTGAATTTTCTTTTAACATGGGTGAGATCAGAAGTGACAGGGTCAAACATTCAGGAAAGATTGAACAGTCTGAGCATAACCCAGTAGATATTATGAAAGGGTTCAATCAGATAGATGTAGAGATGCTTCCAATTGTGGGGGCAATCAAAACTAGGGGTCATAAATTAAGATAGTCAGGCATGAATTCAAGAAGTAAATCAGGAAAAGCTTCTTTAGGGAATGGCCTAGTGGTATTGTCACTAGGCTATTAATCCCAAAATTCAGCTAATGTTCTGGAGAACTGGCAGATGATGGAATTTGAATTTAATTAAAAATATCTGGAATTTAGAATCTGATGACCATGAAATCATTGTCGGAAGAACTCATCTGGTTCACTAATGTCCTTCTGGGAAGGAAATCTGCCGCCCTTACCAGGTCTGGTCTATATATAACTCCAGAGCCATGGCAACGTGGTTGACTCTCAATTGCCCTCTGAAATGGCCTAGCAAACCACATTGTTCAAGGGTAACTAAAAATGGGCAATAAATGCTGGCCAGCCAGTGAAACCCACGTCCCACAAATGAATAAACATAAAGGTCTGGGAATAGTGGGAATAGAGAACCCGCAACCCATATGGGGGGGGGGGGGGGCATGGTAGCACAGTCGTTAGCATTGCTACTTCACAGCTCCAGGAACCAGGGTTCAATTCCCGGCTTGGGTCACTGTCTGTGTGGAGTTTGCACATTGTCCTCGTGTCTTCATGGGTTTCCTCTGGTGCTCCGGTTTCCTCCCACAGTCCAAAGATGTGCGCGTTTGATTGGCCATGTCAAAATTCCCCTTAGTGTCCTGAGATGCATCGGTTAGAGGGATTAGTGGGTAAATGTGTAGGGATGGGGGGGTGAGGCCGGGGTGGGATTGTGGTCAGTTGCAGACTTGATGGGCTGAATGGCTTCTTTTTGCACTGTAGGGTTTCTATGATTCTATACGGGTTGGTAAATGAAGCAGAGGAACACGCGCAAGGGAAGATATGGGGATAAGACAAAATGGACTCAGGTGGGAAGAGGCCTGTGTGGAGATAAGAGGCCTGTGTGGAGATAAACAGCAGCAAAATGGTCTATTTCTGTGCTGTAAATTCAATGGGTAGGATTTACTGGCAGTGTGTTTTCTGATGGTGGAAGTGCAGAATCCTGTTGTCCCACCAATGTGTACATCACTTTGCATGGCTCATGCTCACTTAACCAACCGCCGAGGGGTGTGGGGGTGGTGGGAGAGGGAGTGGTGTGGGGTCGCCTTCAGTGGGACCGGAAAACTCCACCGGCGGGAAGGGCCGGAAAATCCTGCCCAATGTCAGTATTTTCCAGGCCATGAAAGCACGGGCTCCTCAGAATTTTGTGTTCTTTTATTTCATCTGTGTTCCCCGGACCTCGATTTTTCTGCATTTCTCTGATATGGGTTTTGCTCACAAAAAAAGTTTTCATAGGCTCTTCCCAGAGATACAAGATTATCAATCGTGCAGTGCAGCCGCTGAGAGAGTGGGGAAGAAGAAACTCTTGGGAAAATTTTTGCATTTTCTCCAAATGCTGTCGTCTATTCCAAACATGCAGCTCTCTTCCGTAAATCAGAGTCAGGAAACAGCAAATCTCTGGGATGACTCCAGAGTGTGGGTCCAGGGGGATGGGCTGCTGATGAAGATGGGTTGTGCAGTCAGCTCTGAAGTGCAAAGCTACATGACCGCTTTTCCGAACCTGTTTTTCAGGAGCCTGGCACAGAAGTGGAAGCGGGGTGATTAAGAAGGAGGGAGGGCAGCTCACCTGGTTGTACATCGCTCCGCACCTAGGCTACTGGGCCGCAGCCATGCTCCCGTTAACTCAAGGTAAGCTGGCTTCACTTTGTCTAAATCCTGCTTTTTTTATTTCATGAAGAGACTGGCATTCTCACCTTTAGTGAGCAGACCAGGAACCAGGCGTTGAATCATAGAATCCTACAGTGCAGAAGGAGGCCATTCAGCCCACCAAGTGTGCACCAATCACAATCCCACCCATGCCCTTTTCCCTAAATCCCTCATATTTACCATGCTAATTAGGGGCAATTTAGCATGGCCAATCAACATAACCCCACATTTTTGGACTGTGGGAGGAAATCGGAACAGCCAGAGGAAACCTATGCACACAAGGGGAGAATGTGCAAACTCCAAGACTCCACACAGACAGTCACCAGAGGCCGGAATTGAACCCTGGATGATGACACTGTGAGGCAGCAGTGCAAATCACTGTGCCACTGTGTGGTCTTGAGCAATTCCTGCTGCCGAACTCAGTAATACTGAGATCTGCTTGCATCCAAAACTTATCCTCCTGTGAATTTATTTAACACATGTTTGATTCCTGGATGATGCCCCCATAGACTAACAGGGATCTCCTATCAGTGATAAATGTACTGGAGAGTGGGAAGCCGTTAAAAAGTGAGTCTGGTGCACAGAAGGTCATAAAGAAGATCAGGGAAAAATCTGCACTGCAGGAGTTTGGGAATTAATGATAAAGGAAGTTTTGCATTTACATAGCGCCTCGCACAACCTCAAAATATCCCAAAGCTGTCTGCAGTCAGTGAAGTACCCCTTTGAGTGAGGTCACTGCTGGAATTTTGGAATCTCAGTGGCTAATTTGCGCAGAGCAAACTCTCACAAACAAAATTTCCAGACTTACTGAGCAAAACTTTACCAAAAAATGTTGCTTCTGGCGACAAAAATGGCATGTTTCCCTCTGGGTCTTAGGGACCCAGAAAAGAAAGACAGGTGGGCGTGCTCCACACTGTCATGTGGGGTGGGGGGGAGTGGTCCCTCAACACACCGGAGAAACCCCACCACACTGAGATCGGGGTACCATGTTTAAAGAGTCAAATCAAAATGATCAAAGCAAAAAGTAACCTCCCCCCTCCCCCCCGCCATGGAGGTCACTGGGGCTCCCACCTATTTTCATCCTATGATCAGATGTGACTTTCATCCACTCTTACCCCCATGCACACTCCCTGCCGCCGGTCACACTCCCTGCCGCCGGTCACACTCCCTGCCGCCGTGCACACTCTCTGCCCCCATGTGCATTCTGTGCCACCATGCGTATTCTGTGCCACCCATGTGTCCTCCTTAGTTACTCACCCAGAGGTAACCACAAGGAGACCTTTGCAGCCAATGCCTTTGAACGGAGATGAAAAATAATTAATCTTTAAACAATCTACAAGCCACTCACTCAAAGACATTTCACACTGAAAAAGTAACTATAGGCAGGATTGTAGAGCCTCGTTCATCCAAAACCATAAAATCCCACCCGAGGTTAGCAGGCCTTCCCATCGTCCACCCCTCACCCACTCTGATTCCCGTGGTGGGCGGGCAGTATAATTCCAACCTTTGGGTGCGATTTTCCACCAACTCTCCCAGCAACATATTTCCTGGTGGCCATCGGCAGAATGTTCCGGAGCTGCGATGTCTGTGGTGCTTTGTATGGTTCACTCAGCCTGGTGTGGCCAGACCGCAAGGCAAGGGCTGGAAAATCATTCATGAAACATACTTAAGAAAATTTAAACCCCCCTAAAGTGTTAATCTATTGTAAAATCAAGCATCTGCTTCACTGTGACAAAGACATACAGTCCATTAATGAACTCTTCGAACAGTCAGTCAAAATGCGAACACTGCCCTCAGATGAACCTAAATCATAGGATCCCTACAATGCAGAATGAGGCAGTCACTCATCGCATCTGAACTGATTGCAATCTTATCCAGGTCATATCGCTGTAACCCCATGTATTTACCCTGCCAATCCCCCCAACACTAAGGGGCAATTTAACATGGCCAATCTACCGAATCTGCATATCACTGGACTGTGGGAGGAAACCAGAGCACCTGGAGGAAACCCACGCAGACTCCGCACACCAAGCGGGGAATCGAACCCAGGTCCCTGGTGCCGAGAGGCAGCAGTGCTAACCAGTGAGCCGCATGATGGTCTTGGACTTTAAAACTCAGTCAAGCATTCATAATGGGCTCTGCTTTTGTAACAAACTCTGGGAAACTATGAACAGCAAATCCTATTGAAATTGCGAAAACAGATGGCTAATGGTTTTTTTTGTATAAGTGGCGCTAGATATCCTGTGAATCAGAACGGTGCCTGTTTTTACTCAAAGTGAAATTTGTTTTTCAGTTTTCAAGGAATTCAGAGTTAAATAACTTCAAATTATGACCCTTCATAGACCGCGTTTTCACCTTCTCTATGAAATCCTGAGTAGCTGAGTTTATTTACAGGGACAATGAACATTGGGTGTACTCAGCAGTCAAATCAAATGGGCCTGTTTTCTCGCCTGTGCCAATCACACCCCACCCCGTTCTCTTTGCCGGATAAATGATATCTGCCAGCAATAGAGGCAGGGTTTCCTATAGAGCCCTGCCCACCATTTTTAAAGATCTCCCAAGTCACCCCGACGTGGCAAAAATCCAGACTAAGACCTTGAAAATAGGTTGTGGTGCTGCAGACTTTTCCCAATGGCCCAAGAGTTCCCAAATTATGGGTGGGATTTTGTGTGCAACCCGCCATGTGTTTTGTGGAAAGAAATGGGGAAAGGGAACTGTGTGCTTTAAAAGCCTTTCTGGCTGGAAGGATGGGCTGAATGGTCTTCCTGACTTTTGAGCAGGGTTCGTTCTGATGTTGGTCTTGTGGTCACGGGAGCTAGATGAGAATCTCTTTGTCGCACAGTTGTGCGCCCCCTGAAGGTATCCTCATTTCAACTCCTTTCACTAAACTAATTAAAGATGCCGAACTTCATAAGCTTATAGTGAGTAAACCCAGATGGTGTGTGGGTGTGACATTGAAGATTCGCCAAGTGGTTGGGGATTTATGAGCAGGGTTGCTGGATGCAATACATTTGCAAGTCTGCTCTGTTTTCCGCTGTGACTTTGTGTTGTAGTTTCAAGTTCACAATTACACTCAGAATTGAGATAGGAGTTGAAAAACTGCGTAGAATTCAGGAGTGTTTCAGTTCACAAACAATGATTGGATGCCAAACATTTTGCAAAAGGGTTTTTTACATATTTGAAAAGAGAAATATGGACTGGCTTTGGACCCAATTTGGATAATCCTTTCAATCAGCTGACAGTCTATAATGGGCCAAACAGCCTCCTCCTGAGCTGGACGATGCTACAATTCTAGATTTGAATGGCAATTAGTTCTACTGTTACGTTTCTTGTCTCAGAGGTATGTTGAGATGACACTTTGTGCCTGAACAGCAGCTTGGTTTAAATCTCCTATGCTTACTGCCTGCTTTCAGTTTAGTTCCTCTTCCTCAGTCACAGCATCCAGGCTTGGCTAACAGCACACAGCGCAGGAAAGAGTCAACAGACATGCATAATCAAGCACCGAACAATTGAATACTGCTTGATGCTGCTGTTAAACCCAGACTAAAGGACATCAACTGTACTTCCCATTTCTTCATTAGACTTTGATCAATTTATTTGTTTTTATAAATTCATAATATATCAGAGCAGAATTAGGCCATTCAGCCTATCAAGCCCACTCTGCCATCCAATCATGGCTCATTTGCTCCTCATCCCCATTTTCCTGCCTTCTCCCCATAACCCTTCAACCCTTTACCAATTAAAGATTTGTCTAACTCCTCCTTAAATTTACTCATTGTCCCAGCATCCTCCACATTTTGGGATAATGAATTCCACAGATGCACAATCCTTTCATAGAATCATAGAAAGCCTTCAGGACAGAAAGAGCCATTCAGCCCCTCGAGTCTGCACCGACTACAATCCATCCAGGCCCTACCCCCATATCTCTACATATTTACCCACTGATCCCTCTAACCGACGCATCTTAGGACAGTAAGGGGCAATTTTAGCATGGCATTTGGGACAAATAGTTTCTCCTCAATTCTGTTTTAAATTTGCTACCCCTCAATCTTAAGAGTATGACCTCTTACCCTAGAATGCCCTGCAAAAGAAAGCATCCATCCACATCTACTTTATCCTTTTAAGCAAGGTTTCTACCTATCAAAAGTAAGTGGTTACTGGAGGATGAAATCCCTTTGCTTAAGACATCCTTGATGAGGTATAGCATTCACTGAGCGAAATACCACTTGTGGTATTACTTTCAAAGGGACTGAGTTTTATGATCACAACATAGCGATGGCGGGACTGGAAAATGTGGTGAGCTGACTTTGGCAGGACAGGAAAATCTTGCCAGTGGAAGGAGCTGTAAAATTCTGTCCAAAGTATCTCAGCCCTTCCATCGGATGAAAATTTCCATTTCCCACACAAACCGCTGAGAGAGCTCCATGTGTAAATTCAAACCCACTAAGAATTGAGTTTAAACTGCCCAGAAACATGATGTGTGGGATGCCAACAGTCATTGAAACATAGAAAACAGGAGCAGGAGTAGGCCATTCGGCCCTTCAAGCCTGCTCCATCACTCATTATGAGCTTGGCTGATCATCCAGCTCAATAGCCTGATCCTGTCTTCCCCCTATATCCTTTGATCCTCTTCACCAAGAGCTATATCTAATTCCATCCTGAAAATATACAATGTTTTGGCCTCAATTGTTTTCTGTTGTAGTGAATTCTAAAGGCTCACCACTCTCTAGGTGAAGAGATTTCTCCTCTTCTCATCCTTAAAAGGTTTACCCTGTATCCTTAGATTATGATCCCTGGTTCTGAACATCTTTACCATTGTGAACATCCTTCTTGCATCTACCCAGCTAGTCTTGTCCTGCCAGAATCTTAGAGGTTTCTCTGCCCTCATCCTTACAAACTCCAGCAAATATAATCTTAATTGACTCTATCTCTCCTCATATGTCAGTCCCACCATTCCAGTGATCAGTCTGGTTAACCTTCTCTGCACTCACTCCATAGTAAGAACATCCAACCTTGGATAAGAGGACTAAAACTGTGCACAACATTCTAGGTGTGGTCCTCAAGACCCTGGATAATTGCAGCAAGACATCCCTGCTCCTGTACTCAAACCCTCTCGCTAAAAAGATCAAAATACCATTTGTCTTCTTTACTGCCTGTTGCACCTGCAAACTTACTTTCAGTTAGCAGTCTACGAGGACACCCTCGTTGTTGCACATTCCCCTCTTAATTAATAGCTATTCAAATAATAATCTGTCTTCCTGTTTTTGCTACTGAAGTGGATAATTCGTACTTATCCACATTATATTGCCCACTCACTCAGATAATCCATACCACACCGAAGTATCGCTGCATCATCATCATCACAACTCACCCTCTCACCCAGCTTTGTATCATCTGAAAATTTGGCGATATTACATTTAGTTCTCTCATTTAAATCATTAACATATAATGTGAATAGCTGGGGTCCTAGCATTAATCCCTATGGTGCTCCATTGGTCACTGCCTGCTGTTAAGAAAATGACCCGTTTATTCCTACTCTTTTTTCCTGTATGCCAAGCAGTTTTCTACTCATCTCAATAGCCCCAATCCCATGTGCTTTAATTTTATACACTAATGTGGCACTTTGTCGAAAGCCTTCTGAATGTCCAAATAAACCACAATCACTGCTCTCCCTCATCAACTCTGCTGGTTTTACCCTTGAAGAGTAGATTTATCAAGCGTGATTTCCCTTTCATAGATCCATGCTGATTCTGTCCGATTATTCTACTGTTTACTGTTATAAAATCTTTAATAATGAACTTTAGAATTTTCCCCATTACTGACACCATAGGCTGACTGTTCTATAATTCCCCAGTTTCTCTCTACTTTCCTTTTAACCTGAGGTTACATCAGAGAGAAACCTTCAACCTCAACAGATTGGACTGGCATTGAGTACTGAAAGGCTTGCCAACAATATTTTACAGGAGTTAAAGTGTTAAATTCTTCTTGGTTTTCCACTGTCGTGTTTCGCTTCATAGAACCTTACAGCACCATTCGGCCCATTAGTGATGTGCCAGCTCTGCCAGAGATTTTTCCAATTGGTCCCACTAACTCACATTCCTTTTGCCTTTCAAGAATTTACTTAGAAAGCTATTATTCAATCTGTTTCCATCACCCTTTCAGGTGATGCATTCCAAAATGTGTTTACTCACTCAAATATCTTATTCTGCTTGATACTTGTCAGTTATCTTAAGTCTTTGTCCTCTGATTTGATTTGATTTATTCTCATCACATGTATTAGTGTACCTTGAAAAGTATTGTTTTTTGCCCACTATACAGATAAAAGGCACTGTCCATAGAGAAGGAAAGGGGAGGGTGAAGAATATAATTTTACAGTCATAGCTAGGGTGCAGAGAAAGATCAACTCAATGTGAGTTAGGTCCATTCACGTGTCTGATGGCAGCAGGGAAGAAGCTGTTCTTGAGTTGGTTGGAACGTGACCTCAGACTTTTGTATCCTTTTCCCAATGGGAGAAGATGGAAGAGAGAATGTCCAGAGTGCGTGAGAGTCCTTGTTTATGCTGGCTACTTTTCCGAGGCAGTGGGAAGACTAAATGGAGTCAATGGATGGCAGGCTGACTGGATTTTGGTCATGACCCTTTGTAGTTTCTTGCAATCTTGGACAGAGCAGGAGCCATACCAGGTTGTGATACAATCAAAAACAATGAAAGTGATTTGTCAAGCATGATTTCCCTTTCATAAATCCTTGCTGACTTTGTCCGATTGTACCACTGCTCACCAAGTATTCTGTTATGAAATCTTTGATAATGGACTCTAGAATTTTCCCCACTGTTGACTCGAGTCACTGATCCTACAGCCACAGGAAACATTTCTCCATATTTATCCTTTGAGAACCTTCAAACAATTCTGTAATCTCTATCTCTAAAGAGAACAACCCCACTCTCTCAAGTCGCTCAACGTAACTGAAATCTTTCATCCCCGGTAATATTGTTGGATTTGTTACATTGAAGTAATGGAACAGCTGATGAGTTCAAGATGGCTCCCAATGGCCTCTGTCCCTTGGAGTCAGGAAGGGAAGGGAGAAATCAGCCAAGGTTCAAGTTTAATAGGACCCTGGATAGTACAATAGTACAAGTTCTTGCAGAGAACAATTGTTCTATTCTTAATAACTGCCTGGACAAGATAGCCTGCACAGCATCTTGAACGGGAAGACTATATCACCACAGCTTTTACCGTTTAAACATGTTTAAATATTCCTCATGCATTATTAGTCATTCACAGAGTGGGAGGGGGGGGGCTGCTGGATTTGCCCCAGTTTCCTGTTGAAATCCCTTATTCACATTTGGCACCTGCGAAGTATGCAGCTGCAGAAAGAAATGCTGGAAATTCAAAAGTTGTAGCTGTGGCCATCCGGGACCCTGGCTTTAGATGTTGCTTCAAATTGAGAGAATATAGGCGGGATTTCCCAGTTGTATTAGCCCCAAAACCAGAAAATCCCTTCCCCAAGGTCAATGGATCCTGGCATGGTTCCCCCATTCTCCCCACCCCTACGATTCTCGTGGTGGGCTGGACGGGAAAATTTTGCCGTAGTGAATTGTAAATGGAAATCTGGCTTTGCCACATATAACTAGCGTTGGACTGGGGTGGGCACAGTGAGGAGTCTCACCACACCAGGTTAAAGTCCAACAGGTTTATTTGAAATCACAAGCTTTCGGAGGAGCACACTGCCCCTTCTTCAGTTGAGGATAGAGCAGAGCTCCAAAAGCTCATGATTCCAAATAAATCTGTGTCATGAGGCTTCTTACTGTGCTTATAACAGGGAGTCACCTGTCATGGATGAAACACCAGGGGCTGGATTCTTTACTCCACAATGCAGACTGTCTGGTAGATATGGATATGATCGGTGCAACTTGTGGGCTGAAGAGCCTGTTTGTGCTGTAATGTTCTATGTTCTAGAACAAACTGGGCAGCATGGACAGGGTGGGCCGAAGGGCCTGTTTCCATGCTGTAAACCTCTATGACTCTATGAGAACCGAGTCCGGGGCTGACAATTTGTCTGAATAATCTTAGTTAACAGTATAAACAAAGTTTCAGCTGTTTAAATAGTAACATTCCAGACTTGACAACATTAATATCTTAATTCTGGTGATGTAGTGCATTTACTGAGAAAAATATGGTAGAATTACTTTCTATAAATAGTATCAAGGCAGATTAAGGATCTCCACGATACTGTGTGTGTGTATATATATATATATATATATATATATCCTACACAGCCTTATGATTATTATTCCACTGGGTAGTAAGTGCAAATACTTAAGACAGGTTGCAGTAAAAAATTAAAGAAAGGATTTGGGAGTATTTCTGGATGTAGTCAGTTTTAAACTCTTCGCTCCTCCCTTAGGTTAAAAATACTTTTAAACACCAGCTTGTGATTCACAAGTAAAGCATAAAAGTTAATGATTTAGAAACTAGGAGCAAGGAGATAAGATCGGCAGGGTTTTCACATCCAAAGGCGGCACAATGGTTAGCACTACTGCCTCACAGCACAAGGGATCTGGGTTCAATTCCTGGTTGGGTCACTGACTGAGTTTGCACATTCTCCCCATGTCTGCATGGGTTTGCTCCAGGTGCTTCGGTTTCCTCCCACACTCCAAAAATGTGTGGGTCAGGTGGACTGGCCTTGCTAAATTGTCTCTTAGTGTCAGGGGGACGAGCCAGGGTAAATGCATTGGGTTTGGGAATAGGGCCTGGGTGGGATTGTGGTTAGTGCAGACTCAATGGGCTGAATGGCCTCTTTCTGCACTGTAGAATTCTATGATTCTATGAAGGCTACAAGGGAAGAATAAGCAGACAGTGCTAATGGCTTTGTGATATGATTAAGTATCCTTCTGGATGAAGAAGGGATTGGGGGAGATAGCCTGCACTGACCACTACCCCACCCAGGCCCTCTCCTCATATTTACCCTGCTAATTCCCCGACATTAAGGGGCAATTTAATATGGCCAATCAACCCAATCTGCACATCTTTGGAATGTGGGAAGAAACAGGAGCACCCAGAGAAAACCCACACGCAGACATGGGGAGAATGTGCAAACTCCACACACAGTCACTAACACCAGAATTGAACCCCAGTCCCTGCCACTGCCAGGTAGCGGTGCTAACCATTGTGCCATCATGGTGCCCTTAACTTCCATCGGTTGTCATGGTGGGATTTGAACGCATTTCCCTGAAGCATTATCCTGGGCATCTAAATCACCATTCTAGTAATATTACCACTACACTATCATCTCGACTTCTGGTAAGTAACAATATACAAGGACGCATTGAATGTCTTCAAAGGCTGATGGTGAATAATGTAACCATTTATGTCTGCTTCTCTCATACTGGTTTTTGTTTGAAGTTTATTAACTTGTAACTCTGATTTTTACTCTTTGTTTACAGCTATGGTTAACCCCTCGAGATTTGGAGACATCACAACGTACCACACCATATTTCTGCTGACCATTCTCGGAGCCATGGCTCTCCTGGTTCTGGTTCTCTTGTGCTTGCTTCTCTATTATTGCAGGTAAACCTGTGACATTGTTTTGTTGCTTCCTTCACCGCCGGTGTCTCGTTTGTTCTCTTCTCTCATTTTCCCCTTCTCCCCCAACCAGTTATGGGCCCCTAACACCCAGCAGGTGGAATGTAGTGGGCCAAAGATCTCGCGCTCCTCTGATTGATCTTTAAGTTTAGGAACTTGTTAGAGGCGTTAGAACAAGTCTATCGTCACCTCTACTCTTCTGTGTGGAACGCCTGGTCTCAATTCAGATCTTTAACTGATACAAAGTCTAACAGGACCACAATCTTCAGCTGCTTCATCAATGACCTACCCTCCATCATAAGGTCAGAAGTGGGAATGTTTTCCGATGATTGCTCAATGTTCAGCATCATTTGTGAGTCCTCAGATACTGAAACAGTCCATGTTCAAATGCAACAAGATCTGGACAATATCTAGGCTTGGGCTGACAAGTGACAAATAACATTCACGCCACACAAATGCCAGGCAATGACCATTGCTGATAAGAGATCTCTAACCACCATCCTTCGACATTCATTGGTGTTACCATTACTGAATTCCCCACTGTCAACATCATTAGGGTTACCATTAACCAAAAACTCAACTGGACTCTCCATATAAACACAATGGCTATAGAGCAGGTCAGAGGTTAGGAATACTGCGGTGAGTAACTCACCTCCTGACTCCCCAGAGCCGTTGTACCATTTACAAGGCATAAGTCAGGAGTGTTACGGAATACTTCTGCCAACAGCACTCAAGAAACTTGACACCATTCAGGACAAAACAGCCCCGCTTGATCCATATCCACAAAAATCCACTCCCTCCACCACCAATGCGCAGTAGCAGCAGTGTGTACTGTCTACAAGATGCACTGCAGCAATTCACCAAAGATCCTTCGATAGCACCTTCCAAACCACAGCCACTTCCACCTAGAAGGACAAGAGCAGCAGATATATGGGGAACACCACCACTTGCAAGCTCCCCCCCAAGTCACTCACCATCCTGACTTGGAAATATATCACCGTTCCTTCACAGTTGCTGGGTCAACATCCTGTAATTCCCTCCCTAACAGCATAGTGGGTGTAGCGATTCAAGAAGGCAGCATGCAGACTGCAGCAATTCAAGAAGGTTCAATACCAGCTTCTCAAGGGCAACTAGGGATGGGCAATAAATGCTGGCCAGCCAGCAATGCCCATGTCCCTTGAATGAATTGAGAATTGAATCAAAAAGATGGTGGAATTTGAATTCAATAAAAAAAAAATCTGGAATTTTCTGATGACAATGAAACCATTGTTGTTGTTGAAAAAACCCGCCTGGTTCACAAATGTCCTTTAGGGAAGGAAATCTGCCATTCTTACCTGGTCTGGTCTACATGTGACTCCAGAGCCACAGCAATGTGGTTGACTTTTAACTGTCCCCTGAGATGGCCTAGCAAGCTACTCGGTTCACCACTATCTTCTCAAGGACAGCTAAGAATTGACAATAAATGCTGGCCAGCCAGTGATGCCCACGTCCCACAGATGGATAGGGTAAATATAAAACCCCAGCCCTCTGCCATCCTGAAGTCTCACTGCCACCTCCCACAGCGGCAACCTGGCTGCTTCTTTTGCCTTTTTTTAACTTAAGCTTTTGAAAGGGTGGTGGGAGGTGGCTTCCATGGTGTAGCACCCTCTCAGTTACTTACCACCATTATAGGCCACTGCTTCTCTCAAGCTTGGAGGGCCACCCCATCCTCCAGCTTTGAAAGTCCAATTGGATAAAGAACTTGTCTCCGAGTCAATTGTCTTCATTAAAATCCCGACGACTCTGACCCCCCATGGAGATCAACAAGCCAAAAGAACCAAATTTTTCAAACATCCCCTCAGTGGAAAACCATTGAAGAAGAGTTCACTATTTCCAATTTTACTTTAACAATCCAATTAAAATCAACATAAATTACACTTCAATCAACGGACAAATCATTGTCGATATATATATTACTAAATGACAGATACATAAAGATTGAAATCACGGGTTTACTAGGCAGCAAATCTGGCACCAATTTCCTTTAGAACTGAAACTCCTCAGGATAGAATTACGGTTCCTTTCCTTCACCGGTTTAGTCACCAATTCTCAGTTGACGGCACTGCCCTCTCAGCCCGAATGCCAGTGTCATACTCTTCAGCAAAATTGCAATGCTTTCTGGAACCTCCTCAGCTCTCCTTGTGACTGTCTTGATGCAGGTCTCCATCTTTTATCCGAACCATCAATGACAATCCTGTGCGCTGTCAAAGTACTGACCTAGAAGGCCATGGATCCAAATGAATTCAATTGTTTAAAAGGGAGTTAATCAAAGAACAAAGAACAAAACAGCACAGGAAACAGGCCATTCGGCCCAACGAGCCCACGCCACCACCCCGATGTTCCCACCTCTACCCACTATCCCTGTCCATGTTTATAGATCTATGGATTAAAAACCAAATTTGAGACAATTTAGGGAGAATTTGTTTTGCCAATTAGCCTAAGAGCACATCTTTGGGATGTGGGAGGAAACCGGAGCTCCGGAGAAAACCCACGCAAGCATGGGGAGAATGCGCAAACTCCCACAGACACAGGCCCAAATCCATGTATCTGCACAGCACAGCGATAGTCACTGAGCTGTCATGTTGCCCATCAGATGGTCCAGGTCAAGCATACACTAACAACATGAAGCAGTAGGATACTCTCGAAAAAGATCCAAGAGCAGCCCTCTCACGACCCATCGCGTGTATGCCCCTCGTTAGACAACAAGGTGGACCAAAGCACCTGTAGGATAAAAACAAGTACATCAATATCAGCATCTATTTACACACTTCCCAGGGACTCCCAAAGCTCAGGATCCCTATTTTAAATCAGTTTTCTATACCCCTCCATTCCCATTCTGTTCATGTGCCCATCTAAGTATTTCTTAAATAACTCCAGACTACCTGCCTCCACCACTTGGCAGCGCATTTCATACCCCCATCACCCTCTGTGTGAAAAAACTCCCTCTAGCATCCAAATTATACCTTACCCCCCTCACCCTAAGCCCCATGACCCCTCGTGCTATTTGAGTCCATCCTAGGAAAAAGCTTAACCCTGTTTACTCTATCAATCTCCTTCAAAATCTTGTACACCTCTATCAGATCTCCTCTAAGTCTACGTCTTTCTAAGGAAATCAGTCCCAATTTGCCTAATCTCTCCTCGTAACTCAGACCTTCCATACCAGGCAGCATCCTGGTAAACCTCCTCTGCACTCTCTCTAGAGTCTCCACGTCCTTCCGGTAGTAAGACGACCAGAACTGGATGCAGTATTCCAAATGAGGTCTAACCAATGTTTTATACAACTGCAACATTAAAGGCCAGCTCTTGTACTCTATAACCCTTCCTATAAAGGCTAGCATACCATATGCTTTCTTCACAACCTTCTCCACCTGCTCTGCCACCTTCAGAGATTTGTGCACCTGCACCCCCAGGTTCCTCTGCGTTTCTATACTCTTAATAGGTCTACCCTTTATCATATACCTCCCCCTTACATTCTTTCTCCCGAAATGTATCACCTCACATTTATCAGGATTGAATTCCATCTGCCATCTGTCTGCCCAAGCTACCAGCCTATACATGTCCTGCTGCATCGCCTGACAATGCTCCTCACTATCCGCAAGTCCAGCCGTCTTTGTGTTGTCTGCAAACTTGCTGATCACTCCACTTACTCCCTCTTCCAAGTCATTTATAAATATTACAAATAGAAGAGGTCCCAGTACCGAGCCCTGCAGCACACCACTAGTGACCGACCTCCAGCTAGAAAAACACCCTTCCACTATTACTCTCTGTCTCCTATTACCAAGCCAGTTACTTATCCGTCTAGCTGCCTGTCCTTGTATCCCATTTGCCTTGACCTTCTCAACTAACCTCCCATGAGGGACTTTGTCAAACGCCTTACTAAAATCCAAATAGACAACATCAATGGCTCGCCCTTCGTCCACTGATTTTGTCACCTCCTCAAAAAATTCTACCAGATTTGTAAGGCACAACCTCCCCTCAACAAATCCATGCTGCGTATCCCTAATCAGATCGCAACGCTCTAAGTGCCTATACATCCTATCTCTAAGAATCCCCTCCAACAGCTTCCCTACCACTGACGTCAAACTCACCAGCCTATAATTCCCAGGGTTATCCCTACTACCCTTTTTAAACAACAGTACAACATTAGCTATTCTCCAGTCCTCTGGGACCTCACCTGTGTCCAAAGAAGAGACAAAGATTTGCGTCAGAGGCCCAGCAGTTTCACCTCGCACCTCCCTAAGCAGCCTGGGATAAATGCCATCAGGGCCAGTGGGAAAGGAGTGGAATGAGATAAGATGGCAGCTCAGACACAAATGTTTTAACCCTGATCATATTTTATGAATTTCAGTCAGCACTTGATGCATCCATAGTCTTAGAGATTCATAGCGCAGACAACGGCCCTTTGGCTCCAAGTGTCTGCCAATGTCAGAGGCTAATTAGAACTTTCCAGCCAGCCTTCAGTCTCCGGAAAACGCACTGAGGAAGAGTGTAACTGGCTGGAGGCAGTCTCCTGGCGACACATCAGGAGCTAACGCCTCTGGCAGGCCTCTCTTCCCTGCCTGCCTGGCTTCAGCTGCAGTCACAGGTCTCCCTAGGTCCTGGCGACTGAGGGCATTTCTCAATTTTAAGTTAAACAAGTTGAGGAAAGAGAAATGGCCTCTATTCTTGGTGTGTCTGCATGCCCACACCTTCACTCGTTCAAAAAGGAGCCTCCAGTGCTGGAGAGCTTTAAAGTACAGCCTTTCTCTATTGATTGCTGTAGACCCTTGCCATTTTTCCATTGGGTATCTGCAGCATCTCTAACCTCTGACTTGTATGGCCTGTAAACAAGATTGTTCAATAGAGTTTTCAGCTGTAATTTAATAGAAACATTTAAATTAAATTAAATTGCAAGGCCGGTTACTTGAGGGAATTGTGATGACTTTTGTTTTTAGTTGATAACCAGCACATTAAGTTCAGAGACAATACTGAGACATTGGACACCAGGAGATGGGGTTCCAAAGCCATTGGACCTCTATGCTAGTAGCTCAGGCTCCACCTGCTGGGAGCTGGTCCTCACTACAGCATGTGGGGGACTGAACAATAAGATTCATCATCAAAACATGAGAATTCCTTTCCAGTGGCAATGCAGCATTCTGCAGCGTAGAGTTTAAAGTGTCTCATAGATTTATGTATAACATTACTGAATTGGCCATTTCAGCGTCACTGCTACGCCAAGTATCAAACAGAAGTCAGGGGTGAAGGAAAAGTGATTGACTTACCGCTGTCCATTTTTGACACTGAGAGGCATGGCGAGACTGTAGAGTGTCAAGCCTGAAACAACATAGTAAAGGAAATAAACCCCTTTTCATTTTAAGAATGGTGATTGAGCCTAATGTAGATAACCTTACAACAAGGTGCCAAAATGATGGTTGTAAGAATCAGGCTGTGCAGTGGGTCAGCAGTAGATAAAGGTTGATTTAGATTAATGGCAGTGAGGTCTGATTGTGTCAGTATTGTATGATTTCATTATCATTTTATGTTCTTCTGGATGTTTTGGTTTCAATGGGTCTTAAAGGACAGTATTGCATTATCAGTACAGACTAAGGGTTACAAACACAAAGATCTCTATGTCGATTACTGCAACAGTGCATTGCTGGGTGTAATGAACAATTTTTTTTCCCCTGTATCAATGCATACTTCTGTGTGTTGGCAGTTCTCAAAATGTTTCTCACAAAAGCAATGGTTCCTGTTAGAGTGATCGGCCATGATCAGGTTAAATGGCAGCATGGACTCAAAGGGCTGAATAGCCTACCCTCATTCTAAGAATGTGGGCGGCACGGTGGCACAATGGTTAGCACCACTGCCCCACAGCGCCAGGGACCCGGGTTGGATTCTTAGCTTGGGTCACTGTCCCCACTTCTGCATGGGTTTCCTCCAAGTGCTCTGGTTTCCTCCCACAGTTCAAAGACTTGCTGGTTAGGTGCATTGGCCACGCTAAATTCTCCCTAAGTGTACCTGAATAGGCACTGGAGTGTGCCGACTAGGGGATTTTCACAGTATCTTCATTGCAGTGTTAATGAAGTTAACTTCTTGTGACACCAATAATAAACTTTAATTCATATGTTTCTATGTTTACTGATGACCTGTTCTTCATTTCTCTCCAGGGATTAGAATGGGTACCAAATGTCTGCATTGCGATGTATCACAACTCTGTAGCACGGGCTAGCTTAACCAGTCCTTTCCGCTCACTCACTTTTTTTGAAAGTTTCTTTATTAGTGTCACAAGTAGGCTATATTAATACTGCAATGAAGTTACTGGGAAAATTCCCCAGTGGCCACACTCCAGCGCTGGAGTGGTACGCTGAGGGAGAATTTAGTGTGGCCAATGCACCTAAACAGTACATCTTTCAGAGTACGGGAGGAAACCAGAGCATTTGGAGGAAACCCATGCAGACATGGGGAGAATATGCGGACTCCACACAGATCATGACCCAGACTGGGAATTTAACCTGGATCCCCGGCATATGAGGCAGCAGTGCTAACCACTGTGCTACCCGTCCTATGGACATTTGTGCGTTGCTGCTTGCATTACTCTTCTGACACACCTTGGAAGTACAGGGTCAGGGACAAAGTAGCCAGTCACTGCACTTTGAAATGAACAGATATTCCCACAAAGATTGCTGGTGGTTGTAGGTTGTAACATGTTGGATTCTGCAGATGCATGAAGCAGCGTGACTAAAGCCCAGGGTAGCAACAACCTATTTAGCTGTGAAGGCGTGATTGCTCCTACTCCAAATTGACGTACACTTTCGAGCAAAGGTCGCTAAATTGTGATCAGGAGTTTGGAGAACTGTAACTTTGTGTGTCTCTGCACACCCGCTACCCCCAATAACCACCTCCCTTTCCTCAATGCCCTCTTGCCCGAGGGGCTACAGTCAGTGGTATCATCTCGACTGCACCCTGGCTGAGATCAATAAGCCATAGCTTTAAACCTAACTTTCAAATCAATTGGAAGTATATTTTCAGGACTGTGAGCTCTTGTTTGAATTCAGTGCATCCGCTTTCGTTTGGAATGAAACAAATGCTCTGCTGTATGCTCGAGAATGTTTATCTTTCCCTGTCATTTTAAAGGCAGATGTGGTGATTTTAAGTTTGTCGTACATTTCACTAATGGAATTTTTATTTAACAGGCGGAGATGTCTAAAGCCACGACAACAGCACAGAAAATTACAGATTGCTTCCACTCTGGACAGCTCCAAGAAAGACCAAGCCACCTCTATGTCCCACATCAATTTGATCAGTACCAGTCACTTGGAATCAGTGTCCTCCAACGGGGACATGGACGTCCACACACCCATCCTGAAATCCGCCTTCAGTACATCTCGAGAGTTTGAGAGTTCTCGGGAGGAATTCTTCAAACAGATTCCATACAAGGACTCAAGTCAAAAGATGAGGCACATCAGCAAGGCGTCCACCGATACTTTGGCCCATCGAGGAAACTCGAAAGAGGACTACCACAGGCCGGTGGAGAGCTTTCCGTTGAAAGTTGCACGGTCCGTGGATGCGTCCGGAGAGTTGGAACCGCCTTTAATGGATGACTACAGGCGAAGCTACAGCTCAATGGTTTCGCAACAACCGGTGGATGAAAAGGGCAGAGAAGGTCACGCCAGACGCGTTTTGGCCGAGAGTAAACTCTGCGCAAATGATCCGCCCTCTCCTCCACCGTTACCGCCACCCTTCGAATCCCTCGTTGGCCACAAAACGGATAATAAGCCTTCAGAATACATGATGTCCCAGTCTGTCGACCACCTGGCCAGGCCTACCACCTTGTCCCAGCCAGGTCAACTGATCTTCTGCGGTTCTATCGATCACATGAAGGACAACATGTACAGAAATGTGATGCCTACTTTAGTCATACCTGCCCATTATATGGGATTAACTTCTGATTATCCTTGCATGGATCAGTCAGCGGGCATACCCGCAGAGCAGCTGGAGATGAAGGGGGCTCCCATGTCCCACCAGCACGGACCCCAGCAGTACCAGCATCAGCAAGTGCAACAGCCCACCCCACAATCGGACGACGGAGAAGGCAAAGGATGGGGCCCCCATTCTTCCTCAATGAGCGGCCCCATGGCTGTGTTACTGAACGAGTCGGCGATGGCACAGATGAATGGGGAACTGCAAGCGCTCACTGAGAAGAAATTCCTGGAGCTCGGGGTAAAGCCTCAACATCCCAGAGCTTGGTTCGTATCATTGGACGGGCGTTCCAACGCTCATGTCCGGCATTCCTACATCGACCTGCAGACGGGAGAAAGGATCGGGAGCAACGACGCCAGCTTAGACTCCGGCGTCGACGTGAACGAAACAAAGCCGGGCAAAAAGACGAAAGAGGACCGTGAGAGGCAAGTTCCCGGGAACGTGGCCTACAGTAAGCTGGTCTACATGGACGATACCGAGCAGAGCAGCAGCGAAAGCCGAACAGCCGTCTGTTCCCCGGAGGATAACTCCCTCACCCCTTTGCTGGAAGAGACTTCGGAACACAGGGAAACAATCCACCGGCGGGACCGCAGCAGAGGCAACAGCATGAGGAGCAGCACCAGCGAGATCCACCGGGATTCCACCACCAGCCCGGAAGAGGAGATGCAAGACCATTCGGAAGGGGCGGACGACCAAGGCGAGAATAAAAAGAGTCCCTGGCAGAAACGCGAGGAGAGGCCTTTGATGGTTTTTAACCTGAAGTGAAAAGTGGACTGATTTCCCCAAGACCTTGAATAAACTCTTCACAAGTGTTTGAAAATGCATCAGCATCCTGACAAAAAAAATCTGAGCACAAACCACAGAAGTCTGAAGCAACATATCTGGTGACCTTTGTAAACGAAAAAGAGCTTCCTCGCGAGAAAGAAAGAGAGAGTCCATGTGGAGGAAGAGACAAAAGCAGCCAACTAGTTCATCCAGAATTAATTCTTTTTTTTGTTTTGTAAAATAGCTGAAAGGAGAGAGAGAGAGAGCAATCCCAGTGACAGATGTGCACGTCTGCACGTTGGAACATGCTGTCTTTGTCAATGTTGTCTTTAGAACTTAATACTGAGTTTTTGTAAAAGAAAAATGTCAGTGTGGTATCAGCCCACACAATAAACTCGGTAACTGTTTTTCCTGAGGAAGATGAAAACTCTATATAAAGGTTAGGTCCTTTTTGTTATTTTAATTGGAATAACCCTACCAAATGAAGCATTTTCTTGCTTGAGGAGCAGTAATTTTACATGTCACGACCTTTTTGAATGGGAGCTTTTTCTTTTCCTTTGGAAGGTACTTGTTGTTTTCTTTTCCGTATCTCGTACTTTCCTTAACTTGACCTGAAACCAATCCCAGTAGCAGACCATATCGACCTGGTCCAGTACTCTCCAAGTGCCTTCTTTATGTCTAAGTTGTGCTAAAAGGAGGGAAAGCATCATATTGTGCTGATGTCAGGTGGCGGGCGATGAAAAAGAGCCTAAAATTAGCAAGTCCGAATTTATACGTCTTTTGTAAGTGTGACACTCAATATGTGCAGAAACAGCTAAAGAACTATAGCCCAGTTACAATTTAGCACTGTGATTTTTTTTTGCTAGCCAACCTGCCAGGTAGGAGAAATAATCACAGGAAACATTTAATTCAAGTGCTGTTTTATATTTAAATATATTAGTTTGTGTCAAGATGAATTGCTCAATTAATATATGTGGAAGAGAAATGACTAGTAGCCTGATGTCTATAGGGATTACCTGGTAAATCAATCATGTATGATTTCTTGTGTAAATCAGCTAATATACATAACAACTCATGTCAGAGTGTTGCAGGAATTTAAACAAAGTACTTTTCAAGTACGTTATCCGTGAACCTGTTACGAGGGATGTGGAATCATAGAATTCCTGCAGAGCAGAAAGAGGTCATTCAGCCCATTGAGCCTGCACTGACAACAATCCTCATTTGTTGTCCCATGCCCTATCCCCATAATCCTAAACACTCACCTTTCTAATCTCTTGTCATTAAGGGGCAATTGGTTTTAAAGTTTATTTATTAGTGTCACAAGTAGGCTTACATTAACACTGCAATGAAGTTACTGTGAAAATCCCCAAGTGGCCACACTGTTTGGGTACATTGGGGGAGAATTTAGCATGGCCAGTGCACCTAACCAGCATGTCTTTGGATCATGGGAGGAAATAGGAGCACCCGGAGAAAAAACACACACACATACACAATCCCACATGCACACAATCTCACACGCACACAATCTCACACGCACACAATCCCACACACACACGCACACAATCCCACACGCACACAATCCCACACGCACACAATCCTACACGCACACAATCACACACACACACACACACACACACACACACACACACACACACACACACACACACACACACACACACACACACACACAGAATGTGCAAATTCCATATGGTCTCCCAAGGCCAGAATTGTGTCCTTAGACAACCATGATAGCATAAATAACCTCAATGACAGCTTCCTAAGTAATAGGACTAGTAATCCAAAGACCTGGGATCATGTTCGCGGGAGCCAGGTTTGAATCCCATCATGATAGATGATGAAATTTGAATTCAATAAAATCTGGAATTAAAAATCTAATAATAGCCGTGAAACCATTGTCAATTGTTGTAAAGAGCCCATCTGGCTCACTATTGCCCTTTGAGGAAGGAAATCATCCTTACCTGGTCTGGCTTTCACATGACTCCAGAGCTACAGCAATGTGGATGACTGTTAAATGCCCTCAGAGGTGGGTCATAAACGCTGGTCTAGTCAGCGCCACTCATGTCCCATGAATGAATGAAAAATAAAATCAGGCCTGTTCTTCCCCATCAGGAATCTACAAATTTCGCCAGCGCCGATGTCATTGTTGCATTCGCTACACTATTTCCCCTCTTTCCTTTCCACCCCCATGACACAGCCCCAGCAGACTTACTTTCATCCCACAGACTGACCAAGACACCTCTAGTCACCCAAACTCCAGCACCAATACGCCAAGTGGCGGGGGGGGCAGCTCTCAAAATGGCCACTGGAAGAGCACCACTGTCAAGCATCTGGCTGGCACCTTCACCCAGACAAACACCAGGAAACTTCCTAACTCAGGGGGAGCTACACCTTCCTGACTGTAAGTAAAAGATTTGCTCATCCAGTTTACTGCCAATCAATATCAAGTTTTACCACAAAACATGAATTGGTGAAAATAAAAGTGAAATAAATACAGTTACATCTGTAACTGTTAATTCCCTGTACATTGGAATAGCATGCAGAGTATACGTTAATAAACATGACACTGGTTTATGAATATAATAAAGTACTGCATTAAGGGCCCTCTGAACAAGGATTGATTGAACAGGAGTTCCCAGAATGATGTAAAAGCATTGGCTCACTGTAGAAATTGTTTTTCACATGTTTGGTTTCTTTTTGTGAATCTTTAACGTCAAAAATGAGTCAAGGAATGTTGATTGGCACGTGTTGCCTTTTCACCTGCTAGACCTGGGTACAAAACCAGTCTGGCCCTGTCCCCTCCTCATTTTCTGCCAATTGAAATGAACCCAGGAACGATTTATCTCCAATCTGTCAGATGCTCCCCTCCACACAGAACTCACTGTAATTGGACCCAAGTTGCAAAGCCAGTGACTAGAGGAAAGTTGTCAGGTTAATGTTAAGCCTCATTGTTGGGACCATCTACAGACTTTTGTCTACAGCTTGCTACAGCTGACTTCAGCCAAATCCACAGAAAATAACAGAGAGTAAATAACATTTTGGTCCATCTCACAGTGAGGCAAAGGAAGAGGTGAACTATCTCAGTTCTCACAATGTCTTTTATAAATTGATAAATGGACAAATAAATGATTGTCAGATATTGTATGGCAGCAGAGATGGAATTAGTCATTCTGGGACATCCAGTTTAAAGAAAGCATTATCACTGTATAGGACAGATATTAATTATTGTTAATATTATTATTTTATATAATTCATAAACAACCCTGAATATATAGCCTACTGTTGGTTAACAGTACACACTCATACCAAAGTTTAACTGATCATAAAATCATAGAATCGCTACAATGCATAAGGAGACCATTCAGTCCATTGTTTCTGCAATGACTCGCCAACTAAGGTCCTATCCCCTGTAAGCTCACATATTTACCCTACTAATCCCCCCCTAACCAGTACATCTTGGGACACTAAGGGGCAATTTAGCATAGATATTCCACCTAACCCGCACACCTTTGGAGTGTAAGAGGAAACCCGAGTACCCAGAGGAAACCCATGCAGACGTGGGGAGAATGTACAAACTCCATACAGATAGTAACCTAAGACTGGAATTGAATGTGGGTTCCCGGTGTTGTGGGACAGCAGTGCTAACTACTATGCCACCATGCCATCCTGATATATTGGCTGGAATTTTACCATCCCGCCTGCTATGGGAATCGGAGTGGGTGAGGAGCAGACCATGGAACAGTTTGTTGATCTTATGAGTTCGGTATGAACGCATCCATAAAATCCCACCCATTAAGTTCCAACATGCCAGTGAGTGAATGAATGATACCCTATTTTTATTGCAATTAGATTTCTTATTCTAAATGATCGAAAGTAGAATCAGTTTTTACTCATTAATAAAAATATAGAAAAGTGAGAAATTTAAATGTTGTACTTAGGTATCCAGCAAGCACCCAGTAAATCAATGCTTCTGGAAAATCACATCTCCAAACAAAATTAAACAAAGTTTTACAAATAAATTAAGGATAGGATTTGGTGCAGAATGAGTCCAGCCTGTATCCAAACAGATTCTGAATTGGAATCCAATCTGCATTACTGATTTCCCCCTCAGCCAAATCCATAGAAAATGACAAAATCTAAATAATATTCTGATCCATCTCATAATTTGTACGTCACAATATCTATACTTTCCCCTGCAGTCAAAAGCAACATAATCTCATCAGGTTCAAACAAAATAGTGTGAAGCAAACGATTGGTCGGCGGGTGGGGAGCAGGGGGTGCAGAGGGCAAATAGGCTGGACACCAGGAGATTAGTTTCTGTCACAATTTGGAGCAAAAGGAATTTTTCTCAAACTAAATTAGAGAGAGTGCAACTTTCATATTGTGACCAGATTTTAATTAACTCCAAAATATAAACGGAATCTCTTCACTGGCAGGCAGTGGGAGGGGTTAGGGTTGGATTTAATAAAGTACCAGATAAGATTAGTCCTTGTTTTTCAATATTCAACATATTTTATCCAATAGATTTTACACTTCCTTTCTGCTCCCTATTAATCCATCCCAGAACTCAGGGTGAGGCATAGCAGGCAAGAAAGTGATGCTGCTAGGTTTTTTTTTTGGAAACTTCAGTTGCATTCGGTTTATTGCTGCATCACTTGAGATGCTCGTGCTGATCACAGACAAGATATGACCAGTAATGAAAGTGCTGACCAGCCGCAAGCGAGTGAGGCCTGCCTCTGTACGCGAGAGAGCAGGGGCATGGCGAGTGGAAGCAGTCAATTAGTTTTCTAGGTCTAGTTTGAACTTGCGTGCCCTGGACCTCGTGTGCAGCTCATAATAACCTAGATTAAACCAGAAGTATGTTAAGAAATTTTTCTTTCATCTGTTTAGAAGGCCCGTTAGTTGAGGTGCCAGCGTTTCCTGTTGATGCACATATTAAACGGTGTCATTTTAGGCTCAAAATAAGAACTACTTTAAGGGTTATTGGTATTGTGATTGTGGACTAGTTTTTCTTTAACCTGATAGACAGCTGTCTTGTGCCATCAGTTCACATCTCCTTTTTGGAGCATTCAAGTCATTGAACCGGTTCAGATGCTGTGCCACAACTGAGGTAAGATGGATTGACCTGGACTGTTTCTGCTGGACCTAATATCTGTGTGGCTCCATTTTTTAAATGATTATTAGTGCTAGTGACTCGGTGTCTTTTGTTCGACTCGTGGCCACATTTTTTTTTAAACGAGGTGGTCTTAAACAGAGATGTGTGCTTGGTATCGAGTTTGCTCTTTTCAAAGAAACCATGGTCAAAAATGCTGTGCAATCTCTTTTGCTTGTTCCTAAAAGTTGTTAATACAAAGCTTATTAAAAATGTTTGATGAAATGAAGCCAGCTTTCCTGCGTTATTGACCAAGTCGTTGAACTGGGGTTAAAGATTAACGTGTCACAAGATTATGCTGGCAAATCACAATACCGAAATGTCTGCGGCTGATCTCCACCTCACCACCCAAGAGACCAAACAACGCAGGTCAGAAGTGGTCAATGCCGCAGAATTAGCTTATCATTTCCTGACCCAGATAGGGAAAAACCAGCAAATTTCCTGCTTATGGAAAGTGCAGATGTGTGTATGGGACAGGTCTTTTATCAGTAACGCCATGCCTGATTAGATAGTCAATGGAAAGTTACAACTACATGCAAATTGTCATTTGCCCGAAGCTAACCCATTTCCATGGAGCTACACCTTCGGGCCAAGAAGGGAAAACTGGGACAGGGAAGTTATAGTCTGAAATTTTACTCCAGAACCGGGGCGGGTGAGGCTTGCAGAACAGCATTCTCGGTTGGCCTTGGGCAGGATCTTACGAACATTAGGATGGGCGAGGCTGTAAAATTTCATCAATAGAGCTGCACAGAGCAGAAAAGACCCTTTGGCCCATTGAGTCTACACCAACAATAACTACCACAAACAGTCATAGACAGCAGTGGGAAGTTGTGCGTGGAGCCTGAAGAGATTGGAGAGGCACCACTAAAGGCGCACTAATCCCATTTTCTTGTTCTTATCCTATATCCTTGAAAATTATATTTCAAGTGTTCAACCAAAGGTTGTAAGGTTTCTGGCCTCCACTACCTTCCCAGGTAATGCATTCCAGATTCTCATCCCCCCTCAGTGATTTATTTTTTCTCTTAAGTAACCTCTGAATCTCTACCCGTTTTCTCTAAAATTATGCTCCCTAACAATTGACCTGTCAACCAAGGGGAACAGCTACTCACTGTCCATACCCCTCATAATCTTATACACTTCAATCATGTCCCTGATTCCTATCCCTCTCTGATGTTCCAAATTGTTAGTGAATGCCTCATTAAGTTCTCACGCTAGCCTGAATGCGCCCCTCTGTATCAAAGGAATCATTTTATTTTGCAAATCAGTAGGAGTAAAGGGAAAGCAATGGACAGAGTTAAACCCAAGAGACCACTGCCAATCCCTCAGGCACAGTAATCCCGTCCTTCAAACTCACACCCTGTCTAAAAACACCCATGTTTCCATCCGTGAGCACTTTCTTCAAAGAAAAACTTAAAATCCCAACACTTGGCTCAGTATCAGCAAAATCCATGGAGACATGGGTTTACTTATTATCCACTGCCCCCCCATGTGACCTGCAACAACAAAGAAAATATGGAGAGCTATGCAATGCATCTGTTCAGGAAACTGATTCAGCCTTACAGAGTGCATCTGAGCTTAAGTTATACTCAGGGGACTTAGGCACCAAGCTGCATTGGGCTATAGCCAGAAAAGGACAGAAATAAGCACAAAAGTAAGGCAGTTCTCATGCTGTTCGAGTTATGATGACTGGCACTCGTTTGTAAATTGACATTCCATTTAGACTTTTCACTAGTTTCAATGTCACACCTCCATGCCAGCATATTCATACAGGAACCTCTGAGGCACTCACCTGTAAGATGGACAGGTCAAACCACTTTTATTTGATTGGAAAGTGTACTTTTTTTTTAGCACAACTGTTGCAATTTTAATGCATTTATACACGTGTTGCATTTGATGTACACTCAGACTCACAGGTTCAAGGTTAAATAGGCAACTGACAGTGATTGAATGGCTTCATTAGAGCCAACACTAACAGAGAAACTTGCGCAATGGCATGCAAGCATTTACAATCTCCTCAGCAATCTGACAGGGCAAGAGTTAGACTTTAATACTGCTGGGCATCCCATGAGTGATTTTTAGCTTTGGATCAGGAACCAATCCCGCACTGTATCCATGAGAATAATCAGTTCTAACTTATAGGTGGAATTTTCTGTCTGCGCTCACCCCAAAAATGGAAGTCCAGTTTAAGGACAACAGACCTTTCCAATGGTCTGCTCCCTCTCCTGCTCTGATTTCCCATTTTCGGAATGGGAAAATTAGCCTCATGGTGTTTTGACTTAATGTGTGTTAACTGCCTGAAAATACTCAGGCGTTAATGTATTGAGAATAATAATTTATTGAGAATGAGAATTATGTACCAGAATTCTACTGCTATGGAATCAGAGTGGGCAAGGGGCAGACAATGGACCTGTCCATTGATCTCAGAAGGGAATTTCCAGTCTCACTCAAGTGAGGCCATAAAATCCCTCCCACAGTTCCAAATCAACAACCTTTCATTACAAAGAACAGAACAGCATGGGAAACAGGACCTTTGGCCCAACAAACCCACGCTGCCACTTCGATGTTCCCACTTCTACACGCGATCCCTGTCCATGTTTATAGATCTATGGATTAAAAACCAAATTTGAGACAATTTAGGGAGAATTTGTTTTGCCAATTAGCCTAAGAGCACATCTTTGGGATGTGGGAAGAAACCGGAGCTCGAGAAAACCCATGCAAGCACGGAGAGAATGCGCAAACTCCCACAGACACTGGCTCAAATCCATGTATCTGCATAGCACAGCTATAGTCACTGCACTGTCGTGTTGTCAGATGGTCCAGGTCAAGCGTACACTAACGATGTGAAGCAGTAGGATACTCTCGAAAAAGATCCAAGAGCAGTCCTCTCACGACCTATCACATGTATGCCCCTCGTTAGACAACAAGGTGGACCAAAGCTCCTGTAGGATTAAAAACAAGTACATCAATATCATCATCTCTTTACACACTTCCCAGGGACTCCCAAGGCTTATGATCCCTATTTTAAATCAGTTTTATATACCCTCCATTCCCATTCTGTTCATGTGCCCATCTAAGTATTTCTTAAATATCTCCAGAGTGCCTGCCTCCACCACTTTACTTGGTAGTGCATTCCATACCCCCACCACCCTCTGTGTGAAAAAACTCCCTCTAGCATCCAAATTATACCTTACCCCACTCACCCTAAGCCCGTGACCCCTCGTGCTATTTGAGTCCATCCTAGGAAAAAGCTTAGCCCTGTTTACTCTATCTATCCCCTTCAAAATCTTGTACACCTCTATCAGATCTCCTCTAAGTCTACGTCTTTCTAAGGAAAACAGTCCCAATTTGCCTAATCTCTCCTCGTAACTCAGACCTTCCATACCAGGCAGCATCCTGGTAAACCTCCTCTGCACTCTCTCCAGAGTCTCCACGTCCTTCCGGTAGTAGGGCGACCAGAACTGGACGCAGTATTCCAAATGAGGTCTAACCAACGTTTTATACAACTGCAACATTAAAGGCCAGCTCTTGTACTCTATACCCCTTCCTATAAAGGCTAGCATACTATATGCTTTCTTCACAACCTTCTCCACTTACTCTGCCACCTTCAGAGACTTGTTCACCTGCACCCCCAGGTCCCTCTGCGTTTCTATACTCTTAATAGGTCTACCCTTTATCATATACCTCCCCCCTACATTTTTTCTCCCGAAATGCATCACCTCACATTTATCCATACAGCTTAAGATTAAAGATATAACTGATTTTTTTTTGATGTAAAAAAGGTAACTGACAAAAAAGGCCCAGGTCATTCATATTGGTATTCTTGATCCTACATGATGCTGGACTGAGGTTTAGAACATCTTACAGGTGCACAGTTTGACTTGCAGTTTTGATTTGTATTGTGTTTGAACCCTCTGTTGGAAGTAGTTGACATGTTTCTCCAAGTTCTGATGCACTTAGGCAGTATGTTGCATGGATTAGTGCTGTTAAAACACAGGAGAGAGATTATAATAAAGTTTTCAAACTCCAATTTTATTCCATTCCATATGCTTTATTTCACTCACACCATGTGATTAGGAACAACCATTATAGTTCAGACCGTCAATCGGCTCAGTTAGGAGTATTCTTGTCCCCTGAGATACAAGGTTCAAGTTGCCTTGCCAGGATTCAAGCACAAAGATGAACGCTGTGGCTTTGATGCAGGGCTGAGACAACATTATATTGTCATCTTTTGATTGAGACTTTAACCAAGGCCCAAGTGGCCTCCTAATGAGAATGTAAAAAATTTCATGGCATCATTTGAAGACAAACAAGAGAATTATTCCCAATGCTCTGACCATTATTGATCCCTCAATCACAAAAATGGATTATCTGGTCATTGTCATTTTGCTGTTGTGACTGTTTGAGTGCAAACTGCTTGTCACATTACAATACTTTAGAAGTGTTTCATTGACTATGAAGTGCTTTGAGATGTTATGTGCTTATGCAAGAAATGAATGATTTTCTTTACTCCTGAAATTCAGTCAATTTCTGGACCAAGATAATTCAATGATTTGAATTAAACAGCAAAGCAAAACTTAGACTAAATATCGTAGACTGTAAACCAAAAGCAGCATTAGGAAATTATATTTCCAAACTAGCAATATGAATGCAATTTATCTCCCTTTTTGTTCAGACCTGTTTAAAAAAAAATGTTCTTATTAATGTGCAACAAAGCAGCATTTATCCTAACCCCAAATAAAAACAGAAAACGCTGGATAAGCTTAGCATGTCTGACAGCAACTGTGGAGAGAGAAACACAGTTCACGTTTCAAGTCCATTGTCTCTTCTATAGAATTTTAGAGTATAAGATTAAAGGCCTGGGGGAGACAACATGCAAAATCATTTGGAATTGAACAGAATTAAAATGCCAAAACTGTAAGAAAAGGTTGCTTATTGCTGAAGTGACTGAAATCTTGGCAAGGTCACAATAGTACAAGACAAGAAGCAAAGGACAGAAATATTTTGAGTTAGTGTAGATAGAACAATTGAAGAACATGTGCAGACCTATCAACACATGATTTTATGTGCACGGTACTCATGTAGCTTCTGAAGGCCAAACAAGGCATGATGTGTGACACTGATTTTACTGGAGTGCTAAGTTTGACTAAAGAAGCAAAAATATTTCAGATGAATTTATTTTTTATTTATAGCAAACATTCAAAAAAAGCAGAACTGCACAGTACGAGTGATTTGATTTGCATTATTTAGCTGTAAGAATTCCCTTTTGGTAATGCCAAAGCAACGCTGCAGCACCATCCTTTCAATCAGCCAATGGCCAAACTGCAATGGTTTAAAGTTTCAGTGAAGGAATTACACAAAGTGGTTTTAAATGGTGACAACTGTGGAACAATGGTGTACATAATGAGAGGTATTGTATAGTGGATGCAAGGATTGCAAAATGCAGAACTTATTAAAACTCTGAATTCAAACATTTTATATAAATGTATGAACTACCATGGAAATTTGTACTAGAGTGGAAACTACCATCTCAAATGGAATTTTCTATTTTACGCAAAACAAACCGCCCAAATATTTGCTCAAAAAATCCTCTCTCTCATGCTCACAAAAGCCCCATTCGGAGTGTTCAGAAAAAAACAATCAGAAACTAATGATTAAATATGAGTTTGCTCCATCCTTGTTCGGCAGCATGCCTCATCCAGAAATAAGCAGGATTGTGCAAGGCTTTTGGATCGGTATATCCATGATGACAGTAAATAATAAAAAAAAAACCCATTAAAAGTCAAATGACATCTGGTCAGCAAAATAAAAAGTTTGGAAAGATTAACAGCAAACACTTCCTGTCTGTTTCAATCATCATCATTACTGCCACCACCTCACTGCAGCTATCTTGTGCTAATTCTACAAGCAACCAATGCCCTCAAAAAACTTGGCAAACCTTTTGCCTCCCTCATATCTTAAAAAAAGTCACATCCCCCCATTATTAAAAAAAAAGCATCAGTCCAAAATGGATAATAGTTCAATCAAAAAAAATGGATTAACTGAATTTAAGTTAGTAATCGGCAAGAATTTAACAAGTCCCAACAATATGTCTTACCATTAAAAATCAGAACTCATTTTGCAATTTGATTAAACTCAGTAAGCATGCCAATAATCTGTCCAAATCAATTAATTTTTGAATTAGTACTTGAAACATTTTAGTCTCAACTATCTCAAAGATTGTATCATTTTAAAGAATGGTTCTCAAGCTGATCTGTTGTGTCTTGTTTTCATATAAAAATGTTACTCTATGGAGTTGGTTTGGATCTTGTGTTGGAGTTCCAACAAAGAGATCAGGTCACTGTCTGGTCCGCATTCAGCTGGTTACAGCTAAACATGCATCACACAAATTCAAGAGTCACACTCAGATAAAGAAGCGTGCATTGGAGTGGCAAGTGCAAGGGGGGGAAAAAGTGCACATCAGGTCCATTCTGTTTGGCAGGGAGTGTGGCATCATCCAGGCTGGACCACAGGTCGGGTGATAGTTTCCCCACCACCTGCACTGGACCATCAAGATTCACTCTCGTTTTTCAAATGTCTTTCAGTGTTTTCATTGATTGTACAGTTAGATGTATTACCCTGAGAAATATACTCAGTGCACACTGAACTGAAGGGCTTACAGCAGAGTAAGGACAGATTTAAATGGTTTCCAGACACGAGATAGATCCATCTCACTACGTCTGAGTAAAACCAATCTCCAACTGGGTTAGTAATTTATCAGATAGGTTGTCTGCCGGTCTTGAGATGGTTAGTGAGCCAGCAGGTTACCATTTTATAAGAAAATCAAGCAACTGGATTTCAATCTGGTGCAAGTTTACATTCAGCATCCATGTAATGCACAAAAACAGCATCAATACAGTTTACATAAGAGGTTCCTAAAAATGATTTTATAGTAAAGAGGATTAAAATCTTTAAAGAAAAATATTAAAAGGGCTTAACAAACCTGATTTTTCTGCATCAGAACTGCTCTTTATTATTCTAGGAATCTGACTAGTTTCATGCTTGACTAGAAGATTTACCATATGAAAGTAACCCAAAATGTTAGTTTGTACAATTTTCAAGATTTCACACTGTAGAGTTTTGTTTTGGTGCATTACACAATAGATTAGAGGCACAAGCATATCACAGCCTGATGAAGGCCTTTTTCTGCTTTGGAAAGAAGAGGTCCCATCTCAGCTGAGGTCGCAGTGTGCATGCTTTAGCTGCTCCATTACAGGTGTAGCCGTTTGGGCAACAATTCAGCCCATCTTCACAGCAAGTAGCCTGCAAGGTAAGCATAATCATACGTTACAGAAATTGATAACCAAAGAACATATGTTAATGGGGTAAGGGTGAGGGGAATATTCACAGTGATTTTGAATCTTTGAAGACAAACTATATTCTCATAATGAATTCAAAGGAGGTTTTCTGACCTATCAGGTCCATGCCAGCAGTGTCTATAGAAACGCAATCTGCCCCAGATCCTTATTCGATCTTCACAGCTCTGCAAATTTATTTCTCATCATTTTTTTTGCAAGATCATTGATTGTCTCTGCTTGCAGCATCCTAATTCGCTACAAGTTCAGGGTCATTACCACACACTGTACATAAAAAAAAAGTTCCTCACATCCCATGTTTTAATTTCACCTGAGAATCCACCTAAGGTTCTGTGCCAGAGTTGCTACTCTGCAGTCGAGAATCAGTGACGGACAGATATTTGCCTGGATGGCCAAGAGCAAAGTCAACCCAATGAACATTTGATACCTGCTTTAGAATTTCCATTTCTTGTCTAGGCAAAACTGCCTTATAATGAATACAAAAATAGTATAAAGTGCCTACTGGACAATCACAAGCTGACAGTTCAATCAAATTAAATCTTCAAACTGACTGGAAGAGGCATTTTTACACTTTGAACTGTTCAGTTGCGTTTTACAAGGAAACTGATGTATTTCATAGATTCACTCATACTTTTAAACTAAGTGTTGTGTTTACGTCTCAATGAACTTCTTATTTTCATCCTTCAAGATCCAAATTTCAAGAACAGTATTTTAAAATTATTTGTTCATGTGTGGACCATATAATACCGGCAAAGCCACATTTATTACTCCTTGCTCACTACCCCGAGACAAAGGACCACTATATAATAAAGTTGATTTACATACTTATAAGTGGCTCTGTGAATTATTTTCTATAGCTGAAGAGAACTATGTAATGCCTTGACCAATTAGTGGACCCACCTAGTTTGAATTTAAACTAAAGCTTAGTGGTTCCGCATTCTCTGTGACAATGCCTCTACAAACCAATCAGCACACTCTCTACATGCAGTATAAATTGTTGTTCCCATTAAGTTTGGTATTCTTGTGATTCTGTCCTAAACATCTGTAGGTGGAAAAGCTTCAATGGAATATCTCAAAAAGCAATATGCAAATTAATTTCTAAATGATTAACAGCAAGGTTGCTTTCTGCTAAATGATTTTGGACATGCTCGAAATGACCTTAGCCTTCAAAAAGATATATTCACTTGAACGAACTTTACCATGAACTTAAGTGAAGTCCGTTAACCTGAACAACTTGACTCTGTGAGACTGAAGTCATTTTTGGCATGAACACTTTACTATGTTGAAGTGTAGTCCTTTCCATTCAAAACTTTTAAATGAGAATAACTGCTCTGAAAGAGGTTCTAGAATCATCTCATAATAGTGACCATAACATGGTGGCACAGTGGTTAGCACTGCAGCCTCACAGCTCCAGGGACCCGGGTTCTGTTCCTAGTTGGGTTACTGTCTGTGTGGAGTCTGCACTTTCTCCCCATATCTGCCTGAGTTTCCTGCGGATGCTCTGACTTCCTCCAAAAGCCATGCTAAATTCTCCAATAGTATAACCAAACAGGCGCTGAGTATGGCAACTCTGGGATTTTCACAGTAACTTCATTGCAGTGTTAACGCACCACTTGTAATTTAATAAGTTAACTTCAACAGTTTAAAGGCTGATGCCTGTTCCTATGTAATGTTGTTTCGATAAGCCAGATATTTCCTCAAATACATTTTTACTGTCAGATATTTTAAATTGATTTTTTAAGGAATTTTTCCAGTTAGCAAGATATTTTCAGCAGAAATTAAGAGATTGTGAAGTGGAATGGAAGAAAGTAGATATGTTATTATTGCCCTTCTAATCAGTGAAAAATCAACTTTCATTTTACAAATCTGATCCACAAAATCCAACCAAAGAACTCTCTCACGCCAACTTTTGCTTGTCTAGTTTACATGTACTTGATTCTGAGGAAGTGAATGAGCTTAAACTCAGGCTATTATAATGAAATACCGCAAAGAAAACCACCAGTCCAATATTGGATTGGCAATGGAGAAATTGCAAAGTATCAATACCTTACGGTATGGAGATCAAAGATTCCCAGTCTGACGTTCAACACGGATCCTCAGCATTGAGAAACACTCACGAATTAATGTCAAAGCAAGCCACCAAATGTAGCTTTGACTTATATAGCAAGACCTTAGTTAAAAATCATCTGCAACAGATATCTACTTTACCAAAGGAGATCTGGACCTTGTTAAAACATTCATGCATTTCCAATTTCACATAATCTAACTGGACTCCAGTTTACCTCTGCCACAGATTCTTTCCTCCTCAATGCCTTCAACAGAAGCGCCTCCTAACGTTAGCATAAAGTTTCACATTACTTCAAAAACAGGACATTTGAAATTATGGGACAAATTAGTTTGGCACAGTGATTAGCACTGCTGCCTCCCAGCGCCAGGGACCTGGGTTCGATCTCGACCTTGGGTGACTGTCTGCAAGGAGACTGCATATTCTCCTCGTGTCTTTGTGGGTTTCCTCCAGGTGCTCCGGTTTCATTCCATAGTCTGAAAGATGTGCAGGTTAGGTGGATTGACTATTACATTACCACTTAGTGTCAGGGGGACTAGCAGGGTAAATATGTGGGCTTTGAGGATAGGGGCTTTATGGAATTGTGGTCAACGCAGACTTGATGGGCCGAATGGCCCCCTTCTGCATTGTAGGAATTCAATTTTATGATATAACTGAGCTTTATCCTGGTCCCTTTCAATGCCCAGCAGATATCACTAGGCAGCAATTAGGAGTGGGAGCCTTAAGTGGGGCACTGAACGCAAAATAGAGCATCTTGGCTGTCGATCCAGCTCAGACTTAGCAACTTCATCATTGAATCCTGCACCTCCAGGTCCCAACTGTCCTGTACAGCCTGAGATGGCAAGATCAATCCACTGAGAGAACAGAGTACAAATTCCAGAAGCACTTACTTTTTCATAGGGGCAGCAAGCCCAGCCCCCAGAAGCAGTCTTACAACACGTGGCTGGAGACTGGCAGCTGAACTTGTCATCACATTTTACATCAGAAACGGCTGGGTGCTTGACCTCCCAAGGTAGAGAATGGCCTCGCTTTTCACAGGTTCCAGCGCTCAGGTTACAGGTATAACCATTTGGACAACAGTGTTCATGATCCTCGCAGCACACAGCCTAGTGGAAATACAATAAAACTTCAGTACTTGCTTAAAGGTCCCTTTTCTTCCATGTAAGCAGTTGGCTGCAAACCAGGCTAAATCTAAGGTTTATAATATTAGAAAACAGAAAATGCTGGAAAATCTCAGCAAATCTGACAGCATCTATGGAGAGAGAACTGAGCCAACGTTTCAAGTCAGGATAAACCTTCATCAGAGCTTTGTTTCACATAAATGCATCTGCATTATTCTGTTTTTATTTTAATATATAATATTTTATGGGAAGGAAACATTAAAACTACAAGAACATAAAAGGTCTACAGTGTTAACACAACCTGTCATGATCAAAAAATGGACCTTAGATAATGTGGATGAATTTACTGCAGTGGTTTAAAAGAATTGAAACAGGCAGAGGTATTTTTATTGTTTTTATGACATATATTAAGTAAAAGAATACCTGGACTGTGGCCTATGCAAAGTCCACATAACTCCACCTCCCTCATAGTTCTACTTAATACACAATGGTTTCATAGTGTATTGGAAGCAATCAATCAAAGTAACTCTAAACTGACAACTAACTGTCACATAAGAGGATTTTCATAACTTTAACCATCATTTCCATGATTTTGTATCCAGATAACTGTACAAGCTGTAACCAAGCGTGTGTCCAGCACACGGTCCATCAAAGGCAGTTTGGGAAAGGAAGTGAATCTATCAGTTGTCCATATCAACAAAGCAATTAATTACAAAAGTCAACAGCAAACAAAATCCTGGCAAGCAGAAGATGAGAAGGGTTCATTAATAGCCCAATCTCACTCTGCAGGTCATGATCTTTATACTAATGGCATGGTCAGAAGGAACTGGCCAACCTTTTTGAGGACCCGTTAAAGGAAATAATCATTACGAGGGATGAAGTGTTGGGGCTTTTAGGTAGCATAAAGACTTATAAAGCTCCGGGGCCTGATGATATTTATCCCAGGCTGCTAAGGGAGGTGAGAGATGACATTGCTGGGCCTCTGATGCAAATCTTTGTCTCTTCTTTGGACACAGTGAGGACCCAGAGGACTGAAGGATTGCAAATGTAGTACCTTTGTTTAAAAAGGGTCAGAGGGATAACCCAGGGAACTATAGGCCAGTGAGCTTGACTTCAGTTATAGGTAAGCTAATGGAGAGGATTCTCAGGGACAGGATGTATGAGCATCTGGAGTGCTGTGATCTGATCAGGGATACGCAGCATGGCTTCGTTAAGGGGAGGTCATGCCTTACGAATCTAGTGGAATTTTTTGAAGAGGTGACAAAAATGGTTGATGAAGGACAAGCCGTTGATGTCATCTACATGGATTTCAGTAAGGCGTTTGACAAGGTTCCTCATGGTAGGCTGATAAAAAAGGTGAAGGCACATGGGATACAGGGCCAGGTATGTAGATGGGTTGAGAACTGGCTTGGGAGGAGGATGATGTAAAGATGCTGGCGTTGGATTGGAGTGGTAAGAACTCAGTAAGAATTTAGCAACACCAATTATTAATCCAACCGATTTATTTGATAGTAAAAAAGCGAGCTTTCAACACTCCCGTGTCTTCATCAGGCAAGTGCAGTGTTTTTACTATCAAATAAATCGGTTGGATTAATAATTGGTGTTGCTAAATTCTTATTGGGAGAAGGAGACAGCGGGTAGTAGTGGAAGGCTCTTTTTCCAACTGGAGGTCAGTCACTAGTGGTGTGCCACAGGGCTCAGTACTAGAACCTCTTCTATTTGTGATTTATATAAATGACTTGGAAGAGGGGGTAGGTGGTGTGATCAGCAAATTTGCTGATGACACTAAGATACTTGGATCGGCGGGGACTGAGGAGCAGTGCCAGGCAATACAAAAGGACATAGATAGGCTGGTAGATTGGGCAGATAGATAGCAAATGGAATTTAATCCGGATAAATGCGAGGTGATGCATTTTGGCCGGAATAATGTAGAGGGGAGTTATAGGATAAAAGGTAAAACCATCCAGAGTATAGAGACGCAGAGAGACCTGGGGGTGCAGGTTCACAAGTCTCTGAAGGTGTCAGTACAGGTGGAAAAAGTGATAAAGAAAGCGTATGGTATGTTAGCCTTCATAGGAAGGAGTATAGAATACAAGAGTAGGAGTTTGATGTTGCAAGTGTATAGAACGTTGGTTAGGCCTCACTTGGAGTACTGCGTCCAGTTCTAGTCGCTGTACTACCGGAAGAGAGTGCCTGAGAGAGAGTGCAGAGGAGATTTACCAGGATGCTGCCTGGTATGGAAGGGCTGTCTTACGAGGAAAGGTTGAACGCACTGGGGTTGTTTTCCCTTGAAAGACGTCGGCTGAGAGGGGATCCATTAGAGGTATATAAGATTATGAGGGGTATAGATAGAGTAAATGGTGGTAAGCTTTTTCCACCATTAGATTCGGATAGAACGAGGGGTCACAGGCCTTAGGGTGAAGGGGGCTATGTATAAGACTAATATTAGAGGGCATTTTTTCACACAAAGGGTAGTGGGGGTGTGGAATGCACTACCGAGTAAGGTGGTGGGAGCAGGCACACTAGGGTTGTTTAAGGGTCTCTTGGACAGCCACATGAGCGGTCTGCAGATAGAGGGATATAGGAGGACTGTTTAAATACTTTAATGGTTTCCACAGGCTGTTCGGTCCACCTTGTTGACCAACAAGGTGCATGCATTCGGCAGGTCGTGCGAGGGCTGCTCCTGGATGTTACTTCAGGAGTGGCCTAGTGCTTCATGTCGTTAGTGTATGCTTAAACTGGACCATCAGATGGGCCACATGACAGCTCAGAGACTATCGCTGTTGCTGTGCAGACACATGGATTTGGGCCTGTGTCTGCGGGAGTTTGCGCGTTCCCCCCGTGGTTGCGTGGGTTTTCTCCGGGTGCTCCGGTTTCCTCCCACATCCCAAAAATGTGCTCTTAGGCTGATTGGGTAACAAATTGTCCCTATATTGGTCTCTATATGTCATTAAGACGTTAGGATGGCAGCGCGGGCTCGTTGGGCCGAAGGGCCTGTTTCCTGTGCTGTGTTGTTCTTTGTAACCTGATTTACTTTTGCATATCCTCTAGACCGAAAATAGGCAAAGGCTCGGGAGAAGAAACAGCTCCACTTGCATTCTTCGCTACAGTATCACTTTGGAAATCAGTGGGAAGAGATGAACATGTAAAAAAAATCATTGTCTACAAAATCAACGTGACAGTCCTATCAATTTTTTAAAAAATGAGCTTCATCCTCTTAGAGATGCTCAAAGAGTGTATAGAATTTAAACTTCAGTAGCTCTGTCATAAATGAAAGGTTCTAAACCAATTTCTGCTTACTCTCTTCGATCCCTTAATCAGCACTTAAACTACAAGTCAATTATTACACCTGTGATTAGAGTGATTACGGAACTTCTGGTGGCTTCCATTGAATTGAGCTGTGTTTAAATTTCTACCAGTTTTCTAGATGCATTCATGCAAATCTTTCCTGCTGACAGTTACTGGCCGAATTGAGTCAGCAGGATAAAGGTAAAGTACTGCAGATGCAGGAATCTGAAATGAAAACAGAAAATGCTGGAAAATCTCAACAGGTCTGACAGCACCTGTGGAGAGAGAATAGAGCCAATGTTGAGTCAGGATTATCCTTCATCAGAGAGTCAATAGGAGGTTATTTAAATTTGATGACAGGGAACAGGCAATGATGACAAGGCTGCATTCACTGCCTTTCAGAAACTGCCTTGAGGGGATGGCTGATCCTTGTCTTAGGTACATACCAATTATTTTTGTTACAGCTGAGTGGTTTGCTGGGCTACAGAGCAAATTTGTCAACCATATGTTCTGAGTTTAGAGTCAATTAAGGAACTGACTCCCCTCCCAAAATCAAGTTAATAAACCAATCGTGATTTTGCACAAATCTGTAGCTATAATTGTTATTTTGATTGGTGTTAGCTCACCAGATTTATTAAAATTAATGGCGGCACGATAGCATAGTGGTTAGCACTGCTGCCTCAGTTCCAGGAGCCGAGTTTGATTCTCGGGTTGGGTTACTGTCTCTGTGGAGTCTGCACGTTCTCCCTATGTCTGCATGGGTTTCCTCCCACAGTCTGAATGGTTAGGGTGCATTGGCCATGCTAAATTCTCCCTCAGTGTACCCGAACAGATGCTGGAGTGTGGCGACCAGGGGATTTTCACAGTAACTTCACTGCAGTGTTAACATACTTGGGACTAATAAATAAATAAATTTTAAAACACATTTGCCACAGAGGGATTTGTATTCATGAGCCTTGTTATTAGTTCAGCAACATAACCACCATTGTTCGCACCTTGACTATTGCTTGATTCTTGATGGAAAGCATATGCAAAGATGTTGAGCAGCTAATAACTTGGCTGTAACGCCCTCCACTCTCCAACACATTTGAAAATGAAACTGTGCTGAAGTACTAAAGCACCACCATTGGAATCACAATCCCAACACCAGTGTCTTTAGGACAAAAAACGATTGACGATGTAGGCAGAGAGGAAAAATTTGTACAGGAAGGTGGGGGAGGGGAGAGAAAGAGAGCAGAGGAAAAGGGGAGGTGGGGGTGGGGATTGAGGAAAGAGGAAAAGAGCCAAGCAAGGTGTGATGTTTGATGTCTACTACATTTGATGTCAAAATAAAATCAGCATTTGAACAATAATTTATGCAACCAGCATAAATGAATTTTAGACTTGTGACCAAGAGTTTTCTGAAATCAGACTGAAGACATTTTCCTAATCCACGTCCTCTCAGCACAGACGATGAATGTGCTGAGCGCAACGTGTAGCACTACTGACTGCTGAGCAGACTAAATGAAACCATATTTTATAAAACATATGAAATGGTTTACATATGCCATGGAACATTAGCAAAAGCAGATATAAAGGATCAACTGACAGCAGTGATGAAAGGCAGAGCAAAATAGCATGCCTATCCAAATGATTTGGTAGTAACCAAAGTTTTAGTATCAGGTTTAATCCCAGTGATCATGGTTACATAGTTTGTAAAAAGATTATTAGCTACATTTGTTCCTGCCCCTCACAAGGGAGCAGAACTCACGCACTGCAGTACAATTTTAGGCACTCCCTCATGCCCCGGTCGAACAGTTGGATTGTTATAGGGAAATTTTCTACCTTTTCCCACAACTCCTGGAAAACACATCAGAAAATTTAACCTTTAATTTTGGGGTTGAAAATCATGGGCTGGGGATGTGTTATTTCCCACAATCCGTTTCCAAATACGCAAAGTAGGACAAAACTTTGCACGAGTTCCTGCTTTGAGTGTTAGGAAGGCAGACATGCCAGCGCTTAACCTGGTCCTTGGTGCTGAGGCAACAGTGCTAATCAGTATGCTGCACATGGATCTCAACTACATGGCCAAATGTCCACTGCACCTACTTTACATGTGTAGTACTTTTTGAAAGAGCCACCAATTGTGCAGTTCATGACTCTACCAGGAATATCTTTCAGCAACATCCACCATAATTGTAAATGATCATTATGCTCACTACTGGTGCAATTTTAAGTGATAATAATAAGCAATAAAATATTTTATACAGTATAATTTAGCATAGTGACTTTAGTGTTCGGACAAAAACTTCCAGTTTCTTCATGATTCATTCTCACCCTTTTCCACATTTCATATCCTACAAGAACAATTCGAGCAACTTTTACATTTCACTCCCCATGCAGCAAACAATATCATTCCATTTGCCTTCCTAATCACTTGCTATAACTGCATACTATTGGTCTGTGATATATGGACTGGGTTTTTTTGGTACCACAATCTCTTTCCATTTAAACATTGCATTTCTATTTCTCCTGCCACAGTGACGAGGTCACATTGTCTCCCAACATGTTCCAATTGGCCAAATGTTTGCCCGCTCACTTAACTCATCTGTATCTCTTTGCTGTATCCTTACGTCCTTTTCACAACTTATTATCCTAATATCAGCAAGCATACATTCTTCAACCAAATCAAATTGATACAGATTGTGAACAGCTGTGATCGCAAAACTGATTCTGATGGAATTCTACTTGTTCAGCTTGGCAAGATACACGTGACCTATTTATCCCAATTCTCTGCTGTCTATTATCTTGTGCTCTAGCCATGCTAATATGGATACCCTACGCTGTGTGCTCCTAGTATGCTGTAATGTTTGATGCAGCATTTTATCGCATGCCTTTTAGAAATCTAAGTTCACCAAATCCAGAGGTTCCAAACTCAGGAACTCTTTAAAAAAAACTCTATTTCCTTTTCACAAAATCATGCCAACTCGGCCTGATTGCATTTAGATTTTCAAAATGCCTTTTTATAAATTCCTGAAGAAAGGATTACTGTACTAATCTCCCTAACTACACACCTTGAGACATTAAGGGACAATTTAGCATGGCCAATTCCCCTAACTTATACATCTTTGGACTGAGAGAAGAAACTGGAGCACCTGGAGGAAACCCATGCAAACACAGGGAAGAACATGTAAACTCCATACGGTGACCAAAAGCTGGAATCAAACTTGGGTTCTTGGCACTGTGAGGCAGTAGTGCTAGCCATTGTGCCAACACTGTGCACAATGATGAAAGAAAAACCCTGGAATAGCATACAGAAATATTATACTTCAAAAAGATCTGAGTTTTGTATTTTTAAAAGGACACAGACCCCCAAAGATGGCTGAGAATGTACTACAAGCCACTGACCGAAATGAATGCAGAGTCTAATGTACGACAGAACCACTCCCTCCAGATCAGCATGGTGCCACAGTGATTAGCCCTGCTGCCTCACAGAGACAGGGACCCAGGTTCAATCTTCAGTTGGATGCTCCAGTTTCTGCCCACAGTCTGAAAGACGTGCTGGTTAGGTGCACTGGCCAATGCTAAATTCCCCCTCATTCAAATGAGGGGGAACAGGCGCCGGAGTGTGGCAACTAAGGGATTTTCACAGTAACTTCATTGCAATGTTAATGTAAGCCTACTTGCAACATTAATGAAATAAACTTAAAAACTAAAGTTACGAATCCAAATTTTCATTAAAGGCCCAGGTTAACAGCTGACTGAGCATCTCAATTCTAAGCATCAGGCTATTCAACCACATTCTCCACAATACCCCATCCATATTGCTCTGTAATCAATAAGAAATGTAATAGAACCAAACTTGCAGGTTAAATAGTTGAATTACCAATCCCAGTGAACTCAAACCTTCACACAAACTAATTTGCACTGTTAAGTAGATGCAACAACATTGAGACAAAATTTAGCTCAGCAGACAAAACAGCTAAGGTATGAAATGATTTATCATGTGATCCAGGCAAGATAATTCTAAAAGAATCTAAAGGCTGATTACCATCTCTGATAAAGACAAAAGAATATAACAGCTAATCATCCAAAGTCCCTGGCGCTGTGAGGCAGCAGTGCTAACCACTGTCCATCCTATCCAGTTAAATACTGCAGGTGGAGGAAACGTGAAACAACTGAAAATGCTGGAAAAATTCAGGGCAACTGTGGGAGAGCAGCAGAGACATGTTTTGGTTTTCTGATCAGTTTTCATCAGAATGTTAGCAAAACTCGACATGTTAGACATCCTAGCAAATAGCAAAAACTGCTGAACGGGGTATAGAGAAAAACGGCTTTGGAATATTGTGGTTCACATGTTCCTCGCTCTCTGCAGAAACATTTGGTGACAGTATTCAATGGAAACAAATTTTCCATGTAACAAATCTAAACAGAAGCACACACAACTTACATCAATCAGAGGACAGCAGCCCCAGGCTCCTGAACGCTTCCGACAGCAGGTACTGCCTGTAGGGCAGCTCTTAGTGTCATCACATTTGGTGTTTAATGCATTGCTCTTCTCCAGGGATTTCATGTTAGTTACTTCATTGGTGGTCGAGGGGAAAGACAATGCCTTCTTTGTGCAGAGCTTATTTTCATCATCGCACATGTAGCCTTTGGGACAGCAGTGGATTTTGTCTTTACAGCAAACCGCCTAATGGGAGAGAAAAGCAGAAACTTTTGGTTCTGTTTATTTAGGCACTTTGCACCTTGTATAAATAAAATTGTTCAGTGATTGCAGCGTTGGACTATTCTGTCAACTCTGAAAGGGCTCTCTGTGCAACATGCACCACCTTCATTATTACAATCTACGGATGTGCTGTTCAGATTAGAAATTTCAAATTGTAATTAGATACAGGGAAGCAGTGGCACAGTGGTACTGTTACTCGACTAGGGACCCTGCTTTAAATCCCACCACGGCAGATGGTGAAATCTGAATTCAATAAAAATAAATTAATGATGACTATGAAACCACTGTCAATTATTATAAAGACCCATCTGGTTCACTAATGTCCTTCAGTGAAGGACATCTGCTATCCTTACATGTGATTCCAGATTTACAGCAATGTAACTGACTCTTAAATGCCCCTGAAGGGCAATAAATACTGACCAGCCAGCAACACCCACATCCCATAAAAGGATATAAGAAAACACAATCACAAGGGGGAATTTTCTCAAAAATTGGCTGTTTTATTGGGTGCAAAAACTATTGCATGGATGATGATCTTCCTCCATTTAATGCGGTCATTTGTCCCCCATGCGAGACTGATTCACCAGGCATCTGACCTGCCCAACCCAGGGCTCAGCATGCACTGCAATCAAATGGTTCCTTAGCACTCACTCCCAGTCACGCCAGTAAGGTGGCCAGGAGAAGGCTAGCTCGACAATTCTTGGAAACCTTACTATACTTCTGGATACACTGGAGGAAAAGTGGCCACCATCTACCCGCATGTTGGCAGCTGCAGTCAGTGCCAGCAACATGACCAGGAATACAGAGGTTCAATGCCCCAAGAAGATGAATAACTTTCAATGTGCTTCACGAGTGAGTGATCACCTATCTCTCCCTGACATCATCCGTCACCCTTGGGAGGTCACCCTTTATCTCATTGCTGCCTTCTCACAGCCTCCGAAAACCTGCTCTCCCAGCATCTTCCATCAGATCCCCCGTATCTCCAAATCTCAAGTCCTTAGAGCTAGGCACGGTATCCACATGTGCCAGTATAATCTCCCATCTGCCAGCCATCCAGCTCACAATGTCCTCTTTGAGTCTGTGCAGGGAAAGACTGTCCATAATAAAAGGGAGAGGGAGAAGATGGAAAGGGGAATGCCCGACTGAAGAATCTTCACCCCCTTAAAAAGAGCAATGGAGCTTGCAGAAGAGAGCTAGGAAGAGCTGTGACTCATAGCGAGGTTGATCTGTCCCAGAGAAGTGAGGATCTATTGTACCTTCATCTACATGACCTGTCACAACTGTCTTATCTTCTTATTTACTAAAACCTTGCCCCTTGCCTTGCAGAATCACAATCTGAGAGGCCAAGCCATCTTGAGGCAGAGCCTCCTATAAAACCCTCAATAGTAGCTCTGAGAAAAATCTCCAAAGGAGAAATGGAAGAGGTGTCACAGCTGACAACTGCTCCATCACTACTACGAATACACAGATCTTGGTGGGTGATCTTAGCAGACAGGCGTCTGGGTGGCTGGTGTGCATCACACTGTTTCTGATGCACATCAAATGGAGACAGGAACATTCCAAAGATGTTGGAGGTCTGCTGGATCCTAGGACGCAGCTGCTCCACAGCCAGATGCTGTGCTTCTGGACAAGTTTCACCCTGAGCTGCTGGAGATGCAAAGGCAGAGCCAGGAATATCAGGATTGGTTGTCAGCTATATTCCTGCAGCTACCAGGATTAGAGGATTCCTCAAGCCTACAATGGCAGGAGATGCTGTTGGTATTACGTGGCAACCAGGCCAACACTGCAAGGGATGGTGACCACAGTGGAAAGCCTGGGGCAGGACACCGAGCCATGAGTGATGGAGCCCAATGCATGGATCAATCTCTGAGGACCATGGCTGAGGGAGTCAAGAGCATGTCCCAGACATCAAAGACCATGATGGAGGGCCTTATCATGGCCCAGAACAGATGGTCATTGCTGAAGGGCGCCAAAGCTTGCACACACAGAGTGCCATCACTAGAAGCTTCAATACCATGACACAGAAAATGTCTCCAGGCTTCCAGAAATGACAGTACCAAGAGACGTAGAGACTTCAGGAGCTCACTCCAGCTGTCCCTCCATCCCACGGAGTATCCTGGGCCTTCCCAGAGTACACCCACCAAGGGCATCTCAGGCTAGCTGCCTCCACATTTGATTTGCACCGAGATCTAGTGGGAGGTTATGCAAGATGAAAAAGTTGTTTGTGCACAGAGTGGGTATGGATGAAGTTAGGCACCATTAATAAGGACCTTAATAATGTCGCATTGTCACGAATCATATTAAATAATACTGCACCTCAAAGTCGCAAGGCCTCCGTCTTTGACCCCTCTCCCACAGGAATAGTTCATCTCCCCATTGAAACTATAGGTGATCCAAGTAATCCCAACAGTTATACTCCTAGTAACAGACATCCTCGAATGACTACATCATCGCTCACTGAACCCTGAAACTTGCCTCTTTTCCCCCCTTAAGAGCAGTGGGACAAAGGAATGTATCTCTGAACCTCAGTCAGGTATGAGGTTGGGGATCAAAATATGCAGTCAGCAGACAGAAATTATATATTTTCAGATCCTGAGAATTATCACAGCTTACCTCACAGCGCATCATCTTCAGCTTCATGCCTTGGTTAGTGATTCACACTCCTGGCCAACCTAGGCCCATTGCCCTGATGAGATGTCAATGAGACCTTCCATGGGGAGGGACAGAGGTGAAGGTCTGGGGAAGTAGTTGAAAGTTTGGGTGAGAAGGTTTTTGGAGGGGGGGGGGTGGTTTGAAGGTTTTCAGTGGACGAGGGGGTGGGGAGCTGTGAAGTTGGCAGACAGCAAGTCTCCTAATGTTGAGCTTGGAGGCTCTGAGATTAGCCCTGGTCCTCCTGACCTGGCACATCATGGCCAGTGCCTGTCCTCTTTTCTCAATGTTCCTCTAGGGCTCTTCTTCCACTCCCCCGTGGTCCACTTCCTCCTGCACATTGCATCGCTGCTGTGCCAGATTGAGAGTGACAAGGTGGAAAAGCCTCCGTGGGCTATACGAAGAGCCACCTGTTTCCAACATGATCTGGAAACAAGTATCACTTTTCACATATACATTGAAGACTGCCCATTTAGCTCACCATGAGTGCCCTCGACACTTGCAATTAGCAGACTGCTAATCTGTCATCCAGTACTGAAAGCACAGAAATTATCCTCAATTAAACATTAGGAAAACCAAAGCCAAGGCTTTCCAACATTTAAGTGGCTTTGGTTCCTGCTATCATTCATTCACAACGTACTTTATCCTTCTCCCCATTTGAAATCTTAACATATTTGACACAAACCATATATCTGCACCATCACTGAGACCATGTACTTCTACCTCTGTAACGTCACTTGCCTCTGTTCTGCCTCAGCTCACTTGCTGCTGAAACCATCATTCATGCTTCTGTTACTAATCGAAATGAAAATTTCAATGCATGCCCGACAGGCCTCCCACATTCTACACTATATCAACCTGATTTCAGTTGTAGATGTGCCTAGTTTGGTGGCGTTTAAGAGGTTAGTAGATAAGTTTATGGATGAAAAGGGAATGGTTTAGGTTAGAGGGTCACTGCTTGTTCTTAATTGGTCGGCGCAACATCGAAGGCCGAAGGGCCTGTTCTGCGCTGTAGTGTTCTATGATGTCATCCAAAGTTCTTTGCAGGTACTCTAACAGAAACTAAGATCCATTTACTCATCAACTGTGCTGACTGAGTTACAATGGCTCCCAGTTAAGCAATAACTAAATTCTCATTTTCAAATCCCAACCATGGTTCGGTCCCTTATCTCTGAAATGTCCTACAGACCCATATCCCTCCAAGGTACCTGTATTCCTCTAATTCAGGTCCCTCAAGAGCATCTCCAATTTTAATTACTCAACCACTGGTATTGACATTTTCAGCTCCCATGGCCCGATACATTGGAATTCCCTCCTGAAAAACTTTTTAGCCATTTCTTTTCTGTTATGATGCTCCTTCAAACCTGTTCTATTGTCACCTCCTATAGCTTGATGTCAAATTTTATTTCATAACATTTGTGTAAAGTACCTTGAGATATTTTATTACATTAAAGATGCTAGAAATATAAACTATGGTTGACAGAGAAATCAAACCAAACAAGATGTGGCAAGATCAGGGATAATGGTTTCAATTGCAGTGGGAATGAAGTGGAATCTGAGGTTGTTAATGTTGCAGAGATAGAGATAAGCAATCTTGGTGACTGATGGAATATGTGGTTTGAAGGTCAATTCTGCGTCATACAAAGTGGCATGCTTCAGCCTAAGTCAGTGAAGAATAATGGTCAGTGAGAAGGAATGCAAGGTTACAATGAGGGTTTAGAAGCTCTGATCTTTCTGATGATTGATTGAAAAAAATACTGATGTGCATCTTGAACAGAAAAACCAAATAAGTTCTTGAAGGGGGAATGGTACAAAATTATAATATAATTCTAGAATCCATCTTCCAAATCTAAATTCAGAATTTTAATATTTGCACCCACTGGAGCATTGGCAAGTTCCACAAACCTGCTAAATTAAAAGAACAGGCATGTCTAGTCCTCACTGTGGAGAAGAACAGGGCTATTTGATGATATCCTATCAAATGCACCAGCACAGAAAGGGAAATGACCAGGAAGTTCTACTAACCTGAGCTAAAGGGCAACAGCTCCAGCCCCCAGAACTGTTTCTGCAGCAGGTGGTGTCTGACTGGCACATTCTATCTTTGTCACACATCATACCTTCTGTTCCTTCTACACTCGCTGAGAGTTTTAGGATCATGGGAATGGAATTATCCTTCGATTTACAGCGTTGGTGCTGAACATCACACGTGTAGCCATTGGGACAGCAGTGTATGTGATCTTCACAACAAACTGCCTATTGGGACAAAAACAAAAGCATTAAATCAAGATGAGTTTGCCGAGATGTCTGAGAATTTTACCCATATTAGTCTGTCTAAAATCAATGTATACCCTTGAAACTTGTAGATTGTGTGGATGCACCTTGAGTTCAACAGTTAACAACTACTTCAGCTCTTTGGCAGTTCAGAAAGCCAACTAGAAGCCTTCACCCTTTCCCCTTGTACTATGCTACCCAAATAGATAGCTGGCTATCCAAAACACCAATACATGTGATACGTGAAGAACAATCTCAAAATTGTTGAGATGGGACATGAAATGTGCTTAATGTGGTAAATTAAATTACATTATCAGAACAAATAGACATTTTTATTCCATTATTTTCAGCATCTCAATTTTTATTTCTGATATTCAAGTTTCTACCAGAAGGTTTGCTGGGCTAAGGCAAAGTTTTCCTGTCACCAATTTTATGTTCCTTACTACATTAGCCTTTTAGTTTACAAACTAATCCAGTTCCTAGCTGGAAAAGAATTAACGTATTGACCCCACTGTTTAAACTTCCTTCACTTGTTTGATAATTGACTGATAAAGATTCTATACAATGATTATAGTTGCCGTTTCCAGTATTCATCTAGTTGGATTCAGGTCAACCTTCTGTTTGTTTTGAAAACCTACCTGTGGAAGGGGGCAGCAGTTCCAAAGACCTGAAGCTGTCTTGCAGCAAGTCTGATTTGTAGGGCAGCTTGCGGTCTCATCACACATAACATTCATTGCTCTCCCTTGCACAATAGCTGGAGTCTTCGTCATCCAGGGAATGGAGTTCTTTTTCTGGTAGCATTGTCCGGTACGAGGACGGCATTTGTATCCACGTGGACAACAATGTATATGGTCATTACAGCAAACTGCCTAATGGGAACAAAAAATAAGGAATAAAGTAACCATAACTCCAAACAGTATCCTGCAAATGGAGTTTCAGAGTTGCAAATAGCTTCTTAAACTTCCTAAATCTTGATTAAGTTAGCATTCATATCTCAAATCACTCTATGGCTGAATTTAAATTTAACATTTCCTCCAGTGCTTACTCTCTCCTAATGACCCAGGGAAATGTTTTTGTCAGTTTCAGCTGACTAAGAGTGGATGTAATGGAAACTGTCATTAGGTTCTGGACCAACTCATCATTATCTGCTTTCAAGTATCAAAGGAAAATTTTGTAAAGTACCAAGACCTCGCTCGCAATTTTAGATGATAAAATGCAATTGATGCACAGATTATTCTACTTGACCATTGTCTTAAGAGATATAGTAGGATTAATTCTACTATGTTTCCATGGTAGACTTGTGACTAGGACCAGAATTTGCAGAGTCCATATATTACCAAGACAAGGAGCAGAACGGTGGGCAAGCTGCCTTTAAAACTAGCTTTGGGGTGGCAAGTGGCATAACGGTTAGCATTGCTGCATCATAGTGCCAGGACCTGGGTTCAATTCAGGCCTTGGGTGACTGTCTGTGTGGAGTTTGCATGTTCTTCCAGTGTCTGCATGGGTTTTCTCTGAGTGCTCTGCTTTCCTCCCACAGTCCAAAGATGTGCGAATAAGATTAATTGAACATATTACATTGGCCCTTAACATGAGGGGGGATAAGCAGAGTTAAATATTTGGAGTTAAGGTGATAGGGCATGGGTGGGATATTGTCAGTACAGACTCGATGGGCCCAATGGCTGCCTTCTGCTCTGCTGTTTTCATAGAATGCCTCAGTGTAGGAGCTAAGTCAAGGTATTTACTCGGTGTAGCAAGGGACATGCCACAAGGATGGATGCTGAAGCCACTATCGTTCACCATTTCCATACAAACGGTTTGCATTTTGGAACTGAAAAGAGAATTTCAAATTTTGCCAAAATTTTTGGGGTGGTAGGGAGGGGTGGTATGGAGTATAATTAATATGGCAGAAAATGTAATAAAACACAGAAGTATGAATATACTCACTAAATGGGTGTGAAATTGACAGAACATAATTGTGAGGTTACTGTAAAGTGACAAGTAATTCATAACACAAAAATGCCAGGCTATAATCATCAAGGTAAAGAGAATTATAACCATCTCCTCTTGACATTTAATGGCATTACTATTGTCTGTGCATGGCATCATCCTCATCTGTTAGAAACTAAAATATCATTTCTGCTCAAGTGAATACCTTGCATCTATTTTCCCATCTTTCGTTCATCATGTATAGAACATCTGTTTATCAAGGAGAATCAGAAGGCAGCAATGTAAAGCTATTGCAAATGTTCAGGAAAGTCACTCTTGGTCCTAATTAGCTTAAATACAGTACTCAGATTGCACAATTGTGTCTGGAGTCACTTGAGAACAGATGTGATCAACATTGCTCTTCTTTCACAATATTGCTGGCAAACTCTATTTTCATTACTTGCTATCCATAGCCAGTACCAGCTATAGAGTGGAATTAAACTAACTGAATTAGGATGCAATTCAACTAGATACAAGAACAGTCCATTGCCATCTTTCATCCGCATAATGAATAAACTCCAAAGACCGTTAAAAATTGATTCCTGATATTGAAGACCCTAATCTAATGATCAATGTCATTTTACAGAGATACAGAAAATAATAGAGTGGTCATAAAAGACACAGGGTAGCAATGGAAGGGTGCATTTCTGAATGGAGGACTGTGACTAGTGGCCTTCCTCAGGGATCAGTGTCAGGACCTTTCCTGTTTGTAATAGATATATAGATGAGTACATGTATATGAATGATTTTGAGGAAAATGAAACTGGTTTGATTAGTAAGTTTGCAAACGACACAAAGGTTGGTGGAATTGTGGATAGTGATGAGGACCATCAGAGGATAGAGGGGAATATAGATCAGTTGGAGACTTGGGCAGAGAGATGGCAGATGGAAGTTAACCCAACAAATGTGAGGTAATGCATTTTGGAATGTCTAATAGAGATAGCAAATATACAGTAAATGACAGAATCCTTAAGAGTACTGATAGGCAAAGGGATCTGGATGTTCAAGTACATGATCACTGAAAGTGCCAACACAGGTTGAAAAGGTAGTCAAGAAGTCATACAGCATACGTGCCTTCATCAGCCGGGGCACTGAGTCTAAAAATTGGCAAATCATGTTGCAGCATTATAGGACCTTAGTTAGGCCGCACCTGGAATATGGTATTCAATTCTGGTTGACACACTATCGGAAGGAATGTGGAGCTTTGGAAAAAGCGCAGAGAAGATTTACTAGGACCTGGAATGATGGCATTAGTTATGAGAGGTTGTTGAAACTCAATTTGTTCTCACTGGAGTAACGGAGGCAGAGGGGTGTCCTGGTAGAGATCCACAAAATTGAGGGGCATGATCAGGGTGGATAGCCAGAAGCTTTTTCCCAGGATGAAAGAATCAGTTACTAAGGGGCATAAGTTTAAGGTGCAAGGGACAAGGTTTAAAGGAGGTGTACAAGGCAAGTTTTTTTTTAAACAGAGGGTGAATGGGTGCTTGGAGCTTTCTTTCTGAGGTACTGGAAACAAGTATGATCGTGACCTTTAAGGGACTTGTATGGACAAATACACGAATAGGATGGGAAAGAGGGACACCAGAAGGGTATGGGGTTTTAGTTCATATGGGAAGCATGGTCAGTGCAGGTTTGCAAGGCTGAAGGGCCTATTCCTGTGCTGTAATTTTCTCTGTTCTGTTCATTTTCTTTGGAAACACTGACTGTAAAATTTACCTCAACTGTGCCCTTGTCCATATGGAGACAGATTTTATTTTATAAAGCTTTAATGTTGAAAAAGTGGAGACAGTAATCATAAAGGAAAAAAGTCTCCAAAAAAAAAAGTGCCTACAAAAAGTTGCCAATAGCAGGTCATTTGGAGCCCAGTTCAATCTTATCCTCAAGTGAAAGCTCAGTATAGTTACTGGCAGTCTGGTTCACAAGACAGTGAATAGAAATTCAGCTGATTTTTTTCTTCCCTAATCTGAGCAATAGAAGCCTTCCTAACTGAATGCTGTTTACTCTCACAGGCAAACAAATAATCTCTGTATCTTTACAGTCTTAAATGCCATAGTTATTTGTAGAGGTAGAATTTTTGAAGCTTTTTTTTTAAGGCAAGTGAAGGGGTCAACTCAAAGCTTTCATGGCCAGCAAAGAACCATGTTGGGTCTTTGCTCTCAGTTTCAGATGCTCACGACTCACGAGGACATGGGTTGGATCAAAAAGGATCCTGTAGGTCTATAGGGCTGTTCGTGGCACCTCACACGTATGTGCGTGGACGTGCACAAGCACACAAACATACACACATTATTCTGTCATCAAGCACAGATACAGAAAGATAAAAGAAAAGCATCTGCTTCAATTCCAGGTCTCTGCTGTGTTTTCTCCAAATGCAGATTGGGGAATAAACTGAATTGGAGCACAGCACCCTTGGAAAATCAATTTTATGCAGGATGCATCAAATAAAGGATTTTTTGGTCAAAAGTTGGGAGTGACTTTTACATTTACTATTACTTGAATATATATGATATTCAGTATTTAAACTCAGTGTCAGATAAATGATGTGATTCACGGTTCAATGCTGGGACTGCAATTGTTTACGATTCACACAGAGATTTGGAGTTGGGGACCAAGTGTAGTGTGTCAAAATGGATGGCACCAAGCGTGAAAGATCAAAGTGTGCAGAAAGATGCTGAAAGTCTGTAAAGGGATATAGATAATCTAAGTGAGTGGGCAAGGGTCTGGCAGATGGAGTACAATGTTGTAAATGTGAAGACATCCATTTTGGTAGGAATAACAGGAAAATGGACTATTGTTTAAATGGTAAAAAAAATTGCAGCATGCTGCTGTGCAGAAGGACCTGGGTGTCATTGTGCAGGAATCAGAAGGAATTGGCTTGCAGGTAATTAAGGCGGCAAATGGAATTTTGTCCTTCGTTGCTAGAGGGATGGAATTTAAAAACAATGAGATTATGTTGCAGCTTTATAAGATGCTGGTGAGGCCACACTTGGAGTACTGTGTACAGTTTTGGTCTCTTTACTTGAGAAAGGATATACTGGCACTGGAGGGTATTCAGAGGAGATTCATTAGGTTGATTTTGAAGTTGAGAGGATTGGCTTACGAGGAGAGACTGAGTAGACTCATCGGAATTCAGAAAAATGAGGAAAGGTCTTATAGAAACATATAAGATTATGAAGGGAATACATAAGATAGAAACAGGGAAGTTGTTTCCACTAGCTGGTAAAACTAGAACTAGGTGGCATAGCCTCCAAATTAGAGAAAGCAGATTTAGGACTGATTTGAGGAGGAACTCTTCACACAAAGGAGTCTGAATCTGTAAAATTCTCTGCCCAGTGAAGAAGTTGAGGCTGCCTCATTGAATGTTTTTAAGGCAAGGATAGATAAATTTTTGAACAGTAAAGGAATTAAGGATTATAGTGAGCAGATGGGTAAGTGGAACTGAGTCCACAAAAAGATCAGTCATGTTCTTACTGAAGGAGAATTTAGCATGGCCTATGCACCAACCAGCACATTTTTCATACTCTAGGAGGAAACCGGAGCACCCAGAGAAAACCCGCGCAGATACTGGGAGTATGTGCAGACTCTGCACAGACAGTGATCCAAGTCAGGAATTGAACCAGGGTCCCTGGCGCTGTGAGGCAGCAGTGCTAACCACTGTGCAAACTGATACATTTGAACATCACTTTGAATTGTTTAGAAGTGCTATTGTAGTCTTCAACAGAAAATATGAAATAAGCTATCACATTTCAAATGCAGATAATTATTTCTTACTTGTGGTATAGGACAGCATCCAAAATCTCCAGAGGCAAACTTGCAACATGTATTGTTATCAGGGCAGCTAACTGTGTCATTGCACTTCACTTTCTGAACTACAAAAAGAAAAATGGTAATCAACTAATGAAAGACAAAATACAATGGATCACATGACTGGAGGATGTGGGAGCAAGGAAGGGAGGAATAAGTTAACAATTATACCAGTAAAATACAACATACAAGATACAAAAACACTAACAGACTCGAAAATTACAATGTTCTCTCTGCAAGCTCCCAAGAGCACTCAGTTTGTTGTAAAAACTCACCCAGCAGGGGCTTGAGCCTGATTATCATGAATTTAAATACATTTTAATATTATCTTCTAAATGGCTTAACACCGTTGCTTCTGGGGGGGCATTAGATTCTACCTCCCCTCCTCCACCTCCTGGCACTGCCTCTCAGGAGCCTTGAATGGGGAGGAGTTTGGGGAGGAAGTGTGTGTGTGCGTGTGTGTGTGTTGGGGAGTGGGGGGCGGCGCATGTAGGGAAATGGTGATGGTAGCAGGGATTGATCCTGCATGACAGTAGAGGGATTCAGTCACTTGCAATGGCTGGGGGGAAGAGAGGACAGTAGACCCAATGCCATTGAAAGTGTGTGTGTGTGTGTGTGTGTGTGTAGGGAGGAGGGGGTACTGGTTTTGGCTCATCCTCGTATTTGCGTGGTGAAGTGGGGAAAGGGTAACATAACCATTGAGTGCTTGGGGTAAAGTTGGCCCCTGTATTTGGAGTTTGGGAGAGGGGAGGGGGCTTTGCCTGCATCCTAAAATCATGGCACCCTTAAAAATAGCATCCCGAGCTCTGGATCACTGGTTTACAAGCAAGTCTGACACCCAACCTCCCCCTCATCTCTCTCCCTCCAAACTGATCCTCACCAGTGCTTCAAAATTGCAGGGTGTTGTTCGATCCGGCTAGTTTGAGGGGATTTGAGGAAAAGTCTTGAGGGCGGTGCATGTCTGGAATGCACTCCTTTGGGTGGATAGTAGAGACAAAAAAAACTCAACTTTTAAAAAGTGCCTGGATGAGCACTTGAAATGTCATAACACTCAAGGCTATGATTCAAGTGCTGGAAAGTGGGATTAGAGCAGTTCAGTGTAGTTTTGTCAGTTACAACTTGATGAGCCAAAGGGCCTCTAATATACTATATGGCTCCATGAATTTCAATCTGCTTTTATCACCTGATCCAGCACTTCATGCAATTTTTGGAAAATTTCACCCAAGTATGTTTAATTTAACATTCCTGTGCCTGAAAGGGCAAAACACAGTTAGATTCATGCTGGACAAAGATGTTGAATGCATGGGATTGGTTAAATTCTAACTGCATTTCTATTGTGATTAAGAGAGGGCTACACTGTGAAGAATAAATAAACCAGTGGTTGCTTCTTTTAAATTATAGTTCTATGCTCAGTTGCAGACAGGATACTCTCTCAACTCTGCCAGGGAAATGACACGGGAGTTGCAAAAATTCAACCTCCCTAAGGAATAAGATACAATTCAGATAATCGGAACGTTTAACAGTCCTGAAGTCAAGACGACAGAAACCAAGGTATTGTTCAGAAAAATTCAAGAAAAAATAAATAAATGTTCGGAGTTAAAGATCCAATTATCTTAGTATATTTAAAGTGAGACAATAGCCTTTAAGGTAAATCTAACGTCTGATGCTTGGGAATGGACAGTTAAAGGAATTGTGAGCGGGTCACACAGCAGTCAAGACAAAGAAATTCGGAAGAGGTTGGTGTAAAATCCTGGATGGGATTTTTCCTGTTAAAAGTAAAGTGGAAGCATTTGTTTAAAAGTGCCATTTGTAAAATCTGGTTTGGATTTTGGAATGCAAACCGTTAAAGGGGTGGCACAGTGGTTAGCACTGCTGCCTTATAGCATCAGAGATCTGGGTTCTATACCAGCCTTGGGTAACTTGTCCTAAGTGGAGTCTGCGTGTTCTCCCTGTGTCTGCGTGGTTTTCCTCTGGGTGCTCCAGTTTTCTCCTACAGTCTAAAGATGTGCCGGTTAGGTTGACTGACCGTGCTAAATTGTCTCATAGTGTCCCAAGTTAGGAGGATTAGCGCAAAATAGTGGGAATATGGGAACAAAGCCTGGATAAGATGCTCTGTCGGAGAGCTGATGTAGGCTTGATGGGCTGAATGGCATTCTTCTACACAGTAGTGATTCTATGAAAGCATTACGATGAAAGAAAATTTTAAAGTGTCTTTGGGAGTGGAACTTGAAAACTCTCATGTAATCATCATCTGGGAGGAATCTGAGGAGAAATCCATAGACACTAACTAGTGTTAATAAGATTATAGTTTAAAATTATTTTGTAATCCATGCTAATCTTTAAATATGTAATTATTAAGATAAGGAGATAGTAAAGGAGAATTGTATATAATTCAATTTTTCATGTTTAATAAATGTTTTTTCTTGTTGTTAAAACTAATTAGTGGTCCTATGACTCTGCTCTCATGTTTTATTCAAAAAAAAAGTAAAAATCAAGGCCTTTTGAGTTAGGATTCCAACCTAGGATCTTCCCATCCAGTTATAACATCAATTACGATTGTAACAATATGTAGTCAGCAGCTCATCTTGAGGTTAAATGTGACACCAAGATTGCAAATAATCTGGTTCAGCCTCAGATGGGTGTCAGGGATGAGCATGGAATCAGTGATGAGTAAATGCAATTTCTATTCATCCAGTTCTGGATGCCGAACAAACAATCTGGCAATTCAGAAAGAACAGTGCTGATGTAGAACTGAGTGCTGGCAGTGCCCTCATGTCATCACAGCTGGCGGCTCAGAAGAACAAACAGAAGGTCAACATAGAACATAACAGCGCAGAACAGGCCCTTCGGCCTTTGATGTTGCGCCAACCAATTAGGAACAAGCAGTGACCCTCTAACCTAAACCATTCCCTTTTCATTCATAAACTTATCTACTAACCTCTTAAACGCCACCAAACTTGGCGCATCTACAACTGACGCAGGCAAGGCATTCCATACCCTTACCACCCTCTGGGTAAAGAACCGACCTCTGACATCTGTCCTAAAACCACCACCCCTTAATTTAAAGCTATGTCCCCTCGTGCTAGCTTTCTCCATCCTAGGAAAAAGGCTATCACTGTCCAATAGCCAGTGGACAAATAGCCATCGTGTCAAAAACTCAAAATAGGTCAAAATGGATGAGAAGGGACAGTTTACCTTTGTCACAGTTACATAGGATGTCATTCGTGATATTAAAATTGTTTTGGTAGTGTGGCAGGATGAAAGTTTGATTGGCGGGGTTTACACATCCAGAAAAAGATTAGGCTTGGATTTGGGAGGCAGTCATATATTCACAAACAAAAGGGAAAGTGGTGGTTTGAGGTCAAGGCTTGATTTCTTTTTGAAAAGGAGTGGGTTGATTATTGGCAAATTTGAGAAGGAGGGGAAAACACTACTTGGAGAGAGAGAAAACCATTAACAAGATCAATTAATATAAGGGCCAGGAAGGAAGATATGGTAGTCAGCTGTATAATGGGAAAACACATGAGGGAGTCATAAGTGGATCTCACAAACAGATAGTAGATAGGAAAATCATTAGAGAGTAATGAAAACGTTCCACACCAGAGGAGAGTCTGGAACTGTATATTTTAGAAGAGGTTTAGTCTAGTGAGAATGGAGAAAAGCAACAGAGGCAGCTGAATGGAGGATCTCAATCTTAGGGACAATGAAGTTCACTGGAAGTAGAAGCAGCACAAAAATTTAAAAGTAAAGTTTGCACTACAGAATTAATGGCCCTGCTGCATAAAACATTACCAAGTTTATTTGATATTTTTGATTGGTATAGCATCAACGGTTTTTTTGGATGTGTTCCAGTTCTCGATTATGTTTTGAGAGATATAGTGGTCCTGACATCACCCTTGGACCACTAACTTTAAATTTAGCCCCTCTTGCTCTGCATCCCACCATCAGAGGAAATATACGTGATTTCTCTCTATTAAGATGCTAGCATGTATAGTGAATGCCAATTCTCCACAAGTGTTCACAAGGAAGCTAGCCAAGGTCCTGGAGTGAACATCTCAAAACAAAGGAAACAGTGTGCTAAAGGTCCTAGTGAATCCAGTTACCATGGCTTCTTGGAGACAGCTGAATTGTCGTTGAATATCAGATATTTGGTTTAAATGTTTTCCAAAATTTGGCACAGGTGATCTATGCATCTTTTTTGTAAGCTTGCAACGTAATAATCCATCAACTGACATTTGGTATACAATCAAGAGAAATGCTTATTAAAAAAAAATCTGTGCATTGAAGGTGCCTTGCAATGATTTCATGGCATTAAAAGAAAAATCTCTAACACATTAGGGTCACTGGTACAGGTAAGATTAAGCTGAGATCCATGAAAGTGCCCTTGGCTTACAGTTGTTCTGCAATGGGATTCTGATCAGTGTAAGTCTAATAATAGCTGGACTGAGTCTGTAAGAATCAAGGGACAGTCTCCTGAACTGCTATCCAGAATACATGAAGGCAGAGGCATGATAAATGTGCATGCCTTTGACCACAACATCCAGGGTAGGGTGGGTATTGCGAAACTAGAGGGAGTGAATGTATCATCTCCAATGGATTGTGTTGATCTATGGCCATATGTTATCTGGAGGGTAACTATGCAAAAGGGGCAAAGAGATTGTTTTGTGTAGGCATGCATTTTCTACAACTCATGAAACTAAGATACACTCTTACAATATGTCGATGAGCCTGAATGTGAGACTGCTCATTTCACCAAAGGTCCTCAGAATTGAAAAATAGATCTCTTTAATATTTAGATCGACTTCATGCTCCATAGGAAAAGGTACATTCTTTTATACTTTGGATTATACTTTTCTGAGCTCAGCGTATCTTCAATTAAGTAAAGTGACATAAATATATTAAGATACGAAAGCAACAATCAGAAAGGCTTTGATCTTGGAATTTCACCGCAAGAATCATCTAGTTTCTGTCGTGTTCAGTAGCTATTAGGTCCCAATTTGAGTGAAACTCTTAAATTAGTTAACAGATCTTAATGTGAATTAATCCTTCCATTAATTCAACTATGGATTAACTAGTTAAAGGAAAAGGAAATTCATAACACCTTCAGTATTCTTCATTGTAAATCTCCTGCGAGCTGGAAACTTTTTCCACATTTCCATCATACCAAACTCAGACACACACTTGGACTGCTTGATGTCACACTTGGTATCAGAGGGGCAGCAATGCAGACGGTCCTCACAGCACACAGCCTATACAAGAAGAAGTGATTAACCAACAGATACGGGAGTGTTCATTCAATATTGTCAGCACACAATGGACATTCACTAATTAAAAAGTGAAACTAATAAATAACTTACATTCACTTGCAAATCCATTCTATAGTTAATTTTGTACCTAAAAGCTCAAGGGGCAACAAACTTGAATAAGAGTATATTTAACGAGAAGGGCACTGAATGCACCAAAAGTTAACTGAGCGGAATCACACGTGCTCCAATGCGGGCAAAGATAGTAAATTCTCTTCCCTGGAATTTTATAAAACCTAGCCCCCAAGTTAGTAATTTATTGAATTAACCTTCACAATTCATCACAGGGTTTGAATTTACAAGCCCTGGTTGGCCAGCACAGTACCATGATTACTACAATATCACATATATACATTGAATTAAAATGCCCAATATCCCAGGGCCAGAAGGCAATGATGTCAAATCCACAAACTATACCTTTTGCAAAGGGCAGCAACCCCACTGCTGATCTGGAAGCAAACAACACGTTGAGCCATCTGGACACTCGGATGCCTCATCTGGGCAAATAACTGCTTTTACATTCTTGTCTGTGAACAACAAGCCTTATTTCAGTCTCAATAGCATGGTTATTTTTTTTTTATTCAATCATGGAACATGGGCATCGCTGGCTGGTTTTTTTGCCTATCCCTAGATGCTCTTGGAGGACAAGGTGAGAGTCAACCACACTGCTGTGACACTGCAGTCACACATAGGACAGACCACATAAGGATGGCCGATTTCCTTCCCTAAAGGACATTAATGAACCAGATGATTTTTCTGACAATCGACAAAGGTTTCATGGTCATCAACAGATTCTTAATGTCAGATACTTTTTATTGAATTCAAATTCCACCAATGCTGTGGCAGGATACGAACCCAGGTCCCCAGGACATTAACTGAGTTTCTGGATTAATAGTCCAGTGCTAATAAGGCCACTGCCTTTCCCTACACAAAACGGTTTTCTGCTGAGAGAGAGAGAGAGAGACAGGTCATCACCAGGATTGTTGTTACTTGTGACCTAAGTGGCCCTCTGAGGAAAGGCAACAAAATTTAGTTTTACTAGCATTTGACAGGCCATGATGATTAACAGCAAGTAACAGATATAAACATGTTGATACAGTGGGGCAGCACAGTAGTAGTGGTTAGCACACCAAGGACCAAGGGTTTGATTCCCAGCTTGGGTAAATATGTGGAGTTTGCACATTCTCTCCGTGTCTGCACGGGTTTCCTCCAGGTGCTCTGATTTCCTCCCACAATCTGAAAAATGTGCTGGTTAGGTGGATTCGCCATTCTAAATTCTCCTTTGGTATATCCGAACATGGATATACCATCCGAACAGAATGTGGCAACTAGGGAATTTTCACAAAACTTTATTGCAGTGCAAGAAAGCCTTCTTGCGACTAATAAATGAACTTTACTTTACAAGTCCAGTGTGTGTGTGCTGTTATAGAAACTTTATAGCACAGAAGACCACTTAATTCACCTTACCTGATTAGACTCATTGAAAGTGCAATTGCGCTTACTTCCACACAAACCACCTCTTTTTTTAAAAACGTATAGCTCTAGTTAAGTTCCTCACTCTCAAGTTCTATCCAACTGCTTTTAAAATGATTTAAAGAATCAACTTCCACCATCTTTTTAGATAAAGCATTCATAATCCAACAACTTGAAGTGAAACAATTTCTCACATCCAAGCTGCAATGTTTGTCAATAATTTTAAATCTGTGATTTCTGCCTATTAACCCACTCACTAGAAGGATTTCTTCCCGATCAAAATCAATAATTTTCAAAATTTTCAACAGGCCATCTCTGTTCCAAGTAGAATAGACCCAGACTTCTCTGATCTTTCCTCGTGAAGGATGTCAACATATTTAGAGTTTCCTGTTTGAAACAATTTTTCCTTCCTTCCTCCACACTCCTACCAAATTGGGCCATTTGGCTCAGAATCCTCGCTTCTTTCCCTCAGATTACAAAAAACATAATTTGTGCTATGACACATCAGTCTCTAAACCCCAGCGACTGTGCCACTTGAGTATGAGGTGGATCAGAGAAACTCTCAAATGCAAGACCAATCAGCTGACAATGAAACAGAACATATTATTCTATAAACTAAACTGCAAACTGTGACAAGGACAGCGTCGAGCTTCAAAAAGACAGACAAGCTGGTAGACTGGACACTTAGGTGACAGACGAAGCTCAATGCAAATTAATGTGAGGTGATTCATTTTGGTACAAAGAACATGGATAGATATTATAAAATAACAGGTGCACTTAAGAGGGTATGGGACAGAGGGATCTCGAGTATACCATTCAAGGTGGAGATAGCAGTTAATAAAATATACAGTATCCTGGATTTATGAATAGGATCTGAGTACAAGAGCAAAAAAGTTACATTGAACTTTTACAAAACATTAGTTAGACCTCCACTGGAGTATCGTACACAGTTCTGGGTGCCACAATATAGGAAGGATGAGAACATATTGGAAAGTGTGCCTAAGAGATTTACAAGAATGGTTCCAGTGATGAAAAACTTCAGATAAGAAGATAGATTGGGACTGTTCTTCTTGTAGAGGAGAAGGCTAAGAGGAGATTTGTTTGAAATCATGAGAGGGGCTAGACAGGGTAGATAGAGAGATAGAAAGGGTAGTTCCCACTCGTTTAAGGATCGAAAATGAAAGGGCTCAGATTTAATGATGTGTACAAGAAACAAATGAAATGTGAAGAAAAAAACTTCTCACAGTGAATTGGTTTGGGTCTGGAACGCACTACCTGGAAGCGTAGTGGAGGAAGAGTTAATCGAGGCAGTCAAAAGGCAATAAGATGATTATTTGAATAGAAACAGTGTGCAGGGGTATGGGAAAAGACAGGAGAATGATACTAAGCTATTATGCTCATTTTGGAAAGCCAATGCAGGCATGATGGGCAAAACAAGCTCCTTCTGCACTGTAAAAATTCTATGATTCTGAATTGTTTGTTTTGCTCACTTAAGGGTCATCAATTAAGTTCACTTTCAAAAGTTAATCCTGTTCTCAAGAGATTCTGGGAGTTGTTCAAAATTTCAAGCAATTGACAGCGCAAGGTAACACAGATAGAACTCCAGGCATTGCAATTTTTCTGCCATCTAATTTTCAAATTAAAATTTGGTTCTTCATAAACTGGTAGTGACATGAAAATCTTCAAGGAATTGAATGCTTCAACTGTCTATGACCTGACGCAACTAATTTGCTTTGAACACATAGCATTTTTTGCTCAGATACTGGTTCCTCTAATTAACTTGGGATACACTCTATGTCTGTAATAGTTGCTATACAACAAATTGATCATCAAATCCTCTGACCAGCCTGCTGAAAGTATTGTACAAGCTGCTGTCCCAGCCCAATATGCTGGCTAGATGCTATAAGCAGTGAGCCTTACAATTCTGGTTCGCATAGGATTACAATGAAAACATTTGGACAAGCCACACAGCCAAACCACACTGGAGTTTAACTTCCACAAATACAGTTGCTCCCTGCTTTATTTCCCCTTCTCTTCAACTATTTATGTAACCAATTCTGAAAATGTTAACTAGCCCTTGTAAGTGTGTTCCAAGCCTCAAGACATTTTAGGTTTCCTAAATCTCATTTCATCTTACATTGTCACGCTTTAGACCTCACAATAGCCAGAAACAATGCTCTGTTTCATTCCTTCATAATTTTAAACACCTCTATTAAATCACCCTTAATCGCCTTGGTTCTTAAAAAAAAGTCTCAGGTTTTCAAAGCTTCTCTTCCTGAGTTCTCTCAAAGTAGGCAGTGCCCTCGGGACTCTATGCTGTATCCACATTTGTATTTCAATGCTGTCACCTATAATGAAGCCCTTTGTAAAGCCCCAAAGTGCAGAGTACTTCAACTATATTTCCTTGTCAATTGCCTCAATTTCTACTCAAAGCTCTTGCCAGCAATGTATTTGATTTTTAAAATTGCATTTAAAGCAGCATTTTGCAAAGTTAATGACATTTTAGTCGGGACTCATCAATTCTTCTCCCTTTTGAAGTACAATTGTTCTCTAAAAACAAAATGCCACCTCATTTATTAGTATGGAATTCAAACTGCCACTTTCTTGCTCATTTCACTTATCTAAACAATGTCCCTTACTGCTTCATTTTATTTTTAATAACTTATACTTGCTAATTTAGAATATTAAAAATATTCTTTGGGCATGAAAGAACTCACCAAAATGACAATTTGTAAATTATACTTGTGCTAACCTAACATACACACAAGGACCTTGGATTTTCACTCAGTTCTCCAAATACTGGAAGTAATGGGTTATATCTCATAGGACTAAGAAGAATAAGGCCAGTGTCCTCAGCTCACTTCTGTATGGCTTCGAAGCCTGAGTAACGTTTACTTACCAAGAACAAATAACTTTCATTTCTGGTGTCTATGATGTATTCTTGGCATCACACAGAAAGATAAAGGATGGTATTTTCCCATCCTGTCCACCTGGAAATCGTATCAGGCAGGTCATCGACCATGAAAAGGTCCGTCGAGCTTGAGTGGGATTTTATGGCTTTGGAGCGAGTGAGGCTGGAAAATCCCACCCAAAGTCACCATTGAACAGTCCTTTCTAGGACAAATATATCAGGCATGTTAACATGGATTCACTGGCTTGGGCAGATGCACAGGATAAAAGATGACTGCACTCCAAAGGACAAAACATGGGAGTGTCAAAAGACTAGCAGGGCATCCAAAGCTCTGATTCAAGCATGCCATCAAGAACATAAAAATCCTCTACATCACAACAAATGGGAAACTCTAGCTGACAATTATTGCCAATGGCGAGTCAAGTTACGGCTAGTTGGCACAAAAACATGTGGTTTCTGAAGGTCCAAACCATATGCCAGCCCTTCATACAAGACATCAGTAGAGACCATCCTGTGCCATCAAATGAGCAAAAACTTCACACGTGGCAGCCTTTGTTTTTCCAGAACTGGTTTATTCAGCCAACGTAGCTGCAGGCGATTTCATCTGACCTCAGCAATGTTTTCAGGTTGCACTCACAGCATCGCCTGCAGCTGGGAGGCCAGCTTAACAGAACACTTAGGTAATAATCACCAACGAAATTAAAGCACAAGCTTAAACTCTTTCTACATCAAAAAATTAATTACCTGTCATTTTAGTATGGTGGAAGGAGCTACAAAAAATAAAAATATATAATAAACACAACCTCTTCCCAACCTTTTCTTATTCTTGACAGAGCGGGTGGGAGAGAATGAGAAAAAACAATTATTTTCACCAAAACAGTCTGAATATCTGACATATTAGGCTTATATTCATTTAATATGCATTCAGCTTACCAATGTGTTTGATGCAGGTTTTGTGTACTTTATCGCATTTGAAATCTTTTGGACAGCAGTAATTGTCATCACAGCACATAGCCTGTAAACAGAATGGTGCTTTGTGGTAAATTTGCAACAAAAAAAAGCATGCAGATGTGATCACCTAAAATAAACTCCCTTAATCCACCTGTCAAACTCCTTTAATCCACCTGAAGATGCCAGCATCCAGTACTGCCACGTTGTGTTATGAACATGAGGAAAGCAGCTATATAAAACTTTGGTTAGGCCACATTTGGACTACTGCGTGCAGTTCTGGTTGCCACACTACCAGAAGACATGGAAGCTTTGGAGAGAATGCAAAGAAGGTTCCCTAGGATTTCTCTGGTCTTGAGGGCACTGGCTATGAGAAAAGGTTGAATAAATTAGGATTGCTTTCACTGCAAAGATAAAGGCTGAGGAGAGACCTGAGGGCATAGACGGGATGGATAGTCAGAGGCTATTTTCTAGGGTAGAAATGTCAATGACAAGGGAGTATAGGTTCAAGGTGAGAGGGGGGAACTTAGAGAGATGTGCGGGGCAGGTTCTTCATGCAGAGAGTGGTGGGTGCCTAGAGTGTGCTGCAGAAGGAGGTGGTGGAAGATGGCACGTTAGCAACATTTAAGAGATATCTGGATGGGTACATGAATGAGGAACAAATAGCAGGAGACAAACCGAATAAGGGCAGAAGCTTTTTTTTAAGTTTAGTTGGGGCATCATGATGGGCACGGGCTTGGAGGACTGAAGGGCCTGTTCCTGTGCTGTACTTTTCTTTGTTCTATTTTGGCTTACATACCAAGAGTACTTTTAAACTTTTACCTAGACTTTTCTCAGTTTGTGATAGCTAAGTTATCTAATCTGGTACAGCTCTATTCAGTTAGCATTCTCCCTTTCAGAATCAAATCAGCTGAATAACTTGAATGCTAGAAATACAGATTTGATTTAGCCCAATTTTACTCTTTAAATTTGACTCTGTTTTAAATGTTTTAATTAGTACTTATTTTTCTCCTCAAGATGATCCTGAACTTTGCCTGAACCCATAGTTCCATCAACCTAAGTAAAACAGTTCAACTATTATTTCTGGATATATGCCATGCCTTCAGTAGCAGTACTTTCATAATTGGTACTCAAGGATTCATTATGATGTTAAAAGTCAAGTGAACACATACTACTTCCTTAGGCAAAGATCCATTTGATTCATTTCTGCCGTTTTATGCTGGTGATCACAAAATAAATCTGTCAGCCTTTAAATCTTGTCCTTGGAACAGAAGCCGCTGTAATGTCAGTAGTGATCAATTGTTTAAGTGCTTGGGTTTCCTGGTGCTCTTTAAGGCAGAGACTGAGCTCTAATGCACTGTTGTAACAGCTGTGGCCAAACCCAGGAGCCAAAAGACCATCACAGTGCATAAAGAAAATGGCCCCACATATTAAGCAAAGTCAGCCCCCTTCTTAGCCCATTGTGCCCTGACTGGCAGGCAATTTAAATTCTGTATAGGACATGTAAACTGTGCACTCAAGTTTCATCTGAACTCCAGAGATGGCTCTGGTTTCTTTACAACTTGAAGCAGAAATGTAAAGTGCCATTGCATGCAGGACAATATAACCTGCAACATGGAGCCACTGAAGAGGAAGTATCTATAGCGAACCCTAAGGGAATTGATCAGTGTGATGATAATATCTGCACCAATACAAATAATTTACTAATTTGCTAGTACTTAATAGTTGTATCAAAATTTAACTAATCTAGAAATGCAATCCATAAAATTATAACTTTACTCAGGGCTTACATCTTTCAGAGGACAGCAACTCCATCCAAAGTTCTTGGACGTGCAACAGGTGTACCCCGCAGAGCAGGACATATTCCCACAAAGCTCACTCTCTGCAGTACGCAAGTTTCCTACTCCAGACACCAAAGGCAACTTTTCTTCCTTTACTCCAGACCTTTTACATTTGGCTTCGTTCAAGTCACATTCATAGCCCTTTGGGCAGCAATGCTCCAAGTCTTTGCAAATAGTTGCCTGCGACCAGAAAAACAAAAACAGAGGAATGATTTTATAGAATTCTAACAATAAACAGAGAAAATGCAAGATTTATATTGAAAATGAGAATTATATGGGATCAAGAAAAGTTTTGTTAGGTTTTAGCTTTTTACATTAAATTTCTGTTTATATGAAATTATTTTAAATTTTATATCACAATGTATAACCAGTCTAATGTTTTCACCATTAAACACAATTTTCATTGCTTACAATCAAAACACTTTATGGAGGTCATGAGAAAACTATACCTAAAATTAAAATATGCTTTTATACCTCAGTGAGAGGGCAGCAGCCATAGACACCTTTTGATGTTGGCATACAAGTGTATTCAGGAGGACATTCAGTATTATCCGGACATATGTTCTCAGTCATTGCATTGGGTGTTCCTGCTTGAACCAGAGGGATGGCCTTTGCTTCTTCCCACTAGAAATAGATAAACATGTGTGAAGTGATTGCCCATTCTTGGGTACTGCACTGATTAACTACCAGTTAGTCATGGTCTACTGACAGAATCCCTATGGGCCCAACACGTGATATAGAGATGCCAGCATTGGACCGGGGTAAACAGAGTAAGAAGTCTCACAACACCAGGTATCATTGATGAAGACGAACATCTCACCAGGGCTATCCCACACCCTGACTTCTTGCCTTCAAACAACAGCACAAACTCAAACAGACCATTGTTCACAGCAAACTACCCAGCCTTCAGGAGAACAGTGACCACAACACCGCACAACCCTGCCACAGCAACCTCTGCAAGACGTGCTGGATCATCGACATGGATGACATCATCATATGTGAGAATACCATCCACCAGGTACACGGCACATACTCTTGCAATTCGGCCAACATTGTCTACCTAATATACTACAAGAACGTCCCGAAGCATGGTACATTGGAGAGACAACAGATGAATGAACGCCGCTCGACAATCACCATGCAACACTGTTCCCTTCCTGTTGGTGAACACTTCAACAATCACGGACACTCGGCCTCTGACCTTCGGGTAAGCATTCTCCAAGGCGGCCTTCACGACACATGACAGCGCAGAGACACTGAACAAGGACTGATAGCCAAGTTCCGCATACAAGGACGGTCTCATCAGGGATCTTGGGTTCATGTCGCACTATCTGTAACCCTCATGACTTGCATGGGTTTACAAAACCTCATTTACTGTACTGTCTGGAGACAATATACATCCCTAATGCAATTTCCACTCATTGTCTGCATCTTTAGGATTTGAATAGCAGGTTAATTGTAAAGACTCACATTCTAATCAGTAATCTGTAAATTGTGCGTGCTGTTATATGCTCTTTCTGAGGCCAGAACACTCCATTCACCTGACGAAGGGGCAAACCCCAAAAGCTTGTGAGTTTACTATCAAATAAATTGGTTTGACTTTAACCTGGTGTTGTGAGACTTCTTACTTGTGTGGGCCCAATACAAAACAATGCTACTTCAGCAACCCTTCAGAATCATCTCATTTCCCAGTATGGCAGTAGCTTTTGCTTAATGAGATGCGCAGCTAAAATTTTGAGCAAAGCAGCTTTTTGGTCATGAGGTGCACTGCATGCCTTGGATGTGAACTTATAATGAGCAAGATAAATCTCTATTCACTGCTCACTGGACACAATTACCTGAGAACCAATCTGATTTATTAAATAAATTTCTAAGCACATCAGTTGAGGCTGAAGAAGATTGGTTCTTATGTAACTAGTATTTAGAACAATAAAATGTGCTATGGTGAGAATGCTTCCACCCCCCGCTCCCAATCCTCACCATCTTCCTATCGCAAACAGCCATGTCTCCACAATCCCAGCTAAACCCAAACAACATTAGATTTTCAGGCAGCTTATGGTAGTCTTGCATGGAATTGGCTCATTATTATTCAGTCCTGAAGACCATCTGGAGTTTAGAACATTAACTCTCATGGTTACAATTTTAAGAAAAGAGATGGCTCAAAGGCTGAGTGCAATATAGAATGATACAACTCAGGTACATTATCAGACAATCTTCTTGTTACCATATTTAACACATATTAGTATGTAGTAAACTACATTGAAAGTTGCTTGCAAATGTCAATCAGGCTTGGCAGTGGCATATGGTCAATCTCTGATCAAAATTCATCAAACATTTTTGCACATGCAGTATGGGCAATTTGTAAAGTAGTAATAGAAGTGCACCAGAGAACGGATCATATATAAAATTCATCAGAAAGCTCTCAAAATCATAAGCCACAGGAAAAATGAAAATACTTAAAAATGAAATGAACCTAACGACAGCAAGTCAAAAAAACCTCTGTAGAAGCAAAGGAAAATAATGGCTGAAAACATTTTACAGGTATCTGTATATAAACTTGTCTAATATTTCAAAAGAGAGCTGTCAGTTCAAAAATTAGTTACATCGATACTTGTAGACAGAATTCTACCTGAGGCACAGAATATACAAGCAAAGAGGTTGTGATAAAATGTATAAAACACTGGTTAGGCCACAGTGAGAGTCTTGTGTGCAGTTCTGGTTGCCACACTCTTAAAAAGTATGTGATTGTATCAGAAAGGGTGCAAAGGAGATTCATAGAATGTTGCCTGGGCTGGAGCATTTCAGATATGAAGGGAGGTTAGTAAGGCTGGGGTTGTTTTCCTTAGAGTAGAGAAGGCTGGGGAGGGAACCAGATCGCGATGTACAAAATTATGACAGTCATAGGTAGGGTAAAGAAACATGGCCCCCAAAGGAGCAGGAGATTTAGGGGGGATTTGATGAAAAACATTTTTGCCCAGAGGGTGGTAGGGAATCACTGTCTGAAAGGTGGTAAAGGGGGGAACCCTCACATTTAGGAAGTATTTAGATGAGCATTTGAAGCGCCATAGCATGCAAGCATATAGACCAAGCACTGGAAAATGGGATTAGAATAGCTAGGTATTTCATGCCGATGCAGACATGATGAGCCAAAGGGCCTCTTTCTGTGTTGTGAAACTCTTATGAGAATTAGAACATAGAACATTACAGCGCAGAACAGGCCCTTCGGCCTTCGATGTTGCGCCGACCAATTATGAAAAAAGCAATGACCCTCCAAACTAAACCATTCCCTTCTCTTCCATAAACTTATCAATTAAATTATTATTACTATTGAAATTACAGCACACGTCTCAATAGTTAGAACCATCAAGTTACCATGGTAGTCTCTGCACGAATTGCTGGGATTTTCTTCAACCAGGGAACATTTGTACTCAAACTAGTACAAGTTGAATGGACGAGATCACAGGTGGTATTTTCAGGGCAACAGTGCATGTGATCTGAACAGCAAACTGCCTGCAAAATGAAAACAACAGATTGTGAAATTTGCAAATGTTAAATACAGTAGCTTAGCATTTTCTATGTAAACTGCCTTATTTATAAAGTCAACAAATATGGCTTCTGTTAAATCACCCCTGTCAATCACAAAATTATAGTTAAATGTTCAAAACATAATTCCCTTGTGCATATGTAAATATTACTAAAATTAAATCTTGTGCAGCTCTTTAAAAGGGGAAGGCAATGATTTGTGATATTGTTGCCAGACTATTAATCCAGAAACTCAGCTAATATTCTGAGGACTTGGGTTTGAATCCTGCTACTGCAGGTAGTAGAATTTGAATTCAATTTTGAAAATATCTGGAATTAAAAGTCTACTGATGACCATGAAACTATTGTCAGAAAAACTATTCACTAATGCCCTTCAGGGAAGGAAATCTGCCGTCCTTAACTGGTCTGGCCTACGTGTGACTCCAGAGCCACAGCAATGTGGTTGGCTCTCAACTGACCTCCAAGGGCAACTAAGGTTTGGCAATAAATGCTGGCCAGATAGCGTCCCACAAATGAATTAAAAAACAATTCAAAGCCAACAGAAATCCTTATTGCATTTAACTTCATTGCAGTAGTTGCAGAGGATAGACGGCAACACTGAAACTGTATTTTCCGACAAGTACGCTTTTTCACATTTCCTCTGAGCGGAGCTTCAATTCCATGTATTGATCACCAATCCTGACCTGGAGAGCTTTGAGAGCATTAAAACTAAGATTTATGCCACAATAGGGTCATTGGGTCAGATGAATTCATCCTGAGCTAGCTGTGTGCAGGACTTTTAGAGACACTTCAGTTCCTGCCAGAGGCATGGCCATTAGGCTTTCTAAATTGCAGTAACTACAAAAGCCACTAACTTTTGATGGATCCAACATTTGAAAGTGGGTAGAATTTAAGTGCTATTGGTTTAATTAACTCCCTTTCTTTGTTCTGCCACTTACACATTCTGATCTCTTAATGGTTGTTAGCAGCACCATTTCCATTCCCTTTGTTTTTTTCTCTATGACATCTTGATCCATGAACCACGCCCCTCCCCACTCTGGTCCCCCTCATCCAGAGTAATACCACCCTATATTCAAGCTCTAAAGATGGGTTATCTAGACTGAGAGCGTTGGTTATATTCTCTCTCTACAGATGTTGACAGACTTGCTGAGATTTTCCAGCACTTTGTTTTTGTTTCAGATTCCAGCATCTGCAGCATTTTGTTTTACTATATTGAGGAAATAGCTGTTGACATAGATTTTGAATCTGAGGATTTTCAGAGTGAAGCTCAAGATGCAGAGAATGATTAGCAGAAACTCATCTCCAAAGTCGGTGACCTGGGCCTCGACACCTCCCTCTGCAACTGGATCCTGAGCTCCCCAACTCTCAGACCACAATCAGTAAGGACAGGCAACTATACCCCTTCCACAGTCATCCTCAACACCGGTGCCCTACAAGGCTGTGTTCTCAGTCTCCTACTATACTCTTTATATATCTATGACTGTGTGGCCAATTTGCTCTCCAATTCGATTTCAAGTTTGCTGACGACACCACCGTAGTGAGTAAGATCTCAAACAATGATGAGACAGAGTACAGGAATAAGATAGAGAATTTGATGAACTAATGTGGCAACAATAATCTCTCCCTCAATGTCAATAAAACGAAGAAGATTGTCATCGACTTTAGGAAGTGTAAAGGAAAAAAATCCACGTCGACATCAATCGGGATGAAGTAGAAACGGACAAAGCTTCAAGTTTTTAGCTGTTCAAATCACCAAAAACCTGTCCCGGTCTCCTAATGCTAACACTAGAGTTAAGAAAGCCCACTAACGCCTCTACTTTCTAAGACGACCAAGGAAATTTGGCTTGTCAGCTACAATTCTCATCGACTTTTACAGACGCACTATAGAAAGCATTCTTTCTGGTTGTATCACAGCTTGGTATGGCTCCTGCTTTGCCCAAGACCACAAGGAACTAAAAACGGTTGTAAATGTAGCCCAATCCATCATGCAAACCAGCCTCCCATCCAATGACTTGGTCTACACTTCCCACTGCCTTGGCAAAACAGCCAGCATAATTAAAGACCGCATGCACCCCCATCATTTTTCTTCCACCTTCTTCTGTTGGGAAAAAGACACAAAAGTCTGAGGTCACGTACCAACCAACTTAAGAACAGCTTCTTCCCTATTATTGTCAGACTTTTGAATGGACTTATCTTGTATGTTAATCTTCCTCTAAGCCTAGCTATGACAGTAACACCACATACTGCACTCTCTCGTTTCCTTCTCTATGAACAGTATGCCTTGTCTGTATAGCGCACAAAAAACAATAGTTTTCACTTATGTTAATACATGCGATAATACTAAGTCAAATCAAATAGTAAATGTAACTAGTGTTATGCTAAGTAAAGCAAATTAACATTTTGCAAAAGTAAATATTTTGGTCATATAAGTTTTAGTGTAAAATTACTTTGAGAGAATTTGAGAATTTATGTATCATGATTGTGAAACAAAGTGTTAGTTCTTTTTATTCTTTCATGGCAATGTGGGGAGGTGTTGGCATAATGGAATTGTCACAGGACTAGTAACCCAGAGACTCAGGACAAGTCTCTGGGGAACCAGATTGAAACACCACCACTGCAAATGGTGAAATTTAAATTCAATAAAAATTTAGAACTGAAAGTCTAATGTTGTCCATGACACCATTGTCAACTATTGTAAAGACCCAGCTAGTTCACTTAATGTCGTTTAGGGAAGGACATCTGCCTGTATGTGGCTCTAGATCTACAGCAATGTGGTTGACTTTTAACTCCCCCCTCAAGGGATGGAATGGGCAAATAAATGCTGGCTCAGCCGGTGACGCCTATGCCCCATGAACAAATTAAAAAAGTGGGTAGTGCATTTATTGCCCAAGCCTAATTGCCTTTGAGGTGGTGATACTGAGCCAACTTCTTGAACCGCTGCAGTGTGAGAAATGCAGACACACCCATAGTGCTGTTAGGGAGGATTTTGACATAGTGACAATTCAGTAATAGTGATATAGTTCCAAATCAGGATAATGAGAGACTGGAAGAGGAGCTTGTGGGTGCTGTTGTCCTTCTAGGAGGTAGCGATCATTTGTTTGGAAGGTGCTGTCAAAGGAACCTTATTGAGTTGCTGCAATGCCTCTTGTAGATGGTACACACTGCTGCCACTGTGCGTCGGTGGTAGGGGAGTGAATGTTTGAGGTGGTGGGTGGTGCCATTGAAGCAGTCTCAGTCATGAGTGGAATGCTAATTCATCCAAATAGGTGGACAGTATTCTAGCGCACTCCTGACTTGCACCTTGTATTTAGTAGACAGACTTTGGGGAGTTAGGAGGAGAGTTACTCACTGCAAAGTTGTCAGCCACCAACTTGCTCTTCTAACCACAGTATTTTTATGATTGATCCAGTTATTTCTAGTCGATGGTATACCCCCCCAACCCCAAAATTTTGATAGTGGGGGATTCAGTGATGGTAATACCATTGAACATCAAGGGGAGACTATCAGATTCTCTCTTATTAACATGAGTGTTACTTACCACTTATCAGCTCAATCTGAATGTTGTCCAGGTCTTGCTGCATATGGGCATGGGATCCATCAATATACATGGAGTCATGAATGGTGCTGAACAGTGTGCAATTAGCAAATATCCCCACTTCTCATATAATAATGGAGACAATGTATTGATGAAATAGTTACAGATAGTTGGGCCTAAGAAATTATCATAAGGAATTCCTGCAGTAATGTGCTGTCTGGATTCCTAAGATGCTTGACCTCCAATAATCACACCAATCTTCCTCAGTGCTAGGCATGATTTCAAACAGTAGAAAGTTTGCCGTCATATTCCCACTGATTCCAGTTTTGCTATGGTTCCTTGACACCACACACAGTCAAATGTTTTTTTATGTCATGGGCAGTCACTCTCACCTCCCTCTTGAACTCAGTTCTTATTGTTCCATGTCTCAATCAAGTTGAGGTCTTGGCCCTGGCAGATCTCAAACTGAGTGTCGGTGATCAGGTTATTGCTGAGTACGTATTGCTAGATAGCACCTTCAGCTACACCTTCCAACACCCTGCTGATATTCATGAGTAGACTGAGAAAGTGATAATTGGCTGAGTTGGATTTGCCTTTCTTTTTGTTAGCAGGAGATGCTAGGGTAATTTTCCAAATTGCTGGTTAGATGTCAGTGTTATAGCTATACTGGAACAGCTTGGCTAGACGTGCCAAGTTTTGGTACACAAGTTTTTACTACTATTGAACCATAGAACATTAGAATTCGTTGAACCATAGAACATTAGAACATAGAACATTAGAATTCACCCTTAATACTCAGTCATTCTGTATGCCTGTAGGATGAGTATCTCAGCATATTGCTTCATAAAAACATTGTTATGTTTCAAATTATGTTTTTAACTTTCATCCTTTATCTATTGGACTTAAGACAGGCTACTCAGCCTATTCATAAATAGGTTTGACCTTTAGTCTTAACACGAGGATGCTGTTTGATCAGATGATAGTCATTACCCTTTTAAGCAGGCTTGCACCTTTTAAGCAGAGATAAGATTGTAATTTTCAGTTGAAGGGAATTTACTGAGGGAAATTCCCTTGTTGCTGTAAATGAAGTATATGCTCTCAGGCAATGTGAATTGCAACATGTCAATATGAAGTGGATGGACATTTTTGTATTATTATTGGGACCTTCTACATTAAATCTCTATTTTCTGTGGAGCTTTCAAATATTTATCCGAAAGACTGAATTTTCATGACTCAAAACCTGTCAGTCACTTAGATATACTGTCCATGGAGAAAGTTAGCAACACAAACTTTTCAGGATAACAGCTAGTGATTCTGGCTCTAATAACACAGTCTATGCAGCAGTAGCAATCAAACACTTGAACTTTAAAGCGCATTGCCATTTGAAAACATAGGAGCTGTCAGTGAGTTAAAATCATAGAATGTTCTCCCTAACAGCATTCTAGGTATATTTGCTCTACAAGGACTTAATTCCCTAGTGAGTCGCCACCACCTTTTCAAGGACAATTAATACTGGATTTGCCAACAATATCCACACCCCAAGGAGGAATGAAAAAAATACACCACATTTTCTCAAACTGAACTCTCTTGCCTTCCCGATGAACTATCAAACTGTGAATCTTTCAGAGCTTCATCAGCCAAACAGTGTTGCCTACAGAGTCTTTCAAGCTACAAACTAACTGGCCAATTGTTTTAAAAACCATCAGATATGGTTGTTCCACTGGTAGCTGTTTCAGCAGTGAGTCATTACCAAGGTGCCAAAAAGCAACTGCAGCTTCAGCATCATTTTTGCTTTTTCTAAGGATGTGTGGATTAGATGGACTGGCCATGCTAAATGGATTCTTAGCATCAGAGGGACTGGCTAGAGCAAATGCATGGGTTTGTGGGATAGAGCCTGGGTGGGATGGTGATCGGTGCAGACTTGATAGGCCAAATGGCCTCTTTCTGTACTATTGGATTCTATGATAACAAAGTTTCAGGAGAGACTGAAGAATAAATGAAAAGGCAAGTTTACAACTGCAGAAGACATTAATGGTTATTAAACATTATAATGTTGGAAGATATTTCTCAGGAAAGTAGTCAATTACTACAGTTGCTTTGAACAATCATTTTTGCCTCAGGAACGTATTGCTACTTGCAGACCACATTAGATTCTAGAAGTGTGCCTTTGGATTAGAAAATTGCAAATTTTGCTCCATTATTTATGAGGGAAAACACAAGAAACTATAAAATCATAAGTTCAGTAACCTTTTCATAATTGTTATTAAACTAATCAGTGGCAGAGTAACTGGGCACTTGGGCAAATGAAAACTGACCAAACAAAGTATTTGATATGATGGTTATCATATGCTTGTGAAAAAATAGTGTTTCTGAGGCCAAGGTTTTCGAAAAATGGTGAGGATTGATTTATACATGACAAACATTCAAGGTGTTGAAATCCATCCTCTCCCATCATTGTGCTATGCAACTGTTTACAGCAATACATCAGCTGATCGCAGAGTTGCCAGTCGGAGATCGTGCCTGCAATGCCATTTCCAAAAGGAGGGCACAAAGAACCAAATGTATTTTTACTATTTTGCAGGCACAAAAAACTGAATAGCTATCTTTGAACAAGGGAGGATGCACCAAGCGAGCTTGACTTCAGTGGTAAATGGGTTGTTAAGTAGTTGTTCGGATTTTTTTGGCCAAAAGTCACAGATTGACTTTTACACAAGATCAACCATTATTCAAGTATATATGGTAAGTCATGGATGGCACAGTGGCACAATGATTAACACTGCTGTCTCACATCGCCAGAGACCCAGGTTCAATTCCTGTCTTGGGTCACTGTTTGTGCGGAGTCTGCATGTTCTCCTCCGGGTACTCTGGTTTCCTCTCACAGTCCGAAAGACGTGCTGGTTACGTGCATAGGCCATGCTAAAATGTCTGTTAGTATTCCCAAACAGGTGGCAATTAGGGGATTTTCCAAGTAATTTCACTGCAGTGTTAAAGAACAAAAAACAAAGAACAAAACAACACAGGAAACAAGTCCTTTGGCCCAATGAGCCCGTGCCACCACCTCGATGTTCCCACTTCTACCCGTGATCCCTATCTATGTTTATAGATCTACGCACCGAAACCAAACCAAATTTGAGGCAATTTAGGAAGAATCTGTTTTGCCAATCAGCCTAAGAACACATCTTTGGGATGTGGGAGGAAACCAGAGCGCCCGGAGTAAACCCACGCAAGCACAGGGAGAATGCACAAACTCCCAGACACATGCCCAAATCCATGTATCTGCACAGCACAGCGACAGTCACTGAGCTGTCGTGTTGCCCATCAAATGGTCCAGGTCAAGCGTACACTAATGACGTGAAGTACTAGGATACTCTCGAAAAATCCAAGAGCAGCCCTCTCACAACCCATCGCGTGTATACCCCTTGTTATACAAGGCGGACCAAAGTATCTGTAGGATAAAACAAATGCATCAATATCATCAACAATTTACACACTTCCCAGGGAACTCCCAAAGCTCATGATGCCTATTTTAAATCAGTTTTCTATATCCCTCCATTCCCATTCTGCTCATGTACCCATCTAAGTATCTCTTAAATAACGCCAGAGTGCTTGCCTCCACCACTTTACTTGGCAGCGCGTTCCATTCCCCCACCACTGTGTGGAAAAACTCCCTCTAGCATCCAAATTATACCTGACCCTCCTCACCTTAAACCCGTGACCCCTCGTGCTATTTGAGTCCATCCTAGGAAAAAGCTTAATCCTGTTTACACTATCTATACCCCTCACAATCTTGTACACCTTTATTAGATCTCCTCTAAGTCTACTTCTTTCTAAGGAAAACAGCCCCAATTTGCCTAACCTCTCCTCGTAACTCAGACCTCCCATACTAGGCAGCATCCTGGTAAACCTCCTCTGCACTCTCTCCAGAGTTTACACGTCCTTCCGGTAGTAAGTCAACCAGAACTGGACACAGTATTCCAAATGAGGTCTAACCAACATTTTATACAACTGCAACTGACCTTGGGGGCCGGGGGGGGTTTCAAGTTTTAGGGTAAGCACCCCTGGGGTGAATACAAAAGCTGAATCTTTATAAAGCTTGAGTTGAGCCTTAGAACAAAGGAGATTGGGAAGAAATTTCACTGAGGAATACAAGATTATGACCAATTTACTAAAGTAGACCAAAAAAAATTGTTTTCAGTAGCTGATGGTGTAAGAATGAAGGGACACAGGATTAAAGGTAAAAATATTAAAGGCCACTTCTTGTACTCTATACCCCTTCCTATAAAGGCTAGCATACTATATGGTTTCTTCACAACCTTCTCCACCTGCTCTGCCATCTTCAGAGACTTGTGCACCTGCACCCCCAGGTCCCTCTGCATTTCTATACTCTTAATTCGTCTATCCTCTAATGCAAGCGTACTTGCGACATGAATCAATAAACTTTAAACTTAATTTGTTGATAGTACTGACCTAGTGGATAACAGAATATTTATAAATGTGCCCATATGGATTTCAAAAAAGCATTTCATCGTGTTCTGCAGAAAAAGATTAGCAGGTAAAATAAAAAGCGAAGGAACTAATAAATGGATAATTGAGAAATAGAGGGTACAGGAGGAATAAAGGTAATGTATTCTGATTGGCTGGATGTGGTGAGTTGCATATCTCTTAAACCTAAACTAGGGCAAAGCAATTTCTTTGCTAAACAGAAACAAAATCACAGTATGAGCATATTAAACCAATTTGGATAACAGAAACTCTCAGAATCATTGACTGTTATTTGCATAATGCAGCTAGGTACAACCTACATTCGCCATAGGACAGCAGCCATATCCTCCATGACTCTTCTTACAACAGGTTGCTGGGTCCTCGCATGAATGCCCATCAGGACATTGGATAGCTGAAACCAAGCCTACGGCCAGCCACAGGAACACAAATGTTTGAATCATGACCTGAAATCAAAAACAGTGCATCACTTGAATAGGTAGAAAGTCAGCCATGGTAAAAGATGTATTAATAAACAAGAACCAATTCCTCTGCTTGCTTCTGTATAAGGAGGATGTTGATATTGGACACAGTCTCCCCAATGACCAGCGCCTATGGCCTACAACATTTAAAATTTAACTGAGCATCTTCATTCAATGACCAGACAGTAAGACGGCAAGTAAGTTTAGAATCAAACCTTCCCGATTAGTCTCAGACCTCTCATTATTTATGCATCAAATCATGTTTAATTGAGATCTTTACCAGCATGACGGGTCATAATTCAATCTTAGATATGCTGTATTAATCTAGTTATTTGTTTGGGAGTTACGTAAAGATGAACAATAATTAATGATATAGCAATAACTGAACAAAGCTCAGATCTTTAAAATAAAAATAAGAACCAAAGTAAAGAACTGTCAAACACTGAAATAAAGGAGACCCCAAAGACTCAGTGAAGGCAGCTACAGAATAACAGGACCATACCAAACAGTCAGATCCCACATCAATCAACTGTGCTGAGTTACGTGATCACAGCAGTGTGATCACAGAATGTTACAGTTTCTCTCACCAACCCTTGGTTAGGGTGGAGCAGGTATGTGAGCAAGATAACGGAGAAGTGAAAATGCTCATCATCCAGGGATCCTGGATTCAGAAGCGTATAGTAGTAGGCATTGGCCAAGGCAAGGTTCAAGCTGTGATGCCTTGCACCCTTGAATTACCATTCAATCTTGTGACAGAGTGTCATTTTGAGTACAGTGTTCTTACAAGCCTTTCCTCCTATAACTGTTTCACTGGCATCTAATCATATGCAGGTTTTGAAGCGTTCTTCAGTCTGCGAGAGAGTGCACTGAAAGCAAGAATTTTTTATTAGTGCTCCTGTTTTCATAGTTAATATTCCGCTAATTACCATTATTGTTAAACTTGATTTATTTACATAACGGAGGTCATTCTTTAGACAATGCATTTGACATGTTTATTTGTGGTGGCTTAGTGGTATTGTTGCTGGACTAGTAATCCAGAGGTCTAGAGTAATGCTCTGGGGAACTGGGCTCCAATCCCACCATGACAGACGGTGAAATTTAAATTCCAGGTTTATTTGCAATAATATCTTTATTTGGAATCATGAGCTTTCAGAGCACTGCTCCTTCATCAGCGCTCTGCTGATGAAGGAGCAATGCTTTGAAAGCTTGTGGTTCCAAATAAACCTGTTGGACAACTGGTGGTGTGAGATTTCTTACTGTCCTTTAGGGAAGGAAATCTGGCATCCTTTATCTGGTCTGACCTTCATATAACTTCAGATCCACAGCAATGTGGTTGATTCTTAAATACTCTTAGGAATAGGCAAAATGCTCAGTGACGCCCACATCCCATGAATAAATAAGAAAAAATTATCACAGGGTTCCTAGATGAAAAATGTCTACAGAGATTGGAATGAAAGTAGAGATGCTGGAGGACTGGCCCTTGAGAAAACAATTGGCAAAATTCAGAAGATGAAGCAGGTTTCTTTATTAAATAAAGGACTAGCATAATTAAATCAAATGAACTATTTAGTGCAATAAGGGAAACAATAACAAGGATACAGAACTTTACAAGAGAATGGAGCAGCACAGTGGCACTGCAGCCTCTCAGCATCAGGGACATAAGTTTAATTCTGGCCTAGGTGACTGTGTGGAGTTTGCATATTCTCCATGTCTGTATGGGTTTCTTCCAGGTGCACCAGTTTCCTCCCACAATCCAAAGATGTGCAAGTTAATTAAGTGGCAATTTAACATGGCCAGCTTCCCAAGATGTGTAGAATGGGGGATTAGCACAGAAAATACCAGGGGTTATGGGGATAGGGCCTCAATGGGGATGTTGTTGGATCAATGCAGACTCAATATGCCAAATGGCCTCCTTCTGCATTATAGGAATTCCATGATCTTTTCTCAATCATCTTAAACCTATGTCCTCGTGGTACTCACATATTCTTGCCACTTAAATAGTTTATACCTATTTAATCAAAACACTATAATTTTGAACAATTCTCTTCAAATTTCCCCTAGCCTAATCTTCCTTTTGCTAATCTATTCACAACTAAGTTTCCTACTCTTTCTACCATTTCAGTGAATCATCCTCGTCACCCTCTCCAAGGTCTTAACACCCTTCCTGACCAGTGATTTAGAGATTTAGCTGGCACTTCCTTGTTTTGAATTTTATGCCTCTACTTGTAAAGATCGCTAATCCCATTGCTTTAAAAACAAAACACAGCACTGGTTTGTCCTGCCACCTTCAAAGGTTTGTCTCTCTCGTCCCTGAAGCTTATTTAAAATTGTATCAATTAGTTTGCATTAGGTGAGAAGTCACACAACACCAGGTTAAGTCCAACAGATTTATTTGAAATCACAAGTTTTCAAAGTACTGCAGGTTCATCAGGTAATGTTTGCATTGTGTCCCCTTTTTCCTTCCAAATGCATCATTTCACACTTCTCTGTATTAAATTAATCTGCTGTGTGTTTGCCCATTTTACTAGTCTGTTGTTTTGTGCCTTTGGTTTGCTGATCATAATGAATGACAGTAGCCATGTTACTCTTTTGTATTAAACTGAGCTTGCAGTTTCAGTACAATGTTATAAACAGGAAGCAATACCAGAAATGAGGAACAACTACTATTGCTCCAATAGCATTGCTCAGACAGTGGAAACTCCCTTTTACATTGGAAGGTTTTGGCTGGATTTCAATTATTTCAAGCACTACTGCTTAACAATAGTTTCTGTAGCAGGTCATGCCCTTAGTACAACATGGAATCAGTATCTTTTTGCTTTCTGTGCAAGGGACAATAATTTATTAAGTACTATTAACAAATAGCATGCAAGTGTACATCCGTCTAGCTGTCTCCATGCACATCAGTTGACTTGCATACAGATGCATGATAATCAATCAAACTGATTATACACATATAATTTGCCCAATATTTCTGTAACATGAAATACATAAAATTATCTTGAAACAGTCTATGACAAATGAATTTATTCTTTCATCAGAAGAACTTAGTACAGATGAGTTAACAATACAACTGAGCAGACAACCTTCTCCACAGTGAACATCTTCCCAGCTACAAGAGTGGCTTCAGTTCAAAAGGATTTTGTTGACTGTTAAATTCTTTGGATGGTCTGAGATTCTGAAAGCCTGAAATGAGTATAAGATTTTTCTTTTTTGAAAGATCACCTGGTTTTTACATCATTAATAGATAAAATTAATAGAGCTGCTGGAATTCTGGGCCATTTTCGTATAATAATTTGCTGATCCCAGAAGAGCATGGAATTGCTTCCACAAGAAAATGGACCCGTCGTTCAATTTAAGCTGGTTAATGGCACCTATTTCTGCTCACCACACTTCTATTAACTTCCTCCATCACAGCACGTTTTCTTTTCATTTTGTACCTGTAACTGGGTGAACATGAAGCATGGAAGGTATAGTATATATTACCAAATGAGATTCAGAGGGAATTTGAGAAAAAGCCTTTTCATTCAGAGGGCTGAAGTAATCTGGAATGCACTGCCTGGGAAGGTAGTCAAGGCCAGAAATCTTACAACCTTTTAAAACATATTTGGATGAGCACTTGAAACATCATGATATTCAAGGATGTGGGACAAATGCAGGAAAACGGGATTAGCATGCCTTTAGTGGGAGATTTTGCCAGTACAGACTCAAAAAAATGTCTGGCTCCTTCAGGATACATTTAATTTCTGGAACACGTTAAGTGTATTTTCATTTCAAAAGATTGACCATAAGCTTATACAAACCTGAAGGTGTAGTAAATTTGTGGCACTTTTGGATTTTACTACTTAGGGTGAGGCTTCCATCTATTCCAGATAGTGGACACCCATATATTCTTAAGACTTTGAATTGGTAATCACAGTATGTGATTACCAATTATCAGGTCATGTGCTCTCTATAATGTAAAAAGAATCATGTAGCTTGTCCTTCTGAGCACTCAGGCAAAACCCAGGGTGTCTTTAAATGTATCATCCCAAAAACTCTTGTACTTATTTGTGATGTGCTGCCAATAAGAAGTTACAGATAAGGGATTTGTTGAAATGGACTAATTACGTGGGCACCTCATGCACAAGCTGCAGTGAAGGCTGTAAAGTTGGCCACACCAACATATACAGGCTTTCCAGTCAATAGCTATTAGGCTTGGGCGAATCTGTTTTCCTGCTGAGAAATTACTTTGTTTTCTACAAAAAAAAAGTCAACGTCACTCTCATCACATGTTTGGGTCAACTGTTGCAATCTGTGCTCTCTCAGCCTTGTATTCCAGTCCATTTTTAAAACTGCCAATATTCTGTTTCTTAAGGGTATTTTTTGAATCAGTAATCTGCTCTTGAAACAGAATAGCCTGATAGCTTGGGCTCTACTGCAGGATCAGTGTTTTTGGCCTAATATGATAAATAGTACTGCATCAGTCTGATGGACCAGTTCTATTTTGTCCACTTTATTTCAGCTCTCCTGTACAACTGGAAACCAAATGACCTGGCGCGTGGAATTTACTCTCACGCGGACATCTGTCTCTTCTCAGGTTAGGGTTGTCTTGGGACCTGAATATACTGTTAACTTTCTTGTGTTATATACACATTCTTTATCCACCAACACGGTTATCAATGCAGGCAGCCCCAATTTAATTTGAACAGTCAACTATAATTACAAACTATTCTAAAATCAAGCAACACTTCGTTAATTCATTCAGTTCAAAAATAAAAAAATATCAATTTGACAACATGAGACCGTATTTTTGCTAATTCTCAAATATATTCAGTTCTGGATATAAGGACTAAAAATATGGCTGGCAAAAATTATAAAACTGCAGACAAAAATGAATGGCTTGCAATGAAAACCAATGTTAAAACAAACAAAAAATGTCAGAACATCCTGAATGTATTTTTGGATTGTTTTCATGATAAACAGAGGTGACAATTATTAAACAGAAATGCAAGAGGCTATTTAACCCTTCAAATAAATTCCATCATGCAATGAGATCATAATTGACCTATAACCCAGCTCCACATCATTTAATACCTTTTGGTCAACAAAATCTATTATACATTTAAAATAAACAATTTACCTAGAACAATTGCTGTTTACAGAAGCGTTTGCTGAACCTCTACCATTTGAGGATGGAAGTGATTCCTATCTCCCTGAAAGATCTTAGTACTAACGTTTAGATTATGTCCCTTAGTCCTAGGCTCATCCATGGGCAGAAATAGATTCTCCCTTTCTACCTCAGAAGTTTCCCTTTATACCCTTAAAACCGTGATCAAATCACACTTTAATGTTCTAAATACCAAAAGGTGCAACCCCTGGTGTGTAATCAAGCCTTATTATTTAACTCTTGGAGCTCAAGCATCATTCTGGTAAGTCTGTGCTGCACTCTCTCCGAGATCAAATACCATCACAAGTCTCATGCCTGGCTGCTTTGTGAGGTAGAAATACAAATATCTAATTAAGATTTCAAACAAAGTTTCTCACCTGCTGTTGTATGGTAAAGCTTTCATCCAACTGGAGAATTCTGTTCAACACGCTAACTAAAATTAGTATTCAAGTTTCAGAAAACCAAGGAGGAGTGGCTGAGAGATTTGCAAAAAAATCCTCCCCTTGGAAAATTTGGTTTCTGCCATAGAACAATCAACATGAAGCCCACAGGGAAAAAAACACAATCCACATCTTTAAATCTGGGTTTGACAAATCGAGAATCCAGCACACCATAAGATTCTACAGCTGTGAAAAAGCGAACGAGGCAGAGAGTGAGGCAGAGAGTGAGGCAGAGAGTGAGGCAGAGAGTGAGGCAGAGAGTGAGGCAGAGAGTGAGGCAGAGAGTGAGGCAGAGAGTGAGGCAGAGAGTGAGGCAGAGAGTGAGGCAGAGAGTGCGTTAGATGACTTATGAATAAGGCCTCTGAATGGGTTAATAATCACACAATTTTTAAAATCACATAAGCTGCTGTGAGAAGAATCAGAGGTCTGTATAAAAGTCCTCACATATGTATCAAGCTCCTGAGTTTCAGAGAATTAATTAAATCAGACATCTGGATATGAGAGGAGAATGATAATACAGACACAAGTTGGAACATCAACATGTAACAATGATGCATTAGGTCAGTGATTAAATCTTCATGCTGACTGGGTATTATAATTAAGCAACCACATGATGGTAGTGATTGATATTTAACATTTGTTGTATCTTATGTGTGATGTACTCTTAATCAATAGCTATGAGAGGATAGAGATAGCTATCTAGAGACTGCTAGCTATAGAATAGAACATTTGAACTACTCCGTGATTTTAGCTAGTTGAAGGAAGCAAAGTAGTAAATACACTAACAGACAGAGCATCAAAGAACAGCCCACAGCAGACACACAGGTCCCTTCGGATATCACTTTCCAATCTTTCACGACAGAAATAGAGTTTTTCCTACCAATGTGGATAAATTCACTTTTTTTCACTTTATATTCCATCAACCATTTTCTGACCTATTCACTTAACCCAAGTCCCCTTGAAGCCTTTTTGCATTGTCTTCACAATTTAGTAATCTCCTATGTGGGAGCTTATCAAAACTCTTCTGAAAATGCAAATACATCACCGCTACTGGTTCCTCTCATACATTTTGCTAGTTATATTCTCAAAAATCTGTTTGGCAAACATGATTTGACTTCCATAAATCCATGTTCATTCTGCCCAATCCTGCCACTATTTTTGTAGTGTCCCGCTGTTGCATCATTTATAATAAAACAGTATTTTCCCTACTACTGATATCAAGCTAAAATAGGCAGTTTCCATCTGGTTTTGTGTTACTAATAAACTGCAAAGTATTACTCTTGCTCCCCACATTCAAACCATTGGTATGGATTGAATAGCTGGGCCTCAGAAACTGATCACTGTGATAACTTCAGTTGTCACAGCCTGTCAACTTGAGAATGATCCGTTTATTCCTACTGTTTTCCATCCATTAACCAATTCTCAATCTATGCCAGTATTTTCCCTTTGATCTCAAGTGCTCTAATTTTGTTTAGTAATCTCCTATGCGGAAGTTTATCAAAACTCTTTTGAAAGTGCAATACGCCGTCTCTACTGCTACTTATATTCTCAAAAATCTGTGCTTGGCAAACATGATTTCTCTTCCATAAATCCATGTTCACTCTGCCCAATCCTGCCATTATTTTTAAGTGTCCAGTTATTGCATCATTTATAATAGACTACAACATTTTTCTTACTACTGATACCAAGTTAAAGTAGACAGTTTCCAGTTTTCTCTCTCATTCTTTTACATAATGTGTTTACATTCTGCAAGAACCATTTCAGAAGCTATAGAATTTTGGAAGTTGATCACCTATGCATCCAATGTTTCATGCCTAAGGATAGCAGTCTTCTTCAATATCTGTCTGTGACAGGCCTTACTGAACTGAATAGAAATGGCAGCTTTCAGCCCTCGTGGCAGAGCCACATGGCTATGACAAACCAGATAGTAGATGTCATCGGATTATATTACCTAAATCCAAACTTTTCATATTGAATAAAAGATACAAATAGCTCATTTTACCTAGCAACCAAAAGAAACACTTGCATGCATGATAATGTGTGATGGCGTGGTATCAACTAGTCAGTCACTGAACACAAATTCTATAGTCTTTATAGACCTCATTTGGAACACTGCGTCCAGTTCTGGTCGCCTTACTACCGGAAGGACGTGGAGGCTCTGGAGAGAGTACAGAGGAGGTTTACCAGGATGCTGCCTGGTATGGAAGGCCTGAGTTTCGAGGAGAGGTTAGGCAAACTGGGACTGTTTTCCTTAGAAAGACGTAGACTTAGAGGAGACCTAATAGAGGTGTACAAGATTATGAGGGGTATAGATAGAGTAAACAGGGTTAAGCTTTTTCCTAGGATGGACTCGAATAGCACAAGGGGTCACGGGCTTAGGGTGAGCGGGGTAAGATATAATTTGGATGCTAGAGGAAGTTTTTTCACACAGAGGGTGGTGGGGATATGGAATGCGCTGCCAAGTAAAGTGGTGGAGGCAGGCACTCTGGAGTTATTTAAGGAATACTTAGATGGGCACATGAACAGAATGGGAATGGAGGGGTATAGAAAGCTGATTTAAAATAGGGATCATATGCCTTGGGAGTCTCTGGGAAGAGTGTAAATAGATGATGATATTGATGTACTTGTTTTTATCCTACAGGTGCTTTGGTCCACCTTGTTGTCTAACAAGGGGCATGCACGCGATGGGTCGTGAGAGGGCTGCTCTTGGATCTTTTTCGAGAGTATCCTCGTGCTTCATGTCCTTAGCGTACACTTGACCTGGACCATTTGATGGGCAACACGACAACTCAGTGACTATCGCTGTGCTGTGCAGATACATGGATTTGGGTCTGTGTCTGTGGGAGTTTGCACATTCTCCTTGTGTTTGCGTGGGTTTTCTCCGGGTGCTCCCGTTTCTTCCCACATCCCAAAGATGTGCTCTTCCACTAATTGGCAAAACAAATTCTCTCTAAATTGTCTCAAATTTGGTTTTTAATCCATAGATCTATAAACATAGACAGAGATCAAGGGTAGAAGTGGGAACATCAGGGTGGTGGCGTGGGCTCGTTGGGCCGAAGGGCCTGTTTTGTTCTTTGTAAACCATGCAGATCTCTTAATGAAACCTCTGCATATTGATACTAGCTATCTGTCTGGATGATGTTCCTTGTCCAGAGAGTATTGCTCCCATGGTCCATGTTGTCTTGGTTACTGTTCCATTGTGGCTGCTGTGGACTTTTGGGATTGATGGTGGTTCTGTACTCAGTTGGTGAGATTTCTTGCTGACCGGTTGACTTCTGCAAAGAAACAACTTCACTAGGTGTTCGGATATGTCTATGTTTATGCCAATATATATCTGGCCCTTCCCTCCCTGTGTACGATCGAGGTGACAATTCTTTGATGCACGTGCCAAGTTTCCAAATGTGCTGACTCTTGTTAAGAGCAGTTCACAGCCTGATCTGCTCTCAATGCTCAGTTCTGGTCATAGTTTGGCAGTTTCTTATCAAAATGAAATTTTCACCCAGTGGTTAGCACTGCTGCATCACAGTGTTAAGGACCCAGGTTCAATTCCTGGTTTGAGTTACTGTCTGTGCAGAGTCTGCACATTCTCCCCGTGTCTGCATGTGTTTCCTCTGGGTGCTCGTTTTCCTCCCACAGTCTGAAAGATGTGCCAGTTAGATGCATTGGCCATGCTAAATTCTCCCTCAATGCACCCAAACAGGCACTAGGCGTGTGGCAACTAGGGATTTTCATAGTAACATAATCGCAGTGTTAATGAATGCCTACTTGTGACACTAATGAATAAACTTTTAAAAAATTGACTTTTCACTCATGCCTGCTATTACCCTGGGTTACATGTGGCATGACAAGTCTTGGAACAGAACTACTTTCCTGCAGAATTGCTTAATTTACCTTTGGCTCATGTGTTTCATTGCATTGATGTGGAACCTGATGTTGTCAGACTTCTTACTGTACTTTCATTGTACTGGCATTGCTAGAAACCATCGTGCAGTTTATGTGAGTATTGTCTCCCTTTATCTGGGGTCTTTTGTCTCCCTTACTTTGGAATCTTTTATTGCCGCACTTCTGTTGGCATACTAGCCCAAACTTTAGACTTACTCTAGCTGAGATGAGTAGCCACTGTGTCCCCTCTATAATCTGGCACTTGAGACCTTCCTTCTTGCCTTCGCATAGGACATCATTCCAACTCATCCTCTCAGACCATTGATTTGATGTTAATGGCTTCATTTTCAGATCATCTTATTGAGCCACTTCCTATAGATCTGCGAAAGTCATTACATTACAGTGCACACCTGTGTCCATCTGAAATTTCTTATTTGCTCAAAACTTTCTCTCTGCTGTCATCATGGTTACAGTCACAAACCATTTGCTGCTGAAAGAGTTAACTGAACCAACCTGTATAATCATGTATAGTTTCATCAGACTCTTCAATGACCATCCACATAGGCTTGTGGTTTTTTTATCGTGCCAATCACTTGTGTGTGAAATGGTAGTTTCTCACAGTTAAAATACTACTTTCCCCATGGTGAGCAATTGTTTCCTTTTCTCCCCTGCATACTGTCTTTTGCAATATTTGTATCTGGCCCTTTGCAATTGATGTACAGATGCCGGCGTTGGATTGGGGTGGTAAGAACTCAGTAAGAATTTAGCAACACCAATTTATAATCCAACCGATTTATTTGATAGTAAAAACGCGAGCTTTCGACTCCTGTGTATTCTTCAGGCAAATGCAGTGTTCTGGTCTGCAATAGCACACATCAGCACGGGAGACACAGGAGTCGAAAGCTCGCGTTTTTATTATCAAATAAATCGGTTGGATTATAAATTGGTGTTGCTAAATTCTTACTGAGTTCCTTTGCAATTGCTCAGCTCTTTTGACTTGGACTATCTCCCAGCGTAATACATCTCCTTGTCTGCTCTACCACATAGATATCGATGTTTCTTTATTTCAACACACATATCACCTTTAGTGTCAGTTTCTCAATTTTTTTTAGTCGAGTTGATCTCACTGAGGGATCTCCCAAATTTTAATAAAATTATTTTTTAGCTGGGCAATTTACATGATTCTGCTGGCTGCATTGCTAATTTTATGTACCCAAATTTCTCATGTAAATTACCAGAAACAGTTCTGCTTAAAAGTTGTGTTCTCAAAGATGCATTCTAGAAACCTTGGCCTGTTCAATCTTTCTTGCCTCACCTTTCTCATCACTGACCGCTCCCCCTCTCCAGTTTCGCACTGAAATATCCATTCCCAGGAAATTCAATTTCCTTCTCAGTTCTGTCCATCTCTCTGCACCACTACCTCCACATAAATGTCCTACCTATATTCATTGTCATTCTCTCAAATTTGACATCTCAAGTGTTTTTTTCCATGGTGTTGGTCTTGTCACAATCATGTCCTTGCATCCTTTCCCACGACTAGCACTTAGTCTACTTTCAACCTCATTTCATTTTACGTCAACTACGCAACTGCACTTTCAAACTGCCAACTATTTAGACTCAACCTTTAACACAACATGAACCTTTGAAGCCATCTCCATTTTTAAAGCCTTCATCCTCCACAAAAACTGTACTTAAGTCCAACCCAGCTGTTTGTCTTGGTACATTCACATTTTTGTCCCCTCAAATCTTAAGGAGCTTCTTAGCGTTTTTGTCCATGAGCCTGTCTCCTGTTCGTTTGACCCCATTCAAGGACCACTGAACTTGTTTTCTTACCCCCAATACTTAGTCATTGCATATTATTCTCTGTCCCTATTATTAGCCTCACTTCAACACAAACAACCAAATCATCACCAAAGTCCTTGAAAACATTGTCACCTTCCAGCTCCACTCCCCACTTCACTTCCATATTTCAATCTCTCAATTCCATCTTTCAGTTTCTCAAGTCAGGTTTATGTTTCTATCAGAACACATAACTGACTCTAATTAAAGTCACAAAGAACATCCTATCCTGTGACCACAGGACATTATCCATTCTTGCCCTCTGAACTCTTTGATACAGTCTAGGGAAGGTCATGGCATAGAGACATTGTCACAGGACTGGTAATCCAGAGAGCCAGAGTAATGCTCTGGGGATTGGGGTTGAAATCCCACCAGGGTAGATAATGAGTTGAAATTTCACTAAAAATCTGGAATCAAAAGTCTAATGGTGACCACTGTTGATTGTTGTAAAAACATATCTGGTTCACTAATGTCTTTTAGAGAAAGAAATTTGTTGCCCTTACTAGTTTGGCCCACATGTAACTCCAGACCTATAGCAACGTGGTTGACTCTTAAATGCCCTTAGGGATGGCTAAAAAACACCCAGATCCCACGAACAAATAAAAAAGTCAAAACCACCACCATATCACCAAAGTTTTCTTCCACTCCCAGCAATCACATTTCTCTTCTTAGTGGGTTGACAAAGATGGCACAAACCCAGGATAAAATGCAGAGTGTTTTAGAAAGCAGAACATATTTATATCTTTTAAAAACTGGTCAACACTTGGTTCAACAAAAGAAGAAGTTGTGTGTTCAAACTGCACCCAAAAATCACACTTCCCTAATTAAACAAATTAACTGAGCAAGAAAAACCCTTTCAGAACATCTGGTAATGCAGCGTGCTACTTGATTTTGAAATGGGTCAACTTACAGAATACTCATGGGAAACAATATGGTCTCAAAAGCTAATCACATCTTCAATGTTTTGCAGCAACATAGCCTCTTGTTTTTCATCATTCCAATAAAACAGATAGACTATTCTGACACACATGATGGCTGTAGAATGAACGACGCAAATCACAGGTCACCATTATTGGAAGTGCAAATTGAAAAGCAACAAATCAGTCTCTGCATGTGGAGTTAAATGTGTAAATCAGGAAGTTAATGTTCAAGGTACACCTCTCATTCCAGGGGCTTTGCTGCAACATTACCTCACTGAAAAACACTGCATTGAAGCGTCGAAAACTGCCATGTGAGGCTGCTGCATGTTTGTGATAGAGCCTTACTAAGCTCACCAGAAATGAATGGTTTATCCATTCCAACGTTCTTTTAAAAACAGCATCGTAACTTCATTGTTGGGAAACAATCTAATTTGAACATGACATCCCTCCCTATCCTGAGTACTGACTGAACACACCCTAAATCTGGTCCAACACAAATTTAAAATTCTTACCCTCATTTCAAAACCAGTCCATGCCTCAAGCCTCTCATCACTGTAACAGTACAAGATATTCTGAAGTCTTGAATAATGCTATGCAAGTCTATCTTTTAATGAACATTTTCAAGTCTTTTTCACAATGGATGTTATCTTTATGACAAAGCTCCTCTTAAACTGCAATCTCATCATATCTAACTTGTTTTCTTAGAATTATGAGCACGTTTAAGTGGGGTTGTCACATCAAACCATAACATTTAATTTCAAAGTTACGAGCTAAATCCCAAAAGCAAGGCTGCACTGTTGATTGGATTAGTTGGCAAATTGAAATCATTTATGGAGGCAGCACAACAGCATTAGAAAATTGATCAGTTGCACAAGTGAAAATGAAATTGTGAAAAAAATTTGCCAACCAGTTACGCAAACTTTTGTTGTTAAGTTTCTTGGCAATTAAACATTCACTAATTAAAGTGAAGCCAATATTAACAGACACACCTGAAACATACAGTTGCAAAAACAACAGGCACTCATATACAAGAAGCAATACAAAGCCACACAGATGACAAACTATGAAAAGCTTTCAATGCAGCAAAACCTTTTACAAGTTACAACACAGGTCATGGGCCTATTGCAAAGCTGCTAACTTTGGAATATTCAGTAAATCAGGAACACTGGCACTTCCCTTTGCAGCTTACGAAATAGGAGCAGAACAGGCCATACAAATGCCGTACTCTTTGCAAATTCATGTGAAATCATTTGTGTGCCAGTGAGTGCATGGTGGCAGCAAGCTATGTGGAATAAACAGCTTTTTAAGAGTTGAGAACTCTTTACCCAGGCTGCTAGAGATAAATAAACTTCTCATCAAATGTTTTCATAGCTCAAACCTAGAGATAGCTAAGTTGCAAAAAGATAATTGGTGCTAGTCACAAGGCATAATTTACAGAATTCATTGTATTGCAAATATCAACAGGTTCACCTCTCAAAAACCCATAATTTTTAAGTTCCATAGTTTAAACACAATACAGCAAAAAAAAATCTCAACGTGCTGACTGGTGTAACTAATAAGTGCAGTTACTGTTCTGGATTGTTAGAACTGTCCAGTCACTTAAAGCCTTCCTACGCTCAACGCTCAGATGTTGGCTAGTCCAATTTCAGAAGACCCAAAACTAGAAATACCTAACACTCTAGCCGTCGCCAACTCTGAAAAACTGGGCCTTCACCTCTATAGTTGCCTTTTGTTCTGCTGAAGCTATCATGTGACTATGAGGAAATGAGTTCAGCAAGCCAGAACAATAACTGCACTTTGTACCTCAGTAAATTTACTGCAGAGGACTTTCAATTGTTTCAATTCTATCAACAAAAAAAATGCAACATGCTCACCAATTTGAATGTTAATCCAACAAAAAAAACACTTGGTTTTTGCTAGTGTGAATTTGAAGTAAAATGTGATCTGACTTTACATGTAATGTACTTCACATGACATCTTTAAAAAAGATACAAAACCTTCATATTAGAGAACATTATCTCAGAAGTTTTCAATTTGATTTGTTTTTTTTTTAAATATATTAAGAGGCTGCCAAGCCAACATTTATTATCCACCTCAGTTTCTCTAAAGTGGCAGTGACAAATCTTCTCTGAGATGCTGCAGATCTTGCAGTGATGATCTTGTCACATGGTGTTAAAGAGGATTTTAACACAATGCAAAAGGAGCAGAATAGGGATATGTGTCTCTTTCAGGATGCTGTGTTTGTCTTAAAGAAATGATGTTTTCCTATGTCATTGCTACTCGATGTGGAGATGCTGGCATTGGACTGGGGTAGACACAGCAAGAAGTCTCACAACACCAGGTTAAAGTCCAACAGGTTTATTTGGTAGCACAAGATTTTGGAGTGTCACTCTTTCTTCAAATGAATAACCTGAAACTTACAACTGTTCACTCACCTGAAGGAGGAGCTACATTCCAAAAGCTTGTGCTACCAAATAAACCTGTTGGACTTTAACCTGGTGTTGTTAGACTTCTTACATTGCTACTTTTGGCCACCTAGTGACAGGATAGAAGGTGCAGTTTACAAATTCAGATTATGATCACTCAAGAATCAGCTTAAAGGATGGCACTGTGCTGCCTCACAGTGCCAGGCACCCGGGTTCGATTTCCAGCTTGGGTCACTGTCTGTGCAGAATTTGCACTTTCTCCCTTTCTCTGTGTTGCTCAGTCTTTTGGCTAAGATCAAGTGTAGCATCGGTGGTCCTGCACTTGGTTGAAGTCACAAGATTTCACTGAGGCTTCATTTGAAGCAATTTTTTTAAACTAGTATCAAAATCTTTTGGTTAAGATGCAAATTAGATCAAGCCTTGGAGAAGGTGCAATGGATCATGTAGATCAACACCAAGACGAAAGAGCTTCTTGTCAGTTTGGATCAGGAATGTCTCACTTGTTGAGACTTTGAACTGGACTTTGATTGGATCAAATTGCATATAGACAAAAAAAAATCTGCACTTTCTCCCACTATCTGCATGGGTTTCCACCGGGTGCTCTGTTTTCCTCCTACAGTCTGAATGCTGTGCTGGTTAGACACATTGGCCATGCTAAATTCTCCCTCAGCGTACCCGAACAGATGCCAGAGTGTGATGACTAGGGGATTTTCATAGTAACTCCATCGCAATGCTTATGTAAGCTTACTTGTGACACTAATAAACTTAAAAACTAAAGTTGCCAATTCAAGTTTTCATTAAAGACCCAGGTTAACAGCTAACTGACCATCCTCATTCTAAGCACCAGGGTACGCAGCCATATTCCACAATATCCTATCAATATTGCTCTGTAATCAACAAGAAATGCAATAGAATCAAACTTGCAGGTTAAATAGTTGAATGACCAATCCCTGAACTTAAGCCTTCACGCAAACCGATCTGCACTGTTAAGTAGATGCAACAAGACAATCCATTGAGACAAAACTTACTGCCAGTTTAGTGTCTCAAGTGCTTATGCGTGAAATTATTTATCATGTGATTACTGCTAGAGTTTTAACTGCTAAATTTCCCATACTCCTGCACACTGCTAGTTACAATTAATACATCTTTAGGTACAATATTGTCTAATTGGTCATCAAAATTCAATAGCTGTAGCCTAGTTCCTTAAGAAGTGCAATCCATTCTTATAAACAAAACATCTGGTAATTGTATAAACCTAGGCAGAAACAATCATTGTATTGTGCCAAATAGGTATAATCACATGCTTTTGCAATCCCAGATAAGGTAGAAAGCACAACAGCAAAAAACAAAATAATGCTGATGCTTAAAAAAAGAGGTCAAACAGCAGCTGCAAAGAGAACACAAAGAAATATGTCTTGTACTCCCTCTGATTTTGGTTTCAGCTATCGCCTGATGTAACAGCCAGCAATAACAAAGCCAATAAGGCAAATCTCACAACATATTGATTCATATATCTAGAAACTGATCATTCACATGACAGAACCTGTTAACAGATTAACATTCAAATGCCTTAACATATCGCAGCCAAACGAAGTTGCCCCAGTTTGTCTGTGAGGACAGAAGCACAGAACTCCATTGGAGCCCTAGACAGTAAATCTTGAGGTTAATGCACTCTTTGAACTTTGTGTTCAATACTTCACAATTTAAATCCAATGACAGATGAGTATTTATTTAAAATTGCAACATAACTGGATCTCCATAATTCAGCAAAAACAAATAGAAAATACTAAAAGCAAAAAACATGTTTTTTGCTTTTAGTATTTTCTGTTTGTTTTTGCCTGTATTTGGTTATTGCCTGTATTTGGTCCATATCCCTGTACACCTATTGTATCCATGTAACTATCTAAATGCTTTTTAAAAGACAAAATTGTACCTGTCTCTACTACTATCTCTGGCAGTTTGTTCCAGATACTCATTACCCTCTGTATGAAAAAATTGCTCCCTTTCATATCTCTCCCCTCTCACCTTAAATCTACACCCTTCAGTTTTAGACTCTCCTACCTTTGGGAAAAGATTTTGACTATCTAGCTGATCTATGCCCCTCATTATTTTATAGACTTCCATAAGATCATCCCTTAGCATCCAGATGGATTAGCTGTGGTAAATGTTCAGGGGGGGATGGGGCAGGGAAGAGGACCTGAATAAGACACACTGTCAGAGAGCTGATGCAAAACACAGTGGGCCGAATGGCCACCTTTTACACTCTAGAGGTTCTGTGAACTTTTAATTCAAGAGTTATAATCTAAGGCATCTACTCATCATCTTTCTCTCCACTCTAAGAGACTGATGGGCTTGCTATGTGTTTTCAGACCCTGAAATTCTGGTGTGGGACAATGAAACCAACGAAGAACCACTTCTTCACTTCAGAATTCCTGAGGCTTTGAAAAACAGGCCAACATTCCACTTTTTGATTGCCACGGCCTGATTACTTTGGCTCCTTTTTTTACATTCCTGGGATGGGATGCATGAGACACTGGCTATGCCAGCATTTATTATTTATCTCCAATTTCCCTTGAGAAGTGCTGGTGGTGAACTGCCTTCTTGAACTGTTGCATTCCCTTTGATGCAGATACACTCTCAGTGGTGTGTGTGTGTGTGTGTGTGTGTGTGTGTGGTGGCACTTCTAAGATTTTGACCCAACAACAGCGAAGGAATAGCGGTATATTTCCAAGTCAGAATGGATGGAAACTTCCAGGTCATGCTATGGTGCTCCCATGTATCTGTTGGACTTGTCCTCTACCTTCTGGATGGTAGCTGTCATGGGTTTGGAAGGTACTGTTCAAGGAGCTTTGGTAAGTTCCTGCAATGCATCTTGTCAATTTGTTGTTGGTTCATCTTCTAATTGTAACACGCCTTTATGAAGAGTCAGAAATTTCTGCTTCAACTAAATCTTTGCCAGTTTGCAGCTTCCATGCAGCATCCAAAGAGCAGAATTCCTCAGAATTTCAAATTAGCTACTCAAAAATTAAACATTACGCTTTAAAGCATTTTCATTCAAGCAAGATCCCTGTGACATTCCAGACTCTGATGTTCACATATTGGAACACTAGTTACAATGGTGTTCACACTGTTGCCAGCGTGGTGGTGGAAGAAGGAGTGAATATTTATGTATGAACTGTCAATCAAGTTGGTTGCCTTGTTCTGCATGGTATGAAGTTTCTCAAGTGCTGTTGGAGCTACACTCATCCAGGCAAGTAGAGTGTATTCTGTCACTCCTGTGCCTCGTGGATGGTGAACAGGCTTTGGAGACCGGGGAGTTGAGTTACTTGCTGCAGGATTCCAAGTTCTGACCTCTTCTTGTACACCAGCTTTTTGTTACTTGTGCACATAGACACCTAACTCCAGCACATTACTCTGATTCAAAGTTCATGAACTGCTTTTAGGGGGAACTTAAATATGCATACAGGAACACTGGCAGTTAGCAATGCATTAATAGCGGAACTTCTCCCCTTTCCCAGGGGAGTTGGGGTATCGACAGAACAGTGTTGGAACACAGTCAACAACAGATCAAGCTCAGTGCATTGAATGGATCTTTTTTCATTCTGTTCTTCATGTTCTGAAATTATCTTGCCCGTTATCTCAACAGGAACTACCCAGTTTTATTTTCTCAATAGCGTTTTTGACTTTCAGATTATCAGCAAATTAGTTATTCCTTTTATCTGCTTCAAAGTGAAACATCAAATTGTTTGCCACCACAAGAATAACGAACTTTAAACATCATGCATCACCAAATCTTTTTCTCCACTGCCATTTCAGTTACTGCAGGAATGACTACCAGCTCACAGCCACTATTTTTCCCAATATGTGAACACTGGTATCTGAAATGTCATAGGGATCTTGCCTGAATGAAAATATTTCAAAGCGTAACATTTATTTTTTGTGTAACTAATTTGACATTGAGGAGCTCTGGTCTTGGATGCCGCATGGAAGCTGCAAACTGGCAAAGATTTAGTTGAAGCAGAAATTGCTGACTCTTCTTGCAAAGGCTTATTACAATTAGAAGATGAACCAACAACAAATTGATGCTCAAAGCTGGTAATTTATTCTACATCAGAAACACTAAAGGAGAAAATAAAAACTAATGTGAAAGAAAAGTTGTGTCAAACTATGTATAAAAACAAATTACAGCGGATGCTGAAATCTGGAACTAAGAGAGAAAATGTTGGAAAATCTCAGCAGGTCTGACAGCATATCTGAGAAGAGAAAAGAGCTCTTTTCTCCCCTTACAGATGCTGCCAGACTTGCTGAGATCTTCCAGCGTATTCTTTTTTAGTTTCTGCAACAAGCTATGGTTTATTGAGAAATGGAAAGTGTACTATCGTCTGCTGCTTACATGCAACATAAAGAGCAGAACTCCTCCAGAATTTCAACATTCTTAGAAAAACAGTTAAACCCAGGTAAAAATTAAACAGTTCAACTAGTTATCTTACTCTACTGTCATACAGTATACATATATTGGATAACACAGTGGAAGGATTAACAGAGAAAACCATATAAACCAGACACTATTTGCATACAACTAAATCTAACTATTCAACAATAGGAAGCTGGTAGAAGCCTAGGAGCAGCTACATCTGTTGAATTTGAATGAAAGTAAAAACTGAGCTGCTAATGATATTAATAGCCAGTAATTTTGCAAAAGAAAAACAGCATTGGCACCATGCTTGAACCTGCACTAATACAAAAACATTCAATACTGTACAGTACACCTCCTGCCCATTACTCTTAATTCATAACCTCACATTGCTCTCATCTCTTCCATCTGTTTAGTTGAGACGTTGCATCATGTGAGTTTACCCATCTTAGCAGAAAAAATTATCCAAATGGAAAGAAGATTCAAATTCATTTAGACAGAGGTGTCTATGTTCACGATAGGCAGGTGCAGCATATAATAGGCAAATGGGATGTTGGCATTTATTGTAAAGGGACTGGATTACAGAAAAGCGTTGTTGCAATTGTAAAAAGTGTTGGTGAGACCAAATCTGGAGTACTGTGCCCAATTGGGTCTCCTTATTTGAGGAAGGATGTAGTGGCATTGGAAACAGTTCAGATGAGGTTCACTAGATTGATTCAAGAAAAAGGGTTGATGTATAAGGAGACATTAAACAGTCTGTGCTTATATTCGCTGGAGTTCAGAAGGATAAGAGGGAATCTGATCAGGATATATAAAATTTTATAAGGGATTGATAAAGTAAACGTAGATCAAATGTTTCCTTTAATGAGGCAATCTAGACTAAGACGTCACAGATATAGGTTGAGGCAGTAGATTTAAAACTGAGATGAAGAGGAACTACTTCTCACAGAAGGTGGTGAATTTGTGGAACTGCCCCACAGCATGGTGGAGTCAGAATTGTTGAATGGTTTTGAGAAAGAGACAGATATATTTCTCATAAAAAACAGACAAAGGGATGTGGGAACAGCTGGGGAGGTGGATTTGAGACTAGGGAGAGATCAGCCATGATCTGACTGAATGGCAGAGTAGGAGCGAAGGGCTGTAGTTGTTTACTTCTGCTCCTAAATCCTATGTTCCTATCATTTATTCGACATGTTCTTGTTTTATTCCATGTTACTTGAATTATTCAAATTAAATAAATGATGAAAATTGTGTTTGTCCACTATTATATTTAGTTTAAATCCTGAAAATAATATTACCCACGAAAGCTAAAACAAAACACACAAAATACTATGGGTGCTGGAATCTGAAACAAAAACTGAAAAATGCTAGAAAATCTCAATAGGTCTGAGACTTAAAAAGGTTAATCAAACAGCAGCTCAAAGAGAGCACAAAGAAAGATGTCTTGTACTTCCTCTGATTTTGGTTTCAGTTATCACTCGATGTAATAGCCAGCAATAACAAAGCCAATAAGGCAGATCTCTCAACTTACCATTCACATATTGAGAAACTAACTGTTTGCATTACAGAACCTGTTAACAGATAACACTCAAATGTCAAAATATCGCAGCCAACTGAAATTATCCCAGTTTGTCTGCAAAGACAGAACCACAGAACTCTATTGGAGCCCTGGTCAATAAATCTTGAGGTTAATCTCCTCTTTGGATTTTCTTGCATTCAATACTTAGTTTAAATGCAATGACAGGTAAGTATTTATATAAAATTGCAACATATCTGGATGCTCCATAATCCAGCAAAAACATAAGATCCAAAAAGCAAAGAGAATGTCTACAAGCGCTTAACAAAAAGGACTGTTTCAGGCAGAACTTCTATTCGTCAGAGCTGATGAAAGGTCATCTAGACTTGGAACATTGCACTACTCCCTGTCCACGGATTCTGTCAGACCTCCTGAGATTTTCCAGCGTTTTTCTTAAGAAAAAAGAATGTTACTCATCTTCCTTTTCAAGCACCATCACAAATATCCAAACTAAATAAAATTCATCTCTCATAATAAACAGTCATCACATCATAAAATGAGAATCACTTATTGCTTTGCTAATAACAAGTTGGAATTTATTCCTCAAGGTATAGATTTTTAAAAAAAAGTTTTTAATAGTAGTCAGGTGTCCATACTAGTAAAAGAACATGGAAGCATCAGAGAAAGTACAAAGGAGTCTACAAGGTTGGTGCCAGAACTGAAAGATTAGAGGGTATCAAGAACATTTGAGTTTCTTTCTTTTAAGAAGGGCAGGCTTAAAAGAGACATGATGTGGAGATGCCGACGTTGGACTGGGGTAAACACAGTAAGAAGTCTCACAACTCCAGGTTAAAGTCCAACCAGTTTATTTGATAGTAAACCCACAAGCTTTCGGAAATGCTGTTTCTTTGTCAGGTGAATGGAAAGTTATGAGACTTATTAAAGGAGACATGACAGCGATCTTAAAAAATTATGAAGGGGTTTGATAGGGTAGACTTGGTGCAAATGTTTCCACTCTTCGAAGAATTAAAAGCTAGGGACAACAAATGCAAGATGGTTATCAATAAATGAAAAAAGGAAAAGGTAGTTTTTTGTTTATTCAGCAAATAGTTTGGAAGTGAAACCACAGGAAGTGGTTGAAGCCAAAAAAGTTAGATACATTCAAAAGGAGTGGACAAGGACAAGGGAGAAAGGAATAGAATAATATGCCAAAAATAAAATTGAGCTGGATGCAATTGTGGAAAAGGCTGGGGGTCTCATTTGATGCATAAGTACCAGCACAGTGCTCAATCCTTGATTAGTTAATTTGCTGGAGGCCCAATATGGCTATCAATAGCCTATTTAGGAAGCTGGGTTAGCGATGGGAGAATCAGTACAAACTCTGGATCATTTTTTTGAAAATGCATAAAAAACGACCATCAGTAGAAGATTGGGAAGAACTCTGCTTTGATGCATATCAATCAAACTTCTGAAACTCATTATTAAGGTCCGCACAGGATTAGTGGCTGCTAAATCAAATATGTGAGGGTACTAGGCATGAGTGAAGCCCCACCAATGAGTCAAGCCTTCTGGAAGACTTACACAAAAATTAAGTTTTTTTTTAAGAAAACATCCAAAACTAATTTAAAACAGATCTATATCACGTCTTGAATTTCAGTAAAGGTCAGCCAGTGTGTGAAATTTTCATACTGTGAAATGAAAATCACCAAAGTCCTCAAGGGCCATAGGTTGCTCTCCCAACAAAAACAGAAAGTACTGAAGAATCTCAGCAGGAGTGACAGCATCTATGGAGAGAGAACAGAGCCATTGTTTCAAGTCTGGATAACCGTTGGTCAGAACTAAGAACAAAGAATATCAGAAAAGATTTATCTTTAGCAAGGGGGGGGGGGGGTTGCAACAGGACAAGGGGAATGTAAATGAGAATGAAGGCAATTTAGAAAGGTGCTAAAAATGCCCATTAAGTGAACAGAATGTGAGATTGTAGAACAGAAGTACAAATGGTTGAGGCAGTTGGCCTGAAGGAACGGGGTGGGGCTAAGGAGATCAGGAACAGAGAAGTGAAAAAATGGAAGTGAGAAAGGAGGATGATAAAAATGGATGAATGAGATGAGAAGCAGAGAGAGGTTTAAGTTTCTTTGTTCCGATTGGACACTTTACAGTTTGCTTTGACAAAGAATCATCTGCACTCAAAACATCAGCTCTTTTCTCTTCTTAAAGATGCTGCCAGACCTGAGATTTTCCGCATTTTCTCTTTTGGACACTTTACAGCTTTCAGACCGAACACTGAGTTCAGCAACTTCAGAACATGATCTGTTCTCTCCAACTTCACCCGTTTTCATTTACTTTATTTCATTGTTTTTTTTTCTTTTCATCTCATTCATTCATTTTTATCTTTCTCACATCCATTTTTCCACTTCCCCATTCCCTACCATCCTCCTTGCCACTACCCTCTCCCCTCAACACCCCTTCAGGCCAACTGCCTCAACCATCTGTACCTCTGTTCTGCTATTCATACATTCTGATCACTTAATGCACATTTTTAACATCTTTCTGAGTTTTCTTCATCCTCACTTCCATTTCCTTTATCCTATTTCAACGCACCCCAACCTTTTTGGTATAAATCTTTTCTGATTTTCTTTGCTTAGCTCTGATGAAGGGTCATCCAAACACAAAACACTGACTTTATTCTCTCTTCACAGATGCTGTCAGACCTGTTGAGATTTTCCACAGTGTTTCCTGTTTTTGTTGCAGGTTCCAGCATCCGCAGTATTTTGCTTTTATCATAGGCTGTTCTCCCCCTTTCTTGAGAGAGGGGGAGAGAGAGAGCGCATGAAACCTCAGGCAAGGGGAAAGATTGAGAAGGCAGGGCCTTCAGAATAATTTTAGCCAGTACAGGAACTAGAACATACTGTTGGTGAGCTCTACATCACAAACCAACTGTCCAGCCAACTGAGCTAACCAAACCCCTAAAAAAATTAGTAATACTTTTTAAACAATTGAAAATAATATTTTGATCTTTAGGATTAATGACTCACATCGACAATTGATGAATGAAGCAAATCAAACAGAACACTGGTGCAAGGATCATCTTTTCTGCATTGGCATGATACATTATGCAAGCTTAGTGAAGCAACACATCCATAAAACCTCAAAAGCAGAGGGTTGGAGTTATAACCTGCAGGAAATTCAAGCCACTAGCATTTTGCACATAAAATTTCCAAGGCTTCATGACAAGCTTAGGCTTAAAAAAAATATATAAGAGCATGACCTTACCTGCCATTCAACCATGTTCCACTGCAGCAGTCAAAGCACGTGGCCAGCCAAATCTCTGTTCATTGCTGTGGGATGGGGGAATCCCACCTGAGTGAATGGTGGTAAGATTAATCCTCCCCCCTCTCTGACTGACTTCATAACTGCTCCCTCTTTTAAGCACACCCCCTCTCCATCACGCCCCCTTATTTTTCTCTCCTTTTCTGTCTAACATACCCAAACCCTGGACTTACCTACTGCAGGATTCTAGGTCCCTGAGGGAGCAATGCAGAAAGCTGGCACTGCCGGGACAGATGGAACTGCTAGCCAACTGGATTGGCTGGCAGTTCCAGAAGGCGAGAATGCCACTCCAATGAACTTGGCCTTTTTTAATGAGTCTCGCAACTGCTTATTGCTGTAGGGTTGCTTGTCATTCTATTACAAATTACCTTGATTTCCAGGGAGGCTTGCTGTCCACTTCTACATGAGGAGATTACAGAGAGATATAGACAGGTTAAATGAGTGGACAAAAACTTGGTGGCACTTCTGCCTCATATTGCCAGAGAGCCAGTTTTGATACTGGAGCTGGGTGACTGTGTGGAGTTTGCAGATTCTCTCCGTGTCTGCATGTGTTTCTAGTTTTCCATCTCAATCCAAAAATATGCAGGTTAGGTGGACTGCCCATGCTAAATTGCCCTTCAGTGTCCTAAAGATATGTAGGTTGGATAAATTAGCCATGGTAAATGGTTAGAGAAATAAGGCACCGAGGTTGCGCCTGGGTAAGATACTCTAAGACAGAGTCAATGCAGACTTGATGGGCCAAATGACCTCATCCTATACTGTTTGTGTTCTATGGGATGGCAGTCAACATGAGCACAGACAGGGTCCAAATGAAGCAATGAGATAATTTTTTAATACAGGGAAACATAAGTTACGCTCTTTGGTAGGAAGAATAAAGGAGTTAAACATAATTTAAATAGAGAAAGACTGCAGAAAACTACACCTCAAAGGCATTTGGGGGTCCTTGTGCATAAATCACAAGTGAGCATGCGAGCTCAGCAAGTAATAGGGAAGGAAAATGGGATGTTATTTATTTCAAAGAGAATGGAGTATAAAAAATAGGCTTAAGTGCTGCTAAAACTATACAAGACATTAGCTAGAACACTGGAATATGTATCTGAGAAAAGACATACTGGACAGTCCAAAGGTTCAATAAGATGATCTCAGATATGGAGGGATTTTCCGAAGAGAAGTTGACCCTATACTCAAGATGTTTTTTAAGTTTTATTTGTTTGTCACAATCTGTCTTACATTAATATTGCAATGAAGTTACTGTGAAAATCCAGCACCTGTTTGGATATACTGAGAGAGAATTTAGCATCGCCAATGCACCTAACCAGCACATCTTTTGTACTGCGGGAGGAAACCGGAGCACCCACAAGAAACCACGCAGACATGGAGAGAACATGAAACTCCACACAGACAACGACCTAAGCCGGGAACTGAACCTGGGTCCCTGACCAGTCTGCTTTTCCCACCTTATCCCCATAATTGCTACTAACCACCGTGTCGCAATTGGGGTTTAGAAGAATGAAAGGCGATCTTATTGAGACAGAGAGGATTCTCAGGGGTTTGACAGGGTGGATGCTCCTTGGTGGCTATCTAAGACCACAGGGCATCATCTCAGAGTAAGCTGTTTTAAAATTTCTTCCTTCAGATGGTAATGAATGTGTGGGATTCTTTATCACAGAGGGTTGAGGAGGCTGGGTCATAAGTTATGTTAAAAGCTGCGATAAACAAGTTTTTAATCAGTGGAGGAATCAAAGGTTACGAGGCTAAGGTGGGAAGTGGACTGGTCAGCTCTGAAGCCTCAGCACCAGGGACCTGCTTTCAATTCCAACCTCTGTGTAGAGTTTGTATGTTCTCTCCATGTTTGCAGGGATTCCTCCCAGGGATATTATGGAGATACCAGCATTGGACTGGGATGAGCACAGCAAGAAGTCTCACGACACCAGGTTAAAGTCCAACAGATTTATTTGGTAGCACACGCTGACTCCAAAGATGTGCAGGTTAAGTTGATTGGCCACACTAAATTGTGGTTCTTGTTGGTGCTGGCTTGATGGGCCAAATGGCCTACTTATACACTGCAGGGATTCAATGATTATCATTTCAGGTCAGTCATGCTCTGTGAATAGCAGCAGAAACTCAATGGGCAAAATGGCCTACTTTTGTTCCGACCTTATGGTCTTATTATTCATCCACATTGTGGAGGGGAGGGGAAATAGTACACCCCATTATTACCCTGCTCAGTATTATCATATATTTGTATTGCATTGGCAATGCAAAGAAACAGCAAAAAGTAAACCTTGTAAAGATACACGCTCACCCAAACTTAACAACATTGCAAGACTATTTAGAAGAAAAGAGAAGCAACTCTTGCTGCTCTGTGCACAAAAAGCTGTCTAAAATTTCAGACCCAAACATTAATTGCAGCTTTTGGACTTTCATACTATTGAATTTTTCACACTTTAGCCTCAAAGCAATGCTACTGCCATATTGACCACATTTTGTCAAAAACCTATCACAAGTAATACAGTTGATGCCACAGTTTCCCGATACCAAGATAGTATATTTCTAGACTGAAAGTTAGAAATGACGAGTTTGGATTTTAACATCCCTTTTCTGAGATCTGCTTTCCACAAATTAACTTAGCTACGTTTTGTAAGACTGCATTTCACCCCATCTACATGCCAGCAAGCATCGAGCCAAGAAAATGACTCACAAAAGCACTGCAAAGATGTGCAGGTTTGGTGACTTGGCCCTGCTAAATTGACCCGAGTGTCAGGGGACTTAGCAGGATAAAAATGTGAGGTTATGGAAATAGAGTCTGGGTGGGATTGTGCTCGATGCACTCAACAGGTCAAACGGCCTCCTTGTGCACTTAGGGGTTCTATGAACTTGTATTTAACCTGGGAAAAAGTTGCAAAGATCTTCACAGGTGCACTATCAATGAAATTTGGCTCAAATATTTCAGTGTCATACAGAGGGTGCAGTGACAACATGTGGATCAGCTTCCGTAGAATTTCAGATGGATTGGGTAGTGGCCCACATATTTCATTCTCCACATTATTGAGTTCTGATCCCAAAAGATTTTACTTTTCTGTAATAAAAGCGTTACTCACAAACACTACAATTCCCTGTACAAAGACAAAATCATAGAAACTTTATAGTGCAGAAAGAGGTCATTCAGCCCATTGAGTCTGCACTGATCACAATCGCACCCAAACCTACCACCACATCCCTACATATTTTACCTGCTAATCCCAGTAACGTACGCATCTCAGGACACTAAGGAGCAATTTTTATCATAGCCAATCAACCTAACCCGCACATCTTTGGATTGTGGGAGGAAACCGGAGCACCCAGAGGAAACCCACGCAAATACGAGAAAAACGTGCAAACTCCACACAGATAGTGGCCCAAGCTGAGACTCGAACCCATGTCACTGGAGCTGTGAAGCAGCACTGCTAACCACTGTACCACTTCAAATTGAGTACGTCCGAGAGAATGGTGTACATTTCTCAGTGAGAGGATCCAGAACAAGTAGCAGCCAAAGTTATAGCAGATCAAAAATGACTAAATAATATAACCTATGCCACTTTCAATGACAGTCATTAGTTAAAAGTTGTTTTAACACAGCCAAATTCATTGGTGTTTTCACAAGTCAAGGAACGGAAAAGCCAACCCCTCCTTCAGTATATTTCTTCCAAAGACTTTATACAAATTTTTCTTATGTCTTTTCTCAAATAATTCAAAGAGATAAGAAATGGGAGGGCTTGATCGCTTTTATAATAATAAAAGGTGCAGAGTGAAGTAATTTGAGTGGGAGGAAGTTTGCAGTATAAATACCAGCATAAACCAACTGGACTTGTTTCTGTGCAAGCAATTCCCCACACACTTATACCCCTGAAGGTCAGAGGCACGTGGGAACAGTCGAGGCATACCTAAAGAAAATAAATCTTACTTTTAAAATGTGTCTTATAAGATCATTTTACAACACAAATATTTCAGGGAACACAACAATTTAAATAAGCCACACGGTTCTTTGGATTAGAATTTGCTTCCTTATGCAATATCAAAAATGGAATCTGAGAGCTTTGGCAACAGATTACACAATACAAGGCGACAGAAAGTACCCCTTCATCAAAAAAAAAACTTGCTCTGCATTAAGAAAGAGAAGTTCCTCACAGGCATCCGTAAATAGCAGCAGCATCCAGATCACAAAAAGAACATTAAATACTTTTTAAATTGCATTTTGCTTCTCTTTTCCCCTCTCCTGTCTCCTGGTGTCTTATACCTTTCATGATGGGAGCTCTTCACCAAAGCCTAAATACTACCAGGTTGGTGACGACAAGAGGTGAATTTAGTCTTTTTTTTAAACAGTATATAGTAGTTTATAGTTTATTAGTGTCACAAATGGGCTTACATTAACATTGCAATGAAGTTACTATAAAAATCCCCTAGTTGCCACACGCCAGTGAGGGAGAATTTAGCATAGCCAATGCACCAAACCAGCACGTCTTTCGAACTGTGGGAGGAAACCGGAGTACCCAGAGAAAATCTGTGCAGACACGGGAAGAATGTTCAGTCTCCGCAGACAGTGACCCAAGCTGGGAATTGAACACAGGCCCCAGCGTTGTGAGGCAGCAGTACCAATCACTGTGCCACGTGGCTTATAGCTAATTACATTATGAAAGGATGGAATTCCATTACTAAGATATGGACTCGGTCTTCTCTGGGGTCCCAAATAGCTGGAGATGTAAATAACGCTAACCTCCTTTATACCAATTCCTTAATGGGCCCAACCACAGGAAGAAAAATGATTCTCTAGTTTCTTTATCAGCAACATCCAGCCATGACTAACTATGGGAAGATTCGATCAAAAGAATTTTAAGTGCCGAATTTGTGTAAAAACTGGAGTGAATCCCGTTGGGATTTTTTAGCAACAGTTTCAAAATGAATCTCTCACGCTCTTTACACTGCAGAAGGAACCAGCGTGAATCAGTCCAAAAATCAGGGAGCAGGGGCCTAGTATCGACGGAGAGTGGGCTACCGTGCCGATCTATCAGCACCGAGATCAGGGCATGCACAGTAGCCCCTGCTGGCAAGCTTCCTTATTGCTGGCCAGCCCCACTGGCCATATGATCCCCTACAGCCTGATCACTGGCACTCCGAACACATCTAGATCAGCCTCAATCTGCCCCCTCACCCGCAGCCCCAATCTCCCAAAAACCCACCATGCCCTATCCCAAACGCTGGCCTCCCTCCTTCTGCTCGCAATCCCTCTGCAAAGTGGCAGCAGCAGCCGCCCTCCCACCCCCACTGATCGGCCGCATAGACCCTGCCCAATGCCCGGTGGACCATGCTAAGGTGTCCCCTTAGCATGGCTGTACATGGCTGTACTTTGCCATGTGGACAGTGCCAGGAAGTAAGGCTAGGGGCCCGGAGACTTCAGTCCTGGGTCCATTAATGATGTTTAAAATCGATTCAAATCATCATTTAAATAAATTGTACAGTTCCGTGCTGATGGCACCGGAAATCCAGCATCCGGAGACCATGACGCTCAGCGGGAACCTGTGAAACAGTCACCATTTCAGTCTCCTAACTCGCTGTGCTGCTTCTGTAGCACAGCAAGCTAGGAGAATCGCCCCCTTTAATTTGCACCCTCTCTGTCTATGTACTCTATGAACAGTTTGCTTTGTCTGTATAGAGTGCAAGAAAAAATACTTTTCACTATATATCAATACGTGTGACAATAATAAATCAAATCATTAGAAGTGATCCTCCCATTTAGATATTGTGAACATCCCAACTTTAATCAGCACTTACTAGAAGCATTAAGAATTGGAATTCCCTTCTTATGCACTCTGTCCCCAGAAAGACATTCCTACAAACTTGCCTTTTCAACCAAGTATTTGGTCATCACTACATCTTTTTGTATTTCTCAGCATCAAATTTTATTTAATAAGACTCCTATCGAAAGCTTCCAACTTTTTTGGTTGGCTAGATCACCAATAACCTATCCTCATCCCCTCATAGTTAAGAAAGCCCACCAACTTTATCTGGAGACTAAGGAAATTTGTTATGTCTGCTATAACTCTCACCAAATTCTACAGATGTGCCATAGAATACAGCTTTCTGCTGTATCACAGTTTGGCGTGGTTCTTGCTCTGTCCAAGACCACCAACAAATACTTAGGCCAGTCCGTCACGCAAACCAGCCTTCCATCTGTCCACACTTCCCGCCTCAGAAAAGCAGTCAGCATTATCAAGGATCCCCCCCATCCCACACCTGGACGTGCTCCCTTTCATCTTCTTATGCTGGGAAAAATATACAAAAGTCTGAGGACACATACAGGAAAGAACAGTTTCTTTCCTGCTGCCACCAGGCTTTCGAATGGACCTACCTCACATTAAGTTGTTTATACTCTACACCCTAGCTGTGGCTGTAGCACTACATTCTCCGTTTTCTCCTTTCCTTCTCTATAAACAGTATGCTTTGTGTAAGAAACAATACTTTTCACTATTAATACGTGACAATAATAAACCAAATCTTGTGAAACATCTTGTGACATTAAACTGCATTAAGGGTTCAGCAGGATATATGCTCAAGTTGTTGTTCCTATGATTGTAAAAGAGGTATGCAAGCATATCACAAAATTAGTTTCATTTCCAAGGCAGTATAAGCAATAACATAACCAAACACATGACTTAACAGATTAGCACAAAGCTTTATTATTTCTTTTTCTGCCGTAATTGTTCTTTTTGCAACCCTGTCAGAAACTGAAGTAACGAAACTAAAATCCGAGAAGTACAACGTGAGTACAAACATCAAATTAATGAACACAATGTTAAGCTTCAACATACCAAACCTCTTCCCTCCAAAAAACTGTTTTGTGTTGGTGGGCAGTGGGGTTCTGTGAGTGAGGCTGGAAGTTTATCAGTGGGAAAGGGCTCTGCCCAGAAGGGTTGTGGGGACATCATCAAAGTCTGTCAGGGATGGGGGTGACCAGAGGGTCTGTTGGGGAGGGGTGATGTAAAGATGCCAGCGTTGGACTGGGGTAAACACAGTAAGAAGTCTGATAACACCAGGTTTAAATCCAACCGATTTATTTGATAGTAAACTCGCAAGCTTTCGACCCTTTGGTCTTCGACAGGTGAATGAGGTCTCTGTTGGAGACCAGAACACCTCATTCACCTGACGAAGACAATAGGGTCGAAAGCTTGCAAGTTTACTGTCAAATAAGTTGGTTGGATTTAAAACTGGTGTTGTCAGACTTCTCACTGGGCAGGGGTGACCAGAGCATCCGTCGGGGAGGGGTGACCAGTGGGGGTGGTTAGAGGAGGGTCTGTCAGGTGGCATGAGGCTCTGTCAGAAATGGGGAGGGTCTATCGGGAATGGGTAGGGGTGGGATAGGGATGGAAGCAGGGTCTGACAGGGTGGGTGGGGGGGGGGGGGGGGGGGTTAACAGGGTTGGTGGAGGTGGGTGGGGGAGGGCGAAGGGTGAATCCCAGTTCCATCCTCAAACCATTAATCTGAGTTAATTCCCGCGCTGCATCACCGCCCGACACCGGAGTTTTCTCCCTCAGCCCCCCGAGGCCCTCATCCCCCCCGAGGCCCAGTGCCGGCTCACCGCTCTGCCGCCGCTCCGCCAAACGGTCCCGCCTTCTGTCTCCTGCAGGTCACATGAGCGCAGAGGCAGGGCTCGCGGGCGAGGGGAGGAGCGGGGGCGGGACGGAAGGAGAGTGAGGCGTGGCTGGGGAGAAGGGGCGGGACTGAATGAGTGGGCGGGGACAGTGAGGGCACGGGGCTGAAGAAGAGGAACGGAGCTCGTGGGCGGGGCGGGGCGGGGCGGGGCTAGTGGGGGCGGGGCTGAGGGAGGGCCGGCGCCAGTGAGAGAGGGCTGGGTTAGTGTTCTGAACAAGAATCATGGAATTCTGCAGTGCAGAAGGAAGCTATTCGGTCCATGCTGTCGTTGAGATTGCACGACTACAATCCCAACCCAGGTCCTATCTCCAGAACCCCATGCATTTACCCTAGCTACCCTCCCTGAATCTAAGGGGCAATTTAGCTTGGCCAACCCACCTAACCCATAAATCTTTGGAGTGTGGGAGGAAACTGGACTACCAGAGGAAACCCACGCAGAGACGGGGAGAATGTGCAAACTCTACACACATTTAGTGACCCAAGGTTAAAATTGATTGCGGGTCCCTGCTGCTGTGAGGCAGCAATGCCAACCGCTGTGCCACCACGCTTGTTCCAGCATTCTGCAGGAAAGATAAACTATGATCTCTGCTACCAGCTACGATGATCCTATCAATCAACAAATCCAAAGCTCCCCCCTTTTAAAGGAGTGAACAATTTGAAAAATTTTAACTCATAAAATTAGGATGTTATTCTTCATGGAAACCAAACATTTCAACCCTGTGGTTGAGGAATATCTCACAGTCGATACCACCTCATCCAAGGGAATGCATTTGTGAGGAGACAGTAAGACTAAAGATTAGCCCCGCTTGCCCATTATGCTTCAACTTGGCACTTTGGTCAGGGCTAGGAGAGAACCCACCTGAAGGCCACCAACAATCTGACTCCACATATCCTTCCCCTCAAACCAATCCCACACACCGACTGAAGTGAGACAGATATTAAGCAGCAGTCCCCTCAAATAATGGAAGCCCCCTCAAAATCCATCCATGACAGGGTTTCTAGAACAAGAGGGTCGCTATTTAAAAATAAGGGCTCGTTCATTTAAGACAAAGATGATTTTCTGTCAGAGAATCATGAGTTTCTGGGACTCGTTTCCTCCAAAAGTACTGGAAGCAGAGTCTTTGAATATTTTTAAAGGAGAGTTAGGTAGATTGTTGATTAACAAGGAGGTGAAAGATTTTCAGGGTTGGCAGGAATGAAGGGTTATGGTTACAATCAGATCAGCTGTGATCTTATTGAATGGTGGGCAGAGCAGGATCAAGGGGCCGAATGGTCTACTCCTGCTCCTGATTCATATGTTTGTACTGTAAAGAATAAGACAGGATGGGTAAACTACCTTTTCCCACTCTTCCTACTCCTGGGTTGGCTATAATAGAAATCAAAATGAAAAGTGCTGGAAGAAATTGGCAGGTCTGACAGCACTGCAGAGAGGAAACAGAGCTAACATTTCATTATGACTCTTTACTGGAACTGATTTTTTCAATCAAAGTGGACTTGAAAATGTTTCTCTCGCTCCACATGCTGCCAGACCTGCTGAATTTTTAACAACACTTTTTATTTATATTTCAGATCTCCAGCTTAGACAATGCTTTGCTTTAATTTTGCCTATAGCAGAGTTTTAATTTAGAAAGATTGTAAGGATATAGCCTTACTCAATATGAACCTCTGGTGGAGCAATGCCACTTATTTAGGCCGCACATCACAATAATTGACTCATCAAATCAGCAGCATGTTCTTTCAGTTGTGTGTAACATTCAGAATTCACATCATATTCAATCAACCTGTGCTTGCAAAATCAAAAACCAAATGTTTATAGTTTGATCTGATTCTGTGATTGGGCAGCACTTTATGTATAATCCTGAGTATAATCTTATGCACTCAGTTATTGAAATTTGGGCTAAACTCTTTCTAGCTGCAGCAGGCAGTGGGCTAGTCTTAATTTGCCAGCCAGCCTGCTGAGGGAGCAATTGTGCATTGCGGACTTCTGATGATGCACATGCGCAATTTCAGTAGCAAGAGTCCAACTTTGAGGCAGCCTCAACACAGACATGGGGAGAATATTCAAACTCCACATGGTCACTCAAGGCTGGAATTGAATCTGGGTCACTGGTGCTGTGAGGCAGCAGTGCCACCCACTGTGCCACTAAGCCACACAACTATTTTTCTTTGGTTTACTGAAAGTATAATTTGGAGGTTAAAAGGCACCTGAGTGTATTCAACATTTTTTAAACGTCTATATAAATGACCTAACATCTTGCGAGAGTGTGGAGACGAGTCTAAGGAGCCAAAATCAAAGGCCATTGTGGTGATTTTCAATTGATAAAAACTGTTTCTCACCTAAAGAGTGCTTGAATTTTGAGGGGCATAAATGCTCCCATTTATTTCTGTTCCTTATTAGAGGAGTTGGGTTTTCAAAATTCATTTGATGAGATGACACATTGCTGGCTAGGCCAACATTTTTTATTGCCCATCGCCCTTGAGAAGGTGATGGTGAGCCGTCTTCTTGAACTGTTGTAGCCCATGTGGTAATGTAAGTCAGAATAATCCCAGATAATCATAGACTGCTCTCCCCTTTGACTTGGAGAGCTGGCCGGTGGCGATTTTAACCTGAGGGTCACTACACCTCAGGCATGTGGCAAGATTGAGAAGGCAGACCTTCATGTGGTTTAGGAACACCCATAATGCTTTTAGAGAGGATGTTCCTGGATTTTGACCAGCGACAGTGAAGGAATGGCAATATAATTCTAAGTCAGGATGGTGAGTGACTTTGAAGGGAATTTGCTGGTCAGGATGTTCTTATGTATCTGCTGCCATTTTCCATCTCGATGCTAGAGATTGCAGGTTCTGAAGGTGCTGCCTGAGGAACCATGGTGAGTGCATTGATGATGCATATTGCTGCCAATGTTTGTTGATGGTGGAGGAAATGAATTTTGGATATGATAGATGAGGTGCCAATTGAGCAAGCTGCTTTGTCTTGGATGGTGTTGAGTTTTTTGAGTGGTGAGCTGCACTCATCCAGGCAAGTGAAGAGTTTACTATCACAGTCCTGACTTGAGCCTTGTAGATTATGGTACATGAGGTGAATTATTTAGCACAGGATTTACAGCCATATCATAACTATTTATCCTGATTGCCACGGGTAAGAGGTGGGGGGGGGTCAATTTAAATTGCCCTGATTTCCCCACCCTCTATCTATTCTTATCCTTTCTCCCTTTATATATGGTGTATATTTCCCAACCCTCAAATTTGGAAAGATTCTAATCCTCTATTAATAATCTGCACAACAAACCTTCTGCAAGATGAAAATAAAAGTTGGTTTGTTTTTACATGCACATGCACACACGCACATGCGCACACAAGAGAAGCTTCACAAATTCCATCTCTTTTTGCAATCACACAATAAATGGGGGATAAGGGAAAAGGAAGAGGGTTAAGCACCATAATAAATGTACACGATTTGGTTTTACGTGTGTCCAGAGCGCAGAATCACAGGTCAACTGGAGTGTTCCTTCCCAGGGGAGGTTGGGTAATTGTAGAATGTATCCGTCTTTTGTGAACAAGATTTGCACAACAGGAGAAGGCACATTGAATGGGTTAATTTGAAGGCATGAGTTCCACAGGTCCAGCAAAGAATGAAGAAAATTGCAGCACTTTGTCCCTCGAAGTCTGCACCAATCATGCTGCCCTACTCTTCCAGGAACCATATCCCTCTATTCCCATCCTATTCATGTATTTGTCCAGATGGTCTTTAAAACTCACTGTTGTATCTACTCCTACTACCTCTCCTGGCAGCAAGTTCCAGGCACCCATTACCCTCTGCGTGAAAAACAGGCCTCGTACATCTCCTTTAAACCTTGCTCCTCGCACCTCGAAGCTATGTCCCCTAGTAATTGACTCTTTCATCCTGGGAAAAAGCTTCTAACTATCCACTCTGTCCATGCCCCTCATGATCTTGTAGACTTCTATCAGGTGGGATGTAGTCAAGTGAAAAAAACTACATTCCTTAGACCAATGCAGTTGTTGAGCAAAGGGAAAAAAGCTCTTATCAGTGAATGCTCCAGACAGTGCTAGAGGTCCCAGACAGTTAATGAATAGAACATACATTCTACCCGATAAGAAAGTATCAAGTGACAGTGAGAAAAACTTCCAAAGTCTGCGAACACACGTAGACTCATGCTGTCAGAGGATAAATGTAATTGACCACAGTAAATAATCCATACTAATAATGATTGGCTCATACTCAGCTGCTGTAAGCAAAGAGTGGGTAAATGGCTTCTGAAATTTGTATAATTGTAAAACCGAGGGTGATGTAATTTCACAATAAATTTGGACCACCCCGAATCTCTCTCCGTGGACCAAGCTTGGGAAGTAAGTATGTCTCTGCGAGTATTGTGTTAGCTGAGAAAGCCAGCATAATACATGGTCTCTGAAAAAGCTCCAACAGAGCTTATGTCTGCTTTGGCCCGTCTCTTCCTTATATCTATAAAGAAACTCTTACTGTCCATTTTTATATTACTGGACAGTAATACTTGCTAATTTACCCTTACAGTTCATATTTTGGGATCATCTTTTGTTGGTTTTTAAAACTCTCTCAATCTTCTGGCTTACCACTATCCTTTGCCACATTGAACAAAGAACAAAGAACAAAACAGCACGGGAAACAGGCCCTTCGGCCCAACGAGCCCACGCCGCCACCCCGATGTTCCCACCTCTACCCGTGATCCCTGTCTATGTTTATAGACCTATGGATTAAAAAACAAATTTGAGACAATTTAGGGAGAATTTGTTTTGCCAATTAACCTAAGAGCACATCTTTGGGATGTGGGAGGAAACCGGAGCACCTGGAGAAAACCCATGCAAGCATGGGGAGAATGCACAAACTCCCACAGACACAGGCCCAAATCCACGTATCTGCACAGCTCAGTGGTAGTCACTGAGCTGTCATGTTGCCCATCAAATGGTCCAGGTCAAATGACATGAAGCACTAGGATACTCTCGAAAAATCCAAGAGCAGCCCTCTCATGATCCATTGCGAGTATGCCCCTTGTTAGACAACAAGTTGGACCAAAGCACCTGTAGGATAAAAACAAGTACATCAATATCATCATCTATTTACACACTTCCTAGGGACTCCCAGGGCTCATGATCCCTATTTTAAATCAGTTTTCTATACGCTCCATTCCCATTCTGTTCATGTGCCCATCTAAGTATTTCTTAAATAACTCCAGAGTGCCTGGTCCACCACTTTACTTGGCAGCACATTCCATATCCCCACCACCCTCTGTGCGAAAAAACTCCCCCTAGCATCCAAATTATACCTTACCCCCCTCACCCTAAGCCCGTGACCCCTCATGCTATTTGAGTCCATCCTAGGAAAAAGCTTAACCCTGTTTACTCTATCTATACCCCTCATAATCTTGTACACCTCTATTAGATCTCCTCTAAGTCTATGTCTTTCTAAGGAAAACAGTCTCAATTTGCCTAACCTCTCCTCGTAACTCAGACCTTCCATACCAGGCAGCATCCTGGTAAACCTCCTCTGCACTCTCTCCAGAGTCTCCACGTCTTGCTTTCAGTTTAATACTATCCTTAACTTCCTTAGTTGATTGTCGTTGATTTATCCTCTTCCTAGAACTCTTCTTCCTACTGGCATGTATCTTTTCCGTGAGTCTTAAACTATTGTCACAAATGCCTGTCGTTGTTGATCAAGTATCTTTTTGCTATACTCCTTTCCCAGCTAACTCCACCTCAATCCTTTGTAATTACCTTATTTAATTTGTCAAAGTTGTTTCTGACCCAAGTGTCTCATTCTCAAACTGAATGTCCAATGTTATGTCACTGTTTCCAAGAGAATCTTTTATTCTGAGATTGTTTATTAAATGTGCCTCCTTATACATGTTCCCATATGCCTACTCCTTCTAGGTAATGGAAGTTGCAGCTTTGGCAGTTTGCCGTGAAGAGGCTTTGCTAAGTTGCTGCATTATATCTTTTAGGTGGGACACACTGCACCCAAGTGATCAATTGGGTCAGTAGGCTGATGAATGGCAGATGAAGTTTAATTTAGATAAATGCGAGGTGATGCATTTTGGTAGATTGAACAAGGATAGGACTTACTCAGTTAATGATAGGGCATTGGGGAGAGTTATAGAATAAAGAGATCTAGGGGTACCTGTTCATAGCTTCTTGAAAACGGAGTCATAAGTAGACAGAGTGGTGAACAGGGCATTCAGCATGCTTGGTTTCATGATGAGAATGTTCAATACAGGATTTGGGACATCTTGTTGAAGTTGTACAAGACATTGGTAAGGCCACATTTGGAATACCGTGTACAGTTCTGATCACCCTATTAGAGAAAGGATATTATTAAACTAGAAAGAGTGCAGAACAGATTTATTAGGATGTTACCCTGACTTGATGGTATGTGTTATAAGGAGAGGCTGGATAGACTGGGCTTTTTTTCTCTGGAATGTAGAAAGCTGAAGGCCAACCTTGTACAGGTCTATAAAATAGGGGGGCACAAATCAACTTGATAGTCAATATCTTTTCCCAAAGGTAGTCTAAAACTCAAGGGCACAGGTTTGAGGTGAGAAGTGTGAGGTACAAAAGTATCCAGAGGGGCAATTTTTTGACATAGAGAGTGGTGAGTGTCTGGAGCAAGCTGCCAAAGGTAGTAGTTGAGTCAATTACAATTTTGTCTTTCAAAAAGCATTTAGACAGTTACATGGGTAAAATGGGCCAAATGTGGGCAATTGGGATTAGCTTAGGGGTTTAAACAAAAAAGGTCGGCATGGACAAGTTGGGCTGAAGGACCTGTTTCCATGCTGTAAACGTCTATGACTCTATGAATCTAAGTAGGTGGAGAAAGTGATTCATTAAAATAAAGTCCAATCATGTGGTTTGAATTTATTTGGATACTGTTGAACTGGTTGAATGTTGATGGAGATGCATTCATTCAAGCAAGTGAAGAATTATTCATCGCACTCCTGAGAATGCTTTGTAGATAATGAAAAGGCTTTTTGGAATCAAGAGGTGAGTAATTCACTATAAACTATCCAGCCTCTGAACTGTTCTTGTAGCATTACTGGCCTGAACTGAGCTGGTCCAGTTAGGTTTCAGTCAAAGGGGATTTCCTAAGAGTTTGATGGTGGGGGCATTAGCCATTATGTACCAGCTCCCGACATCCTTGCAGCATGCCAGGATTCCTTCATTTGGCATTGTGGGTTCATAAGGATTAGGTATTCACATGACTGGCAAACATTTCTCAGTCACACCTCTTGCTTACCTTACCATATTTGTACAAACATATTGATGGATAGTTTCCACACTCACTCTTGCAAGAAGTAGAAAGTCATTTACCATTTTCGTCGAATGCAACCATAGTGGCAGTTTCTGCCCATGAGCCCATCACTGTCTTCAAGCCTGTTCAAACCCTCTCTGTCACCCACATTTCCAATGCCAATTGTTCACTGGCTGGCTGACATGTGATTGTTGGGGAATGCAGGAGTGGGTAGCAGGATTTGCCCATTTCTGCCATGTCACCCTCTCACCTCCTGTGAAATTCTGCTCATTGTGCATTTGTCCAGACTTGGTTATACACAATGAAAGAATTGTTGAAACTGTTTGGCTTGTCTGATTGAAATTATTTTATATGACATGTGCAAGGATACTTAATTTGTGATAACCTATCATTGTCGTTTTCCACTATTTTACTAATTTCATTGTTAGGCTTTTCCTCACAGGCCTTATCCTCACAGCACCAGGGACCAAGGTTCAATTCTGGCCTTGGGTCACTGTCTGTGTGGAGTTTGCACTTTCTCTCCGTGTTTGTGTGGGTTTCCTCCGGATGCTTTGGTTTCCTCCCAGAATCCAAAGATTTGCGAGTTAGGTTGATTGGCCATGCTAAGTTGACCCAAGTGTCAGAGGGATTAGCAGGGTAAATGTGTGGGGTTACAGAAATAGGGCCTGGCTGGGATTGTGGTTGATACAGACTGAATAGACTGAATGGCTTCTTTCTGTACTGTAGGGATTCTATGATAAGAATTCTATGAGAGTGTACATTCATAGCTTTTGGGGGTGATTTCCACTACTTTGGAGTTTATCAGTGCTGGCCGCCACCTCCCAACTGTCAACTTTCAGTTCAGCATGACAGCTGTTTATATAGAGTCCACATTCGACTCTAGATGAGGAACAGTATGAGTAACAACACGGTTGCCACCAGCAGCAGCAGGAACAGCAGTAATCTCCACAGCACTCTGCACTCCATTGAAGAGATTGATTGAGCGTGGAACTGCAGATCATAGAAGACGATGTGCCCAATGCCAGATTTACAGACATAGACACATCACCTTGGGCTTGGCTGAGCCCCAGTACTTCAGGATCCTCAGAGCTTTCTGTCAGGTGGTTGCTGACGTTGGCAGCATCTTGCAGGAAGAGGTGCTGCTGAATGGACCAGGGATTGCCAGTGGTTAGAAAGCTCACCAAAGCCTTTGACTGATTAGCTTCTGGCTCCTTCCATGGATCTGCAGGTAATCGTTATAGAATGTTGCAATTGATTGCCCATAGTGCATGCCCACAAGTCACCACTTCTATCTTTGCTCTTTTAATTTATTTTTGCTAATTCGTGAGACGTGGGCATTACTGGCTGGCCAGTATTTATTGCCCATCCCTAGTTGCCTTGGAGGACAGTTAAGAGTCAACTGCATTGGTGTGGCTCTGGAGTCACACATAGGCCAGACCGGATAAGGACAACAGATTTCCTTCCCTGAAGGACATTAGTGAATGTGAATATAGTGAATGCATATTTGCATTTTGTAACTGGAGAAGCCAATCTGGAGAAGGAGGAGAATAAAGAACGTGAAGTGCCAAGGGCTTCATGAGCTGCACACAAAGAGGCTTAAACAGTGCAGTCAAGAGGCACACAAATTCTGAAACCATTTAACTCCTTGTGTCTTCATTTTAAGATTGCTCATCTTAAACTCCTGCCCAATAATTCTTCACAAAAGAGAAAAGGTGACTTGCCAGCAGGTAGGCAAGAATGGGTAGGAGAGTAAAATTGAACAGTGAAGTAAATGGTGTGACACGTAAACATGAAACAGCAATGAAACTCTGTAAAATTGTGCACAACATGGGGCAGTATGGTGTCACAGTGTTTAGCAGTGCTGTCTCAGTGCCAGGGATCCAAGTTCAAATTCCCAGCTAGGATCACTGTGCAGAGTCTGTGCATTCTCCCCATGTCTACATGAGTTTCCTTCGGATGCTCAGGTGTCCTTTCACAGTCAGAAAGACGTGCTGATTAGGTGCACTAGCCATGCTAAATTTTCTCTCTGAGAACTTGAACAGGCACCAGAGTGTGACAACTAGGGGCTTTTGACAGTAACTTCATTGCAATGTTAATATAAGCCTTCTGGTGACACTAATAAATAAGCTATTAACTTTAAATAACAACCTTGGAGTCATTCATTCCTGTTTCCAGTTAACTGCTTCTCCAACATGTCCAAGGCCTTGATGTCCTTCCTAAGGTGTGGTGCTCAGAACTGAATGCAATGAGCAGCATAACATTTGGAACTGGTTGCTGCAAGGGTGGCCAACTGTGGCTCAACCGTCCGACAGCTCATGGAGCAGGTTTTGCTGTGGCTCTTTAACTCAGCCAGGTATTTATAACCTCCCCTTCCGTTTTAAGAAAAGGGAGGACATCATCCGGATTCACATCTGACTATGTGAATCAGTGCAACATCGAGGGCCGAAGGGCCTGTACTGCGCTGTCATGTTCTATGTTCTAACAAATATTTCACAACTCTAACGGGAACTCAAATGATTGTGTGTGATGAGACTCAGTGAAGAGAAGGAATGGGAAAAATACAATTGGGAGGTCTGGGGAAGACTTGAATAGCTTTAAACCATAAAAACCAATTTCCTTGAGTATTTTACCTGCTGCAAGCCATACCTAGTAGCCTGGTGAGTAATTCCTTTCATTAACTGAATCCTATAAGGTAAGAAACATTCTTGCTCAATTCTTAAGTCAATGTTGAAGCTTTTTTTCCCTCTTCCACACTGATCCTTATCCTCTCTTACTTTCCCTTTTACAGCAGCAAACAATTTAATAACATGAGACTAAGTTCAGCTACTTCTCGTTCATCGCAATGAATTATTCCAGTTAAAAGAACTATTCAGAATATTTATGATACCATGTGAACAAGAGAGGAAGGTTCAATAGTTCCAACCTAGTCCACATTACGGTAAATCTACCTTGCTGGAAACATGGGGAAAAAGTCGTACTGATTGTAAATGGCACAGTGGCACTGCAGCCTTACAATGCTAGGGACCCGGGTTCAGTTCTGGTCTTGGGTGACTGTCTATGTGGTGTTTGCACGTTATCCCCATGTCTGTGTAGGTTTCCTCCAGGTCCTCCAGTCTCTTCCCACAGTCTGAAAGACACGCTGGTTAGGTGCATTGGTCATGCTAAATTCCCCTTCAATGTACCTGAACAGGTGCCGGAACATGACAACTAGGGGATTTTTACAGTAACTTCACTGCAGTGTTAATGTAACCTAATTGTGATGCTAATAAATAAAAATTAAAATACAGTGGGTCATCAGCCAATTAATCTGTCCAACACGTCCCTTAATTATAGAAACACTACAGTGCAGAAAGTGCCATTTGGCCCATCGTGTCTGCACCGACCATAATTCTACCCAGGCCCTAGCCCCATATCCCTACATATTTTACCCATTAATTCCTCTAACCTAAGCATCACAGGACACTAAGGGGCAATTTTAGCATGCCAATCAACCTAACATGCACACCTTTGGACTATGGGAGGAAACTGGAGCATCGGGAGGAAACTCACACAGGCACGAGGAGAATGTGCAAACTCCACACAGACAGTGACCAAAGCCGGGCATCAAACCCAGGTCATTGGAGATGTGAAGCAGCAATGCTAACCACTGTGCTACCATACTAGGAGCTCGCTGTTAAAAAGTAGAATGACAATGTTATTTTTGGCCTTATTGCCATAGTCAAAATTCTAGCCCATCTTCTTGGATAGGTTTATGCTGGAAACAGGAAGATTAGCAGCAGGTTTTTCACATTTTAACCCAACAACAGACCAATTTCTTCGGGTTATATTTCTCCCAACACCAAGATCTAACCAATGTTTAAAAAGGTTCTGCATTTTTATTTCTCTTTTTTCTCCATATATGAATTGTGAACCACAATTTCCTCTTAAAATGTTAAAACTGCAAAATTTTGAAACTGGCAAAGTAAAGGTGATTAGGTCACTGGAATCCCAAAAAGGTTAGATATCTACTTTGTACAGCTTTAGCTTAATGGAATGTCAAAAGGAGAGCAGGAAAATAGGCCTGAGAATAGCCCATTCAGCCCCTCCTGTCTCTCCCATTTTTCAATTAAATCATGGCTGGTTTGTATCTACAAGCCTTGAATGTATCAGCATTATTTGTCTTGATTAATTAGAAAATTCTATCAGTCTCAGTTTTGAAATGTTCAGTTGAGCTAAACAGCTTTTCTAAGCTCTGAATTCCCCTCCAACTCACTCACATCCTGATATGGATATATATCAGCCATTCCCTTACTGTCACTGGATCAAAATCCTGGAACTCCCTCCCTAACACTACTGTTAGTGTACCTACATGATTGGGACAGCAGCAATTCAAGAAGGTAGCTCACTGCTTCATTCTCAGGGGCAACTAAGCACGGACAGTAAGTGATGGACAAGCCACTGATGCCCACATCCTGTAAAATGACTCAAATAAAACATATCTCCTCTAATAGGGAAAAAAAAGAAAAGTCCCCAAATTTGATCCCCAAATTTCAACTGTTCTTTTGTTGAGAAAGGGTTTTTGCCAATTAAAAACCAAACCAGTCAACATCTTTTCCCAAAGGTAGGGGAGTCTAAAACTAGAGGGCATGAGTTTAAGGTGAGAGGAGAGAGATACAAAAGGACCCAGAGAGACAATTTTTTCACATAGAGGGTACTGAGTGTCTGGAACAAGCTGCCTTAGGTAGTAGTAAAGGAGGTACAATTTTGTCTTTTAAAAAAATGTTTAGACAAGTACATGGGCAAGGTGGGTGTAGACAGATAAAAATGAGGCAGCATGGACAAGTTGAGCCAAAGAGCCTGTTTCAGTGCTGTAAACCTCTGTGACTCTATGACAGTGGTGTTTGGGGGTTTTGGGTTACTTGCTTCAGGAAGGGTGTCCAATTCATGGCAAGGTTATGGAATCAGTTACTAAAAGACACAGTGGATGGGAAGTTTTCATTAATGACAATCTAGAGCTCTATGCACTGGAACAAAGAAAATTATAATAATGCAAAATTGAAATATTTGAAAAGATGGATAGGGAGTAACCATTTCCACTGGTTGACAAGGCAGTAACTAGAGTTCAAAAAAGTCCGAAAAGGGCGGCACAGTGGTACAGTGGTTAGCACTGCTACCCACATCACCAGGGACCTGGATTCAATTTCGGCCTCCCATCACTGTCTGTGTGGAGTCTGCACGTTCTCCCCATGTCTGCATGGGTTCCCTCCAGATGCTCCGGTTTCATAGAACATAGAACATAGAACATAGAACATTACAGCACAGAACAGGCCCTTCGGCCTTCGATGTTGCGCCGACCAATATAAAAAGCAATGCCTCTCCAAACTAAACCATTCCCTTCTCTTCCATATACTTATCAACTAACCTCTTAAACGCCACCAAACTTGGCGCATCTACAACTGCTGCAGGCAGGGCATTCCACTCCCGAACCACCCTTTGGGTAAAGAACCTACCTCTGATATCCGTCCTATAACTATCACCCCTTAATTTAAAGCTGTGTCCCCTCGTGCTAGCTTTCTCCATCCTAGGAAAAAGGCTATCACTGTCCACCCTATCTAAACCTCTAATCATCTTATATGTTTCGATAAGGTCCCCTCTTAGCCGCCTCCTTTCTAACGAAAACAACCTCAAATCCCTCAGCCTCTCTTCATAAGACCTGCCCTCCATACCAGGCAACATCCTGGTAAACCTCCTCTGTACCCTCTCCAATGCCTCCACATCTTTCTTATAATGTGGGGACCAGAACTGCACACAATACTCCAAGTGCGGCCGCACTAGAGTTTTGTACAGTTGCAACATGACGTTGCGGCTCCGAAATTCAATCCCCCTACCAATAAAAGCCAAGGTTTCCTCCTATAGTCCAAAGGAGTGCAGGTTGGGTTGATTGGTCATAGTAAATTGCCCCTTAGCATCAGGGAGACTAGCAGGATAAATAAGTGGAGTTATAGGGGTACGACCTGAGTGGGATTATAGTCACTACAGACTGGATGGGCCAAGTGGCCTCATTCTGCATTGTAGGGATTCTACGATTCCATGAAATTAGTTTGCCTTCCAGCTTCAAGTGAGCACAGATAATATTGGGTCTGGGACCTTCCTTAAATGAGCCTGCTCGGTATCCCACGGCAGCTCAACAAACAAGAGGGTTTTGATATTATTTGGTCATAAGAGGAAGCAAAAACAATTGACAGGAAGGAAAGTGATCAGGAGGGAGAATGTGTGGGAGAGGGAGTGTTATTCCTCTTCCCACTTCTACAATCAGGTAACCACTGTTTTCAAATTAATCACAAGGTTTTCTTCATGAAGGTACTCCCACAATGCTGTTTATACAAAAAGCTAAAATTTTGTTCAGTGAAGGAATGATGATTTATATTCCCCCTTTTCTTTATTTATTAGTGTCATAACTAGGCTTACATTAACATTGCAATGAAGTTACTGTGAAAATCTCCTCATCACCACACTCTGTCACCTGTTCGGTTACACTGAGAGAGAATTTGGCATGGCCAATGCCCACTAAGCAGCATGGCTTTCAGACTGAGGAAGGAAACCGGTGCACCCGGAGGAATCCCAAGCAAACAAGGGGAGAATGTGCAAACTCCCCACAGACAATGATCAAACTGCGAATTGAACCCAGGTCTCTGACACTGTAGGCAGCAGCACTAACCACTGTGCTACCATGCTGCCATCAGAATGATATGGTGTACCCAAGTGCTTGTCTTCTAAATGACAACAGGGTTTGAGAGATGCACTGAAAGAAGCCTTTGGCTTTTATTAAGTTACACTGTATAGACATAATGTAGAAATGCCAGTATTGGACCAGGGTGGGCACAGTAAGAAGTCTCATGACACCAACTTAATTTGGTATCACGAGCTTTCGGAGCACTGCTCCTTCACTTGAGGATGGCATCAACCAGAATCTTGGGTTCACGTCACACTATGTGTAACCCCCACTATTTGGTCTGGGCTTGCAAAATCTTACTAACTATCCTGGTTTGAGACAATTCACCCCTCTTTAATCTGTGCTTATCTCTCTCTCCACTCACATCGTCTGTACCTGTAAAGGCTTGATTATCTATAAAGACTTGCATTCCAACCATTATTTTGCAATTGAGCCTGTGTCTACATATGCCCTGTTTGCCTGTTTGTGAACCAAATTTCCACTCACCTGATGAAGGAACAGCACTCTGAAAGCTTATGATACCATAAGCTTTTGTGAAACTTCTTTCTGTACCATACAGATAGCACAAGTTGTTAGGAACAGACCTTCCAATTAAGTCCTAATTTGATGTCAATTATTCAGTAGAAGTCACTGATCTATAAAGGGGTCACAGGTGGCACTGTTTTGTTGGTGGAGAATTGTGTGTGAAGTTGGATCAAAGAAATAAAGGTATTTTGTGAAGAAGCAGAACTCATGTCTCCTTTACTCTACTGCAACCGAGAGGCTCAAACAGTGGTAGCTGAGGATGGTTGTTGGCTCTGAGTAAAGGACTGCAAGTTACAACTCTGGAAAAGAAAAGAAGACTTCGTTCAAATTCTAAATTAACAAAGGGGTGAGTAGGAGACCACAAAATGGCTGAACTCAGAATAAAAGTGTAGGGTATGACCATCCACTGTTATTTTCAGAAACTGAACATTATGAGCAATGGAGAAGTGAAGTCATTACGTGGACTATGGTAAAGAAAACATTGGCTGTTTCTTTGCCGTATAGAAGTAAAATCAGACAGTGTTTTCTGAAGTGGAATTGGAACAATTGACCTCAAAAGAAGATCTGGATAATTTATTAAATTTCATGGATAAGATTTATCAAAAGGATTACTTAAGAACATCGAACCCTACAGTGTAGAAAGAGGCCTTTCGACCCATTGAGTCTGCACCGAACATAATCCCACCCAGGTCCTACCCCTATATTCCTACATATCACACCCACTAATCCCTCTAACCTCCACTACCCTGGCCATGCTAAAAAAATTGTCCCTTAGTATCCAATCAATCTAACCCGCATATCTTTGGACCGTGGGAGGAAATTGGAGTACCCGGAGGAAACCCACACTGACATGAGGAGAATGTGCAAACTCCACACAGACAGTCACCCGAGCTGAGAATTGAACCCAGGACCCTGGAACTGTGAAGCAGCAGTGCTAACCATTGTGCTAGTGTGCTGCCCAAAAAGTACGTATAAAGCCTGGTCAGAATTTGGTAGATTTTGCAAATCAGAGGATATTTCTATTGAAGAATATTTGATGGATTTAGTTGGCTACAAAAAAACCACCTGGAATTTCCACAGTCAGTATTGGCATTTAAGTTACTGGACTGTACTAAAGTGACCAATATGGATAGGCTTCTGATTTTGACAGTAGTTAAGTTTGCAGATAATGGCTTATTCAATCAAATGACAGAGGCCTTAAAGATATTTTTAGGGAAACAATCTGTCCCTATAGTTCTTGTGACCATAAATGAGTCAGTCAGTCATAAAGCAGAATGTGGCAGATACACTATTAACAGGATGGTGAGATCATACAGGCACAAACAGGCTATGAGAGAAGCTGTTCTTGAGTCAGTTGGTATGTAACCTCCAGATTTTTGTATCTTTTTCCCAAAGGAAGAAGGTGGAAAAGAGAATGTCTGGGGTGCATGGGGTCCTTAATTAGCCTGGCTGCTTTTCCAGGGCAGCAAGAAGTGTAGACAGTCAATGAATGTGAAGCTGGTTTGCTTGATGGATTGGGATACATTCACGACCTTTTGTAGTTTCTTGCAGTCTTGGGCAGAGCAGGAGCCACACTATGATAACATGATAATAACAGAAATTATGTTGATCTCCTCAGGACAACGACAAAGATGCAACTTGGGATATTCATCTCAGGATCAACACTCAGGACACGCCAAGCAAGATGAACTTTTTTGTATTCTGGCTATTTGTGGTTTAGACATAAGGTCTGCACTTTAATCACCGGTCACCCCTAATTAATTAGAGCAATGTTTAAGAGAACCCGCCGGATTGCTCTTTGCACTAAGGAATAGATGAAAATTTTAATATCGGAGTAAACCCGGAATTGCGAATAGTTGTTATAATGTTTGTTTGTTTGACAAACAACCAAACATTATTGTAATTTTGTTTTAGAATGTGTGGCTGTTTGTAATTTATGATTAACAATAAAATGCTTGTTGTCTGTAGCTTTTGCAATGTAAACATGTTGTAGGGATTTGTTATTAATATGCATGCCAATGTCTGGGCTTTACTATGACTGTTGAGTGACTGGAGAATTCCTGACAGATGTTGGTCCATTATGCTTCACGTTCAGGATCAAGAGGAGGGAATATGGCCAAATGGGCCACCTAAGATGGCGACTTACAAAGCACGCTGGGATAACAGGCCAAGAACAGAAATAAATCGGCTGCAGCTGAAAGGATAGAGATTAATAGGCTGCAGCTCAGATAATTGAATAGAGAGGAAATACGCGATCCCAAAGACAATGGACACTCTCTGGTCAAACAAACCTGTTTACCAGACAAAAGGGAGCCTTAACCCTTTATTTGGGAGGGAGGTATGATATCTATGTGCCTCTAGCATCTACAGCATAGCCATTGGATACATACTCAAAGAATGGTGTGCAGCACCTGATTGGACAATTGATCAGAGTGATAACATCCTGATTGGCAATGACCAAAAAGGACACAATGCCAATGAGGTATAAAGAGTGCTGCACAACAGAAGCTCTCTCCTCCCCCCCAGTGACTGAACGGCAACAGCAACTACCAGCACAAGGGGAGCCACCACACCAAAGAGACCACTATGGAGACCAACACATGGATAAAGGCCAATATCTACCTGAGTACTTGCCAGTCACACATAAGTTAAGTCAAAGTCTAGTACTGGACTTGAACTTTAGTATTCTGTAAGATAACTTAGTATTGATTGGGTGGGTGATTAATAATTGTCTACGAATAGATATTATACTAACAAAAAGTGTCCTTGCAATTCTTTGTCTACCATATAAGGGTTAAAACAAACTGTGCAGCAGGCACAGCAGCCCTACTTTTGGCCAGAAATTTTAATGACATTTTGGCCATGGACCTTAAGATCTGGAATAAAGCAATCAACCACTGTACATAGTAAAGAAAAGAGTAATTCTGGATCAATCAGGGAAAAATAGATAAGGACAGGAATGGGCCCACTGGTTAAAATTCCATGCAGAAAATGCGGTGGGATGGTTGGGGAGGGGTGGATTTGCTAACGATGAATTTAGGGGTTTGTGTGAAAACATGAATATCATAATCATGATTATGGCTGTGGAAAGCCCATTTACTAATGGGGTGTGTGAGAGAAATCCTGGTCTACTAATCCCCTTGTCACAAGCCTGGCCTTTGCCTTATAATTTCTTCAGGAAGCCTCTTTTCCATGCAAATCCATCTGGGAGATAGAGCTCTTTGTCCGTTAAACAAAGAGTTTGTTACAGATGTTTAGGGGCTATAGTCCCTATCAATTAGTATTTGAATGGGAATTTAAAATTCCATCCATTTTGAATGACCAGCCTCCTGCTTGGGAAGGACTACAATTCGCTCTGCCTTTGCTGGGCATTTTAATGCATTGCATGTAAGTAGAAGAGCATTCTTGGAAGCAGAAGACTCTGAAAGAATTTGCAGAACTTTAGGGCACAATGTACAACCAGCGAATACTGTTTTTCAGCAAGGACACGTAGTACAATAGGAGAGACAATTTTAATGACTGGAAAGGCCCAGGGAAGGTTATAGGCAAAGATGGCAAAAAATTGTTTTGCAATGTGGTAATTAGAATATATTCATTAAGGACAACAGATACAGATTACAAATTTGCACATTTAGAAAGAGTAGATGAACATGATGAGGAACCAGTGTCATCTGATATTCATGTAATACTGTGGGGACCAATTAACTGAAGTAGACAGGGTATCAGTAGAGGAACACAATACTTCTGACAAACTAGAACAGGCTGTTTTTCTGAAAGGAAAGCTGCCAAAAGTTGGTGCAAAGGTAACATACTAGCCTGAAGGGTTCAGTCAATGGAAGGATGCAATTGTCATTAGTAGAGCAGGGAAAGCCATTGTAAAGTATAAACATTGGTTGAATGTACAGAGTATAAGGGAGGATGTCAAGTCCATGGATTGGGAACATAAAATTCAAAAATGGAGGGCATAGAAACGTAGCATCAGTTCAGTTAGTAAGTCCGATGGTGAATGTGATCACAGGAAAAGATGAAGAATATTGAATAAACACCCCACAGTAGGAGGGAAAGTCAAGCAGTAATAACACAGAATGAGATATCGAGCAGGATAGGGGACTCAGCATGACAAGGGTAAGACTATGAAGCTGCTAGGAGTAGAAGCCCACATGCTCATGAGATTTTGGTGGCTTCTAATAAATTAGATGAAAAGGTTACAAGATGCCAAACAGCTAGAACTGCATAGTTGGAGTGAATTAGAAGCATATACAGAGACACAGACAGGGGACAAAGAGCTCTATCTCCTAGATGGATTTGCATGGAAAAAGGGCTTCCTGAAGAAATTATAAAGCAAAGGCCAGGCTTGTGGCAAGAGGATTTGAAGAAAACTTAGAAGACCAGGATTTTAGGGTGGATTCACTTATGGCAGAAATGTTATTTTAAAGATCATTTTGGCAAATGCTGGACAAAGGGGATATATCAAAAATTAAATGTTCGATAGTAGCTATCAGTTGTCAATTGTTTTACTAAAAGAGCTGGTTTGAAGAAACTTTTAGACATTATTAAGGAAGGGCATGTTTTTCCATGAATATATGTTTTTTTCCTTCAAAAAATGTATTTTTTTAAAAAAAGAGAAAGGGGAAATAGAGTGTGGTTTGTGTTTTTTGTTTTTCTGTGGAAAATTCATCAAAATTGGGAAATTGTAGAGACTATTTTCTTGGGTGGATGTAGCTGATACTAGAGGACATAACTATAAGGTTCATGGAAGGAGATATAGGAGGGATGTCCAAGGTAGATTCTTCATTCAGAGGGTGGTTGGGGTGTGGAATAGACTGCCTGCTGTGAAAGTGGAGTCAGACAGTTTAGGAACTTTCGAGCAGTTATTGGATAGGCACATGGAGCAGATCAGAATTATAGGGAGTGGGATAGCTTGATCTTGGGTTTGGACATAGCTCGGCACATCATTGAGGGCCGAAGGGCCTGCACTGTTTTATTTTCTTTAAAATATCTTTTTCCTCCAAGGAAAGGGAGACTGTTAACAGACTTTCAAATAAAGTCAATTATTCATTAGAAGTCACTGATATATAAAGGGTTCACAGGTGGCACTATTTTGTCGATGGAGAATTGTGTTGAAGTTGTTTCAAAGAAATAAAGATATTTTGTGAAGAAGCAAAACTTGTGTCTCCTTTACAGCAACTGAAAGGCTCAATTAAGTGTCAACCACTATATGGCATAGTAGAAGCAAGTGTGAAAGATAAGCTTGATTATTTCCTTTCTGAAATATTACTTGTGGGCATACCACAGGAGGTGGCTACTTTTAAAAAAGAAAATTGAGTCTTCAAGGTCAGGTTTTGAACCTTTGGCTGGGTTTTTGTCTGAGTGCAGAAGTGTCTGTCATACGTGAGTTCCCACACTTTAGAGCGGGACATTGTGTAGCATTGCATCAGGGAGCCAGCTTTGATTCTAGCCTTGGGTGACAGTGTGGAGTTTGCACATTCTCTCCATGGCTATGTGGGTTTCCTCTGTGTGTTCTGGTTTCCTCCCACAGTCCAACGGATGTGTGGGTTAGCCATGATAAAATGTGTGATGTTAGAGATAGGGCAGAGGAGTGGGGCTGAGTAGGATGTCCCTTTAGAGAGTCAGCGCAGACTCAAAGGTTTCTTTCTACGCCATAGGATTCTACGGGTGAGGATTTTCCAGCCCTTCCTGCCTTTGGGATGTTCTGGTCCTGCTAAAGGTGACCTCCCTGTTGTGAGTTCTTAGCAGCACAGCCAGCAAGAATGCAAATTGCCATTGACTTTGGTGAGAAAGAAGATTCTGCTTGCAGCCAATGGTGTGCCACTTCTGGCACCCAAAACCTGCAGCGGGGATTTTGAAAAAGCCAACCTTTGTCCTTTTGGAGGCAATCCAATTTTCCTGCACACAGCACCCCTGCTGAGGATATTTCCCTGTTTTAAATAATGCGCAAAAGTTGGAAAATACATGTCTATTATGCAGCAAAATCTGAACAACAGGTAAGCTTAAACAGCAAGTAACATTCACCCCATACAAATGCCCAATAACCATAGAATCCTACAGTGCAGAAAGTGGCCATTCAGCCCATCAAGTCTGTACTAACTCTCTAACAGAATATTCTACCAAGGTCCTATCCCTATAATCCTCCAACATTTTGGGGCAATTTATCATGTTTTGGACAATGGAAAAAACCAGAGCACCCAGAGGAAACCCACTCATAACACCAGAGACTTAGGTCACTGTACAGAGTCTACACATTCTCATTTCAGTATGGATTTCCTCCCTCTGTCTAAAAAATGTGCTGGTTAGGTGCATTGGCCATGCTAATTTCTCCCTCAGTCTACCCAAACAGGAGCAGCAGTGTGGCAATAGGAGACTTTCACAGTAACTTCATTGCAGAGTTAAGGTAAGCCTACTTGTGACAATGTATAACTTAAACTTAAATATATAGAGAATGTGCAAACTCTACACAGTCACCCAAGGCTGAAATTGAACCCAGGTCCCTTGCACTGAGGCAACAGTGTTAGCCACTGTGCTGCCCAATGACCATCTACGACAAAAGAAGATCTAATCCTCCCCCTCCCCTTGATATTTAATCCAGATAAATGCAAAGTGATGTATTTTGGTAGATCTAGTGTAGGGAGGTGCTGACAAAAAATGGCAGAACCATCAGGAGTATAGATACACAGAGGACTTGGTGTGCAAGTTCACAGATCCTTAAAGGTGCCAGCACAGGTGGAGAGGGTGGTGAAGAAGGCATATGGCATGCTTGCCTTTATTGGACAGGACTAGAGTATAAAAGCTGGCATATGATGTTGCAGCTATATAGAGCATTGTTTAGGCCACATTCGGAGTACTGCATCCAGTTCTATTCGCCACACTACCAGAAGGACGTGGAGGCTTTGGAGAGAGTACAGAAAAGATTTACCAGGATGTAGCCGAATATAGAGGATCTTAGCTAAGAGGAGAGATTGTATAAACTAGGTTTGTTCTCTCTGGAAAGATGGAGGATGAGGGGCGACCTAATAGAGGTGTGCATAATTATGAAGGGCATAGATAGAGTGAAGCTTTTTCCCAGGTTGTGGGTGACAAACACAAGGGGTCACAAGTTCAAAGTGAGGGGGGGGGGCAAGGTTCAACACAGATGTCAGGGGGATGTTTTTTACACAGGGGGTGGTGGAGACCTGGAATGCACTGCTAAGCAAGGTGGTTGAGGCGGACATGCTGAGATCATTTAAGACTTAGCTAGATAGCCACATGAACAGACTGGGGATAGAGGGTTACAAACGAATGGTCTAGTTGGGTGCATGAGCGGCGCAGGCTTGGAGGGCTGAAGGGCCTGTTCCTGTGCTGAATTGTTCTTTGTTCTTTATTCAATGGCATTATCATTGCTGAATCCCCATTGTCAACATCCTGGAGTTACTAACGACCAGAAACTGAACTGGACTGGCCATAAAAATACTGTGGCTACCAGAGTATGTCAGAGGCTGGGAATTCTGCAATAAGTCACTTCCTGATGGTTAAAGCTGTCCAATATCTACAAAGCACCAAGCTAGGTGTCTGATAGGGTATTCTTCCCCTTGCCTGTCCCACAATCATTTAAAGTGTTAATTGGCCGGAGGTAAACCTGCAAAAACTCCGTTGATAGCTCTGAGTGGCACTTCCTCCCAATCAGTTGGCAGTCCTCTAATTCCAGCAGTGCCAGTAAAGTACAAGTGGGCAGGGCTGGGACTGCAATCAAACCTTGGAATCTAATCCTAGGAGTGCAGCACCAGTAAAGTCTGAGGTCTCAAGGTTGAGAGATGAGATAAGGATTGGAGAGGAGTGCAGTATGTTGATGGAGAGACTAAGGGTGGGGAGAGCACTGCAGAGAGCAGACCATGGGGGGAGAGGTGTGTCTGATCTTGAAAGGATTACTGATGGAGATGCCCCTCAACCATTCTTGCCAGAGACTAGAACTGGGTCATTTCTCAGGAGACTCATCAAACTCCTGCCAGCTTGAAAATTGAGGCTGCGTGCAAAACAACCCTTAAATGGTCATTATTTGATTGCTCGAATACCTCAAATGGAGGAAGAGTGGATGGATAGGCCCAGGTCTCATCTGTCCCACCTTTAATTGTGGAGAGGTCGGGGTATCCAGAGGGATGGCCATCTGAGGAATTCTATGGATCCTATCCGCCAGTAGGAAAAAATAAAATTTTGCCCCAGTATTCTAAATACATACCTTTGGAACTATCAGGAGTGCCATGCAATTGTACAAATCACCACTAGATTGCATCAATGTGCCACTGAAGCTGACTACGGAGCTAATTGTCAGAATCTCATGGTTCAGTGGTTAGAATTCCTGCTGAAAAACAGCAGCGTATTAATAATGCACCCTGTTAGTAATATTCAAAGTGCCAAACAGGTGATTGAGATGTGCCCTGCGCTGCAATTCTCCAGAACTTGTTTTATCAATTTATGAAAAACACAACTTTCTAGAGGATTGGCTCACCCTTAGACTTTTTTTTATTTTTAGGCACTTACTGGATATTCACACTTAATTACCTGTAAAACTTGCCAGAGAAAGTTAAGCCCTGCAATTTCTTGGTGAGTTTTTTTTTATTGGTGTGAATATTGATAGTGCAACACCGGTCACCTTCTTTGGCCCAGAAATTGAAATATTTAAACTGTGGTTCTTCATTCCTTCAGATGGTAAATTGTTGTTAGAGATGTCAACTTTACATTTTCTCTTACTTTCCCCTTCCATCTCTCTTTCAGTTTTAATGCAAACTTTCTTTCCCACTTTTTGTTTCCCCTTTTGTTCTTGAATTGACTCCTGCTTCATCAATTCTGTTCTACCTTAATCTTTGAATCTCAGTTTAAGGAACACATTGTTGGTCCCATCATTTTAACTTGCATTCCCTAATCCTCCCAATTTACTAAACCGGAATATTCTTTCAATACAGAAACTATCCAGTCCTTTGATTAATTTACATACCATTGTAAAGTAAATAGATTCAAGTCATCAACAACATAGAATCCCTACAGTGCAGAAGGAGGCCATTTGGCCCATCAAGTCTGCACTAACAACAATCTCCCATTCAAGTTCTATCCTCGTAGCCCTACATATTTACCCTGCTCACCTCCCTGACACTATGTGGCAATTTAACATGGCCAATCCACCTAACCTGCACATTTTTGGACTATGGGAGGAAACCAGCACCCGGGAAACCAATACAGACATGGGGAGAACATGCAGACTGCAGACAGTGACCCAAGCTGGGAATCAAAATCTGGGTCTCTGGCGCTATAAGGCAGCAGTGCTAATCACTGTGCCATCATTCCGCCCAAATCCTTGAGCTTATTTGTGTAGTCAGTCACTTTAAACTGGGAATGCTTTCTATAGTTCTCCCCGGACTTTTCCAAACACATTGTACCAGCCACCATATATGGGAGCCAGAATTGGACACAGTGCAGTAGATGTGAATCAGTAGAATCTGAGATAGATGGGAACCAAAGTGAGTGGCACTTAATTTTTTGATTTGATTTACTATTGTCACATGTATTAGTATTCAGTGAAAAGTATTGTTTCTTGCACAGTATACAGACAAAGCACTGAGATGGAAAGCAGAAGGTGCAGAATGTAGTGTTACAGTCATATCTAGAGTGTAGAGAAAGATCAATTTAATATGAGATAATTCCATTCAAGTCTGATGGTATTAGGCAAGAACCTGTTCTTGAAATGATTGGTACATGACTCAGAATTTTGCATTTTTTTCCCAATGAAAGAAGGTGAAAGAGAGAAAGTCCTGGGGGTATGGGATCCTTGATTATGCTGGCTGCTTTTCCAACACAGTGGCAAATGTAGACAGTCAATGAATGGGAGATTGGATGTTGCATTACTGGTCGTCATGCTGTTTTACTGGCACCATCATATCCTGGAACCCTCTTCTAGAAGTTAGGGTTGGTAGTGGATGGCTACTGTCCACAAGCAGCTAATAGCCAGCTGAGATAATTAAGGTGCTCATTAAGGCTTTTATCCAGTTGATAGGTGGATCCTACACAGCAGTCAAAACATAGTCAGTTAAGCAAGGTGGCCCCCCCTTCCTGCCCCCCCCTCCCCCAAATGGGAGGGGAGGGCGGCCTTGCTTTATCCCACTTGGGATCCTCCTTGGCATTTGTCATGGCTGTTAGGTCAAAACTGTGGTCATGGATTTAAAATTAATTTTATCTTACCTTCCCTTCAGAAGGTGCCTCCATTGAAAGGCTTTTTCTTGCTGCAGACATCAGCAGCTCCCATCTAGGCTGGTGGAGCAGCCAATATGTCATCACTTCCTACTGGTCCTCCAGCCTCGGCAGCCTATTACTCATCGTTAATTGGATGGTGAGTGTGGCCCTCGGCTTCTAATTGGCCAATTCTGCAAGGAAATGATGTCGGTCATTGTTCCTGTTACTGTGCAGAGTTCAGACCTGCACATTGCTGGGCCTTGGCATCCTGACTCACAACAGAAATGGTCTGGATTTCGTACAATGACAAAACATTTGTATTGAATGATCTTATTAATACAATTCAATATCCTTTTAGCTTTATCTGCAGAGTCTCTACAATACTCATAGATCTTCAATGCATAACAGCAACAATATCCTCATTCTTTCTCAATCTCTTTCATCGTAGTTCTCTGAAATGATACTTGTGATTTGTATTGAACAAAGTAGGGGATAATTCACCCAAAAAAAATCTAAATGCCAAATTTGCTTGAAAACTGGAATAACTCCCGTCGATTTTTTTTAAGCCAGATCTTCAGAATGAATCTCCCACACTCTATGCTCTGCAGAGTGCACTAACGTTAATCAATCTGAAAATCAGCGGTTCTATTCTGGCTGGAGAGGCCAGCAGCATAGCGTTGAGTGGGACACTGTGCATGAGTTGATCTGTCAGCACCGAGATTGGCACATGATAGTAGCCCAGCACCGCTGGCTTCCCAATCGCTGGCCAGCCTGATCACTGAGCAGCCCTGCAACACCACATTGCCGTCTCTCTGACTCCTTCACCACCTCCCACCAACCCCCCCCCACCATCAGCCCCAACCTCCCTACATGGCAGTGCTGACCTCCATCGCCTTCCCCCACATCAGTAGTCCTGTCCCTTCCTGACATCCCTGACCATGTATCCCCCCTCCCCTGCCCCACCTGGATGGCCAGCCCCAATCACTCCCTTTCCATCCTCTGCCACCAACCCCTTTGCAGAGTGGCAGTGGGTTAGGGAAGAGAGTGATTGGGGCTGGCCATCCAGCCAGGGTGGGGGGAACATAATCAGGGATGTCAGGAGGGGACATCCCTGACCATCACCCCCACCTGATGCCCCTATAGGATCTGCCCAATATGCACTACCCCGATACGCCCTGCCCCCTTGATGCCTGGTGGGCAGTACCAGGGTCCTACTTGTGTTTTGTCCCTTGAGCAGTGTCAGGAGGCCAGGTGGGCACTGCCAGACTGGCACTGTCCAGGCGTCACCCCCTTTTCTCCTAACCTGCTTTGGGGCCTGTCTGTTCTTCCTAAGAGGGTCAGGTCACCTGTTCCCCGAATGTGGGGAGCGGTAGTAAACTCCACTGAAGGGAATCACTCCTAGTGGGGAGGGGAATACGAGTAGGCCTGGAGATTTCAGTCCCAGGCCTGCTAATCATAGAGGAATTGCAATTTAAATATTTAAAGCAGCTCCACGCTGATTTCCAGTGTGAAACTGATTACTCCAAAAAACTTGGTGTTAAATGCACAAGAAGGACGTGGCACCCAGTGGAAAGCATGCTAAACGGCCTCTGCTGATATCTCCTGGCCCATTGCGCTGCTAGAGAGAAAGGAAAGCTGGATTGAATGCCAGGAGGCTGCTTCTGAGTACTGTTGCTGCAATTGTGAACAGGGAAAACTGAACACCAGAACAGGGAGAGAATCCAGGGGCATAGATGAGGCATTGGAGGCCTCAGTGATGGAGGTGGGCATGGGGAGAAATTCCATGGTTCCAAGGAGGCCCAGGGGCCTTCAAGGACAACTCCAAGAAGTAATTGGGAGCTGGTGGCCAGGGATGTTAATTCCCAGAGTTAGGGCCAAGTTCTGGCAGAAGTTCAATGACTTCATGTAAGTGCTAAAGGTCAGTGAATGCATGATACCTCCCAACCACACCGCCAACCCGTTCTATGTACAACATTCCCATCGCTTACCCATCATCAGTTGCTAATATCCTGGACTAAGACTTCATATTAGAATTCTCCCTCTTACCTGAACATCCCTACCAATGCTGCCAGCCTCACCCTCTCTTGATGCCACTACATAACTCCAACTCCCCAGCTATGCCAAACATAGCACCAATTTATAATGTAATGCAATGATAGCGATTCTGTCTCTCTATTGCAGGGCATGATGGTGCATGAGAGCGCAAAGCCGGCAAAGGACAGATATGCCTGTAAATCCTGAACCTGATGTAGAGATGTCAGCGTTGGACTGGGGTAAACACAGTAAGAAGTCTGACAACCCCAGGTTTAAATCCAATGGATTTATTTGATACTAAACTTACAAGCTTTCAACCTATGGTCTTCGTCAGGTGAAGAAGGTCAGCTTTCGATCCTATGGTCACCTGACGAAGACCATAGGTTGAAAGCTTGTAAGTTTAGTATCAAATAAATCCATTGGATTTAAACCTGGGGTTGTCAGTCCTGAACCTGACAGAGGAGATGACTGTCCACAACTTGGAGTTGGTTAGAATAGAGCCTGTGACATCAAGCATGGCTGAGAACATTGAGGCTGACCCAATTATCCAGCTTAATGCCCCTTCGCAATTCACCGCTCACCCTTATCCTGCTATCTGGCAATAATGAGCAAGCTATGAACAGAGCCATTGTGGATTTCTTGCTCTCCATTCCCCTCTTTCTCTCCTACTAAAGTTTTTCAATTTTCTGACACCCAAGAACTGCCATCTCCTCAGTCACAGCAGCATTTGGGGGATGAGACAGCAATGCCACACCGTTAATGAAAATGTATCATCAGTTGACCTGATACCAACTGCCAGAAGCTTAAATACTGGCATTGCACATACCAAAAAGTCTCACGTTGAGTCACTGGGCAGAGCTTGTCTGAGTTGGACCAGCCTTAATAAATGGCTTGTGTGCCAGTTGACCAGATGGTGAGGTGACAGAAGAGTTCCGTTGCAGAAGACTCAAATGGTAACATGCAGGAGTACGATGGTTAGTATTCATACAAGATGATGAGCATATTGCCTAGCTACTCGACTGCCTCCCCTCACTGTCAAGGAACATGGAAAATCTGACTTCAGCTTGGAAATAAATGTCTCTGTGAGATATTTATTTCACAGAGACATTTATTTCCATCACCAGCTTTCATCAACTTGTCATGCTGAAGGGTCGAGAAGTTTTGGCCCTGTACCTCTTGCAGCCTTTTTGTGAACAGGTTAACTGTGTCCTCTGCGACCTCCGTGAGGATGCAGCTAAACTCCCTGCCAAATCTAAACACTTACCACAAGATCTCCAAAAACATTTGATTTGTTCTATTATTGCCACGTATATTAGTGTAGTGAAAAGTATTGTTTCTTGTGCGCTATATAGACAAAGCACACTGTACATAAAGAAAGGAAGAGAATGCAGAATATAATGTTACAGTCATAGCTACGATTCAGAGAAAGATCAACTTAATGCGAGATGGGTCCATTCAAAAAGTCTGATGGTAGCAGGGAAGAAATTCTTGAGTCAGTTGGTACATGTCCTCAGACTTTCGTATCTTTCTCCTGACAGAAGTAGGTGGAAGAGAGAATGATTAGGCTATGTAGGGTCCTTGATTATGCTAGCTGCTTTCTCAAGGCAGCGGAAAATGTAGACAGAGTCAATGGATGGGAGGCTTGTTTGTATGATGCACTGGGTTTCGTTCACAAACCTTTGCATTTTTGTGCACTCTTGGATAGAGCAGGAGCCACACCAAGCTGGGACATAACCAGAAAGAATGCTTTCTGTGGTGCATCTGTAAAATTGGTGAGAGTCTTAGCAGACATGCCAAAGTTCCTTAGCATCCTGAGATAGTAGAGGCATTAGTAGACTTTCTTAACAATAGTATCAGCATGGAGGGACCAGGGCAGGTTGTTTGTGATCTGGACACCTAGAAACCTGAAACTCTTGGCCATTTCTACTTCAGGCCCATTTGATGTAGACAGGAATATGTCCTCCACTGCACTTACTGAAGTTGATGACTATCTCTGTCATTTTGTTAACATTGAGGGAAAGATTATTGTCATTGTACCAATTTTACAAATTCTCTATATCTTTCCTGTACTCCATCTCATTATTGTTTGAAATGTGACCCGTTACAATGGTGTCATCAGCAAACTTGAAAATTGAGTTGGTTGGGAATTTGGCCGCACAGTCATAGGTGGATAAAGGGTTGAAGACACAGCCTTGTGGGACACTGATGTTGAGAATGATTGTCGAGGAGGTGTTGTTGCCTGTCCTTACTGATTGCAGTCTATGGATTAGGAAGTCTAGGATCCAGTTGCAGAAGGAGGAGCCAAGCCCCAGGCCACAGAAATTGGAGATAAGTTTTGGTATTGAAAGCTGAGCTGCAGTTAATAAATAGGAGTCCGACATTAGTGCTCCAGGGTGGAGTGTTAGGCCAGGGAGATAGTGGACCTGTTGTGGTGGTAGGTGAACTGTCATGGATCCAGGCAATCGGGAGGCCGGAATTGACGTGTGGGTGATTAACCTTCCGAAACACTTCATAGTGATGGATGTGAGAACCGTCGGATGATAGTTCGTTGACTGGCTTTTCTTTGGTCCAAGGATAATGGTCCACTGTGAACCCTCCACTGTCCTTGCAGACACTTTGCAATTGCAGAAGTTTTCTTACAAAATGGCCTTATCTGCAAATTGAGCACCTTTCCCTTTAGTACTGGTGGGGCTGGGGCCCACTTTGCTGCTCATTGCTTTGTAGAGTGATATAAAAATCCATTTGATAAACCTACATTTAGAAAAATAGGCGTCGCATCAGTTCACCTGTGTGACACCCAGGTTGAACTGAATCAATTGCTTCCATATAGGGGAACCCCATACGAATGTACTTTTCATGAGGGTGCACCATTTGGGCCATACCAGAAGTAGCTGATAGCATAACACATGGAGGGTGCAAGGCTCACAGCAGTGTCATATGGAAACCAAATTTGTACCTCACCATTTCTTACTGATCCAGTAACGTTCTATCTTGTGTTATGGCAGGAGGGAGTTTAGTTTAAACAGCCCTGATTTCTCCTTCTGCCACCTGTCCTTAAATAGAAAGGTATTTTGATTTTCCCTTTTTATAAGCAGTCACATGTTTTCCTACCTCTTTATTTCAGTGTGATCCAATGTCCATTAATAACCCCACAACAAACTCAAGATAGGGTTAGTTTATTGGTACATGTTTCAAACGTGGACCGGGGTGTCACAACACAGCTCCCTGTGTGTTCATATAATAAATAAGTGATGGAAAAAGAAATATTTACAGGGCAAGGACCATGGAGTAAAGAATTATTGATTCACATGAGCTCACTGGTATACTCCTTCAGAGGTCTACAAGTTGAAAACCAATGCTGGATGATTCACTTTTCCAATAGAACTGATTTCCATGATGAGATAGACATACAAAGATGAATTATTTTTGTAGTCAATCACGTAAAAGTTCCAGTAGATGCAGTGTAGATAGGCACCCAATATTCAATCTGGAGAGAGCCCCTTTTCTAAATTGCTGCTGGTAGATGGAAGATAGCAGACTGATTTGCAAAAGGCAAAACAGGTTCTCTCTGTTATGGGGGTCACGTCATATGACTTCCACCTCTCCACTTGGCTTTGACAAGGAGTGTATTCCTTTGTCTCAGTTCCTGAGATCATTAATGTTACAACCACAATGAATTTGGAAACAAAATTGCAGGGCTCTTTGTACGAGCAAACTGGTAGATGCTGATGGCTAGATCTAGCTTATGAAATTTAAAGTAAAAGTTTATTTCTTAGTCACAAGTAAGGCTTACATTAACACTGCAATGCAGTTACTGTGAATTTCTCCTAGTTGCCACAATCCAGCACCTGTTCAGGTCAATGCATCTAACCAGAAATGTGGATAATATCGGTATAATTCCCTTTGAATCTGGCCTCTGAACCCACAAGGCTTTGTTTGTGCTTCTTCAGACATAACAACGTGCTCATTTCTTTGATATTGTCAGATTAGCTCCTCTTGTTCAAAGGCCACAGCTAGACATGGCTTCAGTCATTTTAAAAAAAGTTCATTGTGCAGTTTTAAACTTTTAGGAATTAGCTATGAAGATGTATGTGTGTATTTTATAAAAATGTAGGCGATTCTCCCTAAAAATACTCTAAGTGCCAAATTTGCATAAAAACTGGAGTAGTTCCCTTTGATTTTTTAGCAGGATTTTCAAAATGAATCTCCCACACTTTGAGCACTGCACAGAGCCCCAGGGAGATTTACATTGAAAATCAGTGGGTGGCTTGGGAAGCCAGCTGCAAAGCGTTGAGTGGGCCACTATGCAAGCAGGGATCTATCAGCCCCTCATTGCCAGTGTCCTGACCACTGGCCAACTCCATGACTCCCTCCACCCTCCCCCTCACTGCTCTGGTGTACCTCCACCTGCTATCACTATACTCTCTGACCTCTCCAGGTTCAGCAGTCATCTCCTTGACCCCCTCCCTCCTCCTTCCTGACCATCCCCCCCATCTAGGTGGCCATCCCCAAATGCCCACTCTCCTCTATCTGTCACTGAATCACCAATCCCTATGCAGAGTGGCAGCAGGAACCCCTTCCCCCGTCTCCTTGGCATTGCTGGATGCCCAGTGGTCAGTGCCAAGTAACCCTAACTCCTTTTGGCAGTGTCAGGGGACCAGACTGGCACTGCCCAGCAGGTAACCCTTCTTACCCACCACCTCCCGAAGAAGCCTTCATTGCCTCTGTTCCTTCTAGCAAGGTTGACCGCTAGTTCCTCATTCATGGGGCGCTGTTGTAAACCTAGCTGGAATGAAACAGTCCGGAGCTTTCAGTCCTGGGCCTGCTAATGAAATTTAAATTCAAATTTTAATATTTAAATCAGCTCCAGCCTGATTTCCAGAAAACTTGGTATTGGAGACGCTTGGAGACTATGCTGCCCAAGGGAAGCCCATTGGCTTCCGTTGATGGTTCTCAGCTCACTGCACTGTTGGAGAGTTGCCTCCCTATAATCTGTGGTCTTAGCACCATTATGCTGGTATAATAATCTGCTTAGAGGTAGCTTGACGTAAAGATGCCGGCGTTGGACAGGGGTGGTAAGAATTTAGCAACACCAATTTTCAATCCAACCAATTTATTTGACAGTAAACCTGCGAGCTTTCAACACTCTCTGTGTCTTCGTCAGGCAAAAGACACAGAGAGTGTGTTGAAAGCTCGCAGATTTACTGTCAAATAAATCGGTTGGATTGAAAATTGGTGTTGCTAAATTCTTATATAGGTAGCTTATCAGAGGTTTTCCGAAAACCTAAGTAGATAATAGGGCAAATTTTCCCCAAATTGCGCCCATCACAGAAATCATAGTAGGCGAGGGGATGGATCATGGAAAGGTCCATTGACATTGGACAGGGTTTTCCAGTTTCGGGGCTGGAAAATCCCACCCAATGTCTATCGCATTTGTTTTCACCCATTTCCTTAGTGACTTCTACAAAGAACACTTATCAGCTACGAGGGACCCTATCTATTTATCAATAAACTTTTGTGAAGCAGCTTGGGATGTTTCGCTACTCTAAAGGTGTTGTTTTTAATGAAGAGGTTTGGGACATCCTGAGGTCTTGATCAGATATGATATAAAAGCAAATTCTTTCATTACTATCTGACAGCTGAAGGACTGGCTATTTTAAGAGAGGAAAATCTAACCTCCAGACTGATAGTTCTATTAAAACCTACAGCTTTACAGAAAGAGATTGGGAGTAGTATTAAGTTCTCAACTTTTGCAACATTCAGCAGTAAGATACTTTCATTAAAATCCAGAGATGTGGGAATAATGGAATTGTGACAATGCTAAGGAGTACAGTTGAAAGGTAGACTTCTTGGAAAAAGAAGAATCACGGTATAATGTCTCTAATTCTTTGGAAGTCTGTATAGAAAATCCATGTTAACTATTGGAAAATGGAGGCGATGGCTCATGATATTATCACTAGGCTATTAAACCAGAAACTCAGCTAATGTTCTTGGAACCTGGGTTTGAATCCCACCATGGTAGATGGTGAAATTTGAATTCAATTTTTTAAAAATCTGGAATTAAGAATCTACTGATGACCATGAAACCTTTCCATGAAAAACCCATCTGGTTCATTAATGTCCTTCAGGGAAGGAAATCTGCTGTCCTTACCCAGTCTGGGCTACATGTGATTCCAGAGCCACAGCAATGTGGTTGACTCTCAACTGCCCTCCAAGGCAAATAGAGATGGGCAATAAAAATGCTGGCCAGCCAGCAATGCCCGTGCCCCTGAAAGAATAGAAAAAAAAAACTGATATGCCTTGAAATTTCATGCAACCAACATACATTGGGGAATTAAAAGCACAGCTCAAACAGTATGGCATCTAGAGTAATTGGCCTTTCAATGTGGGCCATTTATGAAAATGGGTGTTCTTTGCATTCCAACCCCATGAGGGAGCTTCTTCCCCCCTTTGCTATATTAAACCCTTCTTTCCAGTTCGGAATAAAAAAAACTGGTTGTTGTTATCAAATGTCCTGTTACAGGTGAAATTTGCTACCACATGCAGCAGTTGAGGTGAATAGCATAGATCCATTTCAGGGAAAGTTACATAAGTACATGAGAAAGCAACTGAAGGTTATGCTGGGAGGGTGAGATGAAGCAGGGTTGGGAGGAGGTCATTAACACCAAGATGGCCAGTTGGAGTGGATGGCCTGTTTCTGCTCTGTAAGATCAATGTAATTTCATGTGTAAAAAAAAAACCTGTTGCACAATGCACGCCCGATTTACCTCAAAAGTTATTAAAGTTTGCTGTGTGTGTTTTAAAAGGAAAACTGACGCAGGGCTCACTAGGAAAAGATGGAAGGATCTGTGATTACATTAACAGATGCCTCCGTGTATCAAGTTTAGTCTCCATGTGAGGAACAAGGCTAGTATATCAGTGACTTGGCAGAGAAGTGGCCAGAGACCAGTATCAGAGTTTAAAAATAGTAATGATGTCTGCTGCCACACCACAAGATGACTGCATAGCACTTGGAGAAACATATCCAGTGCAAGGTTTAGACATTTCGACTGTTGCTGTGAAGTGCCACTTTCTATCAGTCTGAAGCCATGTAAATGCTGCAGTTTGCGCTTTGCTGAGCTATTTCTAAAATAATGACAGTACTGAACCATGGTTAAAATATAATAAAATCCATTAACATCTCTGCATAATGGAAAGAATTGTTTGCAATATAAGCAGGCAATGCTTAATGGTCTAGAAACTAGTCTCGCAGTGCCAGTCTTTTGCCCACTAAGGCCTGAGTATAGTAAGCATCAATCCTATGTACTATTTTTGTTAGCACACCAAGTACAACACCAAATCTATTCAAACATCTCCCTCCATGCATCCCTTTACCATAACTAAAACCGGGATGAGGTACAAAGTATATTGAAATGAAGGGACTAATTCCTGTCTGAGCTGCCCTTTCCAGGACTAATATTTATCGAGCAGCCAGTGTAGGCTGCACTGAAGGAAACCAGGCCTAATTGCTACTGCAAGGAGAAACCAAGAATCAAAGTTACCTCAGCACGGAGCAGGCAGGAATGCAGTGACCCTCCATGTTCCAAAATAAAGTGATTGCCGTCACTTATTAATCATTGCAATTGCTCACCCACCCCCTGCTCCTATCATCACATCCCATTGTCACTTGCTGCCCACATATCTACTGCATACCTCCAATTACCACACATTAACATTGCCAGACACCCCTCCTGTGCCATACATTTCCCATCATTGTTCACCTCCTGTTCACACTTCCATCAGCACCACTGTTTACCCGCGTCTTGCACTTCCACCAGCAACACCTCACCCCCAAACAAACCCCCCCACTAAACCCCCACCTGCTGTGCTCCTCGCCCCAAACTCTGTCCTCCCTCCCCAGATCTCTTACCCATAGCTACAAAAAACAAAGAGCAAAGAACAACACAGCACAGGAAACAGGCCCTTCAGCCCTACAAGCCTGCGCCACCCATTTTAATACTCAGTGAGTGCCTCATTCCAATCCTTCTTCTACCTTCGACTTTTGTCTACATCTAGCGGACGCCACAATAAAGGGGTGCAAATTTAGAGCATTATATGTGAGCCAGATTAAGGGAAATCCAATTTAGGGACAATTTATTAACACCAATCAGCCTAAAAGTGCGTTTCACAATTCCAGACTCCACTGGAAACCAGGCTCAGATGCTGAATCCAGGCTTTAGCCCATCCTGATTGCAGACCCAACCCATTACTTCATTAGTTTTGACATAATGAAGGTCAAAACCCAATATTGAGAGTACCAGGGAACTCACAATTCAGGCACAGCCAGCATCTCTGTGCACCCAACAACGGGTACCCCTGAATTTCTGAGCCAATGGGTCTACGTGATTTACTTCTGTGTGTTAAGTGTCAACACCTCTGCAAAAATAGCTGATAGATTAACTTTAAAACTTTATTTATTAGTGTCACAAGTAGGCTTACATGAACACAGCAATGAAGTTATTCTGAAAATCCCCTAGTCTCCACACTACAGCACCTGGTCAGGTACGCTGAGTGAGAATTTAGTATGGCCAATGCACTTAATAAGCATGTCTTTCAGACTGTGGGAGGAAACCGGAGCACTCAGAGGAAACCCACACAGGCACAGGGAGAATGTGCAGACTCCGTACAGACAGTGACCCAAGCCAGCAATTGAACCTGGGTCTCTAGTGCAATGAGGCACAAGTACTTACCACTGTGTCACCCATGTAACTATGTTATATATTTCTATGCTAATATCACAAGCAGTAAATTTTCAGCTTAGGCCTAATTAGCAAAACTGCGTCAGGACTTAAATATCAAATACTGGACGACAATTACCGGAGATGCTTTTGTGGGTAGAATCTGTTTTTGTATTCAAGGGCATAAATCATTGCAATATATAAAATATGAAATGTTTACTTCCTTTCCAGATCTGGAATTTGCACAGGAACTCTTGGATTACCGACGTCTAAATTTGTGTTCAAAATTGAACAAACCGGAAGGCAATTTGTACCAAAATAATCCTGTAATGTGAGTATCCTGACTGTCGGCTTCACTTACTGAGCAGTGCAGTAAACAGAATACATGAATAAGTCCATCTGACCACTTATAACATTCAAACAAAACATTTGATCCCTCTGTCATCCTGTGTCTGAGACAAGCAAGGGAGTGTTCCACATACTCCACTTAATAGACAGCTGCAGCTCCAATTTCTATCTTATAAGGCTGAAATATCGAATGGGTCTTTCCGAGTGTTATAGGAACCATCTAGCCATTGACAAAACCGAATATCCTGTGGGACAACTGCCTTGCTTTGTGTGTGTCACTAGAATGGACAAGATCTGGTTGCTCTTTGATGGCTCAGATAGTTATGGTAGAGCATGCTCAGTAAAGAGTATATATCAACTCTTGGACTGGGATTTTTCTGTTCCTTCCTGTTGGGTTAGGAAGCAGGACGCTGATACATGATTGGATGCTGCATCAACATGTTACTAAACTATTTTACCAGCAGCAGAAAGAGCAGTGCCTTTGACTCCCACTGCTAAGTGAAGATGGACCACTAGGTATGCTAATTAAAGGGCCTAACTGAGGGTCATCATCCCACGCCACTAGCATTTTGACAATGGCAGTGTGCCCCTGTGTAAATTATGATAATTGTGAAAATTAAGTGATAACAATTGTGGAAATTAAGTTATGACAAACAACTCTTCCAAATAATGGAAAATGCTTATTAATAAACAAGGCTTTCAGTGAGGCCAGCGCTTGCGTACTTAGGCTAAGCGACTAATCTAATCTTGTGTCAGTTTCATGAACATTGCATTCCAGGGCTTGGTCACAGGATAAAAACAAAGACAAGTTACCATGACAAATATCAAAATCCAAAATATATTGAGATATTACGCTATTGAAGGAGACAATTTTCAATCGGATAAGAAAAGGCAAAAAAGCTATGCTATGGTTGGTGAACTATGTAGGCAAATGAAGAATTATAAATTCTATTGGTGAAAGTATATACTAAATTACTAATTTGTAAGACCACTGGTGTTTTAACTGGTATATTCTCTCTTATTAGCTAAAAAGTGCTAGAACTGACACTGTGTGGAACTCTGTTAGAACACAATAGTAAAATTCACTGTGTCTGTTTTCCTTGCTAGCAATAAAAAAAAGCTTAAAAGATTTGAGTACTCACTGTGCATTGTCTGGTTAATCTTCAACATCTCTTACTGCATGAAATTGTTTCCCAATGGTAATCCTTGGAGGGAGAGGGGACAGCCAATCTCATACAGAGGTTCAATGCATGGCCCAATATGGGTAAAGCATTGTAAAGTTGGGCACCATAGCCATGGCACCATTGCAGTAAGATTTTCGTCTCTGATTGCTGATGCCTGCATATCCGGTCCCAGCATAGGAAAATATTTTTACCCTGCCTAGTGCACCTCAAAATAGAAGTGCACTCCCATTCTCTTTGCAGACTCAGGAGCAGCCACCTCTCTTGGCAGCTCTGCTGGTAGTGTGGAGAACCCACTCGTTCTTAAGCACGGCAGGTCTGGTGGCCATCTCTTAATTGACCGCTGCACAAGGCATTGCTACCTGGCCCCATGGGCTTGGGAACTGCATTAATCCCGCTGTCAGGATTTAGTTCATGCTGGGGAAAATCTCTGGCTAGGAGTCCAAAACCTAAAGAAATGTTCAAGGTTGGCTGCATCAGCAACTCAGCTGCTATGTTCACTGTTCCACTGTGGAATGGAGTCAGACAAAGCCAATCTCTTAGCTGAGCTTCTAAAAGGAGCGCTGGAGCTGGGCTAAAGAATAGGGGTGGCACACTGCTGCCTCACAGTGCCAGGAACCCAGGTTCAATTTCTGACTTAGACCACTGTCTATATGGAGTTTGCATGTTCTCCCCATGTCTGGGTGAGTTTCCTTCAGGTGCTCCGATTTCCTCCCACAGTGCAAAGATGTGCAGGTTGCCGGCTTGGCCATGCTAAATTGCCCTTTAGTGTCAGGGGGATGAACTAGAGTAAATGCATGGGGTAATGGGGATAGAGCCTGGGTGGAATTGTGGTCAAGGGGCCGAATGGCCTCCTCCTGCACTGTAGGATTCGATGAAAGAATAAACAGGAAGGACACCGACTGGGTTTCCCGTTCCAGCTTGCTGTCCTGAGTGCTGTGGGAAATGATTGAGTGAAGAATTGGATTGGTCTCAGCTTCCTAGTTGAACAACTGGCCAGTATCCAAATGTTACAATTACACATGAAAAGAAGAAGTTGCATTTATGTAAGCGTGTTCTCTTATCTCAGGACTCCTCAAAATGCTTTACAGCTAAGGGAAGGTAATGGCTGAGTGGTATTATCACTAGACTATTAATCCAGAAATTCAATTAATGTTCTGTGAACCTGGGTTTGAATCTCGTCAGGGCAGATGGTGGAATTTGAATACAATTAAAAAATACCTGGAACTAAGAATCAACTGATGACCATGAAACCATTGCCGATTGTTGGAAAAACCCATTTCATTCACTAATCTCCTTTAGGGAAGGAAGTCTGCCATCCTTACCTGGTCTGGTCTACATGTGATTCCAGAGCCATGTGGTTGCCTCTCAACTAACCTCAGGCAACTAGGGATGGGCAATAAATTTGTCAACCAAGCAGCAAAGCCCATGTCTCCCGAATGAATAAAAAAGATACTTTCATAAAGTGATGCTACTTCAGATTGAGGACAAAGAGGAGACTTTTCACCTTGTATGTGCTGGGAGGCCAATGATAAATAGGTACTTTTTTGTGATTGGCTGCAATGTGTCCAAATCTGGCCAACCAAGTCTGAGACTTTTGATGAAAATGACGGTGAGAATTGACCCAGAGAATTAGTGCAAAGAGGAGTTTCTTTCTTTTATTAGTGTCACAAGCAGACTTACATTAACACTGCAATTAAGCTACTGTGAAAATCCCCCAACTTCATTGCGCTGTTAATGTAAGCCTACTTGTTGGTGCATAGGTGGAGGTTAAAGATAAAGAAGATAAAACCCAATCCATATTCTGAAAACTATACGTCACCCAAAATATCACATCAGTCAATGGATGAGGAATGGAAGCAAATTACTGCAGATGATGGAATCTAAAACCAAAAGAGATAATGCTGGAAAATCTCAGCAGGTCTGGCAGCATCCGTAAGGAGAGAAAACAGCTAACATTTCAAGTCCAGATGACCACAAGACATGGGGGCAGAATTAGGCCATTCGGCCCATTGAGTCTGCTCTGCCATTCAATCATGGCTGATACTTTTCTCATCCCCATTCCCTGGCTTTTCCCCTTAACCCCTGATCCCCTTATTAATCAAGAACTTATTATCTCTATCTTAAAGACACTCAGTGACCTGGTCTCCACAGTCTCGTGCTGCAAAGAGCTCCGAGAATCATCACTCTCTGGCTGAAGAAATTCATCTTCATCTCTGTTTTAAAAGATCATCCTTTTAGCCTGAGGTTGTGCTTTAACAAAGGATCACCTGGACTTAAAACATCAGCTCTTTCGTCTTCTTACAGACGGATGAGGAATGGTACGTGAGTCATGACATTTTTGAAAAGATAAGCAAATGTACACGTGTATTCAAATATACTGTTGGCATGGTGCATTCAGTGGGTCTTTTTTTAGTGATCAAGACGTGCTACTAATAGTTGCCTACCAACAAACATGAAAAACAAGTTTAACTTGTTTATTAATGTATAGTTTATTACAATTTTACAGGGAAAAATTTAATTTTTTTCCCCCTAAAAAACCTTTTCCTTCATTATTGATACATTTTACATCTCCAAATTTAGCAATCTATATTACAGACAAGCAACCTTATTACAGACCTGTGTAGACTTTGGGGTTGAAATCCTAAGAACTGGTGCAGTGTTTACAAAAATGCAGCCCCCTGTATCGAAACATTGCAAAGCAATCAGGTATCCAAAAGCGTGGCAGGAAATAAAGGGGCAAGAACAGAGGAGCAAATGTGATATTAATTTATCAACCCAGCTTTTTCCCTTGTGGTAAAACAGTAGTAATCCAAGCACTAAAACAACTTTTCTCACAGTGAGTTTACAGTTTATTGTCCAAGTAGAAGACTTAATGCATTTGTATATAATTCCAGTGTCTCCCATTCTAACAGTGGTGCTAATGTTTAAAGTTAAAACCAGCAAACCAATAAGAGAAAGTAAGGAAGAAACTTTACATTAGTGCCTTACCATGTGGATAAAATATCTCAAGGGATTTTGTACCGTAAATTATTAATCAGAGTGCAGTGTTGTTGCTGGCAAGTGAGGAATTGCATACAAACATTTTTCTCTCTGGTCTTATCTTGCTCAGTAAATGGTCCTGAGTCGAAGGTTGTGGGCTCAGTCTCTATCCCAGGAATCCTGCGCCATGCTAAGGGAGTGTTTCATTGTTCGGAGTAAAATGTTTCAACGAGCTGTTAAGTTGGTACCTGGCCATGTGTCTTCTCGGGTAGACATTAAAAAAAAACACATGGCATTATTCAGAGAATCATATGAAGAGCTCTCCTCAACAATATTTATTCCTGAACTAACACCACTATAGATTTTCTACTCATTTATCTCATTGCTTCTCTCCTATTTATTCATTCACAGAATGTGGGATGGCCATTCCTAATTGCCCTTGAGAAAGTGGTTGTGAGCATCCATCTTGAGCCTCGAGTCCATTCATTACTTTCCCCCTGTTTCACAAACCCTACCTGTGCTCTTCAGTGGGACCTTCAGGACGTTAGACCCAGGGAATAACGAAATATGCCCAAGTTGGAATCTTGTGTGACTTGTAGGGGGAACAAGGAAGTTGTGGTGTCCCTACCACTTATTTGTGAGATTTTACTGTGCCCAAATTGGCAGCTTTGTTGCCCAATGTTACAATAGTAACTACACTTAAATAGTATTGAGCTTTACTTCACAGCTAAAAGACACTGAGTGCAACATGAAAGAGACTAAGTGGAATTAAAAGAGGGTTTCAAATATATGAGAGAGAAATGAAGGTATGGACAAATTGAGAAAGGGAATTGTATTACCTGGGACTTAGGTTAAAAAAAACTGATCTGTGAACTCTTGAAGATGTCGTGGAGGGAAAGGAATAAATTTAAATATAAATTTATTTTGCTGTATTATCCCTGAGGCTGGATGGCACTGATGTGTGGAGATCATGCAGAATATTATTAAACTAAAGGCTCCAACAACATTTTGATGCCACCATGGCATCAATTTTAGCTTTTGCTAGAGAAATTCACTGCCAGAAAGGATGGTAAAGATGGGAACCCTCAACAATTAAAGAGCATTTATGTGGGCATTTGAAATGCCACAGCATACAAGGCTGTGGACTAAGTGCTGGAAAATGGGATTAGAATAGAAAGGTGTTTGAAGGGCCTCTTACTGTGTTGTAAAACTCTTTGGAGGGATTGTGCTTGCCCCAATGCTGGAAAATTCCACCTGAGATCAACGGATGTTTGTATGGTCCGTGTCCCGTCCGCTATGATTTCTTTGGTGGGAAAACATTGCCCTATGGATCTATGAGGAGGAAAAAGGACAGAGTGATTGCATTGATCATTTTTGTCCCTATGCAAATGTCCCTTTGCATAGTTTAGTGGATGGACTGTACTCCCACAGAACTGTGATCATTAAACCAGCTTTCAGAGCCCATGTGAAGTTATCTATTGGGGTGGAGGATGGAGGAGTGGTTGGCTATCAGAAGGGAGGGTTAGGAATCCAATGACTTCAATGAGTATCTAAACTGTAAGTGGTGGGTGCAGTCTGATTAAGATAATAATGTCCAGGACCAGCTGGAAGTGGGAGCAAAAGGAACAGCAGCATGAATGGGATGGTTAAATTCAGGATCATTTCCAGCTGGTCTTGGCTTTCGATATTTTAATCAGGTTGCACGCACCAACACCTCACTTACAGATCAAATATTGAAGTCATTGGATTCCCAACTCTTCCTCACAGCACACTCACCTGATGAAGGAGCGGCACTCTGAAAGCTTGTGATACCAGATAAACCTGTTGGACTTTAAACCTGATGTTGTGAGGCTTCTTCCTGTTTTAAAAGAAACTGAGCTTCACCTGTTCTACATTTTATTTACAATCAAGTTTAAGTTCAATACCAATGAAAGGTATTTACAAATGGGTTAACCTGAATCCAACTGTCAAAGAATTATCAAATCTTACAACACAAGCCGAGGCCATTTGGCCCACCATATCTGTGCTAGCTAACCAGTTTGTCCACACTCTGCTGTGCTTTGCTCATAGCCCTGCAAATGTTTCCCTTTAAATTCTCAATCCAATTCTGTTTTTAAAAGTTACTTGTGAATCTACTTTCACCATTCATTCAAGCAGTGCATTCTAGATTGTACCAATAGGGTTCACTGCTTCTTTTGTCCATTATCTTAACTCAGCGTTATTTTGCTGCTAAGCTACCCATCAATGGAAACAGTTTCTCCCAAGCTCCTCTTCATTATTTTCTAAGCCCCTACAGAATTTATTTATTCAGAAGAACTATATAAAACACAAACTAGTGCAATATTTGCAATGGAAAGATTCTATTCGTTTAACTTTAAGCTGCAACTTGGGATGATGGGTTAGATGTGTCACTTGGCCAGAGTGGGATAGGTTGGGTGGATGAATGGTTTCTGAGATTGCCAGTGCAAGGGTTCTGGAATAAAAACATACTGGGCATAATGACATGTTCTGTGAAGCCCTCAGATTAATGACTGTTTCTTGTAAAAAATATAAGCCAATGTGGAGTTGTAAAAGACCATTAAGCTTATGATGTTTTAGCTTTAAGTTTATTTATTAGTGTCACAAGTAGGTGTCATTAACAGTGCAATGAAGTTACTTTGAAAATCCCCTAGTCGCCACACTCCAACTTCTGTTCAGGTGCACAGAGAGAATTTAGCATGACCAAGCAACCTAACCAGAACATCTTTCGGACTGTGGGAGGAAACCGGAGCATCCAAAGAGAACCCATCCGGTCACGCATTGAAGGTGAAAACTCTGCACAGATAATGCCCCAAAACTGAGAATCAGACCCAGTCCCTGGCACTATGAGCAGCAGCACTAACCACTATGCTAAAATGCTGCCCTACAATGAATATACAAACTTTTATAAATATGCATTTAAGAAATCTATCCTATTTGTTTAATCCCCTGAGAGAAAGTCAATTGGAAAATCCAGCATTGCCAGTGCTTTGAGAAGTAAGGATATGTTCACCATTCCTCAAAATGTGTACGCGTTGCCACTTGGCAGGAGGGTGATTATTGTACAAAATTACACAGAATTGACCACCCGAATCAGGCCGTTTGGCCAGATGGTTTATCGTGGTCATAATGTGGAGATGCCGGCGTTAGACTGGGATAAACACAATAAGAAGTCTGACAACATCTTAAAGCTGGTGTTGTCAGACTTCTTACAGATGGGTTATGGCGGTGCTTAAGCTGCACATCAGCCTATTTACTATCTACAAGAACTTTCTGAACCTCTGAAAAATGTGGATTTAATGACCTGCAAGGCCAGTTATTCCAGGCATTCTGATATTTTGATAAGGAGGCCTCGCTGCATTTATTCTCATCCTCCTCCTCTCTGCCTGACCAGCAGGCCCCACATTGTACAGTGATTGCAGACTTTATTAGAGCATTGATGAGTGGCCTTGTGCTTTGATCAGTTTTTTAGATAAAGTTTATTTATTAGTGTCACAAGTTGGCTCATTGCAATGAAGTTACTATGGAAATCCCGTGGTTGCCACACAATGGCACCTGTTCGGGTACATGGAGAGAGAATTTAGCATGGCTAATGCACCCAACCAGCACATCTTTCGGACTGTGGGAGAAAACTGGAAGAAACCCACGCAGAGAACATGCAGACTCCATACAGTGGCCCCAGCTGGCAACAGAGGTCCATGGTACTGTGTGGCACCAATGCTAACCATCGTGTCACCCCGTTATCTCCTATTTCTCCCGAGTTGGTGCATAATTTTCAGTTTATAAAAAAAGAGGGATGACCAGAATACAAATCAATGCTTATACTTGAGTGGTTTAATTAAATCCATTGTATCCAATACCCTGCCAGAGTAAGTTGATGTACTGCTGTGCTTCATTATTAATAACCCATCACACTGCCTCTCAATAAAATGTCTTCAGGTTTTTGGGGCTCACTTCTGAATGAATAGAAAATAGCTGTGCCACATGTTGTCAATGAACAGTAATTCCACAATATTTACAAACCAAAGCTTGCCTGATACATTTTCATATTTGTTTCTCATCTTTGACAACATTATTGTAAGCAGTATCTTTTCACCAGTAATTGGAATTATTGTGATGCAGGCTAATCTTCTGCAAATATAAGACTATGAGCTTCAGATACAATTCCAATCTTCAGAAATTTAAGTAACAGTCGAACAATTAAGAAGATAAAAGAAACATGCTGAAAACCAAATGATTTAACATTTGCCTTATCGAATGTATCACCCGAGGAATTACCCTACCTTTTCATCATTAGTGTTTCTCCCTGCCAAGTTCAATTACTAGAACACATTCCTGTGTGTTCTTTTACGATACTTTTCAAATATTCACAACAAAATCAGGGAAAGTAACAGAAATAAACCCTTAACAAAAAAAGACTGCTGCTATTTATTTTGTTGTACTATTCTGGCCCAATCTGACTGGGTACTGCGCCAGCGAGGATGAAGGGGCAGTCCCTCAATGTGTGAATAAGGTTATGATGTGAAGATGCCAGCATTGGATTGGGGTAAACACAGTAAGAAGTCTCACAACACCAGGTTAAAGTCCAACAGGTTTATTTGATAGTAAACCCACAAGCTTTCAGAACGCTGTTCCTTCGTCAGTTGAGTGGGGAGTTCTGATCACAAACAGGGCATATAAAGGCACACACAATTAACAGAATATTGATTAGAATGCCTGTCTTCACAACTAATCTTGAATAGCATGTTAGCTGTAAAGACTCAGTATTCTGTAAACTGTGTGTGCCTTTATATGCCCTGTTTCTGATCAGAACTTCCTACTCACCTGACGAAGGAACAACATTCCAAAAGCTTGTGGGTTTACTATCTGATAAACTTGTTGGACTTTAACCTGGTGTTGTGAGACTTCTTAATGAATAAGGTTAGCCACATTCGGAATGAAATGGGATTGGGCAATGGGGCAGGCTGAAACAATTTTGCTAACTTTAGTGATCCAATAGAAATCATTTGATGTTTGCGCTGCGTGGAAGAGGTGATAGTGAGTCAGCTACCTGCTTTTTATGTGTCTGTCAATAAAAATTCCCACTGAAGTTAGGAAGGGATGTAAAATAGTTTATTGACTCAATACCCAAGTTAAAATTGCCCCTAATGAATCCTGGCCCCACAATCCCAAACTGCTATTGTAAAAATTGAACTTTAATTGTCTGATTTTGTCCCTCAGAAATCTTGAGGGAGGTTTTTGAAAGCAGATTTTAACTCAAGCCTTAGTCTCAATTTACGCTTCTTACTGGATGAGGTTTAAACCGATCTGAAAGCTTCACATTAAGTCCAACAAATGGGTTTTCCCTCAGGAAAGTTCACATATCATGGAACCCGATCGCAGGTGCAGTGTGAATGTTTGCAAAACTTGCTCCCTCACATTTTGTTTAAGTTCAAGTTTGAAAATGAATCGCCCCCAGATATGAGAGATGAAGTCATCGATGGGCGGGATTTTCCCGCTGCGCTCACCTCAAAATTGGAAATCCTGCCCGGGTTCAATGGATCTTTGCACTGTCCGCCCTGACCGCCCACTATGATTCCCAAGCTGGGCAGGGCGGACAAATTCACCCCATCGTGTCGCAAACACATGTCTACACTGATAAAAGTTGTCCCATTAAAAGAGCCCAAACAACACTCAGTAACAAGTCTGAAGTTCTCAGGCGTAACATTTCTTGAACATTGCAAATTGGATATGAGCTTGTTGATCTTAAACCTCTAGTTTTTCTAAATATCATGACGGTCAATGACATTATCATCCCATTCCATCCCCGCTGCTACATATCTATGAAATAAAGCCTTGGTCAGACTCCGCCTGAACTACTGCATTCAGGTTTGGGCCCTGCACCTGAGGAAAGGTATGTCAACCACGGAGGAAAAAATTTAACAGAACAGCATCAAAATTTACAGGGCTACACTATGATGGCAGGTTGCATAAAATTGGCTTGCATCCCTTTGAAATATAGGAGGTTGACCAGTGATTTAGTTGAGGTGTTTGAAGGGTGGATGCAGAGAAACAATTTACCCTTGTGGGGGAATCAGGAACTAAGGGAATAAATGTGAACTCAGCTATTTAGAGGTGAAATCTGGGACCACATTTTCACAGAAAAGGTGGTGGGAGTCTGGAACTCTCTCTCCAAAAGGCTGGGAATACTGGGACAATTGAATCTTTCATGGGTGAGATTGATAGGTTTTTTTTTTAAAAGAAGCAATCCAAGAATATGAACTAAATGACTGGACAACGAAGGTGAGGTACTGATCATCCCTGATCTACTCGAGTGATGGAGCAGCCATAAGGAGTTGACTGATCCACTCCAGTTTGTAATGTTCCTTCATAAAAATCCATTTATGGCTATTGGGATTATAGACTTCATGGAAGTTGACAATATGCTCGAGGTGAAGTGATGGACTAAGTGCTAGTGCCCCGACCCCGCACCTTCACTACAGATCGAGGCAGTTGGATATCTAACTTTCCCATAAGTGATTAAATTGGGAAAGAAGGATCCAGAGACACTATCGAAAACTAGATTCCTTCATTCTTCAAGAAAGACGGATTTCTGGAGAATGAGGTGACCGTGGTATATGGAAGGCACCAGTGAATTAACGTGGGAAGCAAGTGGTTTGCCTGGGGCCTTCTTAACTTCCCACAAGAGAATGGGGAGGAATCTTCAGCAGAAGCCTCTTGAATTAATTACAGGTCTCTATTTATTATCCTATCCCAGGCAGCGGGGAGGGAGATGCACGGTCCTGAAACCAGCCACAGTTATGGGAAGTAAATAAATAAGCCTGGGTATGTAAACGTAGAAACATTTTCTTTCAGGTGGGTGGGGGGCGGGGGAGGGGGGGGGCGTGGGGGAAGGGGTTGGTTGGGCGGAACAGCAAGGATCCCTAATCTGCACTCAGACATCCCCCAGAGTCATCCTGCAAGCCAAAATTCTCAACGTGCTGCAGAGATCAAAGTTGCTGCCTAGGACATGCATCGAACATGGTTGTGCGAATCTGGCCTTACTGCGTTCTCTAAGACAATATTCAAGATTGTCCTGATCAATCCAGTGATTGAAAATGCAGTGTTGAGGAATCAGCAGACGCAAATTCGTGTATTGCAACCAAGAGGTGACACTGTACGGGAAAGATTGCCTCGCTCTCGGCAACAGAATTTGTTTCTTCGGCAATCCATCCCACTTTGTGAGAGAAGGAAGGACACAAGATTTTGCAAATATGCACAGAGACACCAGAGATCATTACAGCAGTAACGATACCCAGACAGAAGCAAATTACTGCGGGTGCTAGAATCGGAAACAAAAGCAGAAAATGCTGGAAAATCAGTAGGTCTGACAAGCATTTGTGGAGAGAGAATAGAGCTAACATTTCGATTGGCTTTCATCCAGAGTTGAAACCTTAGCTTTATTGTTCTTCCGCAGATACTATCAGGCCTGCTGAGATTTCCCAGCATTTTCTGCTTTTGCTGCAGCGACAATATCTATCCTGAAACACTAACGTACAAACAGAAGCTGGAAGCATCACTGTCTAATGCATTTACACCAAAGAACAGCAATGGAAAGACAATGTTGAATGCCATTCTGCCTTGGTGCCTGACAGCATATGGAAATATTCAAACCGTGTCTGAACAGCTGGATTTCAAGAAGATTACAACACAACAATTTAATTTGGTGGCTTTTCTTTTTAAACTGTATTGTACAAAAAAAGATGTGCTAGAATGAACGTGTGTCTCCAGTGATAATCTGAATGCTGCATACATTTTAGACAAGTGGCATTTGTTAAATTAGTAAAAGCACAGTATTGAAAGGGATATAAGCGTTTTTAAGTTGAAGTGAGTGTGAAGAAATGATCTTTGGGCTAACCTACTGTGTGATAATGGTTTTGCTTCTGTAACTATCAAAAGGCAACCCTGGTAAATGTTCAGTATTAATTAAATGCAGCATGTCTAATATCAATCCAATCGCTGTACAAAGGGTCAACCACATTATCCTGGTGGTTCAAAAACTTCTCTTTACAGACAGCGGGTGTACTCCCTTCTATACAAAGCAAGTCGTGACCCAGGAGAGATGCATATTCGAATTGCGGTGAAATACTTTGTCACAGTGATGACTGCAGTCAAGGATGTCGGAGGGATTCTTTTTTAAAGAGGTGTCATTTTGCTCTGGCTGAAGGATTGTAACTGTACTGGGGGCCCTCCCAGCTTATACTGCAAAGATCAGTCGCACGATGCACTTTCCACTCGTCGACTGGAATCTCGGTGCTAGAAAACTAGGGACAAAGTGACATTCTTGAAGGCACTAGTGCTATACACCTTGGCACCTTGTGCTGTATTTCGTAAGCTTGGCTTGTCACAAGCACTTTCAACTCCAGTTATACAATTGACTCTTTAATATCCTTTGTTTCAGAAATCCAGTCTACTGGTTCGGCTGCAGTCACTGCTGCTTCTAGAGGGGTCACTGCTGCTTCCAGGGGGGTAACTGCAGCTTCCAGAGGGGTAACTGCCATTTCCAGGTGGGTTTTAGCAGCATCTGGAGGAATTGCTGGTGCTTCTTGAGGAGTTGCTGCTTCTTCTGTAGTTGTCGCTTCTTCTGTAGTTGTTTCGTCCGTGGGAGTAGCTGTCACTTCTAAAGGAGTTGTTGGTTCTTCTAGAGCTAAGGGTGGGGTGCTTTCTCTGTCAGGTTGGTATTTACCATAGTGTTGACTCATTCGAGCAGCGAGCAATCCTTCTTTCTCTGGAGCCTCTTCGTCAGGCAGAATCGCATCTGTTACACTTTGGCGGTACAAGTAGGATGCGTGTTTGACGGACCGTTTCAGCAAGTGACGCCGGAAAGCTCGTTGAATTTTGATTGCACAGACCTCCTCCTGCTTCCGTCGGAGTGTGGTGGTTATGGGCTCGTACGAGACCTTGGAAGGATTGGCAGCCATGAACTTCTCCTCCATTGACTCCTTCAGGGCGTCCATCTCGCCGGATTCACCCAGCACCTCCTTCGTCAACGCGAAGAGTATGTCCAAGCAATGGATCTTGTCACCCGACACCATTGGCAGGTCCATGGTAACCAGTTTGATTTTATTTGGCTTGGCAATCCGCAATGGATCATCCAGCGTATCCACAAAGTCAGAGAGCCGGGCGTACTCGACAAACTGCGTGGCTTCCGGATCGAACTTCTCCCACACTTCGTAGAACATTTCAAAGTCGTCCTCACAGAGGGGCTCGGCACTCTCCTCAGTGGCCACGTTGAAGTTCTCCAATATGATGGCGATGTACATGTTCACCACAATCAGGAAGGAAATGATGATGTAGCTGACAAAAAAGATGACTCCCACCATGGGGTTTCCACAGTTCCCTTGGATATCGGTGCCTGGATTGGCCACGTGGGGATCGCAGTCTGGGGGGCCGCTGTTCATGATGGGCAGGAGTAGGCCGTCCCAGCCGGCTGAGGTGGTGATCTGGAACAGGCAGATCATGCTGTTGCCGAACGTTTCGAAGTTGAATATGTCATCGATACCCGCTTCCTTTTTCACATAGGCAAAATTAGACATTCCGAAAATGGAGAAGATGAACATGACCAGAAAGAGCAAAAGGCCAATGTTGAACAAGGCAGGGAGTGACATCATCAAGGCAAATAGAAGGGTTCGAATTCCTTTGGCTCCTCTGATCAGCCGAAGGACGCGGCCTATCCTGGCCAATCTAATGACTCGGAACAGGGTCGGTGAGACAAAGTACTTCTCTATTATATCGGCCAACATGATACCTGAAAGAAATAAAAGAACAAATTATTGCAAATGGCGGAGAACGAAACCAAAATAGAAAATTGCGTTGGCCTGAATGAGGAAGAGACATCGATTCTTCAGTTTCCTCTGAAATGTTTGAGTTGGTGACCAACTCCACTTCCAACACTTCCAGTTCCTATTTGGAACAAAGAACAAAGTACAGCACGGGAACAATACTGTTTTCTGACAGCTCAGTGCGGTGATCATTTTGGATGAATAACCATATTTCAAGCACCCACATCAAACTCCAAAGTGGCATTGGATCACCACAACATGGCAAACAATGTAACATGACAAGCATTCACCAACAGAGACTGTTCTCAGAAGTGTGTACAACTTTCACAATTATATAGAAAGTTAAGCTATTTGAGATAGAGGAGTGGGTTAGTACAGTAAGGTAGATTTTGGCATTCATATGTAGTGTCCAACTCAATTTGGATTGAAAATCTTCTGTCTGTTGACAAGAATTACATTTGGACAGTTTCAACTTAGCTCCTGGTTCCATGAATCAAAAACCAAAAACCTAAAATGTTTCTAATTCACTAGCAAGCTACCACAGTGATTAGCATTGCTGCCTCACAGCACTAGGGACCCGGGATCAATTCCCAGCTTCCTATCTGTGCAGAGTCTGCATGTTCTCTCCACATCTGCATAGATTTCCCCCAGGTACTCCAGTTTCTTCTCTCAGTCTGAAAGACGTGCTAGTTAGGTGCATTGGGCCATGCTAAATTCTCCCTCTGTGTACCTGAATAAGTGCCGAAGTGTGTTCGACTAAGGGACTTTCACAGTAATTTCATTGCAGTGTTAATACAACCTGACTTGTGACATTAATAAATAAAGAACAAAGAACAAAACAGCACGGGAAACAGGCCCTTCGGCCCAATGAGCCTGCGTGCGCCACCTCGATGTTCCCAATTCTACCTGTGATCCCTGTTTATGTTTATAGATTTATGGAATGAAACCAAATTTGAGACAATTTAGGGAGAATTTGTTCTGACAATCAGCCTAAGGGCACATCTTTGGGATGTGGGAGGAAACCAGAGCATCCGGAGAAAACCCACGCAACTGGGGGAGAATGCGCAAACTCCCACAGACACAACTTTAAAGTGGCGCATGATAACTGATGTGAGAAATGGAATACAGTTGTTCTTATTCTTTAGAGAATGAGGCTACGGCAGACTCCCCATGGGACAGCATCACTCCTCCTGACACAGGAGTGCTTGATGCAATTAGGGAAGGACAATGAGTGCAAGTTTAGCTTTGGGTTGGGGGGTGGGGAGTGAAGGGGAGGAACTCAAAAAGCAGATTTCCAATAAAAAATGGAGATGAGTTTCTGACTTACCCACAATAGACAGAATCACCACAACAAAGTCAAAGATATTCCAGCCAATGGTGAAGTAATAATATCTTAAAGCGATGATCTTGAGCACACACTCACTGGTAAATACAACAATGAACACCAAGTTGATCCAGTAAAGAATTTCTGTTTTTTCCACACTTTGATCGTCCGTTTCTACCATCATGGTCACCATATTGAGGCAGATGAGAATCATGATGAAGATATCAAAGGCTTGCTTGCTGACGAAATCAAAGAACATTCCTTGGCATTTGTTCTGGGTGGGAGAGGTGGGAAAGAAACAGGAATGAGCTGCCACTGTGTATTTTTATATGTAACATTGATTACAATCCATCCTATTACGCCTGACCAATATTTGTCCGTGGAAGGAGAAGGTATAGATTGTAAAATACTTTGAACGATTCTACACAATTCATGAGACACGGTCTTCAACATATTTTAAACCAATCAAAGTTTAATATCTAAACTATGAGAATACAACGTGTGACTCATCAATGCAAAAACAGAAAATATGGAGAAACTCAGCAGGTCTGGTAGGTCCTTGGATAAGGGTCACTCAGACCCAAAATGTTGGCATTATTCCCTCTCCACAGATACTATCAGACCTGCTGAGTCTCTCCAGCATTTTCTGTTTTGTTTCAGAATCCAGCACCTGCAGTAATTTGCCTTTATATCATTGGACTCATCAATTTACCAGATTTGTAATTAATCCATGATGTTTGCAGTGAAATGTATGTATAATGTGCTTATAAACCGACTGGCAGATTTTCAGCAGCGCTGTCTGAGGCATTGATTAATGTTTCAAATTTCCTGGAAAGAAATCAAAGGCCCTTTAATTAATGGCAAAGTTGAATAAAATTGACGCTGACAATTGTGCTTGAGGATAATGATTCATTTTATTAACAAAGATTTCTCGGCATTCTCAGTTGGGCTGGCTGCTGGGATCCAGGCAATACAAGTTCCATGGTTGCTCCTTTCTCACTCTGTACATCACTGACAATGCGGCCCAAGGTGCGAACTGGAGAGAGAAGCAACAATCTCTCATCTCAAACCTGTGCTGCTAAATCCTGCTGTTACGGTGATGTGAGATTAAGTCCGCTGCATATGTGCCAAGAGCAATATACTGCGGATGCTGGAATCTGAAACCAAAACAGAAAATGCTGGAAAATCTCAGCAAGTCTGACAGCATCCGTGGAGAGACGATAGAGCCAACATTTTGCATCTGGGTGATCCAGGCTCAAAGCGTCAGCTCTATTCTCTCCCCACAGACGATGTCAGACATGCTGAGATTTTCCAGAATTTTCTGCTTTTCTATGTAAATGTTAGCTTGCTTCAGAAGTCACACGCTCATTTCTGAGTAGAACTTCAGGAGCACACAATAGACACGTACTTCAGTGCAGTACTGAGGGAATGCTACACCATTATGGGGTCCATCCAAGAATAAAATTAAACTGAGATCCTGACTGCTCAAGTGACACTCTATGAAGAACAGCAAATGTGTTTTTTAGTGTCCTGATCAATAGTTATCAACATCCGTTAAAATAAATGATGTGATTATTTGTCTCATTACACCGGGTAGGATCTTGTGTGCAAAATTCTCTATCATGTTTGCTGGTCTGATTTCAGTGATTACATATCAAAAGTAATTCATGAGCTGGATAGCATTTTGGGGTGTCCTGAGGTCATGATAGAGGTTGAGTAAATGCAAGTCATCTTTTTTGTTTCCTTTGCGATGTTTTCTCAGCACTAGCCAGCAGAACGTACACAAGTCACTCTTCCTATCAATACCATCACCAGAACAGCACTGGGTGAGCGACACCCAAAATAACAGGCAGCAGATTGAAGATATATTAAATTTGGTGCCTTGGGACGTCTCCCCAAGCCGTTCAAGAGAAGATCTCTGAACAGAATGCACTCCTCACAGACTCTCCATTTTCATTTGAAGATTCATTGATGTCTAGGTTAACACTTACATTTGGTCTTGGGATGGGTTTCTGTGGTTTCTTTGAGCCAAGCTTCTTCATAGCATTGTAGTATTTCTTCTGTTCTTCTGTCATAAAGATATCTTTCCCTCCAAAGTAAAGATAAGAACATTTACAATTATTTAATGCAACTTCGTTCATATTCAATACGTTCAGTGAAAGAAAAATGAGTGCTTTAAGATCATAAGGAGCAGGAGTAGGCAGGTCATTTGGCCCCTTGAGCCTGCTGCATCATTCAATAAGATCATGGTTAACCTGACTGTGACTTCAACTCTACTTTCTTGTCTGTCCCTCATAATGCTTGGAGATCAAAGTTCTGGTTAACTCAACTCTGAGTGAAATTCAATGACCCAATCAGCACTGCTATCCAAGGTAGGGATTTCGAAATGATCATGACTCTTGGCAAAAGGAGTTCCTCCCCATTCTTATCTTAAATGGATGATCCATTCTTATAAAACTGCGTACCCTAGTTCAATATTCCCCAGTAATGTTGTGTAATTCCTGAGAACAAATGTATATTTTTAAAAGTATGTAGTCAATATAGGAACTAATAAATAATCTGGGATAAATAATCTCAGATATCTTGGAAGCAAACTTCTGGATAGAGCAGCACAATGGCACAGTAATGAGCACTGTCGCTTCACAGCGCCAGTATCGCAGATTCAATTCTAGCCTTGGGTCACTGTCTTTGTGGAGTTTGCACATTCTCCCTGTCTCTGTGTGGGCTTCCTCTGGGTGCTCCGGTTTCCTCCCATAGTCCAAGCATGTGCGGGTTAGGTTGATTGGCCATGCTGAATTGACGCTATTGTCAGGGGATTAGCAGAGTAAATGCGTAGGGTTACGGGAATAGGGTCTGGATGGGATTGTGGTTAGTACAGACTAGATGGGCTGCATGGCCTTCTATACTGTAGGGATTCTATGATTCTATGAAGGCCTATCTAACTCAATCCTAAGTGAAATTCAATGATCCAGCCCCCACTGCTATTCAAGGTAAGGATTTCAAAACGATCATGACTCTGATAGAAGGAATTCCTTTCCGTCTCCATCTTAAATGGGAGGTCCATTCTTATAAACCCGCACACCCTAGTTCGACATTCCTCAGGAATGTCACCCAATTCCTGAGGACAAATATGTATTTTTAAAAGTACATAGTCAATGTGGGAACTAATAAATAATTCGGAACAAATAATCTCAAATATCTTGGAAGAAAACTCCTAGATAGAAAATAGGGTGAACAGGAAATAGAGGGCGTGAAAAAAGAAACATCCTCTAAGCATCAACACGTCGAGCCCCCTCAGAATCTTGTGCGTTTTAAGATCACTGCTCATGCTTCCGAACTCGAGTGAGCATGGGCCATATCTGTTCCATCTTTCCTTATAAGGCAATCCCTTCATCCCAGGATTCAACTGTGAACTTTCTCTGAACTCATTTGGTTGCAAGTATATCCCCCTTTAAATAACCAGATCAAAACACACATGCCATCATACAAAGTAGGAATAGGCATCTTAGTCCCTTGAGCCCGCACTCCCATTAATAAAATCGCGGCTGATTGATTGTGCCCACAATGACACTATCCAACCTCCTCCTGATACTCTTTGTTTCCCTTGTAGGGCAAGAATTGACCCACTTCAACGTTAAAAATATTCAGTGAGCCACCTCTACCATTCTCTGGGGAAAAGAGTTCCACAGAGTCACAATCCTCAGAGAGGAAACAAATTCTCTACATCTCTGTATAAATGGGAGGACCCTTATTTTTAAACTGTGTCCCCTAGTTCGAATCTTTCCTACAAGGTAACATCCTTTCAGCATCCACTCTGTCAAGTCCTTTTAGCATCTTCTATGTTTCAATAATATCACCTGTCATTCTTTTAAACTCCAGTGGACACAGAGGATGGTGATGGCCTGGTGATATTATCACTAGACTATCAATCCAGAAACTCAGCTATTGCTCTGGGGAACCAGGTTTGATTCCCGCCATAGCAGAGATTGGAACTTGAATTCAAAAAATTATCTGGAATTAAGAATCTACTAATGATTGTGAAGCCGATTATCAGAAAAGTCCATCTGGTTCACTGATGTCCTTTATGGAAGGAAATCTGCCATCCTTACGTGGTCTGGCCGATATGTGACTCCAGAGCCACAGCAATGATTCTCAACTGCCCTCGGCAAATAGGGATGGGTAATAAATGCTGGACAGATATTGCCCTCCTAGACCAGAAATCCCTATCTGAGGGCAACAGACCTTTAATTGGTCCATCAAATTTTCTGTCCCGCCAGTTACAATTCCTGTGGCAAGAGGGACAGAAAGTCTTGCCCTCTGTTTCCTGTTAGTTCACTCTACTCTCTATAAGACATAAGATGTAGGAGTGGGATTAGGCTATTTGGCCCATTGAAAAGTTTACTTCCAAGATATTTGAGATTATTTATTCTGTATTATTTATTAGTTGCTACATCGACTGTGTACTTCTAAAAATATGTATTTGTTCTCAGGAATTGGGTGCTGCTAGCAAGGCCACATTTATTGCCCATCTCTGAGGGCTTTCACAATCAACTGTGCTGGAGTTATAAATACTGCAAATGTGTGCAAAATGGCACGTTTCCTTCACTGAAGGATAATAGTGAACCAGCTGAGTTTTTATGATATTTCGGCAGCTTTTATCTTGTCTGGCGCCTGCCTACAAATCTACTGGATTTAACCTCCCAATTTTCCATAATGGGATTTCTAATGGGATTTTGCTGTAATCGGTTTTCTCCTAATGATCACTTTACATTCATTTCCTCTTTCAGACAACCAATATAGTCAACAGACAATCCCAGGAACAGCACAGCTCAATGGAAAATAAAGTTATTATTTCAAGCTCCATCAACACACAGCAACAGCAAATGCAGGACAGCACATTTATTTTCTTTTCCTTCTTCCATGTCAACCATTTTATAGCCTTCTGAAGTTGATGCCAAATTATTGTTATTCTGTAATCTTGTGCCCATCAAATGAGCCACATTTCAGTTCAGATTAGGGAGACTCTCACCTCATCAGTCTCAGTCAGAACTGAACATAGATGAAAGGCCTGTATCTCAATAACTGTATCCTTAATATCAGACCACCCACTCCATTTATATGTGAGTATAAAATGGTTAACGGAGCATTTATGAAATGGGTTAATGTGTTACCACATCAATGCATAGTTTTGATATTTCACTCTCATCACTGCATCATGCAAAGAAGGGATACTTATCTTTTTCTTCTGCTGGTTAAAATTGTCAATAATTACACCGATAAAGAGATTTAAAGTGAAGAATGCCCCAAAGATGATGAAGATGACAAAGTATATGTACATGTAGAGATTAATTTCATATGAAGGCTGTTGCTCCATCTACAGAGGAAAATAATCATTCGTTAACACGTCACAGAAACAAGGTCAGTTCCTGAACTCGTTGAATTAAAAACTTGTCATCACAGAACTTCATTTAATAGACCCACTGCAATTTCCTGTCCATGGTCATCAACATGACGGGAAGCAGTTCGTCAATAGACAGTCAGCTTGACTGCAAACTTGATTTCCAACATTCAGGTCTGGAATCGAGGGACTTCCCCCTGATCCTGCACATTTCAACGTCTCAGATCCCAGGCAAGCCTACACTGGGATTTTTGGGACCCAGTATATTTTGTATTGTGAGATTATTCAGAACACTATGGTATCATTTTCTATTCAGAAAGTTAAAAGTCACTATGTCTGTGGCTCACCCCGTGACATCGATAGGAAAGACTGTGCAATTGTCCAATCAGCCCCTTTAGATCATTGGTAATAGGCATTAAAATGCAGGGCAGAAATTGAATCATTGGCTGGAATTTTCAGGCAGTACGACAGCATACAAATGGCACAGTAGCACAGTGGTTAGCATTGCTGCCTCACAGCCACGGACCCAGGTTTGATTCCCCTTGGGTCACTGTCTGTCTGTGTGGAGTTTGCACGTTCTCCCTGTTTCTGCATGGGTTTTCTCCGGGTGCTCCGGTCTCCTATCACAGTCCAGAGATGTGCGGATTAGGTGGATTGGCCATGCTAAATTGCCTCTTAGAGTCAGGGGGACTAGCTAGGGTAAATGCATGGGGTTGTGGGGATAGGGCCTGGGTGGGATTATGGTCAGTGCAAACCCAATGAACCGAATGGCCCCCTTCTGTACTGTAGGATTCTATGATTCCTGCCAGCGGATCGTCTGGTCCTACTTAATATGCACCCTCAACTACTGTTGTAGGACAGGTGAGAAATGCAAAATGCTGCAGAACTGCAGCCAGTCCTGCAGAACATTAGCAGGACTAGCTGCCAACGGTGACACAACTCCGCTACCAGAGAACACGCCATGCCAGGAGAGACTGGTTGGAAATCCTGGCCAATCTATTTGACAGTCACCATGTGAGTGATTCTCAAATCATGTTCAAATGGCTAAATACTGAGAATCATTGACTACTTGTCTTCCCACCAATCACATCTTGGCGTGAATTGGCGTGTCCAATGATGAGGGAGGGAAGTGGGGTAAGGAAAGGATCTCTATTTAAAATGAGCCCTTCACAATCTCAGGATTTTCCTCAGCATTTTACCAGCACCCCTGAAGGGACATCACTGTCTATAATGAGGAAGGCTACAAAGGCCGAAAGCTTGCAAGTTTACTATCAAATAAATCGGTTGGATTTAAAATTGGTGTCGTCAGGCCTCTTACTGTAAAGTAGAGAACATAATTCGGGGGAAAGCACAAGCCGGAATTCCGACCCAAAGAGAATACCAATCCAGTCATTTCCCGTTAACACCTTTCAGTGACTAGAACTCTACATTCCTGATTTCTGTAGTTCAAATCAAGAACAGGTTCCAGGAAGCGAGCACTAATTCTTTCCTCCCTGTCTTTTAATATAAATAGCCACAGCGGTGTTAAATTCTAAATTTGCACTAATTGGCAGAAAGTCTGGGTGCTGCTGGGGACTAACACTCACTTGGGTCATAAAGAAGGCTCTGTATCATTTGCAAACTGGCTTACAGGATGGTTATTCTCTTATTAAATTTTAACTGTGGCTCATGATCTGGTTGGCATCTGAAGAAGCCTTGCAATGGGTACTTTATAAGGTAAAATGCTTTTATGCTTTTAAATATTTTATACGCCACAGAAAATCTATTAGACATGATGGCGGGTTTAAGTGGCAGAATAAATCACCAGAGACTTTTATATCTATATTTATTGCATTCGTGTTACTGCTTGACAGATTCAAATTACTGCCAGCAGCATCATTAATAGGGCACCGTGTACTGACGGCATTGGCCCAAGCTGAATTGTGAGCAGCCCATATATATCGAGATATCTATGGAAGCAGCCTAATGGTCGAACAATCACTTTCCATCCTGAGGGAATGGAAGTAGCAGGAAGTTGAAACCAATCTCTGGCAACACCTTTCATCACCTAGTTCATGTGATATCAATGCTGTCACACTGTTTTTATCAGGAACCGATTTAAAACATTATCTTTTTCTGGCCTGCATTCACAACAGTATGGAGAGAGAGAGAACCTTTCCTAATGTAGCCAAGCAAATTGGCCTTCAAAGTGCTGCTAAGGAGACAGCTCATTTCAGACAGACCCAGCACCTTTTGATGCCAGCTAATCATTACAATGGAGTCGTTCAGTTAATTCAAGCCTTTGAATTCCACTTCGCTGTTTCATAGAATCATAAGATCCCTACAGTGCAGAAGGAGGCCTTTTGGCCCATCGAGTTTGCACTGACTCTCCGACACAGTATATTAGCCAACCCCGTCTAATCCCAGTAACCCCATGCATTGCCTCTGCTAATCCCCCGAACCTACATATCTTGGGACACCATGGGGTAATTTCGCACAGCCAATCCACCTAACCTAATCCCTAGACGGAGGCATTCGGTCCACCAAGCCTGCACTGACAACAATCACACCCCAGGCCCTATCCGCATAACCCATCCATATGTACCCTGATAATTTACCTTAACACTAAGGGGGCAATTTAGCATAGCCAATTCATCTATCTATTCCACACATCTTTGGACTTTGGGAGAAAATTGAAGTACCTGGAGGAAACCCACACAGACACAGGGAAACTGTGCAAATAGTTAATAAATTGTCCCTAAGTTGGATCTCCCTTAATCTGACGCACATATAATTCCCTAAATTTGCACCCCTTTATTGCGGAGTCCACTTGGTGTAGACAGAAGTCATAGGTAGAAGAAGGATTGGAATGAGACACTCACTGAGTGTTAAAATGGGTGGCTTGTATGGCTGAAGGACTTGTTTCCTGTGCTGTGTTGTTCTTTGTTGTTCCACACAGACAGTCACCTGAGGCAGGAATGGAACTCAGGTCCCTGGTGCTGTGTGGGCCATTAGAAGTTGAGCTTTTATCAGGATCTATTATTTGTTCTGCCCAATGTTAATATTGATGAATGTTTTATAAGTAATAGGATGCAGCCACTGAGTGCAGCTACGCTCTCTGTAAAGTTTGATCAAAACGGAATGCTCTTTGTGCTTTAGCATACTATCTTAGGCTGCACAGCAAGAGCCCAATTCAATTGTAGTAGGGTTGAATCGGTTATACTCTCGGTAGTAAATTGGTAAAAGAAGAAACTCCAGTCTTTTCTGGGAATAGATTTACTCACAGTGTGAAAAATCACAGACATATATCCCCTGACTCAGCAAGTGTTTCTTGAAATTTTTTTACTTACCAATTAATTTAATTAACCAATTAACATCCCCGTAAAGGGGAACTGAAACAAAAATCAAAAACCTGAAAGACATTCATCAATTTAAATTAAAATGTTAGCGTTTCTTTACACGTGCACAAGTAATCTTCCAATCAATATCCTCCATCTGAATGTACTTAATCCGATTGATACTGGGGGATTTCTCCGATCTCCCAGTCGTGTGTTTATTGGGAGGTGGTGTGCTGTTCACTGGGAGCTGGGTGGGAGGAGTCCTTGATGATGCTGGCTGCTTTCCCAAGGCAGCGGGAAGAACAGACAGAGTCAGTGGATGAAAGGCTGGTTTACATGGTGGACTGGGCTATATTCACAACCCTTTGTAGTTTCTTGTTGACTTGGACAGAGTAGCAGCCATAGCAAAGCTGTGATATATCAGGAAAGGATGCTTTCTATGAAGCATCTGTAAAAAATGGTGAGAGTTGTAGCAGATATGCCGAATTTCCTTAGCCTTCTGAGGCAGCAAAGATGTCTGTGGGCTTTTTTAATTACAGCATCAGCACAGAGGGGCCAGGACAGATTGTTGGTGATCTGAACACCGAAAAATTTGAAATTGTTGGTGTTTCTGTTGCTGCTTTGCACTCAACCATGGCATAGGGAGGAAAGCCATCAATTGGGGCTAGCCATTAGGGTGCTGTTTGGGGGGGAAGGGGGTGGAGTGTTGGAGTTGCTGGTGTGAGTGGAGGGGGGGAGATCCGGATTGCCAGGAGGTGAGGATGGGAAGATTAAGGCAGGCCGGGATGGGGGGGGGGGGGGGGGGGGGGGGTAGACGTCCGGGAGGCCAGTGATCGGGGATAGGGGTGTTGCATGGTTAGTGATGCTGGCCAGTGATCGCGAGACTGGCAGTGCGTGACTACTGCAGATGAGCCCATCTCCATTATGATAGATTGGAGCATGCATAATGATCTGCTCAGTGCTATACTGCCTGCCTCTCCAGCAGGAATGGGCCCTACCCATAGACTTCTAATAATATTCACACTAGTACACTCTGCACTCCGCAGAGTGTGGGAGATTCATTTTGAAAATCCCCCTGAAGAAAAATCAGTGGGATTTATGCGATTCGATATTTAGATTTTTTTATTATTTCGTAAGTAATAACAATAATGTACTGATCCAACTCTCCTCTCCTCTGCTTGTCTGATAAAGCAAGATAACCCAGCACTAGCTTTTCACTCAGACTTTTTGGACTTGATAAACTCTTCTTTGGTACACTCTCTGCTGTGCTAAGCTCTATTGCTCATGCACCCCTTTCCAAGAGAAAGCACTATAGCCACAGAGGTCCCGCCTGAATGAAATAATGCAGTAGAATTTGCTGTCAATTTAACAACGACTGAAAGTTACACTCTGACCCCCTCTCTCCCCACCCAAAGAAGAAATCTGATTGATTTTTCATCTGATGAAATTGACTCACTAATAAGTGGTTCTATTTCAGACCTCATGTGGAAAACATTGAAGGGGAGTTTGGCCAAAGAAAAAGATCTTCCAAAATTTTATTCTCGCCAAGAATTGGGATGCTTAATTTAATGACAGGTGGGAACTATATAAGTGAGATTCTCCGGTCTTCCAGCCGTGTGTTTTTTTCTGGGCGGGAGGGGGCACGTTGTTTGCTAACGGTGAGATTTTCTGGTCCTGCATTGTCAATGGAAATTCCCAATGACCTCACCTCCACACCAGCAGGAAACCCATGGTGGGGGGTGGGGGGGAATGCACTGTCAACTGGACAGCCAAAAAATTCCAGCCCACATGTTAGTTCTTGAGCCCATAGAAACATTAAAAAATAGGTGCAATTGTAGGCCATTCGGCCCTTCAATCCTGCCCTGCCATTCTATACGATCACAGCTGATCCCATGGCCACACTCCCGAGCTCTGCCCACACCCCTTGAAGTCTGTAACAGAAAGAATACTGTGCCGAGGACATCATTGTGAAAATACGATCGAATGTTTACATTGGTGAGGTGATATTTCCATATCTACAGGTGCAGAAACGGGATATGTGGACTGCTCTAAGCATAAGTGCCATTCAACAGGAAGCCAATAAAAAGGAGTGATGGTTAACAATAGAGAGAGAAAAAGCCAGTGTATTTCCTCTCACTGCTTTTAATGGCGCGATGTTGAAAACCATTGAACATATTCAATCACAATCAAAAATTTAATTTGTAGAGACTCATGAATGTTTTAAGTGAAAGCTTTTATCTGAGTGCAACTACTCACCTCGCGAGAGTCAACAGCCGCATACATTATTTCCATCCAGCCTTTAAAGGTTGCCTTTGGGGAACAAAATTAAGAAGACAGTGTACTACATCCTCAGTCATGTGCTATTTAATTTCACGTAGTTAATCAATATTAAACGTAGCTCCAAACAGTCAGTATGAAAAGTAACAGAATTCACTACATCAGAATGCCTTGAATATTCAATATCATCACGTTCTGTGGCATAACTGATTTTGAATATTGCTTAGTTCGGCACAGTGCTTTAGACTATTTGCAACTTAGAAATGCTTATGAAAACTATCAGATCAAAAAACAACCTTTCTTGCACAGTGGTTGGTTGGGGTGTGGAATGTACTGTCTGGAAATGTGATGGAAGCAAGGTCGATCCGAGGCATTCAAGAGAGCATTAGATGATTATTTGAATAGAAACAATGTGAGGGGGATACCGAGAAAAGGCTGGGGAATGGGACAAAGTCATGATGCTCATTTGGTGAGCCAGTACAGACACGATGGGCCAAAATGGTCCCTTCCTGCACTGTGAGTATTGTGAAATTCTGTCATTCTGTGAAGATGAGGGAACGTACACATTCAGCGCTGAATTCTCAAATCTCAGAACGGACAGTTTTTCTGCCTGTGCTGGCCCTCGGTCTTCAGCAGGAGCTATTTCAATATCATTTCCTTAACATTCTGCAAACTTCCTTTCGAAATCCTAATCCTTTTCGTGTGCACTACTAGTACTAAATCTAGACCTTCTTGTGAACAGATGTCAGTGGGTCAATTTACTTTATTTTATGACCTTTGGCTCATTTTTGGATCAGGTAATTTATTCGTAAGTTCTTATGTAGCCAATAACTTTCTCCTTGTTATTCTTGTAAGCAGAATAGTGAAACATTGAGTGTTATCAATAATTGCTTTTTCCCCTCTTTCTTTGTTGGGTACAATGGCTCTATAACTTGCGTTGATAAATGTCTTCAGAGTAACCAGTCAAACCTAACACATACACACACACAGACACACACACATATAAAGATGCACATATGTGCATACAGACACACACACACACGTATAAAGATGCACATGTGTGCATGCACACACACACATATACATAGACATACACACATACGTATAAACATGCACACATGTGCATGCACGCACACACACACATACACGCATATATATGCATACATATACACATGCTTACACACACAAACGTCTCTGACAGTTCTGTGTCAGGTTATTAGAGCCATGTTGGACAATCTTGCCCCCAGTGCAATGGATCTGTATTTCTCTTATGACACAATGAACCCTGCCATGTGCTTTCAGCACTTTGTTCTCTCCATTGTATCCCCTGTAAAAACAAACTTCCTGGTTCTCTATCAGCACTCGCCAATTATGAACATTGATCGCTCCCGTCAGCAGAAATGCAGCCAATGAGGGATTGCACCCACTGCAGTGGAGATATCGCTCTAGGAGAAGGATCACGAGTGTGCTTCCATCTCAAAGACATTTTCTGGAGAAGTCAGAACATTTATAAAATCAATTGATGGCGGTGGGTCCCTGCAGCTGTAGTCTGCTGATGCCTGCAGCTCCATCGGGGCTGTGAGAGAGGCACCAGGGCCCTCTCTGCCAGCTGCTGCCAACCACCTACCAGTGCCCACTGGTTTTTGGTCTGAGCGCTGATTCATCCACCGACCTGTCCAGAAATGAACACTTAATTATTTTGATTTGGCTGCTGAAAATGCGTGAGCCCCAACTTCATACAACAGATGGAGAGGGGAAGTGGAAAGGAAGATAAGACCAGCAAGGAGATAATATGAAAATCATAGAATCTCTATAGTGCACGAGAGGTCATTCGGTCCATCAACCCGCATAGACAACAATCCCACCTATCCCTGTGATCCCACATTTTTACCCTACCAATCCCCCTGGCACTAAGGGACAATTTAGCACGGCCAATCAACCTAAACCCCGCATATCTTTGGAGTGTGGGAGGAAACAGGAGCACCTGGAGGAAACTGAAGTCGACACGGGGAGAAGTGCAGAGTCTGCACTGACAGTGACTCAAGCTGGGAATCCCTGGCGCTGTGAGGCAGCATTGCTAATCACTGTGCCATTGTATCACCCTAAATAGAATGGCAGTAAACATGAAACAGAATACAAAAATCCTTTAGGAGTAAGCCCTATTAGGGACAAGTATGTTCTTCGAGGGGTGCATTTTGGCAAAAGGACTAGGAGTAGTGATGTATTTTGAATGCACAAAATGTATAGGAGCAGAGGGATCTGTGAGACATGTATGTATCAACCTTTGAAAATGGTAGAAAATATTAAGAAAGTGATCAGCAAAGTGTATGTTATTTTGAGAATCATACAGAGAGCCATTGAGTACAAAATACGGGAAACGGTGCTAAAGATTTATCGAGCTCTGGTTGGGCACTAACCGAAGTACAACATAAATTCTGATCATCACACTTTCGAAATGTACAGGGTTCTTGCACAGGCACAGAAGAAATTGACCATGATGGTTCCAGCGCTGGGGGATTTTAGTTACAGGGATCAAAAGGCTGCGATTGTTTTCTTTCAAACAAAGAAGTTTGAGAGGACGCTTGATACATTTATTAAAAAATGATGACATGTTTGGATAAGTTAGACAAGAAAAGTATTGTTTTTGTTAGCTGTAGAATAAGGACTAAAAACACAGATTTAGGTTTTGGGCGTGTGATGAATTGTGGACAGTGAGGATGGTGAAGAAACAATAATGAACAAAAAGCTGCTGCCCATGCAGTAGAAATGGGAACAATCAATGATTTGAAAGGGATTGTAGTTGGGTGCTGAGAGAAAGCAAACATGCTGGGGATTGGGACTGGATAGATTGCTGAGTAGCCAGCGTGGACTAGTAGTTATCATCAGACATGACACCTGATACTGAAACAAATACTTTCTGCAGAGTAACCAGTTAGGAATTAACACACATGCATATATGCACAAAACACCACACACACACACACACACACACACACACACACACACCCACACACACACACACACACACACACATTGACAACATACACACCCACATATGTGCACACACATGTATACTGCTAAATATAGATATATGTATATAGAATGTATCAAAAATGTATACGAATGCACTTCCTGCAGATGTCACAACTCTTAACATTTTTGGTGTGAGAAGCCCGTTCCTCATATTGGGCATATTTTTCGGTCCCCTCCCACTGCTGGGATCTTCTGGTTGTGCTGAAGTTGACCCTTCCCAAAACCACCCTCTCCACCCCGGTTCCCAATTGGCGGGGCAGTAAACCACACGAAAGCCTGTAGATTTTGGTTGGATCGGAAGATCCCAGCAACAGCCAATGGCTCACCACATTCACTATGGGAAAACATACCACAGGGGTGGGGAGTGGAAAATCCAGGACATTGCTTTTGTCATGATTAAACGTATTGATACATTTCACTTTGGATTGAGTATTCCAAACTAGAAGTCCAAGGTGGGTGATGCTTTTGCAATTTTTTTTATTCATTCATGGGACATGGACATTACTGGCTAGCCAGCATTTACTGCCTGTCCCCAGTTGCCCTTGGGGGACGGTTGAGACGCATTGCTGTGGCCCTGGAGTCACATGTAGGCTAGACCAGGTAGAGACAGTAGATTTCCTTCCCTAAACCAGATGGGCTTTTCTGACAATCGACAATGGTTTCATGGTCATTAGTAAATTCTTAATTCCAGATTTTTTTTTATTGAATTCAGATTTCACTACCAGCTGTGGAGGGTTTCGAACTCAGATCCTCAGAACGTTAGCTGAGTTTCCAGATTAATAGTCTGGAGACAATATCAGTGGGCCATCACTTCCTCAGGCCAAGCCTCCAAGGTGGGTGATGCTTTTGCTTTTCTACAACTGGGATCTGGGCTTCTTAATAAAGAAGAGAGAAATGGCAATATGTTCTCCACAGTGAAGATACTAAGATGTCTAATATTGCCTGACCTCTGTCTGCTATGACTTTTGTGACTGCCAGTCTTTTTTCACTATGATTAAATGACCTTCTAAGACTATGAACACCTACCCAGTTCTCTCCATTGTTGCCTCCCAACCCAAGACAAGATTAATCTCTACTTTAATATTCCTCCTGACTCCCAGCTCTTGCCTTATCAACTCCCTCTGCGACTAGACTTGCAACTCCACCGTGAACCCATGTGTGATCTTGCACTTCAAAGCTCTCTCCCCAACAGTGTGATAAGCCACATTCAAATAGTATTTTAAACCTCATTCATCTTAAAAACAAATGCAAAATACTACAGATGCTGGAAACCTGAAGTGAAAATAAGATGTGCTGGAAATAGAGATTGAGTCAAATGTGACTCTTCTTCAGAAGGTATAGAATCATCATAGAATCTCTAAAATACACACATTTACACAGTCTGCCCATGTCTGTGTGTGTTTCCTCTGGTAAATATGTGGGGTTGTGAGTATAGGGCCTGAGTGGGACTGTGGTTGATGCAGACTCGATGGACCAAATAACCTCCTTCTGCAGGGATTCTATGATTCTTTGATAAATCATAAGCCTTTATATGTGGTTTATATCTATGTTTTACATAGTTCTTCAATTTTATCTGTTCATTAAAGTTAATTATCAAAGCCTCATGCTTTGGAAAGTGGAGTAGTTATTTGTGCCTCCAGAGTGCAGGCTGAGGAAATGAGACACATTATTGAGGCAGAGTGTGTAATTACAGTGTGACCAGTTTGTGTAGTCCAGAGGAATTTATAAAGGCACGGTTGACAGGAGGTGCACACAGATAAAATTTCTTAAAATGCAAGACATTAATAAATGTTTATTGATACCAACCTTCCAATTTTTGAGTCACAATAATGATGTGCAAATTCATGATAGGACCCAAAATTCAAGGTCATTTTCCAATAAGTGAAGGATTCCATTGTGGCCTTAAAGTCTTACTGATGGTTAACTTATCTCAAATATGCTTCGTATGCTGGCCATTGCAATAATCAAATCATGTGGGGCTGGAGAGAGTAGATGGATAGAAATTGTTCCTGTTTGTAAAAGTATCAAGAATGAGAGGGCACAGGGTTTAAAGTGATTTGCAGAAGAACTGAATGTAATGTGAGAAAATTTTTTTCACACAATGGCTGAAATCTTTAATGTCCCACCCGCCACGGGAATTGGAGTGGGCGGAAGGTGGAGCATGGATGACCTCGGGTGGAATTTGGGTCTGGAATGTGTGCTGAAGGCAGTTTCAGTCGAGGTATTCAAAAGGGCATTAGGAGATCATTTGAATATAGAAAATGCGCAAGAATATCGGGAAAAAGCAGGGGAATGGCACCAAATCATAATGCTTATTTGGAGAGCTGGAGCAGACACAATGGGCTGAACGGCCTCCTTCTGAGCTGTAACAATTTATGATAAGACTATAGATGTGGCAGTAAGCGCTTCTGACCCAGGAGAGCTATCAATCTAAAGGGTGAATGTCAGTTGGTTATCTAATAATGAAACAGTATCACAGATGAAAAAAGTCCTATCCTTAATTGTTGCAAAAGCACATTGTACAGTGGACCACTGCTGAGAACTTGGAGCTCCGTCTGAGTTTCCCAGCTTTTTAATCAGTGGCTCCAAAGGTAATTTAATTACCTCAACTGCCACCTTGGCTAACTGTTATTGTCAGTGTAACTATTAAAGTAAATAAATCAACCATTGCCACAGAGGTAATGTTACTTACCACCTGGAGTAAGGAAAGATATCCTTGACCAACATTGTCAAAGTTGACCTTCAAGTTGACCCATCGCACTTCATCGGGCGTCACTGCGATGTATTCCTCGCAAACACTCCGGTTATTTACTTCGTGTATAGAAAACTGTTCAGAGGTTGTGGTGTTTATGCACTTGGCAAACTTTCCAGCAAACAAGTTCACTCCCATTATACTGAAAATTAGCCAGAAGATGAGGCAAACCAAAAGCACGTTCATGATGGATGGGATAGCACCAACCAGTGCATTGACAACCACCTACAAAGACACAACAGAAACTGTTATTGCCAAAAGATGTAAAATACATTCAACCAAATTCCTCCAAACATACAACAAAGAAAATACATACTGTGTTGTTGGCAAAGAATCCTCCACAATGTAGAAGGAGGCCATTGAGTCGACACTGACAACAATCCCACTCAGACCCTATCTCCGTAACTGCATATTTACCCTGCTCATCTCCCTGGCACTAAAGGACAACTTAGCACGGCCAATCAACCTGGCCCGCACATCTTTGGACTGTGGGAGGAAACTGGAGCATCCGGAGGACTCACACAGATGGGAAGAAGGTACAAATTCCACAGAATCACCCGAGGCCGGATTTGAACCCGGTTCCTGGCACTGTGAGGCAGCTGTGCTGACCATTGTACCACCATGGTGCCCATTTGCAGAATAAAAACAGGCCATTCAACCCAATTAGTCTATGCCAAAGATTATGTTCTTAATGAACTTCCCATCTTCAATTCGCAGTATCAACATTTCATTTTTTTTCCATCTCTTATTTATTCACCTTCTCATTAAAGATATTATTCCCTCCAATTGCTCCTTGTGGATTTTCTTGGATTTATTTGCGGTGTGATATCTTTCTAGTTTTGAGCATAAGAACATAACAAACAGGAGCAGCAGTAAACCATTCTACTATTGAACAGGATGGTGCCTCAACTCCACCTTCCATATTCCCCAAAGAATCAAATGTCTGCCTATCTCAGCCTTGAATATACTCTTGAGAAGAAGCATCCATGCTCCTCTGGGATAAATAATTGCAAAAATTCCAAAGAGTAAAGAAATTTCTCCTCATTTTGGGCCTAAATGATTGACTTCTTATCCTGTGACTGTGTTTCCCCCCCACCCCCGCTTCCCCCCACCCCACTGTGTTTCAGATTCCCTAACCAGAGAATCAAACCCTTAGTGTCTCCCCTGTTGAACCAGTTTGGGCCTTATGGCTGGAATTCCCTGGCTGTTCACAGTGCCAGGATTCCCGCTGGCATCGGACTCCCATCCATGGGTTTCCCGCCGGCGGTCCTGTGGGGTGACATCAATGGAAATTCCCATTGACAGTGGTGGGACCAGAGAATCCCACTGTTAGCAAATAATGTGCCACCTCCCGCTGACGGAAAATGCGGGCCTGCTAATCATTATCATAGAAAGAGCTGATGCCAAAACATTGAATGTATTCAAGAGGTGACTGGATATAGCACTTGGGGTGAATGGGATCAAAGGTTAAGGTTATGGGGAGAAAGCAGGATTAATTTATTGAGTTGGGCGATCAGCTATGTTTGTGATTGTAGAGCAGGCTCGAAGAGGCAAGTGGCCTTCTCCTGCTCCTATCTTCTATGTTGCTATGACCCGCAGAATGTTCGGCATTTCTTGTTCCCATTCGTTGATATAAAGGGTGGAATTTTCCCGTCCCATCCGCCACAGGAATTGTTGCAGGTGGGACAAGACCATGTTAAGATCTGGTGACCTTGGGCGGGATTTTCCAGCCTTGGGACGAGAGCGGCTGGAAAATTTTGTCCAAAGTGTCCACTGACCATTAATACCAGCACTCCCCCCAAGTACACTGAGAAGCATTGGAGGGTCTGCATTTTAGGTAGAGGATAACTCTTCTGGAAATAAGTCTTTCACCATTCAAACTCCACAAAAAAACCAAGCCTGGTTGATCGAAGATGAACCGATTCTTTCGAAACATCACAAAGCGTGACGGAGAGAACACTTTGCAGCAACTGTGACTGAAAATTCTAATTTGATTGAAATTGAGATTAATTTACCCTCATTCCCTCAAACCGTGACAGAGCTCGCAGTGGTCTCAAGGCTCTCAGAGTCCGGAGCGATTTAATGGGTCCCAATTCATCATAGCCGAGGATCTTTGCAGTCAGACTGATTAAAGACACCTTAAAGAAGAGGAAATGAAAGTTTTCTTACAGCCAAGTAAATACAGTAACAATTATCTTTAAAATTTCATACATTATATTAATGAAGAAAAAGTTATTCAGGCATCAACTGCACTTCTGATATGTTATTTAGCAATATTAGTGGGCAGTGGCATAGTGGGTTACCAGCGCCAGGGTTTGATTCCTGGCTTGGGTCACTGCCTATGTGGAGCCTGCATGTCCTCCCTATGTCTGTAGATTTCCTCTGGGTGCTCCAGTTTCCTCCCACACATCAAAGATGAGCGGGTCAGGTGGATTGGCCATGCTAAATTACCCCTTAGTGTCGGGGGACTAGCTAGAGTAAATGCATGGAGTTATGGGGATAGGGCTTGGGTGGGTCGGATTCAATGGGATGATTGGCCTCCTTCTCCACTGTAGGGATTCTATGATTACTGAACCTGCGAGGTATAATCCTCTGCAGTGGGTAACATTATGTAGGTATGAACGCACCGTATAAAGTTTCTAATGGAACTACTGCTATGAAGGTAGATTAGAGAGGGAGGGGCCGTTCTCCTTGGAAAGCAGGGGAGAGGTGGGTTGGTCAGAGTCGATCAGGAGAAACAGTTCCTGCTCATAAAAGGATTTCGAGTGACAGGGCTCAGATTTAAAGTGATTTGTAAAAGAAGAAAATGTGATTTTAGAGAAAGCTTTTTCGCACAATGAGTGGTTCGGATCTGGAATGCCCTATGTGGTGGAGGCAGATTTAATCAAAGCATTCAAGAGGACATTAAATGATGATTTGAATGGAAACAATGAGGACGATTTTAGCATTGCCTCATGGGCGCAAAAGTGTAGTAAAGTTGGGTGTGAAGCTATAAACGCAATCCGCACCCACGCTCACGCTGAAGGCCCCTTTACCAAGGCTCAGGAATGGCTGCGATCTGATTCACACCAAAACAGGCAAGCATTTAGATTGAATTAATGAACCACCCGCCCAACTTTATCAGCAATTCCTCCTTTACCACTGCGTTCACCGATCTGGAATCGCGCCAAAATGGACTTGCTGAATAAAAGTCTGTTTCAGACGCTCCAGCTGCTGAAGAAGCGAGTTCAAAGCTTCCAATGGCTCTCTGACTCAGACTGGTGGTGGTGGTGGGTGGTCAGCGGGAGGCGGTCAGGTCATTCTCTGGTGAGGGATGAGGAGGTGGGTCAGATGTATCTCGGTGAGGGAGAAGGAGGAGGAGGAGGAGGACAGGCAGATCATTCTCTGGGATGGTGGGGGGAAAGAGTGAGGTTGGATTGTCCTCTTGGGGGGAATGGGGAGCATGAACGAGGCCAGATCATTCTCTGGGGAGGGGGTGGGGAGTGACACCAGATTGTCTTCGTGGGGTGGGGAGGGGGGGCAGGCATGAGAGAGGCAGATCATTTTCTGTTTGGGGACAAGGGGGGAAGGAGGGAGGTGGGTAAGATGTACCTCTGATGGAGTGAGGATGGAAGGAGGCCTGATCGCTCTCTGGTGTGGGGGGAGGGGCAGGGGGTCCACTGCCACTCTTCAGGCGATCAGAGGAGGGGGAAAGGGGGACAGGGAGTCATGATCGGTCTGGGTAGCGGGGTGGGAGTGGATAAGCGGGACAGAAATGTCCGGGAGCCCATTGCTCCTGCTTTTCGCTTCTGGATTACTTTCTCCACTTACTGCGGCTCGGGAGCAATCTGACATAGATGCGCTTTTTCAAATTTGTTTTTAACTGCTCACGCGCAACCCAGAGCTCCGATTGTTTTGGGTGCGATAAGCCAGACCCACACAGTTCAGACTCGCAATTTTTTTTTCAAGTGCTACCTGGGAACAGATCCAACAGATTTGAATTGCGCCCAGATTCAGCACTTTCAATGAAAATGGTAAAATCGGGCCCGATATGGAAAGATACAGGGAAAAGGTAGGGGAATGGTACCAAATCAGAACGCTTAGACAGCCAGTACAGACAGGATGGGCTGAATGGCTTCACTGTCACAGTTTGTTAATTCTGTGAATGATCTTCAACCTAAAACATGAGTTTTGCTTTCCTCTCCCTGTCAGGCCTATTGCGTATTTGCAGGAGTACTTACATCAACGATTAAGAAGTCTAGCCAGCACCACGCATTGGTGAAGTATGTTTTGAACCCATACGCAAACCACTTGAGCAGCATTTCCACCACAAAGATATATGTAAACACTTGGTCAGCATACTCAAGCATTATCTTAATTGTCTTTCTGTTTTCAATATATATGTCTTCAAATGCCTGCAAGCAACAAAATAGTTTAGACCCCTGCTCTCATGAAGCTAGATTAAAACATTACCACACAATTATTTAATTTATTGTTTAAAATGGACTATCTCTTCCGGTCTCTGGATCATCGGAGGCTGGATGTACAAATGAAGATGCACATCTGGGGAAGATGGTTGCGTAGTGGTAATGTCGTTAAATTGGTAATTCAGAGACCCAGGGTAATAATTATCTGGGAACCTGGTTCAAATCCCACCATGACAGATGGTGGAATTTGAACTCAATTTTGAAAGGTCTGGACTGAAAAGTCGAAGGATAACCATGAAACAAGGGAAGACAAGGGAATTAAGGGTTATAGGGAGAAAGAGGGAAAGTGGAACTGATCCGCTTCAGGTCAGCTATGACCTTATTGACTGGTGGGGCAGGCTTGAAAGGGTAGATGGCCTACTCCTGCTCCTATTTCTTATGTCCTTATTATGAAACCATTTTTGATTGTTGTAAAAGTCCACCTAGTTCACTAATGACCTTTAGAGAAGGAAACCTGCTGTCCTTACCTGATCTGGTCTAAATAGTGACTCCAGACCCACAGCAATGTGATTGGCCCTTAACTGCACTGAAATGGCCTGCGGTCAGGAAATGACCCCACCTCACTGGAACATCCCAATGACTGCAGACAGCAGCCTGACCAGCACTCAGTAAAGTACCCCACCCCATCTCACAGAGACTACATGGAACATCTCTGGGCTAGGGGATAGCACTTCTGGCTCTCCAGGGACTTCCCTACACTCCAGGAGCTGCAGATGCATAAAACTTATGTTCTTACTCCTGTTCTAGCTGCCACACCGGGTCATACAGCAATTGTAAGCCCCGCCAGAATGACGTCATGTCGGAGAGAGGGGAGTGAAGATTCCAGTCACAGATCCACTAATTCAATGGTAAGATATGTAAAAGCATGCTGATGTCTGCTACGCTGATTTTCAGCACGATGCGTTGATGCAAAATAACTTGGGCTGGGAGACGCACTCAGGGCTGGACGCCCACGCAGATTGTACACGTCAGCTGCTGCTTGAATCTCCTGGCCCGCTGCACTAAAAAATCAGCACAGTGGGATGGGAGAGTCACCCCTGCCTCCCACATGTTTATCAGATTATTATTAGGAATGTAATTTCATAAATTTCAACATTTTACAATTTTCCAAACAAAAAAAACTCACCAGCAACAGGATTGTTTATATCGAGTTTATGTGACATATTAGCAGGTCTGTCACAGTCTTACTAACAGGGAATTCAAGGATTCATTAACATGTGAAATTTGAAAAAAAAATGACAACTAGAGTTGACATGAAGTAAGTGTGGCTCTTCCGGAAGTGCTCACCATACACACAAAATTTCTAATATACTTTATAATGAGAAGTCATGATGTAGAGATGCCGGTGTTAGACTGAGGTAAATACAGTAAGAATTTATTATAATGAGAAGCATATTGGACTGATGGAGGGAACCCAATGGTTACGCATAGGTAACATCAGAGATTTACTTGGAGAAGCCTCCTGATTGAAGGGACACAATTTTTCGAGGACACTTGACGGCAAAAGGAGGCTGGGAAAGATGCCTGAGAAAGGAATCTCAGTGAACTAGAGCCCAGGGACTGAAGAAACCTCCTGGAAACAGCTGCCAAGTGTGCGGTGGAAGATGGGTTCTGGGATTGGGCGGCATGACAGCACAGTGGTTTGCACTGCTGCCTCACAGCACCCGGTTCAATTCCTGGCTTGGGTCAGCATTTGTGTGGAGTTTGCACATTCTCCCTGTGTCAGTGTGGGTTTTGTCCAGGTGCTCCAGTTTCCTCCCATCGTTCAAAGATGTGCAGGGTAGGCAAATTGGCCACGCTAAATTCTCCCTCAATGTATCTGAACGAGCACCGGAGTGTGGTGACTAGTGGATTTTCACAATAACTTAATTACAGTGTTAATGTAAGCCAACTTGTGACTATTAAATGAACTTTATCAGCCAATAAAGACTCACGGAACCCATGACTAATGACACAGAGTTCCTTAGGTGGACAATCATACTTATTAGCAAGTGATCACCAAAGAAGAAAGTCACCTATAGGTATCACTAAGATTATAAATCATAAGACATAGGAGCATATTAGGCTATTTGGCCCATCAAGTCTGCTTTGCCATATTAAGTTAATAAGGGAAATACATCTCAAATATGATCAGCTTTTTAATTTTAACCAATATATAACTCATATGTACAGAATTCATTCACAAACACAACAACATAAGCAAACTATACTCAATATATGTTTCCAAATTCAGGTGCGTCAAAAGTATCATACGTTACAAATCACAAATGCAACTTACACATCGGCGCAATGATTTACAGAGAAGAGACTTACCAGAGCCCCGCTGCTAAGCAGAATCATGAAGATGATAAACGTTTCAAACCAGTTGTGTTCCACAATCCTGAAGCAGGTTTTTCTGATATTCCACCACATCTTGCCCCGATCACTCTTTACATCAATGTCCAGACAGGGACAGACTCTTGAACAGCCTGTATAAACAATTCAAATGGATGATTGTAAGTGCTTTTCTGCCTATCGTGTCACATTGTCAAACCTAATACTTCCAGCATGTAGAGAGTCTAACAACATTTTACCTTTGTGTTTAATGTAATAGAAATTCATGAGGTGGGATTCCCCCCTCATTATTTTCTGTTAGTGAAGGGAGCTTGCCATTGAGAACTGGATCTTTCATTCTCGCCAATGTCTATGTTGTTTTGCATGGCTCGCCTAACCCACCCACAGGAAACTCACTGTTTTGAGGGGGGCTGCTCACCTTGGTTCTGTCAGCCGTACAATCCCCTTCATGGTTGGCAATGCCCTTTAGAACCTGCTGCTATTACACAGACAGGCTGGAACTCTTTGGCCGCTCAGATCGCAGGATTGTCTGGTCCTGCCGGTAGTGCATCCCGTACCGCGGGCTTCCCAGAGCCGGGGGGTGGCTTTAATGGAAATTCTCTTTGACAGCAGCGGGACCAGAAGACATCAACATCAACAAATGGTACTGAGTCTCTCGCTGGCGAGAAAGACGCTAGCGGAAAAGCTAGAGAATCTCGCCCATCAGGGAATTTTATAACGCAAGTGTTAGCACAGCAGCACCAAAGCTGAATTTGTATGATCATAGAATCATACAGTGTAGGAAGAGGCCTTTCAGCCCATCGAGTCTACACTGACCACAATCCCACCCAGGCCTTACCCCCATATCCCTATATATTTACCCACTAATCCCTCTAACCTACACATCCTGGGACACTAAGGGGCAATCAACCTAACCCGTACACGAACCAAGAACAAAGAACAAAGAGCAACACAGCACGGGAAACAGGCCCTTTGGCCCAACGAGCCCGTGCCGCCGTCCTAACGTCTTAATGACATATCCATGACTTTAGGCTATGCCTATTGTGGAAGATTCCCATATAGGGACCAATATAGGGACAATTTGTTACCCAATCAGCCTAAGAGCACATTTTTGGGATGTGGGAGGAAACCGGAGCACCCGGAGAAAACCCACGCAACCACGGGGAGAACGCGCAAACTCCCGCAGACACAGGCCCAAATCCATGTGTCTGCACAGCAACAGCGATAGTCTCTGAGCTGTCATGTTGCCCATCTGATGGTCCAGTTTAAGCATACACTAACGACTTGAAGCACTAGGCCACTCCTGAAGCAACATTCAAGAGCAGCCCTCGCACGACCTGCCGAATGCATGCACTTTGTTGGTCAACAAGGTGGACCGAATTGCCTGTGGAAACAAATAAGACATTTAGACAGTCCTGCTATATCCCTCTATCTGCAGACCGCTCATGTGGCTGTCCAAGAGACCCTTAAACATCCCTAGCGTGCCTGCTCCCACCACCTTACTCGGCTGTGCATTCCACACCCCCACTACCCTTTGTGTGAAAAACTGCCCTCTAATATTCGTCTTATACATAGCCCCCCTCATCCTAAGGCCATGACCCCTCGTTCTATCCATTTCTAATGGTGGAAAAAGCTTACCACCATTTACTCTGTCTATACCCCTTATAATCTTATATACCTCTATTAGATCCCCTCTCAGCCGACGTCTTTCAAGGGAAAATAACTCCAGTGTGTTCAATCTTTCCTCGTAAGACAGCCCTTCCGTACCAGGCAGCATTCTGGTAAATCTCCTCTGCACTATCTCCAAGGACTCCACATCCTTCTGGTAGTATGGCGACCAGAACTGGACGCAGTACTCCAAGTGAGGCCTAACCAACGTTCTATACACTTGCAACATCAGACTCCTACTCTTGTATTCTATACCCCTTCCTATGAAGGCTAACATACGATACGCTTTCTTTATCACATTCTCCACCTGTACTGACACCATCAGAGACTTGTGAACCTGCACCCCCAGGTCACTCTGCGTCTCTATACTCCGGATAGTTTTACCTTTTATCCTATAACTCCCCTCTACATTATTCTGACCAAAATGCATCAGCTCACATTTATCCGGATTAAATTCCATTTGCCATCTATCTGCCCAGTCTACCAGCCTATCTATGTCCTGTTGTATTGTCTGGCACTGCTCCTCAGTACCCGCCAATCCAAGCATCTTAGTGTCATCAGCAAATTTGCTGATCGCACCACCTACCCCCTCTTCCAAGTCATTTATATAAACCACAAATAGAAGAGGTCCTATACTGAGCCCTGTGGCACACCACTAGTGACTGACCTCCAGTTGGAAAATGAGCCTTCCACTACTACCCGCTGTCTCCTCCTCCCAAGCCAGTTCTCAACCCATCTACATACCTGGCCCTGTATCCCATGCGCCTTCACCTTTTTTATCAGCCTACCATGGGGAACCTTGTCAAACGCCTTACTGAAATCCATGTAGACGACATCAACGGCTTGTCCTTCATCAACCGTTTTTGTCACCTCTTCAAAAAATTCCACTAGATTCGTAAGGCACGACCTCCCCTTAACGAAGCCATGCTGCGTATCCCTGATCAGATCGCAGCGCTCCAGATGCTCATACATCCTGTCCCTGAGGATCCTCTCCATTACCTTACCTATAACTGAAGTCAAGCTCACCAGCCTATAGTTCCCTGGGTTATCCCTTTGACCCTTTTTAAACAACGGTACTACATTTGCAATCCTCCAGTCCTCTGGGACCTCACCTGTGTCCAAAGAAGAGACAAAGATTTGTGTCAGAGGCCCAGCAAGGTCATCTCTCACCTCCCTTAGCAGCCTGGGCTAAATGCCATCAGGCCCCGGAGCTTTATAAGTCTTTATGCTGCCTAAAAGCCCCAACACCTCTTCCTTCGTAATGATTATTTCCTTTAATGGGTCCTCAAATTTCTCAAAGCCGGCACCAGACATCAGGCCCCTCTCCCGTGTGAATACTGACGCAAAGAATTCATTCAGGATCTCCCCCATTCCCTCAGGCTCTAAGCATAGTTCTCCTCTTCTGTCCCTGAGAGGTCCAATCTTCCCTCTAACCATCCTTTTGCTCCTTACATAGGAGTAAAATGCTTTAGGATTTTCCTTAATCCTACCTGCCAAAGCCATTTCGTGGCCCCTTTTTGCCTTTCTGACATCCCTTTTAAGATCCCGTCTACACTCTCTATATTCTTCCAGCGCTGTCTCTGTCCCCAGTTGCCTAAATCTAACGTACGCCTCCCGCTTCTTCCTGACCAAGTCCTCGATATCCCTAGTAACCCACGGTTCTCTAATCCTACCTTTCCCATCCTTCCTCCTTACCGGCACGTGTCTTTCCTGCAAAAATTTTAGTTTTCCCTTGAAAGACTCCCACATGTACACCGTCGACCTACCCTTGAATAGCTCATCCCAGTCGGTATCCTTAAGATCCTGCCTAATCTGGCTGTATCTAGCCCTCCCCCAGTTTAACACCCTCCCCTTAAGGCAGGCTTCATCTTTTTCCATTAATACCCTAAAGCAGACAGAGTTGTGGTCACTATTTGACACATGCTCTCCTACTACGACGTCAACTACATCTTTAGACTATGGGAAGAAACCCACGCAGACACGAGGAAAATGTAAAAACTCCACACAGACAGTGACCCTAGCCGGGAATCGAACCCAGGTCCTTGCAGCTGTGAAGAGCAGTGCTAACCACTGTGCTACTGTGCCGCCATGAAGGATACGGGTGATCATCAAAAGATGTCCCTGTGGGCTTCATGCAGTACGAATTCCCTTACTAAGCGAGAGAAGGCATGCCCAATGGCAAGAGAGCAGCAGAGGTCAAAATCTGTCGCTCTAATCCCGATGGTTGTCATTGGTCCCCAGGTACAGACTTTTGCTGTGAGCGTTGGGTGTGGCTTTTGCCTTGATTTCCAAGGAAGGGTTTCTGTTGATGGGGAACTGGCCTTAGCTAAATTACTACACTTCATAAACTGAGGTAGGAGGACGAGATATTGGGAATACTTCAAAAAGAGTGATTGACAAAGTGGTGACATTCGGCTGGGAGCTTGATTATTAAAGGAATGGAAGAGAAGAGATGTTAAAGTCTATCTTTAAAGAAAAGTCTGGCATAGGCTGTCGAATCTGACATACCTTCTAGTTAAAACATTTGCATATGTTCAGAAAGAAAAAACTTGTATTTCTTTAGTAACCTACACATTCTCAGGAATGTTGTGAGGTACTACTGTCAAGGGATCAGTTTGAATGGAGATGAAGCAATCAATTTGTACAAGGTTCCACAAACAGTAAATGGTAGTAGCGATCAGAGAATTGGACTTATTAATGGTGGGTGAGGTTGGTAAGAACATCGGGTGAAGCCACACATTTCTCTGAAGAAAGTCCTGGGAAATTTATGAATACTTGGTATGGTTATAATGGGGAGTTTTTTTTACTGCCTCATTCAAAAGGTGCCATCTCCATATGTCAGTGAAGTGTTACTCTTGATCAAGTACTCAAGTGTTCAATTGTAGGTTTGAACAAATAACCTTCTTAACCAGGGACAAGGCTGACAAAGGGTACTGTGAAACACTTGACAAATGATGAACTCATTGGAGTCAATCAGCCTGGCTATATGATAGTGGAAGGGGAAGATCATGCTTGACAAACCTGATATCAGAGTTTAAGTAATGGGTGGCACCGTAGCACAGTGGTTAGCACAGCTGCTTCACAGCTCCAGGGACCTGGCTCGATTCCGGCTTAGGACACTGTCTGTGTGGAGCGTACACATTCTCCTCGTGTTTGTGTGGGTTTCCTCCCACAGCCCAAAGATGTGTGGGTTAGGTTGATTGGTCATACTAAAATTGTCCTTTAATGTCCTGAGATGCATAGGTCAAAGGGATTAGTGGATAAATATGTCAGGATATGGGGTAGGTCCTAGGTAGGATTGTGGTAGGTGCAGAGTTGATGGGCCAAATGGCCTCTTTCTGTACTGTATCAATTCTATGATAATGGAAATTTGTCAAAGTAGTTGTTTATTTATGAATGTCACAAGCAGGCTCACATTAACTGCAATGAAATTACCGCAAAAATCCCCTAGTTACTATACTCCAGTGTCTATTTGGGTACACTAAGGGAGAATATAGCACGGCCAATGCACCTAACCAGCACATCTTTCGGACTGTGGGGGGGAAGCTGGAGCACCCAGAGGAAACCCACGCAGACACAGGGAGAATATACGGACTCTGCACAGACAGTGACCCAAGCCAGGAATTGAACCCAGGTTCCTGGTGCTGTGAGGCAACAATGCTAATTACTGTGCCCGTCCTTGTTTATATATCAACAAGGTTCTTCATACACAACTGCACAGCACGTTAGTCAACCAGGTTGAAAAAAAAGGCACAGAATAGGTAGCCAGCCATTGAAGTGAACTGGCATCCAAAATGTTATGAGACAGTGTCACCAGGATCAACTCAAACTTTTTACTATCAATGCTTTAAGCTGATTAGTTGAAGGCAGAAGACAAGAGCAGTAAAATGGGGAAATAAAATCATTAGTTTATATCCTGTGTATTTTAAAATAGAACATCAATAAAACAGGGAAATAAGAATACTTAAGCAAAAACAGTAAATATTGGAAAATGTCGCAGATCTGACAGCATCTGTGGGGAAAGAATAGAACCAATGTTTCAAGTCGAAGTGACCCTTTGTCAGAGCTTTGAGGGTCAACTTTGACTGAATTGGATCCCGCTTTTGTAAAGGGTCAGAAAATTCTGCCCATTGAATATGAAGCAGTCATGATGCTTCCTATGGTCTAGCCCTGTTCCTATTTCTTGTGTTTGTAAGAAAGATCAAAAGATGTGTAATTGTGCCACAATAATTGTATTGGATTTATATTCAACCGTAACTTTTTTTAATTCGTTCATGGGATATTGGCGTCACTGGCTAACCAGCATTTATTGCCCAACCTTAATTGCGTTTGAAGGGCAGTTGAGAGTCAATTTCGTTTCTGTGGTTCTGGAGTCACATGTCGACCAGACCAGGTAAGGATAGTAGATTTCCTTCTCTAAAGGACAATAGAGAACCAGATGGGTTTTTATAACAATCATCAATAGTTTCATGGTCATCTTAAATTCAAATTCCACCATCTACTGTGGCTGGTTTTGAACCCGGGTCCCCAGAACATTAGCTGAGTTTCTGGATTAATAGTCCAGCAGTAATATCACTAGGCGATCGCCATCTGAACTTACACAGTTCTGGTCACCGTATTACATTAAGGATGTTGAATTACAGTGAGAAATTGCAGGAGCTGAGATTGTAAAATGGTGCCTGTCCTTTGCTTCATCTCCCTGAGAATGGGAGCTCACCATGATGGAATGGAGAGTGCAAATTCCAAGCCTACAGCTGCCTGGTACAATATGTTGGAAAGCCAGCAGAATGGTTCACATATGTCCTCCATTTCCCTCTTTCCTTCCTTCTCCGCCACCTCTATCAGTGTCTTTACCTTCTGTCAAACATGCTTCTGGTTCATTGTTCTCGGGATTTTCTTCTTTCACCTCCTCTACTTCTTCCTCCTCAGCTTTCAGATCCACAGTACTGCACTGAGAAGAATCTATATTCTTTTTATCCTATACAGGGGTGAAATAGTGGATATAATGTAACACAGTGTAGAAATGTGCTGCAGTAAAATTCTTCAAGTACAATCAAAAGTGACCATGTGGCACGATAAACAAGAAAGTCTTTCTAGAAGCTTAAACTCTCAGCACTCCTGTCCATATATTCACAACTCTTATTTTCTGTGAACACATTTGTTCTCAATATAATTAAGCTTCAGGCCAATTAATTTTGCATGTAGATTTAACTGGTCCTTGGTGAACATGATGACAAAGAACGCTAAAGAGCACTGTTACAATAGCGCCAGAGTTCAAAATGAAAAGCAGGAATCCCAAATAGCCCATGAGGTCATCCGATTTGTTTCCATTTGGGGACAGACATACAAGGAAATTCTAAGCTAGACTGTTCTATATGTTCTGACTTACTAGCCCATTAGTTTGTATAATGATAAATAAGGGTAAATTTGACCTTGACTTTGTGGTGGGTCAGTGTACCTTTAAGAAAGTTTTTTTAAAAAAACATCATTTCTGTAACTCACAGCTTCAGTGATGTCATTATTGTTGCTAAATTGACTACGATGAGTCTTTTTGTTGCTGCTTAAGTGACTTAAATGGGGATGACTGTGTTTACTCTGGAATTAGTTTTATGACTTGCATTGTTAGGAGGATGATGATGTGTTTTTGGACTTTTTTTTAAGTGAACTTAAGCAGTTTGGAGCTGCAAGTTTGAATTTTCGTTTTACAAAGGACAGCAAGCTAAAAAGATATATTTTCCCTCCCTCCCTGTTTTTTCTTCTTTGGAAATTCTCTTGTTTTCCAGAAGGTGAAAATCTGCTGTTGTTGGTGGCTGGACCAGGATCTCTCTGCTGTTTTGGGAAGCTGTCTTCAAACGGTTCTAAGTCTCAAGAGCATTTGACTGAAGAATTCAACTAATGGCCTCAATCCCATTATCACATGAGCAGTAGACTTGCTGTACTGAACCAGTTTAAAGTGTTGTTAATGAAGGCTCATTTGATTGGAACAGTTTATATATATTCATTAAGTGTTTGGGTTGTTTTGTTTCTTGTTTGTAATTGATAAAAGTTCTTGCTTATTTTCTTACTATACATGTTAACTATATTCTAAATAAACTTTGTTTGATAAATGCTCCCTATGGGTCATTTGAATCACGCCTGAGGTGAAACACATCATACTTATTGTAGCTAAATCCAAGATGCTAAATTTATTCAGGCAGGCGGTGGAATTTCTGACCTGAACCATAACAACTTCAATGGAAAAGAAACTTGGCAGTGATATAAAATGGACTGCTGATTGGCTATCCACCACTTTGTAATATCATCCCATGGTTCCTGCAAATATTGGAATTATTTTCCATTGGGTAGACAACACAGTTTTTTAACAAGATGATAAATAGCATGCCAATATCCGTAGAGGCTTCTAGCAATGTGTTATCATCTGCAAAGAGTCCCTCTACCCAAAACATTTCAAAAGCTTTGCAAGTAGCTGTGTACTGTCAACATCCAATGACTCATTAGTGGATTGTGGGAAACAAAAATTAATGAGACAGATTTTAGTCGGGCACAATGTCTACCACATCAGGGTTAGAAGGTCACACTTGCAAGCTGCACGCCAGCACATGGCTAAATACCTACACTGTATCAAGAATCCCTACAGTGCAAAAAGACACCACTTGACCCATCAGGCCTGAACCAACAACAATCCCACTTAGGCCCTATTCCCATAACCCCGCATGTTTACCCTGCTATTCCCCCCGACACCAAGGGCAATTTACCATAGACAATCCACCTAACCTGCACAAGTTTGGAGTATGTGAGGAAACTGTAGCACCCAGAGAAAACCCACACAGACCCAGGGAGACCATGCAGCCTCCTCACACAGTGACCCGAGACCAGAATTGGAGCCGGATCCCTGGTGCTGTGAGGCAGCTGTGCTAACCACTGTGCCACCGTGCCGTGCTGAAGGAGTGCTGCACTGCTGCAAGTGCTAATCTTTGGTTGAAGCGCCGTTATGCCCATTAATTTGTTGACAATTGCTCCACTATTAGAGAAAGATATCACAATGAAGTTCACAACGATGTACTTTTGAAATGGAATTATTGTTGTCGTATAGGTAAATGAATTGTTCATGGATAATATTCCTCCTTGGAGAAACTTCAGCACATTGTATTGTCAAAAAAGCCTATCACATTTTCCTATATAACAGGAATCCATTGCACATCAAAGTAGCTGTGTGTGTAAGACACACATTGCAAGGTGATAGGCACCTATGTGAATGTGAAAACATTCAGCTCTTCTGCAGGCAAGAAATTCTAACTAGCCACCAATCTTTGTGAAAATCATACCGATATTCTAAAACTTACAGATTTGAGAACTTCAGCTTTCTTTGGCAGTAGATCCTGACCCTGAATAGAAAAATCAAAATATCATTTTAGTCTAGTTACCAACTGAAGATTGACATATTTAGACATGGTTCCCCCAGCACCATCTCAAACAATATAAATATCAATCTTGAGGCAATGATTTTCATAAACAAGATCAATCATTCAGTTTGCAATTGTGTCTGCCATTGCAGACGCAATTCATTTAATGCTGTTTCTTACTTCCTAAGAGGAAAGGGTAGCAACTGGATCCTAAATCTCGGTGGAATTTGCCATACAATTACCATGGCTGCAAGAGTGGGTCAGAGATTAGGTATCCTGCAGCATGTAACTCATTTCCTGACTCTCCAGAGCTTGTCCACAAGACAGGAATGCCTGGATAAGTGCAGCTCAACAACATTCACAATCCAGGAGAAAGCAAGCTGCTTTCATCCACAAATGTTCAATCCCTCCATCACAACAGCACTAGTATATATTATCTACTAGATGCATCAAAGGAACTCCTTAATCAGCACCTTTCAAGCTCATGATCACCACCATCTAAAAGGACAAGGGAACATGGAACACCTCAAAGTCCCCCTCAAAGCCACCCACCTGAATTGGAAATATATAGGGACAAATTTTCCCTTCCTGCTTGCCACGGGAATTGGAACAGGCAAAAGGCAGACCATAGAAAGATTTATTGACCTCGGGAGGGGGTGGAGAGGGGGAGGATTATCTAGTTTCAGGGCGAGTGTGGCCAGAATATCCCACCCACAGCCATTCCTTCATTGTCACTGAGTCAAAATCCTGGAACTGTCTGAATGTACTACGTGTACTGCAGCAGTTCAAGAAGGCAGCTCACTATCTTAGGGTAATGCTGGCCTTGCCACTCACATCCACATTCCAAGAATGAATTTTTTAAAACTGAGATCTGCAGAAATGGCACAAAAATATCTTTTGCCCTTTGCTCTCTTATGAAGAATTGGATTCTGTTTCTTGACCCTTCTCAGTGTCAGTACTGAGATTGGGAACCCATAACTGCAGAATATTGGCGGGTCTTGGTTGAAACAATAATCTGATAATATGGAACCAAAATATTGCTGACTATCCAGGGTTAAAATCTTTAAAACGCATAATAGAATATTTATTAATTTCCTGGGAAGTTTTACCTTCACAATCAAAGGAAAAGGTTCAAATTTCAACAAACTGTTGTGACCCAATCATTCAAATATTGGCAAAAACATTAAGATAAAATATTAAGACTCATTATATTATGTTTCAATTATTGTGCCACCAAATATTTTAGTTACCGAATGATAACAGTCAATATCGCAAGGTGCCATATTAACCTTCCCTCTAGAATGGGTGGCATGGTGGCACAATGGTCAGCACTGCTGCCTCACAGCACCAAGGAACCGGGTTCAATTCCAGACTCAGGTCACTGTGTGGAGTTTGCACATTGTCCCAGTGTCGACATGGGTTTCCTCCGGGTGCTTTGGTTTCCTCCCACAGTCCAAAGATGTGTGGATTAGGTGGATTGGCCACCCTAAATTACTCTTAGTATTAGGGCTAATGGCAGGGTAAATATGTGGCGTTACGGGAAAAGGGCCTGGGAGGGATTGTGGTCAGTGCAGACTCGATAGACTGACTGGCTTCTTCTGTACTGTAGGATTCTATGATCCTAATGCGGAGAAATTATTCAGTTCAATTAGTTTTTGGAACATTCCCCCATTTTGCTACTTTGAAATCCTGTAGTATTTCTAAAATGTTAAACTATATTTTTTTAAAAATCATATTTTGTAAACAGAAATACAATTGAAGGAATCACCTATTAGCTTCCTACAGGATAAATCATCCATTTATTAATTCTAAGCTCTGAAGTAACTTATGACAGGTAGTCAAAAAGGCACACAGCATACTTGCCTTCATTAGCCAGGTCACTGAGCTTAAAAATTGGCAAGTCGTGTTGCAGCTTTATAGAACCTTAGTTTGGCTGCACTTGGAATATAGTCTTCAATTCTGATCACCAGACAACTGGAAAGACATGGAGGCTTTGGAGAGCATACAGAAAAGATTTACCAGAACATTGCCTGGTATGGAGAGCATTAGCTATGAAGAGAAGTTGGAGAAATTTGGTTTGTTTTCATTGGATCAATGCAGTTTGAAGAGTGACCTGATAAAAGTCTACAAGAATTTGAGAGGCATGGACAGAGTGGATAGTCAAAAACTTTTTCTCAGAGTGGAAGTGCCAATTATTAAGAGGCACAGATTTAAGGTACAAGGAGCAAGGTTTAAAGGAGATATTCGAGGCAGATTTTTTACATAAAGGATGGTGGGTGTCGTGGGAGATAATGGAAGCGGATACGGTAGTGACTTTTAAGGGGCATCTCGACAAATACATGAATAGGATGGGAATAAAGGGATATGGTCCCCAGAAAGGTAGGGAGTTTTAGTTAGGGCAGCATGGTCAGTGCAGGCTTGGAGGGCCAAAGGCCTGTTCCTGTGCTGTAATTTTCTTTGTTCATCTACTGTGAAGAGGTGATCCAGTTGCAAACTAGTTGCCTTGATTATAATCCTCTTTTCTTGCTCAGTCAGAATGGTGCGTGAGACTAGCTAAGGATAGGCTGAGTCCATTATTGGCTCGAGGTTCCTCCAATCCTGTCCAAAATCATTTCCGTTTTGTCAGTGCAGACAGAGAGTGTCCACTTTAGATTTAAATGATGGAGCCCAAATATATCATCAACATTGCAGTGAGACGTTAATATTATGTGTGGAAAGTGCCAGTTGGTTGGAAGTTTAAGAAAACATTGTGCACAATCTTACAACTTCATCCCACCTGACCTTTGGCAAGACGAAGTGGGAAGATCAGGCAGAAGGTGAAAAATCAGGTTTGTTCAAACCTGCATTGCGAAATCCGTTTTACCCCCAGAAGATGCCATAAGATTGCATTTTCAAACTCACCCAAAGAGCAAGTCTGAAACGCTCCTGTTTTCTTGCTCATTCAGCACTTCAAATTCTTTTCACAAAATTTGACCCATTACCTTTATTTCGTTCATGGGATGTGGATATTTTGGCTGGGGCAACACTTATTGCCCATTCCAAGTTTCCCTTGAACTAATTGGCTTGCTAGGCCACTTCAAGAGCAGGAAATAGTCAACCATAATTGCTGTGAGTGTGGAGTTACATGTAGACTGGATTAGGTCAGGACAGCAAATTTCCTTCTGTTCAGATCATTAGTGAACCAGATACATCAACAACATGGTCACCATTACTGAGACTATTTTATGCTCTAAATTTATTAACTGAATTGAAATTTTACCAGCTGGTGTGGTGGGATTTGAACCCATGTCCTCAGGGTATCAACCTGGGCCTTGGGATTATTAGTTCAGTGACGTTATCATTGTGCCACCATCTGTTCTATATGGACAGATGGAACAGAGGTGCTGTCCATCCAAGGTGCAAAATGGTCTTGGGCATCCTATCCCCTCTTTGTCTCTCCCTTTCTAGACAGGTATCAGCTGCCAAAGACCTTGCCCAGTGATGACTTTACATCAAGGACCATTCCCTGGAGTTAGTGGTATCATAAGGCTCCCTTCGTGGTTTCGACCCTAGTCAGTCATGCCAGTTTTGAGAGGGAGGCAGCCCTGTATTGTTAAAGATGCAAAGAAGTTAAATGGATCAGGCAGCATAGTGAACTTCTTGTAGAGGTTTCTATCTTGTGTGGACTCCAGTCTGTTCTGAATGCACACCCACCTCCCCATGCCCAGTTAAGATAGGCCTCAACAGGCTATAGAGAGATACTTAAATTGCTGGAACTCATGTACTCAACATTTGAAGAATGATTTTTATCAGGTAGAAGGGCAGTGAGAGCTACACAAAATTCTAACCATGCTTCTCACCATGTTGATGTCCTCAATATCTGCTTCAGAGCTTTGATCTTCCTCCTCACCGTCAGATTCAGCCTCAGCGATAGGAACACGAACAGTCAAGTGTGCATTGGCCACGAGGCCCGTTTGGTCACCTCTCTTACTGGTAACTCCATCAACTTTGGAACTCTCTTCTTTCCCAGTCTCTGAGTCTGTGTGGTTAAAATCAAGAGCCCTCGTTTTTGAAGGGGATAAGTCATCTAATTGTTCTTCCTCCTGGTCACTTTTCTTCCTTCGAAAGATGCCAAGGACAAACTTTTTCACATAGTCTATTGCCCTGGTGATCCGGTTGAGCGCAATTTGCAGGTTGTTCATTTCTGAGTCGTCTTCAGGGGCTGAGAGGCTATCTGCACTGAAGGAGCTTAACAGCAAGGCCAGGAAGAGATTAAGCACCTGCAGGTGAAAATTTAGCTATCAATGATCATAGATACATCGTCAATACGTACAACTCACAGGAAAAGGAAAAGAATGGTTACTTCATTGTATCAGGAATTCTAAGGATTGAAAACTAAATCACCATGTAACTTTTGTTCTCTTGTTTTTCAAATAATGAGGTGCAATCTTACCAAATGGTCAGGCTCCAATGCCATTGCAAGCGAGGACAGAACATTTGGTGCTCAGCCAAATCTCTGGTCACTGCAGCCGGGCCAGGATGTCCACCTGGCGAGATGGGCCAAAAGATTCTGCCCATCTTCTCTCAACCAAGTGATGCTTCCCATTCCTCTGACAGTAATACACCAACGGAGAGTAAAGGATAATTACCAACTTTCCCCCTGAAAGAAATCTATTTATTTACATGGCAAGGAAGTTCAGGTCCTGATACCAAATCCTAACTACTTTGGCCCTCACAATTAAGTCTTCCTGCATTCATATTGCTTGCTTTCTGCTTTGTCCTGTTTGAATTGGGTAGTGCTGGGGGGGGTTTCGACAGGACTGTTGTTGTCTCTTTGCCGAACACATGTTAAAACAAGAAATTGAAGTCAGTCAGTACAGAAACCCTTCATACATTCAAACTAATAGGAATAAGAGTTTAAGCTTTACATGCCAGTCCCTAGAGATCCATGATCCACATGAAATAGGCTCCCTAAATTAAGGCCTGGGTCAGACGACAAGCATTCTTTTAATTGCAGTGCATCCCAATGATGTATAATACCATTATACCTATTGTCCTGTAACATGTTCATGAATCCACAGAGACATGAGATCCAATTTTATTTTCATTTTCCTTCAGGAAACGTGGAAGTAACTGATTAAAAAGCTGTGACGAACTTTGCACCATGAGCCTTCTGTTATAAAGCCATACATTAAATCAAAAATGATTTTGCATATTTATTGGGCTGAAACCATAGGTTGAAATTTAACAGACTGAACAAGAACATTAAAATGTTTTAAAATTGTGGCTTCTGAGCAGACCGAACAATAATGCAGCTAGGGTGGCATGCTGGTTGGCACTGCTGCCACACAGTGCCAGTGACCTGGGCGTGATTCCCGCTTGGGTTACCGTCTGTGCAGAGTCTGCGCATTGTCCCCGTGTCTGCATGGGTGTCCTTCCACAGTGCAAAAGATAGAACCCCCACAATACAGAAGCAGGCTATTCGGCCCATCAAGCCTGCACCGACAACAATCCCACCCAGCCCCTATCCCCGTAACCCCACATATTTACCCTGCTAATTTCCCAAACCTACAAATCTTGGGACACTATGTAGCAATTTAGCATGGCCAATCAGCCTTATCCAGACATCTTTGGATGTTGGGAGGAAACAGGAGCACCAGACAAGCTGGTTAGGTGCACTGCCCATGTTAAATTCTCTCTCAGTGTACCCAAACAGATGCCAAAGCATTGGGACTAGGGTATTTTCACAGTAACTTCAGTGCACTGTTAATGTAAGCCTACTTGTGATACTAATAAGTAGACTTTCTCCTGAAAATTGAAAGTCACTGTAATGGAGCCAGATTCTCTAGAAGAATGTCAATTGAAAAGTGAAAACGAGAGGAGTCATCTTATCACTTCCCACCCACCAGAATACTTCTCCTGGCAAACTCAGGCTTTCATCTAATTGATGGTTTATCTACGCAGATTGGTTTCTTATGACATACAAAGGACCCCGTTGCAGTATTAAGGGACAACGTTGAGCTGCAATGGCTGGTGAAGAGACAGACACAATAAACAATTATTTTTTGTGCAACCACAAGTCGGAATGCTTTTCTGGGCTCCATAAGAATATTGCCACCCAGCGCTGGTCTGGCACTACCCAAATATCTTCCACTGTACAGCCAACACAATGGCATTGGCTTCCTCAGTAAACAAAACTGTCTGTACCAGGGTTGGGTTGACAAGTGATGAATAATGTTTGAACGACGCAAGTGTTAGGCAATGATACGTTTAATAAGAGAGAATCCAACCAGTTACACTTCAGATTTAACAGCGTCACCCTAATTAAATCTTCCATGATCGACATTTCAGGGAGATCAGCACTGACTGGAAAGATAACAAAGTAATTACTGTGGCTACAAAAGCATGCCAGAGGCTGGGATTTCTGTAATGAGTAACAACTCTTCCAACCTCAAATTCTTACTGACATCGACAGAGCCTGAGTCAAGAATGTGATGGAACAGTTGCCAATTGCTTAGATGAGTCCAGTGTCAATGAACTCATTGAATCATAGAATTCTACAGTGCAGAAGAAAGCCATTTGGCCCATTGAAGCTGCACAGACCACAATCCCACCCTGGCCCTATCCCCATAACCCCATACATTTACTCTACTCATCCACCCCCTCCAACACCAAAGAGCAACTTATCATGGCTAATCCACCTAACCCGCACTTCTTTGGACTGTGTACGGAAACTGGAGTACCCAGAGGAAACCCATACAGACACAGGAAGAATGCGCAAATTCCACACAGACAGTGAGCCCGAGCCAGGAATCGAACTTGGGTCTGTGGCGCTGTGAGGCAGCAGTGCTAACCACTGTGCTACCATGTGACCCAACTCGTCCAAAGATACTCATCCAGGATTAGACAACCCACTCATTGGCACCCTTTCCATTACCTCAAGCATTCAATCCTTCAGCACCAGCCCATTTTGACACCAGTATGAACTAGCCACTAGATGCACTGTAGCAATATTCCAAAGTTCCTTCAACAGGACATTACAAGTATGAAGCCTCTTTAGCCTAGAAGCACAAGGGTGGCTGGCACACCTACACCATCCCCTCCCACTTCCCCTCTAAGTTATACATCATCCTAATTGGAAAATACAGCACCATTTCTCCATCATCACTTGACTAAGGGACTGTGGGATGACGCATACAGCAAGGACTCTCGTTTGTTTAAGAAGGCAATCACCTTTTCAAGGGCAATCAGGAATGGGCAATAATTGTTGGCAATTAACCAGCAATGCCCCACGCCTGATGAACAAATATATAAAAAAACAATGACACCAGCTCTGAACGGGATGCAGCTAAGGATGCAAAGTTTGGCTGCAACATGGCAATGAGGCTTGGACTCCTCAGGGTAGATTAGACCTGTGGCCAGCAGAATCGTGCAAGTGAGAAATAACATCTATCTGCACTTCCTAAAAATAAAGCATTTCAAGCATATTAAAGTCGTGATTTAAGGTTGCACTGGCCAATGAAAGAAAGTAACTTGTATTATGTTCTGTATGTTGTATTTTTTGAAATACTGTCAATGTGCATAATGCTGAAAACAAGTGTAATATCACGAAAACGCAATAGCAGCCGATATTTCTATTACTCCTCTACAGGTATGTTAAGTACTAATGGACTGACTGACAGGGAAGCCAATTCTCCAGAGAATACTCTCTCTTGAACCCTGCCGAGCAGATGACATTCCGAGGGTGTGATTAAATTCCTGCTGACTCTCATGGAATCCAAATGGAACCAGAGACGTAGGCTCCTGCATTTCCTTCACCCTTGGCAATAATTGCCTTGCATCGGTCACCTATTGCACAGAAATTAGACTAACAACTCCACCTGATGAATTCCTAACGCACACACTGCATATCTAGGGGGCAACAGGAGGAGGTTAGTTTCCAACTGACTTCACATGTATTTCATTTCTGCAGTTGAAATGAATTGGAGTGGCCCAAAAGTATGCAGCTCTTTGGCTCATATTATGAGAGTCAGACACCAGCCTTAAATAAATCACTTGCATCATATCCGTAAACATTTATGTTTAGCCACAGTCACAAGTAGATGTCACATTTAAGACACCAGATTTTCAGTAAGAATCACAATATTACACTTGGTATCAGTCATGTCCTTTAAATCCTGTGTTCAGTGTGAAATGCATCATCGGGGCTAAACTGGAACACGTAAGCTTCTGGAACACAGGAAGAGATGCATGAAGGACAAATTCCTAAACTGTGGCATCTCTATCTTGTCATTATTAGAGCTGAAATAACACGTCAAGCTCCATCACCCCCTTCCCTGATTATGCCCAAGGTGTGGGAGGCCAAACAAAACAACTGATCCTCAGTTCAAGCTTGGAAAAGGAGTTTCTAGTGAGAATGTGGGGGCTCGAGAAAGTAACAGAAACTGATACAGAGACAGACCTTGGCACTGGCACGGAACTGGAGGAGCAGTTAGCACTTTTACTGGACTCGGAGCGGTTTGAGTTTCATGGGGCTTAGCTGGATTTTGACTAAGTCAAACTCTCAGACCGATATTATTTTCAGCCCTCAGTTCACTTGTAAGAAAATATAGTTCCAATTCTTCTCCGATTGTTTTGAAGATGCATTTTGTTCTCATCAAGGTGAATATACTTCAGATGGAATGTTTCTTGCAGGTAATTTTCCACTTTCATAATGCTGCCAGAAACCTCACTAGCCAAGAGTGGCACATAATCAGTTCAGGCACTAGTCTGAAAACTATCTGTCTAGGGTTACGGCAGAGTGTGTTTAAGTCAGCCCCAGCTTGAGAAGATGTTCTGCTCAATCTATTAAGCTTCATAAACATGATAAACAAGTTTTGGCTCTGAAAAAAGTACCCCTCAAGATAACATTCCTAAATACACAAGGAGGCCATTCGGCCCATTGAGTCTGCACCAACTCTCTGATAGAGCATCTTACCCAGGCCTATCCCCCTACACTAGCCCCATAACCCCACATATTTACCCACTAATCCCCCTAACTTAAGCATCTTGGAACACTAAGGGGCAATTTAGCACGGCCAATCCACCTAACCCGCACATCTTTCAACTGTGGAAAGAAACCGGAGCACCCGGAGGAAACCCATGCAGACATGGGGAGAATGTGCAGACTCCACGCAGACAGTCATCCAAGGACTGAATCGAACCTGAGTCCCTGGCACTGTGAAGCAGCAGTGCTAACTACTATGCCACTGTGCCGCCCAACCATGGTGTCACCTTACATCGATGCGAATATCATTTTCAGTTTTTAAGCCAGATTCCTTCATGTTCCTCTGAACAAGATTTATCGCTTTAGTATTATGTATATAGTATATGAGTAGTATTATGGAAGCAAAATGATGCTCAGTGTAATCTGAGCAAAGACTGATCAGGACTCTTACAGCTGACAACAGGGTGAGAATCTTCAGTTTTCATCAAGAGTCTTGAATGATGTGAATATGAGAGGTGAAATTCAACCATGATGGGAGCAGGAAGTGGGCAACAACAAATCAATGGCCCATAATACAACCCACCTGATGAAAGAAAAATCAGGCATGGATCACAGTTTTCTGGCTGCTGCACAGCGGAATCATCCGGTCACACCCAAAGACAACCCCTGGCCATGGGTTCCCAAGCAGTGAAGGGTGCGAACAGTGGAAAACACATCAATAGCAGCGGCGCTGGAAGATTCTGCTGGGGATGAGGGTCTCCCATCCAGTCTGTAGAAGGGGTGGCTGACTGTCTAATGCCTGCTTTGCACATCCACACCCTGGGGACTCTCACCTCAGTTCTTACTGGACTTGAGTTCATTTTCACAAAAATACGCCTTTCATTTAGTTTGAACCGAAGCCCCAGAATCATAAAATACCAAGTGCGAACACAACCTATTATCTAATTCGATTATGCTATAACTTACCTTCTAAAGAATTTTGATGTTGTGATATTTTAATAGATTGCCACAAAATAAATTCATAATTAAGCTAAAATTACATTATAGCAAACTAGAGTAAACTCATCCAAGTAAATAGTTTGATAATATCCTTTGCCTCTTGCATATGCAATTCATAATAAATTTCTGAATCTACTTGACAATGTGTTCCAGTAGGTGCTTACTTTGTTTTTCCTTCTCATTTGTCAACAACTGGGCAACAATAAGAACCTATATTTCTATAGCAATTTTAATGTATTTAACAATCACAGGAATGTTATTTTTAGAACTGTTTTAGAAAGAGGAAAAATCACTTCCTTTGTCTTCTCACACAAGAAGCTGTTCTATCCTCTTGTGCATCTCCAACATTAATCTCTCCATCATTGGTCACTGTGGCTTCATTTGCCAAGGCCTGAAGCTCTGGGATTCTCTGCCACCGCCTCTCCACTTCCCAACCTCACTTTCTTCTATTAAGACATTCCTCAAAACCAATATCATTTTGACCAAGTTTTAGTCAATTGACCGAATGGGCAGGATTTTCTGGTCCGCTCACCCCAAGGCTGGAAAATCCCACCTGAGGTCAATGGCCCTTTGAATGGTCTGTGTGCCGCCTGCTAGAATTGTCGTAGTGGGTGGGACAGTAAAATTCCTCCGAATGTCTCTGTACATAGCTCACTGTGGCACAGTGGCACAATGGTTAGCATTGTTGCTTCACAGTTCCAGGGACCTGGGTTCGATTCCCAGTTTGGGTCACTGTCTGTGTGGAGTTTGCACATTCTCCTCGTGTCTGCGTGGGTTTTCCTCCCATAGTCCAAAGGCATGTGGGTTAAGTTGATTGGCCATGCTAAATTGACTTAGTGTCCTGAGATGCATAGGTTAGGTAGATTAGTGGGTAAATATGCAGGGATATGGGGGCAGGGCCTGGTTGGGATTGTGGTCAGTGCAGACTTGATGGGCTGAATGGCTTCTTTCTGCACTGTAGGGTTTTTATGATTTTTATGATTGCTGCCTCACAGCACCAGGGATTCGGATTTGAACACTGTCTGTGAGGAATCTGCATGTTCTCCCCATGTCTGCGTGGGTTTCCTCCAGGTGCTCCAGTTCCCTCCCCCGTGCTGGTTAGGTGCATGAGCCATGCTAAACTCTCCCTCAGTGTACCCGTACAGGCGCCAGAGTGTGGCAACTAGAAGATTTTCACAGTATTTTCATTGCAGTATTAATGTAAGACTATTGCCACACCAACCTAAGCTTTATAAAATACTCCTTAATTTAACTCTTAGCCACATAGTGTGTAAAATATCTCCCATCAGCAAGGAGAAATCATTATTAACAGCAATGTGTCTCAGTCCAGAGGACTTCCAATACTTCAGGTCAGCAGAGGCTATGGTTCACATGCAGCTCATATCAATGACATCATTGAGTTAGTACTTCTCATTCATTCAAAGACATTGGCATCCCTTTTGTTCCTAGTTGCCAAATGTCAGCTTTCACGCATTGAATGAATGTATTGGCTCAGTCCTGGTGTTAATGATTTCTTTAAACCAATTGGATATACTTACACAAGAAGGGCCATTCAGTTCTGACCTAAGCATCAAATAAAGACATGGCAAAAGGCAACGCCAGCCTCTTTAAATCAGCAAAGACCTCCTTACTAACATCTGGAAGAAGTGTCAAATTTAGGAAAGCTTTCTTAAAATCTAATCAAACACACTCAAATAGGCTCATAGAATCATACCCACCAGCCAATATCCCAGAGTTATTCGTCACTACTTTTACCAAACAAGGGCTTGTTCTGGCTCACTGGCAGAAGACTAATCATGATTGGAAGCGCAGTGTTTTAGTCTATTTATTAGTGTTAGAAGTAGGCTTACATTAATGAATGAAGTTACTGTGAAAATCCCCTAGACACCACACTCCAGCACCTGTTGGGACACACTGTGGGAGAATTTAGAATGGCAATGCACCTAATCTGCACATCTTTCAGACTGAGGGAGGAAACCACAGCACCTGGAAGAAACCCATGCAGACATGGGGAGAATGTGCAAACTCCATAGTGAAAAAAAAAATCCATTACACTTCCTCAAAGTAACACAATGACATCTTTTACCTCCACCTGGGAGGGGGAGCAGGCAGAGCCTAGTTTAATTTCTCAGTTAAAACAAGCTGCATTTCTGATAGTTGCATTCTGGAGTGCCCACCTTGAAATTCCACACCAGCTACCAGTGTGGAACTTGAACCCACAGCCTTTGATTCAGTCATCAATGAAGCCACTGCTCACAGTATCAGGGAATAGGAATCAAGGCGGGTGGATGGAGTTCTTTTGTGAATCTGTTCACATGATGTGAGCATCGTTAGCAAGGCAAGTATTGCCCATCCCTAATTACACTTGAACAGGCAGGGGAGCAAGCCATTTCTTGAACTGTTATAGGGAGGAAGATCAAAGGGAAAGCTCACAGAGTTTGACATAGGAGCAGTGAAGGAATGGTGATATACTTCCAAGCCAGAACAGGGTATGATTTAGAGGGGCATTTGCAATTGCTGATGTAATTGATGCAATTGTGTTTGCTGCTATTGTTCTAGTGGCAGATGTCACAGGCTTGGAAAATGATTTCGAAGGAGCCTTGACAAATTACTGCAGTTCTTCTATTGAATTCAGAAGTTCACTGATGATTGTATAACGTTCAATTTCATTCACAATTACTCAGATGCCGAAATAATCTGTGTCTGCATACAGCAAGACCTGGACAGCATTCAGGTTTAGGCTGTTAAGTGGCAATTTTCATACATTCCACTCAAGTGCTAAGCAATGAGCATCGCTGAAGGAGAATCTCCCCATAATAACATATTCATGGCCAAATCCCTCTTCATCACGGGTGGCACGGTAGTTAGCACTGCTGCTTCACAGCTCCGGAGACCTGGGTTCGAATCCTGGCTCAGATCACTGTCTGTGTGGAATTTGCACATTCTCCCTGTGTCTGTGTGGGTTTCCTCTGGGTGCCCTGGTTTCCTCTTACAGTCCAAAAATGTAGGGGCTAGGTTCATTGGCCATGCTAAATTGCCCCTAGTGTCCTGGGGTGGCTAGGTTAGAAGGATTAGTGGGTAAATATGTAGGAATGTGAGGGTAGGGCCTGGGTGGGATTGTGGTTGGAGCAGACTTGATGGGCCGAATAGCCTCTTTCTGCACTGTAGGATTCTGTGATCACCATCCTGTGGGTCATCATTGACTGGAAATCTAACTTGAGAAACACACAGATACTGTAGCTATAAGAGCACATCAGAGGCACATAATTCATCGCTTGAATCCCAAAAGGTTGTCTACCATTCACACAAGGTACAAGTGGAAAACCTTCCACTTGTTTGGATGAGTGATGCTCCAATAATATTCAAGAGTCTTGGTACATTCAGGACAAATCAGATCACTTGATTGACACCGGGTCCACCACCTTAAACATTCACCCCCTTTATCACCAGGCATAGTGACAGCTGTGTGTACCGTCTACAAGATACAATGTGGGAATTCACCAAGGTGCCTTTGACAGCATCTTCCAAACATGTGATCTTTGGTCCCCAGAAGGACAAGGGCAGTAGACACATCGGACCAGCATCCCCTGCAAATTCCTTATCAAGTAGCACACACTGATTCATCTTGGGATTTATTAGTTTTGTATTCTAGAAGAGATCTCGCTGGTGGCAATGGTTTTAGATCAAAAGCATTTTTACATGCTGTTTACATATTGCCAGAGCTGTCCATTCAGTTGCTCCTCAGACAGCGTTGTGACATAGCATCTTTGCAGATACTCAATATGCTTCTCTTCATGCTATCTTTTACTCTACACTGTCCCACGTAAACCTACCTTCCCACCCTACCTCATCCCCTTTATCCATATACCATTTCACACACATTCCCCTACACCTACCCTCAAAGTTTCGTCCCTAAAGGTAATATCTGGTGATTTCATCAGGCTCCCTGAGTGACTGTAAAGCTCCTTCTGAGATAAACGGGGATCCCGCTGCTCTGAGGTCAATTCACTTCTAAATTCCTTCATTTGCAGTTTGACAGTTCTCCCAGTTTTAGCACATTTCCCCACATGTCATTGAAGCTGACCTCAGTGTCAACTGGTCAGGGTGTGTCTATTGTCCTTTCTGGTGGTTGATGCTGGGTTGTTCATTCGGTTTCATTCTCTGTAGCATATTGATACAACAGAGTAACTTTCTTGGCCTATTCAGAGGGAAGAAAGAACTCAAGCACATTGCTGGGGGTCTAGAGTTAAAGATAGAGTAAACAGGGTTAAGCTTTTTCCTAGGATGGACTCGAATAGCACGAGGGGTCACAGGCTTAGGGTGAGGGGGGTAAGGTATAATTTGGATGCTAGAGGGAGTTTTTTCACACAGAGGGTGGTGGGATATGAAATGCGCTGCCAAGTAAAGTGGTGGAGGCAGGTACTCTGGAGTTATTTAAGAAATACTTAGATGGGCACATGAACAGAATGGGAATGGAGGGGTATAGAAAACTGATTTAGAATAGGGATCATGAACCTTGGGAGTCCCTGGGAAGTGTGTAAATAGATGATGATATTGATGTACTTGTTTTTATCCTACAGGTGCTTTGGTCCACCTTGTTGTCTAACAAGGGGCATACACGCGATGGGTCGTGAGAGGGCTGCTCTTGGATTTTTTTTGAGAGTATCCTAGTGCTTCATGTCGTTAGTGTACACTTGACCTGGACCATTTGATGGGCAACACGACAACTCAGTGACTATCGCTGTGCTGTGCAGATACATGGATTTGGGCCTGTGTCTGTGGGAGTTTGAACATTCTCCCCGTGCTTGCGTGGGTTTTCTCCGGGTGCTCCAGTTTCCTCCCACATCCCAAAGATGTGCTCTTAGGCTAATTGGCAAAACAAATTCTCCCTAAATTGTCTCAAATTTGGTTTTTAATCCATAGATCTAAAAACATGGACAGGGATCGCGGGTAGAGGTGGGAACATCAGGGTGGCGGCATGGGCTCATTGGGCCGAAGGACCTGTTTCCCGTGCTGTTTTGTTCTTTGTTCTTTATAATGACTAAGAATAATAGTGAAAAAGATGAGTTTTCATGACCTTCTAGGCAGCTTTATAATCATCATTTACTGAGATTAGCTTTTTCGAACAGTTATTAATTAAATGTAAATTCCCCAGTGGCCATGTTGGTCTTTGAACTCATGTTTTAGTCCACATCTCTGGATTATTAGTCTAGTCATATGAGCATTATACTCCTATTCCCATTAGGGAAAGGATCAACCATAATCTGAATGAACAGTGGAACAGGTTCAAGGGTTTGAATGACCTCCTCCTACTCCTACGTTCTCAAGATAAGTGCGTGGAAACATTGAAAAGAGAGCAAGTGGAGGCCTTTCAGCCCTTCACCAAAGGGTTCCACCATTCATTAGGATCAAGGCTGAGCATCCAACTCAGTAAATTGCTCCTGCTTATCCCATACTGTTTGATCCTCTTCACCTCAAAACCTATATTGTTTTGGAAACATACATCATTTTGGCCTCAACTGTTTTCTGTGGTATTGAATTCCACAGGCTCACCACTCTCTGGGTGAAGGAATTTCTCCTCATTTCTGTCTTAAAAGATTTACCTTTTTTCCTTAGCCTTTGATCCCTAGACACCCCCCACCATTGGGAACATCCTTCCCTACATTTCTTCTGTCTAGTTCTGTTAGAATATGGTAGGTTTCGAAAAGATTTCCCTCATTCTTCTAAACTTCAGTGAATATAATCCTAAGCAACTCATATGTCAGCACCACCATGGGAATGGATCTGGTAAACCTTCACTGAACTCATAATTGTAGCAAGAACATTCTTCCTCAGATAAGGAGACCAAAACTGTGCACAATATTTCAGCTGTGGCCTCACCAAGGTTCTGCATAATTGTAACAAGATATCCCTGCTCCTATACTTGAATGCTCTCGCTATGAAGGCCTACATACCATTTGCCTTCTTTAGCATCTGCTGTACCTGCATGCTTAAGTATCTGGAGAAAAAGGTTGAAAGAAGGATATAAGGGCTATCATGGGATATGATAGTTCCTTGTCACTTGGGCTGCCCAGTTGGACTGTATAGGAATTCTCAGCTCAGGACATTCTTGCGGAACTCCTTTGATCTCTATTTTCAACAGTGATTGACACAGCAGTCTGCTGTCTCTTAGCTTGTAATACACATCCTGTCTAGGGAAAACCATAATTCCACTTAATTTCTTGGAAGCTGTCTTGTTACTAACTGAGTCACACACAGTATTATGGGTGTTCACGCTCTATGTCTTCAACTTTATTGCATTAGGCCAAAAATTAATGCAAGGAAAATTAACTAGGCCAAGGTAGGAAGATAACAGTTCGAAGTTTTTTTTAATTAATGTAGGCTTACATTAACACTGCAATGAAATTACTGTGAAAATTCTCTAGTCACCACACTCCAGTGCCTGTTCGGGTACACTGAGAGGGAATTTAGCATGACCAATGCACCTAACCAGCATGTCTGTCAAACTGTGAGAGGAAACTGGAGCACCCGGAAGAAATCCACGTGGATATGGGGAGAATGCACAGATGCCGCACAGACAGTGACCAAGCCAGGAATCGAACCCGGGTTCCTGAAGCAGTGAGGCAGCAGTGCTAACCGTTATGCCACCCTAGTATCTTTAGAAGATAGAGAAAATATTTGATGTATTAAGAGATATTTATTTTTTAGGGGATGTTATTGTTAGAGGCTCGATTGTATCCAAGGGCAACTGCAAAGAATTCTTATTGACTAACCATACTTAATCAAAAAAGAGTTTCAATGATTCAACAGGTTAAAGCAAATTGAAGATCAGGCAGAGTGAGACACTTACCACCAGGTTACCGATCACCATGACCATCATGAAAACAATGAGGCACATGGGCTGTCCAGCTACCTCCATGCAATCCCACATAGTCTCAATCCATTCGCCGCAAAGGATGCGGAACACAATCAGAAAGGAGTGGAAGAAGTCATACATGTGCCATCGTGGGAGAGTGCAGTCAGCGGAAATCTTACAAACGCACTGCTTGTACATCTTGCCAAAGAGCTGCATTCCGACCACGGCGAAGATGAAGACAATAATGGCCAGGACCAGCGTCAGATTCCCGAGTGCACCCACGGAATTACCGATGATCTTGATCAGCATGTTCAGAGTCGGCCAAGATTTTGCCAGTTTAAATACTCTCAGCTGCAAAGAGAAGAGCAGATGTCTGGTTTGTACTCTTGTGATAGCAATAACAGAGTTACCCCAAGTGACAAAGCGTGCAGCTAAATTAAAGGGTGAGAACCAAAATTAAGAAAGCTTTGTTGGTATTTCAGTGAAATCTTTTGAGCAATTTCTGCAGCTCAACATGAATCAAATCATTTCTTCATTTAGGCTTTTTTTTTTGCTTGAATTTCATTGCAAATCAATTAAACTGATTTCAGGCTAGCTAACTAATATACATTAAAGCCCAAACAGCAGACAAAGGAAAGAAAGATCCCCTCCCTGGACTCACATTCAAATCTCAGGTCAGCCACTGCCTCTGAGTCTGCTGTATCCAGCACCAGTGCAGACCACATCTGCCTACAATGCTTGCTGTTTGTATCCAAGTGTGCTGAAGGCTCACGACAATTAATTTAATTAAAATGAATGCTTCTGATGGCAACATAATCTTAGTTTTCAAGCAAGAACTTCAGTCTACCTAGCTTGCTTCACCAAGAAATTCCCTCTCGGCCTTTTGGCTAAGATCAAGCGTGAGATCAGGGCCGGAATTATCCGATCTCCTACCGCTGCCAGCAAGAATGGAGAATTTGGCGCTCAGCCAAATTTTCATTCACAGCAGTGGGGTTGGATAATCCCACAGTGGGCGAAGCCGCAGAATGTAATGCCTGCTCTTGTATGTCTCTCTGGTGGGAACCATGCACTGGGTTCAACTTGAACTTGAATTTTTTTTGGAGCAAGCAAGGAGATGGATTAAGGCTTGCCCTGCCCACTCTGCACATTGGCTTTGTAACTCTGAGAAAGAAATTTTAAAAATGTGCTGTAAAGAGGCAGAGCAGGAGCCAAGAGGCTGAGGGACAGTTTTAATTGGGTGCCAAGAAGATTGTCAAAAAACCAACAATAATACAGCGCAGGAACAGGCCCTTTGGCCCTCCAAACCTGCACCGATCATGTGTTCCTAACTAGGCTGTCTGTTTGTATCCCTCTATTCCCAGTCTGTTCATGCGGCTATCTAGATAAGTCTTAAATGATCTTAGCAAGTCTGCCTCAACCACCTTGCTTGTCAGCGCATTCCAGACCCTCACCACTCTCTGTGTAAAATATGTCCCCGCATATCTCTAGTGAACCTTGCCCCGCTTACCCTGAACTCGTGACCCTTTGTGTTTGCCATTTCTAACCTGGGAAAAAGCTTCCACCTGTTTGCCCTATCCATTCCCTTCATAATTCTATAAACTTCTATTAAGTATTCTGTCATCCCAATTTAAAACTAAACTCAAACACTCTTATCCTTTGCCTTGCGTTTTGGCCCTGGCATTGACGTCTTTGTCAGGCATCACCTGGGAGATGGCGATCCTTAACCATCCTCAACACGTAGGTGTCTCACACACAAGAAATGACTACTATGTTTACTAGCTGCCAGCGCCCGGTAGCATTGACCTTGTGTTGTCAATGCACAGTGAGAGGCCCATGCCACAGTAGCATGTGATGAAAACAGTTTGATCAATGGCGTCGTTCAGGGCATATTATTAATTCCAAACTTCAGGGCTTTGCACCTTGGAAATAGTAATCCAAATAACAGGCACAGAGGTAAGCACATTTGCTCTATAGCTCCCGCCATTGTCCACTAGTATGAATTTCAATTTAAATGTACCGCTCTAATTCTTGGTATGTGTTTCCAAAGATTATGAAACTCCTAACAGGGAACATTGGTGCATGTGCAGGGTAAGGCAACACGACAGTTCAGTGACTATCGCTGTGCTGTGCAGATACGTGGATTTGGACCTGTGTCTGTGGGAGTTTGCGCATTCTCCCCATGCTTGCGTGGGTTTTCTCCGGGTGCTCCGGTTTCCTCCCACATCCCAAAGATGTGCTCTTAGGCTAATTGGCAAAACAAATTCTCCTTAAATTGTCTCAAATTTGGTTTTTAATCCATAGATCTATAAACATGGACAGGGATCACGGGTAGAGGTGGGAACATCGGGGTGGCGGCGTGGGCTCGTTGGGCTGAAGGGCCTGTTTCCCGTGCTGTTTTGTTCTTTGTTTTTTGTAACCTATTGGCGGAGTTGTATGAAGGCCACGCAACACCAGGTTAAAGTCCAAGAGGTTTATTTGGAATCACGAGCTTTCGGAGTGATGTTCCTTCATCAGGAGAAGCGCTTCAAAAACATGTGATTCCAGATAAACCTGGAGGACTTTAATCTGGTGTTGTGAGACTTCGTAACATGACCACCCCAGTCCAATGCGGCATCTCCACATCATGGTTACATAGGCAATATCGGAGTCAGAGCATTTGTATAAACTATAACAAATGGAGTTTTCTGGTGATCTTTCTGGAAGTTCCACAGATTTTAACTTGCACTCCATCTGCTGTTTGAGGGGCAGTTACATTTTACACTCAGTAGAACTTTCTGATACGAACCAATCTGAATGAACGGAGCACCGACAATCCTTGCACATTGGCCAGGCCAAGCTCAACCAAGCTGAGGGTCACAATGATGCTGTCAAATATGTTCCAACCCACTTGAAAGTAGTAATAGGGATCCAGAGCAATCAATTTGAACACCATCTCAGCTGTGAAAATCCCCGTGAATACCTGTCGGAAGAAAAGAGGACTTCAGTCTATTACATGGATGTGGACGTACGAATTAGGAGCAGGATTAGATCATTCAGTCACTTGAGCCTGTAATGGCCAATCTGATTGTGCCTCAACTCCACTTTCCATCCTATCCCTTGCCAATCATTCTGTGATGGAATGTTGAGGGGAACAGAAATGTAAAAGACCTACCAGATTCCCAACAGAGAGCATATTCTCAAAAGATTCTGTCATGGGGTAGTGGTCCATTGCCATGAAGAGAGTGTTCAGCACAATGCAAATTGTGATCCCCAGATCCACAAATGGGTCCATCACAATAAACTTCAGGATTTCCTTGAACTTAATCCAGAGCCCACAGCAATTCCAGATTAGGACTTTGGTGGCAAATTTGTACCACCAAGGGGGGCAACGCTGCTGTGCCTCTTCCAACTCTGCAGAATATAGAGAGCAAGAAGTTATCTATGTTTTGGCAAATCCTCTCTCCCCTCACCCCCCCAATCCTCCAACACCCACCCACCACCCCCTCCCCACCTCCCGTGTGTATCTGCCCGGAGTGATAACACTATTTATATTCAAATACAGGCAGGTCAATATGAATCATTATTGCACCAACAATCCCCGTTTAATGCAGGCTGTAGGAGACAGAAAAGATGTGGAGCACTTGTATAAACATGATAGAAACTATGATTCTATCTTTCGCACTGTGGGAGGAGCAGTTGTAGAAACATAAGGCACAGTGGTGCAATGGTTAGCACTGTTTGTCTCACAATGCCAGGGACCTGGGTTCGATTCCTGGCTTGAGCTACTGTCTGTGTGCACTTTCTCTCCCCTTTTCTGCGTGGATTTCTTCCCACAGTCCAAAATGTGTGGATTAGTTTGATTGACTATGCTAAAATTGACTCTAGGATTAGGAGGATTAACAATAAATAATGGTTATGGGAATAAGGCCTGGGTGGGGTTATGATCAGTACAGATTCAATGGACCAGATGGCCTCCTTCTGCACTGTAGGGATTCTATTGTTCTTTTCTATGTTGATCTAATGCAATGGGGCAACAGGTGAGCTCTCTCCCAAGTGTGCAGCAGACACCCTGAACATTAGAAGAATGCTATTTTGTTATTCTATCTTATTATTTCAATCAGGTAGATTATATATCTTGATATCAGGACTAATATTTTTGAACTTAAGTTGCTGTTGTAATATAGGTAGCCAATTTGCATGCAGGAAGCTCACACAAACTGCCATGTGATAATAATTGGATAATCTGTGTTTCTATGTTCATTTAGGACAAATATTTCCCTGGCACAGGGGCAAGCCGCACTGCTCTTCAACAAAATAATGCCATGGGGTATTTTTATGACTGCCAGAGATGGAAGATTAGAATGGGCACCTGGACAAGATGGGCCAAATGTAGACCTTCAGTGCTGTCACTTTTGCATGGATGACACAATGCAGGGGACCCAAGTTCAACTCCCAGCTTAGCTAAACAATGAAGGAAACCCCACAAGACAGGTGGGTCCATTCAGAAATATTAACCTACTCCATCACAGTTGCAATATTTGTGACAAGAATTCAGATGAGGCTTACCATCCAGCCTGGCACTGCTGTACATACTGGCTACACTTCCGGCCCTTAATGGTGGTACTGGTTCTTCCAGAAATGTGGAAGTACGTTTAGATCCAGGCAGCCCGTCTTCAATGTCCGCACCATTTACCTACAGGATAAAACCAGGGAAAGACACTGGATAGCAATCAGAAAACAAAGCCAGTATCCAACAGAAATGACCTGCTTTTGATATTTTAAGTTGTGCTATGTAAAAATACATATATATTTGAAAGAATATACTTTGTGCATCTGAATTAATCAGATAACTTTACTAATTCTATGTCTTGACCCAGCACCACCAGCATTGGAAAATTCCAGGACCCCAATTTTTCATCAATTGAAATCATTGCCTATCAGGCCCACCATGGATTGCAGACAGCTACCCTTATAGGAAACACCTATTAAGCAGGCTGAATGATTATATAACAGCTCTAACACACAAAGCTTAATCAGCGTGTATGACACGTGAAGCGGATGTTATGCCTGAGTCCAACAATACAGAAAAGCAGCATTATCATCATTTGTTAAGCCGCACAACTTTGTGATAGTTTTGTCAACAGCAATGTCTCAAAACATTTCTTCTGCAACAGTCACTCCAGTGCTGGCAAATATCACTTGTGTAAAATGATAATGGTATTTAATGGATCAACTGTAACATATACACTGTGGCTGCTGTAATGTAATACGCATGAAGAAACATAACTTTATGGAATATTTTCTTCCTCTGTGAACCATATACTACAATGTAATATGTAAATTAAATTGCTTAATATAATATTGTTTAATGGAATGCACATTACTCATTTTATAAGTAATATTCCTACAATGCTGCATTGCATAACCAAATTGGAGTGTAGGGAATAACTGCAGTGTGGTATGTGTATCGGTATGGGAAGGAGAGTGGTACAGGTGCCCTGGGACAGATCCAACATTAGATTGGGGTAGGGCAAAGATCCAAATTTGACCTGCTTGTGCCTAAGTCACTGGCTGTGCTGCACTTAGGGGATGAGGTAACTCTCAATGCACTCCTGCTGTTAATTATACTCATGCAAAGATATGCTCCCTAAATTGTTGCACAGATGAATCCCTGTTACTTCACACAGGAGTAAAATTTATGAATACTGGATTTAAAGAAGTGGATACTCATCTGAAATGTATCAGCTCAGTTGGCTGGACAGCTGGCTTGTGACGCTGAGCGATGCCAATTCCATGGGTTCAATTCTGGTACTGGCTGAGGTTATCTATGAAGGTCAACCTTGCTCCCTCGCCCTGAGGTGTGGTGACCCTCAGAATAAAAACACCACCAGTCAGCTCTGCCCCTCAAAGGGGAGAACAGCCTATGGTCACCTGGGACAATGGTGACTTTACCTTTATCCTAACACATTGGTAGGAATATGAATCAAGCATATGTGCTGTGTTTGTCACGTAGGAGATCAGTCAGTGAACCTCATAAGCTGAATTCACTCTATTAGGATCACCATAAACACAATACTAACATATAATTTAACTTATAAATTTTTTTAAGAAGCTTTGTCTGGAATATGCTCCAAATAATTTGCTTGACTTTGTTCTAATGCTGTGGAATTTTTTCTCAAGCTTCTTCTGACTTAAAATGTAAACGATTCAAAGAATAATTATCTAAAGCATTATCGTAAATACTACTGTAGACCATCTCAACTTACTACAACCACAAACAATCAATACAATAAAATGTTCCCCAATAAAATGCAGCAAATGGTTGGATTGGATAGTATTGAGTGAAACCATTTACCGCACTTAGTTATGCTGCAATTGTCAATCCCAGTCAATACCACTGACAGTCTGTGGGCAAATTTCTACAGCTAGTTACCTGACACAGAATTGCAAAGAAGAGGGGGGGAATGGGATATACCTATACTAAAAATAAGATTTAAAGCTTTTAAATTTGTCCATGTATAGGACTGAAGATACGCTGCACTTGATATGAACTCCAAGCAGTTATAGAATCATATAATGCAGAAAGAGGCTATTTGGCTCATTGTACCTGTGTGAAAAGGACTAGCCTTGGAGAATGCATGGTGGCACAGTGATTAACACTGCTGCCTCACAGCGCCAGGGACCCAGGTTTGATTCCAGTCTTGGGTGACTGTGTGGAGTTTGCACATTCTCTCTCTATTTGTGTGCATTTCCTTCGGGTACTCCAGTTTCCTCTCACAGTCCAAAGATGTGCGGGTTAGGATGATTGGCCGTGCTAAATTGCCCTTTAATGTCAAGGGGATTAGCAGGGTAAATACGTGGGATTATGGGGACAGATGGGATTGCTGTTAGGGCAGGCTCGATGGGCTTCCTTCTGTGCTGTTAAGTCTTCGATGAACTATCCATTAGTCCAAATTTCCTGCACTTAGCCCATATTCATGCAACAAATTCTTTTGTATTTTACATGTTCATTAAATTATTTTATTTGGAAATTATGCTATGGAATCTGCTCTCAGCACCCTTTCAGGCAAAACATTCCAGATCATAACAAGTTGCTAATAAAAAAATCTTCATTTCCCTTTATTCTTTTGCAAATGAATTTGAATCCGCAATCTCTCGTTGTTGATCAGTAGAACCAGTTTCTCCTTAAGTTGTCTGTCAAAACACATCCAAAAGGCAGCATGAAATTACATTTTTAAAAACTTGTCTGACAAAGTTTCTGCAGAATTAGACTTGCACATGGCACCATGCGCATGCAAACCAGTTGCAACATTATCTGGCATACCTCCATTTTCCAAAATGTTACTTTACCCCTGTGTGATTCTGAAAATGTCATATTCCTGAAATATATACACTTTGAATCCACAAACTGTGCAAAAAATCAAATTTATAAAAAAAGAGCACATACGTCCTTGTCCACTCTGCTGATGACAGAAGATGGCAACACTCTGCCATTGGGGGCTGAGCCATTTTCCCCATCTTGTGAAACCACTCCATTAATTGCAATGACGACCGATGATTTGGTCAGTGATTCTCGCTGGCTCTCGCCTTCCTCCCCTGTGCCGTGCTCATCCTCGACGGTGTATTTGTCTGAACCATCTTTCTTTTGCATTCTGTCACTTGACAATGAGTAGTGGCTACCAAGGTCTTTGGAATAACGTGCCTGGGGAGAGGGGCCGGGGGTGGGAGAAACATACACGTCAGCTTGTTAACAATATAGAAGTTTAAATTATTTTTTGTCTTCTTGTGCATGCTCCATAAAGTCAGGGGTCTCAGTACCAAGAATGGAATATACTCCCATGTTGGCTTCTTCATGGACAGTTACAGAATCAAACAAATCGTTGAATCTATACAATGTAGAAGGAGGCCGTTCAGTCCGCACTGTCTCTTACCCAGGTTTACCCTGTAACTCCACGTATTTTACTCCACTGATCTATATATCTTGGGGCACTAAGGGGCTATTTAGCATGGCCAATCAACCTGACCTGCACATCTTTGAATTGTGGGAGGAAATCGGAATACCCAGAGGCTACCCACGCAAATGTGGGGAGAACGTGCAAACTTCACACAGACAGTCACTCAAGGTTGCTATTGAACCTGGGACCCTGGCGCTGTGAAGCAACAATGCTAATCACTCTGCCAACATGCAACCCTCCAGAGCAACCCTTTGGTTTAGCTGATTGACCACTAAGGTGTCTCTCACGCAAACGTTGAAGATCCCTATTGCACCAGTATTAATTTTATTATTTTTCATATCCTGAACCTCTCTCTAGAAAATGGAAGTTTAGTCCTGTTGGTTTTGTGCTCTGGACTTGTGCTTACATGGAACTGGCTTTAGACCATCTGATCTCATTTCATGTTCAAATAGAGAACGAAAACTTCAATTCTATCAATCCAGGACTTGTACAAACCCAGATTGCAGAAGTGAGTGGATAATATTTGCATTAGAAATACCATCCACTCCTTCCCTGGTATTCTAACTATGGGTGTCTAGATACGGTGCACAAAGGTAACAAACCTCCAAATACTAATTACCGAAATAAATGATTCATATTTGGTTTAAATCAATTAATTGTTTAAGTTAAGAAAAAATCAAACCTGTCTGTCATATGAGGAGAGACTATGTCGGTTAGGATTGTATTCATTGGAGCTTAGAAGATTGAGACTAGATTTCATGAAAACTTATAAAATTCTAACAGGATTAGGCGGGGTAGATTCAGAAAGAACGTTCCTGATGATGAGGGAGTTTAGGACTTGAGTAGTTTGAGGATAAGGTATAAACCTTTTAGGACAGAGGTGAGGAGAAATTTCTTCACCCAAAGCGTGGCGAATCTGTGGAATTCATTACCACAGAATGTAGTTGAAGCTAAAACATTGAGTGATTTTAAAAAGAAATTAGATATAGCTCTAGGGGCTAAAGGGATCAAGGGATGGGGGAGGAAGGGGGCAATCAGGATATTGAATTTGATGATCAGTCAAAATCAGAACGAATAGCGGAGCAGGCTCGAAGGGCTGAATGGTCTCCTCCTGCTTCTATTTTCTATGTTTCTTTGTAAAATCAAAACTTGATTTGTTTACTATTTATTGTGAAATGATATAAGCATGAGGAACAAGTTTACAATTGCATTATAAATAGGGTAACTGGGAAAACCATCCCTCCTGGATAGTTCAGATATATTATTCTGGTCTTCGTGGAATTTCTCAACAAAACAGAGAATTATACAAAGCATTGACCAAAGATTTAGGGGAAGTATTTACCACTTAAGTGGTTTTAAGCATTTACTGGAAGTCAACAGCAAATTATCTTCTGGCAAAGGATAATCTTACAAAAGCAAAAATACACTAACTCGCCCTTCTGTGCAGATGCCATCAACATAGGGTGATACGTCGTCAGCATATGAAGACATTATTCGCTGAGTGAAGCTTTGAAAACATGGTTCAGCCAGTTATGTCAGTGGATGGCGAGGCTGCACAAACCAGGGGTTGTCTCACAATTGACTTTCAATATGTGCCCAGTTAGCTAACACAAAAGCAAGATACTGGAGGCATTGGAAATCTTAAGTAAAATGGAAGATGCAGCAAGTGCACAACATGACCTGGATTAATAACTCGGAGTACGCAATCCACTTAAGGCAAATAACAAAGAATAGTACAACACAGGAACAGGCCCTTCAGCCCATCATGCCTGTGTCAATCACATTGTCCTATTGAGACCAACCACCTGTATCCCTCTATTCCCTGTCTGTTCATGTGTCTATCCAGATAAGGCTTGAATATCGCTAATGTGTCTGCCTCAACCACCTCACTTGGCAGTGCATTCCAGGCACTCCCCATTGCCCATGTAAAAAACTCCCCCCCGAACGTCACCACTGAACCTTTCCCTCCTTACCTTGAACTTGTGCCCCCTTATAATTGTCATTTCTGTCCTGGGAAAAGGCTTGCGCCTGTTCACTTTATCAATGCCTGTAATAATTTTATGAACATCAATCAAGATGCCTCTCAGACTCCCTCTTTCCAGGGAGGTTCAATCATTTCTCATAGCTAATAGCAACTATTTCTGCGCTCCCTCCAAAGTCTCCACATCCTTCCGGTATTGTGGCGCTCAGAATTGGACACTATTCCAAATGTCGCCTAACCAACTTTTATACTCAATGCCCCAGCCGATAAAAGCAAGCATGCCATAAGCTTTCTTCACCACCTTTTCCTTCTGTGCTGCCACTTTTAAGGATCTGTGGACCTGTATTCCAGATCTCTCCACGTGCCTATGCTCTTGATGGTTCTACCATCTATTTTAGGGCTCCCGCTTCTCCGTCCTCACTTGCAGTGGCGGCAAGGCTTGAACAACCAGAAATCCCGGCACTGGAATCAGTAAAAGTGACCATGGATTTGCTGGATTGTTATAAATTGCCAGTCAGTTTATTAACATCCCTGAGGGAGGGAAAACCTGTGAAGACTCGTCCACATGTCGCCCCAGTGCCATCCCTACTTGGCTACCCTGAAGTCACCTAGTAAAAATCTTAGTTGAATCAAACAGTTACGCTACGGGTGGCCCACCAACACCTTGTCAAGCCAACTGGAATGAACAATAAAAGTCAACAACACTTACAGCCTGAACAAATAAATAAAACAACAAAATGTAAATGGTTCACGTACCAGAGCCTCTTGTTCCTTTTGATGTTTCTTTATGCTTTCCAGAATCTCTTGAAACTCTTTTTCCTTCTCCTCGGCCTCCAGAAGTGTGGCTTCATTTTGTTCAGCATAGGCCATCGCCACCACAGCCAAAATTAAGTTGATGAGGTAAAACGACCCAATGAAAATGATGACCACGAAGAAAATCATGTAGGTTTTCCCAGCAGCTCGGAGAGTCTGTCGCAAGAACGCAAGATGGTCATTTTCATCTTAGTCAGGACCTACCACATTCCTTGTCTATGTTCTATAAATATTGCTCTGATGGCACATTTTAAACCTCACTGGAACCTCAAACAAACCGCACGGCACTTGCAAATAAGGAACATTTTACTCTTGGACACAGGAAAAGCAGTGGACATATGGAGTTAATTGGTGACTTTTGGCATTGTACTCTTTAATCCCAGTTTTGACTGAAAGAACACAAAGGGGGTTTTAAATGAATCCTTTGGTGCTGATGATGAGGGTAGCAGGACTGAGGATCTTGTGAGAGTAGCAGGGAATGATCCTTGTTATGGATGAGATTTAAGCCTTGAAAAGTGAGACTTCACTCCAAATGATGCAGAAGCGTATTTTTCTTGTACCCCTTGCCACCATTAATAGAACATAGAACATTACAGCGCAGTACAGGCCCTTCGGCCCTCGATGTTGCACCGGCCAGTGGACCCTCTAACCTAAACTATTCCAATATCATCCATGTGCCTATCCACCGACCACTTGAACGCCCCCGAAGTAGGCGAGTCCACAACTGCGGCAGGCAGGGCATTCCACGCTCTCACCACCCTCTGTGTGAAGAACCTGCCTCTGACATCCGTCCTATAACTACCACCTCTTAACTTAAAGTTATGTCCCCTCGTGTTGGTCATGAAATCCAAATTGCAAAATATTTTATGTGTTTACAGAACATTAACACATATTGGACTTGCATCTACTGTAACAGATGAATGAACAGCATTCAGCATTAGTTACACTCACCCCGCCTGTTTAAGTTCCATAAAGCAGAACATGTAGACTCGATGGGCCAAATGGCCTCCTTCTGCATTGTAGGAATTCTATGAGATTCTGTGGGATGTCGCTGCAAGAAAATATCTAGGCCAAGTCCAACATGTGCTTTGGATCGGCAGGTGAAGTCATTCATTATTCGTAAGACGAAGGTCATCTCATCAACAAACGAATAAAATTGAAAGCAACAAATTTTCAGCTTGAGTTTGTGGCTCAGTCAACCTTAGTGATCCACAGAATCCCCACAGTGCAGAAGGAAGCCCATTGAGCCCGCATTGACCACCCGGGCCCATACGTTTATCTTGCTAATCCCTCAAACACAGACAGGCAATTTAACGTGACCAATCAACCTAACCCACACATCTTTGGACTGTGGGAGGAAACCAGAGCAACCGGAGGAAACCCACGCAGACACAGGGAGAATGTGCAAACACCACACAGACAGTGACTGGAATTGAACCCGGGTCCTGGAGCTACAAGGCAGTATTGCTAACCACTGTGCCACCATGCTGCCTAATGAGTTTGGACCATTAATATTACTATCTTAAGCTTTCAACTCAGAAGAATCACAGAAGAATCTGTACCACAGAAGCTGGAAGCATGCATACTTTTAACTTTTTTGTCAAATGACCCTAAAAATGTGGCAGAGGAAAACATTCTTAGATTAAATGGCTTCCATCCCGTTGTACTCCACCTGTTGTGCCTTTCTTAAGGAAAACTCTTTTAGGAAAACTTCAAGCCAAGTGAGCACAGGAATGCTGGGTGAGTGAGACACAAGAGTATGATATGGGAGGCAGGCTGAGTGTGTTTTTGAATAATAAGTCTCACAACATGAGGGACCTCCAGTTAATTATCCTCTTAATGGTTTCCTTGAAGGCATGATTTTGGTAGGTTGGGGAGATCACGTAAAACCTGATGGTTATCAGTCCACCATCTTTCCAACCATCCCTGACTCTGTCCCCAAAAAATTGTAGGGCAGTGCTGAAATCGGCATCTCGTCCGCCACTTAAAAAATAATAATTAAGAAGCAATTAGGCTTGTTAAGGAATTAATTGACCCAAATATTAGACATCTCCACTCCATGATATGGTCAATGCGTGCAAGTGGGTGGATGTGGGCAACCTGTTTACTTCCCAATCCAACTGGCTAAAAGGTGTTAAGGAAAAGGAGGTACACCCATCAGGGATGTACCCCACTCCTGTGTGGAGTCTGTGGGAGGCACACCATCCATGATGACACTGCTCTCACCATCACCACACTCTCCCCCCCCACCCCAATACCCCACTGCAGCTTTGTGTCTCCCTACTTGGCTTCCAAAACCTGTCCCGACAAGTCCCCTCTGATTCCCTTCCTCTCCTGGAAGTCCAAGACTTATCTGCGCAGGGGTCCATTGTTCTTCCTGGGGTTTGCTTGCAGTAAGAAGCCTCACAACACCAGGCTAAAGTCCAACAGGTTTATTTGATAGTAAACAAGTTTTGGGAATGCTGTTCCTTCGTCAGGTGAGTGGAGAGGTCTGCTCACAAACAGGGCATATAAAGGCACACACATTACCGAATACTGATTAGAATGCAAGATTAACCAGATTCTTGGCTTCATGTCATATTATCTGTAATCGCCATGACTTGCCTGAACTTGCAACATCTCACTTGCTGTCCTGTCTGGAGGCAACGCACATCTTTTTAATCTATGCTTAAATGCTATCTCCACTCACACTGTCTGCACCTTTAAGACTTGAATAGCAGATTAGCCGCAAAGACTCGCATTCTAATCAGTATTCGGTAAACTGTGTGTGCCTTTATATGCCCTGTTTGTGAGCAGACCTCTCCACTCACCTGACGAAGGAACAGTGTTCCGAAAGCTTGTTTACAATCAAATAAACCTGTTGGACTTTAATCCGGTGTTTTGAGACTTCTTACTGTGTTTACCCCAGTCCAACACCGGCATCTCCACATCATGTTTGCTTGCAGTCCCAGCAACGGCCACTACTAGGCTCTGGAGCCATTGGGGCTGCGAGAACTGCAAGTCAATCAGATTGGCCACTGCTTTCAAGGGCAGGTCTTCTACCCACTGAGGGGCAGAAGTGTCGCTCTCAGTCCATTAAGCCATTCCTGACATGTTATCACTGCTCTGCCAACTTTTTTGAAGTTGGCCAGTTTGCAACAAGTTTTATAATGGGGTGATGGGTGGGAGGGGACTGGAACAATAGGTCTCACATGAAAAACTCAGTCTTGGGTTTCCTTGGAGAGCTGGGTGCTAAACAATAAGGCTTTTATTTTGACACAACAAATGCACTTTCATTAAAACAGAACGGGCATAAGGTGTGAAGCAGGTATACGGGCTGGGATTCTCCCAAAACAGAACTAAGTGTCCAATTGGCAGATAAAAGGGAGTGCTTCCTGTCTGTATTTTACCTGATGACGGGGCAAATCTTGAAAGCTCGTAGCTTTACTATCAAATACACTTCTCGGACTTTAACCCAGTGTTGTGAGACTTCTTACTGGTATCATACAACAGGCCTTGCCAAATTGGTTGATCTTTATACAAAAGTAGCTCATATTACTTTGGCATTTCCTCTGACAAAACCATTTGTTTTCCAAAGCACAATGGCTGCCAGTACTTACCAATTGGAAGAGGTTTTCCCAGTAGTCTTGTGTCATGAGTCGAAAAAGTGACAGGAATGCCCAACTAAAGGTATCATAGCTGGTGTAGCCATAATTCGGATTTCTCCCTGCTTTCATACATGTATAACCTTCCGGACACTTCCTGGAAAAGGCAGCAATTATAGAAGAATTAACATCAGACACAGCTGACATGATAGCTGACACACGCCACCATCAACAAAGAGAACATCCTAAAGAATTCCACAATCACTGGCGGGATGTTGGCAAAAGCCGCATAGCGCAAGGCCTTGCAAACAACAATGGAGTAAATAAGCAAGTAATCTGTTCCAGCGGCATAGGCTAAGGAATAAATATCGATCAAGAAACTTGGGTGAACTCTTCTGCCATTCCTCAGATAGAATCATTGAACCTTTTCCGTCCACTTGAACAGGTAAACAGGGACCTCACCCTGGCACCTCAACCATTAAATACACCTTCAACAGTGCAGCACTCTCTCAGTACTGCACTGAAATGCAATCATAGATTATGGTTGGGATTTTCTGCCCTCTTATCGACTCATCCTTGCCCCCATCCACCACACCCCCCTTGCTCACCATTAATCACTGATGAGATCTTGTTGTATGACTTGTCCATCCCACCACTTTTCCCTTGTTGAGGCTGTATATGGTTTGCTTTGTTTATGCAAAGACTTCATTTTAAGATATTCCTGCCTATGCAATTACACTTAAATGCTAGAGTGTGGGGATTAACTAACTCGACAACATTGTAAAGCTAAATTGACTATATTTTAAAACTCGGAAGGGTTAGCTGGAAAATTGACTGCATTTTTAAAAGTATAATGCAAGCAAAAACAGCCTTTTCATAAGCCAGACGGTGTTTTTCATAAACAACATCTGCGAGGCTGCGAGATAAGGATTGATATATTGTGGAACTGTGAGTTCAGCTAGCAGCCTGTTTTCGAGATCTGTTCAGTCTGGAGTTCTGGTTTGATCAATATAGGACTGATTGAAAAAGCCACTTTCTATTTCTCTCTCTCTCTCTATTTTTCTCTTTCTGTTCACCTTTGTAATGGCTTAATTTTAAGTTCTGTTCAATAAAAGAAATACATTGTCCCAGTCTCTGTCTATTTTGAGGAATGAATGGACTCTCTATCCCTTTAGCAGGATGGGCCAGAAAATCCTGCCCTGTGTATTTAACGATCAATGCATCTTACAAGATTTTTTTTTATTGACCCTGCAGATGGAATTGAAGTTCGTTGCAAATCTCGAACTGGAACTTGCGATCTTAACCAAAGCCCTTGTTGCCAGACCCACGGGACAATTGACCATTTTATTTTTGTGGCCTGATTCCTAGATTAGCTGTAGAGATAGTTCCAAATTCAGTGCAGTTACACGTAAAAATTAGAAACCTTCGGTTTTGTTTGCCTGGGGGCCGCTGCCAGCAAGAAGGGAGAATTTGGCACTCATTCAAATCTCCATTTATAGAAGTGGGACAAGGGAATCCCAGCCAAGGATGAGGCTGGAGAATCCTGGCAAAGATTAACAACGTGAAAGGGAGAAGGCAGATAGGCAGAGGGCAGAAGACGGCGTGGTAGCACAGTGGTTAGCACTGCTGTTTTGCAGCTCCAAGGACGTGGGTTCGATTCCTGGCTTGGGTCACTAACTGTGTGGAGTTTGCACATTCTCTTCATGTCTGCATGGGTTTCCTCCCACAATCCAAAGATATGCGGGTTAGGTTGATTAGCTGTGCTAAAATTGCCTCTTACTGTCCTCAAATATGCAGGTTAGAGAGATTAGTGAGTAAATATGCAAAAATATGTGGGTAGGGCCTGGATGACATTGTGGTCGGTACAGATTCGATGGGCCAAATGGCCTCTTTCTAACACTGTAGGGTTTCTATGAACTATTAACCAATGTGTGCTTTTACAGAGAGTTGTACACCTGACTCTCAACCGACTTCTTCTATTCCCTTCCTGCACCCAAGGGTGTACTAAGGCAGATTTCTATCTGTTTCCATCGCTAGTAATTCATGGAACTGGTCCTTATTGTGTCACTAGGGGCTTGAGGAGCAGCACTCCACGTCAAGCATGGCTGACCAGGGTTCTCTTCCACTCTTACCGCAAGCCATTGATACGTTTAGACAGATTTTACAGGTTGGCGCCTGTTTGACAACATTATGAATACACTTTCTCTGGCCATCAAGTCCTGGAGAGAGAGACTCAAACTCAGAGCTCCAGTCTCAGCAGCAGCAACTTCTCACTGCACCACAAGCCCTTCCCTCAACTGACTGGAGGTTGTAAGATCAAATTAAAATAATGCTAACATTTTATTTGCTGTCGTAAATCCCTAGAATGAAGTAAGTACACTTCATTCCTCGATCAATCACTCACTCTAGCTGACTGAAGAAGCCTGTGTCAAAAATTAGGCAGGTGGAAATACAACAATGATAAAATGAGCCTATTAAAATAGTCCTGGGCATAGCCTGAATTCATTGGTCATAAATTCCAGTGGGAGGGATGTGGGAGGGCACAGAGTGGGCGGATTGCCCCATGTAGCTGGGATCAGGAATCTCAGCTAGAATCCAGCACACTAAAATTCCAACCCGGACTACAACTGCTAATGGCAAGAATAAACTCTGTACTGCACTCCTGGAAGGCCACACGACGTAGAGATGCCAGCGTTGGACTGGGGTAAACTCAGTAAAGTTTCACAACACCAATTTTAAATCCAAACAATTTATTTGATAGTAAATTCGCGAGCTTTCGATAGTGTCGGAAGCCACACGACTGCCAGAGGTAAATTTAAGTCAATTAAATTGAGAAGCATCTCTTACCTTTAAAAAAGCTGCCTCAATCTATTCACATTTCAGAGCATATAAAATTAAATCTGCTTATTTCATCAGCCACCCTCATTACTGCCTGCTTTTCTGTGTAGATGTCTAAGGAGATGTGTGGCCACATACAATCTGGGGGGAAAGGCCATGTTTGGACAGCAGAAACTCCCACCTAATCACACTTCCTATCGGAGGTGTTATGTAGAATCATAGAATCCCTACAATGCAGAAGGAGGCCATTCAGCCCATCGAGTCTGCACCGATTCTAGAATCTTACCCAGGCCCTATACTCAAATCCCTACACGTTTTACCACGACTAATCCACCTAGCTTACACATTTTGGGACACATCCCAGGATGTGCATGTTAGATGGATTAGCCATGGTAAATGTGTAGGAGTACAGGAATAGAGCAGGGTGAGGGCTTGATAAAATGCTCTGTCTGAGAGCTAGAAAAGATTCAATGGACTGAATGGCCTCTTCTGCACTGTAAGGATTCTATGATCCTATTCACTAGAAACAACAACAGCAAACCTAGCCCAGCTGACCCTGAAAATCCTCCTTATTGACATTTGAGGGCTAGTGCCAAAATTAGGAGACCTCTCCCCTGAATTAGTCAAACACCAGCTTGGCATACTCATGGAGTCATATTTAACAGACCATGTCCGGTCCCACCAATGGGACAGACCACAAGTTGTAACCTCAAGGCCTGGCATATCTCCATGCTCTACCACTACCATCAAGTCAGGGGTTAATCCTTGTTCAGTGGAGCAGACATGCCAAGAGCGGTACCAAAGCACCCTAAAAATATGGTGTCAATCTGATGAAGCTACAAAGCAGCATGCAACGCCACAACAACCGATCAGGTCTAAGCAATCCTGCCATATCCAGTCATGAATGGTGGTACACCATTAAACCACCAATCAAACAAGGAAGAGGCTCCACAAATACCCTCTTCCTCAATGATGGGGGTGGAGGGGGGGGGGGGGGGGGGGGGGGGGGGGGGGGGGGGGATGCTCAGAACATTGGTGCTAAAGACAAGGCCAAATGTGCTGAGTGGATGATCCATCTTGACCTCCTCTAGAGGTTCCCATTATCACAAATGCTAGTATTTAGCCAATTTGATTCATTCCATGTGGAAACAGTCAAAGACATTGAATCCTATAAAGATCATGGGCCCTGAGAGCATTCCATTCAACATTGTAGTACAGAAGGCTAGTGCTCCTGAACAAGAAGTGTCCTCAGCCAAGGCAATCCGGTACAGATACAGCACTGGCATCTACCTGGCAATTTGGAAAGCTGCCCAGATATATACTGTGGATAAAAAGCAGGTCAAATCCAATCCAGCAATTTACTGCCATATCAGTCTATGTGATGTAGTGCTGTCAAATGGCAATTACTCCGCAATAATCTGCTCACTGACGCTCAGTTTGGGTTCTGCCAGGTTCACTCAGCTCCTGACTTCATTATAGCCTTAGTCCAAACATTCACAAAACAGCTAAACTCTAGAGGTGAGTTGAAAGTGACTACTCTCAACATCAAGGCAGAATTTAACCAAGTGTGGCATCCTAGCAAAACTGGAATCAATGAGAATCAATGGAAAAACTCTCCACAGGCTGGAGTTATACCTAGCACACAAAGAAAGATGGTTGTGGTGGTTGGAGGCCAATCACCTCAGTCCCAGGAAAACACTGCAGAAGGTCCTCAAGGTACTGTTCTTGATCCAAACATCTGCAATTGCTTCATCAATCACCTTTCATCATGAGGTCAGAAGCAATGATGTTCACTGATAATTGCACAATGTTCATCACCATTCACAACTCCTCAGATATTCAAGTTGTCCGTGCCTATATGCAACAAGGCGTGGACAACATTCAGGCTGGGTTAAACAAAGAACAAAGAACAACACAGCACGGGAAACAGGCCCTTCGGCCCAACGAGCCCGCACCGCCATCCTAACGTCTTAATGACATATAGAGACCAATATAGGGACAATTTGTTACCCAATCAGCCTAAGAGCACATTTTTGGGATGTGGGAGGAAACCGGAGCACCCGGAGAAAACCCACGCAACCATGGGGAGAACGCGCAAACTCCCGCAGACACAGGCCCAAATCCAGGTGTCTGCACAGCAACAGCGATAGTCTCTGAGCTGTCATGTTGTCCATCTGATGGTCCAGTTTAAGCATACACTAACGACATGAAGCAGTAGGCCACTCCTGAAGTAATAACTGCCTACTCCTGAAAGTAGGCAGTCAAGTCGATAAGGTTGTTAAGAAAGCATACGGAGTCTTAGCTTTTATTGGTAGGGGGATTGAATTTCAGAGCCGCAACGTCATGTTGCAACTGTACAGAACTCTAGTGCGGCCGCACTTGGAGTATTGTGTGCAGTTCTGGTCCCCACATTATAAGAAAGATGTGGAGGCATTGGAGAGGTACAGAGGAGGTTTACCAGGATGTTGCCTGGTATGGAGGGCAGGTCCTATGAAGAGAGGTTGAAGGATTTGAGGTTGTTTTCATTAGAAAGGAGGCGGCTAAGAGGGGATCTTATTGAAGCATATAAGATGATTAGAGGTTTAGATAGGGTGGACAGTGATAGCCTTTTTCCTAGGATGGAGAAAGCTAGCACGAGGGGACATAGCTTTAAATTAAGGGGTGATAGTTATAGGACGGATATCAGAGGTAGGTTCTTTACCCAAAGGGTGGTTAGGGAGTGGAATGCCCTGCCTGCGGCAGTTGTAGTTGCGCCAAGTTTGGTGGCGTTTAAGAGGTTAGTTGATACGTATATGGAAGAGAAGGGAATGGTTTAGTTTGGAGGGTCATTGCTTTTTATATTGGTCGGCGCAACATCGAAGGCCGAAGGGCCTGTTCTGTGCTCTAATGTTCTATGTTCTATGAAGTAACATCCAGGAGCAGCCCTCGCACGACCTGCCGAATGCATGCACCTTGTTGGTCAACAAGGTGGACCGAACAGCCTGTGGAAACAATTAAAGTATTTAAACAGTCCTCCTATATCCCTCTATCTGCAGACCGCTCATGTGGCTGTCCAAGAGACCCTTAAACAACCCTAGCGTGCCTGCTCCCACCACCTTACTCGGTAGTGCATTCCACACCCCCACTACCCTTTGTGTGAAAAAATGCCCTCTAATATTAGTCTTATACATAGCCCCCCTCACCCTAAGGTCGTGACCCCTTGTTCTATCCAAATCTAATGGTGGAAAAAGCTTACCGCCATTTACTCTATCTATACCCCTCATTATCTTATATACCTCTAATAGATCCCCTCTCAGCTGACGTCTTTCAAGGGAAAACAACCCCAGTACGTTCAACCTTTCCTCGTAAGACAGCCCTTCCATACCAGGCAGCATCCTGGTAAATCTCCTCTGCACTCTCTCCAGGGACTCCACATCCTTCTGGTAGTACGGCGACCAGAACTGGACGCAGTACTCCAAGTGAGGCCTAACCAACGTTCTATACACTTGCAACATCAAACTCCTACTCTTGTATTCTATACCCCTTCCTATGAAGGCTAACATACCATACGCTTTCTTTATCACTTTTTCCACCTGTACTGACACCTTCAGAGACTTGTGAACCTGCACCCCCAGGTCTCTCTGCGTCTCTATACTCTGGATAGTTTTACCTTTTATCCTATAACTCCCCTCTACATTATTCTGGCCAAAATGCATCACCTCGCATTTATCCGGATTAAATTCCATTTGCCATCTATCTGCCCAATCTACCAGCCTATCTATGTCCTGTTGTATTGCCTGGCACTGCTCCTCAGTCCCCGCCAATCCAAGCATCTTAGTGTCATCAGCAAATTTGCTGATCACACCACCTACCCCCTCTTCCAAGTCATTTATATAAATCACAAATAGAAGAGGTCCTAGTACTGAGCCCTGTGGCACACCACTAGTGACTGACCTCCAGTTGGAAAAAGAGCCTTCCACTAATACCCGCTGTCTCCTCCTCCCAAGCCAGTTCTCAACCCATCTACATACCTGGCCCTGTATCCCATGCGCCTTCACCTTTTTTATCAGCCTACCATGGGGAACCTTGTCAAACGCCTTACTGAAATCCATGTAGACGACATCAACGGCTTGTCCTTCATCAACCGTTTTTGTCACCTCTTCAAAAAATTCCACTAGGTTCGTAAGGCACGACCTCCCCTTAACGAAGCCATGCTGCGTATCCCTGATCAGATCGCAGCGCTCCAGATGCTTATACATCCTGTCCCTGAGGATCCTCTCCATTAGCTTACCTATAACTGAAGTCAAGCTCACCGGCCTATAGTTCCCTGGGTTATCCCTCTGACCCTTTTTAAACAACGGTACTACATTTGCAATCCTCCAGTCCTCTGGGACCTCACCTGTGTCCAAAGAAGAGACAAAGATTTGCGTCAGAAGCCCAGCAATGTCATCTCTCACCTCCCTTAGCAGCCTGGGATAAATACCATCAGGCCCCAGAGCTTTATAAGTCTTTATGCTACCTAAAAGCCCCAACACTTCGTCCCTCTTAATGATTATTTCCTTTAATGGGTCCTCAAAATCCTCAAAGCCAGCATCAGACATCAGGCCCCTCTCCCTCTTACTTACTATATCACAGTCATGATTCTTTTTGCACTGTTGCCTCTTGGGAACTGTATGTGTGTATCTGGACTACAGTGCGAACAGGGGGCTTACCTTCACTTTTTCAAGGATAATTAGGGATATGCATTAAGTGTTTGCCTTGTCAAGAATGTCCACATCCCATGGACAAATGAAAGAAAGAATGACATGGGCTCGGATTTTCCGGCCAAACTTCTATCTGGAGGGAGGGGCTGGAGAATTTTGGCCAGTGGGTGAGATATCAGTATTCACTTTTGGCTGGACACCCAGTGCAGTGTCAAAGCAGTGCCCACAAGGGGCACTTCAGAGCTAAACAAGTGAGCTGCGAGGAGCCAACTGCTCAAATGTCAGCAGTTCACTAGATTGAGGCCACAAGACAGTGTCAGGGCAGTCAGCTGTAAGGTCATTTAGGAGTGAATTGGTGTTGGCTATAACACAGAAGGTGTGTATTCTGGGACAGCAGTGCTCCAGATTATTTTTGTGTAGCTTGTTCCCCTGGGAGCCACAGGAGTAATTCAACATTCACCTTTACCAGGGTCATTTTGACTCCATCGTACTCTGGAATTGGCCAGTTCCAACCTGAAAGTGCAATCGGGGTCTGAATTATATCATGAGACCCTGATTTCTAGAGTAAAGATGTGGAGATGTGCTGGCATTGGATTGAGGTAGGCACAGTAAGAAGCCTCGCAACACCAGATTAAAGTCCAACAGGTTTATTTGGCAGCACTAGCTTTTGGACTCTCGAGCTCTTTCTTCAGGTAAGTGAGGACTGTGTCCACAAACAGGATATACAAAAACACAAACTCAATTTACAAGATGAATTTACAAAACAGGACCATCACGAGGAAGGCAAACATTACAGACCACATTTTGAGGAAATTTTGTGGGTGGCACAGTGGCGCCTCACAGCGCCAGGGACCGAGGTTCAATTCCGAGCTGGGGTTACTGTCTGTCTGGAGTTTGTATGTTCTCCCCGTGTCTGCACGGGTTTCCTCTTAGTGCTCCGGTTTTCTCCCACAGTCTGAAGGATGGCCTGGTTAGGTGTGGTGTACCTGAACAGTGCCAGAGCATGGCAACTAGGGGATTTTCACAGTAACTTCACTGCAGTGTTAATGTAAGCCTACTTCTGACACTAATAAATAAACTTCAAACATTTTGAGGCAATTACTAGCCTGCTAACACCAGACGAAGAGAATCAACTCCCGCGGAGAGAAGTGTTCAGGAATAAACCGAACAATTAGTATGTGAAAATGTGTTCCCTTATTACAGTGCCTTGAATTAATGGGCTACTGGATATGGCAGTTTGATTAAAAACAAGCTCCACATGCAGTCTGAGTACGGATTTGCATTTTTAATTATTTACATGCTTTAAATTTCTCTTCATGTTAGACTGTGACAATCGAGAAACAAAGATTGGCATTTATGTTACCCCTTTTGAGACCTCAGGATGTCCCAAAGCACTTTGCAGCCAAATACTTCCGCAGTGCAGTCACTATAGTAATGTGAGGAATGCTACATCCAATTTTGCACAACCAACGCTTTACAAATGGCTGGAGACAATGATTAGACAATCTGCTTTTAATGGTATTGGTTAAGGGGTGAACATTGACCATGGGAGAACTCCCCAGCTCTTCCCTGATGGAATTGATCATGCCCTGGCAAGAAGGAAGATGGGGCTTCTGACAGTGTGGCATCCCCTCAGTACTGCACTGGAGCGTCAGCCCAGAGTATGTGCAAGTCAGAGGTTTGCCCACTGAGTCACAGCTGACAACGGACGTTTGAAACAACTTGATAGCTATGCTAAAATAGCACAGACAGGAATTTACCTCAAATGTGTGAAACAGCATGCTAAAAACAGCCCCGCAGAGGAAATTAAACCCAATTAATCCCCTTTATGTTAAAAGGACATTCTCCGTAAACTTGTGTACAGGATAGAGATTTATGGATTAAAGCAGGTGGTCGTGTCATGTATCGGTCATATCATCCCCTGGCCTTTCTCTTGACAAAGATGCTGGGTCAAAGCAGCACTTTACACAGTGCATTCCCAGCATCAGCTGTTGTTTCACTCGTCCGGTGCTTAATATTTAAACAATGACCTAGTGATCGACATGGCTTGACGTTTTTCCCCGGCCCAACAATGCGATTGTTATGGCTGGAATTGAAAAGTAACGGAAGGCAACTCACCCAGCGTCCGAACCATTCCCACACAACAGAGCATCAGCCGCACCTTCCATGAAGTAATGGTTTGCTTGACATTGAAAAGAAACACACAACAACTTTTAGCATCCTCGGGTCACGCCGACTTAAAAATATAAACAAAAACTGTTGTGACTGTGACATTGAGATCCGTGGAGAATTAACTCCCAGTTATTACTATTTCTAGTTTGATGCCATGTATTTATCATGCCAAACTTTAACTTTGCTAGAATCTACTGTTGACCAACTAATTTAGCATCACATTTAACTGGAGGTTGTTCTTGAAGGTGTAGATTTGGGAATTTTGAGGTTATCCTTTAAACCTTAGCACCAGGTCTTACTCCTGTCATGAAAAGAATTGGATGATTGGAACGTTGGACAGAATTTTACAATCACCAATCGTCAGGTTTAAAGCTAGGGCACCTGTAAGAATTCCCCAACCTGTTCCTTCAACCTGTTCAGGATTTTACAAGGGTTGAGAGGAGTGAGGATGTGGGAGGTTGTTATGCAGCTGAGGTTTCCTACCAACTCCCAACTGAACCTCTTAAATGGATGATTAATTAATTTTCGGGCCGGTAGGAGATTGGAACTTTTGGAATTGGTGGGGGGAAAGGCGGTGGGATGTTTGCCCAGCAGGTTACCCTGCTTAGGCCTTGTTTGGGGATGTGGGGTGGCAAAAATCCCTCAAGGGTCATCTTTCAATATACTTTCCACCCCTGTGAGTGCTCCCGCAATCTCTGGCCTCTCCACTCAAGACCCCTCTCTATCCTTCTCCCCACTTTGCCCTCTTCCGCAAGTAATCCTCACATCCCCGCAGTTACCTAGTCCCGGACTCCAAGACTTAGACTGGGATTTTCCAGCCCCACAGTGTCAGGACCCACCACAGAGGGCACGGCGGACCAGCCAAAAGTCCAATGGCTTTCAGCGGGGACCTGAAAGCCCAAGCAGTTGGCGAGACTGGAAAATCTGGACATGGCTTGCCATGACAGTCTTCCCAGAAGAAGGGTGGAAATCCCGCCTCCAGCCAATTAACACTCCTCGGACCATTAAAGAGTCCCAATGACACCTGCCAACTCTTTGGGTCCAAGATTAATTAATGTCAACAAGCAATGGCCAAAACGTTGGGGTTGAGGCTGGAGTGGGGGATATAGGGAGCCGGATTGGAGTGTGGGCAAGCAGGGGGGTGTGCAGGGATGTTGTTTCCAATTCCAACACACGCAAAAGATTCCTTTAAAAAAGACTGCGGATAAAAGATTACAAAAATAATTATAGTTGAAGATAATGTAAAGGGGCTCTTGGTAATGGGTAAATTTTAGATGAAATAAAGTAACTTTCTTGCTGACAGGTGAGATTAGGTGGGCAGGTCAGGGCCTCTCATGTGTTGGTGCAGACAGAATGGGCTGAAGGGCCTCTCGTGCACTGTAGCGTTCTGTGATTCTGTAATTGGATTTAGCCTTCACAATGGCAAAGGCATAGCTTGTGATTGTGACAACTGTAGCACAAAGTTTCCTTATTTTTGTACATTTAACAGTCCAAACATTTATGAAATCAAGGAAAGAATGTGTTTTGAATGAAGATATATTGAACCAGAATACAGGTAAATGGCATAAACTGTACCTTCATCGTTAATATAGGCAAACATGTCGAACTCTCTGGTGTAATTACTGACCAGGGTGTCGTTGTCCATCCCTGAGCCACTCTCTATGAAGGTGCTATTGTATAGCAGTTCTGGCGGTGGCCATATCACACATTTGTGTTTCAAATTTCCCATAAACAGCTGAAGACCAACAAGTGCAAACACACTTAAACAGAAAACCGTCAGAATCATCACATCTGATAATTTCTTTACTGACTGAATCAGAGCTCCGACAATGGTTTTTAGCCCTAGTGAACAGAAAAACAGGTTGCAGGTTAAAATAAACCCTGAGCCTATTTGAGATTGGTTAATATTTCAATAGTTGCGGCAGTAACCAATAATCTCCTGACTTCAAATTCAACAGGAATTATTCTGGTTTGGAACAAGTTAGACTGAGAAGAAAGAGTTTTAATTTATTTCCTTCACAATTTTGAAGAGGCCAATTCTATTCTATTCCATTCTATTTCATTCTATTCTATCCTCCTCATTTCTCCAGTGCTTGAGACATTGACTAAGCTAGGGACTGTCACAAAGAACAAAGAACAAAACAGCATGGGAAACAGGCCCTTCGGCCCAACGAGCCCACGCCGCCATGCCAATGTTCCCACCTCTACCTGTGATCCCTGTCTATGTTTATAGATCTATGGATTAAAAACCAAATTTGAGACAATTTAGGGAGAATTTGTTTTGCCAATTAGCCTAAGAGCACATCTTGGGATGTGGGAGAAAACCGGAGCTCCCGGAGAAAACCCACGCAAGTACGGGGAGAATGTGCAAACTCCCACAGACACAGGCCTAAATCCATGTATCTGCACAGCACAGCGATAGTCACTGTCGTGTTGCCCATCAAATAGTCCAGGTCAAGCATACACTAACGACGTGAAGCACTAGGAGAAAAATCCAAGAGCAGCCCTCTTACGACCCATCGTGTGTACGCTCCTTGTTAGACAACAAGGTGGACCAAAGCACGTGTAGGATTAAAAACAAGTACATCAATATCATCATCTATTTACGCACTTCTCAGGGACTCCCAAGGCTCACAAGCCAATACTGTGTACAGGAACATCCATTGCTACCCTCAGTAAATAGTTTATCATTAATAAGATAAAACCCCGGTAATCAAGGAAATTGGATACCGCAGTTGTTAGATCCTGGCCTTTTATCCCTGAATTTTAAACCTATATGGTTTCTAAATCTATATATATGCAAATATCCCGTGAAATGAATTTGGTCTCAATCCACTTCTTGGTGGGTTTAAAGAAGACAATTATAGCGAACCTCAGAGTGTCTCAAAAAGTACTTTGCAGTCATTAACATGTAGTCACTGCTGTAATGTAGGAACTGCACAATCTAAAATTGTTTGTATTTGGCACACTAATTGGCAATCTCACAAAGAGAGATCACAGAATGGTTGATCTGGGACATTGAGTTACTTTCACAAATAGCCTTCCTCAAGCTAGGTCTGAGGCTTGTTTTTGGAGCAGAAGGGGCAATGCTTTACTCTGCAGCTATCAATCAGTTTTATTTAAAGGGAGTGATTGACACTATTGTCACTGTCAGTCCCTTGAACTAAGGATGACGCTGACCCGTGATTAGTTTGTTCTCAGCTGGTTCAACAGGCCAATCCCAGAACCCAAATCTTCTGGCAGAGAGCGCAAGAGCTGCCCCAAGGATACTGGGGTTTTCTTCCACTTGTATCACTTCTCTGAAGCTGAATTTATACAGTCACATTCAAGTCCAAAGATGTGCAGGTTAGGTTGATAGGCCATGCTAAATTGACCCTTAATGTCGGGAGATTAGCAGGGTGAGTACACAGGGGTAGGGGCTGGGGGGAATTGTGGGTGATGCAGACTTGATGGACAGAATGGTCTCCTTCTGCACTGTAGGGTTCTATGATAATTGCATTGTGACTTGTTGGATGAGGCATCACTACATGGTAATGGTTTGCGGGAGATTCTCCCACGCACCAAGGTCAATTTGTTCCCTTTTCAGTGAAGTCCTCAGAGTCCCTGAAATGTTTTCTCTGGCTTCCTTGAGGTTGGGTGCCATCCGTAATTTGTGAAAAGGGGATCTGCTTCAGATTATCTGGCATGATTTCACATGATCACGGTTGCGATGCTGAAGGAGTTGGCTTTGGTGAGGATGGTGGTGTTCATTCGCAGGACTTTGACAATCACTGCTGGTGTAAATCTTTCAGCACCTGCAGGTGAGCCAAATCTCACTGCCATATAGAAGGGTAGTGACAACAACAGCATTGGAAGCTAAAGTCTTTGTCTTCTTATGTAAGTTACGTCTCTGGTGTTGAAGAGACAGTTGCACTATTTTTGGAAGCTGTGCTGGCTGATTTTATGCTGGATCTCCTCTTTAATGGTTGCTTTTTGTGAACAGTAGATGCCAACCTAAGGAAAGTATTCAATTACTTCTTGAATCTCCCCATCAATAATGATAGCTGGACATGTAGGTGCTTGTCCAGCGCAAGGCTGGTGGAGGACTTTGGGATCGCTGATATCAGATGAGACACCACCAGTTTTGCATGTGGAATTGAAAAGTTAGGGGCTGGGCACCTTTAGGGTGAGTCACAGGCCTCGGCAGATTTTTAAGTTGTGGAATATGCTGGAGGGCCATCATAGTTTAGGCCCCAGTGTATTGATGCCGACAGGGAGGGAATGCTGAGACAGCAAGAATTCGATCTCTCAGCATAGCATCTCCCATCAAGCACAGCATCAAGTCATATAAAAAAAACCCTACTTAATTGATTTTCTAGAACTACCACTCAGAATACTGAGGCATACTTGTAAATGTTCACAATGATTGAAAATCTTCAAAGAAAATTGCATGAACTTTGGCCTTGTAGTATTATGGCTGGACTATTAATCCAGGAACTTAGCTAATGTCTGAAGACCTGGGTTCAAATCCTGCCACAGCAGATGGTGGAATTTGATTTAAAAAGTTGATTCAAAAATATCTGGAATTAAGCATTCTCGATTGTTGGAAAACCTCATCTGGTTCACCAATGTCCTTTAGGGAAGGAAATCTCCAGAGTCACAGCAATGTGGTTGACTCTCAGCTGGTCTCTGGAATGGCTTAGCAAGCCACTCAGTTGTGGGCAACTAGGGATGGGCAAAAAGTACTGGCCAGCCAGTGACGCCCATGTCCCAGGAATGAATGGAAATGAATTACAGCTCATTCCCATTTCTCTGTGAAGAAGAGGTATGTATTTTCCATTGTAAGGTGTCCAAATAGCTACATTCTTCTTGGTAAGCAGATTTAGGATCTCAGTGAGGCCCGGTGAATTATTTATTTTCAGATATGATTAGGCTCCAATCCACTGACAAATTGAGCTATTAATTAACAGTCAAAGTGCTTTATAATTTAAAAAAAATTGAAGCTAGTTCTGCAGCACCTACCTGGAATAACTGTGATGGTTTTCAAAGCTCGCAGAACTCGAAATGTTCTTAAAGCAGAGACATTGCCCAGATCCACAAATTCAGTGACGTATCTGATCAATGATAACAGCACAGAAAGCAGCAGGATTTAGTCATGCACTGCTGACACCAAGATCTTACCATTTTTAAGCAATATCTAATTGACCATTATATGATAATTGTGAGAGAGTAGAGACCCAAACCTTCCATTTCTACTAACAGCACACTAATAGCAAGCTAAATTTAGTTGTGAAACTGCAATAAGGCACCATTGGCATTCAGACGGGGTGAAACCATGTCGTGTAATATCCCACCATGATAGCTGGTTGAATTTGAGTTAGTAATAATCTGGAATTGTGAAGCTAGTTGCAGTAATGTTGACCATGAAACCATTGTCAATTGTTGTAAAAACCCATCTGGTTCACTAATATCCTTTAGGGAAAGAAATCTGCCATCCTTACCTAGTCTGGCCTACATGTGGCAGCAGAGTTGCAACCACGTGGTTAACTCTTAAAGTTTTAAAGTTTAATTATTAGGGTCACAAGTAGGCTTACATTAACACCGCAATGAAATTACTGTGAAAATCCCCTAGTCGTCACAGTCTGATGCCTATTCGGGTTCACTGAGGGAGAATTTAGTATAACCAATCTAGCCAGCATGTCTTTTGGACTGTGGGAGGAAACCGGAGCACCTGGAGGAAACCCACACAGACACGGGGAGAACGTGCAAACCCCACACACACTGTGACCCAAGCCGGCAATCAAACCTGTATCACTGGCTCTGTGAGTCAGCAGTGCTAACTGCAATTGTGTAGCCAGCCACTCAGTTCAAGGGTAGTTATATATGGGCAACAAATGCTAACTTTGCCAGTGACATCCACATTCCAAGAAAGAATTAAAAAATAGTAGTTGTATTGAAACAAAAGAACAAAGAACAAAACAGCAAGGGAAACAGATCCTTTGGCCCAACGAGCTCGTGCCACCATTCTGATGTTCCCACCTCTACCCATGATTCCTGTCCATGTTTATAGGTCTATGGATTAGAAAACCAAATTTGAGACAATTTAAGGAGAATTTGTTTTGCCAATTAGCCTTAGAGCACATCTTTGGGATGTGGGAGGAAACCGAAGCGCCCCGAGAAAACCCACGCAAGCACGGGGAGAATGCGCAAACTCCCACAGACACAGGCCCAAATCCATGTATCTGCACAGCACAGCGATAGTCACTGAGCTGTCGTGTTGTCCATCAAACGGTCCAGATCAAGCATATACTAACGACGTGAAGCACTAGGATATTCTCGAAAAAAATCCAAGAGCAGCCCTCTCACAACCCATCGCATGTATGCCCCTCGTTAGACAACAAGGTGGACCAAAGCACCTGCAGGATAAAAACAAGTATATCAATATCATCATCTATTTACACACTTCCCAGGGATTCCCAATGCTCACGATCCCTATTTTAAATCAGTTTTCTATACCCCTCCATTCCCACTCTATTCATGTGCCCATCTAAGTATTTCTTAAATAACTCCAGAGTACCTGCCTCCACCACTTTATTTGGCAGCGCATTCCATACCCCCACCACCCTCTGCATGAAAAAACTCCCTCTAGCATCCAAATTATACCTTACCCCCCTCACCCTAAGCCTGTGACCCCTCGTGCTATTTGAGTCCATCCTAGGAAAAAGCTTAACCCTGTTTACTCTATCTACACCCCTCATAATCTTGTACACCTCTATTAGATCTCCTCTAAGTCTACGTCTTTCTAAGGAAAGCAGCCCCAATTTGCCTAACCTCTCCTCGTAACTCAGACCTTCCATACCAGGCAGCATCCTGATAAACCTCCTCTGCACTCTCTCCAGACTCTCCACGTGCTTCCAGTAGTAGGGCGATCAGAACTGGATGCAGTATTCCAAATGAGGTCTAACCAATGTTTTATACAACTGCAACATTAAAGTCCAGCTCTTGTACTCTATACCCCTTCCTATAAAGGCTAACATACCATATGTTTTCTTCACAACCTTCTCAACTTGCTCTGCCACTTTCAGAGACTTGTTCACCTGCACCCCCAGGTCCCTCTGCGTTTCTATACCCTTAATAGGTCTACCCTTTATCATATACCTCCCCACTACATTCTTTCTCCCGAAATGCATCACCTCACATTTATCAGGATTGAATTCCATCTTCCATCTGTCTGCCCAAGCTACCAGCCTATCTATGTCCTGCTGCATCGCCTGACAATGCTCCTCACTATCCGCAAGTCCAGCCATCTTAGTATCGTCTGCAAACTTGCTGATCACTCCACTTACTCCCTCTTCCAAGTCATTTATATATATTACAAAAAAAGAGGTCCCAGTACCGAGCCCTGCAGCACACCACTAGTGACCGACCTCCAGCTAGAAAAACACCCTTCCACTATTACTCTCTGTCTCCTATTACCAAGCCAGTTACTTATCCATCTAGCTACCTGTCCTTGTATCCTATTAGCCTTGACCTTCTCAACTAACCTCCCATGAGGGACTTTGTCAAATGCCTTACTAAAATCCATATAGATGACATCAACGGCTTGCCCTTCATCCACCGTTTTCGTCACCTCCTCAAAAAATTCTACCAGGTTTGTAAGGCACGACCTCCCCTTAACAAAGCCATGCTGCGTATCCCTAATCAGACCGCAACGCTCTAAGTGCCTACACATCCTATCTCTAAGAATCCCCTCCAACAGCTTCCCTACCACTGACGTCAAACTCACTGAAAAGTAATTTGTTTGTCCACTATTGCGATGGAATTTCTCACTCAGATTGTTTAAAACAAATGGGCGGAGGAACTTCTCACGAATGATGCAAGGGAACTAGATTATGCACAGAAAGGGAACTGAAAACCACTGAGTTGTTTTGAAGTTGCCTGCAGCTGTGACCACAAGCTCCCCCGTAGGAAGGGTCGCTATTTCAATAACAGGGGGAGCGGGACCTGTCTGTGAATACGGACATTGGGCTGTCCAGAGATGCCTGAATTTACATCTAACAGGTGGATGAATTCCAAGTGATAAGCACTGCCAGCGCAAAACATTTAAACTCCCACTGGCTTGGGCACTTAGTGCCAATTTGGGTGAATTGCAGCCGATAATCCATTTGCCAAGATTTCGCCCATTCACTCAACCTGCCTGTGCCCCTCTGTAGATTCTTGAGGCACGAATTTGTATCGGCAACCGCCAAGAGCGTGAACGCTAAGGCAGGCGCAAAATCGTCCGAGAATTGAGAAATGCGATTCTCGCTGGAGTGGCCTCATTTTCTGATTTTCCTCGGCCCTCATGGCTGAAGTAACTAAGTTCCTGCCTTACACACTTTAATAAATTTGAATTTGATTCCCAGAATTAGCAGGCTATGCACTCCCCCACCCACCCCCTCATGCCCCCCGCACCATCCCCAACATTTAGAATTCCTCCGTACAAATACTTTTGAGAAACATGAAGCAATCAAAGGAAACCCACCAGATTCACTATCCCCCAAAGGGAGAGGGTCTTGTCAAGGTAGCACTGTCATAGGGAGCAGCCATGAGGTAAAGATGCCGGCGTTGGACTGGGGTAGTAAGAACTCAGTAAGAATTTAGCAACACCAATTTTAAATCCAACCGCTCGCAATTTTACTATCAAATAAATCGGTTGGATTTAAAATTGGTGTTGCTAAATTCTTATAGGGAGCAGCGCCAGGGACAAACACTTGTCAGAGCTCCACTGGGGGGTTGGAATTTCTCCTGATGTGGTCGTTGTCCCAGTGCCTGTGGGGCTGAGGCGGAGGGGGGGCAGTTCTCTGTATCTTTTTGGGAGGTAATGCATTTTTTTTAAGGATTATGGTACCCATTATAAAGTTGCTCCGATCTCTGTGCGGCCAGCTCTATCAGTCCAGTCCTGCCATCACGATGGTGTAAACCATGCCTCCATATGTAGTGTGCACAAAAAGCACTTGGCTATGCAGCTGGAGAGCTACATGATGGTTTTCTTGTCTCAATCAGTACTCCATGCATTGAGAGGAAATGTGGCAGGTGGCATGGTGGCACAGTGGCTGGCACTGTTGCCTCACAGCATCAAGGACCTGGGTTCAATTCCCAGCTTGGGTCACTGTGTGGAGTCTACATGTTCTCCGTGTGTCTGTGTGGGTTTCCTCCCGGGTGCTCCGGTTTCCTCCCACAGTCTGAAAGACATGCTGGCTAGGGTATGTTGAGCCAAACAGGTGCTGGTTTGAGGTGACTTGAGGAATTTCACAGTAACTTCATTGCAGTGTTAGTATAAGCCTTATTTGTAACACTAATAAATAAACTTTACCTTCTACTTGACCCTCACTGCTCACCTTCCCACCTATTTTTATATTGTACAAAAGCCAGGATGGTGACCAGAACATTAGCTGCGAGGTATGATTCTGTGAGCACAGCTATGTGGCTTGGATGGTGTAACTCTCCCAATTTTGGTACAACATCCCACCACATGTTAGTAAGGAGGACTTTGCCACATTGATTGGGCAACTCTGCCATCTCCAGGGCTGAGGTCAAGGTGGGTGTTAATCCAGTTTTATTCTTATTAGATTTTTCTTTAATTTTTTTCAAACAACTGAGTGATTTGCTAGACCTTTGTAAAAGGCAATGAAGAGTTAATAGCATTGTTGTGGATTTAAGGGCATGAAAGGGGGTCACGCAACACAAGATTTGTAGATATGTTTGTAAGATATTGGGAACATCAGACTCCAACCACTCTCTGAGTAAAGAAGTTCCTCCTGAATTTCTTTTTTATTAATGATTGGATTTCCCAACACGTGGAAGTATTTTCTATTCAGGTTCCATTTCGAGATGTTTTGTGAATAGATAATGGAATCTTGTGCTTGCCAGGTTCAGGAGAGGACAGGATATGTGTTTCCAAATGTGACTGGATGGCAATCGTGATTTCCCATTGGTTGACCAAGTAGCTGGCAGGGTTGGCAGGGAGACAGCAGGTGTCGGGAGAAGTGAGAATAAGGGTGAGCACTGCCAGCGAGCTTCCTGAATGTTGAAATCTGCTGTGGACCTGCCTCAGGAAGCTGCAGCACTATATGAATGGAATGAGCTCAAAACAACTTGGTGGTGTCTTTTAAAAGACTTCCGGATGAGTACATGGGATTTAATGGGATTGAGAGTTATAGATAGTTCTATGGCCTGGTAGGTATGGATATGATTGGCGCAACTTGTGGGCCGAAGGGCCTGCTTGTGCTGTAGTGTTCTATGCTCTAAACAAATGATGCTAACTGTGTCTGCAAAGCAAATTCATGCAGAGCTCATAGGATCTCATCTCTCAAACATCTTTTATTTTTCCCACCCATTAACTTCGTTTCCCACTTCATAGATGCTGTCAGACCAGCTAAACGTTTCCTGTTTTTTATTTCAGATTACCAGCATCTGCAGTATGTTAGATAAGAAGTGACTTTTCCTCTTTCTCCTCACCTCTTAGCTGGTGTAAACAAGATTCAGGAGAAAAAGCTGGGAAACCTATTTGGAAGCAACGAGGAATCAATACTCAGAAAGCACTTTCTCCCAGTCTCTTCATCACACAATATGCAAGCTGATGAATGGCAAAATACCCTCTGCATGAGACCTAAGTCGTTGGCTTCAGAACAAGCATGAGTTGCACGGCTGGAGCATCGTGTAGATTAATCCATCCTGTTATTTCATGGTTGCAACTGGAGAATTGGATCAGAATCCCCCAAGACTGATAAACTAACATCCGGAACTCTTTATGTGGGGAACTGGGCAGATGAATGCACACTCTGGCACTGAGACTGCACTGCGTGCATACCACTGGGCTTTTTATTTTCAAATATAGCTGCTTAACCCAGAGCTATGTGTGCGTTTGACAGGGAAGCAAACGTCAGCTTAGAAAGAAGCTGTAAAATTCTTGGTGAGATCTCAAACATCACTTCATCAGGAATGGAAGGCCGTTGGTGACACAGATGGCAAGGAATGTGATAGAGAAACTTTGGCTCAACGCTTTCAGGAAACACTGTTGAATACACACTGGTGTCAACCAATCATGCCTCATTTCTGTGCTTTATCCTTTAACTTTGCTAGTTAGGGACAATTTGGTAGCAGATGGAAGAGTGTAGAATTCCAGATATGATGATCTGACAAAGTAGCAGGGTATTCCTCGATTAATATTTACCTTGTGTGAAACTGCAAATTGGAACTTCACCAAATGTCTGCTCTGAACATGAGTGGAGTGTTGGGTGGAGTTTGTGGTGGAGGAGAGGGCAAAATTGTAAAGATCAAGACAGAAGACACCCATTCCCAGCTGGTGGGGAAGTCCTGCCCTGCTATGCTTACCAAAGTATAAAACATCGGCAAGCCTCTGCAATTATATATCAATTCAGATCAGCCCATGTTCTCCTGAATACTGAAGGGAGGGTTGTGCCTTTAACAACACTGCTGCCTCACAGCATCAGGGACCTGGACTTGATACTCAGTTTGGGTCATTGTGCAGAGTCTGCGTATTCTCCCTGTGTCTGAGTGGGTTTCCTCTGGGCGCTCTGGTTTCCTCCCACATCCTGAAAGACGTGCTGGTTAGGTGCATTGGCTATGCTGAATTCTCCCTCAGTGTACCCAAACAGGCACCGGAGTGTGGCAACAAGAGGATTCTCACAGTAACTTCATTGCAGTGTTAAACCTACTTTGTGACATCAATAAATAAACTTTTTAAAAAAATTTAAAAATTAAAACTTAAAAAAAAACTCAATTCTTAAAAAGCGTCCACACTAGCTTCCACTTTCCAAGTGAACTAATATCTAATGACTTAGTTTTCACTGGATTTCTTTTCATTCATTCTCAACATTTAGTTAATATTTCCCAGCACATGTTGCAGGTTGGAGTTTGAAAAAGTACCATCTGTGAAAGGCAATGTTCCAGATGCATGCTGTCAGCTGGGAAATGCTGCCCATCGGTTCCACACATCAGAGATTGCAAATCAATTTATTTTAATGGGCAGAATATCATGGGCAGCACGCCCAAAATAGGCTCCATAGTATCCAGGCACACAGCTGAATACAAATCCTGGCGTTCCCAAACACACACTAGGGTATGTCAGTCACTTCTAACAACCAGCCCTGCTCTCCTCACCCACTCCTCATGCCGGGGCACTGAAACCACTTGTAGAATGCATGGCATTAGCACAACTGAAATCAACTAACTTAGCAAACCGTAGAGAAAAAGACTTTAAAATCTTTCTGGTCCACAATTGATAAATTCTTTGAAGCATGTGAGACAGCATAACATAAGTATACCGATACAAAAAGCATTTCTTCAGTTAAGTTTGAAAAGAATGATAGAAGTGTAATGCCATCTTTTTTTTTAATCCACATAGGGGACGTGAGTGTCATTGGCGAGGACAGCATTTTACTGCCCATCCCTAGTTTGCCTTGAGAAGATGGAAGTAAGACTGCCTCATTATTGTACTTCAACCATCAACCCACTTCCTACCAGCAGCTTAGTTGCCTAAACTTTGTTCAAGGTCTAGGTACCAGAATTGGACAAAGTTGGATTCCTGTTTTATCTTATTTTTGTATTTTAACCTCTGGAACATCCCCAACAAACATTTTTTTGGGGAGTTATTGATTTCAAGAGGAAATTAGATATAGTTCTTGGGGCTAAAGGAATCAAGGGATATTTAGAATCCCTGCAGTCCCTGAGGTGTAGGTACACCCAAAATGCTGTTAGGAAGGGTGTTCCAGAGTTTTGACCCAGGGACACTAAAGGAACGGCAATACATTTCCAAATCAGGACAGTGAGTAACTTGGAGGGGATCCTCCAGGTGGTGGTGTTCCCAGATACCTGCTGCCCTTGTCTTTCTATGTGATTTGGGAGGTGCTGCCTTCTGAACCTTGATGAGTTCTTGCAGTGCATCTTATAGATGGTATATATGGCTGCTACTGTTGGTCGGCAATGGAGGGATTGAATATTTGTAGAACGGGTGTCAGTAAGGCAGGGCGGTTTTATCCTACTTGGAGCTGAGTTTCTTCAGTGCTGTTGTGCTGTACCCATCCAGGCAAAGTGAAGAGTATTCCATCACACCTGGTAACACCCAGCCCATTCCTTTCAACAAGCTGTGGTGAACCTTTATTTGCAGTGGTCCTGAGGCAGAGCACGAGAAAGAATTTGCATTTGTATAACGCCTTTTGAGGTCTCAGGTGATCCCAAAGTGCTCCCCAGCCAATGGCATGCTTTTGAATTGTAGTCACTTTTAAAATGAAGGGAAATACTGGAGCTAAGATTCCCACAGCAAGGGCTAGATCTTTCCAGAGCCAGGATGAGTTGGGAGCCCTTCAAAAATAGCGGACAGGTCTGGTCCAAGAATTCCCAAACCAATGCCCAGGTTGTCTGATTTCCAGGGGTACCTTTAAACGGTGCAGGTTGGTTAAGGTCAAAAGCCCATTCCCAGCACCTTGGACCTGGCAGGCTCCATTGCAGAGATCGGCATGCCTGTCTCTCCTGCATTTTTCATGGAGTTGAACCAACTCTTCAGAGTCGTGGTTCATGGTCTGAAAGATTTTGTGAACCCTGGTCTGCATGAAGGGATCTGTTGAAAGATTAATTCATCACAAGGTCATCCTCATGCCCTCCATGCCAAGATATGCCCACACCCACCTACCTGACACTCCTCATGCTCCCTATGCCAAACTGTGCCCCTCCTATGACATGTCATTTTCCCAATGCTAAGCTATGACACTGCCATTGATCCACTGTACAGACAAATGAACCCGTTAGTGACAATGGGATGCGTAAAAAAATCTTTAAAATAATGTTATTCATTAATTTCCACTACGTTAAAAAAATACTTTCAATGCAGCCCAATAAAAATGTCAATTATCCAGACAATTTAGCCAACTAAATACAAAAACTGCAAGCCCTCAAAACCACGTAATCTTGCATGAATTTGAGAGCAGAGATTAGACTCCTAGAGCTGTCAATCAAGCAATATTTTCTCTGGGGATTGAGTGTTTCAATAAATGAATAGATTCTGGGCTCTCAGGCAAGCCTCATTATGTATGGTTTTGCACATCCTATTGTCACAGGAGGGTCCATTGGTTCTATATACAGTATATGGTGAGTTAATGGACATGGAAGTGCCATTCTTTGGCACAGGAAGCACGAGGGGCCATGGGGAGTGTGTGAAAGGGCAGAGCTTAGCATAGGGAGCATGAAAGGACACAGGTGTGGGTAAAAGGCATGAGATGGTATGGATGGAGCATGGGGAGAGTATGATTGGGGATGAGGAATCAGGGCCCCTGGATTTATAAAAAACTGGGCATTGATTGCACTGTTTCACAAGTTGGTCGGCACCACCTAGTACCCACTATCTCCAGTAACCAAGGCCCTGCTTTTGCAAGCCCTTCCTACTGATGCAGACAGGCCGAGCTGAACCTTTTCCAAATCCCGTTACCTCAGTGATAAAGATCCAGGCCCAATTTTCCACAAGTTGCACGGAGATAATGATCAAGTAATATGTTTTTTAAGTGATGCTGGTTAAGGAATAAACTTGAACAGAAGACTAGATCAGCTCAGATACACTTCTCTGAATAGTGACACAGGACCCGTGTCCACCTGAGAGGGTAAACGGTTTAAGTGTGTCATCCAAAAGACAGTACCCTCAACAGAGCAGCACTCCCTCAAGCGCTGTTCTGAGGAGATTATCGACATATTTCTGTGATATCCTATCCATTTATTTTAACATAGACTAAATCTGAACAATGAGGAGCATCTACATTTCTGATATGTGCACAGGTCCATATCAGGGCAGGTGGAGATGAAAATTGACCCCACCACTTGCAGTGTATATTAACTTCCTACACTTATTCCCCTGTTAATACAATTCATTATTTCATAAAGTTCCCCAATAATTAAAATAACATAAATTTGCTTGCTTGGCTTCTGAGGTTTAGTACCGTCATTACAAATATCTTAAAAAGATGAATGTGGAACCTTTCATTTACGACTCATTCACATGAAATAAAGTTTGTTTATTAGTGTCACAAGTAGGCTTACATTCACACTGCATTGAAGTTACTGTGAAAATCCCCATTCACCACACTCCGGCGCCTGTTCAGGTACATTGAGGGAGAATTTAGCATGGCCAATACACCGAACCAGCACAGACGTGGAAGGAAACCAGAGCATTTGTAGGAGACCCACACAGACACAAGGAGAACATGCAGACTTCTGGCACTGTCAGGCAGCAGTGCTAACCATTGTGCCACCGGTCCGCCCTATAGTCATCGCTTTGAGAAAGCAATCTACTGAGTGAACAATTAGCGTGATCCTAATGTTGTAAGATTGCAGTCAGGAATTTCACCTGCTGGCAATGGGTCTTGGGGATTGAGTTTTATGGGGAGGGAGGGGCTACTGTTTGTACTCTCCTCATAAGAAATATTAGCCCTTAACAAACTGATCTTAAACAGGACCACCACACCATTATGACACACTCCAGACGTCCTTATGGAGCTGAAGGTGGGACTTCTGCCCATCAGTGGGAGGAATTTCCACTCTTGTGGGCTGTTGGTCAATCTGATTGGCCGGCAATTCTAGCATCCGTGCCCAGGATTCGTTGTTGGGACTGCGGATAGATCCAGGTGAAGACAACATGGATCCTGGAGTGAGATCAGTTGGGAGGTACGGCCTGGAGAGAAACTGGGCAGCCTGGATAAGTGGGGGGTAAAGAGGCTACAAGGGGTATATTTTGGTGGCTAAGTAACAAAGAGGGGTTAATCTCTTTTGCGGTGGTGTCCCCAAATTGCAGAGGGCAACTCCCAAAAATGTTACACCTCCCTCCATCCCCAGCACCCCACACCCCCCAATCCCCTGCCTTTCTTCCACCTTTTAACCAGTTGAGTTAAACAATATAGTCTCCCCAAACTGCCCACACCAATCACATTATGTTGTGGGCTGTGTAATATTTGGGTAAATTGCCTTGATTACAAGTCCAATGACTCATTAATTTTTATTCTTTTAAATGGTGAACAGGCTATTGATTTTGGAACTCACCCGCCTAACATTTAACAGGGAATGGATCAGGGGGAAAGCAGTGGGCCAATCACCAGTCATATTTTATAGGCCTGCCCGTGGAAATGTTCCCCCACTCGGGGGAGCTGTGCAATCCAGTCCCAGAAATTCAGAGAGCACTATGCCCAAAGCACAGAGGGGAGACTCATGCACATTGCCGTCAATGCGAAGAAATGTGTTCCATCACACATCACTTGATGCCTCAACTTCACAGTATCAAACTACAGCTTCTTCATCTAAGGGAGATGCATACCCAGTTTGTCTGTTTATATCAAGGCCCTGAGCCTAGTAATGGGCTGGTGAGTAAACATGGGGAGGTACAATGTGTAGCTGGCTCTGCTTGCCTAGCTTGACATATTGTGTTGTTTGTGACGATGTGGATAGAACCAAATTCCTGGGAAATTTTCTGAGGTAAAGTAAAAAGGGCGACACAGTGGTTAGTACCACTGCCTCACAGCACCAGGGGCCCGGGTTCAATTCCCTGCTTTGCTCACTGTCTGTGTGGAACTTGTACCTTCTCCTTGTATCTTCATGGGATTCCTCCAGGTGCTCCGATTTCCTCCCATACCCCAAAGATGTGCGGATTTATTGGCTTGGCAATGCTATAATGGTCCTTAGTGTCAGGGGGAACTAGCTAGGGTAAATATATGGAATTATGCGGATAGGACCTGGGTGCATTTGTGGTCGGTGCAGACTTGATGTACCAAATGGCCTCCTTCTGCAGGTAGATCCAGGATGAAGAAAATATGGATCTTGGATTGATGTAAGCTGGGAAGAATTGCATGTAGAGAGAGAGATGAGCAGCCTGGGTAAGCAGGGAGTGAAGAGGCTGCAAGAGACATATTTTGCTGGCTAAGCATGAAATAACAACCGGGAAGGGGGGTTCATGGCGTTAATATCTTTTGGTGGGGCGGGGGGGGGGGGGGGGGGGGGGTGCCCCCAAAACTCTAGGATTGTATGATTCTATGAAAATGATCTACTTTCCAAGAGCAAAATTTTATTTGCAAGGATGCTATAGTGGCATGGGTGAGGGATTATCATGGAATCTTTTATTTTGGTCCAAAGCAACTGAGGTGAAGTTTGAAACAGAAGAGAAAGATTTCCTGTCAAACAGCAAAATCAGCTAACAACCAAAATAACAAAATTGGAAGGCGGAAAATGCAGGAAGTTTAGGATTCTATCACCCTACCTATTGCTGGAAATTCAGCCCAACACCCAAATAATCTATGGGGTAAATTGTTCTGTCCTGCCTAGAACAGGAATCGTTGCAGGAAGGATGGAAAATTTGATGGACCATCGGGAATCTCCAGTCTTGGGGCGGAAGTGACTGGAAAATCCTACCTGTGTAACTTTGGGATTTCTGCTGGATCGTGCAAGGCTTTGGAGACCTCCCTCAAAATTAATGTTGCAATGACTTATGTGATCTGCTTGGAGGACCAGAACCACGTGGCATAGGTGGCCATGATCGGTAGATAGATTAAGGAACATCCACATTGACATTCGTGATCACTTGTGAGATAGGGTTCTCACCTTGGAATGCACCCTTGGAACTAATTCCTGTCACCTTACCCCATCAACCTTTAGTACTCGGGACTTAACCAAAATGAGAGAAGGTAAGTAATGGGCAGATAAGACGGCTGCACACTGGCGATCGTCCCGAAAGACACGAGATAGAATTTTCAAGATTCTACTGAGACAAGTGAGTCGCTATTCATGAGCGTCCGCAAGAGATAGGGTTAATAACTTCAATTCAGTGCCTTATATTTGCATTGAAACATGGTTCCATATTGGCAATAAAGCCTTGTAATTTCTACCTGAAGGAATTTTATCTTACTGAGGTTATTGTTACTTACGCCATTGTGATGACACTAAAATCCAGCCAGTTCCATGGATCACGAAGGAAGGTAAAACTATCTATAACAAATCCTCGGGCCAATACCTTAATCATCGCTTCAAAGGTATAGATTCCAGTGAATACGTACCTACAAGTAAACAGTTCAGACAGGTAAAAATGAAATGGAAATAACTATCATGCCATTTCAACGATTTAGCATCCAACTAGAAATAACATGAACACTTTACAAGAGTTTTGAAACACTTCATTGTTTTTCAGAAAAATATGTATTGGTTAACATCTAATTACATAACCCTATAATTGCAAATGGATTATTGGCTCAAAAGCAGCGTATTTAATATAGAGATCATCTCAGCTAAAGGATTAATGTGCAGTCAATTTAAGATAAAATCATAGGCTAATGGATCTACTGTCATCAGCACCCAAATAGCTGGGAGACTTAAACCCCAATCTCTCCCCTATTAACTACACGCCATTGCCAAAAGTTAAAGCAAGGAGCTTTAATTTTCACAGAATGATAGAATTTCTACAGTGCAGAAGGAGGCCATTCGATCCGTCAACACCACACTGACCACAATCGCACCCAGGCCCTATTCCCGTAACCCCATATATTTACCCTGCCATTCCTCTTGACACTAAAGTCAATGTAATATGGCCAATCCACCTAACCATTGGTAAGATTCCGTCAGTGTGAATGCCCAGCCAGTTCCAGCCACTGAGTCTACAGAATGGCATACAAGGTTAGAAATTGATAAAGCAAACCATCTCCCTGCTTTTGTCAAAATGTAACAAGCACTGATGTGAAACCCAGTCCAGACTGACTTCATTATATTGTCTCTGTCCCCTACTCCTTTGTGGTGCTTGTTAATCTTCCTTTCCCATCATTTACAATGGACCTTTTCCTTGTTTCAGATTCCAATATCCACAGTAATTTGCTTTTCCCATCATGTTTAATTCAGTGCCACTTCTTTTCCAGGAATGCCTAGCCTGCTCTTCTCTCCAACAAGATCTCTGTTTGTCTCTTCTGCCCTGTCCCTCGTCATTGCTTCCCATTTTCCTGTTGGCGTTTGACAAGGTGTTTACCAAAACTTGCTTTCACAGCCATATTTCCTTCTTCAGCAACCGTCTCTGACTCTGGCTTACTCCATGTGGGTTCCAACTCAATTGACCCCTCATGTTTCAAAATGCATCCAGGATTACAGGCATCTCCAAGACATACAACATTCCTCTCGGATTGATGTTTTCACTGCACCTTGCATCTGCACTAAGTGCCATGCACCACCACATGCACACACTTGATATCTCTCTCCAGCAGTATGACATCCCCTATTGCAAAGCTGTACTTGTCCCCAGTTTCATTTCATTCTCCATCCTGACAAAATGTCAGCCAGACTTGAAACATTGGTTCTATTCTCTTTCTACAGATGCTTTCAGACCTGCTGAGACTTTCTAACACTTTCTGTTTTTGCACTAGTCCCTCCCCTCTTTTCTTGCTTCTTTACACACCGCCTCTTGACAATATTATTATCGATAGTGTGGAATCAGCATCAACATGTCAACTAATGATATGCGAATCAAACCTTTCACCACCATTGACTCCAAGACCTTCGCTGGTTGACTGCTTGACGTCAAATCATGGAAGAGCCAGAATTTTCCCTAACTTAATATTGACAGGGCTGTTTGGTTTGTATTCTGAGCTTGGCATTCTATGTCACAATCCCACCTTCCTTTCTCCCTGCTTACACAGACTGATTTGACATCCCGTCACAATGTTTGCATGTTAAGGGGAGTTTCCAATTTCATATTCTGTGCATTATCTGGCTGAAAACTTGCACCTCTGCCTTATTCTCACCTTAATGCTGCTGATGCCCTCATCACAGCTTAATTAAGTCCAAGCTTGACGTTGACAATGCACTCCTTGCAAGCTTCACATTAGATCATCCCAAATTGTCCACATGCAGCTCCGTCCTTTTATGCATTAAAATCTACTTGGCTCTCCTCACTGTACTTGCTTTGCTCCTCAAAGCATTGACTCCAAAATCTTAACTTTCATTTGTATTCATCTTTCATTTGTATTCATCCAAGGAAACTTTGCAACTTCCTCTAATCTAAAATCATAACTAACGAAAGTTCTCTCCTGACTCTGACTGATTTGCACCACTTCTTCTCCATTCCATGATTCTACTCCCTGAAAACCCTCTGAATCCTTCATCCTGCAATTTCTCTCCCCACTTCTAAAACCTTCTCAAAAACCTATCGCTTCAACTTTGTGAAAGAGCAAATTGCTGGAATCTGAAACCAAATGAGAAAATGCTGGAAAATTTCAGCAGGTCAAGCATTTTCCAGCACTTTCTCTTCTGGTTTCAGATTCCAGCATCTGCAGTAATTTGCTTTTATCCAGTGTTGAATTCACTACCTCTTCTCTTCCCGGCATGCCTACCCTGAAGAACTACTGTTTTTCTCTCCGACAGGATTTCCGTATGTCCCTACTCCCCTATCCATCTTCATTGCTTTCCATTTCTCTTTTAATGTTGGACAAGGTATTTACTGAGACTCACTTCCGCAGCCACATTTCCTTTCTTGGTGACTATCTTCATCTTCGACTTATCTACATGGATTTCAACTCAAATTCCACACTGCGTGTAACCTACAGGATTACAGGTTCCTCCAGGATATACAATGTTCTTTGAACTGTTGACCTTGCCACATGGAGACAGTTGACATCTCTCTCCACCTGCATCGTCTTGCTCTCTCTCAAAGCTATGACTCATCTTTCATTCCCTCCCCCTACAGTATAAATATCTCCCACTTTCTATGCCTTTTAGCTTTGACAAAGGATCATCTGAACTTGAAACATCAACTCTTTTCTCTTCTCACAGATGCTGCCAGACCTGCTAAGACTTTCCAGCAATGACTCTTTTGGCTTCAACTTTGCGTCCAGTTGCCATATTTCACTCCCTACTCCTCCTTCTCATCGTCCCCTGGCTTAAAGAATTAATGTGTCTTTTATTGGTGAATATTCAATTCTCCATCAATCTTGGGTAGAGATCCTTATATTATTATTCTTTATTCCTTATATAATTATTCCTTATATAAATTATTCTATCTTAGGATAGACATTGGTGACAGAGTCAGCATTTATTTCCAATCCCTGTTTCCTTTGAGATATTGGTGGTGGGTCACCTTTTTGAATCATTGCATTGTAACAGTACAGTAGTGAACTGAAAGACCTTTGCAAACACATTTAGAACAAATTGTGGACTACAGCGGTAAATAATAGTGACAGTGTGATACTAACTCTCTCGTGCTCTTAACACATTTGTGATTTCAGTCAACAATGATCAAGCTCTTTTCAACAATAACAACACAATTAATTGCTACAGAGATTTATAAAGGAAATGAATTGATAAACTTACTCTACATTTTTTGTCCATGGTGCTGGATCGCTCATTGTCATGAACACACAGTTTGCTAAAATGGTAAACATGATAAACAGGCTAAATAATGTACAAAAAACAATGTTAAGGAAAAGAGTTTCGTCAACATATATTTTAAACATTATACAACAATTCCTACAACTCAAAGCATTGCTGCACTTTGAATTTTATCTATATTGCTAACATCCTATCTTTTTAGAAGCCAAGGAGGCCATTCAGCCCATCGCATCTGCAACAACTCTCTGACAGAGCATCTTAACCAGGCCCAATCCCATATTTTTAAGGGGACATTGTAAGGGGCCATTTAGCATGGCCAATCCACCTAACCCGCACATCCTTGGACTGTGGGAGCAAACCGCAGCACCCGGAGGAAACCCTTGCAGATACAAGGAGAATGTGCAAACTCCACCCAGTCACCCAAGCTGGGAATTGAACCCGGATCCCTGGTGCTGTGAGACAGCAGTGCTAATCACTGTACCACCGTGCCATCCTCATTCAAATATCTTTTTGTCCCAAGAGCTGCAGTTATCTGCTTCCTTTTGTTTGAATTATGGGCAGATTATATTGGTGTGGAGATGCCGCCATTGGACTACAGTAAACACACTAAGAAGTCTCACAACAACAGGTGAAAGTCCAACAGGTTTATTTGGTAGCAAAAGTCACTAGCTTTTGGAGTGCTGTCCTTTCGTCAGGGTAGTGGCAGTTCTATTCACAAACAGGGCAGATAAAGACACAAACTCAATTTACAAAATAACGGTTGGAATGCAAGTGTTTACAGGTAATCAAGTCTTAAAGGTACAGACAATGTGAGTGGAGAGAGCATTAAGCACAGGTTAGAAAGATGCGTATTGTCTCCAGACAGATAGTATACTGTCTTTGACCCCAGTACATATCTCTTTAACCTGTGCTTAACACTCTCTCCACTTACACTGTCTGTACCTTTAAGGCTTGAATACGTGTAGAGACTTGCTTTCCAACCATTATTTTGTAAATTGAGTTTGTGTCTTTATATGCCCTGTTTGTGAACAGAACTCCCACTCACCTGATAAAGGAACAGCAAGCACTCTGAAAGCTAGTGGCTTTTGCTACCAAATAAACCTGTTGGACTTTAACCTGGTGTTGTGACACTTCTTATCCAGATTATATTGTACAAGTGTCTCAAATCCCAGTTCAAACTATTCAATGATAATTCATTTTTTGACCCCACTGTCAGAATCAACAAAAAAGATATAATGCCAGCAATATTTACTGGTATTCAATAATTGTCATCTGAAAAAAAACATCAATTTACGGGATGTCGGCATTGCTGGCCATTTCAGGAGGCAGTTTAAGAGTCAACAATATTGCTGTGAGTCTGGAGTCACATGTAGTTCAGACCAACTAAGGATGTCAGATTTCCTTCTCTGTAGGACATAAGTGAACCAGATGGTTTTTTTAAAATAACAATCGCTTGATGTTCATCATTTGACTTTTAATTCCATATTTCAAATTTCGCTATCTGCCATGGTGGGATTTCACTGAATCCCTACAATGCAGAAGGAGGCCATTTGGCCCATTGAGTCTACACCCACCCTCCAACAGAGCATGCTGCCTAGACCCTACCTCTGCAACCTCATGTATCTACCTCACTAATCCTCCCAACCTACACATACTAGGACAGAACTGGCAACTTTAGCTGGGCCAATCAATCTAACCTGCACATCTTTAGACTGTGGGAGGAAACTGGAGCACTTGGAGGAAATGGAATGTGCAAACTCCACACAGCCAGCCAAGGCTGGAACAAACACAGATCCCTGGCACTGCTAATCACTGTATCATCACCTCGAACCTGGGCCCAGGGAGCATTACCCTGGATCTCTGGATTACTAGTCCAGTGACAACATTCTACCAACTCCTCTTATCATCTTGAACAAGAAGGATATGAATGAATTAGAATTTTAATGGCTGTTCTCCGGAGGGGGTGAAAGGGACTCAGCATGTACATTGCAGGTGTGGTAGAGAACCTAAAGATGGCATTCCCCTTGTTTATGACTATGAATGTCTGAAACAGAAGATAAAACACAGGTTAATGTGACAACAGAGCTCGAGAACTTGTACAGCAGCTTCGAGCCAACTTGCCTTCGACCTTTCTGCTGCGGAGCTGTTAGCTGGTGTTGAAAAATCCCCGCTGCTGAGTAATAATTACCTGGATGGAGAAAGAAACACCGAGGCAACAATTTGATTCTGGTGGCCACTCAAGGCTCCAACTGATAGGCCTGAACCATTTCCATGTTTCACCCAGTTTAATTTTTACCAAATGAGCTGCAGTTATCAAACGCTCCACGCTTCATGCTTCACTACACTTGTTGTTTTGGGGGTCACAGAAGTAGGTTACATGGAGAAGTGAGATGGGGAAGTGCATGTTTGAGGGAACCAAGTTCCAGGATTGAGCGTGGGTAGGAGGGGGGAGGCATAGATAGGTGGCAGCAGGCTGGGCGGCTTGTTTGAAAGGAAAATGGCTGCCACCCCAATAATGCTTCTGTTTGAACCTCTTAACATATGGAAAAAGCTTTGTGCATATAGTTCACCTTTATCCCTCACTTTTCTCCAAGGAAATGGCCATTAGGGGCCTGACGCAGCTTTGGATAACAATTTACACACTAAACAGGCTCCCATTTGTGATAGGTGAGTTAAGCACCAATTCAAAGAGCTGCTAGAATATGCCATCAAATTCAATCATAGAAGTCCCACAATGCACAAGGAGGCCATTCGGCCCATCAAGTCTACACCAACCACTCAGGCCCTCTCCCCCTAACTCCACGTATGTATCCCGCTAATCTATCTAACATCAGCATCCTTGGACACTAAGGAGCAAATTATCATGGCCAATCAACGTTACGCCCACATCGTTGGAGTGGAAATAAAAATAGAGTGGCAAGTTGGCGAATAGCTTTTCAAAGTCCCCCACCAGATTTTTGTTTGGTTGTGCCTGTTGCCCAGGTAAGAAGTAGTTAAAAAATTGTCTCCTCCTTCCCCACCCTCATCCCGCACTCTCTCTGCCATTAGTTGCTTCGGAACAACTGCGTCATTGCGTGAGTCGTCCATTTCCTCAGTTTCACCTGTAGATCAATGAAAATATTGGGGCATTAAAATGAGAACTGTGACAATTGGTGTACAAACACTCAGCTCATTGGGTGAGGCTCCTCTGTCTACAGCTGCTAACCTGTTTAAAATAAATGTGTTAGCACTTCCATAAAGAAATTTGATTATGAACACATCAGTGTTATGGCCTTCTAATATTCACACAGCACCATTTCGGAACTAACAAGATTACAAGGGCACAAAGCATAGCAGCTTAAATTTAACACAAGCAAGACAGTTGAGACTGCCCAACAATACCATGTTGCTACCCCCAATAATACCATGTGAAAATGTGACCGTTAACAAAACATGAAGGGCAATATTAATAATGACTCCCAATGAATGGGTGCATTCTTTTAGACTCTCCTAGTCCCTATGCACTTTACTGCAGACACAAGGGGCAGCATTCTCCCACTCTGGGACAAGTGTAGTGATGGGTAGCTGTGATATCACCTTTCCCACTGGCTGGAATAGTGGAATCCAGTGCCAGACTTTGTGCTTGAAACCTCATTAACACCATTAACACCTTAATGTGCCTGTGAGATGCATTCCCCTCTCAGTCACCTGGCAGGCCCGCAGTGGAGTTGTCCGCCAACCATCAACTGACGGGTTCAAAGGTCACGACACCATACTTAAACGCCAATCCAGCACACGCATCTCTCCAACCCGTCTCTCTTCATTGGACCGTGCAGGATGTCAGTAATTCAGCGGGAAAAGGATAGCAGCCCCAAGTAAAAGGCTGCTCCTCGATTCAATCATCCTTCCCCCACGCCCCATCTGTGTGGTGCCCGTGCCCCATTTGGACATCGACTGACTGCGTCTGAGTCTTTTTCCACCCCCCTTCCAATGTGGTATCCCTTTGATCCCATTCTTTGTGAGATTTCCATGTAGCTTTGTCTCCCTCAGCTTCCTCTCTGTCTTCAGTTGTTCCATCTCCTTCATCCAGCCCTTACACCTCTGCTTGCCATCATGAGCCCTCACCATTCCAGCTCCATCCATGCGGGACACAGATATTTCACAGGCAATGGATTTGGGAAGGGACGGTATGAATGTCCACCATTTGGTGATTGGAACCAGTATTAGTGGAGGAGGCTGGAAGTTAACAGAAGGCCGTTCTACCTGCACATTGTGAAGCTCCTGGTAAATTGGTATAGGTGAAGTTTAGGCGTAGCACCTTCTTGAGGTTCTAAAATAATATTGTGGAAAAGCGAGAGTGAGATTGGTTTTGTGTGGGAGGGATATGAGGCCGTGTGGGAGTACAGCTAATCTGGGCTATGGGGCTCCTTCTTGAGTTGCACACTCACTTACTAAGACCACTGATCCACTTCCTGCACTGTGTTATGCTCTGGCATAGTTCTTGACTTCCCACGTGACAGCCTCCCAGACCAGAGAGGTGATAGAACATAGAACACGACAGCACAAATAGGCACTTCAGCCCACAAGCTGCGCCGATCATATCCCTACCTACCAGGCCTACCTATAACCCTCAATCCCATTAAATCCCGTGTACTCATCCAGACGTTTCTTAAAAGACCCCAACGAGTTTGCCTCCACCACCACCGACGGCAGCCGATTCCACTCACTCAATACCCTCTGAGTAAAAAACTTACCCCTGACATTTCCTCTGTACCTACTCCCCAGCACCTTAAATCTATGTCCTCTCATAGCGACCATTACAGCCCTGGGAAATAGCTTCTGAGAATCCACCCTATCTATACCTCTCAACATCTTCTAAACTTCTATCAGGTCGCCTCTCATCCTTCAACTATCCAGGGAGAAAAGACATGGCTCCCTCAACATTGTTGGGTTGCTGGATTGAAGAAAACTGTAAAATCATGTTGCTCCTGAACAATTGTTAAGCACATCTCCCCAATACACTCTCAGTAAAAAATAATGTTTTCGCTGTTTAGTCCTCCATCACCTGCCAGCATAACATCATTTATGATGTTCATTTATGGAGTAATACCATTTTTCGGGTCATGAAATGTAAATATTATGTAAAGAGAAGATTGACAAAAATGAATGTAGACTCCTTACAAATGGAAGAATTCATAACCGAGAACAGAGAAATGGCCGAGGAACTAAATTCATACTTTGCTTCAGTCTTCACATGAATAATGTACCAAAAGTTCTGAGAGAAATGAGATGTCATTTCAGATTCCAGCATCTGCAGTAATTTGCTTTTATCTAAGGTTTAGCGAGGAGTTGAAGGAAATCAGCTTCAGTAGAGAAATGGTTTGGATCGGATGCTTCCTGAAACCATCATGTGGGTAGGGGATAAGCATCTGCACCCAGACTCCTCAGATCAAAGCACGGAGGACCTGATGATTTAAGTGAGGTGCTGCTTTTTCTTGAGAGAGGTGGGTTTTTTTTTACTTCTGGCTGGATGCCATCTTAATCAGTCTCCAGGTGAAAAGTGGGCTAGAGACACTGATATGTGTGTGTTGGACTGACATTTAAGTATGGTGCCCAGACCTTCAAACCCACCAGCTCATCACGGGCTGGTGCATCAGGTCCAACCCAGAAGGTGAACCAGAGAGGCACTTGCTTTTGTGTAGTTAGTCCGTGTCATTCTGGGGATGGTGCTGCTAGAGTCACCCACTGCTGCACTTCGACTACAAAATGGAGAATTCCAACTGATGTTGTTAATAAATGTAAACATCAATTTACTGTTTAGTAAAACAAAGTGAGAATAATATAACATTTGTCACACTTACAGTACTTCACTTGCGAGAAGGGTGGGCTATAATCAGTAATTAAATCCCAGCAACAATTAATACCCACATGCAAACAGCAGCAATAATGCACACGCAATGTGCACTCTGCACTACAATAAACATGTCACGAATACCATCAGTTCTTTTTACATTAATTTAGGCATTTTCTTTGGCACTTTCTGAAGTTGTTTTGTAATTTTCCCATGTAAAGCTACAGATGAATGAACATTTCAGCCTGCAACGGGAAATCTGTTCATAGAATCCCTACAGTGCAGAAGGAGACTATTCAGCCATTGAGTGTGCATCAACCACAATCCCACCCAGGCCCTAATCCCATGTATTTACTCTATTAATCCCTTTGACACTAGGGTCAATTTTAGCATGGTCATCCTAACCTGCACATCTTTGGACTGTGGGAAGAAAGCGGAGCGTCGGAAGGAAACCTACGCAGAAAAGGGGGAGAATGTGCAAACTCCACACAGATAGTGACCCAAGGCCAGAATTGAACTTGAAACTCTGCTGCTGCGAGGCAGCAGTGGGTGCCACAGTGCCACCCTGTTGTATAAAGACTTTTATCCGGAGAAGCAAATTTACAAAAAAACGATATGATGACTGGCAGTACTTTATTGTATTCATACCTATTCCATCAACTCGCCTTCCACCAAAGACAATTGGAAAATGCAGTAGCAGAGAACCAAACATGTCATTCCCATATGTTGTGGTCTCCAAACTGATACTCCAAATGACCCATCTCATGGAAAAGCAACATGAGCTGCCAAGGACCCAGGATCACATGGTCCATCCTCTGGCCTACCCTGTGTTGCAGCAAAGGCGCAGGCAGAAAAGTTAAGGTCGCACCCACAATGTTCAAGTACTTTGTTCTTGCTGCTGCAGATTGTCTTTGGCAAAGAGCAGTGGTGGAGGAAGTATGGGTGGAATGAAGAGCAATGTAGGGATTCCCCTGTAAAAAATTTAGAGCTTCTACATTTAGGGCCCGATTTTACCATCAAGTTGTGCCTGTTTTCAGGCGCAAAAACTTGGTAAGGTATTGGGCGAGAGGCGAGTATCACAAGTATCCGCGATGGTTCCCCCTTTACCAAGGCCCAAAATGGACATTTAAATGCATTTGCATGCATTTAGATTGAGTTAATGGGCTGTATGCCCAACCTTACCGGCACTTCCCCCTTTACCACTGCGTTCGCCCATCCAGAATTGGTACAAAACAAACCTCCTCTACAAAAGTCTGATAGGGATGCTCCAGTTTGTAAGGAGGTAAGTCCCAATGGCTCTCTGTTTGAGATTAGTGAGGAGGAAGGGGTGGAGGCCCACTGCCATTCTGCCTGAGATCAGTGAGGGTGGAAGGAGGAGGGGCCCGTGATTAGGGCAGAAGGGGTGGGGGATGGGGAGGTCAATAATGTTGTGGCGGTTGGGCAAAGTCAGTGGGGGCCAGCAGGAGGCATTATCTGGTCCGGGAGTGATGTGGCAGGAGAGCTGCATTCTATCCTTACTTTCTGCGCACGCGCAGTTGGGGACGCCAACCAGAGCTGCAGGATTTCGGGCAGGTTAAGTTGCCCGGGCTTCTGTAGCATGATTCAGAATTACTGATATTTTTTCAGGCAGAGTGTGTATGGGGGCACCTGAGAACGGATCTAAAAGTCGGATCTGAAACACTCTGAGTTTCAAGTCTGCCCGGCACTTAAAATTAAAATAGTAAAATACAACAAAAGAAAAAGAGAATCAAGAGAATCCATCGGCTGCATCCTCTTGCCAAAGTAGCAAATCATTTGCTGCTGATTAATGTTCCAATTAGCGGATGAAAAGTGCATAATTTAGCAGTGCAGACTACAATACCCGAAGGGCTGATGTGTCCTAGTATGGAACATTGCACCTCATTTCACTCGAGGCAGGTGAGATATGGTGAGTGCTGCTGAGGATCAGTGCACTACAATGCACTGTTTAGGGGTTTAGTCTGCTGTATATGCTGTTTGGAAACTTGAAAACAGATGCTGCGTGGTGATTAAACCTCCACATGTTTGAGCAGAGAAGCAACAATCGCAACGACAAATTAGGGAGTCGGGAGGACAAGGTGAAGTTGTTGCTCAGCTGTGCCCAGAATTTTCCTGAAAGTCATCAAACCAGCACGATACTTAAAGAGCTTTAACTGCAAATTACATGCAGTGCAAATAGAACTTCCGCAAACTTTTACAAAGGTTTAAAAAACACGCTGCTAGAAGTAAACTGTATGCACAGATCAGTTCCACACCCAGGTCAGATTAATCATCATGGCAAGTTTCTGCATTTGCTTTATTCATAGAATCCCTACAGTGCAAAGAGGCCATTTGGCCCCTCGAGTCTGCACTGATCACAATCTCATCCAGATCCTGTCCGCGTAACCCCATTTACCCTGCTAGTCTCCCCTGACACTAAGGGGAAATTTAGAATGACCAATCAACCTAACCCACATATCTTTGCAGTGTGGGAGGAAACAGGAGCACCCGGAGGAAACCCACACCGACACAAACATTTTCGTGGGACAAATGCCATCTCTGCCAACATCTATTGCCTACCCTAGTCGCCCTTGAACTATGTGGCTTGCTAGGCTGTTTCAGGAAGCAGTTGAGAGTCAACCACATTATTGTAACTCTGCAGTCACATGTAGGCCGGGCCAAGTAAGGACAGCAGATTTCCTTCCCTAATGACATTAGTGAATCAGACGGATTTTTCCGTCAATGGACAATAATTTCATGGTCATCAGTCGCCTTTTAATTCCAGATTTTTTTTTTAAATCAAATTCCGTAGCAGGATTTGAAGCCTGGTACCCAGAACATGAGCTGAGTTTTTGAATTAATAGTCTAGCAATAATACCACTAGGCCACAGCTTCCCCTTCTGCTAATTGCTTCTATTTGCTGCAATTCAAGGGAGATTTAAAATTTAAACCTTATTTTGTGGGACAAGGCACATTTTGAAAGCTTAAAAATATTAAATAAAACATCTAATTTACTGAGAAACTGACCAGTGTATACCAATTAAACTAGTAAACAATTTCTGTACTGTCATTCTAGCTTTTAAAAATCAGTGGAGTGAGTGGAGAATCACAGAATCCCTACAGTGCAGGAGACCATTCCGCCCAGCAAGTCTGCACTGACTGTAACCGCACATATTTACTAATCCTCTGACATTACGAGGCAATTTACCATGGCCAATAAAACTAGCCATTGATTAGTTGACTAAACACTGATTAAAAATATTTATATTGTGATAAATCTATTTTCAGCTGCATTAATAGACTCTGAAATACATAGTGGCATATTTTTAATAAAAGAAAAACAAAACAATTAATTTCATTGGAAAAAGACATGTCCACATATTGGTTCATGAAAGCTTTTACCTTTGTGATTTTGCACATTAATTTCAATAGAAATTTGAATCATGACTTTACTTCAGAAAATTGGGGCAATTTTGAGCACAGTTTGCATCCAAACTGCCAAGTGCACCTAAAATAAAAACTCTATCTTACATCTTAAGTTGTGAGACAGAAGCACACACAATTATTTTATACACAAAGCTTCGAATATTCTTACTGCTTTGAATATTCTTCAGCATGAGGTAACAAGATTTTATTTAACCTGACAGAAGAGAAAACCTATTGGCATTTTGATTCACATAAGAAATAGGAGTAAGTATGATCCATATGTTTAATAAAATCCTGAAGGATCTTTGACATTAGCTGCATTCTCCCACCCCACTCCCGAGTCTGAAGATTTATTTATCTCGCAGCCTTGAACATACTCAGCATCCACATCCCTGAGCGGTACAGAATTAAAAAAAAAACTGCTCATATCAGTCTTAAATCATGAGACTCCCTTGTTCGAGAGCGAGTTTTCTTATCTCACCCACCACGGGAGCTGTAAGGGGGGGCAGACTATGCAAAGGTCCGTTGACTTTGGGCAGCATTTTCTCGTTTTGGGACGAGAATAGCCAGAAAATTCTGCCCCAGACTTTCTGCTCTGTTTGAGATCACATGAAGATAGCCTCAGCTGGGATTTTGGGTTTATGTCACACTATCTGTAACCCCCATGATTTGCCTGGGCTTGCAACATCTCATTTACTGTTCTGTCTGGAGACAATACACATCTCTTTAACCTATGCTTAATGCTATCTCCACTCAGATTGTCTGCACCTTTAAGGATTGACTAGCTGTAAAGACTCACATTCTATCAGTATTCTGCAAACTGTATGCACCTTCATATGCTCTGTTTGAGACCAGAACTCTCCACTCACCTGATGAAGGGGCAAACCCCAAAAGCTTGTGAGTTTACTATGAAATAAATCTGTTGGACTTTAACCTACTGTCGTGAGACTTCTTACTGTGTTTATATCAGTCCAATGCTGGCATTTCCACCTCCAGAGTTTCCAACCAAGAATGGCACCTTCTCAGCGTTTACCCTGTCAAAGCCCCTCTGAATTACAAATGTTTCTATGACAACATCCCATGCTTCTAGCCCTGTTCCACTCCATGTCTCATCAAAGAACAACACCCTCATTCCAGAAATCCATCTTGTCATCCCATTTCCTGCTTCCAAGGCAAAAATATCCTTTCTTAGATGAGGAGACCAAAGCTTTGCACATTTCTTCAGGTGTAATCTGAGCAAATCCCTGTGCAATTGCAGTTAGACTCTCTTATTCTTGTTCTCCAGCCCTCTTTCAGTTAAGTTCAACATGCAATTTCCCATTCTATTGTACCTGCATGCTAATGTTTTCCATACTTCTCTAAGAACAACCAAATCCCTCTGAACCTCAATATTCAAGAGTTTCTCAACATTTAAAAACTATTAAATTTTATATTCATAGAATCCCTATAATGCAGAAGGAGGTCATTCGGCCCAGTGAGTCTGCACCAACCACAATCCCATCCAGGCCCTTACCCTGTAACCCCACATATTTACTCTGCTAACCCACTGACATTGGGGTCAATTTAGAATGGCCAATCAACCTAACCAACACATCTTTGGACTGTGGGAGGAAACTGGAGCATCCAGAGGAAACCCACGCAGACACAGGGAGAATGTACAAACTTCACACAGGTGGTGACCCGAGGCCAGAATTGAACCCACATCCCTGGCAATGTAAGGCAGCAGTGCTCACTACTGTGCCACCGTGTCATCCATTCTTCCTACCAAACTGAAGAACCTCACATTTTCTATATTATTCTCCATCTGTCATGTATTGCTCACTCACTTAATCTATGTATATTATTTTGCAATTCTCCTCACTGCTTACTGTTCCATGTAGTTTTGTGTCAGCAGCAAACTCTTGGTTCATCTAAGTCATCAGTATGGACTGAAAATAGTTGAGGCCTCAGCACTGACTTGTGGCACTCCACTAGTTACAACCTGTCAACTTGAAAGTGCCCCATTTATTCTTCCTCTCTGCTTTCTGTCTACTAACCAATCTTCTTCTATCCATTCATCCATATTACCCTTCGGGCCCCCAAGTCCTTATCTTGCAAAATAATCTTTTATGTGTTTGACCCCACTGTACCTTTAAGAAATGCATTTTTTAAAAATTATGTTCTCTTCAGTTTGTAAGCATTTTTTTTTATTATGGCACTGGCTGTCTGCTTAGATGTCTTTTATTGCTGCTTAAATGGTTTAAAAGGGGCTTTGTTTATTTTTGCTGTAGGTCAAAAGTGGGTCAAATGCACTTTCTGGGAGTTTACGACTTTTTGAATTGTTAAGGTGAAGAATGATTGACAGGTCAGATGACAGAAGTTCTTTCCCTTTTAGTTTGGTTCAGAATCAGAGACCGTTCTTTTAAAGCTGCAGGCAAGATTTGTCTCTCACTCTTCCTGGTGTAAATTCTGTTGGTTTGTTAGCTAATAACTAGAAGAAAGGATTGCCTCTGTCTCTTGCTGGCTAGAAGCTAGAGGCCAGTAGTGGCATTCTTTCTACCTCAAGTCTGCTGCAAGTTACAAGGCTGAGAAGTCAGAGTTTCAATTCTCCAACCAAAGGACTAAGTTCCAGCATCACATAAGCATTCTTACTTTCTGTGCTAAACCTGTTGCAAGTGTGGATTTATGAGGAGATTTTGTTGTGTTGGATCCGTTTAAACTGATTATGATCTGTACAATATAATAGTTGCTTTTTTTTCTTGTTTGTAACTGGTAAAAGTTATTGGTAATTTTTTTTCTATGTGTTAACTGTATTCTTAAATAAACTTTCTTTGACAAAAGCTTATAGTGGGAATGATGGAATCATAGCTGAAGTATCTAGCCAAATTCAAATCGCAAAACTTATGATCCAGGTGGACTTTATAAAACACTTTGGAGTTTCTGATCTGGATTATAACATGTGGAATTTTATTGAAGGATATTTTGGAAATCCAGATATATTCCATCCACTAGTTCCCCTACATCTATCCTATGAGTTAGTTCCCCAAAGATGTTCAGTAAGTCTGTGAGATATAACCCTTTCATTAACCTCTGTTGACTTTGCCTAATTAAATTATGATTTTCCAAGTGCCTTGTCCCCTCTTTAATAAGATTCCCACACGTTTTTCAACAAGTGGTATTAGGCTAACTGGCCTTAGCATTCCTGTTCTCGTTCCTTTCTTGAAGAGTGAGATTACTGTTGTTAACTTTCAATTTGCTGGGACAACTTTAGAATTTAGGGAATTTTGGAACACCATAACCAATGTATCCAGTATCTCCGCAGTTGGTTCTTTCAAATTCTAGGATATAGGCCCATAGATCCAAGGGATTTGTGGGTATTTAGTAATTAGTTTATCTAGTACTTTTTCTTCACTGATCGCTTTATCGCTTGCATTAGCTGGTTTGTTCCCCATTATTTTTGGAGTGCTTTTAATGTCATCCGATTCTTTTAAAACACAAGATTTTCAAATTTTTTTTAGAAGTAGAGAAAAGCTTTCTCTCTTTATCGGGTTATTCCTGAATTGCCAGGTATTTCCGTGCATGGGATATATAATTGATTCCTGCCATTATAATAAACCATCTCCACATCTCTTTCACTTTCAGAAGTTGAATTATTGTAGAAATAATGAACCTTACTCTCTTTGAACTGTAGAAGGGGTCCAGTTCCTCCAGAGGTTCGCCAATTAATTCTGGAGGGAGATCGCCATAAATAAATGGCAAGGGTTTCCCAACCTCAAGGTCACTTTTGGGCTGAGGTTTCTCATCCTCTTCTTCTGGAGGAGGTTTTGTTGCTGCTTCAGCTTTTTCCTTAGCGATTCTATTCTCAATCTCAGCCAAAGATTCTCTGGTGAATCGGCGTAAACTGTCAGGCCCCGGATGTTTGAGGAAACACGCCATCTTCTCATTCTGTAACCCTTCGATTTGTGCCTATCGATCTCCTCAGCAAAACAGCTGCGATGGGGAACATAAAAAACAGAAATGTAGATTTTACATAGAGAATGATTCCATTAATCAGTAATAATACGTAATGATTATGACAATTATAATGCTGAACTCAATAAAAATGGAGCAGTTCCATCAAAATCATTAATCCATTATCACGAAACTCAACTCTGCAAAGAATACTGTTATGCATTTACAATACTGTGCTGGAGGAGGCCATTTGGTCCATCAAGTCTACATCGACTCTCTGACAGAATGTCTGACCCACTTCTTCCCCACCTATCCCCATAATCCCACACATTCACTATGGTTAATCCACCTAATCTACAATCTTTGGATTATGGAAGGAAACTGGAGCACCAGGAGGAAACCCACCCAGGCAAAGGGAGAATGTGCCAACTTGACACAAACAGTCACCCAAGGTTGGGATTGAACACAAACCCCTTGGCGCTGTAAGGCAGCAGTGCTAAGCCACTGTGCCACCCCAGCATAACCATTCAAAATTAATGTCAAAGAGCTCAGACTCAACTAGAACAAACTGCAAAAATGATTTTAAAAAATTAATGTTTTGGATTTCTATGAGAAACAATACATACTCATTATTAGAATCATAGAACCCTACAGTGCAGAAAGAGGCCCTTCAAGTCTGCACCGAACACAATCCCACCCAGGCCCTACACCCATGTCCCTAGATATTTTACCCACTAATCCCTCTAACCTACACATCTCAGGACACTAAGGGACATTTTTTTAGCATGGCCAATCAACCTAACCCACATATCTTTGGACTATGGGAGGAAACAGGAGTACCCGGAGGGAACTCATGCAACACGAGGAGAATGTGCAAACTCCATTCTCAGTGACCCAAGATGGGAATCAAACCCAGGTCCCTGATGCTGTGAAGCAGCAGTGCTAACCACTGTGCTACTGTGCTGCCCAGATTATTCATCTGTTTTATTAAATGACATAGGCACAGGGATTGTCATCTGTTTCTTCGAGAGGAAAATTGGCACAAAAGGGGTAACTTTTATGGGGTTACCCCCTGCTCCCCAAGAATGCCTGATGTTAATCTGACCTTGGGCTATATTCAGGCACTCAATGTATGTAGGTAAAACAGACATTAAACCCCTTGAATATAGCAATGATGGGCCCAATGTCAGTTTGAGAGCCCTTTTAAGGATTGGGTTGCCCAAACACTTTGCATCTCCTTTAGGTAGTAAAAACTTCCAAAAGCAACTTGCCCATCAATAGAAGTAAAAGGAAAAATACATTTATTCATCACAGCCTTGATGCTTATGGTGTCTGTTTGTCAGTTGATACAGATGTTGGTGTGTCTATTCACTGGGGGTGACTTTCCCAGCTTGCTGTGCTGCTCAACTAGTGCAGTGGATTGGGAAAGGCAAGTGGAGTGGGGGAAGAAAAACGGAATTCATGACCAGATCTTCATATTTTTGGATATAATCAGGCTCTTGCCAGGGAATGGCACAAGGCCGATCACATTATGCTAACACTTATTAGCATCTATTTAGTGAGCTTGGGATTCAATTGTCTGGACTCACTAAAGACCTGGAGACTGGAGGGTTCAAACTGGGCTGATCATCCATGAAAGAAAAATGAGTCTAGGAGGATCTCTCCCACTCGTCCTTCATCTGAAATTCTGATGACTTTGAGGGAAGCCATCCCAAACAAATGGGCAGCATTTGTTAGGAATTTGGAAACATGTCCAAAGAAAGTTCCAGAGTGCTGAGGCCGGTATGCATTTGATACAGCAGTTTGTGAACATAAGAACACCTCAAGAAGGCACAGGAATAGAATATGGTCTGTTGACTCTGCCCCACCAGACAATACACTCTGACTGACTATATTGATACTAGAACCCCTAAAAACTTGCTCTTGAAATGAACTAAAATGTAAAAGTCTATTGCTACATATCGTTCACTTTCTGCTCTCCAATTTTCTCTCCTCCTTTCTCAAGGCGCTGATTCATGTTGGATCGCAGGGTCGCCGTCCCTGTTGGTATCTTAATGTTTTTCTCTTGATACACGGGCCTTGATAATGAATGCCACTGGGTTATCAACTGTGCAAAACGCCACAGCAGTGGGTGGAGAGGGCATCAAGAGGTGGATCTTCCAGATTCAGAATCATGAAGGAAGTCTATCTTCCAGCCTAAGAGTGTTCCTGGAAATCCATCTTCTTTATTCAACAATGGGTCAATCATGTTGGATACTTCTCAAATATGGTGCCCAGATATGATGACAACATGTGTAACATTATACCTGCCCCACCATAAGTATGGCATTAAACCCCAGAATGTATTATTTATGAGTTGGGATTGGAAGATATGGTGCATATCTTGGAATATCGTGGAAGATATTCCACGCTGGCCTCAGCAGTGGAAAATTCCACCACCCCCCCCCCCCCCCCTGCATGGGACTTAGTCCCAGATGGGAGAATTCCGCCCCATTTCCCGTTGCCTTTAAACTATCCTGAAACTTTGCATATGTTTCTGAGATAAGCCATTAAAATGCATGTTCTACAATAATGACTGCAGCAAACTTGGGTTAATCAAATTTCTCTGAAACATACAGCCAGCAGGGTACTTAAAAAAACTGTTTACCAAGCAGAGGAGAGATCAAGATAATGCTGCACTGAAATAAATAACTGAAAGTACTTGTCTCCTCTTTTTCTCTCCCTCAAGGGTATTGAGCCCAGATTTGCAATGTAACCATCCTGAGGAGAGAAATAATCTGCATACCAAGATTGTTGAATAAAATGTGGAAATCTGCTTCAGTTACACCCAGGAAGACAACTGAACAAAGCGGCCACATTGTGAAACCACTTCATCAAGACCAACCAAAGAACCATATTGTAATGATTTCAATCAGGCCACTGAGGTTGGCCTATTGAAGTATGAATTCCCTGACTAAACATCCAATTGATGGGCCAACTATGGAGTCTTGGCCTTATATTTAACCTCTGTTCCTCTGATACCCCCCGAGTAGACTGCTAACTGCTAGCACTCTGTGTACTGCTGTCAGATACTTATAAATGAAAGGATTTTGGTGAAGGGAATTCTGTCTCCGCAGACATATTACTTATATTCCTTTGTTTTATCTTCTTTATGAACTGTAAAAAGAACTTTAAGTTATCTTTTTATTCTGCTGACTAATTTGTGTTTTGGCTCTGAATGTGTATGAGATATGAAAAGTGATTGCAACTTATCTAGCTTTTTAAAATTCAGGAACAGTTTCAATAAACTAATAAACATGCTCCTGGTTTAACTGGAGAAAGTCTCATTCTTCGTAATCTGAAAGTATGAATAGTGGGACTCTTGCAGTACTAGGGAAACAGATCCTCTCGAAATTCATAAAGAAAAGACATGCCTGGTATTTCGTGGCCCACCCAGTGTGTTTTCTGGTAGACAGCTCATCATTGGCTAGTGGTGGGATCATCTGGTACCTATGCTGCTTTGCGGGGTTGCAGGGGATCCCGCCATAGAGTTTGAATTAACAAGAGGATCCCGCCAAGCCAGGAGATCCAGCCCTCTGATACTGTCAGACCCAGAATGGGTGAATAGCGAGACATTTCATCCCTCTGCACGTGGTCATAACACCACAAACAAAAATGCTTTGAGTAGGAATTGCTGGATGGAAATCAGGAACAGAAGATCTGATTGAAGGCGTAAGTGAACTTGATCACCCTTTTCGTAATCTAGACTGGGATCAGCTAAGTTATGGGGAGATCAAAGCCAGTGTGATCTATACGGCTCAGTTGCTTGCTATATAGAAATCATAGAAACCTTACAGTGTAGAGAGAGAGACCATCTGGCTCATCAAGTCTTCATTGATCACAATCCTACCCAGACCCTAACCCCATATCCCTACATCCTCTAACTCATGCATATCAGCACCCTAAGGGGCAATTTTAGACTGTCTTTGGACTGTGGGAGGAAACCAGCGCACCCAGAGGAAACCCACAGAGACACAAGAAGAATGTGCAAACTCCACACAGACAATGACCCAAGTCAGGAATCAAACCCAAGTCCCTGCAGCTGTGAAGCAGCAGTGCTAACCACTGTGCTGCCAATGCACGTGTTAGCGATTATAGACACAATGGCTGGAATTTTACCAGCACACCTGCCCCAATTCCAGGAACAGGCGAGGCTTGGAAAACAGCATTCTCCGTTGGCCTTGGGTGAGATGGTGCAAACCTCGAGTGGATGTGCCAGTAAAATTCCACCCACGGTCACAAACACCAAAAGCTAGCAGATTTACTATCAAATAAATCAGTTGGATTTAAAATTGGTGTTGCCAGACACTTACAAATAGCTCGGCCAGACCAAATAAAGAACAAATTAGATAAAGGCAAAATATTGCAGATGCTGGAATCTGAAACAAAAACAGAAAATGCTAGAGAATCTCAGCAGCTCTGATAGCATCCATGGAGAGAGAGTTGATCCAACATTTCAAGTCTTCTGTTCTGACAAAGGTTCAACCAGATACATTGGACCTATTCTTGCTCCACAGATACTAACAGACCTGCTGAGTTTCTCCAGCATTTTCTGTTTTAGTTTGAAGTACAAATTCTTTGTTTATCTGAGGTTTGTTCATTTAGAATATGGGAGGGTTCACGTGAAGGAGAAGTGTCCAGTTTTGTGAATTTGGAATGGGTACTTTTATTGAGGGTTTGCATGTAGTTAAAGCAATTAGTTCATTGGTTGTGAGAAGTGGATCTGAACTACTCCAAAAGAGTGGTCAGTTTTAGAAGAATGTGCCATAAAAAATAAATGTTGCCAGAAATTACTGCACAACAGATCAAAAAGAGACATCTGCATCTAGGTAGCACTTTTCACAACCTCAGGACACCCAAAGCTCTTTAGGGTCAATTGAGCCCTTTTTGTAATGTGCTCACTGTAAGAAACCCAGCAGCTAATTCGTGCACAGCAAGATCTCACCAGTGATGTGATAATAGATCAGTAACTGGGCAGAATTTTACAGACCCTCCCGCCAGTGGGATTTTCCAGTCTCGCCAAACCAGTGCACTTTTGAATGGCTCGCTTCATTTTCCAGCCTTGCTTTCACCACCAGAAAGTCCAATTCTATGTGGTTTAGTGGTTAGCTGAGTGATAAAGTTTGGCCCGAATGTCAGGGAGGATAGTACTGCTCCTTCTCTTCAAGATAATACCATGAGACTCTTTCATATCCACCTGAGAAGGTAGAGAAGGCCTCCACTTGACATAACTCTCAAGATGGTGCAGGAGCGAGGTAACTTCTTGCAAGCTATGCCCGGCATACCTTCTAACTCCATGTTTACTCTCGTTCTATGCTTCTAAAACTTTATTCTAACTCTTTAAAACTCTCTAACAATGCAATATTTTATTTTGAATGGACTTAACTTGCACTAAGTTGATCTTTCTCTGCACCTTAGCTATGACTGTCATGCTACTCTGCACTCTCTTAATTCCTTCTCCATGAATGGTTGCTTTGTCTGTATAGCATGCAAGAAACAATATCATAACAAGAAACATTGTATACTAATATATGTGACAATAATAAATCAAATCAAATTTCATCTGAAAGATGGCATCTCATGATTGCAGCACTCCCTCAGTACTGCACTGAAGCTTCCATCCAGATTTTTATGCTCAGCTTTTTGGAGCAGGTCTAATGTTCAAACTCAGCGATGTAAACTGACAAAGTTAAATCTGAGCCTGAGCCACTTTATTTCACAACTTAACTGCAAGCACAGTGCTGAGAGAAAGTGTCAACATTTAACAGAACCATTAATCCTGTCTATATAATGCAAAAAAGTTTAACATTGTTTGAAAACATCAACACAAGTGTTAAGAATTTAATCCTAAGTGTTTAACTTTATTCCCTTCCTTGTTTTGAGTGATTGAATCCAGTCTTTAACTGGGGCTGGGAACCTTTCTAAATACTCTGAATTAGAAATATCCAGGACTGCAGGTTAACGAAAGTTTGATGATTTTTTCTACGTGCTGCTACTTCTTTGAAAATTGGAAAGACTGAAATTGTTAGGGGTAGAATTTCCACAGAGATCCTCCCAAACATTCACAGTAATTCTGGTGGAAAAATCGTTTACCTTGCTAGTCCTGGGTCTCTGCTGATCTTTGGTCATAGTTATGCCAGGCCACCCGGAGAATGCCTGCTGAAATTGATGATAGTTTTTGCTTAAAGTTCTTTCACCACCTTAACACGTAGAAGTTAAAGTCTTGGTAATTGGGAATTCCAATATATGAGAATATCAATAAGATCAGTGGCATGAATTGGTCATTTTGCTCATTGAAGCTCATCCCTTCCTTACTGAGCAACATGACTCAGCTGGTAATACTTTTGACGTTTTTTTTCACAAAGTTACAAAACTGGAATGGAGCAGGCAAACTCAAATCCATTCCCTACTTGCTCCAAAAATCAAATTCAAAGTTCGACTGAATTCAGTTCATAGTGCCCACAAGAGAGCCAAATAAGATCCAAGCTGACAAGATAAGACATTGCGTCCAATTGGGCTTGATCTGATGCTTGATTTTAGCCAAAGGACCGAGAAGCAATAAAGAAGAAGCACTCACCACCACGTTTTCTACCAGGAAAATGTTTGTCAAATATTTCATTGTTGCCCTTTAACCAGTGCACTTTTAATTTTGATATTCCATTTGTTCTAAAGCTTGTTAAGCAAGCACATTTTCAAAGACGCAAAAGAAAATGCAGAAAGGCTGCAAATACTCAGCAAGTCAAGAAGCTCATCCATGCCAGCCTCAGGGTGATTGAGCATTTCCGGGATTCGAGCCCGGAATCCCAGAGAAATGCTCTAGGCTTGTGTTTTATCAGTTCAGCAATCTACTTTTACCTTTAAGGCAGAAGATTTTGGTTTCAAGCCAGTCTCCTTGATTAAAGAATGTTAAGGCTAAACTCACCAACCTTGTGCTTACTGTGTGAATGCATCCTCAAAGAGATGGCCCTGATTTGCTGACATCACCAGGATTGAACTGGCGACTTAAGTTTATTTATTAATGTCACAAGTAGGCTTACATTAAGACTGCAGTGAAGTGAAAATCTCCTAGTTGTCGCACTCCAGCTTAGGTACACTGAGGGATAATTTAACATGGCCAATGCATCGGCATGTTATTTGGACTGTGGAAGGAAACTGGAGCATCCAGAGGAAACCCACGCAGACACGGGGAGAGAATGCAGACTCCACACAGTGACCCAAACTGGGAATTGAACCTGGTCCCCTGGTGCTATGAGGCAGCAGTGCTAACCACTGTGCCACTGACTTATTTGCACAATTTAAGTTGGCATCACGGAAGTTGAGACACCAACCCGTTTAGGTGAAAGCAAAACATCCCATGGATGGTGATCAGAGAGTTCTCCCAATATTTTAGCCAGCATTCCTCCTTTACTAACATCACCAAAAAGTATTGGTTGTTGCCGGGATTGGGGAGTATGCCTTATGAGGATAGGTTGAGGGAGCTCGGCCTTTTCTCCTTGGAGAGACGAAGGATGAGGGGTGACCTGATAGAGGTGTATAAGATGTTGAGAGGTATTGATCAAATGGATAGTCAGAAGTTTTTCCCAGGACTGAAATGGTTGCCACAAGAGAACACAGGTTTAAGGTGCTGGGGAGTAGGTACAGAGGAGATGTCAGAGAGTGGAGGGTGCGTGGAATAGGCTGCCGGCAACAGTGGTGAAAGCAAATTCAATAGAGTCTTTTAAGAGACTTTTAGATAAGTACATGGAACTTTGTAAGATAGAGGGTTTTAGATAAGCTTAGTAATCTCTAAGATAGGGACATGTGTGGCACATCTTTGTGGGCTGAAGGGCCTGTAGTTTTTCTATGTTCCTATGACTATTCATTACATTTGCTGATTTTGGAATCTTGCTGTGCATAACATGATTATATAGACTGTCCAAACTATATATATAAATGGGTATTTGCTAACTTGCTTATTAGAACTTTCCAAGTTCTTATCTGAATTAAATATTCTTCCTTTGTTTCAATATTAAATTTACTTTGCACAATGTTATTTAATTTGGATACTATCCCCATTCTGTCCATCAGATACTTATAAGTTGCATTGACTCACATAAATTCAGCACGGTGTTTTAAATATAGAATAATCAATACCAAGGGATGAGTTACAAATTGTAACCTGAGCAAAAGATTCAGACAGCATGAACTATAAGCCCAGAGTTCAAACAACTTCGAAGCGCCAACTGAACTCCAAGGTTATGTTACATCCTGGAACTCACTTCCTGGTATCTTTGAGATTTGATAACATAAACTGCTTTAATGGTGGGATTCTGACTTCATTTTTAGTCAATTTTGAGCTGGCAAGCACATTTCAGTGCACATGCCGCCTACAATGTTTGCCACAGACCTACAATGTAGATTGATACCCAACAACAGGATATCAATGTCTTGCGGAGTCAACACTACAGATTGATTGGTCAATCATAGCTTCTGACTGAAATTCCAAAATCAGTTTTGCCCTTTGCCCCACCTCCAAATACTCAGTTCCCAAGCGTAGAAAATATTATGTCAGGCTTCCAGCCCCATTACAGTGTGTTAGGATTTCTTGGGTCATAGATGGGCCTGCACCTGAAACTGAAGCCTAATTGACTGGCAGCCAGATGTACACAGGGGCCTCCATAGTTTTTTGCCTCAGCTTGTGTATAATCATTGGAGCTCTGGTTCTAATGTCATAGAAACATAGAAACAAGAAACAGGAGTAGGCCACTCAGCCCTTCAAGCCTGATTATTTGTTTTGATCATCAAATTCAACATCCTGATTCTGTCTTTCCCCACCCATATCCCTTGATCCCTTTAGCCCCAAGAGCTATATCTAATTTCTTTTCAAAATCACACAATGTTTTGGCTTCAATCATATTCTGTTAGTGAATTTCACACATTCACCACTCTCTGCGTGAAGAAATTTCTCCTCACCTCAGTCTTAAAGGCTTTCCCCTTATCCTCAAACTATGACCCCTAGTTCTGGACACCACTGGGAACATTCTTTTTCAATCTATCCTGTCTAATCCTGTTAAAATGTTGTAAGTTTCTACAAGATGCCCTCTCACTCTTCTAATTTCCATTGAATATAATCCTAACTGACATAGTCACTCCTCATATGACAGACCTGCCATCCCAGGAATCAGTTTGGTAATCCTTCGCAGCACTCCCTCCATTGCAAGGACATCTTCCTTCAGATAAGGAAAGCAAGATGCAGTTACCAGCAGTAAGCAAAAAGTTCTGAAGACAGCAGGCAGCATTACTGCATACCCTGTAGGTATGTTCTATTAACCCAACTTAACAGTTGGGTTAACTTAGAGAAGAACAGAGAGAGGGAATGTTTGAACTCGTGGCTGCGGGGATGGTGTAGAAGGGAGGGGTTCAGGTTCCTGAACAATTGAGACTCATTCTGGGATATGTGGGACCTCTACAAGAGAGATGGTCTACACCTGAACCAGAGGGGAACCAATATCTTGGGGGGAAAATTTGCAAAGGCTGTGCAGGGGGGTTTAAACTGATTCAGAGGGGGGATGGGATCCTGAGTAGTTTCGATGTTAAGAGGGACGAGAATAGGGGGGTCATAGATGAGAACTGTAAAGCACAGCAGCGTACTGGTGGAGTATGGCATGGTTTGAAATGCGTATATTTTAATGCAAGAAGTATTCGCAATAAGGTGGAGGAACTTGCAGCTTGGACCAGTACCTGGAACTTCGATGTTGTGGTCATTTCAGAGACATGGATAGAGCAGGGACAGGAATGGTTGTTGCAGGTTCCGGGGTTCAAATGCTTCAGTCGGAGTAGAGAAGGAGGTAGAAGTGGGGGAGGAGTGGCATTATTAGTCAAAGACTGTATCACAGTGACAGAAAAGAAGTTTGATGAGGACTTGTCTGTTGAGGTAGTATGGGCTGAGGTTAAAAACAGGAGAGGAGAGGTCACCCTGTTGGGAGTCCTGTCAAGGAGCAAATGGTCGAGTAAGGGAACCATGGTGTACTAAAAAAGTTAATTCGCTGGTTAAAAGGAAAAAAGAGGCTTATGTCAGGATGAGGTTTGAAGGCTCGGTTAGTGCAATGGATAGCTATAGATTATTCAGGAGGGAGCTAAAGAGTGAGTTGAGGAGAGCTAAAAGGGGACATGAGAAGAATTTGGCTGATAGGATCAAGGAGAATCCTAAAGCTTTCTTTAGATATGTTAAGAATAGAAGATTGGTTAGGGCAAGGTTAGGGCCAGTTATGGACAGCAGTGGGAATTTGTGCATGGAGCCTGAAGAGATTGGAGAGGCACTGAACAAATATTTCTCTTCGGTATTCACGCAGGGAGATGTAAATGTAGTTGTGGAGAACACTGGGATACAGGGTTGCAAACTGGAAAGTATTGAAGTAGATAAGGAGGATGTGCTAGATATTCTTGAGAGTTTGAAGTTAGATAAGTCCCCTGGGCTGGACGGGATTTACCCTAGAATTCTCTGGGAGGCGAGAGAGGTGATTGCAGAGCCTCTGGCTCTGATCTTCAGGTCGTCGTTGGTTATGGGTATACTGCCAGAAGACTGGAGGATAGCGAATGTGGTCCCATTGTTCAAGAAGGGGAATAGGGACTTTCCGGGGAATTATAGGCCGGTGAGTCTTACTTCTGTTGTGGGCAAAGTATTGGAGAGAATTATTAGGGATAGGATTTACAGTTATTTAGAGAGAAATGATTTGATTGGGGATAGTCAGCATGGTTTTGTGAAGGGTAGGTCGTGCCTTACTAACCTTATTGAGTTTTTTGAAAAAGTGACCAAAGAGGTGGATGGGGGTAAGGCGGTTGATGTGGTATATATAACTTTAGTAAGGCGTTTGATAAGGTGGCCCATGGAAGACTTCTGCAGAAAATGCAGATGTATGGGATAGAGGGTGATTTAGCTAATTGGGTTAGGAATTGGCTAGCAGATAGAAGACAGAGGGTGGTGGTTGATGGGAGATATTCATCGTGGAGTTCGGTGACAAGTGGTGTACCTCAGGGGTCTGTTTTGGGGCCCCTGCTGTTTGTAATTTTTATAAATGATCTGGATGAGGGTATTGAAGGATGGATTAGTAAATTTGCAGATGACACTAAAGTCGGTGGAGTGGTAGATAGTGAAGAGGGGTGTTATAGTTTGCAGAGACACTTGGACAAGTTGCAGAGCTGGGCCGAGAGGTGGCAAATGGAGTTTAATGTGGAAAAGTGTGAAGTAATTCACTTTGGCAGGAATAACAAATGTGTAGAGTATAGGGCTAATGGTAGGACTCTTAATAGTGTAGATGAACAGAGGGATCTTGGTGTATGTGTGCATAGATCCCTGAAAGTTGGCAATCAAGTTGATAAGGTTGTTACAAAGGCATATGGAGTCTTAGCTTTTATTGGTAGGGGGATTGAATTTCTGAGCCGCAACGTCATGTTGCAACTGTACAAAACTCCAGTGCAGCCGCACTTGGAGTATTGTGTACAGTTCTGGTCCCCATATTATAAGAAAGATGTGGAGGCATTGAAAAGGGTACAGAGGAGGTTTACCAGGATGTTGCCTGGTATGGAAGGCTGGTCTTATGTAGAGAGGCTGAGGGATTTGAGGTTGTTTTCGTTGGAAAGAAGGCGGCTAAGAGGAGACCTTATTGAAACATATAAGATGATTAGAGGTTTAGATAGGGTGGACAGTGATAGCCTTTTCCTAGGATGGAGAAAGCTAGCACGAGGGGACATAGCTTTAAATTAAGGGGTGGTGGTTTTAGGTCAGATGTCAGAGGTAGGTTCTTTACCCAGAGGGTGGTAAGGGTATGGAATGCCTTGCCTGCATCAGTTGTAGATGCGCCAAGTTTGGTGGCGTTTAAGAGGTTAGTAGATAAGTTTATGAATGAAAAGGGAATGGTTTAGGTTAGAGGGTCACTGCTTGTTCCTAATTAGTCGGCGCAACCTCGAGGGCCGAAGGGCCTGTTCTGCGCTGTAATGTTCTATGTTTTCCTTGGAGCAGCAAATGTTGAGAGGTACCTGATAGAGGTGTATATGAGGGGCATAGATAGGGTGGATAGGAAGTCACTTTTTCCATGAGTACAGGAGTCAGTATCCAGTGGGTAAGTAACCCAGACAATAATCAATCAAATCAGATCCAAAAGGATAATACATCCCCTTTCAAGAGTCAATTTTCCATAACACAATTTGATGTTGATCCTAGCTCAGGGGTAGTAGTTCTACCTCTGGGCCAGAAGCTCAAAGTTCAAGTGAGTCCTCACCAAGAATTGTTGGCAACGCCAGTGTTCAAGATGCAGTTCAACTGACCGATAACAAGCCTGGGAATTCTTCCACCATTTCTCCAAAGGGAAAATACTCTGGGCATCAAGATATGCTTTAAAAGAAAATGTGCTGATCAGGCTGTGGAGTGACTATAAACCTGAGAAGGATCACAACACTGAGAAAGGCAAGCATAAATTCAAACAAGCCTCTACTACTTAAATCAAGCCTGCACCTCTTAAAAAGATCTTGCATTTTGGCTGGAGCAAGTACTGATATTATCGTGGTGGTAAATTTGACCTGGGAAAGAAATAACACGACAAAGAGTGGATGCCAAAATTCTCTGATACTGCACAGGAAGGCCTTGTTGAGGAGATGTCCCTCCAGACAAATCCTCAAAAAGCAACAAAAACAGATAACGATCACGGTCATTGCCAGAGTCAAATCTTAAGGCCCTAGGGCAATGCTGCAAGAAGTTCAATAATATCATATGTATGGTCAAGGTCTATGGGATGAATTTTCAATTGCTGCATTGCGTCTACAGCACCACCGGGTCCACACATTGCTAAATGCACCACATTCCATCCCTTATTGACCACCAATCTCTACCAATCACAGCTCAGATCTAACATTCATGTCTCCAAGACCCTCACACTTATATACAAATAGGATTGCAATGTAGGGAAAGGGGGAGACAAGGTTTAGGCCATTTACACTTTTTAAATCAGAAGAGATTGAGGGGGTGAGAATTGGAAGGAACAGTGCAAGCTCACGTTCATCATTGACACCCTAGGGGTTAACATTGATTGAATATTTAACTGAACAAGCCACATATATGCTGTAGCTACAAAAGCAGGTCAGAGGCTGGGGATTCTGCAGTGAGTAACTCAGCTCCTGGCTCCACAAAAGGAGTCAAGGTGAGTCAAGGCAATTGTGATTAAACACTCTTCACTTGCCTGAATGAGTTCACTTCCAATAACACTTGACACCATCATGCAACCTACTTCATCTGCAAATCATCCACTTCCTCCACCTCTGAGGTACAAATACCATCAAATAAAGAATTTTAAAAATCTCAGAGCTCGCAACACTGACACTTGCATTAGAGAAAGCCTTTCCATGGACGGCAAGTGTAGGTGTTTAGAGTGGATATTCAGGCAGCATCCTGCCTCACAGCACCAGGAACCCAGGTTCAATTCTGGCCTCGGATCACTGACTGTGTGGAGTTTGCACGTTCTCCCTATGTCTGTGTGGGTTTCCTCCAGGTGCTTCAGTTTCCTCCCACACTCCAAAGATGTGCAGGTTAGGCTGATTGACCATGATTGCCCTTTCGTGTCAGGGGAATTAGCAAGGTAAATACGGAGGTAGGCCCTGGGTGGGATTGCGGTTAGTGCAGGCTCAATGGGCCTCCTTCTGCACCATTGGGATTCTATGATTCTATTGCACACTTTCCTCTCTATTCTGCAGGTCAAAATGGTGCGGAACTGGAAGTAGCAGGAGTAACTGATTGGTGTGCAGGAGATAGTGTTTGCCAACACTGAAGCAACCATGCCGTCCCCAGCAACAGAGCTGAAACTATCAAAAATGAAGATATCCTCATACCTACACTTCCTTCACATATCCCTCTTTACCTCAGCCCCACAATCTCTTCTGATCTACAAGCTGCAAATAGCTTAAGTAGGTAACTCTTGCCTCCCCCTGTCTCTGCATTGCAATCCTACTCTTGGGACATTTTCCTTTCATACATCCAAGAAACGCAACCTGGTAAAACAGTAGTGCTTACAAACACACACAGCTAACAGTTCAGATACTGACACTGCGCATACTTCAGGGGATAGACTAGAGGAGGAATCTGCATGTGGTGAGACATCAGATACGATGGCCTACAGCCAGGGGAGGGGACAAGGATAGTGCAGCTGCCCGCTCACTGGTAGACAAGGTCACATCTGAATTAGGCTGAAGAGGACTCAGATGACAACTTCAATGGGTGACACACAGAGAAAAGGCAGATATATCAATGCAGACTGGAACCATTAGTGCACTGGCAAGGCTGCAAAGGCCTGCGGCCAATGTCAAGGAGCATAGAGGAGTCCAACTCCAACATGGCATTGAGCTTTGCACAGAGATCAGAGACCATGTCCCCAGTGTGAAAGCGATAGCTACCTCCATGTAAACACTTGCAGACCTATCCTCAATGCTATGCCTGTTGGCCATTGACTGAGGATTCTCTGGCAGAGCAGGCAGAAGCCATGTAATGTATGAGTGCTGTACTGGGAGCTTTGCTGCTGTTACAGTTGTGAGCCTCACAGAAGTCCAGGAATATGTCTTTCAAAGCATGACTCAGATTGTGCTGCCCTCAGGGAATGGCTGTGATTCCTCAGTATTCTTCCACAGGATGAAAGCTCCTGTGCTTTTACCACCACTCCACCGGTATCCTGGGTGTCACCAGACAGTTCAGGCACTGCCATCACACTGAGGTCTTCTGGGCTCGAGCTGTTTGAGATCACCCTGCATCCGCAGTCTGCAGTCTCTCCCACTGAACATCTACAGCCTTCCACTCACAATGCTCCCACCAGTTGGATAGCACTGCGTAGGAGCACTAAGACAACAAAATAAGCGTTAAAACAATGCACGGAATTGCTTAATTGCGAATTTTTTTGGAATATTTGTTTCATAATGACTTTAATTTTAACATTCTGGCTAACAGAGGGCAGCCATGTTAGTGTCAGAGGGATAAGTAGGGTAAATATGTGTGGTTACGGGGATGGGGCCAAGGTGGGGTCATTGTCGGTACAGCCTCGATAGGCCTCCTCTGCACTGTAGGATTCTATGGGATGTTATGGTGTGGGGCTGCTGGTGTATGGGAATTGGGGCTGCATTCATTGGCACCAGAGTCACCGTCATTCACAGGTAGCTCACCCAGAAAGTGGCCATGTTGGTTGCCTCCTCCCATCCTTATCCTCATCCTTCTACACCTCTTCAGCCTATTCCTCTCCCTCAGCTAATCACCACGGAGCTAGTTGCAAGGACTGTCTCCTCATGATGGAGAGGTTCAATGGAAGAATTCTAACACACACGCTGCCGAGGACAGCAGGCTCTTCAACTGGAAGCGGGGGTCACAGACAGAGCATGCACTACTGTTATCCTTTGAATATCAAATGTTCTGTTCAATCCTATTTTGTCCAGAGACATGGTTTTCACTATCGGCAGGCTTTTCTGGTCCTATCCGCTGGTGGAATTTTTTGGTTCTGCCAAAGTCAACAGGGAAAACCTGTCATGGAAGATCTGGAAAGCCTCAGTGCACATATGTGTGTATGGGCTGCACACTACAGCCATATACTTAGTCCAAACCCAACAATCTCTCTCAGCCCCTCAAATTCCCCTTCCCCCCCTCACAAAACACCCCAAGCTCCCTTGCTTCCCACAACCCCCCTTCCTTTTCCGAAGTCTCTTCAGTTTCCCATCGCTATCCCAAACCCCCTCATTTCCCCCAACTTTCCCCAAAACTCACTCACTTACCCCAACTTTCTCCAAACCCCTTGTGACCACCAACTTTCCCCAGACCTCCTTGCTCCCCCATTACTTAAGCCTCCTCACTTGCCCCAGACTCCCTTTCTCTGAACTGCCTTACTTTTGCCAACATTTCCTAAATCTCCTCCCTCTCCCCCTCCTATGTTTATAGATTATCCTATTCCCTCACAGTTGCTGCCTGTTCTGGTGTGGTAGCTCAAACACAGATGGGAGGGTGGCTTGCGGCAGAAGGAAGGCTTGATGACTGCCGCCAAGAAAGCAGTCACTGACCTCCATGTCGCATTGCGTACGGCTACACACCAGCTGGATGGCGAGGATGTAACATCCATTCCAGCTGCTGTAGGTTGCCCAACTGGCACGTGGCTCTCGCAAAACAATGCGCAATAAGTCACTGGCTCCCTGCACCACAGGGAAACCTACAATCCTGGAAAAGTCATGTGCTTTGCCAAAAGAGGCTGAAATGTATTGGTACTCAGAGCTTCAGTGCCTACCTTTATGCAACATTGGACAATGTGCATCTGCCTTCAAATATGATACTCCAGAGCCAGTCCCACCTCCTGGCAGTGCTCAATGCCCCTTCGTGGGCAATGAGTCCACCTCTGGCCATTCTCAAAAAGCATCACCTCAGCAGAACAGATGTGGGCAGGAAATTCATCAGCCAGCCCGCCACAGGATTGAGAGTGGGTGAGACGTGGACAGTGGGAAGGTCCGTTGACTTTGGATGAGATTTTATGGTTTCAGGACAAGCGAAGCTCAATCCCATGCCATGATGGTGTGTGATGGGGACACAACAATGATCCGGACATCGGATTCCTGAATTGAAGACCAGTTCGCAACTGACAATAAGGAAGGTGAATTGCTCCCTGAGCACTCTAAGTAGGACTTGCTACTGAGAGAGTTTCTCTCCAACTCCTTCACCAACCACACCTCCTCCAAATCCCCATCTCTCCCATTAGCTTGTCCTGCTCTCTTCACCTCTGCTCATCCCGCAGTCATATTGCAGGGTGGCAAACTACAATCCCAAGGTCTGGAGTCAAATAGATAACACAAAGTCCTTTAGCACATAGCACTCCACTAATTCTCTGTAAGCCTAAATAACTCTGGAAATACTTCTCCAACACAGTTTGCAAATAGATCTTCCTTTTAAGGTAGAGGTGAGGAGAACTTTTTTCTCCCTCACGTGGTTGATAACCTGTGGAACTCTCTTTCCCAACATGCAATAGAGGATGGGTCATCAATTGTTCAAGGCTGAATTGGACAGATTCCCCCTGATCGACAAGGGAGGCAAACCGGAAAGTGGAGGGAGACCATAACCAGATCAGCCATGATGTTATCGAATGGCAGAAGAGGCTCAAAGGGCCTCCTGCTGCTCCTATGCTCCAATAATGAGAGCGACAGTCAGTATAAGTCAATCAGCCAATAAACCTGGAAGTTGTTGATGATCCCACTGATGGGTGGGATTTTTCCTACTGCTGAACAAAGCTATGCTACCGTGGTAACTGAAATGTTGAGCTTCAAACATCACAGACATTAGAACAGCACCTTCTCTGAACTAACAGCTGGCACAACCAGCAGCAGAGGTTTGCATGTATGTCACAGCCACCACTTGTAGCATTCATAAACACAAAAGAAATAAGCACTAGATGTGCGAACTTCACAGCCAGTGTGGTGGCACAGTGGTTAGCACTGCTGCCTCACAGCACCATGGATCCAGGTTCAATTCTGGCTTTGGGTCACTGCTTGTGTGGAGTCTGCATGTTCTCCTTGTGTATATATGAGTTTCCTCTGGGTGCTCCAATTTCCTCCCATAATCCAAATATGTGCAGAAGTTAGGTGGATTGATAGAATCCCTACAGTGCAGAAGGAGGCCATTCAGCACAGTAAGTCTGCACTGACAAGAATCCCACCCAAGGCCCTATCCCCATGTATTGATCCTGCTAATCCTTCTGACACTAATGGTCAATTTGGATGGGAAATCAACCTATCTTTGGGCTAAGGGAGGAAACCGGAGCCCCCAGAGAAAACCCACGGGGAGAACGTGCAAATTGGCAGAGGATATGTAGGCTAGGGGAATTAGCAGGGTAAGTACATGGTCATTAAGAAAGAGCTTGGGTGAGGTGCTGTGTCAGTGAGTCAGTGCAGACTCGATGGGCCGAATGATCTATTGCTGTACTGTAGGAATCTATGGGTTCCTGCACAGCACAAGCTGAGGAATTGGGAGAGACTTAACTGAGGTGCGACAGCACCACCACTGGCCATAGTTTGCAATGACAGCATGACCAGATTTCATAAGAAGTTTCTACTATAAATTTGCACTCCTAGGAAATGTTTAGGTCAATTTTTTTTTTGTCAACAGGAAGCTGCATGTTGCAGCCAAGAATGTGCAGAGCTTTTTTAAATATAGTTTGAACTTGGAGCTAAATAGCAAAATCTGTGAAAATGTTGAAGTTCACGAGGTGGAGATACTGGTGTTGGACTGGGGTGGGCACAGTTAGAAGTCTCACAACACCAGGTTAAAGTCCAACAGGTTTATTTGGAATCACGAGCTTTCGGAGTGAGGTGAGTGGAGGTAGGTTCATAAACGAATCAATTTAGAGGTTGATTTGTTTCTGAATGCCAATTCTCTGAAAGTTTGAGCTTGGAAACACTGAACTTGGGAATTGTATTATCAGCAGGGGTGTAATTACTGCAGAACATGTTGTGATTGGTAGCATCCATTATACATATGAATATAATGGGAATACTACTACATAAGAACAGAATTAGGCCATTCAGCCTGTCGAGTCTGTTCTGCCATTCAATCATAGTTGATTATGATTTCTATCTCCATTTTCCTGCAACAGTGAGCTAATATGCCTGACAATAAACAGAAAGGCTGATATAGTTGACTGGAAGTGCAAGCATATGAACAATTTTTAATGAAAACATTAAGTGCCGGGAATACTCAGAAGACCCAGCAGCATCTGTGAGGGGAGAAACAGGGTTAATGTTTCAAGTTGAAAGATCCCTGTTTCAAAGATCATCCCCTCAACACTGACTGCAATATTCTCCCTGGCAGTGCTAAACTACTGCTCAAACCATGTGTTATATTTGATCATACCAGAGAGTCCATGCACCAGCCATTAAGAACCTATATACTCTCATCCCATTTTCCAGCCCATAACTTTGTATGCCAGCGTGTTTCAAGTGTTCATCTAAATGCTTCTTAAATGTTGTGGGCATTCCCACCTCGATCAGTCAGTGAGTCCCAGATTCCCACCAATCTATAGGTGAAAAGATTTTTCCTTAAATCCCCTCTAAATCTCGTGTTCTCACCTCAAATCCGTGCCCTGTGGTTATTGACCCTGCTACTAAGGGGAAAAGTTCCTTCCTATCTATGTCCCTTATAATTGTGTACACCTTAGTCAGGTCTTGGAGATGAGTTTGCTTCAATACATTCGCACCATCAATAGAATCGCCTATTTGTACTTCCATTAAATCACCCGACTGTGACCTTGCCTCAACTTATTAGTTGCTGGCACCCTCTTCCATGCCTCTATTGCGTTTAGACTTGATTATTCCAATCAATGGTTTCTGATGTTCTATTCACTGCAAACTTTCTTTTATTCATTCATGGGATGTGATTAGGTGGTTTGTGCTAGTTGTATGACTGAAGGAGACTACACAGATAGGGAGACGAATGGAATGATTTAGAATCATAGAATCCTACAGTGCAGAAGGAGGTCATTTTGCCCATTGAGTCTGCACTGACCACCATCCCACCCAAGCCCCATTCCCATAACCCCATGCATTTACATTAGCTAAATGCTGGCTAGGCCACCATTTATTACCCATCCCTAATTGAGGTTATCCAAAATTCTGTGGCCCACTATCTAGTTTGCAGCAGACTTCCACTCGTCCAATTCCCTTTTGTTTGCAGATTTACACTGAGGTATTGCTTGACTGGGAGACAATTTCAAAATTCTCATCTTTGCTTCCAACACGGTGGCACAGTGGTTCGCACTGCTGCCTCACAGGACAGGGACCCGGGTTCGATTCCTGGCTTGGGCGACTGTATGTGTAGAGTCTGCACATTCTCCCCATATCTGCATGAGTTTCCCCTCGGTGCTCTGGTTTCCTCCCACAGTCCAAAGATGTGCAGTGGATTGGCCATGCTGAATTGCCCCCCCTTTGTCAGGGGGACTAGCTAGGGTAAATATATGGAAGGTGGGATAGTGGTCGGTGCAGACTCGATGGGCAAAATAACCTTATCCTGCACTATAGGATTTTACGATTCTACATCACTCCACAGCCTCCCTATCTGTATAGTCTCCTTCAGTTCTACAACCACCACAAACTACGTCTTGCCCCCTAACCCCATGCCATTGCCCTAAAGATGTCCATGCTCTTAACCTATTCTAGCCTATTGTACATTCATGATTTTCAGTTCCTAAGACTTATGCCTTGGAACTTCCTTCAAATATCTCTGACTTTTTTTCCTGCCTTTTGTCTTTTAAGATCTTCCACAAAACCAATCTCTTTGACTAAGCTTTTATTGGCTATCCCAAAACTTCAATGAATGCAACTCCAACAATACTCAAGGAGCTTGACACTATCCAGGGTAACACAACCTGTTTGATTGCTATTACTTCCACAAACAGTCAATTCCTCCATCACCGAGGAACACGTGGCAGCCATGTGTAACCTCAACAAGATGCACTACAGGAACTCACCAAGGTTCCTTCAGCAATACCTTCCAAACTCTTGACTACTACCATCTAGAAGACAAGAACAGCAAATGCCACAGAATACCACTACCTGGATATTCTCCTCCAAGTCACTCACCAGCCTGACTTGGAAATTGTTTCACTGTTGGTGGATTAAAATGCTGGAATTCCCTCTCTAACAGCACCATGGGAGTACCTATACCTCAGAGACTGCAATGACTCAAGAAGGCAGCTCATTGTCACTTTCTGCAGGACAACGAGGAATGGGCAATAAATGCTGGCCCAACCAGCGATTCCCATATCCCGTAAAAATGAATCTTGATTCACTGTCAAATTTTGTTCCATTAATACTCTTGAAAAGCTTGGAATGTTGATTGCATTAAAGGCACTATATAAATACAAGTTTTTTTTTCTAATATTACTCCTTCCTTGTAGCCAAGTTTGTGCAATACTTCATGGGAAGTCTGGAAAACAGGAGTTATTTCAAATTCCACTTTTCCAACACTAATCAATTTTTCCAAGTACTATACCTTCCAACCTGTTCACAGTCATTGAAGTGAACTAATGATGAACTTCTGTACATTTTTACTATCGTCCTTAATCATGCCTTTCCCTGTATATTTGTCTTCTGCTCAGTATCCACATTCTGCACAGTGCTCTCAGAAGCTGTGCTCTACATGAGGAACATTACATCATTTGTTATTGAGAGTGTTCAGTCTCCTTATTCTTTTTGCCAAAATGAACCATCCTACACACATATCTGTGTTGAAATTCATTTTCCATTTATTCAGCCATTCTGCAAAATTGTCAATGCCTTCCTGTAATTTGTCATTGCCTTCCTCAGGAACGACATGGTGCCTCACTGCACCAGGGACCTAAGTTTGATTCCTCGCTTGAGTCTGCATGGAGTCCCCCTGTGTCTATGTAGGTTTCCTCCATGTGCTCCAGGTTCCTCTCATAAGCTAAAAGATATGCTGGTTAGGTGCACTGGCCATGCTAAATTCTCCCTCAGTGTGCCTGAACAGGTGCCGGAGTGTGGCGACTAGGGGATTTTCACAGTAACTTTATTGCACTGTTAATGTAAGCCTACTTGCAACTAATACATCAATTTTAACTTAGTATTAACTTGATACTTCCATTTGGTGTCATCTGTACTGGCCTTGCAATTCCCAAGCTCAAATCATTTACTGAACAAAAAGTGCTTCTAGCAGCGAATCCTGCAGAACACCCTTCTGACAGTCTGAGCAATTATCTTTAAACCCATTCTTGAGTCTAATATGACTTTCCTTTAGAACTTGTGACTTCTGAAGAGAAGACATATTGGACTCAAAACATTAACTTTATTTCTCTCGACATAGGTGTTGCCAGACCCGCTGAATTTTTCCAGCATTTTCTAGGAGATTTTTCCCAGATTTCCAGCATCTGCTGTATTTTGTTATTGTTTAACCTCCTCGTCTTTGTTTTATAATCACCAACTATCTATCATCTAATTTTCCCATGACTTCAGTGTTCTGAGACATTAGTTTCCCTTCCCAAAAACCTTTGAATCTATTATGTCTATTACATCTTCATCTAATTTTTCTGCTAGAAATTCTGGAGAATTTACTACAAATGGTAAATTTCTCTTTTGTATATCCCACTAAAGCACTGTGAGAATGGGCACTTAGCTGATAAAAATTGATCAATTAAATAACTGTCCCAGATTATTTCTTGACAAATTTGTGCTAATGTTGCTGCAAGAACATGACATTTGACATCTTTACTCATATATATTTGAACTTCTTCAGAAATATTCCTTCAAATATTCATGCTGTCGCATATTATAATTGTACATGTTTCATGCAAACTCCACACCGCCAGCGACCCAAGCTGGGAATCGAACCTGGGTCCCTTGGTGCTGTGAGGCAGCAGTACCAACCACCATGCACAGCTGCATCTTATCCTCACCCATTGTCACCTTCAACTTCTATAATTCTATCCAATAACCCATTGGTTTAAATGTAGCTGGATAACAACAAATTAACAGTAGCACAAAGGACACGAGAACGTTAAGGAACTAAGATGGGCTGAACATCCTGTCTCAGTTGTGATCATCTTCTGAATTAGACTGTTTCCTCCAACAGATTCCACTACGATATACTATCCTATGTTTTCAGGGTGCAGTTACACTGACAGCACCATTATAGTTTCAGGTGTAGATGAATATGGAAGGCAGCAGTGTAACATAATCCTAAATGGACACTTATATACTAAAGGCGAATGAGTGAAACCTCCTGCAAGAGCCCATTCACAGCTATTCAAGCATGTACCAGATGCAGCTTTGTTTAATTAGTGACAAGGTGGCACAGTAGTTAGCACTGCTGCCTCACAGTGCCAAGGACCCGGATTCAATTCCTGGTCTTGGTTCACTGTTTATGTGGAGTCTGCATATTCTCCCTGTGTCTGTGTGGGTTACCTCCAGGTGGTCTGGTTTCTTCCCACAGTCTGAAAGACATGCTAGTTAGGTGCATTGGCCATGCCAAGTTCTCTCTCAGTGTATCCAAACAGCTGGCGTGTGGTGACTCAGGGATTTTTACAGTACTTCATTGCAGGGTTAATGTAAGCCTACTTGTGACACTAATGATTTGTTAAAACTATCGTCCAGCCAACAATGTTGAGTTGGAGGTTAAACTCTTGCAGTGAAGACTGCGTAGGTCTTGTTTGAAAACATTGACTGCAGAGTTCAAGTGTGAAGCAGCATTTTCTTAAAAATACCACAGTAATACAATTATCTCTCAGAAACCTTGAAAACTTCACTCAGGATATTTAGAAGAAAATGTACAGAGACCATAACGCAAATGAAGAGATACTTAGAATTGCCTGGGCAAAAAAATGTTTATAAAGTGACATCCAGGGAAACAAGTGTTTGTTTCAGCTATTTGCTCGGAGCTGAAAAAGTCTCTTCTAGAGATGAAGTGGAAGACATCAGAAAGAGAGAGCACTACTTAGGTACAGTTGGATGAAGGACACCATGAAGCAATTGCAGATGAGCTACAGTGGTTACATGAGGATGGTGCAAGAGAGATGGGATAGCACAGCAGCTAGCACTGCTGCCTCACTGCACCAGAGACCTAGGTTCAATTCCAGCCTTAGGTGACTATCTGTGTGAAGTGTGTATATTCTTCCCATGTCTGTATGGGTTTCTTCCTGGCATTCTGATTTCCTCTCACACTCCAAAGATGTGCAGGTTGGGTGGTTAAATTACCCCTTATTTCCAAAGATGAGTAGGTTAGGGGGATTAGCCAGAGGCTCTTTGCCAGCACTCCAGCCAGTGACTGAGTTCTCCCATTGCATTTGTGCGATTTGGCTCATCGGCAGAATATTTGTAAGCAGATGCAGGGAGCAGAGGGAGGAAAGGTTAGAAAGTAAACAAAGAAATTTGGCAGTACTGAATGGCATATACTTCCAATGCAGCGCATCTAGTGAATAAAGCAAAGGAGTTGAGGCACAGATAGAAAAGTGGATGTATGATATCATCTCTATAACTGATACATGACTTAAAGGAGGCCTGGAATGCCAGCTCAACATTTGTGTTGCAGGATTTTCAGACGAGTTAGAGACAGATTAAAAAGGAAGGGAGGTTGCATTATTACTTAAAGAAACTGCTACAGCTGTGAGGAGGAATGATTTACTGGAAGGATCATCAAATGAGGCCTTATGTATTGCACTGAAGTCCAAAAATAGGACAATGCCATTGCTGGGATTAGAACTATAGCAAGACTACAGAACTATAGTAAGATGAAGATTGAAGAGCAGAGATAAAGACAAATTTCTAAGATGTGCAAAGACTAATAGTAAGGAATTTCAAGCGCCCTAATATTAACTGGCCTTATCAAGCCTAAATTAATTAATTAATTTATTTAGGAGAATTAGGATTTTATTTAACAGTACTTTTCAGGCCCAACTAGAGAAAGGATGGTTCTAAACATAGTTCCAGAGATAGAAGCTGAGAAGGAGAAGAGGCATCAGTGAGGTTTGGATGCTCGTGATTCAGTCGGAGCATAGTTATACAAAAGGACAAAAACAAGCCAGGAGTAAAAATTCCCAATTGGGTAAAATTTCACTGAGCTGATACGTGCGTTAACAATAGTGGACTGGGAACAATTCCTGAAGGTAAATCAGAGTCAGTGTGGATACCGTCAAGAAGATATCAAGAGCAAAATTTATTCTCCCACAAGGTGGGTTCTTGGATGGGAGGTCGTGTGAAGGGGGGTGGGAGTGGTGGGGTTTGGTACAGGCAGTATGGAAATGAATGGACAGGACTCCCCCTGAGAAACTAGCCATCCAAACCCATGCTACCCAGATGCTATTTAACATTTGGGCAGGCAGTTTCTCAGGGGGGAAAACTGCCCATTCATTTGGCAGCCTTTAAAGGTCTTATCCCGACCCACCTTAATTGTCTAAGTGACGGGAGAGTAGGTGCAGGGAGTGTGGGAAAGTCACATTTGAACTTTCCACTCTCTTGGGAGGGAAAGGTGAGGGAGGGCACTTCACTCTGAAGGCCCCCTCAGTTGAGGTGCCCTTCTGCCCAGTACATTGGAGCTCCAGGACACCGTCCCCCACCCAACCAACCCCTGATGCTATGATAGCCCCTCTCCTGGCCCCTTCCCAATTTCTCACACACTCTGGATCTGCCTTCACTACATGGATTGTGGCTCTTCAAGAAGGCAGTTCAAGGGTGATCAGTATTGGGTAATAATGCTGACCTAGTCAATGATGCTCACATCATATGAATGAATTAAAAAAAAGTTATGGGAATCAGGGTTTAGATGACTTCAAATATATGGAGAGTAGAATGTGGGAGATCACTAGGAATGCATTGAAATAGTTGAGCTTAGTAGTAACAAAGTTATGGATGGAGCTTTAAGCAGAACATGAGTTGGGACAGGACATTGAAACTGCACAATGTTATGGAGGTGGAATCTAGGTGCAATCTGACAATCTAGGACTTGTAAGAATGGAGTGGATAGTAAGGGAGTGGAGTTTGGCCTGGGACTGAAAACAATGGTTCCATCTTCACAATATTTAATTGAAGAAAATTGCTACTCACACAATACAGAATATCAAATAAACAACCTGATAATTTTGCGGTACTGGAAGAGTGGAGATAACTTGGCATGAGGTCGAGCTAAATGCCATTACAAAAACTAATTCTATACCTTCAGCTGATATTATCAAAGGGCGACATGTAAATGATAAACAGGAGGGGCCAAGGATACATCCTTGATGGTGGGGGGAACCAGAGATAACAGCGCAGGAACAGGGAGAGGAGCCATTGCAAATGATTCTCTGGTTCGATTGAAATAACGAAGAATAGAATGACATAACAAGTGGACAATGGTATGGTGAACTGTGTCAAAGTAGCAGACATGTTGAGCAAGGCAAGGAGAAAGGATTTATATGTGTCATTGTCACATATGAAAGAAGTTTGATGAATCACTAGGCCCAGGTGAAATGTATCCCAGCTGTTAAGAGAAGCAAAGGAGGATATAGTAGAGGTTCTGATAATTGTTTTCCAATCTACTCTAGCTACAGGCATGGTACAGCAGGACTGGAGAATGTTATTCCTGATTAATAAGGCTAAAAGACATAGATGAGTAACTGTCAGCGAGTCAAGGTAACTTCAGTGGAGGGCAAATTATTGCAAAAAAATTCCAAGGAACGGTATCAATTGCCATTTAGAAAGATATTGATTTACCAGACAGATCCAACATTGTGTTGTTAAGAGAATTTCATGTCTGACCAAATTGATTGAGATTTTGAAGGAGGCAGTAAGAAAGGGTAATGAAGATAACATATTCAATATAGTTCATATAGATTTGAGTATATCTTATGAGAAAGTCCAATATGGAAAGCTGGTCAGAAAAGTAAATCCTGACATTAAAGGGAAAGGGGCAAATTAGATCCAAAATTGGTTCAGTGACTGGAAGCAAAAGAAAAGGTTCATTCAGTGCTTTGGTGACTAAAGGTTATCTCCACTGGGGTTTACAGGGTTCAGTATATATAATTTATATATATAATATACAAATGATTCAACTTTAAATGTAGAAATGATTACAAAGTTTGTAAATTATAGAAAAATTGGCAATATGGCTTATAGAGAGGAAGAAAATGTTTAATGCAGGAAGCTATCAATAGATTAGTCAGATATACAGAAAATGGCAAATGGAATTTAATTTGCATGATATTCATGTTGGGCATGCTTCTCAGAAACATTATTCAGGATAGAATTTGTAGTTAAACGCGGGTTGATTAGGAAGTGCCAGCAAAATTTCAAAAGGGGAAATCATGTTCAGTTAACTTGCTGGAGATCTTTGAGGGGGTAACAGAAGTTGTTGATGAGATTATATGGTATAAATGGACTTTCAGAAGGCATTCGAAACAGTGCCAGACAATAGACTTGTGAGAATAGTTACAGCTCATGGAATAAAAGAGCCAGTGACAACATGGATACAAAATTAGCTAAATAATAGAAAGTAGAGATTAACAGTCAATAAATATCTTTCGGGCTGGAGGAAGGTTTGCAATGGTGTTTCCCAGGGGTCCATATCGGGACTCTTGCTTTTATTGATAAATATTAACGATCTAACTCTTGGTGTGCAGGATACAATTTCAAAATTTGGAGATGACACAAGACTTGGAAATATTGTAAACTGTGAAGAAAATAAGATATAGACAAGTTGGTGGAAAGGACAGGTAGGTAGCAGATGAAGTCTAATGCAGGAGATGTGAAGAGTTGCATATGGTAAGAATTACACAGAAAGGCAATACAAAACAAGAGGCAAAATTTTTAAGAAGACACAGGAATGTGGGGTGGTTGGGTGTGTATATGCATAAATAATAAAAGGTGGCTGGATAGATAGAGAGAGCAGTTAATAAAGCAAATAATATTGTGGGCTTTAAAAATAGAGGCATAGATTACAAGAGCAGATTGGCTGTACTGAGCCTATACAAAACACTAATTAGACCTCAGCTGGAATATCGTGTACAGTTCTGGCTGCCACATTGGGAGGACGCATTGGAGAGAGTGCAGGAAAGATTTACAAAAAGAGTTCTAGGAATGAGAAGCTTCCGTTATGTGGATTGATTGGAAAGGTTGGGACTTTTCTTCTTGGAGAGAAGATGGCTAAAAAGAGATTTGGTAGAGATGTTCAAATCATGAAAGGGCAGGACAGAGTAAATGTGGAGAAAGTGTTTCCATTTGTAAAAGGATCAAGAACGAGAGGGCACAGATTAAAAGTGATTTGCAAAAGAAACAAATGTGATGAGAGAAATAGCTTTTTCACACGGCGTGTGGTCCAGGTCTGGAATGCACTCTCTGGAAGTGTGGTGAAAGCAGGTTCAACTGACACATTCAAGAAGGCATTAGATGACTATTTGAATATCAATAATGTGCAGGGATATGGATAAAAGACAGGGGAATGGCACAAAGTCATGCTGTTCGTTTGACAGTCAGTGCAGACACAATGGGTCAAATAATTTCTTTGTGCACAATTCAGTGATTCTGTAAATGTGGAACTGCATGCAGTAATTTTGAGAGGGCTAACAAGGACAAGGAATACGCAATCAATGGCAGGGTGCTAAGAAGTGCAGAGAAACAGAGCGTATGTGCACAGATTTCTGCATATAGGATTCCATTGTTTATTAGCCAAGGCCGAGAAAGTAAAAACAGGAAATTATAACTACATAAAATACTAATTAGCTAGTCCACAGAATGCCTACAGTGCAGAAGGAGGCCATTTGGCCCACTGAGTCTGCACAGAGTCTGCGTGTATTCAGTTCAGGTCAGTGTTAAAGAAAGGATATGATCATATAAGGGGGAGGGGTACTGGGGAGATGTACAAAATGTTACCAGAATCTGAAAGATTGGAGAGGCTCAGCTGGCAAGTTTGGGAGCATTTTTGAAGCAAGGGACACTTCATTGAGGCATATAAATTTATGAAGGGCCCAGATAGCACGGATAGAAAGGACCAACTTCCCCTTAGCAGAGATTTTGCAACAATTAAGAGATTTATAAGACTGTTATTGAGGGTTTGTGTTAGGGTAAGATGAAGGGGAGCTTGTTAGTTGTTTTGAAGTCTGTCCCACAACAAGACTGGGTGGTTTGATTGTTACAAATTAAAAGGGGCCCCAGTTAGATTTACTGGGAAGAAAGTGCAAAATGTCTATGCTTGGAGGCAGTGGATGTACATTTATTTTGAAGATTGTGAGTCTCCAAAGTCCTAGGGAAGTTGAGAATGTTGACTTGCGAACAGTTGTGCTTTAAACTGTCCAAGTCATCTAAAATAAAGGAGAGTGGTGGTCTGAAAGGTAGATAATCAACATTTCTACCTGGATTCAATGCCCTTGTGTTTCACATTGCAGTGGAGATAGGCTTTGAGAGGGGAAACATATAAGATAACCCGAAAATCTCACAGACAAAAACAGTCTTTCAGGGTTCAGGAGTGAGTGAACAATGAAACACTGGAAGTCTCGATGATTAATGATGCAGGAATTTGATTGGGCACTTGCACTCAGACTGAAAATATCAAATTTCTGAGGATTTTAAACAAGGCTGGAAGATTCACCCAGCTTGAACTAAAGGGAGAATCACCAAGAAAAACTCTGATGTTGAAAGACAGTTCTGGAGTTGGAAATTATCAGGCTATGAAAGGAACAGAACAGAAGCTGTTTGTATGGCATGCAAGAAATAATGTTTTTCACTGCATACTAATACATGTGACAATAATAAATCAAATCAAATTAAAGTAAACCTCTGGAGGAAAGAATCACTTTGGACTAGGTCTGGGACGAGCAAATGACTACTTAAGGGACAATGTAAAGTTTACCTGTGAAGAGGGTTTAGCATTTGTGTTAAACATAAATGGGAATAGGTCTGAGGTTTTAAATATAAGTGCTGACAAAAATAGCATTTTGTCAGAAGTGTTTTTAGCCTATTTATTATGGTAAAAGGCTGAAATTGAGAAGTATTGTCTGGTCACCCATCACCTGAAAGTTTTAATTACTTTTTGCTAAAGTTACCTGTTTCTATGGTAATCATAACAATGTCAACAATCGGGAGGTGTACACTCAACTAATTAGTAGATAAATAAAGCTGAGAAGATTTAAAAAGTGTATAATAAGCAGTTGGATATGTAGGTACATAATAAGTAGTTGAATATGAAGGCATTTAATAAGTCATTGGATATGTAATTGAAAGATACAGACCAAGATCCGAGAACTTGGATTAGTTTGGAAAGCTCTTTCTCAACCAGAATTGATGTAAGTCTCTTCCAACTAAGCCTTAAATTTCGATGATGCTACAATTGTATGAACAATTCTGATTTAGCCAAGATTTTGTCCAACACCCATGAGCTAAAGGCTAATATTCTCCTAGCCTTTTGATTACTTTTTGCATCTGTGAACTAACATTTAGTGATCTGCACACATGGACAACCACATCCCCTGGCTCCTAATCTCTAATTCCTGATCTCTAACCATTTAGAAAATATTTCAAATGGTCATCCTGGGATTCAAAGTGAATGTCCTTTTACCTTCTCACATTCAACACCATCTGCCATAGATTTTCCTATTCACTTAGTTTATCTATGTCTTATCTTCCTGTTCCCTCTGTAAAATTTACACATCCAGTGTCACCTGCAATGTTATATGTGTACTTTCTAATCTCTCATACATTGATATAAATGAAGAAAGGCACCTGAGAGAACATTATTACCATAAATGTCTAAGTTAGGTAGATTGGCCATGATAAATTGCCCCTTAGTATCAGGGAAATTAGGACTGTAAATGTGAGGAGTTAAGGAGATAGAACCTGGGTGGGATTGTTGTTGGTGCAGACTCAATGGGCCAAATGGCCTCCTTTTGCATTGTAGATTTTATGATTATTTGTTACATCCTTGCAATCAGAACTTTTCATACGTAGTAGTCTATGTTTCCTACCTCCCAAATAATGCATGTTTCATTCAAAAGGTTTTGAAGTAAAATCCCATTTGGCCTTCTTTATTCAGTATTGTAAATAACACATGATCATCAAATCTGAATCCATTCATTTTTCTGGTACAATTTCTAAATACTCTTAACTTATCAAAACATTCATATTTGTAGCATCTCAGGGCTGCGTCAGGACTTTTGTGAGGAGTTGGAGTAGCTTTTATGTTCCAACCTGAGGTTGGTAATATGAATGCAGCACTACAAGTGGGACCACACTGAAGTGAACAGACCAAGATATTACATGAAGTCAAATGGGTCATGTTAAGGAAATGCACACTGGCGAATATGAAGAAGAATAGAATTTTCTATTTGGTACAATTCCTGAGAATTTGGGATTTAACTTTAGCTGCGGCAGGGGCTTGTGGGGGAGCAGAAGTAGCCATTAGTTTTGTCTGCAGTTTATGATTCACACTATCACTGAGTATCCTGTAATATATAGTCAATGCTCAATCTCAGTACAAAAGGATTTAGAATGAAATATGATAAAGCATTAGAATAACTGCAAAGTATCTGTGTTTTGACCACCTATGAATTTCAATTCCCTATCATTTATATCATCAAGCTGCCCTGTTCCTATCCATTTCCATTCAGTTGAGATGGTTAAGTCGGGTCTAATACTGTCAGAACTGTACAGTTCAGAAGCCTGATAAGAATTTCATCTCATTCCTGCTGACTGGATTCCTACAGATGAAGGACAGAGACAGCTATGCAACAGCAGTAATTATTGTGTTACTTTTTTCAGCCCCCCACGCTGCGGTCAACAATTCTTTTCCCCAGGGTGATATCTGTGTTGAAGAAAAAGATGATGGGGTATCACAAGACTTTAGTTCATAAACATGTGTGTTCCACCATGTCTGGGAGAGCAAGGGAGAAAGAAAATCTCTACACTAGTGGGCTCATGTTTACTGTAACTGTGAACATGTTTATAACTATGACAGTATTTATAGTGTGTGTATGTGTATGTCCATATGTATATGTGCTTTTATGTGTATATGTGTGTGTATGCATCTGTGTGTGTACATGTATATGTTTGTGTGCGTGTTTAACTGTGCTTCTATATTTGTATTTTAGAATACACCTGTAAATATTATTCATTGTTTATTCACTCCCAGACAATAACATCTCAATTTTAAAATTCTCATCTTTTTCTCAAACCATGGCCTCACCCTCCCCATCTCAGTAACATCCTACAGCCTACAACTCTCCAAGGTCTCTGCACTCTTCCAACTCTGACCTGCTGCGCATTCACAATTTTCATTGCTAAACCAGTTGCGGCATGTCCTCAACTGTCTGGGCCCAAAAGCTCTGGCAATTCCTTCCTTCAAACTCTGTCTCATTCCCATCCTGTTAAAATTCATCTGTCTGGCCAAGGTTTTGAGGAAGTGTACCCAGAAAGAAACTGGTTCAGTTCTGCATCAGTAGGAAGTAGAGCAGTATGCATTTTGAGTTGGAAAAAGAGACAAACTTTGATCAGATAAAGTTTTGAAAGCACAGCCTGCTAACAGATTGTGAATAAAGATAGGATGTGTGCATGAAAAGAACATGGCCTAGAAATGAGATTGCAAACAAAACCAGCTTGCTCGCACCATCTTTTATTACCAGTGAATCTTGGACACTGGTTGCACATTCAGAGAGTTTGCCAATCTCAGGAAGAATTGGTGAACTTCTACATCAGCCAAGACCATCAGTAAAGCCTAAGGCGATTGGAGGGCGAGGGTGCTGCTGAGGAGTGTGAGGGGCTGGTGGAGAGGGGGGCGTGAATGAGGGGGCACTGGACTCTGAGGGAATGGGGGGGGGTATTGAGCAATGGGGGAGTAGGGGGGTTTGGTGGGAGGGCACTGGGCAGTGGGAAAGTGGAGGGGCTGGCAGATAGGACATTGGACGGTGGGGAGTTGAGGGGCTCACGGAGCGGGGGTGGTGTGGGATGTGGTGTGCCATATTTGGGTCGATGACCACTGGAGCTATAAATTTAATGTACACTTTGAAAGAATGCACCTGCTCCTCCAAACTCAACAGGTGAATGAAAAAAATGAAAACCTAATTTTTGGGAGGCAGCCTCCATTGGGCCCTTTAAAGATCATTGGGTTTGGCTACCAAGCGCCTGAAAATATTGACTGCAATATACCTGTCACAAGTTGCAGTCAGTCGCTGACGAATATTGTAAAGGGGGCCTGACACCAGCATTAAGACTCACATTCTACATACAATAGGCACAGCACCTGATTAGGGTGCAGGCTCTGGACTCCTATACAGGAACATTTACCAGCATGGTGTGTGGTACTTTTCCAGCACGGAGAGTGTGTGTGTGTGTGTGTGTGTGTGTGTGTGTGTGTGTGTGCCTGTCTGTCTATGTGTGTGTGTGTGTGTGTGTGCGTGTGCATGTGTATGTGTATGTATGAGTGTAGCAATGTGTGCGTTTGTAAGTTGCCAAACTTAGCTATATGAGAGAAAAATCATAGAATCCTACAGTGCAGAAGGAGGCCTTTTGGCCCATTGAGTCTGCATCAAACACAATCCCACCCTGGCCCCTTCCCCTTAACCCTATGCATTTATCCTTGCTAGTCCCCCTGACACTAAGGGGCAATTTAGCATGACCAATCCACCTAACCCACACATCTTTGGACTGTGAGAGGAAACCAAAGCGCCCAGAGGAAACCCACACAGACACGGAGACAATTGCAAACTCCACACAGACAGTAAGCCAAGCTGGTAATGGAACCTGGTTTCCTTGTGCAGTGAGGTAGTGGTGCTAACCACTGTGTCACCATGCTACTGCTTAGTGGAATGAAAAAAGAAAACACGCAAGAGAACGAAACAAAAAAATGTGTGGTGATTTAAGCACATGGGAAAGATAAAGATAACTATTCTTGAATTTTTTAACCTTAGTTCATGTTGGACGAGTTTAGTCTTCTTGGAAAGTCTTCTTCACTCCTGGGCCATCGACCAACTTACTAAATCGACGGCAGTCTTTTCTTGTATACCAGGAACAGTTCCAATCACATCAAACGCACAGACATATCCATGTAGATACGTATTTGGCTAAAGCTTCTCCTGCACCTACTAATAATAAATAGATTACTAATCCAGGAAGTTTTCGGTTCCCTAATTATTTATCTAAATTTATCGGCGAGAAAAATCCAATGTTACAAAAATAGTAAAAACCTTCGGACACATCCCCTTTCGCTGCTTTAGCCGCTGGATATCAGTGTTAAATCCTTCCCCCTCACCTGAAATGTTACTTTTAATCCTTATTTTTAAGGTCTGCGAGAAAGCAGACAAACACCAAACTAGGCGTGACTCCCTACACAGCTGAATTGGCCTAAATTCTACAATCAGACCAAATGCTTGAGATTTATTTCTGGCAAGTTGATAATTTGGTAAATTCTCATCAAGATACACTGAGGAGAGGCTCTCATAGGTTGAACCTAGCTTGATCTATTTTCCCCTTTGGTCCCAGAAGCATTCATATAAAACTTTGTCCAGCTTTACATGTCAATCTTACAATCATCCGGGCTTACTCTCTTTTATGGTTTGCAGGAAAGGTTCTCTCAAGTGAAGAAAACATCTGCTTCCTGTGAACAGGGGTCAGTCGTGTTGGCCTCTCTGGTGGAACAGGAGGCCATTGAGGACTCGCCAGGGAGGCTGAGGGCAAGGTGAGTGTGTCCTTGGGCAATGCCAGACTGGCAATGCCATCCTGACACGTGGACACTGCCAGAAAACAGGGCCTGGAATGAGGGGGGTGGGGTGGTGTGCCAAGAGATGGGTCAATGTGGAGAGCAGGGCCCGCTGCTACTCTGCATGCAATCAGTGGGGGAGAGGAGGGGTAGCATTGCACTCTGCATGTGATGGGTGGGAGAGGGAGGGGGCTGCCATTGGTCTGGGTGGTGGGAGGACAGCACAGACTGCATTCCGAGCTGTGGGCCTCCACGATTCCAGGGCAGGGGGAGCTAGTTGAAATTGCCTGCAGTAGCAGGGGCCTGACGGCTCTGTTTCTGTCTGTCAGATCCCCGTTACTGATAAAGCGCGTGTGCAATACCTACGTACGTGCAATACCTACCTCTCCAGCTTTCTGGCAAGTTAAGCCCTGCCCACGTTCTCTCTGACTATAAACTGATCAGTCCATCTTTTCAGAGACAGAATGCATTATACTGGGCATAAAACTCACCAAAAAAGAGTTCTGGAATCTCCCATTTTCAGATTAGTTGGACACTTAGAAAAAAATCTTGTATAATTACATCAATGAGCTGAATTGCTCCTTCAGTCCTGTAACTATTCTATGATTCTATGCACTCTTATTGCAGGTGGATTGGAATTTTTTTTAAAATTATATGCTGTGCCACATTTCGACATTGTTGATACAGCACCACTTGCATTGCCAGCTGTTGGCCAACTCTCAGGATTTCTTTATATGTCTTACACCACTGATGTCCAGCGTTGATGGTTTAAACTTTATGTTTTGACTTTTATTGAGTTCTTCAAAGAAACAAAAAAGATTCAGAATACTTTTTTTAAAAAAATGAGGACTGTGAACAATGAACCTGAGTAGATATTCCGTGTGTATAGACCTCCAATTTGGCTGTACATTTGAATATGTATATTGGTGTGTGTGTGTGTGTGTGTGTGTGTGTACAGACAGTTTATAAAGTCCTTGTGCATATGCAAACTCAAACAACTTTAAATGTGCATGTGACAGGTGCAAATTGTAAATGGAATCTGAAAGCATAATTCATAATGTGCAGCAAGTTAATGAAATAAATGTCATTGTTCATTGTGTTAACATTTTCCTAACGATTCATTGAAACAATACATGGGATGGGGGTGGTGGTGGTGTGATGCAGAGATATTTTACAATGAAAGTTTGGAAAGGCTGGATCAGTAGCCATTGGAATTTTCAAGTTCAAGAGTTGATCTTACTGAAACATAAAATCCTGTGGTGACTTGACAATGTGAATGTTGAAAGGATATTCCCCCATGTGGGAGAACCTAGAACTCAGGGACAGGTTGAAAATAATGGTCTCCCATTTCATAAAATCCCATAGAATCTCTACAGTGCAGAGGTACAGCACTGGGTCCATCCAGCCTGCACCGACAACAATCTGACCCACACCCTATCCCTGTAATCCCACATATTTCCCCTGCTAATCCCCAACACTAAGGGACAATTTAGCATAGCCAACTAATCTAACATGCACATCTTCAGAGTGTGGGAGGAAATCGGAGCACCCAGAGGAAACCCACAGAGACACTGGGAGAACATACAAACTCTGCACAGACAGTGACCCAAGGCAGGAATCGAACCCAGGTCCCTGGTGCTGTGAGTCTTCAGTGCGAATCACCATCCCATCATGCCGCCCATCATCACCTATGATGATTCTATGATTTAAAACAGAGATGAGGGGAACTTTTATCTCTCTGAGGGTAAAGGATCTTTGGAAATCTGTTCCTCAGAGAAGGATGGAGGCTGATCCATTGAATATTTTAAGGTAGAGGAAAGCAGATTCTTGACTAACAAGGGAGTTAAAGGTTATGGCCGAGGAAGCGGAGGGATGTTGGAGGGAATATGGAGTTGAGACCACAATTAGGTCAGCCACAGTTATATTGAATGGGATAGAGTAGGTTCAAGGGGCTGAATGGGTTATTCCTTCTCCTATTGCATGCGTTTGTAAATGGTAGCCATGATGTGGAGTTGCTGGCGTTAGATTGGGGTAAGCAGTGTAAGATGTCTCACAACACCAGGTGATTCACCTGATGAAGGAGCAGTGCTCCAAAAGCTTGTGGCTTGTGCTACCGAAGAGAAAAACCTGTTGGACTTTAACCTGGTATTGTGAGACTTCTTACTTTGTGAATAGTGACACTGGATGAGAATGTGGGCTTCTGCAATGGCTAGAGAAGGGATGCGGAGATGCCTGGCGTTGGACTGAGTGGGCACAGTGAGAAGTCTCACAAACACCAGGTAAAAGACCAACAGGTTTATTTGGAATCACGAGTTTTCGGAGCGCTGCTTCTTCATCGTAAGTGACTCACCTGATGAAGGAGCAGTGTTACGAAAACTCATGATACCCAATAAACCTGTTGGACTTTAACCTGGTGCTGGGAGACTTCTTACTATGTCAGAGAAGTCCATATATGCTGAAAGAACATTGTCCACTGTTCATTATACCAGACACATGAACTCAATGAACAATTGGGGTGAAAAAGTTTCTAATGTGTGTAAATCTATAGTTGCACAAGGATTTGATAAATGTCCTGCACATATTGAAATGGGTGTTTGTATATGCATACATGTGTATCTGTTTGTGCGTGTGTGAGAGCAGGGCCCTACAATATGGACTGGGATGGGCTAGTATTTCAGGGAAGGGTTGAAATTTCCTTGCTGAGGCGTTTTGCGACAAGAGAAAGCCTTAATCAGCTGCTAGAGTGAATCAGGGAAGGAAGGGACTGGGAGGGGGAGGGAAGAGGGTGGCTTTGGGTTTCAGGAGTACGATGACTCCGCTCATTCCTGGCGACAGCCTGACCTGGCACATTGGGCAGAGGTCAGTGGGCAAGGGTATCCAGCCTGGGCCAGGGAGAGCTTCACTGGGGCAAGTGGAGAGAGAGAAAGAGAGGGACGGAGAGAGGGAGGTTACAAGCTGGATCAGGGATCCCTTCCAAGCTCGAATTCGCTCCGCTGCTGTAGCCAGTCGGTGATTGATGTATTCCAGTCTCCACCCCGGGGACGGGTAATCCGAGCAGTCTCAAGGCCAGGACTGACTCTTTAGGTCGTGTTTGGATGTAAGCAACAGTCCCTTGGAGCTCGAGAGAAAAGCTTTCTGATTCAATTCACAACAGGGCAGAATCGCCTCAGAAAAGTTACAGCATAGTTCTCATTCTCGAGGGTTGAAAATGTACACTTCTCCCTCCGTACATACGAAATGTTTTCTAGGCTCAGTGGGTGGTTTTTAGTGTGTGTTTCTCTCGCTCTGGGAAGAAGAGTGGACGAGAAGAGTCGGGGCTGTCAGAGAGAGAGAGAGAGAGAGCTGTCCGAAGTCAGTAAAAGTGGCAGCAGCTAAATATAGGAGCCTCTCCCGAGAGCTTGGCTTGGATCAGGTGAGATTCCGCAGCGACAGGTGCAGCCAGAGCTAGAAAGCACAGACAGCTCCTTCTCTCCCCACCGCCTCCCCCCCCCCGAATGTGGGCAGCACAGAGATACATAACCTCTGACTCTCTTAGTCACTCCACCCCCTCCTCAACCCTCCTGTTATTCTCACAGAGGACAGGATCTTTACATTCGCCTCCTTACAAACACACACTGACATCTCCAAGTCCCTTCTAGCATCCTTGCGGCTATGCAATGATTGATTCCAGACTTTCTGTGTCATCCTCAGACTTGTTAATGTCCTGCACTCAAGACTTCTGCTCTTGGCTAGTTTTCCCCCCCAATGGAAAGATTTCGGGAGGTATACCTGCCTCTCTCTATATGTGACACGCAGACACAGGCCTTCACTCTCAGGAGAAGAGCTCAAAATATTCCCATATCTGTTCAATCCCACTATTTTTCTCCCCCTATCTGCATGGGTGTCCTCTGGATGCTCCCCCCATGACCCAAAGATGTGCAGGTTAGGTGGATTGGTCATGCTAAATTTCCCCCTTAGTGTCTCAAGATGAGAAGGTCAGGGGCATTAGTGGGGTAAATACATGGGGAAAGGGCCTGGATGCGATACTCTGCCCTAGCATCAGTGCAGACTTGATGGGCCGAATGGCCTACTTCTGCACTGTAGGGATTCTATGATCAGGTAGCTTTCATTCAGAAGTCTCTGCCAGTTGCACAGCACCATTTATCCCCAGGTAGCAATTCCTTAGATCTCACTCTAAGACAATTTAACACTCCATCCATGACTATCACACAACCAGAACATAAGGAACAGTTTTAAGACAAGGGACCTATCATTTTAGATTGAGACAGGAGAAATTTCCTCACTCATAAGGTGGTGAATCTTTGGAAGTGTCAATCGCAAACATTAGCGAATTCTCTTTTGGGCTGAGATAGACAAATTTTGCACTCCAAGTATGGCACAGTGGTTAGCACTGCTACTTCACAGTGTCAGGGAGCCAGGTTCGATTCGTGATTTGAGTCACTGTCTGTGTGGAGTTTGCACGTTTTCCCTGTGCTGCGCGGGTTTCCTTCAAGTGCTCCGGTTTCCTCCCACAGTTTGAAAGATGTGCTGGTTAGGTGCCAGATTGTGGCGACTAAAGGAATTTCACAATGTTAATGTAAGCCTTACTTGTGACTAATAAATTAACTTAAAAGTGAACCAGGAAGTAGGTAAGAAAGTGGCAGAAGACCAGCCACAATTGTACAGAATGGCATTATCAGAGGGTGGACTCCTGTCCTGTTTTTTATGCTCTTAAGAAATAGCATTTATATAGTGCTTATAACATTGTAAAATGGTCCAAGATATCTCACAGGAACATTAATCAGACAAAGATTGGCACTGAGTCAATAAAGGCGACATTAGGAAAGAGCTTGGTCAAGGCATCGCTTTAATGGAAGAGAGAATGGGAGCAGATGAGGTTTCGGGAAGAAATTCCAGAGCTTAGTTCCTAGACTGAATGAAGGCACTAACACTAATTGTCTGATGAAATGGATAGGGGACGAAGAAAAGGCACAAATCAAGAAATGTACATTCACTCTAACCCTCTCAATTTCTGCATCTGCCCTTCTGCCTTCCCCACCTGCACACCATTCCTTCCCTGACCCCCTATCAATGTCACATCTCATGCTCTGCTCTCTCTCTTCCTCAAGCCTTCACAGAGCTCTGAGAGACAGTTCCATCTTCCTCTTTGGAAAAGTTACCTTTTGTAATCTCAATAAAATGATTTAACCATCTGAATTTCATTAAGGAAGCACAATATATGATGAGAACACAATAGCACAGTCATTACTGATAGAAGGACAAGCCATGAATATAAACACTGCTTTTATATACTTGTAAACATGAATTAAACTGTGCCGCAAGTCTTATTAATGATTTAATGTTTACTGCACTATGGTAATTACTGTGCATCTTCAAATTATTTATTTATTATTGTCATAAGTAGGCTTACATTAACATTGCAATGAAGTTACTGTGAAAATCCCATGCTCTCCACACTCCAGCACCTGTTCAGGTACACTGAGGGAGAATTTAGTATGGGCAATGTGCCTAATGAGCACATCTTTTGGATTGCAGGAGAAAACCCACGCAAACACAGGGAGAACCATGCAATCTCCACACAGGCAGTGACCCAAGCTGGGATTGAACCCGAGTCCCTGGTGCTGTGAAGCAGCAGTGCTAACCACTGTTTAAGTTTAAGTTTTTTAATTAGTGTCACAAGTGGGCTTACATTAACACTGCAACAAAGTTATTGTGAAAATTTCCTAGTCGCCACATTCCGTTGCGTGTTCGGGTGTACTGTGGGAGAATTTAGCATGGCCAATGCACCTAACCAGCACATCTTTCAGACTGTGAAGGAAACCAGAGCATCTGCAGGAAACCCACATAGACATGGGGAGAACTTGCGGATTCCGTAGAGACAGTGACCCAAGCCGGGAATCGAACCCATGTTTCTGACGCTGTGAGGCAGCAGTGCTAGCCACTGTGCCACCGTGCTCAGGACAACAGGTGATTGGTAATAACAAGCAATGAAGCCCCAAACAAGAAAGTGAACCTTCAAACATTATTGAACTATTTTCCACTCTTAGTTTTTCAGCAATGATCTTAATCCACCAGAAGTACAGAACTAATAGTTTTTCCCACGATGTGGGTGACACAGTGATTCAGTGGTTAATACTGCTGCTTCATCAGGCCAGGGACCCAGGTTCGATTCCTGGTTCAGGACACTATTTGTGTGGAATTTGCATATTTTCCCCGTGTTTGTGTGGGTTTCCTCTGGGTGCTCCGGTTCCTTCCACAGTCCAAAGTTGTGCAGGTGAGGTGGATTGACCGTGATAAATTGTCCCATAGGGACAGGGGGACTAGCAGGGTAAATGTTTGGTGGGGTGGAGCCATGATGGGATTGTGGTTGGTGCAGACTTGATGGGCTGAATGGCTTCCTTCTGCATTGTAGGATTCAATAATATACAGGTTAGCTGGTTTTACTACGTATTGATTATGTTTTCTGCTGGCATTAGGGAGAGCCAAATAAATTCATACCATACAGGACTTTAATTGTGCAAAGCACTACATCCAAAGAATTTACTACCACCTTAGCCAGAAGTGGCCAGTGGATTTGCCTCCTCCTGCGTCCCTTACCATTACAGAAGCTAATCTGAGTCACTCCACAAGGTGCCAAGAAATAATTGCAGACACTGGATACAGCAAAGGCAATGGGTCCTGGCAACTTTGGCTGTTGTGCCTGTTTTATACACAGCTGCATCTCTAGCCAAGCTGTTTCAGTACAGCTACAACACTGGCATCTACCTGATAAGTGGAAAATGCCCTGTTATGTCCCATCCACAAAAAGATGCATAATCAGCCAAATGCTGGCCTATCAGCCTACTCCCTGTCATCAATAAAGTGTTGGAAGATGCAATCAAAAGAGAAAACACTGGAAAATCTCAGCAGATTTGGCAGCATCCGCAAGGAGCGAAAAGAGCTGACATTTCGAGTTCAGATGATTCTTTGTCAAAGCTAAAAGACACAGAAGGCGAGAGATATTTATACTACAGAGTGAGGACCAACACTCACTGGAAAGCAGCGAAGGTGGATAGGGGGTAGGCAAATCCTATCAGACAGGAGAGCAGTATTTCTTCAGGATTGGCATTCCTGGAAGACAAGTGGCAGTGAGTTAAACAGTGGATAAAAGCAAATTACTCTTTTGGTTTCAGATTCCAGTATCCACAGTAATTTGTTTTGGTTGAAGGTGCCATTGATAACAAAGGGCACTTACCCAACCATAGCCTGCTGACAAACACTCGGTTTGGGTTCGGCCTGGATCACAGTTTAAGACCTTATTACGGACTTTGGTCCGAACACGGACAAAGGAACTGAGTGCCTAGCATGAGGTGAAAGTGACTGCCCTTGACATATGACAACGTTTGACTGAGTGTGGCATCAATGAGCCCCAGTAAAATTGAACCTGTTGTGAATTGGAAGAAAACTGTACGATTGGAGTCATATTTAACATAGTTGGTTATTTAAATTTTTGTTTTATTGTTTGGTTTTCATTGGTAAGTGTCTGATGTTGACAGTCCTGAGCATTTTGAGTAATTTATACATACACATTTAGTCACAATACTGCAACGAATCTTAAATCTTAATGGGCTGCTGGCACTGTTATATTTCACATTTACTTGCTTATCAAGGCAGGATTTAAATATATGGCTTCCACTTTCATTGGAACTCATTCAACGCCATTCCAGGGCATCACTGCAAGGCAAGTTTTTCAAGGCATTGTGTGGGCCCAACCATTTTTAGCTGCTTTATTAGTGACCTTCTGCCAACAGAAGGTTAACAATGGGGTTGTTTACTGATGACTGTATAGTGTTCCGTTCAATTTGAGTCTAATCAGATAATGAAACAGTCGACACATACAGCAAGATCTGGACAATATTCACGCTTCAGCTAATCAGCAGCAAATAATTTTTGTGCCAACTAGCTACCATGAGAGGATCCAGGGCATGCACACTTGGAGGACAAGATCACATCCAAGTTTGTGGTGATCTGAGGCCTGCTTGTTGTGTCTTTCAGTATTAACAAGAACATCAAAAGCTAATGGCTAAAGGAATAAATTTGACAAAACCTGGAATGGAACCCCATTAGGCATTGGGGTTTCCCTCAGGATTAGCACTTCCTGGCAACCAACCAGATCCCAGACATAAAAGCTTCTGTCTTTCCCCCTACGAGGTTGAGAGGGAGGTACGGATGCTAGACAAGTCTACACC